>CM076989.1:72872493-75369993 GCA_039090855.1 Macrothele yani | reverse complement strand
CTCGTTTTTAATGCTTTTTGTAATAATTAAAAAGAGTATTTTTTTCAGAATTTTTTCTAATATAGTTTATGTTTTCTGTTTTCCTATTTCTGGCAGTCTCTTGTTCAAAACTAATCAGTAGAGCAAGTATTTTTTTTTCTTCCATTTTTTAAAGCAAAATTAAATTTCGAAATTATTACTTAATCTAGATGTGCCTGATAGAATCTGAGTCATTTCTGTGACCCATAAAACTGTTTTTACTGCAGAATGAAGAAAGCAGTTACAATTTTTTATATTTTATTTTGCTTAAACATGTGACTTCTTATTCCTTGGTCACTTCATGTTGCATCGAAGGGAAGAGCAAGCATTTTTTCTTTTTGTTTCAAATGAAATTAATGTTCATAAATGCTACTGTATGCTCACTGTGCAGAGAAAATGACTGTACAGGGCAACAAAGTCAAAATTCCAATTTTTAATTTTTACTTTTTTTTTTTTTTTTTTGTAAACAAAAAAATTATTGTGCTCTTTTTGGCTGTCGATATGGCAAGAAGTCACTAAGTAGTGGGAAACTATTCATTTTCAGAGTAATTAAATTTTCTAAAGTGATAATGCCCTCATGGTGGGAGTTTAATATAGGAAGGTCCATCACAAAAATTGTTATAACTTATTGTAAAAAAGACATTTCCAACTGCAGTACATTGACTGTTAATAAAATTAAAAAGAAAATGAGTAAATAAATTCAGAAAATTTGTGTTTAGAAATACAGTATATTAGTAAAATCAGCATTTAGAAATATAGTATATTAGTAAAATCAGCATTTAGAAATACAGTATATTAGTAAAAGCAGTGTTTTTATAGATAATTCAGAAAATTTTTAATTATAATAAAAAAATTCGGAAGATGTGTCATTTTTAAATAATGTGACAATATAAGCTTACATACACTCTCGTCAAAAAAATAGTTGTACCCAGAAGGATGTGTCGGATTGCAATGCTACTGAGGAGAAAGGTAAAGGTTACCAGGAACAATGAATGATTAAACATTGTGACTAATATGGGAAATATTTATTGAGCTACACGCCAATAAGTAGTGTTTCTCAGTACGGCATCGGGCCGCCATGTTTGCTCACACAGCATGCCAGACGTCGCGGCATGGAGTTGTACAGGTTCCTAATGGTGTCCTGCAATAAGCCATCGCATGCTGCTTGAATCTTCTCACACAGTTCCTACAGATTGTGCTGTAGAGGTGGAGTGTAGATAGCACATCCAGTAGCATCCCTCACATTTTCAATCGGCAATAGGTCTGGCGATACAGCTGGCCATGGCAGAGTGTCGGGGCCTTGACGGCAAACTCTCGATACAGCAGCAGTATGCAGAGGAGTGTTGTCCTGTTGGCAAATCGGACTGGAGTGAGCGTTCAGAAAAGGTAGGGCCACTGTTGCAGGACCTCGTTAACATAACGTTGGGCTGTTAAAATACCTGTAATGAACGCCAAAGGTGATCTGGCATCGTAGGCAATTGCACCCTACAACATGACACCAGGCCTTCTGGACGTGTGACGCTTGACAACAAACAGTTCATCTTGGCACTGACCACAGTGCCTCCATACAGATTTTGTGGTCATCTCCTCCAATACAAAAGCTGGACTCGTCACTGAAGATCACCCGCTGTCATTCTGAGTGGCTCCATGACAGTCTGGCACAACATCATTGCAGTCTTTGACAGCAATGCAATGTGGTTAAGTTCAGTCGTCGTAATGGTCTGTGTGCATGTAGTCCTACGTCGTAAAGCCATCTGCCAGTGGTGCTGGCACTAATCAGACGATGCATGGAGGGCACCACTGCTCGCTAAATATCAGCAATAAGAGCTGTCAGGTCACTCCACGCATGTTAGACACATTGTTGGTCCTCTCTCTCTCTGTGGTTCGTCTAGGTCTCCCAAATCCTTCCTCAAAGAATATAAACACTTCGCATGAAGAAGCTCAACTCTCGTAGAGATAACGTAAAACAGGCGACAGCAGCGCCACCATGTAATGCGGCACTAGATGCTCTGCGGGAAAGTTAACATTCAGGCGCAAAAAGCGTATTGGACACATGACGGGAAAGCCTATTTCACGGGAAGGAAGCGAAGCTTTGATCTGCGATTGTTTCCTTCGGTCTGATTACTAAAGCATTTGTTTTTGTTGTTCTTTTCTGAGTATTCCTCCTGTCCCTTCTTTTGGTGAAACAAATATATACATTAGTAATTAATATTATTTTAACGAAATTTTAGAAGTTTTATTCTCACTTTAAGCACCAACTTTTTCAGTCTTGATATTGAATACGTAGGTACCAAAATGCCTCAAAATTAATGTCATGGGGAAATAAAACTGCTTACAACTTTTAAATTCTGAACTGGAAGTCATTTTAAACAAAGAAACACCTTATATTTTTGCGGAAATAAAAAAAATATACTACCTCTAAAAAAATAAAATGACATGAACTTCACGTAAACATGCTAAACGAAATGTAGCTGCAGCTTAACATTTTAATGAAAAAAATTGTAATAAAGTGACGCATAAAACGATCTTGCCCGAACATTTTTAGATAAAAAATCTATTTTTTGTTTGCAAGTTATTTTTGGGTTTTTTTTTTTTTAAGCTGCAAACAAATTTTTGCTTATCAAAAATGATTTAAAACAGATGTCAAAAATACAGCTAGAGGCTCCAATGCTGTCAGGTGGTTTCTATTATATCCCCTATCCAGTTTCTATTTATTCTACACATATACCATTAGGCTTTAGATCCCAAAGTAAAATGAAGCAATAACTTACCTTGATTTTTGATTATGTTGTGAATATATAAGTTATCGGTAAAAAAAATATATTAAGTCAGAAAAGATTGAAAAAAAGACAATGCTCTTAAAATTATTTCTATAATAAAACAGATACATATTGATTATTAAACGATTTTATTACTACATTGATCATAGATGTTACATGCACTGCAATTTTCCACACCAATAAAGAATACAGGGCATCAACAATAAGTGTCGCTAATAGGTACACTGCAAAATTACATTTTTTGAGAATCAGCTGGTGTTAAATTATACATTTTTCAACACAAGTAGTAATGCAAAACCATGAAATAATTTTATCATTACTCTGACAAAACACTTGTGACACATGTGCTTCTTTTTTCCAATACAAATAAAGCGTACATGGTGTCAATTATAAGTACAGACAATAGATACATTTCAAAATGATATTTAAAAAAAATTAGCTGCCGCTAGGTAAAGTATGCGTTTTACAACACATTAATTACTCTGACGCAACACTTGGTAAACATGTGCTTCTTTTTTCCCATACAAATAAAGTGCACATGGCATCAATTATAAGTACAGATAATAGATACATCTCAAAATGATATTTTAAAAAAATTAGCTGCCGCTAGGTAAAGTATGCGTTTTACAACATATTACTCTGATGCAACACTTGGTAAACATGTGTTTCTTTTTTCCCATACAAATAAAGTGTACATGGTGTCAATTATAAGTACAGATAATAGATACATCTCAAAATGATATTTTAAAAAATTAGCTGCCGCTAGGTAAAGTATGCGTTTCACAACACATTACTCTGATGCAACACTTGGTAAACATGTGCTTCTTTTTTCCCATACAAATAAAGCATACATGGCGTCAATTATAAGTACAGATCATAGATACATCTCAAAATTATATTTAAAAAAATTAGCTGCTGCTAGGTAAAGTATGCGTTTTACAACAAATTCATTACTCTGATGCAACACTTGATAAACATGTGCTTCTTTTTTCCCATACAAATAAAGTGTACATGGTGTCAATTATAAGTACAGATAAGAGATACATCTCAAAATGATATTTAAAAAAAATTAGCTGCCGCTAGGTAAAGTATGCGTTTTACAACACATTCATTACTCTGATGCAACACTTGATAAACATGTGCTTCTTTTTTCCCATACAAATAAAGCGTACATGGCGTCAATTATAAGTACAGATAATAGATACATCTCAAAATGATATTTTAAAAAAATTAGCTGCCGCTAGGTAAAGTATGCGTTTCGCAACACATTACTCTGATGCAACACTTGGTAAACATGTGCTTCTTTTTTCCCATACAAATAAAGCATACATGGCGTCAATTATAAGTACAGATCATAGATACATCTCAAAATTATATTTAAAAAAATTAGCTGCTGCTAGGTAAAGTATGCGTTTTACAACAAATTCATTACTCTGATGCAACACTTGATAAACATGTGCTTCTTTTTTCCCATACAAATAAAGTGTACATGGTGTCAATTATAAGTACAGATAAGAGATACATCTCAAAATTATATTTAAAAAATTAGCTGCTGCTAGGTAAAGTATGCGTTTTACAACAAATTCATTACTCTGATGCAACACTTGATAAACATGTGCTTCTTTTTTCCCATACAAATAAAGCGTACATGGTGTCAATTATAAGTACAGATAAGAGATACATCTCAAAATGATATTTAAAAAAAATTAGCTGCCGCTAGGTAAAGTATGCGTTTTACAACACATTCATTACTCTGATGCAACACTTGATAAACATGTGCTTCTTTTTTCCCATACAAATAAAGCGTACATGGCGTCAATTATAAGTACAGATAATAGATACATCTCAAAATGATATTTTAAAAAAATTAGCTGCCGCTAGGTAAAGTATGCGTTTCGCAACACATTACTCTGATGCAACACTTGGTAAACATGTGCTTCTTTTTTTCCATACAAATAAAGTGTACATGGAATCAATTATGAGTACAGATAATAGATACAGCTCAAAATAATATTTTAAAAAAATTAGCTGCCACTAGGTAAAGTATGCATTTTACAACACATTACTCTGATGCAACACTTGGTAAACATGTGTTTCTTTTTTCCCATACAAATAAAGCGTTCATGGTGTCAATTATAAGTACAGATAATAGATACACTGCAAAATTAAATTTTAAAAAAATCAGCTGCTGGTAGGTAAATTATGCATTTTCCCAACACATTACTCTGACTCAACACTTGTGACACACGCGCTTCTTCTTCCCGTACAAATAAAGTATGCATGCGCTCAATAAATAAGTACCGTATATACTCGCGTATAAATCGACCCCCCCCCCCACTTTCAGAGGAAAAATCGAAGAAATCGGAAACTCGCGTATAAGTCGATCCCGGAATGAGAAAAAAAAAAAATTTCAATGAATTTATTCAAAAACATTTGAAAACGAAAAAATATATATATATAATACTAAGTTTAATTAGCATACCCAAAAACTTCATTGGAACCCTTCAAAATTCGATTCCGAGTCAGACTCGCCAAACAGTTCAAAAAAGTATTTCTCCGTCATCGGCGCGTCATCATAAACATCAGTATTCCCATCTATGCCTGTGTCATCAGAATCACTGTCATCATCACTCATAAAAATCTCATCATCCTCTGTGCCATCAAGTTTGTTACTAATGCAACATTTCTTGAATGATTTCATGACCATTTCCGCAGGTATCGCATCCCAAGCATCCTTGACCCATCGCGCAATCAAAACGATATCCGGCTTCTTTAGATTTCCGCCTTTGGTTTCAGTCGGCAAATCGGAACTTATCCAATCTGCCCAATACCTCCGCACATTGTCCTTGAAGGGCTTTTTAAGGCAGACATCTAGTGGTTGAAGAACAGATGTCAACCCACCTGGGATGACAGCAAGAGTTGTTTTTGAATTTTCTGCAGTTTTTTTCACTTCTGCACAACGGTGTGCAACAAACATATCCCACACCAAAAGAGAAGGTTTCCTCAAAAGTGCACCTGGCCTTTTGTTCCACACATTCTTTAACCAGTCAATTGTTCCAGATTCGTTCATCCATCCTTTTTCATGGGCACGAACGAGCACACCAGACAAAAAGACGCTTTTCGGCAGAGTTTTGCGTTTGAAAATAATTACCGGAGGTAGCTTACTGCCGTTGGCCAAACAGGAAAGAACAACGGTGAAACTGGATTTTTCGTGGCCAGTCGTTTTGATCAAGATATTTTTTTTGCCCTTTTGGTTCACAGTCTTATTTCCAGGAAGGTCAAAACACATGGCGGTTTCATCCATGTTCCCTACTTGGGAAAGTTCAAAAGCAGTCTCTTTTCTCTTTTGAATTACGTACTTTTGAAATTCCATTATCTTTGCTTCGAGATCACGAGGTAATTGTTGTGCAATTTTGGTGTGCTGGCGTAGACACAACCCATAGCGGTTCATGAACCTTGTGCACCAACCTGGTGAGGCACGAAAAGTGTTATTTGCGGCTGCAAACTTTTCATCTTTTGCGAGCTTCATTGCTCGCAAACGTATACCAGTTCGCATTACAATGTAACTACTTTGTCTGTAGCCCACAATCCAATCATTCAAGACACTTTCCAGCTCTGGGAAAGATGTCGTTCCACGGCGCAGCACCTTTTGGGATTTTCACCATGTCCGTTTTTTTTTACGCCAATCTCGAATCAGTTTTTCGTTAATGCCAAATTGACGTGAAGCAGCACAGTTGTTAGTATTTTCTGCAAAAGAAACCACTTTCAACTTGAATCCTGTGTTATAGGACATCCGTTTCTTTACACAATCTGTGTCACCCATAATAGGAGAAGCGAGACGCGTGCGATTAAGAACAAGCAACACCTAACACTGGCTGTCGCACGGCTCCGTTACGTCGAAGGTCAGCGCAATCAACTGGTAGTCAGAAGGGCGGAGCTTTCTATGCGCGGCTTTGACTGCGCTGTGGATACGCAAAGCCAGGAGAGAGGAGACTTTTCAAAGCGCGGAGAAATTCGGAGGGTCGCGATTTCGTAATTCTACCACATCAGTGTTTTTTTCTTTCTTTCTTTCTTTCTTTCTTTCTTTTTTTTTTCTTTCGGAGGGTTGTGATTTCGTAATTAATACCGCATCAGCATTTTTATTTCTTTTGGGATGGATTGTCTTTTGCCTCACGGAAAGAACTTTTGGACTTACGATTTTTTTAGACCCCGCGTATAAATCGACCCCATTACTTTGAAGCTCTCATTTTGTCCCAAATTTCTCGACTTGTACGCGAGTACATACGGTACACAAAATACATACACTGCAAAATGAAATGTTTTAAATCTCAGCTGCTGGTAGGTAAATTATGCGTTTTATAACACGATTAGAAATGCAAAACAATTAAATAATTTTATCATTACTTTGACTAAACACTTGTGTGACACATGCGCTTCTTTTTTCCCATACAAATAAAGTATACATGCGTTCAATAAGGACAGACAAATATGTATGCCCTGCAAATTATTAGGTGTGCAACTTAATTCTCGGCCACAGCCATGATACATTGAGAGCAAATTATAGCAAATCGAATACACACCTAATTGAGAAAATAATCCCAGTCAGTCTTTATTTTCTTTTAAGATAATAAAGCTTAGAAGATAAAGATTTAATTTTTGCCGTTTTAGGCGTTATCATTCTACGCTGAGAAAATAACTGCCTTCTTGGCATATGCACACCACCAGGAGTGCTTGGGGCTACAGGAGTATCCATTGAGACTTCTGGCTCTGGGCTCCTGCTGACTCCAGAAACCCAAGCTGGCAAATTTTCAACAATGTCAGCATTTGTGGTTTCAGTTTGCAGCTTATTCAGCATGACCTCTCTCATATTTCTTAGGCTAAGGCCCCCTGCCAGGACTGAAGTATTAGCTGAAAGAAGACAAGGCATTAAAACCTCACATTTTCAATTGTATGAAATAATGACAATAATAATTTTCTTCTACAAATTTTTTGTTAACAATACTTGACTTATACAGTGCAACATAAAGCATACATGAAGCATAAGGGTGATCATCAGTTGAAGAACACATTCCACGAATACGCAAAGAATGTCACATATCAGGGACAAGGAAATTGTCTTTCTTTCACACCCCTGTATAGCCTTATAAGTTGCCAAACTGAACATATCATCCTGGGAGAGGAATTCCCAAGTAGATTTCATGAACCCAGACCTTATTGTCACGTTTCGGCCAAAAATTAAAAATCTCAGGAAATGCTACGCTACAGCAATAGACCAAGCACTTGAAGAAAATGGCCACCCAACAACAACTACAGGAAAAATAAAATAAATCTATACAGGTTGTTGTTCACAAATTAGTTGGGCATCCATGTCTCACTGAACGGTAGGTCGCGGTTTTTCATCATTTGTTCTGTGTTCGCGTAAGGAAGGACACGTACACCAGAAAACTAACTGTGACAAGACTATTTCCTGTCGCAGTTAGTTTTCAGTGATGAGGCAACGTTTCATTTGAGTGACGAAAGTGAATAGACATAATGTTAGGATATGGGGATCCGAATATCCTAATGCCATCTTAGAGCATGAAAGAGATAGTCCCAAGGTAAACTTGTTTTGTGCCGTAAGTTGTTCTAATGTTTCTGGCCCATTCTTCTTTGCTGAAAAAACTGTTACAGGAATCGTATATCTGAACATGCTTCAGATTTACCTGATGCAGATCCTGAAAGAAACAATGCCTGAAGGTTTCATTTTTCAACAAGATTGCACACTGTGTCACTTCCACGGAGTGTTGATTTCTTAACTCAGGCTGAAGTACCAGTTTAGATTGGTCGCAGAGTTGTTATTCCATGGCCAGCATGATCACCAGACCTTTCACCCCTAGATTTCATTGTATGGGATTTTATTAAAGACCAGGTTTACCGTCCGTTGCTTCCAAAATCCATTCCTGAATTGAAATCACTAATCAGCACTGCACTTGGTTTCATCGACGTAAACATGCTCACTAACATATGGCAAGAACTGATTTACTGGTTGGACATTTGACGAGTAACGAAGGGCAGCCACATTGAACATTTGTGAAAAATGTAAACTTGGTGTGTTTCACTATCTTATAATCTTGTTCACTCTTATGTTTGCCTATATAACTACTTATAATAAACCATTCTTTTTGCCCAACTAATTCGTGAAAACCCTGTATATTAATTCTGTAAGGTTGTTTACTGTGAGTACTATTTTGAGAGAATGGCTGAATGTAAAGATATGGTTGAAGTTTCAAAAATACAGTCTTGCCATGGAGATGTGGCATGCAAAGAGAAAAATTTATATTGGGGCAACTGTTCGGGCACTGTTCGGGCACTGTGGGAAGGCAAAGTTCCCATGTAAGGTATATGGGAGAAGCGTGCGGTTGTCATTCAATTGCCTGATATTGACTCGTGTACTGTTGAAGGCAGAAGCATGGAGGGGCTGAGATAGTCCAGTCTTTTCTGAGCAAACCATTGCGCAAAATTATGCTATCACTCATTGTTATCAAAGTTCTCATCGGAACAGCGGACACTCTCGAAGACCTGATTGCGTTATGCTGTTTGACTGTGTGATGTATATATACAATTTAATATTCATTCAATCCAGTTTACTCATGTAGGCATGACGTTTCCCATTATTTAAAGATATAAAAAAACACTCTGTTGACCATTTTTAGTGAAAATATTTTGGGTGACTGCTTATATATAGCCAATTGAGTTGCTCACAGTGGCCGTTAAACCTTCAGTCAAAAAAAAAAAAATCATGAAACTGGACTATTGTTTTTAATGAAGTGGTTGAATAAATTTGTCAATAAAATAAAGTTTACATTTGTTGTTTCATACGAGTTTATTTTTTATAAAAATTAAAAAAACTGTCGATTCTGACGGGTTTCATTTAGTTGGAGGTTTATTTGTCCTATGAACATTATGATTGCTTATAATTTAAGCTAAGTTACAGGGGTGCAGGTTTCCTTTTTCTGCACAGCTGAAAGGTTAATCTGATTACCAATTTAATCTTTGAACTAACAACACAACCTTGCTTCAGATATATGCCCAAATATGAAGAAATCTCATTCTTTGAATAAAGCTCATGTTGAGAAATGAAAGCAGCTATAAAAAATTGCTCCAACAAGACTGGATTAGATAGGCATGTTAGAGAAACTGGGCACAGCATGGATTGGAATTCCCTTAAAGTCATCAGTTCCCAAAGCAATTTTCAAAAAAGAAAGCTGAAAGAAGTAATAGAGATTGAGAAAAATCAAAATTCCATCATCAATGACTGCAAAGTATTTTCCCTGCCTAACATCTGGCAGGATTTGTTGAAAAATAACCTAAACCGTCAAGGTTAACCGTAACCGTGATAGTGACAGGAATAAGTAACAACAACAAGACAGCCTGAAGAAGGAGAAGAGTTTTCTCCGAAAATTTGCTATTTAAATGAAAAAATTTCCTAGTAAAATTCCCATAATAGTTGCTTTAGATTAGTAAAAGAAATCTCATTCAAGTCCTTTGGTTATAATTTTGAGGTCTGTAAACATTGATTTAAATATTTAACTCACTGAATCATCATTTTTGAAGACGTTAAAAAACGTGTTTTGTTTAGTAATTTTCGTACCATTTTTAATAGATGTCAAAGATTTTTGTTGAACTTCCTGGTGTGTCCTGATATATAACTTAGGTTAGGTTTATCCTTAATATTATTTGCTTCCTTTTGCTTTTGGGCTCACCATTATAACTGTCGAATAACATTTGGTAAAGCTATATTCTGACATGACAGTCTTAGGAACCTTGGGAAAAACATATTGTATAACCATTTTGTCCTGCTAATGATCTATATTGGCCACATAACTAATACCCAGGTAAAATAAATATTGTGACACATAACTTACACATGTAACACAAATACTCTGAAGTACTACCAGGTGCAACAACAAACAAAACCACAAACAAGAAAAAATTAATAAGTTGTGTACACATTAAATATTCACTCTTTAACTTTGCTTAGTTTCCACCACAACATCGGCATAGCGATTGTAGAAAGGTACCTTAAAGTAAAAAAGTGCCCTGCGTGATTTGGGTGGTATGAACAGGAAGTTCTATTGCATTAAACAGCTGACACAAATTTCCCATTTTCAATACTAACCAAAATATACTATACATAATTTTTGTTCAACCCGATTTTAGGGGTGTTTGGTTTATATGGAACAATTATAAAAATTACATTTCATATTGCACTGCAGATGCATCAGCATGGCCACATCAAAGAATATCTAACTGATTTATATTCTTTGGCCACGTGATCAGGGGCAATCATGCTAATGTGCAATTAGCACAGAAATACCTAAAGATAACTACTTTATAGTAATACCAGGTTGCTTAGCATGAATTTCATATTTACAATATACCTTAAATGTCAAATATGCTGAGGCTGGTTTTGAATTTCCATGGGATTCGTGGTACCTCGAAGTATTAAAAATTGTTTGCATGGAATTCTCAGTAGCAAAACAATGGAATGGGTTCCCACAAAATGTAAACATTAGGTAGGAGAATCTGTGAGATTCACATGTAGCTTGTAACCTTAATTATCTGTGAATCCTTAGAAAACAGAATATTGAGAATGATTGTAGGTAAAGGCGGGAAAAATTATTTAACCTCTTCATGTCAACATGCATATAATGGAACAATCTTGTGAGGCTCAAAAGATTCCTTTAATAACACTTAAAGCGGAATGAAAAAAATAACTGAAATTACTCCCCTGGTAGATTTATCATTTTCTTCCATCAAAGACATGCTTGCTGGATACAGATGGTACAATTGCAGATCACTGAAACCAAATATGTATTCTTTGCTGAAACGACTGATAGCTATAAACGCAGATCTAGAAGAGAACAATAAAACCTTTGAACAAAACGCCAACACAAACATGCATGCTCAGTCCAACTCAGTCTGCTCCGGCATCAGCCTGTAATGTTGGCTTCTGTGTAATACTTTCGGTGCCGCATAATGTGGCGCTAGTTACGTCTCGCTGAGCCTTACCTTCTTATCAGTTAGATATTCTTTACCTTCCTGTTGCTGCTGCATGCCTTGTTCTATCCACTGCTACCAACACCAGGCTATGGTGATATCTGCACGACCAGTAGGGCACGCAATATGGTGACAAGAACATCCCACTTTCCGGAGCCCAACAATGCAGCCCCTATTAAAGTCCTCCAACTGCTCGAATTGCTTCCGAACTTTTCTCTGAGGCATACTTCAGTTTCAAAGAATGCAACCAGCATAACAGCATGAGTAAGAATGGCAAGTACACGCAACAGGAAGACCTCATAGTCAGGCACAGCCCTTTGCGTTGTGCCAGTCAGTCGCAGCGCTACGATGCCTCCTTGCTTGCGCCACATGTGCGGCTGAGCGTGGTGCTTGAATCATTTGCATGTCTCACAATGTCAAACCTCCCCACCAAGTTCTATTCCTGTTGGTTGCTTCCTTCTGGGTGCAACTATTTTTTTGACGATGAGTATATAACAAACCTTTGATGAGAAATGTAATAGAATTCCAAAGTAAGTTTATAAGTAGTTTTGAATTGCATAATTTCAAGTTTTTATTTTTGTAACTCTCGTTGTTATTATAGACTGACATATGTATCTTTGCATGATTCCAAGTTTTAATTTAGTTCAAATTTTTGTTGCATGCATCAGTGTCTCAGTTTTTGATTTTGAAAGATTGACAGCTATGATATATTTCACACTTAACTTAGATCATAATCATTTTTGGCAAAAGGCCACAACAGTTGACAGTGATGATGGAAAAAGTGGATTTGCAAGCATTATAGACCCTACACCACACAATGCCTTTAGTATTTGCTCATTGTATTGAGTCATGCCTGTCATCCCACAGCATTTGTGGAAGGCATTTGCACAGTAGCAGCTGCTTGGCCCTCTCCAGCCAGGCCTTTCCTCTTATTGATATATACATACATATATACACACACTAAGTGCCAGAAAAACTGGTACACCAGTCTAATACTTGGTAGGTCCTCCCACGGGAGTGCAGGACTGCTGAAATACGACGGGGCATGGACTCCACTAGCTTCTGGAAATATGCTGTAGGCAATGCACACCATACTTCCTGCAGAGCGTTCCACAATTTGGGTGTATTCCGAGGTCTCGGATTCCTGTGTTTGATAGCGCGTTGCATGGCATCGCAAATGTGTTCTATCACGTTCAGATCTGGGGACTTGGGTGGGAATAGCAGCACCCCAAACTCAGATGAATGCCCCTGTAACCATAATGTGGCATCCTGACACTTGTGTGGAGGTGCATTATCCTGTTGGAACAGGCCCAACCCATCAGCATGAATGCAGGACATGAACGTGTGTACCTCGTCAGAAAGGATGCGCACATAGCGTTGGCTGGTCCCAGACATTTGTAGACGTACCAGGGGTCCCAGTGAAGTCCAGCTAAACACAACCCATACCATTACGGACCCCTCACCAGCCGGTACAGTTTCCTGTTGACAGGCGGGATCCATGGTTTCATGGAGTTTGCACCACACACGAATCCTTCCATCTGCCCGATACAGTTGGAAACACAACTCGTCAGACCAGGCTACTTGTTTCCAGTCATCAAGTGTCCAGTGGCGGTGTTGCCATGCCCAAGCAAAGTGCATAGCTCTGTGTTGTGCACCCATCAAGGGGACTCAAGTTGGACGTCTGCTCCCAAAGCCCATATCGTGCAGGGTACGTTGCACAGTCTGGACACTGATGCTTGTTGAGGCTCCAGCATTGAATACCGATGATACCTGCAAGAGTGTTGCACGCCTATCGCGTGAAATGATTCTTGGCAGCCGATGATGGTCACATTCAACCAATGTCTTCTTACGGCCACACTGGTATCGTAGGTTGGAGGTTTTGCCAGAATTCTTGTAATCACGGTACACCCTTGCAATGATCGTCTGTGAAAATCCAAACTTCGTTTCTACCTACGAAATACTATGGCTTATCTCAAGAGCGCCAACTATGACACCGCGTTGAAAATCGCTTAAATCGTTATTACTTGTCGTTCTCATGCCAAAAACAGCTCTGACAGCTGGCAAGGATGTCTATCGCTCTATATACTCTCTGGCGGACGCAACCGAGTACGCACTTAGGTGGCGTTGCTATGTATCTTGCATAAGCTCGTCTGTACCAGTTTTTTTGGCACTTCAGTGTGTATATATATATACTGTAATAACTTATATTAATTTAAATTGCTACCTTTCTTAATTTTATTTCACTATGCTATGTATATTTTCTACTTATGTGTCCTATTTTTATAATGAATATCAGTCAAATGATGTGACAGCATTTTCATTAAAAAAAGATCATCGCTATTTCTTGTTCATTGTGCATAGATGATCAAAAATAATTACTGCATGAAAAATTGTTGAATCTCAAAATTTTCTAGTTTTGAGCTGAATTTGAATTGATTTGAAATGGTATTGTGCAAAAATAAGCACTTTGTCCCCCTCTTAGTGGGAAAAAAGTGTTTATGAAGTTACATTAACTAAAAGGTTAAGGACTGAACTTTTGTTTTTAGCTTTCCTAGGTTCAGTCCTTTAACCTTTAAATAGCTTAAGGATTGAATCCAGGAAAGATGAGAATTAAAAAAAAAAAATTAAAAGGGTAGAGAATAATCGCACTGATGCAGATAGCATACTGCTAAATGGTAGTGTCAAAAGCTCCACTGAAGAACAAGGGCAAGCCACCAGTGCAGACAGAAAAAGGAAAAGAAAAGGAAATAAAAGTCAAATAACCAAAAAAAGGGGGTGGGAGGAGACAGAAAACCTCTACCCATGATTCACTAAATTTCATGGTATCAAAAATAGGTGCCACACAGAATCATTCATCTCATTATAAAACCACTTTCTACATCTCTATTTTCTTTGATGTCAAGCATCATACCTTATCAATAATGTTTTTAAATATTTTCCCTGGTATACTCAGCAGGCTCATTCCACGATATTGGGTTGTTGGAAAAATCGTGACATATTTTGGCACCCGATGGCGGTTGGGCGGTTTTGGAAGTACTGGAGGTATGCGCAGCTCTGTTATCGCTATGGCATTTGACAGGTGCCAGTTCTAGCTGCAGTCTAAAAGGGATAGTAAGCGATTTGGTTGATTTGCGGAGATTTGACATTAAGCTGAAGATGGAAGACCAAACTGTGCATTTTGCCATATTTTACTGTTTTACTTCCGTAAAGGGAAGAACGCATGTCAAGCTTGTGAAAAGTTGCGTAAAGTGTACGGCAATAATGCTCTAGAAGAACTCAGTGCCAGCGGTGGTTCGCAAAATTCCGTGCTGGTGATTTTGACCTCAACAATGCTCCTCAGTCCGTGAGGCTAACCGAGGTTGATGACGACCAAATCAAGGCATTAATCGAGTCAAACCCATATTACATGACACAAGATATTGCAGGCACATTGCATATCCATCATTCAAGCATTCACGACTACCTGAAGAAGCTGGGATACGTAAGCAAGCTCGATGTGGGAGTTACTCATGAACTCAAAGAAGCTCAATTGACGGCATGTATAAACGTCTATGATACGCTCATTAAACATAAGGAAAATGATCACTTTTTGAAGCGACTGATAACTGGTTATGAAAAGTGGATTGTGTACAATGATGTGCTGCACAAACGGTCTTGGTCCCAACGTGCTGCTTCGCCTCAAATGACATCCAAAGCAGACATTCATCAGCGGAAGGTTCTGGTCTCAGTGTGGTAGGATTTTAAAGGTGTCGTGTTTTTCGAGCTCCTACCACGGAACCAAACAATTAATTTGAATGTGTACTGTCGGCAGTTGGACAGTTTGAACGAATCCATCATCGAGAAATGTCCAGAACTCGTTCATCATAAAGGTGTTGTGTTCCATCACGACAACGCGAGACCACACAGAAGTTTGATCCCCTGCAAAAAATTATTGGAGCTTGGGTGTGGAATGTAAGCTGAAGATGGAAGACTGAAGATGGTGAAGATGGTGGAATGTGTTTCCACACCCAGCATGCTCGCATGACCTTGTGCCATCAGACTTCCACTTGTTTCACTCTTTTCAACAGTCCTTGCGTGGTATAACGTTCAATTCAGATGAGGCTGTAAATCAGCACCTTGTACAGTTTTTCACCATGAAAAATAGTTCCTTCTATGAACTAGGCATTCTGCAGCTCACTGAAAGATGGCAAAAGGTTATCAAACAAAACGGGCAATGGGCATTATATCATTGATTGATCTTTGTTCTTTCTATCAATAAATGAGCTTTGCAAAACATGGGTAAAATACGTCATGACTTTTCCGACAACCCAATAGTTTCTTATATTCGGTCTGATCTCCTTTTCCCTGCATAAAGAGATTATAATAGCATCCCTCTAGTCCTGAGGAACAACTCCTATATCCCAACACTATTGAAAAATTTAAGTTTTGATTGTGAAAGACAGAGTTGGGTCACCACTGTATTTTAACATTGCAGCTGTTATGCGATCTAATCCCGTAACCCTACCATTTTAAAGAGATAATACATTTTATAAATCTCTCCTCATGAGATTGCTGCTGTGCTTGCTTGCTCCTCTCAGTAACATCATCTGCTTTTACTCCAAAATCGTATTTGCTTTTATATTCTAATAATTCACAGTAGTATTCATCCCATATTCCTTTTTTCATTGCTTCTAAAACAAAATAATGATAGTGAATTGAATGATCAAAGAACATGTTTTTACATTATGAGAAGTGTGATCTTCTAGGACTTAAAAAAAAGACCTTGATTGATATAGCAATATAAATAATAATTTCTGTATTTTTTAAATTTATCTTTACATTTATTCTTACAGGAAACACAATTATTTACATTTTGGTATTTCTGCGGAACAAATATTGTAGCGGTTACTTTTTGACCAACTGTGTTTATCATACTGAAGTCTCTGCTGCTCTCTGTTTAGCGATTTTTGGATAACAACCTGAATGTTTCTTCATACTTAATCACACTGCTGAAAATTGGGAGAAATCTGCCTACAACTGTATCCATACTTGCAAACTTTTACGGATTTCTGCTTAATTTTAGTGATTTATGGATTGAGGTTTTTACGGATTTTTTAATATTGTGATTGCTCAGTCGAAATATTTCAATCCCTTGCAACCATCCACTTAGATTTTCTATCGGATCTTACAAGCTCTGTGTCATGCAATGATGTCATCTTTGAATCGCCGGCTTTGTGATGTCGTGCGGTGGCTCTCTCCACACGCGAGTGCTCAAGTTACATGCCAATGCTAGATGCATGCGCAGAGTCTGCGGTGGTGGCTGTCGCATATTGTATTTCCACGGCCCGACTCGAGCGAGCGAGTGGTAATGCTGTACGAGCGGCCATGGTATTTCCATCCCTATAGATGCTAGTTTATCGTAGCAGTTGATTGGTCTCCTCTTGTGAGGGAAATCACAGCCAATGAAAGAGAAGGGTAAAATCTGTGTGCACAGTGTTGATCAATGTTGTTGTAGCAGCAAAAGAATACTTTCTTATTTGTGTTGTTTTTAGTGTGTGGTGTTGTTTCTTTGTTGTAGAGTTGAATTACCAGGAGGAGCGAGTTGTTAGTTTAGCTTTTATGCAAATCTATAAAGATGAGTACTAAGATTATACCATCTCAAAGTTATTTTCAAACTTTTAAGGAAGCATACACCACAAAATTCTAATGTATCAGGAAATCTAATAAAGGTGTAAAATTTGTATTTTGTGACATTTGCCAAAACGATTTTAACATTGCTCACGGAGGCAGAAACGAAATTTTTTGCCATGTAAATGGTCCCAAACACAAAGGTAATGTGAAGAGTACTGATAGTAACTCCAAACTGACTACATTTTTTAAAACATCGGATAATAATCAAGGAGATGTAACTCATGCCGAATTGTTGTTTAAGTCTTTTTTTGATAGAATAAAACGTGCCACTCAGTGCTGCCAGCAATGCTGGTCCACTTTTTCAGCAGACGTTTCTAAAAGATGAAACTGTGGGAAGACCAAAACGACTGTGATTGTCCGCAAAATGGCTTTAGATCGAACTTCCGCTGTTGTGAAACATACAAGAAGGGCCATTTTCTGCAGCATGTGATGGAAGTTATGAAAGCGATTACAATATTATATAATCCTGATATACAAGATGAAGATTAGAAGACATATAGTTTTGAATGCGATGTGTAGGTACTCTTAAAGTGAATGTTTCCTTTTTATTGAAACACCACAGGTTTGTGAGGCTAACATTGAACAAAATTAAGATTTTATTTTATGGTTTTTTAAATTATTATTTTAAACACCAATAATACTAGTTTAGTCATTGTAGCATGCATATGCAGAGATTTTTACTGCATATTTATTAATAATTTAATGTTTTGTTTTGTGGTAAATAGCGTTTGCACAAAAGTTTTACTGATGCACATTTTCCAAAGTTGGTAAATATGCTGTATCTAAATGAACTCGGTTGGCTGTTTCTTTTGAAATTTGTTTAATAGAATTTTTACTCTTTGGTTGTGGGAGTCCTCTCAACAGTACTTGTTTATCACTTTCTATCAAAATCAACAGAAGTTCTTGCTGTTTAATTATCTTCATGTTCAAACTTTTGAAAGATTATTTTTAAAGGCAAGCTAATATCAAACCAACTTATTAGCGTTTTGGTATTTCCTGTAAGTTGAGTAAACTTCCTCATGAATTTCATTGATTTCTTTTGAAATCATTGCTTTTGGATGTAAACCGGAAATTCCAAGTTTCATATTTTTTAACTCAAACATTAGTGAATTGTGTTTATCAGTTGTGTAACAAATCTGATCCTCAATTGCAATCATTTGTTTGTTGAAAATTATATGTTTTCTTTATAATGAATCACAAGTTCTGAACAAAGAGGATAAAGAAATTTTAGTAAAAATTCTTCTGTAACTGAGATTTTTATTATATCCTGATATTTCTGGCCTCTTGGTCATTGTGATAACCTAGTGTCAAGCATCAGGAGATTATTAAAACATCACAGAAGTTTTTTTTTATTAAAATCTCTTCTGACTTCATCTGCTGTATTCTTGTATTGTCTCTGTGTAATGCTGATGTATGTATTTCAACATAAATTCAGTTGCAAGTTTCTAACTCAAACCACATAGGTGTTATTGAATAACAACCGATTTTTAAATTCCATCATGACTGCTGTGGTTCTCACAAAATCTATAAGAACTTATGCTAACTGGCATACATTGAACTGTGTGATGGAATGTGAAGTTGTAATTCACATGTTTGCTCAATTTTCCCCTTTTTTTGCATTTCATGTATTTTTGCCTTAGCTCTTCATGAGGTTTTTAAAAATGAGAGATCCTTTTAAATGATCAAACAGAAACACCACAACATAACAATTGAGAATTAGAGTATCAAAAGAAGGGGGGCGGAAGGGCGGGCGAAGAAAAGAAAAACCAAGAAATAATGTTTTTTTGCTCTCCTTTCTGTGTCTCTCTTTTTCTCCTTTTTTTTTTAATGAGCAAAATTAAAGGAAAAAGAAATGGGTTAAAAATTTCATTACTCTCTTTAAAATACTAAAAAGTATTATTATTGGAGCTTGCTATCGCCCACCTTCTGCAAGTACTGGTACTTTTATAGATACATTTGTGGAAATTTTAACTTGTATAACACTAACCAAAAAACAGGGAATCCTCTTGGGGGACTTTAATATAGATTTATTAAGGTCTAATACTGATTCTGTGGAATTTTTAAATACAATTGGCGCTGATGCAATCTTAGATTTGTGCATTACAAATGTCCCACTTAATTTGGTTTCCTCAGATGTTCTGGATATTGCCTTGAGCAATCACCTAATTACTTATTTTATTCTCTCTAACTCATATACAGTATGGGACCCCAAACCCAGAAAGCTTGGGACCAAACAATTCCTGGATTTCAGGATTTTCTGGATTTTGGGTCCTCGTGCATGTACATATGTATATGTTGTACTTGCTGCCCTTTTTGACATGTGTGAAAAACTGAATAAGCAACCAAGGTTAAAACAATCATTAAGACACTATAACCACCTTAAGAAGCTAACCAGTCATTGCCAGCATTTAGAAGAAAGAAAAGTTGGAAGTGATAACAAACAGGACTTTTTGTTTTCCCTGCTCAGAGGCCAAGTTCTCTGGGGGTGCTTGTGGGAGGTGGGAAGCTAGGTATGTATGTTACTGTAATTTGATTTGAGGCATCTTAATGGTGAAAGGAGGAACAAGTTGGACAGGAGGAAACAGGAAGAGGTTTTGCAGTGTGGCACCCCTTCCCCAGCAGAGGCAAAGAATTTAAGAAAGATAGGGAGATAACACAGCAGGGTTCCCCATTTTTCCTCCCTGAGATGGATCCAGTCTTTGCTGCTGACTACAAAAGACACACTGGCTATAAGTGGGAGGGAAATTCTTTCTCCCATTTTAAGCTCATTTTCTTCCTTTCCAATAAGCATGATGGTTTATTGAGTTTCTTCACAGCTGGAAGCTAGGAGGACTTTTAACACTGGCACCAGTCTTCAGAAGAATACATAAAACCCTTGCTAACCTCCCATATTAAGGGAACAATACATACCTTATTTACACAAAATTGCTTTAAAGCATTTCACTTCTAGTATACAGTAGGTTTCCAATGTCAAGGTGTAATCTCGGATTTGTGGTTTGCATGTGAACAGACTTGGGTAGCATTTTTTTTTGTTATTTCATTAAAACGGTGAATATAAATAAACAAAAACGCTAAAAACTGTAAAATATGTGTCTAAAAATACAGTATTCAAAAATTCCCCCAAAAGAACAATCTGGAAAAAAATTGTTTGAAAAAAAACCCGGATTTCAGGATTCCGGATTGCGGGACCGGTTCTGTTCTAGAGAAACTAGTAACCATTATAAGCAAATTTGATCATTTACCTCAAATAGTTTTCACTATTTTACTAATTTAATAAAATCTAACTGGGATGAGATACTGAAAATTACTAATCTGAACTTAGCTTTTAATGCTTTTGGTAAACTGTTTTATGAGCATACAACACAGCATTTCCCCTGGTTATGGAGACAAACTTGATGAGGAAACCTTGGTTAACTAGATGTTGCCTAAATCAAATTAATAAAAAAAAATTATATGCAAGATTCATAAGATCTAGGAAGCAGTTGGATTTTAAATTGTTTAACCAATCTAGCAGGAAAAGAAGCTGTGGTGCTAGTGAGAAAATTGAGCACTTAAAAAAAACTAGAAAAAAATATTGCTCACTTCAAGACCTACTAATCATTAAAGAAAAATTCCAATTCATTGTCCACAAGTGGAGATATTGCACTTCAGTATATACATATTTATAGCACGTAGGAATTTTTGAATGATGCACAGCTATTTTGCCTATTTTGCATGACTGACCTTAGTATCAGCTATCTGTAGCAACCAGAGTTTATCAAAATGAAACTTTTAGAAGCACATAGTGGGTAAATAGTGCACAAGGAAGGTTTGAAATTATATAGATGATATTGATCACAATGAGAACTAACTGTTGTGTTAAAGTAATTTTTCCAGTCTGGCGTTTAGGAGCTTCTTATGTCATTGAACTATAATTCTAGATTTAATGCAGTCTGGAAGAAAAAAAGCTATAAACTGCATAGCAAATCGTGCTCATGAGTATAGCAGTTTGTACAATTTAATAAATTGTAATATGCAAGTAAATCAGTTGAAGACGAGAAACCATTTCAGTAAAATTCTAAATTGAAAAGGAAATTTTTACATCAAGAAAAGTAATGTAGTCATGTGGTCCATGAAGAATTTTTGCTATAATTACAGCCATTAGGTGCAAAAATATTTTTTAAACATACAATGTTTTTCTCATAATTCTAGCTATTCAGTGGAAAAAGCAAGAAAACTGTGTATCAGAGAAATTTGAAAAAAATGCGCAGATCTTTACTTTCACCATCAATGTTATACCATACAATAAAAATTACAGATCTGTTTTATAGTGTTTTCAAAACAGGTTGTACTTGTAATGATGATGAATAGAATAAATTTATGTAATGTGATTCCTTGATTTTCCAGGTGTTCATGTTACTCCAGTCAATACTTCATTCAGTATAATCATTTTATACTGGAAGTATGCATCTTAATATTAGTCATATAGCTGAACATATAATTCTGATGTTCTGGAAAGTAATCCATACACTTTATCATCATCATTGATCATCAGTGGCACATCTGCCATATTCGACTGGGAAAACATATAATGTCTCACACCTTTAATCAACCGGAAATCTCTTGTATAGTGTGAAAGCATTAAAATTTTTGTTTCCCAGAACAATAACAATTATATAACAAACTCACCATGCCATATTCTTACCAATTGAAAATCCATTCTTGAATCTGGCACCATTGGAATCATCATGTAGTATTTCTTCGTGCTCTTCTCATATGCTCCACAGCTGAAGAAGGCAGCAGTCACTACCAAAATGCCTTGTATTACAATAAATAAATAAATAAATAAAAGTTATGTATATATATATATATATAGAGAGAGAGAGAGAGAGAGAGAGAGAGAGAGATAACTGAAAGCATAGAGTTCATTCTATGTCATATTAAGAATACTTGTCCATAGATCTCTTTAATGTCAGGTTGTGTGATATATATCTATTATATAACAGTCCATACTTACCCATAATTTTCTGTGTCCCATAGATGTCTCCAACACCTGTCTCTGTGTGCTTCTGTTTACATTCAATAGCAAGTACAAAATGCTGATTTTCTTATATTTAGATATATGTTCAAACATTTAGATATAGATCATCTAAAAGTGTCATGAATGACTGGACATAATAAAGCATGCACTCTCCAGTCAGAAATTATGCAATAAAAGTGTATATCTATAACCTTTATGTGAATAAAATAGTACAACAATAAACATGCATATTTAACAGAATTTGGCATAGTTTGAAGCTGTTTAAATGGTGAGTTAAAAATTGAGTCTGTTTTGCAGGAGAGGAAAAGGCACATATTGGTGGAATTCAGTCACCACAGTGTTAAATAAAAATCTTGAAAGTCATGATTTGGCGTGAATCCATTAAGAGATTAAATACTACATTAAATTGAAATGCATGCTCTTATAACACCAACCAGAACAACAAGTCCAAGCAATTGAACCATAAGAATCTGAACAAACATCAGATTTGCATGGAGATTCATTGTCTATGGAAGTGTAAAGGTAGCATTTTTTAACAGAATTTGAGAGATTATTTTTAATTCCTACTCTTTAGTGATGAAATTTTCAAGTTCTTCAGTAGATGGCTACATGGTAAACAGTTAAATATGGCACTTTTATGCCAAAAATAATCTGCTTGTTTGCCTGCCATTTATGTTCAAAGATATTAATTTTCATAATTTCTAGAATACTAAGTTATCATTGTGTCTGTGTGTTATGAGTACATATGTATGTATATTAGGGTGCCCCTTATTTGGGTGAACAAAATATTTTTGCTCAAATATTTGTGTGCCATACTCTTTAGTTTTGTTTCATGCGGACAGACTTACTCAGATATGAAATTTCATCTCAATTGAATGACATTAACCTGTGACGACTCGAATGTCAAATTTGAAAACTAGGTCTGACTGGGAATGATTGCACATTAAGCAAATATGAATCCCCAAATTACCAGTAAATATAATATCAAATATTTTATTAACTTATTGATACATTTCTATGACTCATTACAAGTTACAAAGCTACGGTGAATATTTTCAATGTTCCTTTTTTGCAATCAGGGTACAGCCTTCGATGGTCTTGCATGCAATGCAAGGCAAACTGCTTTGGTTCCTCATCCACAATTAATAAATAGTCAGTGAAAGTCACATTAATTTAACAGCTCTTTCAGCTGTATCATTTACTGCTTTTAACATGTTAACTGCCCTTTTGGCATCTAAAACGAAAATGTTTTTCCCCTATGTACAAGGGCATTCCTGAGAAAACCAGTGTTGTAGATTACAGAACAAATCTCTACTTTTTGTTGATACGAAATCGGCCATGTTTTTTTTTCTAAAATGGAGATCAAAATAAATTAGAAACAAAAAATAACATTTTGTGACTTCAGTAAACTGAAATTAAAATAAACTTACCTAATAATTTATCAGTCATTTCTCTACATGATGGAACATATCTGCTTTCCTTGTGTTGATTCTCTATCTCCAAACTAGCCACTATTTAAATTTTTGTTTATACATCAACTTCATCAGCAAACAGTGATAAAACTGACACATTTCAGATAAATACTGCAAGTGCTGGCAAAAAATCTTTGAAGCTGCTTTAGAAACTGTGGTATCCACCCTTTCATACGATTTCAATAACTTTAAGAAGCACAAATCTTGATAAGGAGCTTTTACAGCTGCACGGCACTGAAGCCATGGTTTAACATAAACCATTACAACAATTGTCTTTCAAAGCTTCCTTCTGTTTCTCACAAGTTCAGACGTTAGCAAAAACATTTTGTTAATTTCAAACTCATCTGGGTTTTTTTTTTGCAAAACAGACCTTAGCAAAACATTTTCAAGGAATGTTTGCTGTTGCAATCCACTGGGCTTGATGCATCACACCAGAAGGCTGTGTTTTTAGTTTCTTCCCCATATCTTCTCCCAAAAGTATTACACACAGTTCTGCGAGTTCTCTGTAATCATTTCTTAATATTTGTTCTTGTAATGCAGCTTTATAAAATGCTAACATTTCGTTAATTTCAAACTGATTAAAAAACTCTTCCACAACTTTCTTAACACTTTGAAAATTAGTAGGTTTAACATTTTTCTAGCTTTCTCTAAACTGTTTGAAAAGAAGAATGTCAGAACTGGTTGTTACCTGATGTATTTTGTTTTCAAACATGCTACGCAAAACTAGTTTGTAGATGTGATGACGGCGTGGGAAAAACAACAACTCTCTGTCTGGTTTTTGTTCAGTGAGTACACAAACACCATTAAACCGGTCGGTATTTGAATAAGTTGTGTCACGACAAAGAACTTGCACTTTGTCTTCCACATCTCAATCTTTTAATGCAATCCAAACATCTTGTGCTTGCTCTTTACCAGATGAATTTGGTAATTTTGGGACAGCAACAAGCAGCTCGCTATCTACTAATGTAACAACTATTGGAAGTTTTTCTTCTTCTGAATCTCTGACATTTAATGCAGAAAACAATTGACTGTTCCGATGAACAGTAACAAATGCAGGAATATCATTATTAAATGCAGATTTAATTTCTTCAGCATGTTCCTTTTATTCTCCTGAATTTGCTGAAGAAAAGATCTATTAATAGGAAGTTCATCAACATTGTGACCCAGTGTGTCCACTGTGGCCTGTAGAATGTAAATAATGTCTCTTACATTCAACTGGCATCTATGTACAGCAGCCGCTCGTTTTGGTGTAATGAAATATTTGGTACCTCGTTTTGTAACATTCTGCCTTGGTGCGTCCTCTGGTAACATGGAAAAAAATTCACCATCTTTGGTTTCATCTAAAGTGCAGCATGCTTCGGCAGTCCTTGCAGATGATGAAAAATCATATGAAGCTGGAGATTTGATGCTGTAATTTGGTGTTTATTTTGTCTTCTCTCTTCTTCGATTTTCTTTTGCCTCACCTTTTTTTTTCTTTTCAGCATGTTTTTTGTCTACACTTGCTAGGTAGCCATTTCGTCCTGGCTCTCTCTCTCTGTTGCTGTAAAAAGATCCTGTCTTCTTTTACACTGCTGGCCACCCAAAATGCAACACCAAGAAGGACACGAGATATCAAAGCCAGATTTACTGGACACATAACAACAGATACAAAGATGAAACGATTGAGCTTACAGGCACGTGCAACTTGTGGAACATGCAGACATCAATAGTTTGTGTGGCCCTCATGGCTGGTAATAACGGCCGCTACACACCGCGGCATTGAACGAAAGAGGCTTTGGATGTGGGCTTGGGGTATGTCGGTCAGGCTGCTTCCACACGTTGCCACAGTTCATTAGGTGTAGCCACAGGTGTTGCTTGCCGGGACACTCGGTTGCCGATCAGCGACCAGACGTGTTCGATGGGCGACATATCGGGAGAACAGGCGGGCCACGGCAGCAGTGACACCTGGTGGGCCATGAAGAATTGTTGCACGAGGCGTGCCACGTTCGGGCGTGCCACGTTCGGGCGTGCATTGTCCTGTTGAAATGTGGCCGCTGGCAGGTCTTGCAGGTAAGGGAGGACTACAGGCTCCAAAACGTTGGAGATGTAGCGGTGGCTGTTGAGTGTACCGGCGATGCGTACCAGAGGGGTGCGGAGGTCATATCCAATTGCGCCCCAAACCATAACGCCAGGCGACGGACTGGTATGGTGATGCATAATGCAGGTGTCATACAGTCTCTCGCCGCGGTGACAACACATACGGATCTGACCATCGTGGTGTTGCAGGCAAAAGCGGGATTTGTCGGAGAAGACAGTGTCGTGCCATTCCGTAGTCCAGGTGCGGCGTTCAAGGGCCCACTGCGCCACACTCGCCGGTAGTGTAACGTCAATGGCAATTGGAGCAATGTGCGCCGTGCGACAAGTCCCCGCTCCTGCAGACGACGTCGAACGGTACGTGCTGACACAGGTTGTTGTGCAACACACCCTAATTCCAGTGCTAATGTTCATGATGTGGCGGTGCGAATCGTCAATGCCCGCCACACAACATGCCTGTCCTCTCACTCGGTGGTGTGCCGCGACCGCGGCAATCGCTCACGTCGGTCCATCCGTCTCTCCTGCACCCACCGAATCCATACTAGCCTCACTGTGGCTGGATGTTATCCCACACGGGTGCCGATGTCTTGGTACGGTAAACCGCTGTCGCGATAAGCTACTATTCGTCCTCTGTCGAACTCCGAAACGTGCTGGAATGACTGCCGTATTCTGCAACTAGACATCAGGAAGCTTCCCACGCACAGGTCCAGCAGCACAACACACTTCCACTACTTATACCCCGCCTTCTGTGCACCCTTCTTGTAGTGCTTCTTGGTGGCATGCCGGCTGCACATGATTTGCATATGCCCTGCAATGCTAATCGTTTGCATGTCCTCTCGCGGGCGACGCATGCTGCAAATTTCAGGCCAATTGGGTGCTTCCTTCTTGGTGTTGCAGTTTGGGTGGCCAGCAGTGTATTTTGACAGTTTGTAAAGCATTGGCATGCATGGTATCAAATAAGTTGTCCAAATTGTTTTTAAACTCTTCTTCACAGCACTTAAAAATATCTTGTGTCTTCTTTGCCTTTTTTTTTTTTTTTTTTTTTTTGTTTCTTTACACAGAATACAAGTCAATTAGATTTTTTGTCAATTGGGCTGGGCTGTTGTCGGTATTCTTGCTTTTTCCCAAAATATACATTTCTACACAACAAGATTCACACTTTCACTGACAGTTGAGTTTAACTTCTTGTATGTTAAAAAAACAAAACACTTGTCGATTTGATGGCAATTTAATTTTGGTTATTTGATGAGTTACATCCCCCATTAAAAAAACCACTTTTCTTCCGACTTCATAATTCATGCAACATAATGTTAGTTTAACAAAATGCAAATACATGTAACACAACCGGGAACCAAAAGTGAACTGACTACACATATACGTATATTCCCTCGGGCTGATGTCATCACATCGTGCAGGCAATGCAATGTCATCAGCCCTGTGACTTGCTCATGAAAATGAGTCAGTGCTCCGCATATTCACGCTCAAGTCAGCACAGGTTGAAATGCTTCGATCATCCAGAAATTTCTTTTAATAGCATTTTAGACTAATTGAAACAAAATTGGTTTGTATGCGGTCAAACATTTTGAAGTTGACAAATAAGGGACACCATAATGCATGTACACGGTATTTACCACTTTTCACCTTCTAAGATTCTTTTAGATGGCAGAGAAAATGTAAAACACATTCATTGATGTACTGAAAAACTGCTGTGTCAGGTTCATTTCTGAACACGTATTGGTAGATTAAAACTACACAAGGAAGGGTACCCTATTTGCCCTCTTGTATCAGGTTACATTGCCCCCACCCGACCTTTGGAAAAAGCTTTGGCAAGTTATCTCACCAAATTTACTGTGAATTCTTCCTACTCAATAAAGAGCACCACACAAGCTATTGATAGGTTAAAGTTAATTCAGCCACTACCAAATTCCTATTTTTTGGCATCCCTAGATGTGGTTTCGTTATACACGAATGTACCTATGGAAGCTACATTTCAGTTGATTCAGGCTTTGCTCACTGATTCTGACATTCCTGCCAATGATATTGCTTTCATAAGGAATGCTCTTCATCGCATTAAAAAGCGTTCATTTTTCAAATTTCAGAACATATTTTACCAACAAACCGACGGGACAGCCATGGGTTCACCTTTATCCGCAGTCTTAGCAGAAATTATTCTACAGCATATTGAAAATAAAGTCATACAAGAATTCCCACAAAAACCTAGTCTCTATATCCGTTACGTTGATGACATCTTGGTAATTTGGCCATATACTATAAATCAGTTACATCAGTTTGTCAACGCTATGTCGGCTCAATACCCCTCCATGAAACTCACGATAGAACTTGAAAGTAATTTCATCTTACCTTATCTTGATTTTCAAATTACTCGTAACCCTTCTGACAATTCCCTGTCTTTTGCCGTTTATCGAAAACCTACTTCCACACCCACTCTTAATTCCGTACAATTCTGCTCACATTTTTCAGCATAAAATTTCTGCTCTGCATTTCCTATTTAGAAGAGCATATTCACATTCTTCTAGCCATTTTGCCAGAGCTCAAGAACTACAATGGATATCATCCTCGCTAAAAACCATGGTTACCCGGACAACGTTGTTAAGGGGTGCACAATAAAGTACAGTTTTCTATGTCAACTGCTTTAATTAGTGAACAAGTGCCTAAAAAGTATGTTGGATCTGTTGATTTTAATCCACATATTGTAAACCTCCTTACCAACATATGTTCTCATCATAAAATACAATTTGGAATACGATCATGCAATCTATATACCATTATCCGCAACGATCGTGACAAAATTGACAAAGGGAAAAAATGGGGTGTGTATGTTATTCCTATGCTCGACACTATCTCTGGTGAACTAAATAATCATTATGTGGGTTCTACCAAAAGAAATTTGGATTTGAGATTAAATGAACACAGATATGATCTAAAAATGAATCACCAAAGCACCCCTTTTGCTAGAACCATAAGTGCTGGAAATTCCATCCCAGACTGGGACAATGCTAAGATTATAAACACACCTAACTCTGTTTATTCCTTGTTATTTACTGAAAGCCTCTATATTTCGGCTTATAATACATGTTGCTGTAATGACTATTATCCTTATGTTTTACCTGAACCTTGGAGCAATCTTGTTGGGAAGGACAGCATAATAGCAATTGTTTCTGTTAAGTGATCTTCATTGGCTAATTATGCTTTTTTTTCTTCTGTATATCATGTGACATTGACATTACCTTTCCCATGATGCATCTACTCCACGTACTTAAGACCAGCATGTAACCACATGGTGAAATCACATCTGATGAAGGTGTCAATGTGACACGAAAGTGCTCATGTGTTTTTTAAACTGTATATAGATTTCGTTTTTTAGCTGAATAAATATCATCGTGCAACAAGACTGATTTCTTTTAATACTATACTGAACACATATTTGTGAAACTAATTTATCCAGATTCCTGTGTGTTCAAAAATGTTTTTCTATAATGAGATTCCAAAGTCAAATTGTTAACTTTGTAACCTTGTTTTATGAGAAGCTCAAGAGTTATAAGGCATTCATGTATGTTCTCATCAAGATGTGAAATTTTATATTTAGGGAATATGTAAAATATGGTCAGGCTATTTCTTCCCATTACTAAGGTGCAATCAACTAATGGTAAAATTAATCAAATATTTAAAATTTGACCAAGCATATGACACGTTTTAGATATTTTAATCACATTTTTTTTATGTAAAAGATCATTTTTTCATTTTCAACAGTATTCTACATTAATTACACTTCACCAATTATGAAGCTGTGGTGTACATTTGTAAGTTTATTTTTTTAATGTGAAGTTGACTTTTTGAAGCAGAAAATTTGGATAATAAAAATTGAATATGATTTGCCCCATAAAATTACAGTGTACTCTTGGAAATAACTGTTTACTGTATTATTCTGCTTTTGGTGTGCTTATACTTGTTTGCTCTTATTTAGTTTGTGAGAAAAATTAGTTTCTTGTTTGTATTATCATATAGTTCACCAAATGGTAAAAAAAAAACAACAGATTTTTCTCACCCTGGGAGTTTTTTTTAAAGGGCCACAACTTGAGCTTCATAAGTAGGAGAACATTTGAACTGTTCAGTATGAATATATGTAATTTAAAGCTACACACACCACATTAATGCTGTTAAAGGACTGTCTGTTTTACACTCAAAATAATTGGAAATACAGAATGCTTTTGTGATATCAAGAGGATTCATATTTATTTTCACTTAAATGCTTGAAATCAAAAGCATAGCAAGGCATTTATGGAAGCTCATGCTAGGAGTTGAATTTCTCAGGATTAAAAAAAAAAAAAAAGTCTTCACATTTTATTTATTATTCATTTCTCCTCGTTAACTGTCAAGTGTTTGGTGCTTTAGGCAACAAATCTCTAATTAAACTAATTTATCAGACTTACTAATCACAAAAAATATAATTTTCTTTTGTCCGAGCTTTTGAACCTTTGTTCCACTTTGGTGGCTCAGTGGGAAGAGTGCTTACTTGTTTTAATTGTTGATGAAAGAATCTTTGAAAAAATAAAAGAACAAATAGCTTTGCTTTTGTTCTTTGCTTTTGCCTCACACGCAGCAGGCCAGTGAATACCAAGTTCCAAACAGAAGTATAAACATGTATTTTAAATCTATTGTGTAATCTGTGTTAGAATGTCAATTATAAAAATTTTGAAAAACAACATTCCTGAGTTCCAGCATTAACACCAAAGACATATATTTAAGTAATATATGCTATATTTTAATGCTAATAAAAAAACTGTAGAACATGGAGTTGAAATATATATACATCAAATACCCATAGTTGAATCTCACTTCTTGAGAAAAAAGCAATTAAGTTCTTTCATTTATCCACTAATATGTGTTCACAACATATATAGACTATAATTTACATATTTACAGTCATTCTGTTTCACATAACTCCTTTTTTCACTTCACTTTATCTCATGGCACTCTTCATTCCACTTGACTTCTTAGAACAGAATAGAATAGAACACTACTGTATTCCAGTTCACAGTACAACTCTCCTTTTTACAGTCATGGTTAGCAGCGGTTTCACATGCTTGACTTGACTTAAGAAACTTGAGAGCTGTGAGCAATATGGCTAACAATCCCCCTTTGCTCTGACATTTCTGTAAGTCTCAACTTTTATCGGTGTTTCTCAAATGCTGGTTTAGGAAGTGGTTTGGTGAACAGATCTGCAGACATATCCTTCAATGGACAGTAAACCACTTCTATAATTCCTTCTTCCTGCAAATTCTGAATGTAGTGATGCTTAATATCCATGTGTTTAGTTTTACTAAAACTTCCTTTTGATCATGTAAGTTTTATTGTAGCTTGATTATCTTCACAGATAGTTATTGGATGTTCTTGCTTCACACCAAAGTCTTTTAGTGGTTGTAGTGTCCACATAACTTCCTTTGTAGCATCTGTGAGTGACACATATTCAGCTTCGGTTAACGATAGAGCAAGGCAATTTTGCTTTTTGATTTCCAAGTAATAGTGTTACTTCCTAATAGAACTAAGTATCCAGTTGTGGATTTTCTGTCCTTCTTATCTTGACCCCAGTCTGCATCAGTGTAGACTCTTAAGATAGGTTTTTCATCTCATGATATTTTCAACTTTAGATTCTTCGTAGTTTTCAAATATCTGATAATTCTTGTTACATTACTGCAGTCTCTTTGATGAAGATTTTGGCATCTTCTGCTAATATGAGTTACTTCTGCGATGTCCGGTCGTGTAGTTGTTGAAATATACAGTAGCGATCCAATAGCTTGTTGAAATTTTTTATTGTTTTCCAGTATATCCTCCTCACCTACCTGCTGAACATAATTTGTTTCTAGAGGAGTATATGTTGGTTTAGCCTCTTGCATATTATATTTCTGAATTAGATGTTAGATTTTTCTCTGTTGACTCAAATAATATTTGCCTTTAGAATCTTTGTTTATTTCAATACCTAAGTAATATCTTACTTCACCCAAATTTGTCAGATCAAATTTTTCTTGCAAGGATTTTACAGTTTTATCTATATACAACACATCTTTTGCAGTTATAAAGATGTCGTCAATATACAAACTTACACATATTTTCTCATTTCTCTCTGATTTGATGAATAAACATATATCTGCCTCACTCTGATTGAATCCCAGTTCTTTTAGTGTGCTTCCCAAAGTTTGATTCCAGTTCTTAGCTGATTGTTTTAATCCATACATTGCCTTTTGTAATTTGCATACTGTATGTGGATGTTTAGGATCTTCAAAACATTCTGGTTGACACATATATATGTCCTCCTCAAGTTTTCCATGTAAGAATGCTGACTTTGTCTTGTGTCGTGCCTGCACCACCGGACGCACATGAGATAAAGGCAGATAGCAGTGAGAGCACATGTCCACATAGCTCAGTTGGGAGAGCGACTTACTCCAGAGTGAAGGGACCCAGGTTCGATGCCCAGCTTAGACAAACTTGTACGTTATATTGGCGCCCAAACTTCCAGGATGACCTGGCTGTTAAGTTTCTCACAATGGATATGATGTTATTTCCACACAGTGAGACAGGAAAAATGAGAATCCCTTCTTCAGTGCTTCAAAAAAATAAATCAGTGTGATGTTACGTTCCACACATCAAATTGTCTGAGATATCTCAAATGCATGTTCTTCATGAGATGACTGCCTAGAGCGACACATGATCCCGGCTGACCCATGGGCCATGCCCTCAGCTCTCGGGGATGGGGGGGGGTAGGGAAGGGAGATGTGACGTTCCTGCACCACAGTATGCACATGTGATGAAGGCAGATAGCAGTGAGAGCACATGTCCGCGTAGCTCCATTGGGAGAGCAACTTACTCCGGAGGAGGGACCTGGGTTCGATACCCAGCACGGACATACTTGTACGTTATAGTCTATGTGATAGACAGGCATTTTCTTATATGCTGCAACTACAAGTAGTGTTCTGATTGTTGTTTGTTTTGCAACAGGAGCAAATACTTTGTCATAGTCTCTATATCTTTGATTAAATCCTTTTTGCTGCTAGTCTTGCTTTATATTTTACTTTATTTTTGTCATTATACTTTGTCTTATAAATCCATTTGCATCCAATAGCTTTTCTGTTATTAACTACTGACCATGTTTTATTTTGATTTAAGGAATTTATTTCTTCATTCATTGCTATTTCCCATTTTTCTTTCTGTACTTTATCTAATTGTTGTATTTCATGAAATGATTTCGTATCATTGCTTGACAATAACTGTTGACATTCTTCAACTCTTAGGTTTAATCTTAATGGTGGAATTCCTGTTGTTGTCCATTGTGACCCTCTGAGAGCTTGAGGTTCTTCAGATGGTTCAACTGTCTCTTCTGTGACATCACTAATTTTATCTATGCCTTCTATCTGTATGTAATTGAAATTAGTTTCTGAAGTTTGATCTTCTTGGTTATTTTGTACAGGAGTATAATCAATTTCATCCATTGTAACGTGCCTGCCTTGCAGGACGCAAATGACATAAAGGCAGATAGCAGCAAGAACAAACATCTGCGTAGCTCAGTTGGTAGAGCAACTTGTTCCAGAATAAGTGGACTTAGGTTCGATTCCCGGCGTGGACCAAAAATGACGGAGAAATTTACTTCATTATACCATGTACTGTAACAAATTATAGTTACTTTCTTTTGTATAACTTGATTCATCCCTGGGCATTTGGTCTTCTAAAAATTTTACTGATCTTGATACAATTACTCTCTATTTCTTTCTATGTGTATTCTGTATCCCTTTGATCTTGGATCATATCCTACCATCTTTCCTTCCAATGCTTTGCTATCAAATTTTTGCCTTTTACTTTTGTGAACATATGCCAAAGCTGTGCTTCCAAACACTTTCAGATGGCCTATGTTGGATTTAACTCCATTCCATAACTTATAAGGATTTTTTGTATTTGCTTTAGTTGGCAGTCTATTCGGCAAATATGATGCTGTTGATATAGCTTCTCCCCAAAAATATTTTTTCAATTTGGAATCAATTAGCATGGCTCTAGCCATTTCTACTAGTAACATTTTTACATTCTGCAGTGCCATTTTGTGCAGGTGAGTACGCCACTGTTGTTTGATGATCAATTCCTTCATGTTTTAAGTAGTTTCACACTTCTAAATTACAAAATTCTGCATCATTATCACTCCTAATTGCTTTAATATTTCTATTAAATTTGTTTCTGGTAGATGCAACAAATTCCTTCAGTTTGGCAACAGCTTCACCCTTTTTAGTAAGTAAGTGTACATATGTGTACCTGCTGAAATCATCGATGCAGGTTAAAAAATATCTTTTATCTCTTAAGCTATTTACCTCCATAGGACCACAAATATCTGTATGTATTAAATCCAATGATTCCTTTGCTCTATAGCTAGATTTCTTTGGATATGGCTTTTCAGTGAGTTTAGGTTTTGTTCATGTGATACACTCTAAATTATGCTTACAATTATTCACTGTTATGCCTTTAGCCAATCTTTCTTTAGCCATTTGCTTTATTGCTGTTATTTCTGTATGTCCTAACCTCAAGTGCCATTTGAATATGCAATTAGAATTTTTATATATTCTTTCTTTTGACTGAATAATATAGCTTTGCATTTCTTCAACTTTATGTGGAATAGCTTTCAGTTTATACAAGCTTTCATTTGCTATGGCATTGAGAATTACACAATTACCCTTTTTTATAGTGCACATATTTCTTTCATATATAACAATGTAACCTTTGTTTGCTACAGTCTTAACTGATATTAAACTTCCCTCCAATTTAGGAACATATAACCACATCATTGCGTGTAACTCTTTATATATTTCCTTCAAATGTTTCAACTGATAATGAACCTGAACCAATTCTCTGTCATTCAAGCTTTTGTCCATTTGCTATTGTGACAGTGTCTCCTGACTGCTTTCCAGGCTGCTAAAGAAATTCAAATCACTACTCATGTGATTTATCCACTCATGGTTTTTGGTTTCAGCATTTTTTGTTGATTTTAACTCAAAATCTGTGTTTTTGTTTTCATTTGACCTGGTATCGTCATTTCTTCCACTTTTATCATTTTGTGTTGCATATATCATACCATTTTTCATCTTTGTGTTTTTGTGATACTCTCTTTGAGTATAATTTTCATTTTGCTTGAAAATACAAACACTTGATTTATGTGATGCATTTCTGTGCTGTATTTCATTAGTGTGGTGTGGTGTTTGCCTTCTGATTTTATTTTTGTCATTTTCATGTAGTTTATTTCTTTCAACAAAATGTCTGCATTCATGTCTAAAATGATTTATTTTGTGACAGAAAGTATGATACTTATTTACTTGTGAAACAAGAGCTACAAAAGTTTTCTTGGAAGAATTGCTTTTCCCTTTGAATGCTGTAGGCTGTGTAAGTCTTTCTTCTTTACCATGAACTTTTCTTTCAAATTCATCTATTAGTTTACTTTTACATTCTCTAAAGTTAATTAATCTTCACTTTTGCTTTCCAAAGCAGTAAATCAGGTTGCATAACTCTCAGGCATGCTACATAATAAAGTTGCAGTTAAGTGTGTTTCCTTTAAATTTTCCCCAATACCAGTAAATTTTTCAACCAACTGTAACATTCCTTTTATATGAGAATGCAATGAACTTTGTTCATCATATTTTGTGGAATACAGTTTTCTTAACAAGTAAAGCGTACTAGACAGGTTTGACCTTTCATGATTTTTTATTAATTTTTCCCTATGTGCAAGCTGCTGATTTTTCATGTACTACGTGTATGATTTGTGAATCTGATATGTGCAAGCATATTAATGCTTTGGCCATTTTATCTCTTTTATACCAATTTTCATCAAGTTCTCTAGGTTTTTCTTCAAATACAACACTTTCCAAATTTTCTCTAATGAGAAGCATATTTACATTTGTAGTTTAAATTTCCAAACTCCATAGTTACTTTCATTCAACTTTTCTATTTGAAATACTTCCTTTGATAAAGCCATTTTTGAATTTACAAAACATTATTTACTCCTATTTCAATATTATACTTTTGTCCTATTTTTGTACTCTGGTGTTACTGAAAAAATTATTCACACTTCCTTCAGTCTCATAATCATTGAATCTTTGATTGAAAAAAATAAAAGAACAGATAGCTTTGCTTTTATTTGCCTCACATGCAGTAGGCCGGGGAATACCAAGTTCCAAAAAGAAGTATAAACACGTATTTTAAATCTATTGTGTGCTCTTAATTGAAATTTTGACAATTGACATTCTAACACATAAAATGTCAGTCGTCAAAATTTCGGAAAACAACATACCTGAGTTCCAGCATTAACACCAAAGACATATATTTCAGTAATATATGCTATATTTTAATGCTAATAAAGAAGCCTATAGAACATGGAGTTGAAATATATACATACATCGAATACCTGTAGTTGAATCTCACTTCTTGAGGAAAAAACACGTTTTCTTTCATTTATCCACTAATATGTGTTCACAACATACATATATAGACTATGATTTACATATTTACTGTCATTCTTTTCACATAATTCCTTTTTTCACTTCACTTCATCTCATGGCACTCTTCATTTCACTTGACTTCTCAGAACAGGACAGAATAGTACACTACTGTATTCCAGTTCACAGCACAACAACTTTCCTTTTTACAATAACGGTTAGCAGCAATTTTATACACTTGACTTGACTTAAAAATTTCAGAGCAGTGAGCAATATGGCTAACAGTTGAACTCCTGTCTCAACCAATATCAAGGAGGTAAGAATAAATGGAGTAAGGATGATGTCACAAACTTGAAGCACTTTGAGCAGACGAATTTAATGCTGAAACGTCTCACCAACATGGCAGCAGAGACTGTGATTGGCTGTGACTAATCTCAAACGTCTCACCAACATGATGGCAGAGGCTGTGATTGGCTGTGACGTCATGATCGTGACGTTTCAGTGGCTTCACTTCGATTACACGAGGAGAATGGCTGGCCCTTACTCCATCTATTCTAACCTACTTGACCTATATACTTTTTTGTTGTTGTGATGTTCATGAAACATACTTTCACATTTGGACATCACAAAAAAAAAAAAAAATATGTGGTTATGAAAAAATAACTCTGCATATCGTATTTTCCCCCATCATTATTGATGGGTAGTAAAGTCATAATAGCATTAATATAAATCAAAGTAAAAATGATTATCTATAAATTTACCCCTAATGGCAGATCTGTAACTTTGATGAAATATATATATTTATATTTCTCCCAATATGCTTGACTTCATTTATGCCTACTGTCAACAAAAGTAAATATTTAAAAGTAGTGTCAATGAAACTAAATAAATGTCAGCAGCTCGAGGACCTAGGTATGCTGACTTCAATCAGTTATAAAAAAATTATTGTAAATCCTAAATGTAGTGGTGAAAAATAACCATAATTAAACATTTTTTATTTATTAATAAAAATTTTAGATGGTAAGAAAATAAGACCAATAAATATTAATAGAAATTAAAAAGCAACACTTCTTAGGAACCATGCAAATGTAAGTAGAAGATGGCTTAAATTTAAAGTGAAAATATCTGAAGATTTCATTAGAGAAAAAAAGATAAAAGATCTGCTATAAAACCTCATCTTTATTTTATTGTGATTATATGAAGGTAAAACAATTAAATTTTGTGGTGATTGTGTGAAAATGTGGCAGTCTCCAAAAAATAAAATAACAGTATCTTAGAAAATAAACATTTTCTTTAATATGCAGCTTTTGTGGCATGTTGATAGCAAATGTTAATCTTATGCTTCATAGCTACAATAAATGGAATTTTAAAGAAAAGAATTGTGAAACTGTTACAGGTACAGTCAACAACTGATTTTTATTCACAGAATGTGAAATTGGAAGTCTAAATACATTTAGATTTTGGCTTGCAAGTTCATGAGGTATAAACAATTACAACTCTGATTCCCATAAAAATAAGACAAACTGGTTCCCATAAAAATAGTATAATAAGACAAACTGATTTCAATAAAAAATAGTGTAAAAGAACAATCCATACCGTCAAAAAAATAATGTGACATAATTGACTCCAACTGGTCCCACAGAAATAGTATAAAATAATTAGCCCAGACTGGCTCCCATAAAAGTAATGTGAAAGAGTTAACCCAACTGGTTCCCATAAAAGTAATGTAAAAGAGTTAACCCAACTGGTTCCCATAAAAGTAATGTGAAAGAGTTAACCCAACTGGTTCCCATAAAATAACATAAGGTAATTAACCCAAACTAGTTCCATAACAAAACGAAATGATTGTTTGGTAAAGTAATATATGCATCATGTATGTGCAAATGAAATGTTGAAATAAAGCAGTTTGATTATGAGGAGTGGCTGATAGTTCTTTTAACCGTGTGATGACAGCATCAAACTCAGGTTAAGCATGTGATACAGGAGTCTAAGTCAAGTGAATTTTACACTGCAAAATGTTAGTATTCTTTACAAATTGATATGAGATTGTCTTAACTTCATGATTTAAGAGAAAACATACCAGTCCCTCAGCTTGTGTATGCTCTCAAATGACAACTGTACTCAAAATATCCTAACCACATCTTACAATATTTTTTGTCCAGAAGTATAACTTAAAACATTATTAAAATCACAAAAACAATTAAGTTATTTACTTACTGATCATTTACAGTATTTTTATAGTTAAAAAGGATTTTGGGGGGTGGGAGTGGGGGCGGAGGGTAGAGCTTGTGTACAAGTGAATGGTGTTTTATCAAAATTGTTTTCTATTGGTGCAGGAGTCAGACAAGGTTGTGTAATGTCATCATGGCTGATTAATATATTTATGGATGCTTGCATGCACGGTGCCGAGATGGACAATACTGGTTTACGTCATGGTAATATCCATGTGTGCAGATTGCTGTATGCTGATGACACTCTCCTGTTGGCAGAGAGCAAAAGTGATTTGCAGAGTATGTTATCCCGGATGCACGAAGTTTGACTGAAATTCAAACTGAGTATAAATAAGGAAAAAACGAAGTTATGGTTCTTGAGCAAGGAACTGGTAATACTGAATGTAATGTCTAAATGGTGCAGTGATTGATTAGGTGAGTGAGTTTGTGTATTTAGGAAGCATGTTTGACAGAGAGAACAAATTGGATGGTGAAATTAGTAGGAGAGTGAATTCTTTGATGAAAGTGATGGCTGTTTTGGGAGGTTTTCACAGGAATGATGGATTCTCAAGAGAGTCCCGCATGGCTGTGTATGAAAGTGTAATTATTCATACTCTGATGTATGGCAGTGAAACCTGGGTACTACAGAAGAAACATAGGAGTCATTTGTGTGCTGTAGAAATGCGTTACGTACAGGGACTAATATGCTTCGGTGGTTTGGCCATGTTGAAACAATGAGTAATGAGATGCTTACTAAGAAAATCTTTTTAACCCAAGTGGCAGGAAGGAAAGGCAGAGGAAGGCCAAGGAAGTCATGGGAGAATCAAATTCAGGAGTGTCTGCATGAGAAAAAGATTATGAGTATGAAGTATAGAAGTTCTTGTGTACGCCATGGGATGGATGTCAGTGAAGCCCGAGTTGTGTGTCAAGATCACTGTAAATGCAGAAATTTGATACAGCAACAGTATGTAAAAATAATCTGGTAGTTTGTATTTCTTTGTGGACCTAACCTATGAATCTCAGAGAACATCTTAGTGATATGTATGTATGTATGTATGTATTTTTTTTTCTTTTGAAAACTCAGACATATAACTATCAATCAAACCATACATGAAAAATCATTCCAACTTAAAAACAGGTTTTGGTTGCATAATGGACTCATAACCTAAGGAAGAAGTACATTTATATGAATAAAAGTAAACATCTGGAAAAAAAAAGGATGAAGTTAAAATAGCATGTGAAGACATTTTATAGAATTTCTTCATGGACATGAAAGTATACAGTAAATGTGCATACCCTCTGACTGTCAAGCATTAAAGTAGAATGAATGATAAAGAGAAATGAGAGAAATACCATTAAAAGGAATGGAAAGCTTATGTCTTGTGCAAACATGTACACCAACATAATTAAGACTGGAAAAGATTGAGCATTCTTTTTCTTATTAATTCCATTTTAAATTAAGGTGTTTCACCTTAATTTAAAAAAATAAATTATAAAGCATTCTTTATTTTGTCTTGCATAAAAATAATAATACTTGTAAGTTCAAATATTTCCTTTCAGACATCCTTGTGTATAAAGATTCTTTTTTTAAGAAAGATATCTCACTCGAAAAACATCACTGAAAATAGCGAAGATTACAGTTCTGATGTGTGTGTGTGTGTGTGTTTCAAATCATAGGTTCTTCAATTCTCAAATTTTCTGCATTGTAAAAAAAAAAAAAATTCTACAATTCAATAGAGTTGAGTTAAGTTGTGGATCTCTGACAAGGTCTCCCATTTTTTCCATGGCGTACTAAGCCTCTGAACAATTCAGTAAATTCTTAGTTTTTGATATAAACCTTCCCACAACAGTAATAGTTAGTCTTAATCACTGAGTATGAAATCAGGCAATATGTTGCCATTTAATATATCACTGATGCCAGGGCCGGATGGTGCTCTTGCGGGGCCTTGGGCAAAATATCATTGTGGTCACTAAAAAATAAATCTCATATTTTAATAAAGTGGTTTCTGAAAATTATCATTTGTGAGGAAGACACACGAACACTACCGTAAAGACAAAATGATAATCTCAAAGAAGTATTTGCTTTAAGCTTAAGAAAAAGACCATAATACGGACTGAAAGTTCAGAGAGAGAGAGAGAGAGAGAGAGAGAATGAAATAGAGAGAGGAGCAAAGAGAGAGAGGGAGAGAGAGAAACAGAGAGATTAAAAAGTGTTAAAATCTACATTTTCTTCCCCGGGAGAAGAGGTATAGGTTGCATTGTGACTCTTATAACAGCTTATTCACAAAATGATAAAAAGATGCCTGCTTAGCAAATATTTTTGTATAGGAAATATAATAAGGACCCCTCTAAAATAAATTGGTACAACTAATTTTTCCCCTGATAAATGTTTATTGACTGATTTTTAATGCACGGTGGAGTAAATGACGAATTAGTGACATTCTAAACTTTTGTACGCGTTCGTATATGAGAGTTGCCTTTTTTTTTTTTTTCTTTTTTTTAAATTTCTTTTAATGTTGGAAAAATGGCCTCCAAATGTAGTCCGAAAGTAACTTAGATATTGTTCTTTTTACTTCCTTAAATTTTTTAAGTATCAGATTTTCACACAAATTGTTGGATATAAAAGTAGGGAACCACAAAATGATAAAATTTCATAAACAAATACATCGTTCTTTCTACGTTCCAGAAACACATAGCAACCAAAAAATTGTTATTCGGTCACCGCTGGGTAAGAGAACCCACAGATTTTTCGACATCTAGCCGAGCGCGTTAGCCTTGCACCACATCAAGAGATCCATGGATTCAATTCCCCGGTGGTGACCGAATAACAATTTTTTGGTAGCTAGTGTTTTTGGAACGTGGAAAGAGCGATGTATTTGTTTATTTACTGATGCCACGTATTTGGAGGATTTTCACTTTGGATCTCGCCCGATGAAATTTAATTTGTTATGCTGAAAAGATTAAGGTGGTTACAAAAATCATTTCGAATCTGCAAATCTCAGTGTCCGTACGACGAACGGGGGGGGGGGGTTAACGTATTCAAAATGGGGAGATTGGAAACAAACAAAAAAAGTTCAAAAATATATTTTTAAAAGCCTTGCGCCCCAAAAGTTACAAAAACAACAACATGTAGTTCAATTTTTTTTTACCAAAAATTATTTTGTTTTCTAAGCTGCGGGGCCCGGGCGACCGCCCTGGTTGCCCCTATGGTCCAGACCAGGCTGGGAATTCCAGTCATGCAGTCCACTGTAAAAACACATGCAAGTGTTCTCACAATAAATCTCATAAAATCGCTTATGAAAAAAAAGTTCTTTTAAATCCTTGATGAAAGACAACTCTTGAAATGTGTACTGTAAAATGAATTCAGTTGTGGGCAAATTTTAACAACAATTTAGCAGTGAAAGAATTTTAGAAACTCATGATTAAAAGTCATCAAACCATACTCAAAATGGAGTGTTGTACCAGATATTATTTTCCTTTGTAAACTTTGGTTTTGACAACAAGGGATAAAATAAAAATTAAGGGTCTCTTGCAGACTCCATTTTCAACTAAATCACCATAAAGAACATTATAAAAAGTTGAAATGTGCACATGCCACATAACAGTTTTCCTACACAATACGTTTTTATATTTATTTCATCATTGGTCACCTACTGTGCAATGGTATTGGTATTTCCTCCTTGAAGTATATGCCTTTTATTAGTCCCCCTATTATATTGACCCATGAACTAGTACTTCCAGATCATTATTTCTTTTAGGATAAGTAAATGTATAAGTGGGACATGACATGGATTTTGGAATATCTCTGTCTGTGAATCGCTTTGTGCTCTGTGTCAGTCTGTGGATAAGGGGGTGGGAATGATGGGCAATCACAATGGGTACTAGTGTCCCTTTCAAGATTACAAAAGGAGGGTAGATTATAGGGTGTACCAATGACTCTGAGCTCAAGGACCTATGTCAAACTAGTTAGCTTAACCTTAATTAATTTATAACACATGCTTAGTCTGGTGGAACTTTACTCACATAATTATGGAGAATTTTACTATTTCACTTCAGAGCAAGTGTTTAAAGTTGAAGAAAGGAAGCTTTCTTTCTTTCTTTTTTTATTTTGTGGAAATAACTTTTTAAGTAGAAATAAGCTTAAATGAAATTAATGATTATACTCATAAGTACCAAATTAATTATTTATTCATTCCAAAAAATGCAGGTGAAAAGAATACAAGAAAGTGGACCATGTCCCATGAATTGTCCCAGTTGACCAATCTGCCCCTGCACTGATGTAATATGAATGTATTACAAGAATATGTTGTGCATAAGATAAATTAATGCTGCATGTTTTCTAGGTTTTCCATTGTTTAAAACACTAATAAAAAGCATGATAAATTTGGACAACTATAAAATTACTGGTATTAAAACTTTAAAAACATTCTTAAATTATGTTAAAAAAGTGTTTAAATTAGTAAGCTTTCAGCTGATAAGTCTTTCAACCATAGAAAAAGTGGATGATGGTAAATTATCTTCAGATTCGTAATGTTGATAAAAAAAGTAATTACACTAAAACTCACCTTCATTATAATTAGGCTTTAATCAACAAAGAAATATGGTTGTCGTTTAACCATACATGTTTCATTTCCTAGCTAAATCAAACAGAGATCATACTCACAGCAGATGCAAACAATGAGTACTGCTGCCAACTTCTGATACGTTAGAATTAGAATACAATACAATAACATCACATTCACCCCTCTCTAAAAATTAGTTACATATTCAGACAGGTATGCAGGTCGGCATTTGGAACGAGTAGGGCGCAGTGCTTCATCAGAGTTCTCAGTAGCAGTCAGTGATAGTTCGTTAGCCTCAACTACATTAGTCCCATATTCAAGATTACTAGCAGGGGCAGAGTCAGTAGTTTGAAGGATTTCTTGTCTCTGACAATCATTCACCTCTCTAGGGTGTTCTCCTTTAGCAGCTAGTTGCTGAGTTGAAACAGTAGTTTCTCGCCCATCAAGAAATCTGACAAAGGCATAATCAGGGTTAGATTCTATTAGCTCTACCTCTTCCACAAGAGGCTCATATTTACTAGAGCGAACGTTCTTTTTCAAAAGAACAGGACCAGGTTTAGTTAACCAAGTTGGAATTGAACTACCATTAGAAGATCTTCTAGGATGGTTAAACATCCTCTCGTGCTAGGTTGCATTTGTTGGCTTGCACAGAAGAGAGCAAATAGAGTGCAGAGCATGGTCCAGTACCTCCTCCCACCACTCAGTTTTCATGTTATTAGACCTAAGGGCAAGTGTTATAGCCTTCCATATTATCCCATTGTATCTTTCAACTTGTCCGTTCCCTCTAGGATTGAAGGGGGTGATTCGACTAGTAGCAACACCATATGAATTTAGAAATGACTTCAGTTCTTGAGACATAAGTGATGCTCCTCTATCAGAATGTATATTAGCAGGTAGCCCAAATACAGAGAACAGGCTGTTTAGAAGTCTTATCAAAGTGGCAGTAGAAACATCATTACATAGTAGAGTGAAAGGAAACCTAGAGTATTTGTTTACAATAGTGAGGAGATACTGATTTTGAGACTTCCATGGTAAAGGACCTTTGAAATCTGGACTTAGTCTCTCAAAAGGAGAGGTAGCTTTTATCAGTTTCCCTTGATGTTGGTTAAAACATGGCTTTAGTTCTGCACAAACAAAGAATTGGTTAGTGACCTTTTTTACATCTTCAACAGAATAAGGTAGGTTTTTTTGTGCGAACCGAATGACTCATTCGTGTTATTCCATTGTGGCAAAGAGCCTCATGTAAGGCACTAAGATCCGTGGCCTGGTTTACTGCAGCAGTTATTCTAGAGAGGGTATCAGTGGGCACATTCTCATTCCCAGGTCTGTAGATTATATCAAACTTGAAACAAGCTAATTCTAGACGCCATCTCAAGATCTTTTCATTTTTTATTTTACTTGAATGACGCTGATCGAACATAAAAGCGACAGAACGTTGATTGGTAATTACTTTAAAATGCCTATCAATTAAGTAATGTCGCCAATAACGTAACGATTTAACAATGGCATAAGCTTCCTTTTCTATTGAAGAGTGTCGCTGTTCAGATTTGCTGAGGGTTCTAGAAAAGAAAGCAACTGGTCTTCCTGCTTGGCTCAGAGAAGCGGCTATAGCAAAATTAGACACATCAGTTTCTACTTGAAAAGGTACTCCGTCATCTATTGCAGCTAGTGCCTTTTTAGCCACGTCATTTTTTAAAGCACAAAATACTGAAGTAGCTTCTTCAGATAGAGGAAAGCATTTGTTTTTGCACTAAAGGTCGAATCTTTTCGGAGAATCTAGGTATCCATTTACTGTAGTGTGAAAACATACCCAGAGCACGTCATAAGCAAACTTCATCTTTAGGTATAGGTAGATCAAGAAGAGGTCCCAGTCGATTCAGGTCTGGCTTGATAGTTTTGTTAAAGATAATGTGACCAAGGAAGTTCACAGTCCTAACAGAAAATTGACATTTTTTCTTGTTCAACGTGAGATTATTTTTCTCAATAGCAGCCAAGAACCTTGCCAAATTCCTGTCATGATAATTTTGATTTTTCCCACAAACAGTAACATCATCCAGGTATAGAAAAACATTTTCTAGGTTCTCATCTTGGATAATTTTATCGATCACTCTTTGAAAACAAGCCACTCCATTTGTAACTCTGAAGGGAATGCGTAGGAATTGGAAGAGCTACCCACAGGCTTTGAAAGCAGTATATGGCTTCTCAGACTCCAGGATGGGTACTTGGTGATATGCACTTTTCAGATCTATGAGACTGTACACCTCATTTGCCGAAACTTAAGCAATTATCTCTTCTATTCTAGGTAGAGGGTCAGCATCCAGGTAAATTTATTTATGGTTTGTGAATAATCTACAACCATCCTAGCCGTATGATTTTCTCCTCTAACCACCCAAGCCTGAGCACGCCACGGAGAATTACTAGTCTCAATCACACCTTCATGCAGGAGCTTTTCAATTTCTGTAGCCAGAAACTGACTATCACCTTTTGAGTGCATTCTAGATTTTGTAGCTATAGGCACACAATCTGAAGTAAGGTTAGCAAACAGAGAGACTGGATGCACATTTGCAACGGTCAAGCCACAATACCTGAGTGGAGGCTGTAAACCATGGAGGACAATTTCCACAAAGGTATGACACTGTAGTGGGATGTAAGGTCAGGTGAGGCGTAACATCAGAGCCTCTCCTTGACAAATGTCAACCGCGCCTTCTTGTGGTGCATCCTGTTACCACTAAAGGGGCTCTGACGACCGCCAATAGCGGTATAACTATACCATCGGGATTAGAGGAAATGCTATTCCACACTCACCAACCCGCTTGGCCAGCGTGGTGAGTTATGGCCAAACCCTTCCAAAATGACTTCACAACTTAAATCTTAGCCCTCAGTCTCCGGCAGCTGGAATGTACCTGGCCAAGGCAGCGGCCAGTGCGACATGAAGGCAGAGGGTGCTAAGAATCCCCGGAGGACCGGACTAGGCTGACAATTGATGCTGACCTTGGCTACGTATAATGGATGCTCCCTATCTTCTGATTCAAGGCTTCTTGAATTGGAAGAGGAACTACAAAGGATCAAGTGGGACATCATTGGGCTAAGTGAGGTAAGGAGAAAAGGAGAAGATCTCATTGAACTGAAAAGTGGACATCTCTTCTACTATCGTGGGACAGATACTGGCAGAACTAGTGGTGTTGGATTTATAATAAACAAGAAACTGAAGGATAAAGTTGTAGAAGTTGAAAATTCCTCTGACAGAGTTGCACGACTCATTATCCAACTCTCGAGAAGATACCAGGCTCAGATAATTCAAACTTATGCACCCACCACAAGTCATCCTGAAGAAGAAATTGAAGAATTTTATGAGGAAATTTGTCATCTAAATAATAAAGGTAAGCAGCATTTGAAGATAATTATGGGAAATTTCAATGCAAAAATAGGGCAACAGCAACAGAATGAAACTTCAGTAGGTACATTTGGTCACGGCAACAGAAACCAGCATGGAAATACTCTCATTGAGTTTGCAGAGGCAGAAGGGTTTTTCATCTTGAACTTCTTTTTCAAGAAAAAGCCACACAGGAAATGGACATGGAGACATCCAAATGGAATGACAAGTGAAATTGATTTTATTATGTGTAACAAAAAATTCGTCATAGAAAACTGCAGTGTGCTAAACAAGTTCAACACAGGTAGTGACCATAGATTGGTGAGATGTAAAATGCATCTCAACACTAAACTTGAACGTGTCAAGCTCATTAGACAAACAAAATGTATTGACATAACCAACCTTAAAAAACACCATAATACCTTCAAGTTGGAACTGAAAAACAGATTATCCGCTTTAGAAGGCCTAACATCGGAAGAAGTGGATATTTCTGAAGTTAACAGAAAAGTAACCAAAGCTCTTATGGAAACAGCTACAAAATTAGCTGGGTCTAAGAACAAGTTGCATGTGAACAAATTATCAGGAAAAACCAAAATATTGATGAAAAAAAGATGAGAGATGAGGACAACTAAAGAAGATGAGACTTCCAAAGTGGAATATATAGAGCTATGCAAGACAGTACGAAAAAGTATCACTGAAGACGTAAGGAAATTCAACTGTGAACTAGTAAGGAAAGCAATTGAAAACAACCAAAGCCTAAATATAGCAAAGGGACATCTCAGTAAGGGAAGAAAACAGATTATAGCACTGAAAAAAAAAGATGGTTCTGTAACAAGAAATAGAGGCGAAATTTTGACAAGAGAGAAAGATTTCTACTCCAAATTATATGAAAGGGATGATACATGTATTCCAGACATCATGAAAGGTACCAGTACCACAGTTCTTCCAGTCCCCCCAGCAGAAGTTGCACATGCAATCAAGAACATGAAGCGGGGAAAAGCTTCAGGAGAAGATGGAATTACTGTAGACATCATACAAGAAGCAAGTGGAGAAATCGAAACAGTACTCGCCCAAATTTTCACTCGATGCCTTAATGAAGGGAAGATTCCTGAGGATTGGAGCAACACTACAATGATCCTGCTACATAAAAAAGGTGGCATTGAGGATCTCAGGAACTACAGACCTATCAGCCTCCTATCAGTGGTTTATGAAATCTTCACTAAAGTTCTTTCACACCGCTTGAAGGTGACACTGGACTTGGCTCAACCGAGAGAACAAGCTGGATTCAGGAGTGGCTACAGCACAATAGATCATATCCACGTACTGAGAGAACTAATTGAAAGAGCGAGGGAATGTGAACTTCCATTGTGCATGGCTTTTATCGATTATGAAAAAGCCTTTGATTTGGTGAAACCATCAGCAGTTACAATGGCTCTGAAATCCTGCAGTATTGAAGATGCATACATTAATATTATTAATAACATCTATGAAAATGCAAGTGCAAAGATTCGGCTGTTTGAAAATACAACACACATAAAAATTGGAAAAGGAGTGAGACCAGGTGACACCATATCTCCGAAGCTCTTTAATGCTACATTGGAGGGTGTCTTTCAGTCGCTGAGCTGGGAAAACAAGGGGATAAAGATTAAAGGAGATTATCTAACTCACCTTAGTTTTGCTGATGACATAGTCATTTTTGCAACTACCCCATCAGAGCTGCAGAGTATGATCCGGGAACTTGCTGACAAGAGTAAAGAAGTGGGATTAAAAATGAACTTCCAGAAAACAAAAGTGATGTTCAATGCTTTTTCAAGAAATGAAGATTTATCGATTGATGGAGAAAAGCTGGAGATAACAGACACGTACGTTTATCTTGGACAGCAGATATCAAGTGAGGGTCACATTGATGAAGAAATTAATTGGTGTACAAAACTTGCCTGGAGAGTTTTTGGAAGAAACAGCATAATTTTCAAGAGCAATATGCCATTATGTCTTAAAAGAAAAGTGTTTGATCAATGCATTCTTCCAGTGCTTACATATATGGTGCAGAGACGTGGACCTTAGCTAAAAGAGACATACAAAGGCTGCAGACAACTCAAAGCAGCATGGAGAGGTACATGTTTGGTGTAACCAGGAGAGATAAGAAGAGGAACTCGTGGATCCGAAAAATGACAAGAGTGGAAGACATCATGATCAGAGTTAAATCCCTGAAATGGCAATGGGCTGGACATACTGTGAGAAGGACAGACCATCAATGGACAGCCGAAATTTTAGATTGGATTCCAAGGGACAGGAAAAGACCCAGAAGAAGACCACATGGGAGTGGGTGGATGAAATTCGAAAGTATGCAGGAGTGACATGGAGGAGACTGGCACAAGACAGACCGTTGTGGAGGAAACTTGGGGAGATCTTCCTCCAGCAGTGGATTGATAATGGTTGACAATGATGATGATGATGATGATGACACTGTAGTACGTCTAGTCTGATTATGGCATCAGAGCAAATATCTCTCATAATTAACATCATTATGTTTTTATAAGCATGTCCCTCCATTTCAATATTGACACTACAACGGTCTATAACTTCGGTGAATAGTGAGGAGTTGGCCATAGCGATTTTGCCACTATAAGGTAGTACGTGTATATGACATCTATTTACAAGGGTCTGATCAATAAAACTTAGTGAACTTCCTGTGTCTATTAGAGCACTCACATTTACTTTGTTTATTTTAATAGCTGCTGTAGACTTCGAAAGGCAGTTAGGTGCAGCAGCCAAAACTGAGGCAGATGAAGCAGAGGTTACTGTAGTAGGTCTAGTAGTTTTTGATTTATAAATTCTCTGAAAGTGTCCTTTCTTCCCACATGTTCGACATGCAACATTTCTGGCAGGACAAGGAGTTCTACGGTGGTGATTTCTTCCACAAAAATAGCGCCTTTCTGTTCCAGTCAAAGCAGCAGTTGTCGTAATTGATGTACCAGTATCTATCTCAACACAATCATTTATGTGAGTAGCAGCTGCAACATCCAGCAGTGCTGAGTACAAAGCAGAGTGTTGTTCTGCCATTTCCAAAGCCCTAGCTTGATCAAAAGTGGCTTCTAGAGAGAGAAACATGCTTTCTAAATGTTGCTGACGTATGCGAGCGCACTTCAATCCACTAATAAAGGCATCTCTGATGTATTCATTCTTATTTTGCTCAGCTGAAACACTTTTAAAGTTGCAATCTTTGCTCATTTGTTTTAAGACCTGAAGATATTGATCTGTAGACTCCTCGGCCAGTAGATGTCGTGTAGCCAAACTATGTCGGGCGTAGATCTTGTTCTTAGGCCTAGCATATAAAGATTCCAAAATAGTTATAACATCAATATAAGTTTTACATTCACTGATATACTGAAATACATTAGGTGTGACATAATTAGTTAATAGTTGCAATTTACTATTTTCAGATACTCCATCAATATAGCCCAAGAAGCCCAGATTTGTTTTAAGACCTGAAGATATTGATCTGTAGACTCCTCGGCCAGTAGATGTCGTGTTGCCAAACTATGCCGGGCGTAGATCTTGTTCTTAGGCCTAGCATATAAAGATTCCAAAATAGCTATAACATCAATATAAGTTTTACATTCACTGATATACTGAAATACATTAGGTGTGACATAATTAGTTAATAGTTGTAATTTACTATTTTCAGATACTCCATCAATATAGCCCAAGAAGTTTTTGAACGTGTGCTTCCAATGTACCCACTGCCTGTCAGCAGATGTGGCAGATGGCTCCACGTCAAATCTTCGGTCGCAAATACTTGTCCATGATTATTTATATCTTTCTTCTGTCTTTGTTGATTAAATTGATGAAAAAAGTAATAACACTAAAACTCACCTTCATTATAATTAGGCTTTAATCAACAAAGAAATATGGCTGTCGTTTAACCATACATGTTTCATTTCCTAGCTAAACCGAACAGAGATCGTACCATTAACATACTCACAGCGGATGTAAACAATGAGTATTGCTGCCATTTTCTGATACATTAAAATTAGAATACAATACAATAATATCACAAATGTATTCATTATATTTCTTTTAAAAGTGATTTCCGTATTAATGGAATACAAAATGGAAAATCATAATTATAGGTTCTAGGGGAGAGGGTGATTTGAAAAATTATTTGAAAATTATTGATGAACAGGGTGATTTGTTTAGTTTCAGTCCACAGAGATTCAGCAGAAGTTTTCTTCAAAATTTAAGTCAGATTTTCCCATATGGACATCATTTTTGTTATCCAATATTTTCTGGCAATTGATTCTGCAGTTAGTACTTCCAAGGTAACTTTGTTTCCCCAGAAGACATCGAGATTGGAATGAGGTAAACTCTGTAAAGATTGAGGAAAGTTATTCTACCTATCATTGAATATATGAATTTAATGATAGAAGGATTGATACTTGTGGCTAAATGATATCCAAACTTTTTAAAAATCTGTATGACCTTTTTGACACAAAATGGATGGTAAATAGATTGAGCAAGAAAACTAGATTTTCAATGTGGTTTTGTTAGTGTTTCAGTTCTGTATTTTAAATTTTAAGTGATAATTTTGCTTTGGCTATGAAGTTGGTGCTGAAGTTTGTAAAAAGGAATGAGTATAGTAAAAACATGCACTTGCAGGAAAGTGTAAATTTCATGTAACATTATTCGTTAAGCAGCAGGTCGTTGTTTCTATGTAAAGTATAACAAGTATCAAGTATTTAAGTTTAAAATAATTATAAGTTAAGAGTAAATTTGCAGATTTGTATCTTTTTATATGAAACCTATTATGCTGAAATATATTATTTTAAGCCAAAACCATGCTTACAAAAAACTGATTGTTATCCTAGTTGTAAATGAATTTATGGCACTTCTATTCATATTGTACTGTGAAATTAACTTTTTTACGAGTCTTATAGAGGTTATTATTCAAAAAAGTTGTTGGTCAAATTTTCGAACTAAAGCCTAGTTCGTCATCAGGACTACATCACTGGAGTAGTTGCTGCCACTCAGTTGGAAGAGTTCAACTGCAATTATCGTTAATTATGGTACTTCTTCTTCTTGCTATTTTGATCCCTTCTTCTAGTTTCCTCTTTACTAAGTTTGACTGGTGGGCGATTATTCTTACTGAGTCCCAATTTATGGAGTGTCCACTAGCTTGTATGTGTCTGTCTAGCCCTGTTTTGTTACTAATGTTCCTAATAGTTTTTGGTGTTCTTTCATTCAGACTTTAATATTTCTCCCTGTTTCTCCTATATAGCTGAGTCCGCAGTTACAGTCGATGCAATATATTACTCCTTCTTGCAGTTGGATGTCCACTTCTTTCTGCTTTAAAGCTGGCAGGAATTTCTTTAATTTGTTACTAAGATCTGGAGCAAGCCTGATATTATATTTTGCTGCAATCCTCTTCAGTTTTTTGAAAAGTCCCTTGTGGTACGTAATTTTGCTGGTGAATTTGAAGTTGTTTATTTCCTGCTTCTTCTTTGGCACTTGTCTAAATAATTTCTCAACATAAGGAGAGGTAATTGTTTTCTGCCAATATTTCTTTTAATTCTTCTCTGTGACGATCTTTTTGAGCATCTGAAGAGACCAGGACTTTAATTTTTTCCGAAAATTGTCTCGCCGTATTTGATTTAATATAATCAGGGTGGAATAAGTAGAAGTCTAACATCTTCCCTGTGTTAGGGAGTTTTCTAAAAAGCTGAGTGAATATTCTCCCATCTCTTGAGGTCAAGTTTAAATCAAGGAAATTGATGCTATGGTCTTTTTCCAGTTCCAGGGTATACTGCAAGTTATTTTCTAGCGAGTTAAATTCTGCTAGAATCTGAGAGGGTAGAGATTGGTCCTCAGTATCTACTATAAATAGGACATCATCCATGTATCTTACATAGAGAGCAAATATTGAAGGTTGTATAAGGACTTTTGCCTCTAGTTTATTTACATAATAATTTGCAAGCAGAGGTGCTAGTGGAGAACCCATTTCAAGTCCTGAAGTTTGCCTGTAATATTTCTTTCCAAACTGTAAGAAAAGTTAATGTCTACAGCTCCTGGCCTACAGTTAATACCATCCCCCACTAACAAACACGTCATAGATCTGACGGAAGTTAGAGTAGATGGAAACTTGATTAATCTCCTCAATAAGGGATATATTAAACAACCTTTCCTCCGCAAAACCTGATAAAAAATGAATGTTTATTGATTTAGAAAGCATCTGTAGTAAGGTAGAAAGAGAAGATGAAAATACAGCAGCCACTTTAAGGAAATAATTCTCAGACTGTGTCTCAAATTTGTAAAAAAGCCAGTAAAAATTACTTACAATTTTGATAGAAAAGCCATTACTGACCTTAAAAAATTCAAAACCAATGATAAAGTTGTAGCACTGAAAGCAGAAGCAAAGTTTTGGTATTGTTAGAAAAAAATAAGTATTACAATAAAATGGAAGCTGAAATTGAACAAGCCTTATTATGAAGAACTCGCTGCTAACCCTATTGATCAAACTGTCAAAAATCTTAAGAAATTAATCAGCTCATTAAAAAGTAAAAATCAGCTAAATGTGCTCTTCAAAAGCTTCTCCAAAATCCAGTCAAGAGTTCCACAGATCTATGGTACAATAAAAATTCACAAAGAAGGTAATCAAATAAGACCTATAATAGACACTAGAAATTCACCACTCTACAACATTAATTATTATTTACTTACTCACCTCAGAGATATTTTCCCTTCTCCTCCCTACCTTTTAAAATATTCCATGCAGCTGAAAGGAAAACTAGACAACTTACCACAATTAATTCATCCAGTAATGGCAAGCCTGGATGTAGTATTTATGTATACCAACATTAACTTGGACCTCCTGCTGGAATTCATTGCGGATGACCTAGCGGAAAAAATAGTCTTCCATAATCACAATAGAGAAATACTACTTGGCATATATGAACTGCTCCTGTTTTCTTTCAAGAATAATTTCTTCCAGTTTGGAAAGGAATATTACAGGCAAACTTCAGGACTTGCGATGGGTTCTCCACTAGCACCTCTGCTTGCAAATTATTATGTAAATAAACTAGAGGCAAAAATCTTTATACAACTTTCAATATTTGCTCTTTATGTAAGATACATGGATGATGTCCTATTTATAGTAGATACTGAGGACCAATCTCTACCCTCTCAGATTCTAGTAGAATTTAACTTGCTAGAAAATACCTTGCAGTACACCCGGGAACTGGAAAAAGACCATAGCATCAATTTCCTTGATTTAAACTTGACCTCAAGAGATGGGAGAATATTCACTCAGCTTTTTAGAAAACACACAAACACAGGGAAGATGTTAGAATTCTACTCATTCCACCCTGATTATATTAAATCGAATACGGCAAGACAATTTTCGGAAAAAATTAAAGTCCTGGTCTCTTCAGATGCTCAAAAAGATCGTCACAGAGAAGAATTAAAAGAAATATTGGCAGAAAACAATTACCCCTCCCCTTATGTTGAGAAATTATTTAGACAAGTGCCAAAGAAGAAGCAGGAAATAAACAACTTCAAATTCACCAGCAAAATTACGTGCCACAAGGGACTTTTAAAAAAACTGAAGAGGATCGCCGCAAAATATAATATCAGGCTTGCTCCAGATCTTAGTAACAAATTAAAGAAATTCCTGCCAGCTTTAAAGCAGAAAGAAGTGGACATCCAACTGCAAGAAGGAGTAATATATTGCATCGACTGTAACCGCGGACTCAGCTATATAGGAGAAACAGGGAGAAGTATTAAAGTCCGAATGAAAGAACACCAAACAGCTATTAGGAACATTAGTAACAAAACAGGGCTAGACAGACATATACAAGCTAGTGGACACTCAATGAATTGGGACTCAGTAAGAATAATCGCCCACCAGTCAAACTTAGTAAAGAGGAAACTAGAAGAAGGGATCAAAATAGCAAGAAAAAGAAGAGGTACCACAATTAACGATAATTGCAGTTGGACTCTTCCAACTGAGTGGCAGCAACTACTCCAGTGACGTAGTCCTGATGACGAACTAGGCTTTAGTTCGAAAATTTGACCAACAACTTTTTTGAATAATAACCTCTATAAGACCCATAAAAAAGTTAAGTTCACAGTACTGATTGTTATGGTTTGCTAAAAAATTTTATTGATGTGGCCAATAAAAGTTTTATAGGAATGACAAGACTGTAATGGACAAAAGTGTTCATTACTTTTCACATTTTCAGTAAGAAAAAAATAGGACAGGAATTGTTTTTCTTGCCATTGTAAATATTTGTATTTTTCCTTCTTTAGTGGGAATGCAATTGAAATGTGAACTTCCTCATGTTGAAAAATATTATAAATCTGAAAAAATATATATTTCAGCAGCTAGTGTATATGTTTATTTACCCTCCACATGAAGAAGAAAAAATACAAAACCCCCCTGTGTGTAAGCATAACAGATACATTTTAAGGTTCTCTTGAGCATTAAAATTTGTAGTAGGATTTTTGAATTTGGTGTTTTGGTACTTATTAATTCAGCATTAAAACAGGTATGCTATATATGATTCATGGCACTGTCTAATACGCCTATGCAGAGTCTGTATAATCTAAAACAGAACTTTCTTCTAACCATTATAGTAATTAAAAAATAGGAGCAAAAATTTATGTTTATCTAGAATCATTTTAACAAATAAAGTAATGATGGAGCTTTTTTGGAACTAAAACTGGAGGTATTTATGTTTTTATAGAGAATGAAATAATTAACAGTAACTTTGATAATCAGATTTCAAGTGTCATAAAACTAAAGAATGCCAATTTAGTTTCATTGTACATCAATTCCATGCTGCAGTTTTTCCAGACATTTGTAGTCTTTCATTGTATGTCAAGGTTTGCTGTCAATATACTGTATATTAGAAGGAATCAGTATCATCCTTCAAAATTCTGTTCTATGTATTATAATCCAAAGTGATACGGTAGATGGTTAAATTTATTGGCTTTTACTCAAAGAACTTAAAAATGTTACATAAGGTCAGTAACTGAAAATCATTGGTCTAACTATATTAGATGCCATACTTTCCATAAATAAAAAGACAGCGACATATGTCTAAACAATCATGAAAATATTAAGCAAAGATTACATTACTTACATTATAATTGCTTCTTGTATCACATATATTATTTGGGCATGTATTCGCTTCTGAAATTCATTCCTTTAGCCTCATGCTACAAATTTATGTGATTTTTTATATATATTATTTACATAAATTAAATAATTTTTACTGATAATCCTTTTTTTTTTTTTTGGTTTAATTTACTCTCATAATACTATATATACAACGCGTTAATAATCCCACTATGTCCACATTGGTGCAAGGTATTATATTCTCATCTGTTAAACAACTTTAGATTTAAAAGCCAAAATCTAAAATAACATATTTGCATTCTTTCCTTAAAAAACAAAACAAAAAAACTTGAGGCTAAAAGAATATGTTTGGCATCTTCACCATATGCCTGACTAGCACTCTCATTAGCTTCAGCTCACATCATGGGTCCCTGTACTGGGCACCAAGTACAAAGTTAGCACTGTCATGCCTTCTTCCAGGCACACCACATAAAAAAGATGTTAAAGGGAGGGGGGGGGTTACTCCCTTTGAGCTAGGTACAACATCAAATGCTCTTGTGCATCATAGCCATATCCAATACAATCATCAGAGGTGTATTTAAAGGGGTGGAATTCAAAGTATGTGTCTTAGGTTAAAGTAAATGTTACTCAAATCTAAGTTTTTGAAATGGCAGCTGTTTTCGAAACATGCATGATAGTATTAATTTCAAGAGAAACAACGTGACAATGTTCCCTTATTGTTATCCTCAATTATTTAGTTTACTCAGCAGATTCTTATCCTGAATGAAATCCTCTTCTTTACCCTGGTTAGATTTCTTGTTATCAGTCTGCTTTAAAAATGTCAAACATTAATGTATAATGCTGCTTGGTTGTGACTTCTGAAACATCTTGCATAGTCACTATGCATACTTGCAGCCAGTCATATCTGTTATTAAAGGGGATGAAATATAAAGTTTTGTGCTTATTTAAAGGTGAGTTTTTATTATATTTTTATTTATCATTATTATTTATTTATTTTTATTTTTTCACGAAGAATACAGTATAATCTAACTGCAATGAAGCCTTTCATGGCTAGTAATGGTTTTTCAGATCCCCATAGATCCAATTGAGGAAGAAATTTTCAATGTTAAACCACATAGACCAGTGACTGGGTCTGTGTAGTTTAATGCAGAAAATGTCCCTGTACCTGGTTAAGTAGTTGATTAACCCCACAGGGTTTGTTTAGGAGATTAATGAGAGGTGGTTTAGTTCTAAGAAGGATTATTTACTCCTGAGAGATACTTGCTTTTAAAATTAATAAAAAAATCCTTTTGTTTTGCTCACTTCAAGGTTATAAAATTTCAGACAGAAAAGATATTTTCACACATCTGTGATCCAGATTTTGACATCTTTAATCCCAACAAAAGTGTTTTTAATCTGTACGTAGGAAACCTTATAGTACAACACTGTAAACAATTGCTTTTTTTAACAGTCACTAAACTGAGCAACTGAAGTCACTGAATATTTAGTATTGAATATTTAATATTGATATTTATTATTTAGTATTGGTTTTGTTTGCTGGTGTCTCTGTATATTTATGTAAATGGGGTATACCCTGACTTGGTTATTTTTCCCAATTTTTAATATTAACTTTTAGTAACATGGATCAGTTTTCTATATCAATCTGAGGAATGTTTTTAATATGTATCGTAAACTTTGATTGTTACAGAAATAAAATGTATCCATGTATCACAGAAATTAATGAAGAAATCTTTACAGGAATCTCAGTTGTTCAGATAACATCACAGAAATTAATGTAGAAATCATCACAGGAATCTCAGTTGTGTTCAGATAGCATCACAGAAATTAATGCAGAAATCTTCAGGAATCTCAGTTGTTAAGACAGGATCTTAGAAATTAATGCAGAGATCATCACATGGATCTCCGTTGTTCAGATAACATCACAGAAATTAATGCAGAAGCAATCTTACATATTATTGTGTTTGTGTTTTTAAGCTTCAGTTTCTTTAAAGTTTGTTGCCATGGGAGATGTAACAATGGCATTCTTGAACAAAAATCAGGAGATGCTACTTCTTTTCTCACTCTGGGGAAATGCAGTAAGTTTCCTGAAAAGATAGCAACAATGAATTTAACACATTTCTGTGCCGAAAATGATATGTCCAGAAGTCATAGACCAAATGAAAGAAAACTGATTCACACATTCCACATACATCTGGAGAAACAATATTGTAGAACAATTCTCTTCAATGAATGTGGAAAGGGTCTTTCACAAATTATTTTACAGGAACTCCAACAAGATCTTTGCTGGTCAACCCAGTGTCATTAGTGCATTATATTCAAAACACTGGATGTACTGTCACATATTTTGATCATATGAAATATGTTTTAAAGTTAGACCTAGATCAAACAAAATAGATTGAAGGTGTGACATCAGACATTCATGAATGAGAAAGAAATTTGATAGAGACAGAAAATCTTGCTGTTAACAGGAAGATATGGAGAACGTTAATTTCGAAAATTTTTGTTTATTGTTTTTTATAATATGCCTGAATAGTTTACGAAGTACAGAGGGATGAGATATAATGAATTATGAGAATGACATTTTATGTACAATATTCTCTGCAGAAAAAATCTAGAAGCTAGTTGTGGTATTGAGATAATAATCACAGTTGTAGTGTGATTCAAATTTGTGAGCTATTGGAATGTTTTATTATATTAATTGCTGCATTAACATTTCTTTAAAAAGGTAGCTTAATTTTTTAAATGTCTTTTAAGCTTTTTATTTTCTGTGTAGTAGTTGAAAATCATACATTTAGTAATAAAGTGTTTATTGCAGTAAGGCTCCGGGAGTTGATGGCATAACTGCTGAGATGTTGAAATATGGTGGCGACTCTGTAATTAAACAAAATGGATTGAAGGTGTGACATCATTATCTATAATGTTTGTGAAATGGTTTGTATGATGATTAGCAAAGGAATGATTTAATCACTACCAGATTTTCAGATTGAGCACCAGTTTCTCATTGGGACAAGTTATTAACAAAGTAGATGTTATCGTACAGGTAGTAAAGGCCAACTTTGAGAAATTCCTTTATCATGAATGTCTCATCTGTTCTCAAGTCAAAAAAAAAAAAAAAATTATATGAAAAAACCACCATAGAATTAAGTGAGAACACACAGAGTTACATCACTTACTATCTCTAAACTGTTCTCTGTGATTCAAAGGTTAGCTTCACAGAGAAATACAAACTATCAGATAAATTTTTAATTGATTACTTACCAACTGTTGTCATATCAAACTTCTCCATTTACAGCGATCTTGACACACAACTCGGGCTTCACTGACATATATCACACGACATACACAAAACCTTCTATACTTCATACTCATAATCTTTTTCTCGTGCAGACACTCCTGTATCTGATAATCTCATGACTTAATTGGCTTTCCTCTGCCTTTCCTTCCTGCCACTTGGGCTACAAAAATGTCCTTAGTAAGCATCTCATCACTCATTCTTTCAACAGGGCCAAACCACTGAAGCATATTAGTCTCCATCTTGCAAACAACGTTTTACTCCACATTACACAACATATCTTCAATCCTTACACGATCAGAACATGTCTTGCCACAAACCCTCCGTAAGTAACACATTTATCCAGCACACAAACGACTCCTATGTTTCTTCTGTAGTACCCATGTTTCACTGCCATACATCAAAGTAGAAACAATTATACTTCCATACACAGCCATGCAGGACTCTCTTGAGAACCCATCATTCCTGTGAAAGCCTTCCAAAGTAGCAATGACTTTCAATGATGAATTCACTCGCCTACTAATTCCACCATCCAATTTGTTCTCTCTGTCAAGCATGCTTCTTAAATATACAAACTCATTCACCTGGTCACTCACTGTGCCATTTAGACTTATATTACATTCAGTGCTAACTGATCCTTGCTCAAAAACCATAACTTTGTTTTATTCCTTATTTATACTGAGTTTGAATTTCATTCAAACTTCGTACATCCAAGACAACATACTCTGCAACCCGCTCTTGCTCTCTGCAAACAGGACTGTGTCATCAGCATACAGCAATCTGCACACACTGATATTATCAAGACATAAACCAGTATTGTCCATCTTGGCATCACACATGCCCAGTAACACCATGTTTATTCATTACTTTCCACAAAAGTGTCCTATTTACTTGATCATAAGCTTTTTCTAAATCTATGAAGGCAGCAGAAACTTTCTTACCAACAGCCAGATACTTTTCAATCATCATGCATAATGCAAAAATTTGTTTAGTGCAGCCTTTACCTGACATAAAACCACTCCGAACATCCCACACTTTCTCTGATGTAAGACCTCATACTTTTTTAATAATGACCTTACCAAACAATTTCCATGGCACACTGAGTAGGCTAATACCGTGATAGTTTTTGCAGTCAGTCTGACTGTAAAAACTTATACAAGGGAACAATGATAGCATCCTTCCAATCTCGAGGGGCCATTCCTAACTCCCAGCACAACTGGCAAATTTCAGCTAACCAGTCAATTACAGAGTCGCCACCATATTTCAACATCTCTGCAGTTATGCCATCAACTCCTAGAGCCTTACCATTCTGAAGAGATTTTGGAGCTTTACACACCTCTTCTCTTGAGATCCCTCCTGTGCTTCCATCCTTCACTGTGATGTCATCTGCTTCTGCCTCAGAATCATTTTTGCTTTCCTGATCTAATAAGTGACAGAAGTATTCACCCCATTTTTCACTTAGCTCATTGGACTCCCATATCATTTTCCCAATCCTATTCTTCACACAATTTTGTTTCCCCTATTTTTCCTGTCTCATATACTTCCAGAAAGTTTTTCTATCTTTCCAAAAAGGCAATTCATGCCTTTCCACCTTCTCCTTCCTATCTTTTGCCTTACTTTGGCAAACCAGCTTAGCTGCTTCATGCTTCTTACAGCGATATTCATCCACAGAAACTCTACCTTGCAACATCCCCAAATAGGCTTCCTTCTTTCTCTTTACTGCCTCTTTAATCTCACTATTCCACCAAGTATCACCGCCATTGTTACCACTATCATGGTGCCACAGACCTCTTCAGCAGCAGTGACAACAAGTTCTTAAACCATTCCCACTTCTTTTCTATATCCCTCTCACATCACTCCAGCTCCTTCAGTAGTTCTCTGACTAAGTTAGAATAATGATGATGAAGATCAGGGAGTCTTTCAACCTTTATTTTTTCCATCCTAGGCCTGTTCTTATTCCTTATCCTCTGACCAACATTCAGATTCACTCATGACACTACCAAGTAATGATCAGAGCCTACGTCCGCACCTGTCATCACATGAGTGTCAACAACTAAGTGTTTCAGACGCTGATCATAAACAACAAAATCTATAACACTCTTTTGACCAAGAGTACAATTTCCCCAAGTATCTGTGTGGATATACTTGTGGTTGAGAAACGTATTAGATACACTCAAACCATTCTCAATGCAGAGTTCAGTTAATCTTTCACCATTATCATTCACATAAGGATCATTAAACTTACACAGAACATTGTCAGAAATTGCATTCTGCACACCTACTCTGAAATTGAAATCCCCTGTTATTATAACTTTCTCTTTAGCACCAAACTGGCTCAAAACACCTCTTAGCTCATTCCAGAAATCTTCCTATCGGAAAGTTCCAAATCACAGGGAGCTTACACTACAACAGTCACAATTCTCTGCAGTTTCACTTTCAAATGAATCCAAAGGATTCATATATGCAACTATAGTGAATCAAGCTGTTCATCTTTTCACTTAAAATAGCACTTACACCAGCCTGTCCTCTCACATTATCCAATACCCCAGACCATACACTCACCGTTCCATTCACTTCTTCTATCACAGTTTCTTTCTTTTTGGTTTCACTTACACACAGCACATCCAATCTATACATATTCATTTCTTCAATCACTTCATTCATCTTGCAATTTATACCTCTAGTATTCCTTACACCAATCTTACACTCACTCAGCTGAAATGTGTTTCTTGCATGTCCTTTGAAAATTCCAGTTTGATTCTGTGGTGGACCATCCTTCCCAAGTGTGGTAGGTCCACCATATCCCACACTTGAGTCAGTTTTTATGTTTCTTTGTGCCTTTTTAATCAGGTAAGTACACCAGCGTGGGGGATTAGCCACATCTGATGGTTCCAGTTGGTAATTCAACCTAAGGATTCTGGAACAAAACCCAGTGAGTTGGTGTCTTTTTGGTCTTTTTTTACACAGAACTAGCTGGTACCTCTCCAAGATTTACAGAGGTCCTTGTTGCTGTTCTGTGTGCCATTGTTGCCCATGGAGCTCCCCGAGGAGGCAAATCCATCTCTCACTAAGACCGCCTATGGAGTTATGTATAGTTATAAAATTCATTAAGCAGAAGCTTTCTACCATTCTACAGTCGTGATCACCTACGATTAACTGAATGAGAGGAATGGTTGCCAGAACTACGATGTGAATTGGAGATGCAGGAACTGATGCCAGATTTTAGTAGAGAGATCCAAATAAATGGGATTTGGTGAGGGATTTCTGAATTGCAGTCCTTGGTAAACAAAATTTCAATACTTTCTGGAAAACATGAGATTCTTCGTTTATAAAAGAAGCAAGTTTTTTGTTTATTTCCAGAGAGGAACTGAAAAAGTGTCTTCAAGGGTTAGTGCTGCTGACACTGTTTTTCGAAGACTATTTGACACATCCTGTTTGTGTTCACAAAGTCTTGTGTTGATGCTTCGGTATGTACTTCCGATATACAGTGTGGTACAAAAGTCCCCAAAACCTCAATTTGAATTTTTATTGGTTGTTTTTAGAAAAACCAAGATAGCCATTTCTTGGGGGATAGAACTGGGGGATCTGGTGCCCTGTAGGTGAGGGGCTGGGGTTACTCAAAATTTTGAATTTTTGTTTTATATTTATTAGGTACAAAGTTATTGCCCACAATAGCAACACTAAAGTGCACTATGAATGGTAGGAAAAATTGCATTACTTCTGACACATTTGTGTTCTTTCTTTGGTTTATATGAATGTACCATACTTATTGTGTTCTATTGCAAGGAACCATGTTTCCAGCCACAAATCGAGATGTCTGGTTACCCAGTTGGGGGTGGGAATCAGTGTCCTTCAATAATTGCAGATGTGAAGGAGGGAGGGGGAGGTAGTGTAATGCATCACTGGAAAGATCTTTGTATTTGATGTAACATAGTTATTAGTTTTTCCATATCTTTATTAGGTGAAATGTTGTAGACCAAGGTCATGAAATTATTTTACTAAGAAATATTTCACAAATTTATTTTCTTGCACCTTTTAGTTCTGAAAACTTACCATAGTCGTTTTATGGCCAAAGTGACACTCTGTGGGAATAAAACCAAATTTGCATATGCTTGCAAAATGTGATGTTGTCTTGGTAATCTGTAATGCAGTCTGCTGTCGTGGTTGCAGGCCATCAGTCAGCATCACGTTGTGACATTATGCGAATAATGCAATGTGTAAATTATGCCGATTTCTGCCTACCGTGTTTTTTCTTCAGACAGTAGCGAAATGTTAGTGGCATTTAAAGTTTCCAATGGCATTCGAAATTCTGTAAAACTTATGTTCTGTGTTAGTTTGTGAAGATAACCCACACATATTCCACTCAGGATTATTTTCAGCTGTTGGTTTTGTACTTTAGGATGGTGAGAATGCTTCTCAAGCAGCTCAGCAATTTCACCAGCAAAACATTGATAGGCCACAACCTTCTGTGATAACAATCTGTAATTGAATACACCATTTCATGGAAACTGGAAACGTCATAGAGTGAAACAGAACGGGAAGATAAAAATTAGTTACCAATGTGGACAAGGAAATCGACATTTTAGTTAGTGTTGAAACAAACCCGACATTATCACTGCTCAAGAGGCTGGTATGTCTCATACTTCTGTTCACATAATGCTGAAAACAAACAGATGTCCTTACAAAACAAAATTCCTACAGCAGCTGCTAACAACCGACTATAATAGAAGACTATAGTTTTGTCTATGGGCAGCAACAAATGCAAAGCAATGAAAATTTTAAGGGAAGCTTCATCTTCACGGATGAAGCAACGTTCATCAGGCATGGGCAAGTCAGTCGAAATTACTTACCACTGGTCATCCACGAATCCGTATGTTCTTTCTGAGAGGCATTCACAGTACATAAAAAACTTAATGTATAATGTGGTATCTGAAACGATGTAATTATAGGTCCATTTTTTATTGTAGGAAATTTAAATGCTGAATCCTATCGAAATTTGTTGGAAAATAAAATATGGCCCTGCCTGGAGCCATTTGTGGATGCGAATGCTGACTGACAGCCATACTTCATGCAAGATGGAGCACCGGCTCATCATTCCCATCTAGCAACTGAATGGCTGAATGAGAAGTTTCCAAATAGGTGAATTAGAAATAACGGACCTGTCCAATGGCATGCTTGATCTCCAGATCTCACACCATGTGACTTTTTTTCTTTGGGGATATCTCAAAAACTGCTTTTATCCTACGAATTCCATTGCAGAACTCTGAGAGGAAATATGCCAGAATGTCACTGAAATATCCTGGGATACACTGTGCGCTTTACAAGGTGCATGGTGTGACAAGATTGAACTGTGCATTACTGCCAAAGGTGGTCAGTTCGAACACATGCAATCAGTTGGTATCATGTAACAGTATCTTATATTGTGATACTTGACCAATTTGTGATGTTAGTCGCTTCAGATGTAGGAATGTCTGCAGGTATTGATTTGACTTGAAAAATGTGCCATTTTACAGTAGACTTCAAAGATGTAAAACTGGAAGTATCTTTTGCCGTATTTTATATTCCTCGATTACGTTAATCTCAACAGTTTGGCATAATACATTTGATAAAATTAAGATATGACAAATGTTAAAAGCAGAAGTTGTTGCCATTTCTGACATTTTTCCGGTGATATGCAGTAACCCAACTTTACCGTGCAACATTTCTTGAAACTCCCAGCCCGGATCCTCACAAGGTTGCAAAAACCCTCAGTTCCTATCCTGTACGGCGTCGCCTTTGACATAAGACATAACGACTATTTATGTTTTTTTAACTATGAAGCGCAATAAATTAAATTTGTAAAATTTTTCATCTTAACAATGATGTATTACTCTACCCTCCTCCCCCCCCTCATTTCGATCTGCAATTATTGAATGTTCATGTTCCCCTACCCCCAATCGGGTCACCGGACCCCTCAATTCGTGGCCAGAGATGTGGTTCCTTGCCATAAAACACAATATGAACTTTACATTCACACAAACCAAAGAAAGAACACAAATGTGTCAGAAGTAGCACAATTTTTCCTACCACTCATAGTGCACTTTCGTGTCGCTATTGTGGGTAATAACTGTTACCTAATAAAGATTTAAAAAAAAATTAAAAACCAACTTACTACATTTTTGGAGATATTTCCGGCAATATGTCACATGACCCCTCTTTCCATTTGAAAATTTTGAGTAAGACTCTAGCCTCGCCCCTTACGAAGTCACCATACTCGCCCAGTTCTATGTCCCAAAAGGGTACCGCTTGCCATAAAAAGAACTGACTATCTTGGTTTTTCTGGAAAAGCAACCAATAAAAATGTAAATGGAATTTTTTGGGACTTCTGTGCCATACTGTATACTGATAGTCCAAAGGAGTTTTAAATAGGAATTGCATCACCTCCAAGTGGGATAGAATCTCTGTCTTTTAACAGGCATTTTATTGTAGAAGAATCAGGTATGACAGTGAGAGTGTAAGCTCATAGCTCTGAAGAGTTTACAAATTTTGTAAGAAAAGGATCTATGAAAAGGGATAGAACCAATGAATGGGAGTTTCTCTTTTGGTATTGGTGTGAAAGTTGACAGATTTTTCATATGAGAATCATGGAGATTTTTGTGATGATGGGAACTCTGATGGGCTTCAGCAATTTAACTAATTGCAGCAACTTCATCTTTGAAGAATGATTCGCTATTGCAGACAATCCTAGCATGTTTAATGTAAAGCAGCAAGTTTGCGAGAAGTGGGGGGATAGTATGAGAATGAAATTATGGTTGGTATTGCATTTGGTTTTCCGTAAACAGAACTGTCCAGATGATTCCCCTGTCTTGTGAAATGGACATCCAGGAAGTCAATGCCTTGCAGTGATTCTTCATTGCTAATGAATTGTATTAATGGGAAATTCAAGGAAATCCTTTTTATTAGGGTTTCTAGATCAGCTATTATGTAAGGCCAAATGACATAAATATTGTCAACATATCAAAGCCAAATGGAAGGTTGTAAATAGATTGTATTTCATGACTATGGTTTTCTCAATATGTTACATGAAAACTTCTGCTAAATGTAGTGAGAAAAGGGAACCCATTGGAAGTCCCTCTTGTTGACAATAATATTTTTTGTTGTAGCGAAAACAGATTATGAGATGTAGTTGTGCAGGTCTTTTTTAGAGGAACAGAAAGTGATTGGTTTTGTTTTAGCAATTGTGCTAACATCATATGTATGTGAATGTAAAAGAGGAACTGAAGGGAAGAGAAATACCACATTTCTAATATGAGCACTTTTCCAGAAGGTGCAGTGCTGGCTGGAAGTTTCAGTGAACTCTTTAGTGGAGGTAATTGACATAGGATTGACATGTAGGATTTCTCTATAAAATCTGGCAACAGTTTCTGCACTTTTAATTCATATTGTAGTTCTGGCAATCAGTCCTCTGATCCAGTTGATTGTGGATGATCAAGACCGTAGAATGGTGGAAAGATTCCACTAAATGGATTTTTTATACTATACATAACTGTGTGTTTTCACTTAATTCTACGGTGGTTATTGTATTGTTGTGTGAAGCCTGCTGTTTCCATAAAACATGAATTTGCAGATAGAAAAAAATATTTTAGAAAGGTTTAAAGTTGTATATTTTTACATGTAAGCACTTCATCCCTTTTTTACTGAAAAAGAGTGTTTGGTTTTGTATTTGTTTTTTATGTTACTCTTTTTTACTGGTTACAGCATTTATGGAGTGTAGATTCTTGGCACTAATTCAGATTGATTCCTGTAGTTAAGATTAATTTCTGTAGTGACAAGCACCAAAATTTTCTTTCGTAAGATGAGGATGCAGAGTACTTTTCTCGAAACTTCTGTGTCAGATACACTCTTTATTGATACAGATAACTGCATTTTAAACAGCTGTTATAACGTGTCAATTGTTGCTTTTATTAGTTTCTCTTATCTGATTTTGTTTATATTATTTATCATTTCAGGTAAATCATTACAAGTGACTTCTGTAAGTGCAGGAGCAAGTAACACAAAAGAAAATGTGTGCCATATTTGCTGCAGAGTCTTTTCTCGATCAGACAGTTTGAGACGACACATTCAGCTTCATAGTGATGTCAGGGAAAGATTTCCCTGTCCTGTTTGTAACCGGGATTTTTCTGATAGGCACTACATGAAACAACATTTAAGGCTTTGCCACGAAACTTCTGAAATGTGAAAATTGCTGTGTATCTCCATGCAGAATACAAAGCCAAAAGTCTGTTTTACTTTATAACAGATACCTATTCTGCTGTAAGTTTCAGTAAAAGTTTGCAGTTTCATACTTTTAGAAATGAGGAGGACAAAGGATTTTGGAATATGAACATGACTAGTGTTCTTTTTATCCATATGGATAAGTTGATTCTCTCCTTTTTTTAAAAGGATGGGGAAATTTGTTTTATTGTTCAAGTAAATGTAATTGCCTTTTGCAAACTGAATACAGCCTGCTTTAAGATTTAACTTGCTAAAGAATCTAGTACACAATAAAGAAAACAAAAAACTTGGGATCTGTTATTTTGAAATAATATCAAATATAATAATGAAGTTGTGAAGCACATATGTGTAATATGTTACAGTTAAAACAAATGTCATGTTTTGAAAGTTTCTTTAAGGTCATATTCATAATAGCTCAATAGGTAGAACTTGTGAAAAACATCACATTACTAAGAACAAAATGCCAAGTTGCAGTGAGGCCAGTCTGTCATATAAGCCCTATGATCAAGTCCTAGATGGGAAATTATTGTTGAGTGCTCCCCAACAATAAGTGTTCCTCTTTCTTCCTCAGTGCAGTGGCATAACTACCAACCCCGCAGCCCCTGCAGTTGTGGGGGTGGCGCAGGTGACAAAGGGATGTACCATAGCTGTCAGTTAGTCATAAGAAAAAATTCAAACACGCACAAAAACTAACAATCATTTGCCGAAATAAATGTCAAGCTTCACTTTTTTGAAACCCTGGATGTCCTACAGATAGAAGTTATTCGGCTCCAGGTTGTAATATGATTGCTCTGTAATGTGTTGTAAATAATACAAACCCTCTCTCTGCGCTGCTTAGGAAAAGTGTCAGGCAACATGGGAATTCCTGATGGATGATGTGGGAAAACAGTCGGTCACCTAGGATTACATGCACAAAAAGTGCTAACATATATATTTACAGCAGCAGCATATCTGCAATGTATAAAAGAGTGATTTATTTCACTTTTGGACAAAACAATTACATGTATTGTTAAATTTATTATTTAAAAATTGAAAACCACAGGGTGCCCTAGGTACTGCCCTTACTTTTCCAGACACTCTCCCTGACTTCCAACCCTCCCCTCCCTCACCACACATAAATAAATCACAGAAAACACATCTTCCTCATATTTGAAATTTTGGAAAAATTACTGTGCTGAGGGGTGCTGAAGTAAATCTTGCAGGGGTGTGCACATTGTGCTAGTTACACCACTGCCTTGGTGCAGATAATATTCGATCCAGGATTATATAGTTCTTCCTATTCCTAGATTCTCATGGGGTTTGAAAAGAGAGAGAGAGAGAGAGAGAGAGAGAGAGAGAGAGACTACAGATATAAAGTAACTTGCGGTGTATAGTGAAACTTATTGTTCTTTAACTCTTAAGTATAATATTTTGTTTTTATGAGAAATTTTCAAAGATTAATAATCTTTATCATGCTTTCATCACTGCTTATAACTCTCCCCACAGTGGTTATAGTTAGCCATACAGTACCACTGTTCATACAGAAAACAATCACGTGATTGGGAATGATAGTGTTCTTTATGGATTTCAAGTTGCCATGTTCCTTTTATAGTGATATTCTGCTAGTAGCTAATAAATTTAAGTAATTCCCTGTTTCTATTATACACTCTGTAGCAAAAAAATCCACGCACCGTGAATAATCATCCGACAAGCGCAAAACTTAACATTCAAATACCTCTGAGCCAGACATACAAATGATACAAAATGCACAACCAATGAACTCATAAAGCATTTGTAATGCGCATTAGAAATGCGCACCACAGCGCACATTTAAGGTCTACTGCTCAGCCGCTGCATCAATTCAGATTGCTGCTGTGATACAGTTGTTAGCAGTAGCAAATGAGAATGCCTCGAAGACCCACCCAACAGCATTACAACCAGTTGAGTGAGTTCATGACAAGGTGCATCACCGCAGTTTGGGCAGTGGTCTGGTCTTACCGACGTATCGCTTGCCAAGAGGGTTGGAGTGATGACACAGTCAGACGATGTTGTTACCAGTGGTTCCAACAGGATATCCATAACTGTCAAGAGGTCAGCAGCAGGACTCGAATGACGAATTCTCACCAGGATTGTGCGATAGTGTGAGCTGCCTGACGCACACCAACATTTTTGCTATCTTCCATTCAGAGGCACCTATCCACATCTCCTGGATGTGTAGCGTCACACAGCACCATTGGAAGAAAGCTTGCAGAGACTGGACTCCATTGTCGGCGACTGTTGCACCAGACACAACTAACGCCTGGGCATCGCCAGCATTTCATCTGGTGTCTCGACCGCGCAAGTTGGAATGTATTGGATTGAAGCTGTATCGTGTTCAGCGATGAATCCTGGTTTTCACTAGGCTCGGATGACCAGAGAATTCATGTGTGGAGAAGCCCTTGCCCAGGCTGCTCACTCCACATCGTTGTGAAGTGGCATATGTCCATAACACCTGTCTTTACCGGTTTCGGAGCCATCGCCTATGATACCCAGTCACTATTAGTGATCCTTTACAGCACCATAACAGTCCGTCGATATGTTGACGAGATCCTGTGACCTGTGGTATTGCCAATGCTGTCGCGGTCCATCTTTTAGCAAGATAATGCCCATCCGCATGCAGCTGACGTCTTCATGGATTGTTTGCGTGGTGTGACAACCGTCCCTTGGCCTGTCCGATCGCCTGACCTCTCCCCAATCAAACATGTTCAGGATCTCGTAGGACGGTGGCTCCAGCCATCCCGCAATGCCGGTGAACTGGCTGCATAAGTACGGTGTATCTGGCAGCAACTTCCACAGGACAGCATTCGACATCTGTATGAGTCCATGCCAGACTGAATTTCCTCATTCATTGCCACTGGAGGTAGCTACACATGTCACTAAAATTTAACAGTTCTGAACCTATATCTGCTCCATAAATGGAGGGATTGCTCTCAAATTTGAATCATTTCATCCTCTTAGTCTCCATGTCAAATTATATCACGATCGGACCATTTTTCCTAGTGCCCGGATTTTTTGCTACAGAGTGTATGTCATTGTAATGCAGTTTCACTAGACACATTTTTAATTGCTGGGGTATGTTACGTCTTGTAAGTTTTCAGTTGAAAACAGTATTTGTTATGTATGAATGCTCACAGCTGCATTCTTTATTGTAAAGACTTTCTTATGGGTTTTTTATGAAGGAATGAAGGAGATTTTTAAGTCAAATTTCTGCGTAGTGCCACTACCCTTCTTCAGGACTACAGCTATAGTAAGTGTTGCCATTCCAACCTTTCAAATCATTTAATGTTGTACCTCTTCTCTCTATTTTCAGTCCTTCTGATAATTTTCTTTTGAAAAAGTGCTGTTGATGTGTCAGAACTTCTACAGTGTCCCAAAGCACTTTAAGTCCTGTATTTTGAACATGTCTGTCCAAACTTGTTTTGTTTGTTATTTTTAATTGCAGCATTATGTTCTGCAAATCTGGTTTCAAAATATCTGCCTGTTTCTTTCACATAGCTGAGACCACACGCACATTTTTTGGACAGACATGTTCAAAATACAGGACAATAAAGTGCTTTGGGATGCTGTAGAAGTTCTGACACATCAACAGCACTTTTTCAAAAGAAAATTGTCAAAAGGACTGAAAATAGAGGGAAGTGGGACAACATTAAATGATTTGAAAGGTTGAAATTTACCTCATGAATGTCAATACCTACTATAGCTGTAGTCCTGAAGAAGGGTAAGGGTACTACCCAAAAATGTGACTCAAAAATCTCCTTTATTTCTTAGTAAAAAACTCATAATTTTGAAATTGTTGTAATACATTTAGTCTAGGAATAGTCATGTCATCAATTATTCAATGATTGCCAAGACCTTGTTTATTTTAGTAAGATATATTTATATTCTTTGAATAAAGCTCATGTTGAGAAATGGCTTCCTAGTTTAATTGAATTAATAATCTAAAGCAACTTTTATGGGAATTTTACTAGGAAATTTTTTCTTTAATAGCAAATTTTCGGAGAAAACTCTTCTCCTTCTTCAGGCTGTCTTGTTGTTGACACTTTTTACTTGTCACTATCACGGTTACGGTTAACCTTGACGGTTTAGGTTATTTTTCAACAAATCCTGCCAGATGTTAGGCAGGGAAAATCCTTTGCAGTCATTGATGATGGAATTTTGATTTTCTCAATCTCTATTCCTTCTTTCAGTTTTCTTTTTTGGAAATTGCTTTGGAAACTGATTACTTTAAGGGAATTCCAATCCATGCTGTGCCCTGTTTCTCTAACATGCCTATCTAATCCAGTCTTGTTGGAGCAATTTTTTATAGCTGCTTTATGCTCAGCTATACGAGTTAGAAGAAGATATTTTAAAAATGCAAGGAGTAGTTTATGAAGTAAATTGTAGTTGTGGACTATCTTACATAGGTGAAACAGGTCGCAGACTAGAAACTCGTATAGCTGAGCATAAAGCAGCTATAAAAAATTGCTCCAACAAGACTGGATTAGATAGGCATGTTAGAGAAACAGGGCACAGCATGGATTGGAATTCCCTTAAAGTAATCAGTTTCCAAAGCAATTTCCAAAAAGAAAACTGAAAGAAGGAATAGAGATTGAGAAAAATCAAAATTCCATCATCAATGACTGCAAAGGATTTTCCCTGCCTAACATCTGGCAGGATTTGTTGAAAAATAACCTAAACCGTCAAGGTTAACCGTAACCGTCAAGGTAAACCGTAACCGTGATAGTGACAAGTAAAAAGTGTCAACAACAAGACAGCCTGAAGAAGGAGAAGAGTTTTCTCCGAAAATTTGCTATTAAAGAAAAAATTTCCTAGTAAAATTCCCATAAAAGTTGCTTTAGATTATTAATTTATATTCTTTTTTTTTTTTGTTTAATGTGTGATATTTTTTTCTGAGACTTTGGTCAAGTCTTATGTTGAACTTTTCTTTTTACTAAATTTTTGGATTAATTCAACAAAAACCTCTGTTGTAAGTATTTTTTTTTTTTATTGGAGGGGGAGGGTGTTTTATTCCCTTTCGGGTAAGTTTTTTATTTTTCTCTTACATTAAATATATTTTTACTATTGCAGGAAGTGAATTATGTTCTCAAATAATTTCTTCTAGTTCTGTTTTGTAAAAATTTTTAATTGCTCGATTGTATCTAAATTTAGTAGGAATTGAGTAATCATATGCTTTGGTAATTGCCATCATCACTGCAATGGTAGTTAAGTAATAAAGGCCAAATGAAGATGAATGGTATTAAAAAAAATTGATAAAATATAACTTTTTAAAAACATATGAATTTAAGAAATCATTATTAAAAATTAATCTCTCTACATTTTTCATGTATAAAATTAATTTATATACTTCTTTTTATAAAACAAAAATAATCTGAAAAATAAGCAAAATATTTTCCTATCTACAAAAACATTGAGTATTAAAATATATTGAAGATTTTCATAACTGAATTTTAGATTTTGTATGTACTGATAAACACAGTTTTTCAAGTCTTATAAAGAAGACTTGGTTGTTATGGTTTATTTCTGATGGTGTGAGCATAAGTACACACTATCTAGTTAATAAAAATAAAAATATTTTTATTCCTGTATAATAAACAGTATCAAATTAGCAATTGGGTGGTGAACAAACAATGGCAATATGAATTATTAGTTTGAATAAAAAAGTTATAAAAATTAAATTTTGAAGATTTAGACAACTTTTGTTTAGGTAGTAAATATTTAGGAAAAAAACTTGTAAGGTATGTAACTGAAATTAGAATCAAACAAAAAAAAATGATTGAGAAATGAGAGTTTTAATTAAGTACAAACTTTACTCACACCAACTGTATTAAGACAAGCATTGTGAATTATAGTTCCCATATTTGAACCATAATAATTCTCCAGAAGACTGTAGTACTTTCTCCGTGATCCCAAGAGAGTATGCTCACAAATTGCTATGCAATAAGTAGTAGGAAGTTTGCAGTTGTTGTCTAAGAAGTACAATTTAAAGAAATTGCATAAGAGTCCTTATTTGATTTCATCAAATGATCCAAGCTTGTTGCATATGTAGATCTAAATCTGTGTTACTTAACATAAATTACATATGTAGATCTAAATCTGTGTTGTTACTTAACTTAAATTACCTGTCATTTCAAAAGAATAAAAAAAAAATGAACAGCAATAAAGTCTGTTTGATAGTTGACCTGAACCAGTAAATTCATGCACGCATTATTTATATGTCTCACGTTCATTTCATGTTATTTTCTGTGTTAAGTTTCGATGGTTTTTATATTTCTTGTGTGAGGGTTAAGTTAAGTAACAACATTTCTCCCTTTTCCATAGATATGTATGTATGGGAACTTTATGAGTGATTATCCGGTTTCAGGCATAGGTACTGGTAACATCACCCTTTTTATACTTTGTCTGCCTTGCTGTTTCATATTGCCCTTTCATTTCCTCAAATTCTCATTGTCTTGGTTTTCAAATATGCTTCCCATCATAGCATCATTTTCTTTCTTTCTGTTTTTTATTTCCTTCTCTTGAATTACTCCTCTTCCAGCTTAAATATTGATCTCAGGGGTGAGGTAACAAAAAATGGCCCTAGGTTTGTAGCAGCCTGGCCAGTAATAATTGCAGCATCTTGTGTCAAATATCAGCAATAAAAACTGAAAATTCTGCTATGAACTTGTCATCAGTTTGGGACAGGGATGGGAGTGATGTTGTATTTAACCTATTACTTTAGATTTAGGCTTATTCATATGTTCCACCTGCAGTAGTTGTCAGAGGACCATTATACGACCACAAAGTTATGATAGACTTCATTGCTCCCCATGGAAGAGTGATTTTATCAGTATCTTTCATCTCAGTGATTTGAAATGTGGTTTGTTCTTGTGGGCTCTTCTTCTTAGGCTGAGAAATGTTCACACTTGCACAAAAAGTTTGGTAGATATCAGGCCATCCAGAAAGCAAGTACCATTTGAAGCTAAAACAAAAAAAAAATAATATTATGATAACTAATTTTTAATGTGTGACTAATTCTACATACCTTAATCTACTTTTCAGTGTATTCCCTGTATAATGTGTATGTTAAGGCATTTGTCATATTGTGGCAGAAGTTTCTGGATACCCTTCTCATGGAAGTCTGCCACCTGGATTTTGAGTCCCCGTTCAACTGTCATTTTAGGTCATTGTCGTATCATCGAACCGCTGGTCGGCAAGAAATTGTTTCAAGTGGAGAAAAATATGATAGTCACTGAGCACCAAATATGGGCTGTTGGGTGGGTGGACCAGCTGCTCTCATCCAAATTTGGTGACCAGGTTTCATGGCATGAGGTCTTATGTTGTCATGGAGAACAACTATTCCCTTGTTCAGCAGTCCACGTCGTTTGTTTTGAATTGCCCGCCACAACTCTCTCAGTGTCTTGCAGTAAACAGTCGCATTCACTGTCATGTCTTTAGGCCAGAATTCCACTAACAAAATTCCTTTCCTGTCTCAAAAGATTGTGTGCATAAACTTCCTCATTGACATCGTCTGTTTGAATTTTTTTTTTTTTTTTTTTTTGGCCGTAGACGAGCCCGCGTGTTTCCATTGTAGGGACTGCTGTTTTGATTCAGGTGTTATGTGAGAGACCCAAGTCTCATCTCCCATCACTATACAACTTAAAAAAAATCATTGCCTTCTTCCACGTACCACCCCAAAAACAAAAACGCTTGCTGGCATCGGTCTGTGAGGTTTGGTGCCCCAGTGCTCTTGCTGTTTATGTCTCAAAGTGGATATTTCGTGTTCTTGTTTACCTCTTATTGTTATGGTGTGTTTATGAATCCTGTATGTGTCTAATTTTTCCAGCAAGCTGCCTGGTACCTGGTATGCTCATGTTTGCTTTCATGTGAACCGTTTTCTTTCATCATAGTGATACGTCACTTGTTGGCTCTTACTTTTGCACGTTTGTACCTTCAATTCACTCTAAAAGCTTTAACTTGAACTTAATTGATGTTCTACACTCTCCCCTGTAAGTTTTGTTGATAATTTTGCCCTGTTAGTGCTTATTTTTGCTCCAGAGCGATGGTTTAGGTCTCAGTAGTGTTTGTTTACATTTCGTGTGAGGCTTACCAGCTTCCATGGTTGATACTACTGATAACAAGACTGCTGTTATGCTAGCGGGTTTCCGTGCATCTCATGCTAAGAATATGTTGCCTTCCCCTGTAACTGCTTCCTGTCATACAGCTGCTTCCAGCATGGAGTTGGATACAATGCCTTTTGATATTTTTCCTGCTTCTGCGACTGGCTTACAACATAGTGTTGATTTAATTTTGGCCACTTCGACTCGCTCTCAGCCTTTGGCTCCGATTAGTTCTTCGAGTGATAATGCTTCTGTTGCATCTGGGCATCGTCACTCTACCATGGTGCATCCTGCATCCTCTGTTCCTTCCCTTGGTGTTTCCTTTCAAAGTGAAAATGATGAGCTTCGAGTGATCATTCCTGAAGATTCTGCTGCTGGTGTGGATCTGCTGAGACGTCAATGCCTCGGAGTGTATTTTGAGGCATTCCCAGATGCTCCTTTGAAGCTGTATTCTACTATACTGAAATAACTTCTTCCTCCGGGAGCTATAACACATATGGCGTGGAAATCTCGCTGTGTTTTGCCTATTTTGCCAAGTTAGAGTATGCTGAACGTGTGCAATCCATGGGAATTGTTGTCCGGGTTCGCACTGTTTTTGGTGTGCCTCTCTCCCAAAAGCCTGTGATTGTTACGCTGTATCTTGTGCCACCCGAAATCTCTGATACTATTCTTGTGTCTGCGTTTTCCTTATGTGGACGTTTTGTTGGCTCTATCTCCACTCTCTCAGCAGCTCCGGCTCATCCAAATAAAGGGATTTTAGGGCAAAGCCATCAGGCACATATTGTATTCCTGTCTGAAGATGCTCTTGCCCTTCTTCTTTTCATATTAATCTTGCCCACCAGAGTTTTCAACTCAATGTGCTAGCAGCGATACAATGTTTTCAGTGCAAAGGTACCAGCCACGTGCTTTCCCAGTGCCCTCATTTCTCACCTGCTTCAGATTCTGCTCCAGCTCAGACTCCAGCTGCTTCTGGCTCTTCAGTTACTCAGTCTCCAGTTTCCAAGCTTTCTACATCAGCTCCTACTAGTGTCTCTGCCCAACTGTCAAAAAATGCCTCAGCTGCGGAACCTTCTGTTTTTCCTTCCACTCCAGCTTCAATGGCCATGGATTGTACTACAGCTCCATCAATCTCTACCTTGTCAGTGCCTGAAGCTTTCCTCTTGCCTTCTGCTGGTTCTCCGGATGCTGACGGTCAACAGGTGATCTTCTCGCCTGCTTCTGTTCAGCCTCTTCCTACTTCCGAGCCACCCGATGTTTCAAATCTCGACTCATCCTCTGATTTCTCTGGCCTTGAGGCCCTCCCTTATGATGATGTTTGTGTACCTGCCTGGTATGGTTCTTTTGGTATCTCCACATGATCCAGTTTACTCGACAACTATTGCATTCCTGGATAATCACAACTTCCTGTCTGCTGATGATGTTTTCTTCCAGCACGTCCATCACCTGAAGCTGTGGGGATTCTACCCTTGGTGGGACTTGCTGTTCGTCTGTAGGGCCAGCTTGCTGCCCCAGTTCTGGCATCTTTACCTTTGCTCACTGCCGAGATTTCGTCTACGGATTTTGTTCTCCTCCTCAGTGCTGTGTTTTGGCTTTGTTGGAGAGTCATTCATGCCCCTCTAGAAGCACTTCATAACTCTGTGTACCGTGCCTCCTTGTGGACTTATTACTTCAAGTGACGTCATTTAAGAACTCATCAACGATCACGTCCACCACGCCCAGAACTCCCGGACTTTGTCTTGAAATATACTACTGATGTTTTCCTTGACTACTGTGCGAATGTTTTCTATCTCGATGATATGGATCATGAAATGTTGGATTAGATCTCTGTCCGTAAGAACTTCTGGAATTTCCTGTTCCGTAGATTACGTTCTTAGACTGCCTTCTTGTGCCTGCTGGTGAAGCTTTGCTTGCTGCCTTTGTTGAACTGAGTGTGTTATTCTAAAATTGCTATGGACATTCGCTCTATTAATTGATTTCTGTTATTTCGTTTGCAGTGGTACTTCCTGCTTGGTTCTTGCTTTATGTTCTTATGCTTGTATATATTCACTGGCCTTGTGTCTGGCACTCTTTGGCCAAATATGGCCCTTGCACCATTAAAAAACCAACAACCAACCACCCCAAAAATTCCAAAGCAGATCCCATGCGCTTTGTTTTGTGCTCTTCCGTCAGCATCTTTGACACCCATTGTACACACACTTTGTTGTACTGAAACTTTTCTGTAATGATTTTGAAACTTCAGGGAAATGTTTTGAAAGACCAAAAATTGTGACGCATTGGTTCTCCCTAATGTTTTCATTCACTCTTTCCACCAAATCTTCTATGACCAGAGGTCTACCAACAGTGCAATTTGACATGTGAACGCTCTGTCATCCGTCATTAAACATTTAAACTCACTTCTGCACCATTCCTGTACTCATAGCATTTTGTTCGTTAATTTCACAAATTTGCCAGTGAATCTCACTTGTTCTGACATTTCTCACCTTCAGAAACCTTACCACAGTTCAGACTTTTCAGTCAGTGGGTTGTTCTGTCAACTTAAACATTATTAACGCACAGCACAAACCTTTAACATAAGCACAACCTCACAAAATGGTGTCAGAGTGTGGCTGAATGGATGGGGCAACACACCTGCACATGTGCGACCCTGAAGCAAATTCCTGCACTGGAGTAATGCATGAACAATACATACCTTCTGGATGGCCCTCATAGACTGTCACTAACTAGTAGGTCAAGTGAGCATTTATAAAAAAATAAAAAAGAAAAAGGGAGAGAGAGAGACTGGCATGGCTGAGAAAACTATTTAATCTTTAAAATTCAGAGGTTGAAAGACCAGTTCTTGCAAAAAAAAAAAAAAAAAGAAGCTATGCATATAGTTGCGAAGTAGAAATTATATAGCTCAATCTATCATTATTAACTCTTTAATTTTCCCCAGCCACTCTGTCAAGAAGTGTGGTAGGTAAGGAGAATCAAAATGCATTTAATTTTGCTTTCTCATGTGAATAAATGAAATTCTCACAAATAACTGAACTCTATTTGACTTTAATCCATACCTTTGAAATTTTATATTACAAACCATATTCATGCCTGTGAGTCTCTTGCTTCTATTGAGCTGCAGAAAACTACCATAATTTTTGGTCTAAGACTGCAGCAGCCCTTATAGTAAAAACAGTGCAGTTTGCCCAGACAGCATTTCTTATGCAAATTCAGTGTTTACCTCAGGTTTTTTTTTCTAAACAGCTGCTTAGCAAACAGCAATTGTAAATTTGTGCATGACATCACTCTCAGAGTAAATAGCCATGAATTTCCCCACCTCTTTGTAAACTATACGTTTATTCCTGCAAGTTTGTTGAGAATAAAGAGAATATTCATTAGTCCTATTTTTCCCCACTGGCTTGTTTTTTGCACTCTCCTTATAAAACTACACTGAACCAAAGTTTTAAAACAACAAAATTTCTGACCCTTGGGTGATTCTCTCTTTCATCCCCTCACTAGCTGCGATGTTAAAGCCAAGGACAGCAGCTACTACTTATGATGGAGTTTGGAGACATTTCTCTCATACACAGTCAGTGGTAACTTAAACTATATGTTTCTGCTTCATTCATCCATTTATTTACACTTTTTTTCATGAAGATTCTTGTATAAGAAATAGCTATTTTATAATTTTCACCTTAATTTTCTTCAGGTATTTTTTGATAGCATAAATCAGGTTTTTCAACTGAAAGTAACACCCATATTCATGCTGTGAAAACTGTATTTACAAGCTGGAATTCATAATGAGTATTGCCCTTTAAGAACAATTATTAAATGCAAATAAATAAATATTAGATAACAAATAAAAGAAAATTCAGTATTTTCAACACCTGTAGTACATTTGCTCTGTCTCAAAATAGATCTATGAGGAACAAGAATATATGTGGTTCCGTATTCAATATTGTAGTATTCACATTGGTACATAGACTTTCTGTTCAACACATTATTTTATTAGCACTTAAGATATGGGCTGTATGGTCCCAAGTTTCAGGTTCAATATCAAAAGTGACACATACGACAAAAGAATTTCATGGCAGTGGAGCAGTAAGGTAAGCCTTACATATATTTTTATTCTTGATTTCTATAGTATACTGTCAAAATTGATATTAAACTTCAAATTTGGGATCAATACAGCCTATATCTGAAGTGTTAATAAAATAATGTGTTGAACAGAAAGTTTATGTGCCAACTTGAATCCTGCAATATTGAATTTCATTGTAAGAGCCATTTCTATATCTTCTCATTAAATTACTGAAAAAAACTTTAAAATGTTGTGGATAAATAACTTTAAAAATATGCAGGCAGTTCAGATAGTGATCCAAATGTGTTACAATGTTGTTTATTGAAGCTCTTACATAAGTGGCTAAGAGATTAAAACATTTTGTGCTGTGATGCTTATTCCAGTGTGGTTCTTACAATGAATTTTTTTACGAAATAGCGATTTTTGTTAGATGCAGCTCTTTTGCCAATGTGGTGCTTACCACAGAAATTATGGTGCATATTATACATTATCATATGTTAGGCTAACTATTCAAATCAACAAACATTTAGAGCGAGTATAAACTTCATGTGTGTTGGTGGTCCTATTAATTATCAAACACATAATAAATGCCAATACTTTATAACACTTTTATTGGTTATACAGTATTATTTTGATAAACAATTATCATAAATGCATTTCAGGTTGGATTACTACTCAAAATCACAGCTTCCAACATAAGGAAGAATGTTTATCACAATAATTTATTTGTGTATCAAGGCAACTCACTGTTACACACTGTTAATTGCAAAGTTTGGCAGTATGTTTACTTATATAATTATGATTAATGCAATAAAAAATTGTTATGAGCACTGAACTAACAACAGTAAATGCACATGATAGTATCTACTTAATTTGTAAATCTGACACCAATGAACATTGCCTCTGAAAATATTTTAAAGACATTATAACAAATGTAATTAAATTATGCTAATATATGCTTCCCTTGGCTTTATAGGCAGAGGAAGGAGGGATTGTTCAGTGGCAAACAACTTTCCAAGGATTACAGTAAATACCAAGGGCATATTTAGAGGAGACCAGAGAGGGCCTTGGTCCTCTAACAGTGTTTTTTTTTTTTTTTTAAGTTTTAGTTAAAATGCAGCTTATATTTGAAAAACATGCCTTAATTTAATAAAAATGCATCAACTTACCTTAGAAAAAAGTGCTTGAATTATTTTCTTCTATTTTTCATTAACTTTAATTTTGTTTTGGCATATTTCAAAAACTTCTATATTTCATTGTTGTCACCCCCCCCTCCAAAAAAAAAAAAAAAGAAAATACAAATTCTATGTACACCCCTGCTAAACACAGGTGATGATGCATTTAGACTACTGGAAAAGAATGGAAGGAAGAATGTTAAAGCTTTGATTGATCATTAATGAAAAATACATTTTGCATTTTTTTTGTGTTCATATCCGTATTGCTTTCTTTCCATAGTGTAAATTATAATGCAGGAAAAATAAACAACTGAGCCTTTCAAAATTCCTCCTTCTTCTGAGACTGCATGGAAGTTTGAAACATTGATGGTTCCTGCCTGAAAATAATAATAATTGTTTTTCTGTTTTGTTTTGTTTTTCTTTACAGGAAATCAGTAGCCAGCAATAGACCACAAATTATTGTTTTTACATTGATTTAAAAATTGTCCCAATAAAAGTGAATGATTCAGTGAAAAACTGCTTTCAGTTAGATATGGAATTTCATTTAGCTGATGAAAAATAAAGTACTTAAATAACACTTGGAATTCCAACACTTTTACATTTTGTTGTAAAAATCTTATTGCATCAAATGCGAAAGAGAATCAATGCCATTGTACAGCTTCATTATTGCTGTTGCATATCACAATGGTAGTTGTGCATGTAGGTTTTGTGCTGATGCTATGTAAAACTCTCATGTTTTTTTTTTTTTTTTTTAGTCCTTAGTAATTTTCCTACTTTTACATACATGCTTAAGAAAATGTCTTTAAATATTACTACTGTATTATTTTATTCCAACCTCACTGTGCTTGAACTAATAATGTTAAGTAAGAAAAATGTATACTTAAAAAAGCATTAAACTTTTGAAGCAGTTTTTATTAGCAATTTTTTTCTTTTTTTGAAGCCTGTGTTTTTATGTAACTGTTTTTTTCTTTGTTTTCCTCAGTATTCACACTAGAAATAATTAAATTGACTCAGATAACATCTGCGCCTTGTTCTGCCACTCACCAAATGGAATTATATACACGTGTTGGAACATATAAAATTGACCTCTTACTCAAAGTGTTGTGTTTTAGATTGGACAGATATCCTTACAGTGCTCATGTAGCTCCTCTCACTGTCCAGTCAGATTTACTTTCTAACTGATTAGTCAAACTTTGGCAGCATTGTATTAGACAAATTTAATTCCTGAGTTAATTAATTATACACGGTCGAGTCACATTATTATGACCACCAGCTAATATCCAGAGCAACTGCTGTGTGCAGCGCCGACAGCAGTTAGATGGGCTGGGAGTGACTCAAAAAGATGCTGGAAGGTGTTCACAGATATGTGGAGCCATGCTGACTGCAGTACATCTGACAGCTGCTGGAGGGTGTGTGGTGGAGGGTCAATAGAGTGAACAACACGATGAAGGTGGTTCCACAGATGCTCAATTGGGTTTAATTCTGGGTTATTAGGGGGCCAGGGACGTACATTGAAGTATTCATCATGCTCTTCCAACCACTCTCGGACATTTCTGGCTGTGTGACATGCCGCATTGTCATGCTGGAAGATCCAATCCGCCCCAGGGTGTACAATTAGCATGTATGGGTGTACGTGGTCTGCAAGGATGGATTCATAACAAATTCTGTCCATACTGACTTCCACATGTATGAGTGGATCCAGGGAATGCCACAAAACATTCCCCAGAGCAAAGCGCTGCCCCATCAACTTGTGTTCTTCCAGCAATAGTTGAAGCATGTTTGTTCTCTGATGTTTCTTTCCTTATACGCCAACATACATTCGTTTGATGGAGCTGAAAGCATGACTCGTCAGAGAGGTAGTCCAATTCAAATATTTTCATGCAAATGTAAAGCCTTTTCTGCCGATGCACTTTCATTAGCATAGGTGCAGTGATCATCCATCTGCATCGGAGTCCCATACACAGCAGGGTTCGCTGAACTGTCATTTTAGACACACTTCCGGTAGCCCCCTGGTTCATTTGGCCAGTGAGTTGCTCCACTGTGGTGTGCCGATTGGTTCTCATGCACCTTTGCAACCAACGTTCACCTCTCACATTAATGGCACATGGTGCTCTGCAGTTTCCACATTGCATATTTGCAATGGCGCCATTTCTGTAATCATGATACACTTTTTAACCACAGCAGCACATGAACAGTTCACAAACTGTGCTGTTTCAGAAATACTGTCACCCTTTGCCCGAAAGCTGAAAATCCTCCCTTTTTGCAAATCTGATAAATCGCTCCTTTTATCCATGACAGCAATGAGCGATATATTTTCAGAATGCCTACAGCACACCTTATATACTCTCCAAGCCAGCTCACGATATGTGCCTTCTTTCATTGGCTATGCTCTGTTGACGTCCAAAGTAGGCGGTGGTCACAATAATGTGACTCGACTGTGTATAAACATATATTTTTACTTCATCTGTGATGGACAAGATACTTAAGAAAACAGTTTGAGAAAAATTATAAGTAAAAGTTCATGGTGGAAACTTTTTTTCATATATGGCTGCTGTATAAGTCACAGATAAGAATAAATGGAAACATTTTATGGAATCATACTCAGAAGCTGAAATTCATTGAAAAGTATAATGGAGGGGAAAAAAGAGAACAAAGAATTGTAAATTGCTAAATAATGTCTAACAAATGTAAATGTAGTTTCCCAATGAAAGACGTTTTTTCTCAAAGATGCACTGAACCATACTAATGTAAAATAACAATAAGCGACTGAAGATTTTTCAAACTGAATTGTTTGAAGTTGTTGGACTTGTGTAATTTTATATAATAATTTAAGATCTGACATCATTCTAAAGGAAGAGCTCCAGAATGAAAAAATTGTTTTAAATGTGAATGACAATTTTAGTTTGCATCATCTGGAAAGAAGACAGGTTCTCTATGGAATTTGCCAAAAATATTAGAATGAAAAGTGGTCAGCCAGGTAAATGAACATATGTATAAATTTCAGGATAGAACTACAGGAAAGTCACTCAGGTATTGTGTTTTTTATGCTATACTCAATTTAATGCCATTGTCTTTTGTGAAGTTATATTGCTTTTTTTTAACATGGTTATTTATTAAAATTATTATTCTTCAGAGTAAAATACTCCTGTCAAGTTTTATTTGATTAAAAAATTTATAGTCATGTCAAATGTTGTTCTTTGAACTATGTTGGATTTTTAGCAAGTGTTTTGGAAAAGAGTATGTTATGAATGTTTGTGGCTGTCAGCATTAGGTTTGCTGTATGAGAACAAGAACACGGCAGAGATATTATTGCTTTGGTTACCAGCTGTTGACAGATGACAACATATGAGATTTTTAGCTAGGAATACAATAGTATATCTGTATATGCTATTATAGTACCACTTTGTTGAGCTATCTGTGGGCACTATATCTCTCTCTGCACCTATTAAAGGACAACTTATAAAATTCCACATCCTCTATTTGGTTGGAGTTCATTGCTACAAGGACCTCTATGTACCAAAGAGTGCGAAGGTTTACAACAGAACCATATCTTCTGGAAAGCATGAACTGTCAGAATGATGACCCATATGTTTTGACATTTTTCCACTGCATAGTCTTGCTGCCAAAGAGCATAAGTGCTGATACTATTAACCTTTGTATTTCTTTTATTCCACATCACTGTGTCTAAAGAATCCAAATGAAAAATTCTTTCTTCCATTAGATGCCTTTCACCATGAAGACCTTTCTGTAATTAATTCAAACACTCGGCATGGATCAGGAACACCGAACGGAAATCGTCGCTCTTTCCACATTAATGAGTCTCGGAAAAATTATCATTGGCTACCACTGGGAATCGAACCCAGGGTCTTCCAGTTATGCACCAGACATACTACCACTGCACCACAGCAGCCTCGAATTCTCCAGACTCGCATGTGATTAACTGCCAAACTACATGGCAGGTTCCTTCATTGAGCCATGCACTGTGCTGGTAATACACCAAAGATGGAAAGCAGCAACTGAACAAATAACTAGGAGGCGAATGGATAATTAATTAAAACACTTGACGTGGATGAGGAACACCAAACAGAAATCATCTCTTTCCACGTTAATAAGCGAGTCTTGAAAATTATCAGCACTGTGCAGGGCTCCATGAAGCAACCTGCCATGTAGTTTGGCAGTTAATCACATGTGAGTCTGGAGAATTCAAGGCTGTTGTGGTGCAGTGGTAGCATGTCCGGCGCATAACTGGAAGACCTTGGGTTCGATTTCTGGTGGCAGCCTATGAGAATTTTTCTGAGACTCATTTATTAATGTGGAAAGAGCGATGATATCTGTTTGGTGACCTTTCTGTATACGTTTTCTGCTTCAAGTAATGCACAATTTTCTCTCTTTAAGGGCATGATTGTATATTTAGTTTATTTGAAAAACACTTGCTTTTGGCTGTACTCAGAAATAGAAAGTTTATATTCAGTTGATGTTCCTTAAGACTCCTTTCTGTCAAAGTTTTTGTTTATTGGCAGACATTTCTAGTTTTGTGAGAAGACCTGTTTTCAGTAGATTGTATTCAGTTCTTAAGTTCATTGACTGAATGCAATTTGAATTGTTGTCAGATTACACATAAAGATATTATCCACACTAAATAAAAATTATGGGCTATGGTGCTTTCTCCTTGATATACCTGCTTCTAAAAGTTTGATTTGAAAAGTTATTTTTCTTTTGGAAAGTAGGATTTTTAATTGTTGATTTTCTCAGCAAATTGTTTTTCATTTTTGTCTTAAGTTCTGTATGCTCTTTAATGGCATTCCACACAACCATATACAGTTTTTTTAAATGTTCTTTCTGTCTCTTATTCCAATTTTTTTTCATACCATTCAGTTGCTCCCTTATTCATGCATTTGAGAATTCTTTGATGCTTGAAGTTAACAACAGGAGGAAGCTTAGTTTCATAGACCAGACTGACAGCATTACTCAAAATTGTGTCTTTTCATGTTCTGTCAGTTAATATTTTTCTTTTGTCCATTCTTTTATTAGCAGTCCTTTTGTGTGGAAGATCAAAAGTTACTGCAAGTTCATTTATATTTTTAATCTGACACAATACAAAATTGCAGTTTTCTTTTCTAAGTACAATAATATGTGCTTTTGAAAAGTTTCAGTTTTCCATTACAAATCTTTTGGCAGTTTCCAAGTGATTTTCATTTACTCACATAAGCAAAGTCAATCTGTTTACATATCTTGTGCATCAATCAGCCAGTAATGCAAACTCTGTAGGTTTTACAGATAGACTGGAACCTATCAACATTTAAAATGTATAGAACTTAAAGACAAATACTCATTCATGCCACTGTAAGGTCATTTTGTAAGCACTGTGTCACCCAGTCATATTTAGACACTTCTCTTGCTGTGGTAAAAAAGCTAATCCTCGTCTTGCTGACTTTTTACTTTCATATATTACAGTGATGTCTTAATTTTCCTTCATTTTCCAAACTTGCTTTTCACTGAGTCAGAAACCTTTAGTTGGAATCCGGTTATTTTCTTCGATATTTTTCACAAATTTTAATTTAAGCCCTGTGTCTTAAATGGACATCTTCTTTGTTCTATTTTCTATGCTGATTTTGGAATACCTTGCAAGTACCAGGTTCTTGAAAACAATGAAGTAAATCAAAGCCTTTTTGTGTGCACTTCCAAAGTATAATAACATTGCTGCTATGTGTGCAAAAAAGTCATTCTCTGAAAACAGTCAAGGGGACTGTTTCACTGCCCCTCTTCAACAGTGAAGTAATTTATGAGGTGACTAACCAACTCACTATGTGTCACATTACATTAAGCCTAGTGATTAAATGTACACCTTTGCCCTCCAGTGCCTAAGCATCTACCACAGAAACACCTCATACTGCATTCTACTCCTACTTTTACCTTTCATTTCTATAACATCTTATCTTTTAACTGACATGCATATAAGCTGATACCCTACTCCCTTCCTAAAAACAATGTTTAAAAACTTTCTATTTATGTTTAATTATACATAGTAACTCATTTAATGACTTACACATTTGTTTCAAAATAATTAAAATAATTCCACATGGTTTCTTTCATGAGACATTTTTTTAACACAAACTCTGCTACACATTAATTCCACTTATCAAGAAGTAAATCACCACCACTATAGTTATTTGGGCAAAATATTAGTTCAACATGAAACTTCTTTAATTTGCTATTATGGATAATTATTTTCATGTCTCCCATAATTATCTTTTAAACATTCATCACATTGCTGGCTCTGTCCAACCATTCAAGATGGGTCTTGGTTCGACTCCCAGGGAGGCATGGATGTAGTGATTTTCTTATGGCACTAGTTCTCTCCCTTCCATGGAACGGATGGCCCTAAATTAGGGATGGGCAACTGCTTATAGCCCACTGAGTTGCTCTCTGTAGTCATTAAACCCCAAAAAGAAAAAAATATTTAGTAAGAAGGTATTTTGATGCATACATAGTATTGCTTAATTTTATTGTACAGTGATGGAAGCATTATTTACAGTGATAGAAAATATTATTTACACTAAAATGTATTAAAACCAGAAATATTGATATATACTTACTTGTATCCATTGTCTAAATGAATAAGCATTTTGTTATGACTTTTGGCAGTATTGGTATCATGTTCTCTTGTTAATAGTGAAGGGAATCTTGGTCATGTCCAATGAAAACAGAATTCATTTAATTTGGATTATAGAAATGAATATACAGAATTCTCCTGTCTGATTTCTCAGTGATGATATGTGGTGTCTGCAATGTAAAAATGAAACTTTGGGTCATGCTTTTCTTAGTGCAATGCCTAAAAAGAAAACTAAATGAACTGTGGGTCTCACAGTATGGTAGCGCTTGATGCGAGAAAGCAGACATGGTGAGATCCAATGTCACCAGGATCACTTCTATAAATGAGCTTTCAACTTTTATATTTATTTCTAATTGAAAATATCTGTTGAGTATCCTAAAAATGGATTTTACAATCCACGCGTATTTATTGCATTAGATGGTATTTTCTTGATATTTTCATGGGTTCCCTTGTTAATATTTGACATCAAACAGTTGTTTGTTTGCCATTATATATACTTTTTGAACCATCAGCAGTTCTCTTGTCACTTGTTTTTGATTTTTCTGTTATTGGCTATGCAGTAACAAAAAGAAACAAACAGCCAGTATTGTTAATTTTTGACCACTGCTTGGCTGCCAGTGAACTAATCTTTAACTACAGTATTGTCCTGTAATTTTTAAATGAAGAAATCCCTGTTCATTTTCAGTGAATCAACCTTTAACTATGGTAGAGAAATATTACTACACACTGCATTTAAAAATAAAGAAATCCCTGTTCATCACATTTTTTCCAAGTACCTACATATCAGTTAAATTTCAATAGGACCATTGATTTGGTTAACAAAATTAGCATTCATGTGGGTTGTTCAATGTTCTGGATTTTATTTAGGAATTATTAAATAAAAAGTAAAATCTTATTTTTGATTATTATTTCTCTTGTCTTCCTTCCAGAAATCGGAGACCTCTTTTACTCAAGAACACACCAGTGCCCAATATGTAAAAAGATATTTTCACGGCAAGATCATTTAAGTCGTCACTTGGAAGTGCATGGTGAAGTTCAAGAAGTCCTAAGAGAAAATCAGTGCCCCATATGTAAAAAGAATCTTTCACGGCAAGATCACTTAAAACGCCATTTAAAGCTGCATAGTGAAGTTCGAGAAAGAATTCCCTGCCCAGTTTGTGGCCGAGATTTCTCTTCAAAGGATAACATGAGACAGCATGTAAGAGGTGTTCACAATGGCATTTAAAGGACTCTGAAGAAGAAAAAATATTTAAAATAAAATATAATTTTAAATTGATAGAACTGAACAAACTATGTTCCTTTCCAATTTAGTGTTTAAAAACTTGAGTATGTAAACCTTCTTCATAATTGATGTACAGGGAGCTGATCACAAGCTTGTCATTTTGTCTCTGTTCAAAGTTGCAACTAAACAGATTTCATCTTAAAACCTGTAATAGCCTTGGATAGATTTGGTGTTACCCAGAGTATAAGACAGAATTCTTCTCACTTGAAAATTGAAAAATCATTATTTGAATGCATTATTTCAATCTTAATCGTTATTTACTTAACTGCTAAAAACATTTCAACTCCAGTATTATGACAAGTTTTAATCTGTACTACTGATTTGCCAGTATGTGCATTTTCTTTGCTGTAGATCAATCACTATATTTATATTGACTAGAAGGTAGAGAGGTATACTGTGCAATATTTACAATGGTATTTCAATTAAGAGTTTTGTTGCCTGATGCTGTCATTGCCTTTAAGAGAAATATTCATCATCATCATCATTGTCAACCATTATCAATCCACTGCTGGACGAAGGTCTCCCCAAGTTTCCTCCACAACGGTCTGTCTTGTGTCAGTCTCCTCCATGTTTACTACACACAATATTTGAAATACTTGTAATTAATTACCCCCCCTCCCCACACCAGTGGCGGCTCGTGGTTGAAAAAATAGGTGAAGAGCTACAAGAGCAATATGAAAAGATATCTACTGTCTGCAATGAAAATCACTGTATGAGGACTGACCTATTTTTGTATATTAGATCAATTCTTCTTTCTTTTAAAGCTGCAAATTTGTCGATTATGTCGTCATAGAATGGTTGTTTCTTCGTGAGCATCAATAAAATATCTTTCTGAATAGAAATATTTGCCAAAGAAGCAAGTCTGTCTTGAGAAAAGTGTTTCTTCAGTAAGTTTGTATTCTTTTAAGGCAAGAAAAACTTCTTTCCATTGACACACTTGTAGATGGAATGGTTAAAATGAGGGCAACCAATTTATAAGCTTCTGTAAAAATGTCTTTATCTTCATGAAGCACTCGAAGAAGTTCTTGAGTCAATATATTCCTTCATTTTTCGTTGGCATATACAAGACTCAGTTCAATTTTAAGGCACTGCAGTTTAGTAAATATTTTCCCGTAAAAATGTTGAAGATTTTCAAAAGAGTGAGAGGGAAAGCTTGAATTAAATTGTTTGAATTTGGTTGTGTCAGCAAGACAAACAAATTGAAGTTTTTCGGAGTCTTGAAATCTTATATCCATTTCCATAAGAATGTGGTCTAAAATTTCAAAATACAATTGTTTATAATTTTGAAAAATTGTTTCTTGTGTAAAAGCAGTATATTCCCGTTTAGATCTGATTATTTCTGTGATTTTTCTAGCTTTTCCAAACAGTGTTTCAAATACTTCATCGTTCCTTTTATGACTCAAAATTTCACGAGTTTTTTTTAATTTGAGTTACACAGTAGTTTATGTCTAGTGATTTTTTTCTGCAAAATTTCGAATAATAGATCGGTGGGGCCAAAAATTTCATTAAGTACTATTGCCAAAAATGTAAATTCAAAAGTGTTCATATCGTTTAAAAAACCCTTGGCAAGTTGAATTGATTTTTTGTCTGATTGCTCACTATTCGTCAGAAATTCGAATACTTCCTTCAATTTATCCCAATCTTCAACAATTACACTTACTAACTTCGAAGTGGAGGACCATCGAGTTTCTGCTATGGTTCGTATGTGTCTTGCGGTTGTAGATGTGAGTGTATAAGATCACTTCACTGAGTGGTGAAAAAACGAAGGAATTCCAGTGAGGCTTGCGTAAAATATACGACACTTTGAAATTTTAGAAAAACTCTGCTGTAATACAAGGTTCAAACGATGTGCTAAACAAGGTGCAAAAAACAGCTTGAGAAGCTTTATCCTTGATTATTTTCTGGAGCCCATTCAAGTGTCCAGACATTACACTTGCCCCATTGTAACATTGTCCTATTAATTTGTGTTGACAATCGAATTGTTCCAAAATTTTGTCTAGCATTTTGTATAAAGCTTCTGACGTTCGATCTCCACTCACGTCTTATTATTAAAGAGCCCTGAGAAGTCTGATTATGTCTGTGGTGTCATCTACTTGAATAGAAAAGCATTGAACTTCATTTACTTCATTTTTTACGTTATCGTTTATATATTCAGAAATACATTCAATTAATTCATTTTGAATAGTTTTTGAGTCACCTGTGAAGACATTTTTTATCTTTTCGTATTGATTTTGAATTTCTAAAGGACTTTTTGATATCAACAATGAAAATAATTCCTTGAAATGTCCACGATTTATATCGAGTCCATGCTTTCGTCATGGCCACGGAATGCTAGTTCTTGTTTGCTCAAATATAATACTGCATCACTCACTGTCTGCAGGAAAAATCTATTTAAACGAACGTTTTCATTGAAATGCATTTTTAAAAGCCTAGCATTCTCCCTCAGCCTCAGGGCATCGGCAATGGTGTTCAGATTTTTTTCAAAATTCCTTAGCATTAACTCGCATTTCAGGTGTTCGCTAGAATCGCCATGTTTATGAAGTGAGCGTGTTATATTTAATAAATCTGAGAATCCGTCTTCATTCCCCGCAGAATGTTTATTACTAAAAAGTAAGCAGGGCCAACAAAATAATTTTTTGTAACACAGAAGTACTACAAAGCCATTTATATTCAATAAACCAACAATTTTTAAAATTAATATTGTAAGATTTACCGCTCTTCTTGATTTCTTTTTTGGCAACAAATGGGGTTTGTAATAAATTACAAACAATGTCGTTCACAGGATACATACTTTAATTAAAACTATCACTAACTGTTAAACTGTACACAAAACTACAGTAACAGCTAAACTTATTGACAAATAATCACAAAGCACGAGAAAACAAATCCCTTTCAGTTTCACCGTGATCTCCTTCAAAGGTCACGATTCCATCTGCAGAGCTTCGGCGCCAAAAGATAAAACACTTCACTTGCGCGCCAGGTAGGGGAGATTGATGTCACGGTTACCATAGCAACCCGTTCGACAGCTGCAGACTTCCAAGGGTTTTCATTTCGGCTCTTCACTTGCACTGTTTTGCGTATGAGGACTTGTTTTCCACATCGAACGCGCTATGTGAATTGACATCTAATCAACATGTTGAGTTTTTTGTAACTCAATACAGACAAAAAAGAATATATTATACAAATTACTGAATAAAACTTTATTTTAAGTAAAATAGGTGAAGAGGCACTTTACCTACTTCACCTGAAAAGCCGCCACTGCCCCACACACACAGACACACAACACACAATTTTTTTGAGGAACACTTAATTGTCTTGATCATATCAATTGTTAGCAAATATACAATTTGTTTATATCAAGGATTAACAAATTGCTATCACCTTGACAAAAATGAAGCATATAGTTTCATTCTGATTGACAGTTGCATTGCTTTTGGTTTTGTCATGATAATAATGTCTTAAATTTTTAGTCTTGATATCAAAAACTAAGAATCATAATCTGAACAAAAGCAAAAAAAATGATATTTTTGAAAGGAAAAAAGGAGGGTACACTTATGTAACATAAATCTAAAAATACTTGATGTGTAAAGAATTATCTTAACTGTGAAAGAGGGGGCACAGAAGTATCTAATACATTCCTAGGAAGAGGAGAAGGAGAGTATTAATATCACCAGGCCCATCACCTGGATTCACCTTACCTGTTGATAATAACATGAATATGCCAAGGGGATGGGACTAATTCAATTACAGCACCCAAAAGTGTGAATAGCATCTTTTATGCTGTTTCTAGAAGCACAGAAATGGCCATTTTCTGTCACTTTTCCCCACAGAAATGCTGTTTTTTCACTGTTTCCCATGCAGCCATTTCTTTAAAAGATTTAAAAACCACATTACTGTGGTGCAAAAATTGAGCCTGCATTTCCTGTTTTGTGAAGAGATGGCAACATGGAAAAACAATGAAAATCCAGCACTTCTGCGCTGAAAATGACATTTATATGTACCTTCTATGTACTGGAGATATCAAAAATTATATTTCTGTAAAGATTCATTTCTTGGTTATTTCAGTTTCTCAGATCTCAAATGTCTCACTTGTTATCAGAAATAGTGATGGTTGACATTTGGGATTTACTTAGAAATGGCAATTTTGACTGTCTTTGATCAAGTTTTATTAACTTTCATTGCTGTAATAACCATATAAATGAGAAATTGCATTGCAGCATATGTGCATAATAACACATAGCAAGATATGTAAGCAGTTCCTACTTTGCTGCTACTTGATATCAGAAAAATACAGCTTATAAAAGAATCTTTCTTATATTTTTGTGGGGTTTTTTTCTAGAGTATTATATGGACAAATTTTCAAAAACTATTTTCTTTCTCCAGCTTTCTTCTCCACAGCAGTGTTGATGCAATCCTTATGGTTAATCGTGGAAATAAAAAATTGAAAATATGATTTAATAGAAATATGTGCAATCAATTTTGAATTTACAATTATTTCAGTTTTATTTACAAATATAATTTTTATATTACTTAAATGTTTAGTGAAGTTTTTGATTTTTGAAAATACGTGCCATGGCATTGGTAGGTTTCTGGAAAGAAAAAAAGTACTTTAAGTCAGGAATGTTCAGATTTTTTTTTTTCCGATTCCTAATGAAAAGATACAAAATTTAATTGTCAATAAAGAAAATTAAAAAAATGACAACAAAAATGTAAATCCCTTTTTCAGATTCCTTTTTCTCTTTGTCGCAAGTAGAGGAATAATTTTGTCATTATGAATTGAGTGATGTAATGGAAAAAAAGCATGTATATGATATGCAAGTCTTTATTTTTAAAATACCAACAAACTTATTTTCACTATGGTATTCTCAAGAAAAACTCCTGTGTTCTTATCACTAAAAAAAGAGAACTACCTCCACTTTTCATTTTAAACAATGATGTACTGCATATGCATAGTTTTGTTTCACATGTATCAGATTGTGTAAATAAATATTCTTGTATTAATCATGTAAGTACTTGAAGCAGTTTTCTGCATCTTTCTTTACTGTATATAGTAAAACAGAATATGGAAAGACTGTTGAATTGAATGTTTCTGAAATTAGTCACTTGTGTAAATGTTTTACTACTGATTACAAATTCAGTTATACTGTAGCTTTCATAGGTATTCATATTTATCCTTAAGGAACTCGTAAATTAATATGAATAAAAACTACCAGAATTTAAGTGTATGCATACCTGAGTATTGATATTTTCAACATTGGTTGAGTAACTTTTTTCTATAGTATAAAATTCATGTCACCAAAAGCTTTGATGGTATAAGCATATCATGCAACAAGTCAGACTCAAATTTAGTATAATAAAGATTTCTTAAGGTATTCAAAAATGTGTGTTATACAGCTGACTACTAGTTAGTGTTGTCCTTACAGGTAAAAGCTGAAAAAGCTGAAAGAAAGGAATAGAGATTGAGAAAAATCAAAATTCCATCATCAATGACTGCAAAGGATTTTCCCTGCCTAACATCTGGCAGGATTTGTTGAAAAATAACCTAAACCGTCAAGGTTAACCGTAACCGTCAAGGTTAACCGTAACCGTCAAGGTAAACCGTAACCATGATAGTGACAAGTAAAAAGTGACAACAACAAGACAGCCTGAAGAAGGAGAAGAGTTTTCTCCGAAAATTTGCTATTAAAGAAAAAATTTCCTAGTAAAATTCCCATAAAAGTTGCTTTAGATTATTAATTCAATTAAACTAGGAAGCCATTTCTCAACATGAGCTTTATTCAAAGAAATAGTTAAAAGCTTTGATATCATGCACTCATCCATGGTTCTTAGACTGAAAGTTCTTTCAGCATGATGGATGAAATTATTATTATTGGAGGGTATAAAAAGAAAAGGAAAGAAAGAAAAACGATAATGGAGAAATAGGGAAAGAAAGTTTACAGAAAGAAAAATTAAGCAATGGATGCTGTGCAGTTACAGAGTCAACAAAAGACAAACTGACAGTAGTATGTATTCTTGCTGTGTGTGTTGATTTTTCAGCCAGTTAAAAGTTTTTTTTCCCCCTTCTTTGGTCTCATCTTGTCATAAACTGCAATGTTAGAGGCAGTATGATCATATGGTAAGTGGAGGTTTGCACACTGCATGTTCACTTGCTTGGATTTCCCATCTGTCAAGTGTGAAATTCTGAACGCACCTGACTGATTTTTTTTTAATTTTTAATTTTTTTATTTTTTTTATTGGAGGTTTAACGAACACCGTGAGCAACTCAATGGGCTATAAGTAGTCGTCTGTCCCTAATTTAGGGCCACTGGTTCCAGGGAAGGGAGAGGGTCAGTGCTGTAAGACAAACACGACATCCATGCCTCACAGGGATTTGAATCTGGACCCCTTCTGGATGAATAATCAGAAGCCACCACTTAGACCACTGCGCCATCGAAGCGGCGACTGATTTTTACTGGTGGGAGTTTTGAAATTAAATCTCACAATGTTATCTATCGTGCCCTCATCAGGGGAATCAATTTTGTGTTTCGCATGTGTTAAGTTTGCTTCATTAGTGTTCTTGCTTGTTGTGGGGTGTATTTCTTTTTCATAAAGAGATGGATCGTTTTGTAAAAAAGCGTCTAGGTATGCCACGTGATAATGCTAGTTACTACTGACAAGACTCTACCCAATGTTGGCAGGTATGCCCACCATTAAAACTTTTTTTTTATTTAACTTAGTCCATTTAAAATAAAGTGCCAAGGTAAGTTACGAATCAACTTTTCACTTACATGTGTTTATGTGGGAACATTTGTCTGCAGTTTTCTCACGTTTTAGGTTTATCGTTTTCCATTGTTTCAAATGCTAAAGAGCTTCTGACTGTTCTCTCTCGCTGTGTTTCCCTCTCCCATTTAATGCATTGTTTGACCCCCAAGTAGCAATTTCTCAAGTAGGCCAACATTGGAGCACCTCTCTTCTTTTTATTACTTCCAGTTCGAAATGCTATATCAGAACGTAGTTATCGTTGAAAAAAAAATTCAAACAGATTTTAAAGCTGTGGAATTTTTAAGCCCAGATCGATACCTAACATGACAAAATTAAACAAAAGCTGCCACTTTTGTGAAATTAAAAATGCATTTGAGGCATGGTTTTGTAACTTCTTCTCTGGCAATAAATTTGACCTAACAAAAGAATACTACTATGATGAAGTTAAAAAATAAGTCCAATGTTCATTTGACCCAGTGCTTCTCCAGCAATGATTCATTTTTAATTAAATACCTAACATGACAAAATTAAACAAAAGCTGCCACTTTTGTGAAATTAAAAATGCATTTGAGGCATGGTTTTGTAACTTCTTCTCTGGCAATAAATTTGACCTAACAAAAGAATACTACTGTGATGAAGTTAAAAAATAAGTCCAATGTTCATTTGACCCAGTGCTTCTCCAGCAATGATTTATTTTGCTGGTCCGTTAGTAAGTTTTCAACACTTTCCAACCGTGCTTTGTCCTGACATTTTTATGCAAATACAGTAACTTGCATAAAAATGTCTTGACTTGATTCGATGAAATTAATATGTTGCGGTACATACTAATTTGTCGAATCCACATTGAAAATGGTCAAATGTCAGGAAATAAGAGCGGAATTCATTCTTCCACCACCCCACCCCCCACCCCAGTATAATCCAGTATAATTTTTTTATGACTTCACTAGAACTTCAGATTACTACATATTTGGTGAGATATTAACTGTATATTTAGTTTTGATGTGGTGTTATTTTGAAGGTCTCAAAGTGGTTCACAATCCCGAATAGTTGTACTTAGTCAGCTGAAATGCACTGAAATTCTGCCTAAGCTCAGTTTTGGTAGTACTCATACCATTGAACTTAACTTCGTAGGGGACTTTCGAGGGTTTTTTTTTTTTTTTTTTTTTTAACCAAATTGCTAAAAGTTTCATTTTGAGGAGATGCTTAGTTTTTGCTTTAGAAAGGACTCAGTAACCCAATTTTCTTAGTGCTACTATGTTTTCCTGTTCCAGTTGCTGCCAGTCAGCCACAAGGCCCTTAGGTGGCAATGTTTCTGAAGTTATTACTTTGATCAAAAATTTTTGGTTCACTCTTTTCTGATGTGCTTTTTCTGATATTTGTTTGGCACAGTAGTATAGTGATTAGAGCACTAGCCTGCCATGCCTGAGGTCCCTGGTTCATTTCCAGCTAGGGATAGGACTTGTGTTTTCCGAAGCTGCTGAAATGGGTACTGGATTTTCTGGGAAGGATAGGCAGCTGAGGGAAAGGAACTGGTCCCACTACCCTCATCTGTGCCACTGGGCCCAGCTCACCATGTACCATACTTTTAAATCCTGAAGTTTGTTTTTCAAACATGGGACTATTTTTTTATTTATTTTTTTTTAGTTTAAGATTTGTTTCTCTTCATTTGCCCAAAAATACCAATGCAATATTTATGTGTAGATGGACCAAATTGACTAATGCTATGATAGATTAAGGTTTAAAATGATGTGTAAAACAGAAGTGAAGCACCTCCTCCTTATCAAACTTCTAACAATATAGGTTGGAAATGATTTCAAACAATTTACAGCAAATATTGCACCTAGGACACCATATGAAATTAAACAATGGAATTTCTCTGAATTTTCACATGAATGTGCATTTTGTCTGGTTGCAAACCCATGTTTTTCAAAAGCATTTCATGCATATAGATTTGCCAAAATAATTTCTGCATATCAGGGATGCAGGATGTCCTATATTTTAGAATAATAGTATTTTATAATTTGTGTATCTCCCATACCGAGATCATTCTTGAAAAAAAAAGTTGTTCATCCTTGAAAAGTCCTTGAATTTCTTTTTGGACGAAAGTGTATGAACCATGATATGAGGATATGTTCAACTACACATTTTCACTAACTTGATTGGAAAATTGCAACCAGAAAATCAGATTGTAAGCTCATATTATCATAGTCATGGCTATTGCTATTTGATGCAAAAATAATATTGTCAATCCACTTTTACAAATAATATTCAGTTATACCAGCAATAGGAAAAAATGGCATCAGAAAATCCATTCAAAAATGTGTGGATCATCATTTCAACTGTTTAAAAGCAAAAGAACTATTTTTTTATAAACACATCTGCATATTTAAAGCTGAATGAAGTTTTATCAAAAGTGTGTCCCATTTTGTTATATGGATGCATCAAAAGATTTGCTGAAAAATGTTTTAAACAGCTTGAAGTTATTGCCAAAAAATAATGATATACATGAAGACTGCATCCAAAAATGAATTTATCCAAAAGTTTCTTCAGGGTGCAAAAATCATGAGTTACTAATTACCCTGAATCTGAATCAATTCTTTCCTTCAGTTGCTTTCTTTTATTTGCGTATTTGTTTGGGAGAAATATCTGATGCAACAATTATACAGGGTGATTCAAAAGTCTCGGAACTCTATATTTTAAAACGTATTTGCTGTAAAACCATAAAAGGATATCCGAGTATGGCTGCTTGTGGCTATTGTGTGAGACCTTGGGGAATGATCTGCGCCATGTGATTGCACCACGGGACACTACGCTTACGCTGGCGCTGGCAAGCAGTAACTTTCAGTCAGCCATGAGTCTCAACAAGAACAGAGAGTCGCTTTATTAGAAGTTTATTTTGCAGAAAAATCTCACCAACGCTGCATCCAGCTCTTTCAAAGGAAGTTTCCTGATGCTCCTATACCAGGGAAAACAACTGTGTATGACCTTGTGAACCAGTTTTGCGAGACAGGCAGAGTTCAGGGTAAGCCTAAAAGCATCCGTACATCCGTGGTGACGACCACGCTTCTGGAGAAAATTCACGCTTCCCTGCAGCGCTTTCCCCGGAAGTCACTTCGGCAGCTGTCTGAAGAGTAAGGGGCATCATATTCAGCCTGCCAGAGGGCTACTAAATGTCTAAAGCTATGGCCATATAGAATTCGAGTGGTGCAAGAGCTACATCCTTTGAACTCATTTGAATGGATATGTCAATAGCCAAAACACTCGCATATGGGCTGTGGAGAATCTACACGCATTGCATGAGGTTGGACTTCACTGTCAGAAAGTTGGAGTGTGGTGTGCCTTGTCTAGAAGGCAAATTGCAGAACCTTTTTTTTTTTTTTTTTTTTTTTGACACAACTGTAAATTCCCCTGTGTATGCAGACATCATCCATCCATTTGTAGCGATGCTGTAAGAACATGAATGTTACTGTTGATTTCAACAAGATGGAGCAACGTGCCGCACATCAAACAACACAATGGAGATGATCCATGAGTTCTTCCACGATCGATTAATCTCTAAAAAACTTTGGCCACCTCGCTCACCAGACTTTTTATTTGTGGGGCTATCTGAAAGACACAGTTTACCACAACAATCTTAAGACAGTACAGGACCTGTGGAACAACATCATTACAGCCGTGAGGGACATACCAGCCAAACCACTGAAAAGAATGTCCACCAACATGTGGTCGTCGGGTAAATTTGTGTCTTCAACAGAATGGTGGACAATTCCAGCATCTATTGTAAAGTGGTTTTCATTACCTGTAAGTATGAGTGTCAATATAACAGTATGTAAAAATAGTTATACATCACTATATTTGTGGTAGAAATATTTGAATTCAGAGTTCGGGGACTTTTGAATCACCCTGTAGATGAATTGGAGAATTTACTGCATACTTTTTGTTATGTTATTGTTTTCATATCATTCATACAGTAAATGTGTGTTTACATTACTTTTGAGCAACAACATTGTTTTCAGCAAAAGAAACACAAGTGCGTAATTTAACTTCTAATACTGATTTTTTTTTATTATTTTTTTTTATGTAAGAATTATTTACTGTACATTGCTAATTTATGGAGAAAACTCTTCTCCTTCATCAAGCAGTCCCTTGTTGTCACTTTTTCTCCATCACTATCGTGGTTACTGTTTACCTTCATGGTTACTGTTATTTTTCACCAAATCTTGCCAGGTGTTAGGCAGGGACAACCTCTGCAGTCATGGAATTGATGATGGAATTCTGATCTTCTCAATTTCTATTCCTCCTTTTAATTTTTTTCTATTTTGGAGAAAGAGTGCTAAGTGACTATCTGTCTGATAAAAAAGCAGAAGCTGTTTTCTCCAAAAATTTGCAATTAAAAATAAATAATTCCTAGAATAAAAAAAACATATAAGTTTAATTAAGTGTTTAATTTTATAAACTAGGAAGCCAGTTTTCAACATGAGCTTTATTCAAAGAATAGAATGCATTATTTTTCCTTTTTCTCCACCTTTCCAAAATTTAGTAGCATGTTGGAAAAACCATTTGTGTTGTCAAAAATGCTAATAGAAATTAATTTAATTATGATAAGCTTATAGTATTTTTGTGATTAGCCCCATAATATCTTCTAAAAACCTGTTTGTGCATACTTGGTATCTGCCCAAGTTTCTTTAAATAAAGAACCTACGGTTGCACATGAATGCAACAATCACAGTCCCCCTCCCCATTACTGTTGGGATCTACAAACCAACAGCTTTTAAAGCTTCCGCAGTAAAGCAAATTTTATTTATAACTGCATCACTAAAAAAAATGTAACATACAATTTGAGTAGTTCTGCTGGCAGCAGTCATTATTTGCAAATAGTTTTCTAAATTTTGATGCAAAGAAAAGTTTTTATTTTTTGCTTTTGAATGTATCCCCAAATTTTGCCTTAACAGAATCTTTAAAAAAAAAATAACAGCAACATAATTTTCATCATATAATCAGCGTACTATCTGTTAAAATAAGTTATAAATTTAAGCTTTTTCAAAAAAAGTTGTTGCAGTGTTTTGATTTTTAAAAAAATCTATAGGAGAAGTTGTATATCTGGAAAATTACCAAAAATGTGTTGACAGCAAAAAAGTGAAACACATTGCAAAGATTAAGATCCCCAAACAGTTAGAAAGAGTTTATTTATTTATATTTTTTACTTGCAAGCATTTTGACAGAATATACAATGCAACAAAAGTGGTATTTGTTCTTGCAAGACAATCATGTGCTGTAGAGAGCTCAACGTCGCACATATCCGAAGATGCCATTGGCTTAACTACAGAACTGCACACTATGTAATCTAACTGTGTAACTGTTCGGTATAACTACAGGGCTGTAGTAATGCTGAAATAGCATGTGATTTTGCTTTTTATTTACTTGAAAGTAATATAAAAGCAATTCAAAAAGATGAGTTATTTCATTTTAATAAGAAGATTGTTTTTTCCTATTTCTTTGGAATGTCAGGTAATCCCATGAATTGCAACTTTTCTGTAGGAAATAACAGCTGGGGACCAACATCACAAGCTCAGATTATACAGCATTTTTTCCCCCTGAATTTTATGATCTGCAGATTACGTGCCACTGCCAGGTATTAATTCATACACTCGACGTGGATCAGGAACACCAAACAGAAGTCATCGCTCTTTTCACGTTAATAAGTGAGTCAAGGGGGAAAAAATATATCATCGGCCGCCACCAGGAATCGAATCCAGGGTCTTCCAGTTACTTTTCGGACATGCTACCATTGCACCACAGTAGCTTTAAATTCTCCAGACTCACAAGTGATTAACTGCCAAACCACATGGCAGGTTGCTTCATGGAGCCCCGCACAGTGCTGGTGATTCATCAAAGATGGAAAGCAGCAACTGAACAAATAACTAGGAGGCGAATTAATAATTAATTCATACACTGATGTGTTTTGGCAGTTAATCATTTGTGAGTCTGGAGAATTCAAGGCCGCTGTGGTGCAGTGGTAGCATGCCCAGTGCGTTACCGGATGACCTGGGTTCGATTCCCGGTGGCAGCCGATGATAATTTTTCCATGACTCACTTATTAACATGGAAAGAGCGATGACTTCTGTTTGGTGCCAGGTATTATACAAAGAAAAAAGTTTTTCCTTCCTGAATTTCACCATCTGTGGCTTATACAAAGAAAATTACTCTACACAAGTCTGGATACTGTGTAGTCAATTTGTTTCTTTCATCATCTCATATTTAGATTACTGATAAATTTTCTGAAGTTACTATATTTGTATTGCACTCTAATTTTTATTAACTCAAGAGTTATTTCAAGTTAATAAACCAGAGTTATTGAAATATCTGCACAGTCATTGCAGAATTTAAAAAAAAAAAAGAAGAAAGACTGTGTGACTACTTCTAAAGAGGCCACTCTTATTTCTGTAGCTGAAAAAAACAATTTCTGGTTCTCTAGATAAGGTTGATGTCTTAATTCTCTCATTAATCATGTGACCCTAAATTTTCTATCAGCTGCTATGGATAGTCTTTATGACAACTGTTTGAATACAGATGGAAATATATTACTTTCTTTTACACACAAATACACTATATATGTCATAAGTATAAATTTATTTTCTTATAATTTTAAAAGATAAATTGAAGCTGGTGTGTGTGTGTGTGTGTGTGTGTGTGTGTGTGAGTGAGTGTGCGCATGCGCATATGTGCTAAGTTTTACGGTTTTTCCGTAAAATTTATGGTAATTATACCTCTGTTATGGTTATTTTATGGACGACATATTTTAGAATTTGTGTCTTTTTTTCTCAGGTTGGTGTAACTTAAAAAGAATAAGTGTCCCCAAAGTACCACTGCACCTGTGTATTCTCATTTACCTGATCATGTTTTCTTCCACTTCTTTGTGTTTCCTACCCTCTCTGCTCGCAGCCCAGTGGGAGAGACTGTAAAAGCACTGTAAGATTATGATTGGCAACAACTGCTGAAAGAGAAACAGAGAGAGAGGTGAAAATTAGAAGTCTCAGGTATAAGACCTGCAATTGTGTTTTTTAAGGGTAATCTAATATGCTGGCAAAATTTAAGATCAAAATCTCAGTTAAATTAAAGCGAAAAGCTACTGCAATATATCGCAATAATTTTGGAGTTACAAATGAAATTGTATCTGTTTTACGTAGTCTAATGGTAATGTACTAATGAGATAATTATATATAGATTGCTTTTTAATTGCTGTAAGTATTGAATAGTGCCAAATATCCTAATTGCAGATTAAAAATTGATTAACATCGACAAATAATTAAAATCAACATATCGATGAAATGTACACTAAAAACTTTTTACGGATTTCATTTCTTGAAAGTTGGGAGGTAAGTGTGTGTGTATGTGTGTGTGACAGTGTCATGTGACTTGATGAATGTCATGGATATAGAGTAATGCTTAGATTTTACATGAAAACTATAGTGAAAAGTTTCTAGCATTTTATTAGGAAACATGAGTCTGATTTGTTAGAAACATCCATCTTTGGGGTATTATTTCCATGTAAAATACCAGTAAATTTCCAAATCCCTGATATTTTAGATGTAAGGTACATCTGTTGGCTTTAACAATGCTTCTAAACTTTTATAATGCAAATTGCTACTCCAAAGGACTTGTACATTTTACAAGGCAAAATATTTTTTTAATATTGAGAATTGAGAGGAAGACAAATGGGGAAGGAATAGCTGCTTATATAACGTATATTTCTTTTAGATTTAAAAGCAGAGTTTGAGTGTACACTGAACAGTCCAGTAAATTTACAAAGGCCCTACCATGTTTCATTACTTTGGTGTTAGATTTGGAAAGTTTAAAGAATAAATCTCAGAGAAAAAAATTTATGTTATGCACTGTGTGTGCTTTGCCTTTGGTGATCAGTACTTTTCAGAACATGAGATACTAACAATCCTAGTTACGAACATTTTCAAAGCTTGGAAAGAATTGTTAGCCATAGGTTCTGCTAATGTAATTGTGTGTATAAAATTGATTTGCTGAAGTTTGAAACTTGGCTGCTGCTGTTAAGGTTGCAGTCAGCTATTTCATGGTGTATTTCTTTAAAGGAGTGGAATTATCAAATGGTATACAAACAATAGGTCTGAAATTTTGTAAAAGTTGCTCCTGAGTGGCCACCAGTTAGGTACATCTGCATGTTATTTCTGTGGGAAGGAACTTATAAATGGTGCAATTATTGATATAACAGTTGCATACAATAACTATGCTCCTGGATTGTTCAATCAGACAAAATCTCAAAAAAGCACTTAGTCATCACTAGCTGTATATCATGTTTCAGAAATATGGGAACTTGAATATACTAAATTGTCTCTCTATGTAACACAATCTGGTCCCAAATTTAATTAAAATGGAAATAGTCACTGTCTGAAGGAATTAATAAAAAAAAGGAGTGAATATTTTTTTCTTTTTCTTTAAGTTCTCTAAAAGCATGACAAAAAAAATATCAATCATTAAAATTTGGTATGAAACAATCTTTGCTCCAGTTTTTTTCTTTCAATGTAATAAATAACTGATGCCATGTTTAGATGCTTTACATAAATTATGTCAAATTCGAAATGTTATCAGTACATTCCTTTTCATAAAACTAAAAATGTTCTTTGTTGATTCTTAATTTTTCTGTCAGTAGATAAGGTATGAGAGTGTACCAAATCATGTGGCCATTCAGCATAAACACAAATTATTTTAAGAAAAATGAACTACTAAAAGATGATAGATACTAAATTTGGAATCCCATACAGTGGGAGCTGGGACAATACAAAGCACAATGGTGGGCAGAGTATGGATTCCATGTGCTGTCAGATGATATGGAAGATATACAAGAGATAAGTGGACTTTCAAAGCAGCCGATGTATAAAGGTGTGTTTTAGATGTGCATCTGTAAACACTACTACCTGCCATGCAACAGAAATATTTGACTGCCAGAGAACACAGTAAGTACATTGGAATGCTGTAATCAGAGCCCAGACAGATAAATGTTGCAATAGCTCTTCATGCAACACAAAGTGTGATAAGTCGCATAAAGCACATTATCAGTAACAATACAAATGACAATGGAAACAGTGCAGAATGACCAAGAAGTGGTCATCCGAAGATAACTACAGCCCAGCCAGAATGATATCTCACAATAAACACTCACAGAAGCTCCACATCCATACAGCACAAAACGTTTCAGATATGTATCAGTAATGTTACAATCTCTCATTTTCGTTACACTTTCAGAGATATCTTACAATTACATTTCAGCAACATCTATTTTGGAACATAACTCTTTGTACATTATGGTTACGTTAAAAATAGCATAGTTTCCATTGTACATAATTGTTACCTTGATGTTAGATTCCGGCGATATTTAAAATTTTTTATTTGGCAACGGCGTGGATGCGCATGCACATTTATGCCATTTCATCAAAGCCCTCTCGTAGTCGTTCCCCGCTGTTTTCTTTGGTGATACTGTCGTACTCGAGTTAGCTGGATGTAGGAGAACTGGACACCGGAGAAGTGGCCACAAAAGTTTTAAGGGGCCGTATAAAAATTGCATTTTGACTGCTTTGTGTCCACGACCCCCAGAGGTTGGTTATCTGAGTCATATGAAGTTTCCATAATTTCGTCTTTTCTTAATTGCAATTATTAATGTAATTCTTTATAAAAAAATGTTTTTGATCTAAAACTCAAGCAAAGAGTTCAGGATTTACAAACTACAAGTCTGCAAATTATCTGAGGGCATGGGCTGACTCCAGAAAACTGTCAGAGGAGGGGGGTAATACCAAAAGTGTAATATGTAAAGAATTTCTGGTCCGATCGGGAAGTTTTTAACATTTACAAGCTACAAGTCAGCAAATTATCTGAGGGCATGTGCTGCCTCAGGAAACCTGTTGGGGGAGGGGTCACACCAAAAGTATAAAATATAAAGAATTTCTGGTCAGATCGGGAGATTTTCAGCATTTACAAGCTATAACCGGACACATTATCTGAGGGCATGTGCCTCCTTGTCAAACCTGTCGGGAGGGCGGGTGGTAATACCCAAAAGTGTAAAATATAAAAAATTTCTGGTCCAATCGGGAGATTTTCAACATTTAGAACCTATAAGTCAACAAATTATCTGAGGGCATGTGCTGCCTCAGGAAATCTGTCGGCAGGGGGAGGGGGTACCCAAAAGTGTGACATATAAAGAATTTCTGGCCTGATCGGGAGATTTACAGCATTTACAACCTGCAAGTCAACAAATTATCTGAGTGCATGTGCTGCCTCAGGAAACATGTCGGAGGGGGTAACACCAAAAGTATAAAATATAAGGAATTTCTGGTCTGATCAGGAGATTTTTCAGCATTTGCAACCTACATAACCTACATAGCAAAAAACTCTCTGAGGACATGTGCTGACTCAGGAAACCTCTAGGGGAGGGGGCTAATACCTAAAATATAAAACAAAGTATTTCTGGTTGTAAGTGCTGAAAATCTCTCGATCGGACGAGAAATTCTTTATATTCTACACTTCTGGTATTACCTACCCCCTCCCCCCAATAAGTTTCCTGGGTTTGCACATACCCGCAGAGAATTTGTTTAGCTGTAGTTTATAAACCTTGAAAAATATCGTAAATAAGAAAATATGAAATTACGGAAATGTAATGTGTGTCAGACACCCAATCTCGGGAGAGTAGCCACGGAGCAGTCCAGAACACAATTTTTATACAGCCCTTTAAAATTTTTGCGAGCAGTTCTCCAGTGGTCAGTTCTTCAGTGGCCAGTTCTCCATTTTGTCTTTGCCCGAAAATCATGGGAATGTCTAAATTTCTTACTGAAAATGAAATATTAAAAAAATATATTTTATGAACAATAGTTGCTCAAGTAGCGGGGAATATAACCACATGATATGTGTTTATGCAGAACAATTTAATGGCACTGAAATTCCAATTTGTCCAGTGGCCACTTCTCCGCACCCGGAGTTAGCTAGTTAGTGTACACTAGTGTCCGTCCTTAAGTTTTGTACGCCAGTGTATAATATCTTAGTACGTTGGTTGGTTTTGAATCAGAAAAAATAGCCTCAATAAAAGTAATTGTTAGTTTGTAAAGGTAGAAAAAAATGTTTTTATATTGAGAAGTTTAACGACTACGCAAGTTTTGCAAAAAAAAAAAAAAAAATAGAGTAAGATATGCATTAAAAGGTACATTTTGTTAATTAATCATGAAGAAATTTAAGTCACCCTACAGAAAAATGAAATGATCAATAGAAAAAAAAATAATGTATTTCTATTAAATAACATATTCGCAAAGCATTTAGAAAAAATAGATTAAGATATACATTAAAAGGTATATTTCGTTGATTAATCATGAAGAAATGTAAGTCATCCTACAGAAAGATAAAGTGATCTATGGAAAAAATAATGCATTTCTATTAAACAATGTATTCACAAAGCACTGGCCTTCTTGTTAGTTCCTGCAGAACGCTGGGATAATGCATCTGCCTAGAAACCCACTGGACAGGGGTTCAAACCTGGCATGACTTTGAGGATTTGTATTTCCTTGGAAAGAAAATTTCCCTAGTGTCATGACATCACACCATAAAATTTCCTAATGGGGAAAAACAAAAAGGTGTACAAAAGCTATTGGTGTGACCATGTGGGGAGGTAAAAAAAAAATTGGCAAGCAAAACATGTTCGGTAGGACCACGTGACACACAAAACGTTATGGTTGAACACAAAGAGAAAAGCCGGACAAAAGATGGTCAATAAGATCGCATGGAAAAAAATGGCTGTGACTGACGTCATGATTGACCAGGAATCGACCACATGCGTCTTTGAGGCAGCACGTGGACGGGTTCCTTTTTACAGAAACCCCCTATTAAATCACATAACAGTAATGTGACTAAAGTTACAAATATCTTTCAAACAAGTTGGTGAAGTTGGTATCTTGAAGTTACAAAGACCTTTCACTGTAACATATCAGTTATGTTTCAAAGTTATGTAACGTTTGCGGACATTTTGACGTAACCGTAAGGTTTCTGAAACATTACTGTTACATTGCGCAACATATCTGAAAAGTCTCAATGTTTTAGTGTTATGTACCTGTAACATATACGAAATATTCTGTGCTGTGTGGGCAGTGTCTAGCTTCCTCATCCGAGCTCTTTAGAGAAGTGCCAGGTGCATCACAAAATGTGATAAAACTTTCTATTATCAACTTCATCAGGAAAGGTTGTGGTTGAGACTCCTATTGCACTGAATACTAGTAGCTGCAAAATGGCAAGATATGAATGGGTATGACAACCTCTATTGTGGCAAAATACAAATAAACTGTTCACAAAATTCTTAAAATCAATGCCACAAATTGATTATAATAGTTTTAAAAAATTTAGAAATAATCTTAACTCTTACATTATAAAATTAAAAAGAGATTATTATTTTCATATTTTTTCTAAAAATAATCCAAAAGTAACCTGGAAGCACTTAAACATATTATTAGGTCGTAGGAATGTACCAAAGACTTTGTTTCACCTCACTCGGGGTAACATCAAAATTACTGATCAAACTGAAATTGCTAATCAATTTAATAATCATTTTATTGCATCACCACAACGTATAATACAACAACTTTCTAAGCTAAACAATCAACAATTACCTGATTACTCCAACTCATGCACCTTAAATTCAATGCATACTTTGGAAATTACTAGAACCGAATTAATCTACCAACTGCAGAATATTAACATAAATACAGGACCAGATGATACTCTTCCCAAAATTTTAAAAACTATAACTTTTTACATTGTTACTCCCCTATTATATATTTTTAATTTCATTCTAGCTACAGGTATTTTCCCAGATTCATTAAAAATTGCAAAAATCACTCCTGTCTTTAAAAAGGGTTCTCTGGCAGATATTAATAACTATCGACCTATAGCTAAATTATCCATATTTGCTAAAAATTTTGAAAAATTACTGTTTGTTAGATTATTTGTTTATATTGAAAAATACAAAATTTTGCACAAAAATCAATTTGGCTTTTTACCAAATTCCTCAACAGAAATCACCCTTTTACACTTAAAAGATAAAATTCAATCTAATTCTATTAATAATAAATTTACATTGGGACTTTTCATTGATTTATCAAAAGCATTTGATAATTTAAATCATAACTTATTATTATTATCAAAATTGTATGCAATTGGTATTCGGAGTACATTACATAATCTATTGATAAACTATCTCACTGGTCGCCAGCAATATACAGAAATTGAACATACCAGATCTAACTTACAATCAGTCATTTCAAGAGTCCCTCAGGGCTCGGTACTTGCTCCATTATTATTTAATATTTATATTAATGACTTCTGTACCTGTTTACACGATTCAGATATTATTTTATATGCAGATGATGCAACCATATTAATACATGGAAATGATGTTGAGACATTGGCGCGACAACTACAAGTCCATTTTACATCTATCACTAATTGGTTAACTAAAAATGATCTGGCTATTAATATTAACAAAACAAAAGTAATGATTTTTTCAAGTACATCAACACCCGCCTCCTTAATTCAGAATATTAATTTACTCGGATCATCTATAGAAGTGGTTCAAAATCATAACTATCTTGGTATCATTATTCAGCACGATTTAAAATCGAATTCACATGTTGACTACCTTTCTAATAAGATCTCAAGAAATATAGGGGTTATTTAGTAGTGCAGTGGCCAATTTAGCCCCAAAACTAATGATTTTATTATACTACACTTTAATTCAGTCTCATCTAATCTATTGTATATCTGTTTGGGGATCGACTACCTTATACAATATGAAAGAACTTCAGTCCTTACAAAGTAGATTCATAAGACTATTACAATTTAAACTACAAAATACTCAATTTTCAAATACAGTGTTTCAGGCTAGACTCAGTCCAAATGATATAAATATACTATCTATTCAACAATTGCATATCTATAGTATAGGTAAACTAATGTTTTTGAGAATTAAAAATGGTTACTACCAAGATTTAATTACAATAAGTACTCATAGTCATGATTACTCCATGAGACAAAAAACAACACCAATCCATATGTTTCCACTAACAGAACAATTTAGATCATTTGTTAATTATACTGGTCCTGCATTATGGAATACATTTCCTACTGATATTGTATCACTTAATAATATTAATATATTTAAACAAAAACTTAGGCATTTCTTACTGACCAAAAGCTCATAATGTATTATTGCCTTTATTAATTGATAGTACCACCCTAGCTGTGTTTGATATTGTGTGGACTTGACTTGTTTATGTTTTTTTTGAATTTTTTTATTTTCATGAACATTTTGATGCTGTGGGAGAAGAGGGCACGTCAGGCCTATCAGGCATTTTGCCTCCTCATTCCCTGTTGTTACAAAAATATATTATTTGTGTTATATATTTATGATTATGTAATACCATGTCTATAACAACTAAAATGCAATAAATGAAGTTGAAATGAAAATGAAAGCATCCTATTCTGTGATGAGTCAGATTTTGTGAGCATTCTAACAGTCAGCAACTTTGTATCTGGAGAACCTTGGGAATATGTGGCAGTCAACATTTATTCCTCAAATGCTCCATCATATGTGGAGAGTGATCTGCTTCAATTGCTACAGAGATCTGAATTTTTATTGAAAGCACAAGAGCACACTATAGCAAACACTGAAGCATCATCAGGAGTGGCTGAGATTTTCGCCTTTGTGGATAATAATGTATGACCTCATCAAGTTCACATCCTGATTCATAAGCTTGAAGATTGTAGCATTTGAAGTTTACCTCTACCACTAAGGTCCCCTGACCTTAATCGCATTGAGCACATCTGGAGTGCACTTCAGAGGAACTTGGATAGGCATCACCATATCCATACAACACTTTCAGAACTTTGTGATATTTTGGCCAACTGAATTAAAACTTGTGCAGTATGTCATAAAGGGGCCAAGCAGTTGCAAACAGCTAAGAGATGTCACAACATACTGATTGATCAAAGTAAGCTTGGTGTGCGTCACTTCTCATTCCTTCTGTTCTCTGAAATAAATGTTGAAAGTACCACACTGTACCTTTTGTCTAAGCATTTCACATTTGTTTGGGGTTCTTCATCCTATGTTATTCATAATTAAACTCATATAATTACTTTATATTCTGCTGGTCTCCTTCTTTCTGTAATATCCATAACTGTTTAGTTATTTATGAGATTAATGGGATTAACTTTGATAGATGGTTTTTCAGTTAAATTGCTCTGGAAATATAGATATTTAAGGAAATAACACTGTCAGTAGCATTTTCATTTAGAAAACATTTAATACATGGTAATTTTGATGTGATTGAAATAGAACATATAAGTATTTGATGCCATGCAACCAAATTATAGAAACAACATTAACCACTGCATCCAAAATTTAGGTTGAAAGATGACAGGTCTTCACAATTGGCTTCGTCATGAAAGTGTTTGTATGAAGAGGGAAAAGAGATGAATCCATGGAGTACCATAGGTCACTTGCACAATGCAGTAAAAGTATGTATTGATGGTTGTAAGAAAAACATCTTGTGTTCATAGATTGCATCAGAAATATACAATGAGTGATCAAAAAAGTCATACAACCTGCATTAAAAGGCTTATTGATAATTATAATTCAGTGTGCTGTGCATGTGTAAACTGAATGGACAAATTCTTACATACACCTACCTAATAATGCACCTTTTGCACTCACAACATCAGCCAGACTTCTTGGTAAGGACTTAATCAGGTGTTGAAAACACAGAGGTGGCATTGCCACCTGTCAAGTGAAGATCACCTGTCATACAGCATCCACAATTGCTGGTGGGGAGTTGGCGGGCTTTAACAGATTTTTCATTTTGCCCCATAAATTTTCAATGGGGTTGAGATTCGACAATCGAGGAGGCCATTCAAGTGTTGTGTACTCACTTGAATGCTCCTGGCACTAGCTGGTCACAACACAGTAAGTATTCAATGTGGCATTTTCCTTTTGAAAGATGGTGTGGAAAGAGAATCATTACAAACAGGTTCAGGTGGTCGGTTCACATACCTTGTGCCTGTGATGAATGTCTGGACGAGGTACAAGGACACCCAAAAAAAGCCCATGTAAACACACCCCAAACAGTTTCACCTCTTCCACTTGCCTGTATGACCCCAACTTGGCAAGCTGTTCATCGCTTCATGTGATTTACATGCACCACCCATCTGCGTGATGGATAGAGTTGAAACCATGATTGGTCAGATTAGATGGCATGTGTCCAGCCCTCTGCACTCGAGTTGCACTAGGCCATTGCAAACTGCAGCCTAATCTTTTGGTGTGTTGCTGTCAACAAAGGAAAATAATATAAATGTCGACTTCCATAGCCTATTTTTTCAATGCTACAATGAATAGTGTTTGGGCATAAGCTTGTGGATGCACACTCATTAAATTTCCAAATTACGTGGTCTATGGTAGTTGTACGATTCTTTGTAACAATGCAGGATAGTCTGAGCTCAGCTTGAGAGTCAATTGCTCTTTTGCTGCCACATTTTTCTCGTTGGTTAAAAGTTTTGCCATTTTTTATATACGAATGGTATATGTGTGCGATGCTCAAACGTGGGAATCCCAACATTTCAGCAGTTGTGGTGTCTGAACAACAGATCTTCCTCACATCGCTATCTGTAAATGGTCTGGTGTCTGAACAACAGATCTCCCTCACACCGCTATCTGTAAATGGTCAAACTCACTCATATCACCTCCCTTTACCTATGATTGCTATTCCGTGACCGGTTTCCAAAGCATAGAGAACCTACTCTATGTATAGGCATTGTCAATTTCATCTTCCCATGTGACTGGAGACAATACTTGTGCTTTGCATGTTGTTATTAGTTGTACACCAATGAGCCTTTACATTATGACCACCTACCTAATAAGCTGTAGGACCTGCTTTAGCCCACAAAACAGAGGCCACTCAATGAAGCATTGATTCAATGAGGCAGTGATAGGTATCCTGGGTTATCTGGTACCATAATGTCAACAGCAGATCCTCAAGTTCTCACACATTTTGGCGTGGTGGTGATTCAGCGCAAACCCACTTTTCCAAGTCAAACCACAAATGTTCAATTCAGTTCGTCAGGTGAATTTGGAGGACAGGGCATTAACAAAAAGTCACCAGAATGTTCCTCGAACCACTCCTTGACGATTCTGGCACATTATCCTGTTGGTAATGGCCATCACCAGCAGGGAACACAGGTGCCATGAATGGGTGAACTTGGTCCGCAACAATGTTCAGATACCTGACAGTTGTCAGGGATTGTGCTATTGGGGTAATGAGGCCTAAAGTGCCCCAACAAGACATCGCCCACAGTGTAACACCGCCGCCAGCCTGTTTCCGCCCGACAGTGCACCCAGGTGCCATAGCCTTCCTTGGTAATCGCGTATCTGCGCTTGGCCATCTATGTGATGCACCAGGAATCTTGATTCATCACACCCGGTCTCTTCCAATCGTCCATGATCTAATCTCAATGTTCTTGGGTCTATTTCATGTGCTGTTGGTGATGATGTGCAGTGAGTATGGGGACCTGGCTGGGCCTTCGTTTACTCAGGCCCATGTGCAGAAGGCTGCAATGAACTGTGTGATATGCACATTACCCTGATCACCACTTTTGTAGCTGTGTGTGATTTGTTGCACTGTGGCCCCCTGCGGTCATTGTGAACAATGCGCAACAGTCTTTGCTCCTCTCTGGTATCAATGAGCAGCAGACAATACACGGCTGGATGGCGGTTCATCATTTGGCCATCTGTGCACCATTTTCGATACGTACTCACTACAGAGGCACGTGAACTACCCGCAAGCCACGCCGTTTCTGAGGCACTATGCCATCATAATTTGTCCTTTATCAAACTCCGATGAATCGGCAGCTTTTCCCATTCTGACTCCGAACAGTTTACTAACCACAATCCAGTCCTCAGGTTGTATATATACTGGTTTGTGATCTTCACCTGCGCCACCATTCATTCTCCAGGCACTCTCATTTCTCTAAGTTGGGGATGGTCATAATGTAATGGCTCCTCAGTGTATATAATAATTTGTCCATTCAATGTAGTTTATATTTTGCTGTGACAATGCATGAGTTTCAGTTTGGCCCTGAACTTGGTACATAGAAGTGATGGCTGTGTGTTCAAAAAGAGGTTGTTCTTTTTTTTTCTGTTATTGGGAATATATTTTTTGTTATTGGAAAAATATATTTTATATCATTCTGATCACCCTGTAGAATTTAAAGAAAAGAACTTAATGAAAGAATGAATCCTTACACTTAAGGTAAGTAGTTCATAATTTACTCTGAAAATTTTTTTCTTCATCAAAGTTATAAAAAATGGGTAAACTTTGGACAATTTACAGTATTCAGTAGCATTCTGGAGGTTTACATGTAGAAAATAAGGTGTATTTAATTAATGAAGAGGAAGGAATTCCTATAAAGATAAATATGAAGGAACAAGTCAGAGGTAAAAATGTTGTCAAATTTTTAGCTCTGTCATATTTTGTAGGAAACCTGTTCTGTGACAATCTTTGAGAAAATTATCTAGGAACTATTTTATCTGGAATGCTTCCATTCAGGAATACTCGGCAACCAACATTTCCAGTTTTAAAATAACATATTTTTTCAGCATGATTTAAGAGCCATTGCAGACAGTCTTCATTTGCGAGAGATGGGTTTTCTTCCCAGGTATGTTTAGTGGGGTAAAATACAACATGCAATAGTTTCTGGGGCATTTATAAATTTAAGAAGCTGTGATAAATTTAGTTTTCAGTAGATATACTACTGAGATAACAGCTGGACATTGGCAAAAAGATTCTAGCTCTCTTGGTTTCGTTCCAGAATTCCTATGAATGGCCAACTAAAACCTTCCACTGTAGGCAGATCTCCCCAAAAGTGATATATTTACTTGATTTTAAAGACTCTGCAAGGTACCTATAAGCCATAGTAACTGAAGTAGACTTTTTAGCTTTTGTAATTACTATCACTGATTACATGTTGTATAAAGATTTTCTAAAAACGTTCATAAAAGTTTAATCAGAACTATTATAAGAATTTTAAATGACTTGAATAATAATATCAGCATGCCATGGGCTTGGTTCAAGTCCAGATTTTTAGAGAATATTAAATATATAATAGTCTTCCATATAAACATAAATACTTGCCATTTTCAAAGCTTAATCTGTGCATTACACTTAAAAAAATTCATTTAATTGACAATGTATGCACTATCAGAATAGAATTAAGAGAATATGTATTTAATTGACAGTGTATGTACCATTAGAATAAAAAAAAATTCCACCTTACCAACAAATTTTTAATTTCTCCTAAAAAAATTGCAGGTTTGGAGCTAAGAAACAACTAGAGGCCAATTTGGTAGTCTTCCTCATGCTGAAAAGTTTCACTTGTGCTGTTTGCTTGAACACTTAAAATAAATGAAAGTGTGATAGTGTTAAGTCCACCAAATACAATGGGTTGGGAATTAATTCAGAGCAGTAATGAATTTCCTTTTTAGTTGCAACACAAGGTGACCAGTTCTTTTCACATATATCACAACCGAATGCTCAACATTATCTTGCATGAGTGTGCTCCAAATTTGACTTGTCTGGATGTTGACTGCTTCAGTCCATTCACAGTCACTTATGCTCAATATTGGCATGAAGAATATGTTTTTAAACTTGGTACCTACATTATTCACACACATCACATTATGTAAACAGTTTGCAATTAAAAACACATGTTGACTGTCTTCAGGCAGTTTTGCGGCAAGTTCGCTTTATTATTTTTGCAGTTTCGCTTTGTTATTTCCCCTTGAGTTTCAATCGTGATCATTTTTTTTTTTTTTTTTTATGTATCACCACTCACTACTTTCATCACATTTACGCTTTGGTGCCATGGTTATGAGGGTTAAAAAAATTATAGCCACATACAGTATCACAATCACACACGAGACACTGTTAACAGCAAAGTGGTCTGACTGAAAAGAGAAAAGAACAAAGTCTTTGTCCCACCTCAGGCCTGCAAAACACTATGAATGTGTGATGTTTTGATGTGTATCTCAAGGTAGCGCTTGTTTCTTATTACAAACCATTGTATGTAATTCAAATTTTTAATATAATGGACTTTACTGGGGTTGGTTCATAACTGCAGGTTGTACATAAGTTGGACATTCATAAACCACAGTATTTATTTTTTCTGAATTACATGGTCTGGGGATTGTACAAAGAAAATTTATGAAAGCATTTGCTATTGTACTAATTTTCATGATAAATGTAGAAATGCTACCAAATATATATATATATATATATATCATCATTGTCAACCATTATCAATCCACTGCTGAATGAAGGTTTCCCCAAGTTTCTTCCACAACAGTCTTATCTTGTGCCAGTCTCCTCCATGTCACTCCTGCATGCTTTCGAATTTTATCCATCCATCTCCCCTGTCGTTTTCTTCTTGGTTTTTTCCTGTGCCTTGGAATCCAGTTTAGAATTTTGGTTGTCTATCGGTGGTCCGTTCTTCTGGCAGTATGTCCAGCCTGTTGCCATTTCAGGGATTTTACTCTGATCATGATGTCTTCCACTCTTGTCATTTTCCTTATCCACATGTTCCTTTCCTTATCTCTCCTGATTACACCAAGCCTGTATCTCTCCATGCGTATTTCAGTTGTCTGCAGTCGTTGTATGTCTTTTTTAGTTAAGGTCCACATCTCTGTTCCATATGTAAACACTGGAAGGATGCATTTGGTTAAATATTTTTCTTTTAAGACATAATGGCCTATTGTTCTTAAAAAGTGTGCTGTTTCTTCCAAAAGCTCCCCAGCCAAGTTTTATACTTCAGTTAATTGCTTCATCAATGTGCCCTTTTGCTTGATATCTGCTGTCCAAGGTAAATGCAGGCATCGGACATCTCCAGCTTTTTCCCATTAATCGATAAATCTTCGTTTCTTGTAAAAGCATTGTACATTAGTTTTGTCTTTTGAAAGTTCATTTTCAACCCCCATTTCTTTACTCTTGTCAGCCAGAGACTGAACACCAAAATTTGCATTGTGAAGTCATCTTTTTTTTTTGGGGGGGGGGGGTTGGACATAACTCACCACACTGGCCAAAAAGGTCTGTGAGTGTGGGATAGCATTTCCTCTAATCCTGGTGATATACCACTATTTGTCAGTTGTCGGAGCCCTTTTAGTGGGAACAGTATGCACTGCGAGAAGGTGGGGTTGGCATTTGTCAAGGAGAGGTTATACAAGTATGTTTGCTCATCACCTGACCTTGCATCTCTATTAGTATATATATAATTAAAAGCTTATAAACTTGTGGCATTTTTTTTATCAAGTACATGCACACCTGTTCTTTAAATTCATTCCTATTATGATGTAATTCATGATTTTTAATTTTTGGAAAGTACAAATAGAATCAACATGTAATTCATGATCTTTCATATTTTTAAAGTGCAAACAGAAACTTAACTGGCATGTATCTTGTCTTCTTTCCAGAAGCAGTAGAACAGTTGGTCTTTGAAATTGACAATACTGAAGCTTTGATGGAAAACCAGTGCCCTATCTGCAGAAAAATACTTTCTCGACAAGATCACTTGAAACGCCACCTAGAAGTACATAGTGATATCCGATTGAGAATTCCTTGTAAAATATGTGGTAGGGATTTTTCAACTAAACATTATATGAGACAACACCAGAGAACTGTTCACAATATGATTTAAAAACTTGAAAGGAGGAGGTGGGATGTTTTCCATCGTGGTTGGAATTAACACATTTAATTTTATTTTATTGTTTTTGCTTTATAATGCATGTAAGAACTGGTGCAATTATTAATTGAAAATATGTGTTTGAAGAAAACTTGGAGGTCAGCACTCAAATCTTTGTCAGAAAAGAAAAAAAAAGTTTGCCAATGATAAAATCTGATTTTAGAAAGTGAGTATTCAATGTGTATATGCCAAAAGATAGGCTTTCTGTTAATTATGTGTATGTGCCAAAAAGATAGGCGTTTCCATTAAAAAAGGATCGTATGTTTTTGTCACTGTCATAGTTAAAAAAAGATGGAAACTTTTTAGACAGAAATAATACAATTCCAAACTTGAAAGAATTAAAAGAAATGACTGAAGAGCTTAAAATGGACCTCAAACAATCAAAATTTTGCGATGATTCAACTGTAAAGCATCACTTTAAACTGTAAAGAAAAATGTGATCTTTGTAAATAAAATGTCCAGTGCCTGTATTATTGCATAAAATATTGTGTAAAAGTTTTTAAACTGTACCTTTGAGAGGGAGGGGATGAAGTAAGATAAGATTTGATATTAAAGAATTCATCACTTAAAATCCCTATTGTTTAACATCTTTCACATGCAACTTGAAATTTCATTATTTATTATGTTGTTTGATTTATGCATTTATGTAATGAAAGCTATTTCAAGCATTTTTCCTTGATATGAAAAATATTTTTATCTTTGTAATGAAAGAGATTCAGTGATAACTCTCATCAAACATCAATTATTACACAAAAAACTTATATATTGGGTTTTTATTAGTTTTCTTAATTTTTTGTTCACTTTAGACAGCTCTTCAAGGTAAATAACATTTCTTCATATTGTGTTCAATTGTATTTACTTTTGAGTACTTTGTAAGTCTCATAAGTAAATGTCATTGAAGACTTGATGGAATGACAATCACTTTGACATTAGTCAAAAATATATTTAAAAAACTTAAGTAAAAACATATGATAACAAACTGATTTTAGACACTGTTCAGCACATTGCAAAGTAATTTATCTGTAAGAACATTGCTAATTCATTTGTACATCATCCATGTGGACATGATGCACGCAGGTATTGGTGAAAGTATTCCCATATGGATTAATTTGCAATGCAATAAACAGTGTGTAAAATGAATATTGACATGCATCCATCTCATTATCCATTATCTGTTTGCTAACACATATTAAGTTTTTCTGTGATCATTCATTTATTTTCATTAAAAAAGGTTTTAATTATGGGTTTGTAGAGGTATTTCTAATACATTTGGTTGTCAAATTTTTAAACTAGAACCTAGTTCATTGTGAAGACTCTGTCACTGGAGTACAGGGCTCAAAATAACTCACGGCAAATGCTGTGAGCTACCTTAAAAAGGCTGTGACAATCAGTGGTTCTCATGGCAGGCTTTTCCGTGAAAATTTCATTAATGCTTTCGACACCGCAGGTTTCCAAAATTCATCTGCCAGTATAAGCTTTTGTGATGAGAGTAGTTCCAGAATCTTTTTTCTATCTTTTGTTAATTGTCACTGAGGAGGGGGGATTCCATTTTCGGGTTGAATGCCCCATCTGCCCTGTTCAAGTTTGGTGAATAAGAGCAATAACATAAGTTAAAACTTCATGGTCATTTACTCTTAGTAGGGGTGCGAGGGAGACCTGTCATTTTAACAAGAGTGAAAACTGACCCCATAAGCCATGATGAAACTGGTTTTTGGAATCACAGAACAGAAACTTTTCTGCGCATGTGTGCCCATCGTTAACTCCTTAATCAAACCTGAAACCAGCCATGTTGCAGTAGCTATTTTTAGTTTGTGATCTAGCTTCTAACTATCTCTGTGTGGTGTGTATGAACTAATATGGCGAATTCTTCAAAATGGACTCCAAACATTGACCCAAAAGCAACAAAAAAGAAAAAAAAAACTAAATCAGGTGATGAACCAGCAGCAAAGTTAGTGAAAATTTCTACTGTGATAGGATGGAAACTAGATTACTTGGATGTTGTGACGACTGAATGCGGCATGTCTGTGACAAAGGCAAAATGCAAGTTTTGTTGCAGCTATCCTTAACTGGTGAAGGCATATGTCGAATCCGGATAAATAACATATATGTACATTGAAGAAACCACACTAATTAAAAAGTGCAATGCTGAAAACCATGCCCAAAACTGTTTAGTGTGATAAAATAGGTAAAAAATGACTGGAGAGCTTCATTAAATGAAGATACACTTATGTGCCTTGATTAGAATTAATGTAGATGACCCTTTACTTTCCAATTTTAAGGCTGATCGATCAGTTGAAAAACGGTTCCGTGCATGGAATCAAACTATGCTCTTAGTCAAAAAAAAAATAAAAATAAAAAAAGTCATATATTTATAGTATGATAAAATAAATGTATGTCTGCTCTGGAGTATATTTAAGTGTTTCTTTTTATCTGGGCTGTAGTTTAGTATTTCATAGAAATTTGTACAGAGTTTGCAAGATAAGGTAAGTTTTTTTTAATTACATTATTCATTCACTTATTTTAAAGTTTAGAAAAAGATGTTCAACTGAAATTTCGAGATCATTATCAATGATGACGGTTGCCGTGAGCTGATAATGTTTGCTGTAAGCTTACAAAAGCTAATGGCAGTATTTGCCACAAACTTTAAAATCTTATTTCGAGCCCTGCTAGGGCAGTTGTTGCCACTCGGTCAGGAGTGCCCAACCACAATTATCATTAAGTGTGGCACTTCTTCTTAGTGAGAGACCTGACGATGAACTAGGTCTAGTTTAAAAAATTGACAACCAAATGTATTAAAAATTACCTCTATAAAACCTGTAATTAGAACATTTTTCACTGTGGATTAATAATTGTAGGTGCTATGATGTCAATTCATTTTTTATGTAATGTAAAAGTCATATAGAAGTATTAGGTGCATTTAAAATCATAATTGTGTTTTTATATCTGATTTATGATGAAACACATAGCTTGGCTGTGCTATTTGTCATTACTGGTTATTAATTACCTAATGTGTCACCTGATATATGTATCGGACATGCTGCTAAAACTTTTAGTAAATAAAAGTGCATGTATTAATCCTTTGTGATGTGTATGTTCCAGTTTAATGTGTATGAAATCTTTACTAAGTACAATAGTTTAATGCATGTAGGCCATGCATTTTTCTTAGGTATTAAATGGGGAAAACAATTCTACCTCTTTACCTACTTCATCAACATCTGGTCTTACCTCTTTACTTTTAAGCCTTTGGTTTCAGGTACCATAAGTACAGTGAACTTCTAAATGTTCTGGTTTTTAGATTACTGTGGAGGTTTTGAAAATTGCATGGCATCAGTTTAGATCTAAGTTTAAAGAGTTTTGATTTTAAATTCAATAGTGTAAATATTTTAAATTCATTAATGTAGCCTTCATTGAGATTATAATGACTTCTTGAGTTTAGTGTTTTTGGTGCCTGTGTAACATCTTTTGACATGAAATGCGCCTTTTAAAAGAATAACTGGTTGTTCAAACTAAAGCACCATTTAAAATATACAAGAGATTCTTCTGCAGATTTGCAGAATTCCATTTGTTGTTGTTGTTGTTTTCATCATTTGGGTAATTCTTAAGATTGATGCAACACTGAAGAAAAATTGGGGGTGGGTTAGTGGGAGGGTAGTTTTCATTCTGGCAGTGGTATTTCATCTTTCAAAACTTGCGAAAACTGAACTTGAACAGAGGTGAAGACTTTTCCCATAATCCTCATTTTTTTCTTGCGATGTTGTCTTTGTCCAATAGTTTTGTTAAATATCATTTTATTGCATAAATGTTTGTATTTCATGTTGAAACTGTTTCCGAAAATGAGAGTTAGACGGTGTGAAAATATTCATACTCTCTTCAGGCACGAGATTCTTCTGCAGATTCAAAGAGTTCTGGCTTTTCTGTTATCATTTAGATTATTCTTGAGATTGATGCACAACTGAATAGGAATTTTAGGGGGATTAGTGATGGCAGTTGGGGGAAGTCATTTCCCACCTCAGTATGGAATTAAATATTTCAAAAATGGAAGGTAGATGAAGTGAAGATTTCTCCTGTAATTGTATTTTTTGTCTTGCAACATTCTGTCTGCCAAGTATTATTGTTAAATATTATTCTATTCCCAAAATATTTGTATTTCAGCTTGAAAATAAGGATTAAATTTTTGAAAATGGAAGTCGGATGGAGAGAAGATTTATCCCGTAATGGCAATCCCCCCACGCACGATGTGACCACTATCCTGTGTTGCTAATGTTACCCCCCTAGATGTTTGCCTTAAAGCTTGATAAGAGAGAGGGAAATTTCCTAAAATGGAAATGACAAAGTTGAAAAATGACATGGTGTTTTCAAAAGTATTCTTATCCTCAAAGTTACACCGTGTTTCTAAAATAATGAAAGCTTTCATATCGTGCATTCATGGTCCTCAGGCTGAAAGTTCTTTCAGCATGATGGATGAAATGAAAAAAGAGAAAAAGAAAGAAAATTGATAATAAAGAAATAAGGAGGAAAAAGGTATCAGCAGAAAAAAAAAAAAAAAAGCAATGGATGGCGTGCAGCTGCAGAGTCAACAAAATACAAATAAAGCTGTGGAACTTGCTAAGAAGGAAGCACAGCTTGCTCACAAGAGGAAACTTGAACGTCGATGTTCTAGTAAATACAGAGGCATAACTGAGAAGTTTTGTTGCACCCCGGGCAAAGCACAAAATATTGTGCCCCCATCTGTTTTACTTTATATTATATTATATTATATTATATTATATTATATTATATTATATTATATTATATTATATTATATTATACATACAATTAGTAGAACACCATTTGTATGTTTCATATTTTTACTTAAAATGTTGCTGATCCAAAAATTCTGAATTGCCCTTATTGTTAAATTTTCCCAGTTTCATTTTTTTCATTTATGCATTTTTTCAATTACATGTTAATTTTACTTGGTCCCTTGAAAAATGAATAATTCACTGCCATATATATATATATAATTTAAACCAAACTTCAGGAACGAAAAAAAAATGCTTTTAATTTTTTTTTTTTTAATTCCTTAGAAAATATATTTTCCGTAAATCCAAATGCGCAAAAGCAGCAGAGAAGAATTCTGAGAAACAACACCTATTACAAGAAGAAGAAATTGCAACAGGAGCCAAAAATAGGGTAAAAAAAAACACCAATGCAAACAAGCAGGGAAAAAAGATGCAAGAATGCAGAAAGTTTTGAAAATGACTGAGCTTTGGCTTTATCAAGGACCAGCAAAACACAGCATTAAAAACTCATCTCTACAAAGACCTAGTTGAATATGGGTTTCTGCTATGTCATAAATGTATTTTAGGTAAAAGTCCCCACAAATCAAAAACACCTTCTAATCCTTGTACAATATTCTAGAGGATAATGCTTACCTTGGCATTCCTTTCTAGCGATGGGAACATTTCGCACATGTGTTTTCCGGTCTTTGTTGATGTTATTGTCCTAAAGTCCGTTGTATGAGATGACTAGCTTTACTTCTCACAATTTTCTCTGGGTATACTCATTGGATCTTTGCCTTAGGATTCAAACACATCAATTTTTACCGTTCTTTATACTCGAAATTTTCGCCCATACTCTGGGCATCCTCAGACTTTACCACTGATGTTCGTGGTTAACGGTTAACTTCGTGCTAACGGAGTCCAATACTCCATGTTGCCATTCGTCAGATATACTTTCTTGGATATATTTCGTTATCAAGCCCGGCTGGTTTTCTTGTCTTTTTTGCCGGTTTTTCTTTTGTTGTTGTTTTTCTTGTCTTATTAGTTCTTCCCACAGGCCTGATAATGTGCTAGGGTCGTTCTGGTTACATACCCTTGCTTTATTTTTATAAATTAATATTGCTTGTTCCCTCCTCATTTGCCTTTCCAATTTTTTACTCTTTTTTAGCAATTTAATTTCATGGAATTTCGGGAATGTCCGGTTTTCCATGCAGAATTGCACTAAAGCAGTTTTGGCTTCTTTTTTTTTTTTGCCAGTTAGATATGTGTTGTTTAAGTCTTTTTTTTTTTAATCTCTTTTTCGTACATCCAATGTACGATATTGGGGGTATGTGTGCAATTGGAATTTCGTAGGTTCCTGATTCTTCTAGCATTTTTTTGGAAGTACGAAAAACAGATTAAAAAAAAAGACTTAAACAACACATATCTAACTGGCTAAAAAAAGAAGCCAAAACTGCTTTAGGGCAATTCTGCATGGAAAACTGGACATTCCCAAAATTCGATGAAATTAAATTGCTAAAAAAGAATAACAAATCGGAAAGGCAAATGAGGAGGGAACAAGCAATATTAATCTATAAAAATAAAGCAAGGGTATGTAACCAGAACGACCCTAGCACATTATCTGGCCTGTGGAAAGAACTAATAAGACAAGAAAAACAACAACAAAAGAAAAACCGGCAAAAAAGACAAGAAAACCAGGATCGGAAAAGAAACTATAAAAAAAAAAAAGTTGCTTTAATGAAACATAGATGGCGCCAGCTGGGCTTGATAATGAAATATATCCAAGAAAGTATATCCGACGAATGGCAACATGGAGTATCGGACTGCATTAGTGCGAAGTTAACCACGGACATCGGTGGTAAAGTCGCCATGCTCCTGAGGATGCCCAGAGTATGGGCAAAAATTTCGAGTATAAAGAATGGTAAAAATTGATGTGTTTGAATCCTAAGGCAAAGATCCAATGAGTATACCCAGCGAAAAGTGTGAGAAGTAAAGCTAGTCATCTCATACACCGGACTTTAGGACAATAACATCAACAAAGACTGGAAAACACGTGTGTGAAATGTTCCCATCGCTAGAAAGGAATGCCAAGGTAAGCATTATCCTCTAGAATATTGTACAAGTTACTTTGAAATATTGCACGTAAAAGAGAATAGTAGAATGATTAGAGCTATCTAATAGTCAGAATTAGAACTACTAATAGGAATTGACCTTCTAATCCACGGAAACATGAAAATTAAGAATAAATTTAGCAATATATTTATGACAAACATGGCCTAACCCACAATGACTCATCGTCCACAAATCCAGGAAAACCCAGTACAGAGCCCATGAGCAAAAAAATAAACTATTGCTAGACATGTGGAGAATTCAGACAATTGAAGTGTAATACAAAACCTGGAGAGAAAAATTACAAAAGAAAAATTTTCAAAATGTACACAGCAATGTAAAAATGCTTAACTTGGAAAAAGACTTAAAATGGAAAAGATTTTTTAAATGTACTCAACAATGTAAAGATGTTTTACTTGAAGGCACAAGTTCCATAAAATGAGACAGCAGAGCCACGTGGCTCAAAACACGAGGCATGCAACCAGAGCTAAATCTCAACAAGGAAGCAAGGAAAAAAAAAACCACACAAAGCCAAGAGGGGGAAAAATAAGGAATGATATATATATATATAATGATATATATATATGGAATCATTGTCAACCATTATCAATCCACTGCTAGATGAAGGTCTCCCCAAGTTTCCTCCACAACGGTCTGTCTTGTGCCAGTCTCCTCCATGTCACTCCCGCATACTTTCCAATTTCATCCACCCATCTTCCATGTGGTCTTCTTCTGGGTCTTTTCCTGTCCCTTGGAATCCAATCTAAAATTTCGGCTGTCCGTCGATGGTCTGTCCTTCTGGCAGTATGTCCAGCCCATTGCCATTTCAGGGATTTAACTCTGATCGTGATGTCTTCCACTCTTGTCATTTTTCGGATCCACGTGTTCCTCTTCTTATCTCTCCTGGTTACACCAAGCATGCACCTCTCCATGCTACTTTGAGTTGTCTGCAGCCTTTGTATGTCTCTTTTAGCTAAGGTCCACGTCTCTGCACCATACGTAAGCACTGGAAGGATGCATTGATCAAACACTTTTCTTTTAAGACATAATGGCATATTGCTCTTGAAAATTATGCTGTTTCTTCCAAAAGCTCTCCAGGCAAGTTTTGTATGCCGATTAATTTCTTCACCAATGTGACCTTCACTTGATATCTGCTGTCCAAGATAAATGTACGTGTCTGTTATCTCCAGCTTTTCTCCATCAATCGATAAATCTTCATTTCTTGTAAAAGCATTGTACATCACTTTTGTCTTCTGAAAGTTCATTTTTAATCCCACTTCTTTACTCTTGTCAGCAAGTTCCTGGATCATACTCTGTAGCTCTGATGGGGTAGTTGCAAAAATGACTATGTCATTTTTGCAACTACCCCATCAGAGCTACAGAGTATGATCTATATGTTTTCCAGATACCTTTCTCTCTCTCTCTCTCTCTCTCTATATATATATATAACATATATATATTATATATTGCTCAGAAACAAAATTAACATTATACCCCAATTTTAACTCTATGCGGAAGGCATAAACAAACTGCATTACTATTTGTATGGCTTTTATCCCCAACTGCTTCAGAGTACCTATGGTACCAGGGTGAAAAATTAGAAAAATTTGGCATGTGCAAAATTGCACCTATAGCTAAAATTCTAGGTGCAAATCTTACTGTACCATGCGCAGAATCTGTTTTTTAAGTGAAAAGCATGTAACAGATAACCTCACATGCATTTAAAAGAAATTGTGAATTCAATAATTAAATATGTGGTATTTGATGAATTATCTTTTATGTTTGAAATTTGACCTATGTAAATGAAACATTTTATGCATAAGGTGGGGGATAATTTTTGAAGATTTTTAAACCACATTTTATTAAAACTCACTGTAAACTGCAGTTTAAAACTTTTATTTTACCAGTAAAATGTTCTTTATTTCCTTCATCAGATGTATAATAAATACCGTGAACACCTAAACTAAATTGAAATTTGCTGTATTTTTGTAATTTGGGAATTGAGGTCCACCATATTTAGCTTCTTATACTTAAAATAAACTGCATGCATGAATTCACATATTTCTTAGATTCCACAGATTTGTCAGTTTAAAAAAAGAAAAGAATGAAGAGGAGCCAAATATCTTCAGCCATTTACTGAGTTTTCATCAGCTACACAACATGAGTCACAGAAATTAACATACTTAGTCTGTACATCAAAAGTTATATATGTTTTCCAGATACCTTTCTACGCATATGTGTCACAAAGCAAAGATTCGTTTACTCTCCTTTGGCCATTGGGGTCCTTAAGATCCCAGTAGATCTTTGAACTTTGATAACTCTGTTGAGTGTTGTATTTTTTTAACACTATGTCGTGACTTTTCACACAGTTATTTTAGTTTTATAGTAGATTTCTCTTAACTTCACCAAGGAAAACATAATATCAAAATAATTTCTAAAAAAAACAACAACAAAAAAACTTAAATTTGTGCAGTCACGAATTTGCGCCTGTGCTCAAAATACTTGTCACAAAGCAAAAACTTACGGTCACATTTAGTGCCTTGCACCCGCTAATTTCCCACCCTGTATGGTACCACCTTAACAGAATGAATGCAGTTGGCAGGCATGGCTCACAGCCGCAGTAGTGGTCTAATTGCTCCCAAAAAATATTTTAAAATGTAAACGACATTTTTATCTTGCAAATGCACATGTATGTACAACTGTGCCTTCATCACTGAATGTGAGCAATTAACATCTCCTGAGCGTTTTGAAGAAGAAATGTGAATTTTATGCTGCCAATGTACTGAAAATGGCAAAACATATTATAAGTACATTTTGTAAATGGTCAAAGAACAAAGTATATGGTGCAAAATAAGTGTACCACAGTCTCAATTCCAGTTTTAGTCCAGTTGTAAGCAGCAGGTTTTCGTTCTCTTTTTCTTGAACTGCCACCCACGCTAATTACACCTGTGAGCAAGTACAACAACAGAACAAAACAAGAGAAATAAATGAAAAATAAAGTGTGTTTGGAGCAATGTCTCTCAAAACAATTTTGTTTTGTTTTCAGTTCAGCAATTTTATATTGTGAATACAATGATATGCTCAAGTTTAATATTTACGTAAATAAATTTAACTGAACAATTCCATCTTACTCATGCTACATGCATTGTATTCATATTTTATCATAACATGTTCTGATTTTTCACCTGGTTAAAAAGTTTAGCTTTTTTTTTTATTTCATCAGTCTCCTGTATGTTAAAAATCATGCAATAAACTTTTGCCTTCAGGTCAATTGCTGTAACAGTTACCCTGTACCCTTCCTCAAGGAAGGTTTTCCAACTCAAGTGGTCATTGATGGTTTTTCCTTCCCTAGTCTCTCTTTAATTTCCCAAACCTCCTGCTTTCTTTCTTCTTTGGCAGTTTGCTGCATACTTAGGATTTGGGCTGTTTGTTTAGATTAAATAGTTACTTAGGTTAGACCCTTCTTCCAGAATGGTTGAAGGATGCATACCTGTGGTGAAATAGGATTTATTTTGAAAATATGTGGTTTTTAAAATGCTTCTGCAATTGAAATATACCTCCATTTTTAAATGTTTGGACTGAAATACTAGAGAAGAGCGATGTACTTTTTTATTACCAAAAGTAATTTTAACTTGTATGTTTAATATGTTGTGTAATCTTTCCTAAGTTGCAGTATCACTTTTGTAAAATAATAAATTCATAAATTTCCACATATTAAACAAGGTTGTCTTGAATATAAATTCCTTATTTTTATTATTAGAGTTGCAAAGCATAGTGTAAGCATAATGTTAAATCTATTAAATGATCAATCAGAATAATTTTTAGCTAATTTCCTTATGGCATTTTCTTATTGTGAAACCTTTTTGTGACATTACTAGAATCATGAGAGATTGTCTTAGAGCATTTTTAAATTCAAGAGAATGTACTGATAAGGCACACCATTTTTAAATGAAATGTGTAAATTTTAGAACTTTGTTCATAGTATTGTTCTTGTGTTCAGTATGTTTCCTTCTGTGCTGATTTATTGGTTGTTTGAAAAATTACTCCTTATTGGGGAAATAAACAAAAAACTGAAAATAGTTCGAACCCTAATGCATAACAAATGGTTTTGTTATGCATATTCTTCAACCACTGCTGCTAATGAACAATGATGAACAGAAAAGATGCTAAGTTTTCTGAAATTAAAGTTCTCTTTTTTTTTTTTTTTTTAAATTTTTTTTTAAATAGTACATTTTTTTCTTACACAAATGATGTTAGTTGATGAGTTCTGTACATTGATAACATTTTGCCATGGTTTTGCTTCCTGTCAAAATGTGAATCACAGCCAAATCTGAAAGGTGAACATAATAGTGTATGTGTATAAAGTTCTTAAGTTCTTGGTTCTTCCTCTTCGAACTTCATAGTGACTCCATTAAACCTCCCATTCATATTTGTGGCCCCATCTTTTAAATTTTCCAAAGTTGATGGGCTTGTGTCCCCCTGCTATCAATAGGTTGGTAATATAAAACCTAATGTCACAGTGCTAATGCAATTATTCGAACAATTCAGATCTATGGACAATAAACAGTATTTCATCTTTTTTAATTTTTTATTGAATTATGGAGAGTTTTAGATGATAGAAACATCAGTTTTAAATTTGATAGAATCAAGGTTTGCCTAAATTTTATTTACAGAAACATCAGTTTTAATTTGATAGAACTGTAGTTTGCCTAAATTTTATTTACAGAAACATCAGTTTTAATTTGATAGAACTGTAGTTTGCCTAAATTTTATTTACAGAAACATCAGTTTTAATTTGATAGAACTGTAGTTTGCCTAAATTTTTATTTAAATAATTTATGCATTGGCCACAAAACTGGTTGCTTAGTTTTTGAATTTTTCTAAAATTTTACATGTCTGAAAAATGCAAAACATGTCTGCAAATAAGTAATAAGGCGATCAAACATTCCTCTGTATATGCTTTGTTGTGCAATTGTATTTTTATTGTTTTTAAAGTATTGAGAAGTACCCCGAAGAGCTGAACAATATATTTACATACTGCTTCCATTTTTTTAAAATTTATTGTTGAAGGTTTAACGACCATCGTGAGCAACTCAATGGGCTATAAGCAGTCACCTGTCCCTAATTTAAAGTCACTAGTTCCAGGGGAGGGAGGGAGCCAATACCATAAGACAAACACAACATCCATGTCACACCAGAATTCTGTTTTCTTCCTTCTGTTGAATTTAATGGTACTTCAAATTCTGAAAACAAACTAAGCAGTCAACACTTTGCTCTCTGAAGAATGTTAGCCATTGCACCTGTATGTGCAAGACAAGTTGTGTGAATTTCCAGTTAAAATGAAAAAACAGCTTTTTAAATTTTTACAGATCTCGATGCACTTTCATGGAGATTCATTGCCCTTTCACAGTGTTCTCTATTTCAAATAATTTAGGCAATGATTCATGACACTCGTAAGTATTGTTTAGAAATTGAGATTAAAAATTCTGATGCCATGTGCTGACAATGGGAAATCAGATGTTGATTACACAGTGATGTAGATAGTTATTTTGATAGAATTGTTGAAGAATCCTATGTACCCATTTAATGTCAAGAAAAAAATTCTGCATGGCCTAATTTGCTTAAATACTTGCATAAGCACCTGATGAAGACAAAGCACTAAGCAATGAGCAAAGTAAGAGGATATTAATATTTTACCTTACGCTGGCGAATATTCAGGTGGCATGCCATTTCAACAATAGTACTATTATAGCCAGATCCAAGTAACATTTTACTGTGATGAAATCAATGTAATTGGTTTTCAGTATGAACCAGCAATGCATTTGCCTTCACATGAGTACTTACATCAGTAAACCCATCAAAGCATTGTAATACTTCCCCATTTACATTACAGTATTGAAAAACTACTGATATGTGTGATACATTTGCAGTGTGTGGGGTTTCATCAAGTAAAGTACAGATAAATTTAGATTCATAAATTTCTAATTTCACCAGTATCATCTCGTCCATAGGAGCACAAGAGCATGTGCTCTGCCTACCATTTTTCAGGAAATTTTAGTAGATTAAAATAAAAATTTATGATTAAAAAAGTTCTGTGAGTGTGAAGATTCCATTGAAAACATCTTGAATTACTGTTATTACGTGTTCTGAAAAGCATCATTATGCCAGTGAAAACATCTTGCATTTCCTTGTAGTTAAATATTCAAGGTTTTCTATCCACAGACTGGGTACAACCTTGAATTCTGCCTCCTGAGAGCACAATTCCCTGTGGTGGCATAAACTCAGGGGTATTGGAGCATGCATAGTTCAACACACTACTGGAAGCAAGCCGCACTTCCTAGAAAAGCATTGGAGCACACTTGCATGCTCTGCTCATTCTTGTTTTGTTACCCTGAAAAATGCATCTGCTGACTGCTGTTTTTTGCATTAGGCACTGAATTATTTTGGTGCCATTCTTCTATTTCATGAGTGGAACAGTGTCAGTGATAGCTTAATATCCTTATATAAATGATGAAATATGAGAAGGTAAATGTTTGCCTTTTTAATCATGAACACTATTGATTATTTGTTGAAATATTCATTCTCACATTTGTTGGGGGGGGGGGGGAATGGAAATTAAAAGACTGGGTAGAACTTTGCCAGATATTAAATTGCAGCAAAGTTTAGAGATCAAAATACTGAGGGAATCAAGTTCAGTTCTGAAACACTAATATGAATGCTTGGATATGCATCTGTGACATAGAAAATGCTGTACTTCACTTCCCATGTTCATTGTTTATGGATAAAATTTCAGGTAAAATTCATAAACATGACATATCTGCTGCACACAAGAGTAATGTATCCATTTTGACTGTTCTTTGTAGAGCAAACATAATATCACAACCTAGTTATAGGCGGGAAATCAACAGTAAAACGAAAAAGTAAAAAACCATCAACATATGTTGTGACATTTTATAAACTGTATTCTTTTTATGTAGCTCATTTGAACTTGCTCTGCAAGGACACAATGAACTGGACTTGTGGTCCAATCCAGAAATTTTTGGAGGAACATCTTTTTTCTTGAGGTAGTTTTAATACCATTTTGAAGCACATAAAAATGTTAATATATCAGTTCTTGTCATATGTGGTCTGTCTGCATATGCTAAACCATGAGCTGCCACTGGGTTTCACTATATTGAGGATTACTTATCCCATGAGTTTAATTAAGTCATTTTGTTTAAGATATGTTTTGAGGGGCAGCTATAAAAACATTGAATTTGTTAAAGTGTTTCTTGAAATTATCATAGAATTGTAATATTTAAGGATTACAGCAAACTCAATATAGTTTTTGTAATTCAAAGAATTTTCTGTTTAGTCATGTACATTAAATTAAAGCTTCTTCCTGTCTAAGAGGCAGGCAGTGCTGATTACAGATTCAGTACTTTGCTATTTTTTTCATTATGTAAAGTATTTAAATGGTGGTGTTCATTAAGCAGAAAGGTGGCCAAATATATGTAAATATATAAATAAGCCAAATACAGTATATGTACATCCAGACGTTCATGCACACATGAAACTGATTGGTACTCTACCATTTTGTAGCAATCATCATGATATTTAAATCTTAAGCACCATTTTTGTTCCATACTTTCCCTCAGGAGGCATTAAAATGCATAGCTAATGTAACAGGTTACTAACTGTATAGCACATCAAATGATTCAATGAGAATTTGATAACAAATCATATAAAAATTCTCATTCTTACTTCCCTTATTAAAAGTCTGTTATAGCATATCAGATTTAGCAGTCACATTTAATATCACTTACAAAGAGTTGATGCAGTGGACCTTTTCTTTTTTTCCTCATACAATCCTACTCAACTGTCCTTACCCTTGAATATCAACCAGTCGTTTTCACTTTCAGGACAGACTCTGATTGCTTGTTTTGTTGCTTATGCACCACAAATTGTACTACCTTGATGCAGTTGCTCTTTCATAGCTAAGAAGGTTTGTCATTTCTGAAATGTTTGCATCTGCCCATTTAGTGCCCACTATTATGCCTCTTTCAAAGTGCTTAATCAAGAGACTTTCCCATATTGCCACTATTTACACTTTGCACTTGTCTGAATCCTCATAAAGCCATCTCAACATCATAGTTTTGTACTAAGTGAGGATGACACTTGTCTGATTGCTATTGGTGTTCCTAATAATTTGATACTTCAGTGTATAAATCAAAAGATAATTATGAAACATGTAAGGTTTGTGGGGTATACTTGCTTTGAGAATTTTTGTAGGACTGTCAACTTATAGAGCTAGATTATGGCATAGGAAAAAACAATGAAAAAGTTGCATTTTGCTTATGAATTTGTTGCAACAACTAATGTTGCATAGCTGAAGGTGTGTGTGTGTGTATATATTTCAAATGTGCTTCATTTTTAGTACATTCCATTAACTACTTAATGTGAGCTCTGTGTTAATCTATTTTACTATGGAAAAATCCAACAAAATGGAAACACTGAATTAATATTTTCAGGAAGCAAATTCAAGTGGTAACAAAGTAGCTAATTCCTTGTAAAATGTATAAATTTGTTAGCAGAAAACAAAAACTATGAGTAAAGCACTGCTAGTGCATTTTACAAAATGTTTCTACTAGGGACATTGTTTTTATTTTTGAGGTAGAAGTGTGGAACACTGGCCTAATTACTCAAAATATGTGATTTAGAACATCAAAATAATCTTCTTTCCTTAACAGAAAATCGTATGGTTCTGCATTGCACATTTTAGTGCTTGTCTGAGGATAATGGCTTTATTCTTTTTCAGTAACACAGAGAAGTGCAGCCACCTAGTAAGACAAGGTGTGGCAGAGAAAACTCTTTTGTGCTCAGCTGCTGAATTGCATCTCTGTGGTCTGTGTCCACCCAAAGTACACCTCTCCATGCATTGGTTCATGTAACATTGATGTGACAGGTGGTGAAAGGTGGATACGCTGAATATATGTGCAGTTCCTGATTGGTGACTACATTAACTGAAGGTTCAAATACCAGTGGTACTTCTAACAGTTTGTGTTTGTTCATAGCCAAATTTGATTAAACTCATGGATAAGCTTCGGTAAATGTTTTTGGCATAGTATTTCACTGAAAAGGTATTGGCAGGGCAGACGAAGTGTTCTATGAATTAAAAATGATGAATCAACAAGACTTCATTTTCATTTTTATTAAAGGAGTCTGCTTTAGATCAAGGCAGAATCTTTGAAGAACATGATTTCCAGTTCTTTGAATAAAGCTCATATTGAGAAATGGCTTCCTAGTTTAATTGAGTTAATAATCTAAAGCAACTTATGGGAATTTACTAGGAAATTTAACAAAGTTAAAAATTTTTTCCTAAAATAGTTCAAAGAGAAGAAGATATTTTAAAAATGCAAGGAGTAGTTTATGAAGTAAATTGTAGTTGTGGACTATCTTACATAGGTGAAACAGGTCGCAGACTAGAAACTCGTATAGCTGAGCATAAAGCAGCTATAAAAAAAATTGCTCCAACAAGACTGGATTAGATAGGCATGTTAGAGAAACTGGGCACAGCATGGATTGGAATTCCCTTAAAGTAATCAGTTTCCAAAGCAATTTCCAAAAAAGAAAACTGAAAGAAGGAATAGAGATTGAGAAAAATCAAAATTCCATCATCAATGACTGCAAAGGATTTTCCCTGCCTAACATCTGGCAGGATTTGTTGAAAAATAACCTAAACCGTCAAGGTTAACCGTAACCGTCAAGGTAAACCGTAACCATGATAGTGACAAGCAAAAAGTGACAACAACAAGAGAGCCTGAAGAAGGAGAAGAGTTTTCTCCGAAAATTTGCTATAAATAAAAAAAATTTCCTAGTAAATTCCCATAAGTTGCTTTAGATTATTAAATGATTTCCAGTTCTGTTACTGATCATTTCAAAACCACCCTAAAAAGAAAGTGATGCTTCACATGTGAAAAATGTTTGGTGTGATGCATGTCATTTCTATGGCAAAAAAGAAACATTTGACAGAATTGAAAGTTATTTTTGAAAGAATAGAAATAATGCTTTTAATAAATTTCAAAAAATGTCTTCCTTTAGGATCCTTAAAAATGTTATTTCTAATAAGCTTAAAATTATAAAATAGTTAACCTAACTGAATTACAAATAAGTTTTTTAGATTGAAAGTGAATGAATGAATTGAATGAAATGATAGGGAAAAAAACAAATCTGTACCAATTATTTATTAAACACTCATATTTGGCTCTTTGCAAAGTCCAATATGAGACATAAAATAAAGAAACAGAAACATTTGACAGAAAATGTGATTGCTCATTCAAAGTCCTCAGAACACTTAGCCACAATAACTGCTAAAAGAACAGAAAAACAAAGATTCTCCTCTAGTAAAATGTATGCAAATTGCTGTTGGGGAAACATTGAAAAAAGATAAACAAGATATTTCACATCACTTACATGATGGCAAAATACAAAGTCAAATTCAAGTTATTTGAAAAGTTTGATGCATGTCAAAAATCAGACTTGGGTGTAACATAACATAATTACAAAGTGTGCACCAGGTACATAAAATAAAATGTGAATGATCCCAGTGGCGGCTGGTAAAATAGGTGAAGAGGTGCAAGAGCAGTATGAAAATATATCTACTGTCTACAATGAAAATCCCTTAATGAGGACTTACTTATTTTTTTATATTAAATCAATTTTTCTTCCTTTTAAAGCTGCAGATTTGTCGATTATGTCGTCATAAGATGGTTAGATGGTTGTTTCTTCGTAAGCATCAATAAAATGTCTTCCTGAATAGAAATATTTGCCAGAGAAGCAAGTCTATCTTGGGAACTAGTGTTTCTTGAGCAAGTTTGTATTCTTTTAAGAAAACTTCTTTCCCCTGGCACACTTGTAGATGGAATTGTTAAACTGAGGAAAACCAATTTATAATCTTCTGTAAAAACGTCTTTGTCTCCGTGAAACACTCGAAGGAGTTCTTGAGTCAGTATATTCCTTAATTTTTCATCGGCATATACAAGACTCAGTTCATTTTTAAGGCGCTGTGTTTAGTAAATATGTTTCCGTAAAAATGTAGATTTTCAAGAGCGCGAGAGGGAAAGCATGCATTAAATTATTCGAATTTGGTTGTGTCAGCAGTATACAACCAAATTCGAATAATTTTAATATGCATTAAATTATTCGAATTTGGTTGTGTTCTTACAGTCTTGAAATCTTATATCCATTTCCATAAGAATGTGGTCCAAAATTTTAAAATACAATTGTTTATAATTTTGAAAAATTGTTTTCTGTGTAAGAGCAGCATATTCCCGTGCTTATTTCTGTGATTTTGCTAGCTTTTCCAAACTGTGCTTCAAATAACTCATCTAAGATATCGAAAAACATTTGTGCTGAGCAAGACAATAAATTGAAGTTCTCGAAACTGTTTTTGCACAATAAAAAATGTAGTTAAAAACTGATGATAAATTAAAAGACTTTACTAAGCACAATTAAAACATCACAGTTAAAAAACATAAGACCTTTCGGAACCGCATCGGTCCCATCCTCAGATGTAACACAATCACACAATACATGAAGGAACAATGATATAAGTACATCAGGAAATTAGTCACGTGATGAGGTGGCGTAGTTTATATGCGCAGATGAACCGAGAAAAAGAAAAAAAAAAAAGGCTTAATTGATGTTATTTACAAATGTTAAAGTTCAGAATGGAGTTGTTTCTGGCTGTCAATGCGAGTTTCCATGCATTAGGAATAATAGTAGGGTAATCATCATTACAGCACGCAGACCCAAATTCGTAAATAATTAAGCTTTCAGCAAACAGAGTATTAGGCTTCGAAGTTAGGGTGGTTAGAATGCGTGTTTCGTCCCAGTAAGGCTGGTGAGACCCTTTCGAAGTAAGTCGAGATAGTGCAGTATTTTGGGAACCCATGTTGACTGTGTATTTGTGTTCTTTCAATCTGGTCTGTAATGAGCGCATGGTAGATCCCACATAGACAGTGTTAGCAGGAGGTGAGCTCGTTGAAACTAGTGGAACACGGTAAACACCGTACCTTTGGCCCTTATCTTTAGGTGGTCTTTCGTTTCTGACCAATGAAAAAATGCTTTTAGTCCGAATGCCGAAGTCAAAATTAAGAGGTCGGCAACAGTTTTTCAAAACATTAACCAAATCAGGTACATAATCCAAGGCTCGAACATATCTAGTATTATTATGTTCCCTTCTAAGAGAGGACATAAATTGTCTCTTAACTTTGTTTAAAACACCACAGGTAATAATGGTACCGGGGAATCCGTGGGCTGAGGCAATATCAAGAATCCTAGAAATTTCAAGGTTTCTGAATTTTAATGTAGAAGAATGCGTAAATGCTCGTCGAAAAAGGAAATAAAACGCTGAAAGCTTGTAATTGAGGGGGTGGGCGGATTCCATAGGGATAATAGTGGAAGTTGAAGTAGGTTTACAATAAACTGAAAAAGAGATAGACTGTGAGAGTGGGTTACGAACTAATAAGAAATCCAAAAATGGGAGGCTGAAATTAGATTCTAGATCAATAGTGAATTTGATAGTGGGGAATTCGGAAGATAATCGATCAGCAAAGTGAGAAAGTTCGTCTTGGGTTGAGTCCCAAAAGACTAGAACATCATCAACATAATGAAGATAAAGAATATCCTATATAGAGCCAAAAATGTAAATTCAAAAGTGTTAATATCTTCAAAAACCCCTTGGCAAGGTGAATTGATTTTTTGTCTGATTATTCGCTATTCGTCAGAAATCCGAACACTTCCTTCAATTTATTCCAATCTTCAACAACTACACTTACTAATTTCGAAGTGGAGGACCATCGAGTTTCTGCTATGGTTGGTCTGCATCTTACGGTTTTGCCGCCCCGGTGGCGCAGTGGTCTAAGCGATGGCCTCTGATCATTCATCCGAACGGGGTTCGGGTTCGAATCCCGGTGAGGCATGGATGTTGTGTTTGTCTTATGGCACTGGCTCCCTCCCTTCCCTGGAACCAGTGACCCTAAATTAGGGATGGGCGACTGCTTATAGCCCATTGAGTTGCTCACGGTGGTCGTTAAACCTCCAATCAATCAATCATCTTGCAGTTGTTGATATAAGTGTATAAGACCGCTTCACAGAATGGTGAACAAACGAAGCAATTCCACTGAGGCTTGCAAAAAGTATTCGACTCTTAGAAATTTTAGAAAAACTCTAGTGTAATACAAGATTCAAACGATGAACTAAGCAATGAACAAAAACAGCTTGAGAAGCTTTATCCTTGACTTTTTTTTTCTGTAGTCCATGTAAGTGTCCAGACATTATACTTGCCCCATCGTAACAGTGTCCTATTTATTTGTGTTGGTAATCAGACTGTTCCAAAATTTTGTCTAGCATTTTGTATAAAGCTCCTGACGTTCTATATTCCTTCACATCATGGAAACCCAAAAATCCCTCAACCAATACACCTTCCGAATCAACAATAAAAAATTATTTAATTTTTGATGTGATCGTTTATATATTCAGAAATACATTCAATTAATTCATTTTGAACAGTTTTTATCCTTTCCTATTGATTTTCAATTTCTAAAGAACTTCTTCATATCAACAATGAAAGTAATTCAATGAAATTTCCACGATTTATCAAGCCCGTGCTTTCATCATGGCCATGGAATGCTAGTTCTTGTTTGCTCAAATACAGTACAGACTAATACTGCATCAATCACTGTCTGTAAGAAAAGTCTATTTAAAGGAACGTTTTCGTTAAAATGCGTTTTTAAAAGCCTAGCATTTTTCCTTAGGGCATCGGCAATGGTGTTCTGAATTTTTCAAAATTCCTTAACATTAATCCGCATTTTAGGTGTTCACTAGAATCCCGATGTTTATGAAGTGACCGTGTTACGCCTAATAAATCTGAGAATCCGTCTTTATTCCACGCCGAATGTTTATTACTGAAAAGTAAGCAGGGCCAAAAAAAAAAAAAAAAAAAAAAAAAAATAACACCCGCTCCACCGTGATCTCTCACGACTTTACGCTCAAAAACTGAAAGATGCTGAGGTAAGGCGCGTGAAGCTGAAACACTTCACTTGAGTGAGCAGATTGGGGAGGGTGACGTCACGGTTACCATGGCAACTCAGTGAAAAACTGCAGACTTCCAAGCATTCTCATTTCGGCTCTTCAGTTGCACTGTTTTGCACTTAAGGATTTGTTTTCCGTATTGAGCGCGCCATGTGAATTAATATCTATTCAAAATTTTGAGTATTTTGGAAATGAATAAAGGCAAAAAAGAATATATTATAAAAAAATACTGAATAAAACTTTATTTTGAGTAAAATAGGTGAAGAGGCACTTCACCTACTTCACCTGAGAAGCCGCCACTGAATGATCCATTGCTGGTAAAACTGAAAAAATCCCATTTGTTTTCTCTTATAGTTACTGAGACAACAGATAAGAGTACAACAACAAAAATTATATTGTTTGTCAAATTCATTGATCAATAGAGAGCCAGTAACACATTTCATGAAACTGACTGATTTACCAAATACTATTTCTCATGACATATAAAATGCTGTAGAAACAAAGAAAGGTGACTTGATCACGCTAGTTACGTTAACTAAAACTTTTACAAAAAGTTCGTAAGTTGGAAGCTTTCGACCTTATCTTAGGTCTTCATCACGCCAATGGAGGACTAAGATTGTTGAAATTTCCACGATTTATCAAGCCCGTGCTTTCATCATAAGAGTACAACAACAAAAATTATATTGTTTGTCAAATTCATTGATCAATAGAGAGCCAGTAACACATTCATGAGACAACAGATAAGAGTACAACAACAAAAATTATATTGTTTGTCAAATTCATTGATCAATAGAGAGCTCACTATATCTAAGGAAGTAAATCACAAAATTGATTTCCTGGATGTATCTATCTGCAGAAACGCTGATCTCTCCATTACTCGTTCCGTCTATCGAAAACCTTCTGCAGCCACTAACATCATTCCCTACAAATCTTGCACCCTGCATCTCTACAAGCTTGCAGCATTGAAGTCCTACATCCACAGGGCTCATATCATTTGCAACAGCCAACTCTCTCTTCAAGAAGAACTCTCCAAAATTTCTACAATAGCCTTCTCTCATGGTTTCCCTGCTGTTACAGTCAACTCCCTCATAAAGAAATATGAAAATCATTCGAAAATCGAATGCCTCCTTCCTCACAAGAAAGAAGACCTGAAATTCTGTGGTTCTGTTCCTTACCATCCTTCCTATGCTTATAAGTTACAGATTCTTTTTAGAAGTTTTGGTTACCATCTTGCCATTAAATCTACCCCAAACATCTTGAAACTTCTACAAAGGGATAGGGACAAAGTTGAAAGCCTGAACCTCCCAGGAGTTTACTGCATTCCTATCTCTTCTTCTACTGGGGATAACTTATACATTGGAAGCACATACAGGAGCATAAGCCATAGAATTTTAGAACATAGAAAAGATGTTTCGAAAGGCAATCCCAACACTGCCTTGTCTATTTTGACAATGGAAGACACATCTGCAGTTCCCCTCTGGAACGAAGCAAAACGAATTGCTTCGTTTGACAATCGTTTTGCCCTCCGTTACCGTGAAAGCATAGAAATTATTTTCAACTCAATGACTTGCAACTCCGAATCTCCTCTCTACATTCCGTTAATCTGGAGATCAATTCTAAGTTTTGGCAACAAAAATAGGAAAAATTCAAATGTAGAATCTGGCAACAATCTTAGTCCTCCATTGGCGTGATGAAGACCTAAGATAAGGTCGAAAGCTTCCAACTTACGAACTTTTTGTAAAAGTTTTAGTTAACGTAACTAGCGTGATCAAGTCACCTTTCTTTGTTAATATTGTTACGTGTTTTGCCCATAATCGTCATGCTGTAGAAATGAAATTCTCTTTGATAACCAAGGTTATCATTTGTGGAAGAAGATGGAAATAAGTTTAGATAGTGAGACGGAAGTGGTGCTGCAATGATGATCAGAAAAAAGGCAGGAATTCCTGTAGGACAGAAAGATGCTTGTCCTTGATGGATCATTATGAACTCCATGCCTCGCAGTTTTGAGTTGGGCATTAAGGCAGCATTTTCTAAAATCTATATGAACACTTGAAGTGGTAGTGAAACATGTTTATGATTTTTATATTAGTTCTCTTAAATGAATCAATTCACTGACAGAAATTGCTTCTCTCTATGGAGAAAGCTTTGTAAAACCTTAGAGACTGGATGGAGTGAGATGGACTGCTCATCATTATGGAACTTGTAAAGGCTTCATTTATAACTGGAAGTCAGTTGTTATCTCTCTCCATTTACAGGTTACTCTTCTTCATTAGCTTCTTCAGATGAACAAGTAGCAGCTAAAAATGTTTTAAAACATTCTGTAACTTAGAAATTCTTGTTGCATCTGTATTTCTTAATAGATTTTTAGGTGAAAGTAACTGACTTTCTGTTAGTGCTCGGGAGCACAACATGAATGTACAACAAGCATTTGCTTGTATCTATGTGTGAAGGGAAACATATCACTGTTGAAAACCACCAATGTATGAATCTGAAAGATTTCACTGAAAATGTGAAGATTAACCTGGAAAATCAAAAGTGTAAGTGCACATTCCAAAACCCAATATTAAGAGAAAGTGGTGTCACTGTACACTCCTTTAATAGAAAGGCACCAAGTAGTGAAATTTTAGAAAACAATGATACTTGATTATCATAATTTATCAGTGGAACAGTACCAAAATTGTAATCAGTGTTTCAAATATCCAGCTGGCCCAGCAATGACAAAGATCTAGATGTATAGAAATGAAGTGTTCACCCTGATACACTATTTCAGAACACCTTTGGAGATTGCCAGTGTTTAGATTTTGAACATTATTGGATAATTTTATGAACTAAAACAAGATGCACATAGTAATAAGAAAAATGATATTTCAGAGGGATTCAGTCACTTTTGGAAAAGGATATTTCTGGAAATGTATGAAGAGTATAAAAATGTGCTTGGTCTGGTGGAAATAACTTCACTTTTTGCCTTGTCTACATCATATGAGGTGGGTTTCAGTTTCATGAACAGGATTTTCACACACACACAGTGCTAGTGACAAAAACAGTTTTAGATTTTTCAATGAATATTGAAACTGAAGACCCAAAGGAAGAAGTCTCAATCTGCTGTAGTGAAATAGTTTGATAAAAAGAGATATCTGGAATATGAACTATGGAAAGGGATAAGCTAAAATATCCACTTGAAGCATAATTTTTTTGGCTTTTTACTCATGGTGGGTGTTTGTTTTTCATATTTTTAATTGAAATATAAGAGCTTACAGAGTATTGTGCATTTTTTTTAATAAAACTCCAAAAAGAGTTGCAGTTTGATGTTTAAATTATTTGCATCTGGTAACTATTGTGTTTTCCCTTGTGTAATCCACAGACCATGAAATTTGTGGGGGAGGAGGCACCATATAATTTGCACCAACAGTGTTGATGTAATTTCTTTCCTACAGAAAAGTTGCAATTCACAGAATGACCCAGCAGTCAGCCCAAAAAAATAAGAAAAACTATCTTATTAAAAATAATAAATGCCATTTTGCAAGTGTTTTTACACATATGAGCCTATACATTATGACCACCTACCTAATGAGCTGTAGGACCCCCTTTAGACCGCAATACAGCGGCCACTCAGCGAGGCATCGATTCGATGAGGTGGCGGTAGGTATCCTGGGGTATCAGGGACCATAATGCCAACAGCAGGTCCTCGAGTTCCCATACATTTCGAGGTGGTGATGATTTAGCGCGAACCCGCTTTTCCAAGTTGAACCACAAATGTTCGATTGGGTTCATGTCAGGTGAATCTGGAGGCCAGGGCATTAACAGAAAGTCACCAGCATGTTCCTCAAACCACTACTTGACGATTTTGTCATTGTGGCATGGCACATTATCCTATTGACAATGGCCATCACCAGCAGAGAACACAGTTGCCATGAATGGGTGAACTTGGTCCACAACAATGTTTAGATACCTGACAGCTGTCAGGGATTGTGCTATTGGGATAATGGGGCCTAAAGTGTCCAAGAAAACATCGTCCAAAGCATAACACCTCCACCACCAGACTGTTTCAGCCCAACAGTGCGTCCAGGTGCCATAGCTTCCATTGGTAATTGGCGTATCTGCGCTCTGCCATTTATGTGATGCACCAGGAATCTTGATTCATGAGACCAGGCCACTTTCTTCCAATCATCCACAGTCCAATCTCGATAATCTTGATCCCATTTCGTGCATTGTTTTGCGATGACATGCAGTGAGCATGGGAACCTGACTAAGTCTTCGGCTACGCAGGCCCATGCACAGAAGGCTGCGATGAACTGTGTGCTGTGACACATTGCCTTGATCACCACTGTTGTAGCTGCTAGGGATTTGTTGCACTGTGGCCTTGCGGTTGCTGTGAACAAAGCGTGACAGTCTCCGCTCCTGGCTGGCATAAATGAGCTACAGACGACACATGGCTAGACGACGGTTCATCGTTTAGCCATCTGTGCACCACTTTTGATACATACTCACTACAGTGGCACATGAACAACCTACAAGCCGCGCTATTTCCAAGATCGTAGTTCTGAGGTGCAGTGCCATCACAATTTGTCTTTTATCAAACTGTAATAAATCGGTAGCTTTTCCCATTCTAACTCTGAACACTCTACTAACCGAAAGCTGGTCCTTGGGTTGCATATATACTGCTCTGTGCACTTCACCTGCACCACTGTTTGGTCTTCAGGCATGCTCATTTCTCTAGGCTGGGGATGGTTATAATGGAATGGCTCTAACTTAAAGTTAATAAAGAGCAAAAGTCATAAGTTATTTCAGTTTTACAGCGGTTCTGTAGTTAGATTCAGTAATGTGTAGTCCATAGTTAGACTCCATTCCATAGTCAGACCTGTGTCACTCATAAGCATATGTGACATTGAACTTCCCACAGCATGTGGTCAACTGCAAGAGCAAATAATACCACCTACATTGCACTATATTTTCTGTCAAAATGCTTGTAGGTAAAAAAAAAAAAGGTCAAATTTGCTAGTGAAAAGTATCAGTACTGTTGATTGCATACTAGTGAGGGGAAGAAATGAATTTAAGTCCTGAGTATTTCCATTTTACTAGATTTTCTCTTTGTAAAATAATGAACAATTAACTTTCCGTAATGCAGATTTGATTGTTCATTAAATCTCTCAATTTTTAAGGTACATCCTTGTATTCTGTTTTTAATAGCACAAATGTTTCAGCTTAGGAAGAACAGGTAAAAAAATATCTCAGGAAAGAACAAAATCAGCTGTTTACTAACAGTACGCCGTACAACTGTCTGTAAAAAGTGCTAAATTTATTTTATTTGGTTTTGTTTTATTTATTTTTACTTTTATAAGGTTTGGAAAGTCGATGATTCATGATGTAAAATTGCATAATACTGAAATAAAATAAATTCTTGATAATTGATGTTTTTGCAAAAGTTTAAACCTATGTAAGAGGGTTTTATTTCAAACCAATACCCATCAACTTGTTTGTAACAACTGAGTGGTATTGCATAATAATATAAATAGACAGATTCCTTCCTGTCTAATTAAATTAGAAACCATTTATTTTCAAAATACTGAAATGTAGAGATCGCCTTATTATGAGAGTGATTCAAATTTACTGTGTAATGTTCATTTTATTTTATAAACAATACTGTGGATGATGTCATTTTTGAAAGTCATTTAATATTTCAGTTCTTCACATGTTGACCGTCCCCATAATCAGATTTGTTGTGAGAGGACGTTTATGCACATGTAATTAGATTTTGGGGTGTGTGAAAACCGAAGATCAGCTAATTTTTACTGTAAGATTTGTACACTTCAGAATAATAAACATGGGTGTTTGTGAGTGAGGTGTTTCATTCAAAAACAGTTGCAAGCCTGTGAGACAGAAATTTTATCAACTGTAATAGTAGACTGTGCTTTTAAGTTATGACAAAAATTAGAAACTTGTTGTGGGCAACCACTACATAGTTTCACTTATAGATTTTCACCTCTTCTGGCCATTAAAATAACTTTCACAAAGAAGGAATTTTGACTGCTCTTCTAGAATGTAGTTGTGTTTACTCGTGAGCGCAAAATATTCAAAAGGACTTTTTTTCAGTTACTAATCAAAACTACTATTATGGAAAATTTTTATTTTAATTGCAAATTTTCGGAGAAAACTCTTCTTTTTCTGTTCAGTCTGTCTTTTGTTGTCACTTTTTTCTGTCACTATCACGGTTATGGTTAACCTGACTGTTACGGTTATTTTTCACCAAATCCTGCCAGATGTTAGGCAGGGATAATAATCCTCTGCAGTCATTGATGATGGAATTTTTATTTTTCTCAATTTCTATTCCTTCTTTTAGCTTTCTTTTTTGAAAATTGCTTTGGAAACTAATGACTTTAAGGGAATTCCAGTCCATGTTGTGACCAGTTTCTCTAACATGCCTCAAAAAAATTTGTACTCCAGTGCTTGTTGAAGAGATGTGTAAGGAAAAGAGGAGAGTGACTACCTAATACCTAATACAAAAGTGGTGGGATTATTTATTAGCATTAGAATAATTCTTGATGTCGATATATCACGCATAAGTTTCGTAAAAATTGCAAGTGGTGGGACATTTCGGTAGTGACTTTTACCTTCATCAGCCATGGAATGAAACACGTGGTATAAGCATTATTATGTGGTATAAGTATTATTATGTTGTATAAGCATGCCATGGAATGAAACACGTGGTATAAGCATTATTATGTGGTATAAGTATTATTATGTTGTATAAGCATGCCATGGAATGAAACACGTAGTATAAGCATTATTATGTGGTATAAGTATTATTATGTTGTATAAGCATGCCATGGAATGAAATATGTGGTGTAAGCATTTTAAGAATTATTCTAATGTTTTGTGTGTTACATGTTTCACTGCCAATTATTCTCATTATTTATCAGCTTGATCAAAATTCTGGGTACTGCCATTGTGGCTGATTGGACAGAGGCTCAGTTTTCTGACTAAATGTACAAGTTGGGCCTGAGTTTGAGTCCTCTAATATAAAACTTTTTAATATAATTAAACCTCCATTGATGGACACCTGAATAATCAAACAAATATAACATTAAAGGTATTGTTTACCTAATATTAAAAAGTATTTCGCATGTTGTCACTTCATGAGGCACGTGCTCCTTCCCTGAGAGAGGTCAAATTATGTTACAGGTTTTTGTTAGTTAAATTTTTTTTTTTACAAATAAGATGATTTAGTTAAATATTTTTAGTTAAACACACACTCAATAGCACAATCAAAACTTTAAAATTTTTCTATTAATTAAGACAATTGTATTAGAAAAGGTTATACTCATCATGTCGGGTGATATGGCTCACATAAAAGCTCTTCTTCTATGATATCACGGCTATCGTAGAAGAAGAGCTTTTATGTGAGCTGTATTTCCTGACCTGATGAGTATAACCTTTTCTAATACAATTGTCTTAATTAATAGAAAATTTTAAAAGTTTTGATTGTGCTATTGAGTGAGTGTTTAACTAAAACTATTTAACTAAATCATCTTATTTGTAAAAAAAATTTAACTACCAAAAACCTGTAACATAATTTGACCTCTCTTGGGGAAGGAGCACATGCCTCATGGAGTGACAACGTGGGAAGTACTTTTCAATATTAGGTAAACAATACCTTTAATATTATATTTGTTTAATCTAAAGCACTTTTTAACATAAGACAACCCTTTGGGATTGTCTCGTGCATATTTCGTACCTCTGAATAATGGTAACCTGCAAAGAATGGCAAGTTTTGGTTTACGCAGAACCGCTGCAATAGGGTTAACATTAGCAATAACCTCCGAACAACAGGACCTCTTAACAGCAGTTAGTGGACACCTTATATCTTAGCAGTTTACTTGGATTTTTTGGTACTTTAGCTGGTGACTAGTAAGATAAGGCCATATAATGTTACTAAGGGAATTGTGCCTGTGGAAGGATGGGTTTTATTGCGTCAGGTACAATAGTGCACTTTGATGAAAAAGAAAAAAAATTCATTTTCATTCAAAGTGACAGCAATTACTTGAAGTGAGCTCCAGTTTTTGTGTATGTCTCATTTCCACAGTAGGGGTGGATGCTGGAGTCTAGAAGTGATTTTGTTTGGTGTGACTGTGATTCAGTGACAGTGTCTCCTGGTCTGGTTGTTATGGGTTCTGTTCTAGCTTCCCTGAATGCAGCCACCAAAGTGTACAGTTACATTTCACTGTCATTAAAATTGTTCTGTTTCTTTTTCTGTAGGATGCCATAACCCTAATATCTAAGTTTGCTATTTCTAAGGGCTGTTTAATTAGGAATCAGACACTGCCTTACAAAAACAACCTCTACATTATGATTCATTGTTAAAGTTTAGCAAGAGAACATCCAAATTTAGTGAACAATATGTGAAGATGCATTGAAACTGAATAAAGTCATTCTTGTTATTCATTTTGCTGGTTCAAAAACTTAACTGCAAACAATCAGTTGCGTTTACTGTTCTAAATCTGGACATTGGGGATTTAGAACAGTAAATACACACCATGAGCAACTTAATGGGCTATAAGCAATTACCCATCCCTAACTTAATGCCACTGATTCCAGGAAAGGGAGAGAGCCAGGGCTGTATGACAAACACACCACCCATGCCTAACCTAGGATTCAAACCCCAACTTATCTCAGAAGAATGATCAGAAGCCAGCTCTTAGACCACTGTGCCACTGGGGTGTCTAGGCTGACATTTTGCATTATGATCTCAGCATCACTACAGTCACTGAGCACATATGTGCCTAATTCTGCATTGATTTCCAGGATTTGTTGAAACCAAAAGCAACTGACATACAATATTAATTTAGGCCTAACCTCTGAACAATGGCTTACCTCCAACAACAGTAATTTTTTTTTTCAAGTTTGGTCAGTAAATGTTATTCAGAGGTTTTGTTGTATAAAGTAGATTAGATTATTATTTATTAACATGGTCAGAGTTCTAGGTATTGCCTTGGCTGAGTGGGAGAATGCACTAGTTTCTGGCTAAGTGTACAAGTTTGGCCTGGGTTTGAGTCCCCTAATATAAGACACTGTAATTTAAAACAGGTTAGATTATTTATTTTCATAATCACATTTCTGGTTACTGCCATCATTACTGAGTGAACGGAGCCATAGGTTTCTGGTTAATTGTTCAAGTTGTGCCCAGGTTTGAGTCCCAAATGAGGCATAGGTGGTGTGCTTGTCTATGGCACTGGCTCTGTTGCTTATCTGGAACCAGTAGTAATTAGGAACAGCTGACTCCTTTTAGCTTTAGGTGCTCATGGTATTCATTAAACTTCCAAATTACAGCAATAACAGAGAATAAATAAACAAATGGAAAAAGTTCTGGTTCTAGTTTGAAATACCTTTTATGTAAGACCATACTGCAGATACTTTTCTTTCTTACATCTATGTTTATATTGGATCATACTTCACATGCCTATACATACATCTATGTTTATACAGGGTGAGTCAAAATGACCTCCAAGATTTTGGCAAGCCATAACACTGTAACTGGTAAGGGATACAGAAGCACAGCCCATGGTGGTAGAAAGAGAAAGTCTCCAAATTTTGTATGTGCATGCACCAGGGAAATGGTGCATACTTGGCCGGTAGGAGGAGTTCCCATCAGTCAGGATGGCCTCAGGTCCAGAGAAGGCTTACTGCATTTTGGAGTACCGTATATACTGGTGTATAGGTCGAATTTTTTTAATGAAATATTTAGGTCGAAATTAAGGGGTCGAACTATACACTTAAAATATTTTTGATAGGTTAAAAACCAAAATTTTGATGCCTTATGGAAATGAGCATACTTCACCCTTTGCGCCATCAGTTCATTTGCAGTTGTATATTTAGTCATTTTCTGGGTGTTACTGGTACAGAAGAAAATTATTGCTAAGAATTTTCTTGATTTTATATGTATGAGTTTTTTTCATTCACTAATAGAAAAACTCATTTCGCAAGGATGTCTCAGAGTCCGTTTTAGATCTGTCGATATGGCCTTAATTGCCTGCTGGTAAATCACCCAGAGGAAAGAGGTGAACATGTCAGCCAGTAGTTTAAGTTGCACCGTGCCATGACCTACGTGCGCGGGGTGGGAGGGGGTGAAGAGGGAGAAGAACAGACTATTTCAGAAGGAGACTGCTGCCCCTGCTTAGCGATGGCAGAGAAGAGAGGCGTGACAATCTACAGAATAGCGGTAACTTGATCAATGCATCCCGAAAACGAAAGTGTTTAAACTTGGCCGATTGCTCAGAATAACATTGCCACTGATAGTAAAAAAGTGCATTTGTTATTAAATTGAGTGTGCCCTGTTTCTAAAAATCAAACAAACAGGGACCTTTTCTGAAGACTAAGAGCGAGCAAAAAGAATTGCATCTTTACTGTATGGGGCGATGTTTGGGTTTGTCACTAAAGCCGATTGTTTGTCACAAACACGGTGGAGAGAGGGGATGAAACTCGGGAGGAGATAAACAACCTCTCTGTCAATCACAGTTACTTCCTGCTTCGCCTATTCTTGTTTGGTTGATTCCTGCTATGTCAAAAGTTAATGGGTTCCTCCATTTTAGGTGAGGAAAGAATTCTCGATTCGCCTATTCCTGTCTGTCCTAAAACATTCCCCTGCTAGAGGGTTGAGATTCACCTGGAGCAAACTTCCTTTTTCCCCTATTCTTGTTTCGCCTATTCCTGCTATGTTGAAAGTTAATGGGGGAGAAAATGCTATTACATTATTTTGCTTAAGCTTTGGCAGAGTGATTTTAAGAAAAGATACATCTTTACCTTCCGTGGTTTTTTTTTAATAGAAACACTAAATCTTTTGTGTGTTAATGTATAAGACATCAAATGCCGAGTAAAAAGCAAAAGAGACCATGACATAATTGTTTACCTCTTCGGTTCAAAGGCCAAGAGTACAGAATTATCTGAGAAAAAAGCTTGTAAAGTTGTGGCTTTACATCTTTAGTATTATCTGAGCCTAATCTGCCAGCTACTTATCCAGTTCTGGTTCGGAGGGTGGGTGGATAACCAAAATTTCTCTGACACTTATAACAGAATTCAGAATTCTTTGAATAAAGCTCATGTTGAGAAATGGCTTCCTAGTTTCTTAATTCAATTACTAATCTGAAACAACTATTATGGGAATTTTACTAGGAAATTTTTTCATTTAAATTGAAAATTTTCGGAGAAAACTCTTCTCCTTCTTTAGCCTTTCTTGTTGTTGTCACTTATTCCTGTCACTATCGCGGTTACGATTAACCTAGATGGTTTAGGTTATTTTTCAACAAATCCTGCCAGATGTTAGGCAGGGAAAATCCTTTGCAGTCATTGATGATGGAATTTTGATTTTTCTCAATTTCTATTCCTTCTTTCAGCTTTCTTTTTTGAAAATTGCTTTGGAAACTGATGACTTTAAGGGAATTCCAATCCATGCTGTGCCCAGTTTCTCTAACATGCCTATCTAATCCAGTCTTGTTGGAGCAATTTTTTATAGCTGCTTTATGCTCTGCTATACGAGTTTCTAGTCTGCGACCTGTTTCACCTATGTAAGATAGTCCACAACTACATTTTACTTCATAGACTACTCCTTGCATTTTTAAAATATCTTCTTCTCTTTGAACTGTTTTAGGGAAATTTTTTTTTAACTTTGTTCTCTAAACTTGGAGCTAGCCTAATATTGTACTTCTTACTAATTCTCTTTAAAGACTCAAATAAACCTTTGTGATAAGAAATTTTTCTGGTGAATTTTACTTGTTGCTTTTGCGGGTTCTTCGTACCATTAAAATTCAGAAGCTTCTCAATTTCTTCTTTAGGATAGTTATTCTCTGCAAGTATGACTTTAAGTTCTTCTTTATGGGCTTCTTTTTTATCTGCTGTAGAAACTATTTTATTATTTTTTTCTAAAAACTGACTTGCTACATTTTTCTTAATAGAAACTGGATGATAGGAATTGAAATCCAGTAGAGTGTTAGTATTCATTGTTTTTTTATACCAACTAGTGAGGAATTTTTCATCTTCATAATAGATAGTAATATCTAAGAAGTTAATTCTTCTTTCTTTTTGAAGTTCAATAGTGAACTTAAGGGAATCATCTAATTCATTGAATGAGTCTAGAATTCTATCTGGAACAATTTCTGAGCTATCTATTATAAATAAGATGTCATCCATGTATCTGCTATATAAGCAGAAGTATGTGGGTTGTACTAGTATATTTTCTTCTAGTTTTCCCACATAATAGTTAGCTAAGAGTGGGGAGAGTGGGGAGCCCATAGCTAGCCCCGATTTTTGAATGAAAAATGTTTTCCCAAATTGAAAGTAGTTGTTCTGCAAAGAGAAGGTAAGCATTTCAAAAATTCCAACTAATATGTTTTTTTCTTTGTTGTGAAAAACTATTAGGTCTGCCAAGTCTTCTGCTATAAAGTCTATAAGTTGATCTATATTAATGTGAGTATACATAGACACTATGTCTAAACTACCCATAATAAGAGAATCTAATTTAGGAAGAAGTTCTAGTTTTTCTTTTTGCTGCATTGAGTTTTTAATCAAGTTAGGTGGCTCTTTTAAAAGATTCTGAAGGTGTGTCTTTAAAAAGTAGTTTAGATTTGAAATAATACAGTTTTTTGAGTCTATTATTGATCTAATTGGTTGGTGTTCTTTATGCAGTTGGACTATTCCATATATTTGAGGTAATCTGAACTGTAATTTTGAGAATTGTTTATAGTTTTCTGGAAGCTGGTTTTTCTTTTTTGAAGTGAAATAAGCTTAGAGACTTTTTTAATCAAATCTGGTAGTGGGTTTTCTTTTATGTCTTCATACATAGGCTTTTTTTAGTTCTTCTTCCATCTTTTCTAGATAATCTTTCTTATCCATAATAGTAATCAACTTACTTTTGTCTGTTTTCACAGCAACTACACTTTCATTTTTTCTGAAATCTTTAAGAGCTTTTAATTGACTATTATCAAAATTTTTTTGAGGTTTCCTTACTTGCTTCTGGAATTTTGTAAGGCTATTGTAGTAATCTTTTCTGAGGAGGTCTGCTTTAATTTGGTCCTCTTTTTCTAAAGAGTTGCAGATGCTTTCCAATTCAATTACCAATTTTTCTGTATTTATTTTTTCTTTGGATAGATTGAAATTACTTCCTTTATTTATCACTTGTAATAATTCTTGGGTAATTCCAGTAGCAGTGTTGTCCTTTACATGACTAAGAACTGCAGTTTCTTTGTTTTTACTGGAATAGTTTTTCTTCAAAAATTTATTCTCTTTAAGGTTCGGCTTTTTAACAAATTTCTTATTTTTGTTTCTTATTCCAATTTTTAGCCAGTCCTCCAATTCTGCTTTTACTGTATCCCTTAAAAAAAGAAGCCCATAAAGAAGAACTTAAAGTCATACTTGCAGAGAATAACTATCCTAAAGAAGAAATTGAGAAGCTTCTGAATTTTAATGGTACGAAGAACCCGCAAAAGCAACAAGTAAAATTCACTAGAAAAATTTCTTATCACAAAGGTTTATTTGAGTCTTTAAAGAGAATTAGTAAGAAGTACAATATTAGGCTAGCTCCAAGTTTAGAGAACAAAGTTAAAAAAATTTTTCCTAAAATAGTTCAAAGAGAAGAAGATATTTTAAAAATGCAAGGAGTAGTCTATGAAGTAAAATGTAGTTGTGGACTATCTTACATAGGTGAAACAGGTCGCAGACTAGAAACTCGAATAGCTGAGCATAAAGCAGCTATAAAAAATTGCTCCAACAAGACTGGATTAGATAGGCATTTTAGAGAAACTGGGCACAGCATGGATTGGAATTCCCTTAAAGTCATCAGTTTCCAAAGCAATTTTCAAAAAGAAAGCTGAAAGAAGGAATAGAAATTGAGAAAAATCAAAATTCCATCATCAATGACTGCAAAGGATTTTCCCTGCCTAACATCTGGCAGGATTTGTTGAAAAATAATCTAAACCATCAAGGTTAACCATAACCGTCAAGGTTAACCGTAACCGCGATAGTGACAGGAATAAGTGACAACAACAAGACAGCCTGAAGAAAGAGAAGAGTTTTCTTCGAAAATTTTCAATTTAAATGAAAAAATTTCCTAGTAAAATTCCCATAATAGTTGTTTTAGATTAGTAAGAGAATTCAGAAGTAACTAAAAAAGCTGATGTATGGCAGCCACAACTTGATTTATGGCGACTTAAATGCTTTTTACCACTTCATGTTGAGTCAAAAGAGCTGCACGGTGTACAAAAGGGAGTCCAACGCTAATGAGTTTTTTACTATCATGATGTTAGTAGGTTCTCAGTAACCTGAGGGGAATATAATAATGTAACTGAAATATCCTCAGATTTTTACAAATATTATTTCCTATGTGCACGTACCAAATATTATGCTTACCACTTAAAACCTACAAATAAAACCTAAGTTTTATGTCCTTTGTAAGCTGCTCAGAATCAGTATGTTTTGTCGAATTCTGTCTTATTTTATTTTTAATAGTTTCATTTTGTTTTTTAGTCTCATTTTATTTTAATTGTCTCAATTTATTTTTAAATTATATACATACTTAATGTGTCTAACTTAAAATTTATAGCTTCTGGTTTTCAAAAGTGCTCTTCAGCCTAGATGCCTTTGTAAGCATTAGGGCATAACGTGCTGCCTTCTATTTTCATCTGTGGTTTCAAAAATGCACTACCAGTGTTACGATTGGAAAATGGTACCTAGTGGAGAGTTCCTCCATATCCTACTTTCATTTGTAACAATTTTGTTTTCTTAAAAAAGGATAGGGATCTTTCCAACATGGGGAATTTTTATGACCGGAAATCTCTGCTACTAGGATTTACACATGTGAACATTCAATAGCAATAAAAGCAAGCCATTTTCGGTAGTGGCTGATGTCCAGTGGGCTCATGTCGTAGTCGGTCAATGAAGTTGGGCTCATGTCCGGACTCCCTGGTCCTATGGGGTCTTGTACTCTCTTCGGTTTTTGGCTGAAATAAATATCTGTATTTGATTACTGATGCACATCCTGTTTAATTTTTTTAAGAAAATTTTGATACATTACAATATGTTCTTGTCTGTAATGTAAAAAGCTTATCGTTTACCATTATAACAAATCTGTTTCTATGGTTTTGAAGTTAAGCAAACAACAAGAGTGAACACAAGGAATCCCGTTAAAAAGATTATATATGTTAGTTAGCATTTGGGAGGTTAACACCTCCTAAATTTAAACTTTTCCAAACTTTCAAGTGCGCCGCCCCGGAGGCGCAGTGGTCTAAGCGATGGCCTCTGATCATTCGTCCGAGATGGGTCCGGGTTCGAATCCCGGTGAGGCATGGCTGTTGTGTTTGTCTTACGGCTCTGGTTCTCCCCCTTCCCTGGAACCAGTGGCCCTAAATTAGGGACGGGCGACTGCTTATAGCCCATTAAGTTGCTCATGGTGGTCGTTAAACCTCCAATAAAAAAACAAAAAACAAAAAAACTTTCAAGTGCGTTGTTCGCCGATTGGTAGTGTTGTCTTGTGATTTAAGTTTGAGCTTTTTAGAGCCCATGAAAAAGATTACATATGTTAATTTACATTTAGCAGGTTAACACCTCTTAAATTTAAACTTTTCCAAATTTTTAAGCTTGCTGCTCGTTTGTTGATAGCGCTGTCTTGTGATTTAAATTTGAGCTTTTTGAACCCATAACAAAGGTAATATTATATAAGTTTAGGTTTGGGAGTAACCCCCTTAAATTTCAGCATTTCTGAAACAAAGTGCAATTTTTATACGGTCCATAAATATTTATGTGATCAATTTTCCTAGACTAGACCGGAAACGTCCTCCGACGTTACATATTAGCTACAAATCATCCATAGTGGGCAAATGTCCAGTGGGCTTTTGTCCAGACTCCGCATCAACATCCCTCTATCTTTTACTCTTTTTACCTTTCATTATCAAAGCTTTCTTGAATTCTGCCGTACACCCACATAACCCCTCCCCCACCCCTCACTACAGTGTCTCACGATTTTGATTGGGCGACACATTTAATATCTTAATCATGCTGATGACTACCTTCTGTTTATTATTTTTTACTCAGCATTTGATGTCTCCTACGTTAACGCACGAAAGATTTAGTGTTTCGATTAATAAAAAACCACGGAAGGTAAAGATGTATCTTTTTTTTTTAAAATCATTTCGTCAAAGCTTATGCGTAGCAGGAATAGGTGAAACAAGAATAGAGGGAAAAGGAAATTTGCTCCAGATGAATCTCTCTCCTCTAGCAGGTGAAAGTTTTAGGCCAGACAGGAATAGGCGAGTCAAGAATTCTTTCCCCACCTAAAATGGTGGAACCCATTAACTTTCGATGTAGCAGAAATAGGCGAATGCAGAAGACACAGTCAATCACACACTCGTCCAGCTCAGCAGTTGACTGACAGCTGCTACGCTGCACAGGGTAGTGGGAGAAAATTTTACTGAACAAATTTCCTTCAATTTTTTTAAATAGTTGCGTGCAAATTTTACAGTATCCATAATATATAAAAATAAAGATTCATTTTAAATTTTGAATAAATCCATTGAAAACTTCAAAAGTTACACATTTATTTTTTACGACATGCATATTCTTTATGGGATAAAAAAACTATCAGGTTGACATCAAGACCTATTTACGCTTTCCAAATATGTTTCACGAAGTTTTTTTTTCTTTTTAAATAACGATGTGCCTTACGACGTTTGGTAAATGCATCACGATTCATTTGCTGCAAGGGAGCAAGTGCTTTACTCTCCATGAATGAAGTAACTGCAGAAAACTCACTCGCAAAATGTGGTAGGGAGGGGGGGAACTATGTGCAAAAGTGGGTTCATATATTGTGTAACCTTCCACTGAAAACTCTCTGTGAGCCCTATCATCCCAGAATTGTGCCTCAATTCCACCCACATTTTGCGGGAAACTGCTGCAAGCAACATTGCGAGAGCCAGCAGCTACAACAATAAATAGTAGGTTCACATTTCCGCATGCGGGCGCATCCTCGGAAAATAATAATTATTATTTTTTTAATTATACACAAGATAAGCAGGTATATAAAAACTGCAGATATTCACATAAAAATTGGGGGGGGTCGGCTTATACACGAGATATACAAAAACTGCAGATATTCAGATAAAAATCGGTTGGTCGACCTATACACAAGTATATACGGTATGTGAAAACTGAGTCCATTATCATGGTTCAGTGGCACTTTCGTGCTCGATTTGGAACAGATGTCCCAACAGGTAAAACAATTCTCCTGTGGTATAATAAATTTCAGAACATCAGATGCCGGTGCTCAGGCATCTGATGCTCATGTCCATCACAGGAAACAATCGACCAAGTGAGGGAGGCCTTTCAATGTAGTCCCCACATGTCGACTAGGCATGCCAGTTAGCAATTGGAAATCGCACAGAAAACAGTATGTCATATCTTGTGTAAGCATCTCTATGTGAAGCCATATAGACTGTAGTTGGGGCAAGCTCTGACACAAGGTGATCACAGTCGCTGGTTCCAATTTTGCAATGACATGCAGGGGCACATGGAGGAGACAGATGGTTTCATCAACAGACACATGTTCCATGATGATGACACTTTCCACTTGTCTGGTAAAGCTAACCGCTATAATGTGTGGATATGGGGATTGAATAATCTACATGCCACCGTGGAGCATTTTTGTGACTCTCCAAAGGTAAATGCGTTCTGTGCCATGTCACACTAAAAGGTTTATGGCCCATTTTTCTTTGCCAAGGCAACCATCAATAGCCACATATTCCTTTATATGCTTCAGCTGTGGCTGATGCCACAACTTCAAGATGATAGTGCTCACTTAATTCTCCAACTAGATGGGGCTCCACCCCACTTTCAAAGGGATGTCCATGCCTATCTCAATGAAAAGTTACCCAACAGGTGGATTGGCCATGCATCTGCCGATGATCGACCACATCTTGCCTGGCCACCTCAATCACCAAACTTAATGCTGTGTGATTTCTTCCTGTGGGGCAATATGTTAAGAACCAGGTGTGTGTGTTGCTAGTGCCCTGAGATTTAATGGAATTGAAACAACACATTACCATGGCTATCACTCAGGTGGACCAGGCAATGCTGGAGTGAGTGTGGGTTAAATTGGATTACAGAATAGACATTTGCTGTGTGATGATGGGCAGACACATCCAGCATTTGTAAGATCTGTAAAAAACTGTGAACAAATCTCTTTCTATGACCATTAACTATGTTATGCTATCACTTTCCGTTAGAATCTAGTGATACACTAAAATCCAGGAGACCATTATGACTCATCTTGCATTACTTTTATTGTACATTTTGTCTACTGTGTATGTGAAATTATAGTTTTTGTTCCCTATTTTGTAGATGATGGCCTGTGGAAGAATAGTCTAACCCTGTTGGATAGCATGCCTAAGTGTTCTTATTGCTTAGCAACTTTTTCTTCATCATCACATCTGAAAAGACACATGAAATGCCACTTAGAAGTTAGACAGACTATACCTTGTGATATTTGCTGGAAATCTTTTACACGCAAAGATAATATGCTTCAGCACAAAAGACTTGTTCATGGATTTTTCAAGCCCAGATAAATTATTGCTACAACTTGTAAATAGAAATTGGTATGGTGTTTAGTCAGGAACTTTTGGTGTTGTCCACAAAAGAGTAAAAAAACTTGGTATTACATGAAATCTGCACTGTATGTGTTAATTCATCCCATTTTATCATCTAATTTATATGAACAATTCATTGACAAAATATGCTATTCCCTCTTTGCTGTGCTCTTGCTGTACACTTTTAAAAGTGTTCTACAAATTGAAAAACAGCAAAAAATAAAATGTGATACCTAGAAGTGCAAGTAAAATTATTGATGAGATGTGATCGATTTTCATTGTTTTCAAAATGCTGCAAAGGTTATGGTTTGCCCCAAAATAAAATTAAGTGGAGGGAAGGGCCATAGCTTTGTAATAAGTGGTCAGTGCAACAAAAATTAACTGAGAAGGCTCACTTATTTGTTTAAAATTGCAATGCGGAAAGTATGATAAATGTGTGCAGCATACATATACGGAAAAAGTAGTAAGTTTTCCCTTCAGTTTTCATTTGCAGTGCTGATTGCATAATTACAGTTATCATTTTATTTTCCATCAGTTGTTTAGTTCTGTATTAGTGTATTTATTGTCATAAATCATATTAGCAGTTACGGATCTTTTATTTAGTGTTCCTGTATGTGGAATTATTCAAACACCTGCAACGTCCTAGAACAAATAAATTTGAAATTAATGTGAAGAATAACGAGGTCAGTAATTCTTGGTTTTTATGTCCTAAATCATGAAACCAAAATCCATTGTGCTAAACTATTCAGACAGTTTCCAATGCAAATTTTCTGTAAAGAAAAATTTCAATTACAGCAATATGTTTCATTTTAACATTTTTGTCGTAGAAATGTTAAAAATTGTCTTCCCTTAGCAAAAGTAGGAACACCTAACAGCATTGCCTTGCTCCATTGCGTGCAGTAGCAAAGCATTTTTAGCAATCTATACTGAAGAGCCAACACATTATGACCACTTGCCTAATATGATGTTGGTCCTCCACGTGCCACCAAATTATCTCCTACCTGGTGAAACACGGTTAGCATGGGCAGTCAGAGCAGCCTGAAGCTAAACAGACCCATTTTCCATAGGATTCAATGTATTGTGTGTTGTGACACATTATTCCTATTACCAGCATTCAAATTACCAGCAAGTTGCACCACAGCATCTCTTCTGTTGGCTCATACCATACAGGATTGTCTTTGCTCACCTCTAGTATCAATGAACCTTGGTCAGCCCACACCTTGCCAGCAGTTCATGGTTTTTCCCTTGTTGAACAACTTTTTTAAGGTACTAACTACTACTGACCATGAGCAGCCCACAAACCTTGTCATCTAGGAAATGCTCTGACTCAGTCATCTGGCCATTACAGTTTGGCCTTTGTCAAACTTGCTTGAGTCTGCGATGTTGTGGATCTTGTCTTTTATCATTATTGCTACCATATTAGTAATGACTCGATGCATTGGATGTTTATACTCACCATTAAGCAATACTAGGGTTCAGAACCTTTTAATTATAATACAAAAACGACATACAACAAAACACAGTGGTACTCAAATTCCATCACAGATCATATACAAAAAGAACAACGTATTCCAAAGTTACGGGTACCAGAAGAAGAACGATTATGATGACGACAAAATACCTAATAGTCTGCTGCCTTTCCCATCTGAAGAACATGAATAACACTATTATATATCATGTGATTCTATCATAAAGTTCGCATACCATTACGTGACCACAAGGTTCTTCAGGAAGACGCTTTGATGCCTGTAAATTCTGTTTCACACGTTCTGTAAAGTGGATACAGTCTGTGGTGGTGCATTAACTTATTCAATTAAAATATAAATCGGTTAAAAGTCCTAAAAATGTTACTCACAGAAGTGCGTGTTCAGTCCGACGTCAGTAGTTATTGAGAGTTTCTTTGCCCAAAGTGGTATCTTGCTTCAATATGGTCAACTGTTAGGGTTAGCTCGAGAGCCATTTCGTCATAAGTTGTACCCTACTTCGGTTATGTCCAGCTGTTAGGGTTAACTCTGTTCTGGCTGTGTCGGGATCATATTGAATGGGTAAAGGTTTCCAGATAATAATTAAAGATTCTTGAGTTAAGAGTTACTATTTGATGGAGATAACAGACACGTACGTTTATCTTGGACAGCAGATATCAAGTGAGGGTCACATTGATGAAGAAATTAATCGGCGTACAAAACTTGCCTGGAGAGCTTTTGGAAGAAACAGCATAATTTTCAAGAGCAACATGCCATTATGTCTTAAAAGAAAAGTGTTTGATCAATGCATCCTTCCAGTGCTTATGTATGGTGCAGAGATGTGGACCTTAACTAAAAGAGACATACAAAGGCTGCAGACAACTCAAAGCAGCATGGAGAGGTGCATGCTTGGTCTAACCAGGAGAGATAAGAAGAGGAACTCGTGGATCCGAAAAATGACAAGAGTGGAAGACATCATGATCAGAGTTAAATCCCTGAAATGGCAATGTGCTGGACATACTGCCAGAAGGACAGACCATCGATGGACAGCCGAAATTTTAGATTGGATTCCAAGGAACTGGAAAATACCCAGAAGAAGACCACATGGGAGATGGGTGGATGAAATTCGAAAGTATGCGAGAGTGACATGGAGGAGACTGGCACAAGACAGACCGTTGTGGAGGAAACTTGGGGAGACCTTCGTCCAGCAGTGGATTGATAACGGTTGACAATGATGGTGATGATGATGATATACATACCACTTGAAGTTCCATGTCGTACTTGGCCATTAGGGCTATCTCGTCAATGCTGCACTCTCGTAGAATTGCTGAGGAAGTCTTCAAGAACCTGACCTAACTTGAAGACTTCCTCAGCAATTCTACGAGAGTGCAGCATTGACGAGATAGCCCTAATGGCCAAGCACGACGTGGAACTTCAAGTGGTATGTAAATAGTAACTCTTAACTCAAGAATCTTTAATTATTATCTAGAAACCTTTACCCATTCAATATGATGTTGACACAGCCAGAACGCAGTTAACCCTAACAGCTGGACATAACCGAAGTAGGGTACAACTTATGACGAAATGTCTCCCGAGCTAACCCTAACAACTGACCATATTGAAGCAAGATACAACTTTGGACAAAGAAACTCTCAATAACTACTGACGTCAGACTGAACACGCACTTCTGTGAGTAACATTTTTAGGACTTTCAACCGATTTATATTTTAATTGAATAAGTTAATGCACCACCACAGACTGTATTGACTTTACAGAACGTGTAAAACAGAATTTACAGGCGTCAAAGCGTCTTCCTGAAGAATGAATAACACTGATTAACAGAGCTCAGTAACAGGTGTTATTTATACCATTTCATGACCATCACATACATCATTGTTTACCTTTGATTTGCATAAAGACTTGCTGGTAATAATTTTTTTGCTCTTCATTGATATTATATTATATTACCGTAATTTCGGGTAGATAAGCTGTGGCGTATACAAGTTTAAAATTAAATTTTCGGCCAATGCAGCTTATACAACATGGCGGCGTATACAGCTTTTTTTTTTCTTTCTTTTTTTTGGCGGAGCAAAACTATGTAACAAAAAATTTGTTTCGCTTGTTCCATTCTTTTTCCTGCGGGAAGATATCTCAATAAAGAGGGAATGGAATAATGATGTTACAGCCACGTGCAATAAATTCTACCCACTCCCTCTTAAAACAAGACATGACAATAATAGGTTATAGGATTGAGGTGGGACAGGTAAGAGAGAGGTAATGTCCGATAAAACTCGGAAAAAATCCGTGGCAGAGAATCGATCTTGTTAGCAAGCATCGCCCTTGTTTCACGCTCCGAGCAACTAACTCTCTTTGAACTCATGATGTCATCAGCTTCGCTCTGAGGCTAACGTGCTCTCTCTCTCTCTCTCTCCGCTCTTGAAACGGGATACCCGACTACCATCCAAGATCGATGGCAAATTTTGTCAGTGATGTGGGCGTTCGCTGCTCACCAAATCGCATTTTCTCGAGTACGCGTAGTTCTACGCTATCAGGAAAAGTAAAATGACGAAATGCAGAAGTTATACTTCTAGTTTTAAGCTAATGGTCATAAATATGTTTTTCCGAATCCTAGAAAAACTTTGATAATTATTTCGGGCTTCCCTGAAGCAAACATTATTTCTAAAAACTGCCATGAAACGCCAGAAGACAACGAAAATCATGCAGATGACGCCGAATTTTTTTTTTAGATAATGAGCTTTTAAAACTTTTTAATTCGGACAGAGAAGTTTCCAATTTTGATAGATTTGATTGAAAAACTGTGTACCATATATTTTCAGAATGTTGTGCATGCATTTTTAAAGTTCTTGAGGTATACATGTTTTATAATTAGTTTAGGCGCCTTATGAATTCTTTGAGTAAATTTTTATAAAATAGGTAGTGTTATCCTTAAGATTGAATCTTGTTTAATTGATACTTTTATTTATTATTTGAAAGATCAGGTACTATATTTTTATCTACGTAATGTTTTCAAGATTTCGCCATGGTACTATCCCACCTTACTGCGAAGATGCAGCGTATACGGAGGTACGGCGTTTCTGGCAATTTTTTTTCATTCCTCCCCTTATTTTATCGCTGTGGCGTATACGCCAGCGCTGCTTATTTTCCCAAAATTACGGTATATTATGTTCATCATCAACCATTATTAAACCACTGCTGTACGAAGGTATCTTCAAATCCCACCCACAACTCTCTGTCTTGAGCAATTCTTTCCTATGCCAGTCATTCTGGCATTCTTTTGAATTTTACCCACACATCTCCAACATGGTCTTCTGAGTTTTTTCTTGTCCCCTCATATCCAGTCTAGTATTTTAGTTGTCCATCAGTGGTCAATTCTTCTAGAAATATGTTTCAGTGGTCAATTCTTCTAGAAATATGTTTAGCCCATTCCTTATTAAGGATCTTTACTTAGACCAAGATGAATGAACTCTTTTCAGTTTTCTGATCCATGAGTTACTTTTCCTTTTTCACAGTTACAATGAGCATGCATCTCTTCATGCTACTTCCAGTTGTCTGCAGTCTCTGTATGTATTTTTTTAATTAAGGTCCATATCTCTGATCCATAAGTAAGAACTGGAAGGATGTATTGATTAAATAAACTTTTCTTTTAATGCATGATGATGATTTTCTCTTGAAAATGGTACTTTTTCTTCCAAATGCTCTTGAACCAAGTTTCATGCTCCTATTAATTTCTTCTTCCAAGGTAAATGCAGGCCTTGCTTGCTTTGAGATTTGCCCTATCAATCTGTAAGTCTTTAGTTCTTGTAAAAACATTGTACATCAATTTTGTTTCCTGTAAGTTCCTTTTTAATTCCACTTCTTCACTTTTGCCAGCAAATTCCTGGATTATAATCTGCAGTCTAAGTGGTACATGCAAAAATGGCTGTGTTCTCAGGAAAATGCAGGTGGGTTAAAAAATCTCTGTTAAGTTATACTCTTTTCTTTCCTGTTCAATGATTGAAAGACATTCCACATTGTGGCCTTGAAGAACTTGGGAGATATGGTGTTACCTTGTCTCACTTCCTTTCCAATTTTTATATTTGATGTTTCTTTAAACAGTTGAATTCCATTTTCATAGATATTATTAATAATATTAACATATGCATCTTTAATACCACAGGATTTTGAAAACATAAGTGCTGATGGTTTCACAGAATCAAAAGCCTTCTCTTAATCAATAAAAACTATGTGTGTGGGAATTCATGTTCATTCACTCTTTCAATTAGTTGTCTCAGTACATGGATATGATCTGTAATGCTGTAGCAACTCCTGAATCTAGCTTGTTCTCTTGGTTTTCCGTGCACTGTCTCTTTAAGATTCACTTTGAAAACTAGACATTTAATATTTTTGTGTCATGCACAATTTTTTTTCCTTGCACTGTCATTTTAAGACATGTGCTGAATATAATGTATAACTTAAGTTTATTATTTTTTTGAATAAACTATCATGTATGATTTTTTCAGACATTGCTGTTCAAACTGGAAATTATATTTTACCATGTGTCATTTCCAGATTGCATGAAAATTCTGTAACTTTTCTTTTATTTAATCATGTCTGGATCTGCAACAATATTTTTCAAACACAAAACTAAATGTGATAGGAACCTGCATTCTAAATTGAATGAGTTGAGACTATCTTTCTCTTTTTTCCAATGTCAGAGGCATTTTATTGGTGCTATCCAGCATTTAAGTACTTTATCCTTAATTGTTTAAAAACATTTAATAAACTAGGAAGCCAGTTTACAAAATAAGCTTTATTTTCTTCATCCTGTTTGTTCTTTTGAAACTCAAATTATGTATTATTCTGTATATTTTTGTCTTTTTATCAATAAAAATAAGATATATTGAAGTAAATATAATCAATAAAAATAAGATATATCGAATCATTAGGAATTATAATTGCTGAAGTTTGTCAGGAGATTCAGAGAAATCATCATTAAATAATTTGAATTTGATATTCTGTATGATTTCAAATCCATATTTCAGTTTTATTACTTTTACATTGTAATAGAAAGCTGTCAAGTTTCTGCATTACTATAGATGAATTACAGAAGTTTGAAATTATTTTGCACTAACCATATAGCTCACAACAAGGTGAAATAATGCACTTCTACTATTTCACTATGGTGATAGATGATATGAAACAAACTCTATTCATTTGGCATAAACAAAAATGAAATGATTTTTATAGTGAAAATCATTACTTCTGTTCATTTTGTGTGTATAAGTTCAATGTCTTCCAATAAATATAGTACATAACATCAGTAAAGTGTTTACCATTATAAATTATTACAATTTCTGCCATATAATCCACTGTTTATCTGTTAAAGAAGTTATAAATTTAGACTCTGAAGATAATACACTACTTAAAAAAAAAAAGAAAAACATTTTTATAGCACTTCAATTTTTAAAAAATCCATGTGATAATTGGCAGAAGAAATGGTATATTTGGAAAAGTACCAAAAATGAGTCAACAACAGAAAAATGTAACACAGTACAAAGAGGTTTACAAATGGTTAGAAATAAGTTTTTGTTTTTCTTCTTGTGAGTATTATGACAGAAAATATAATGCAATAGAAACAGTTCTCAAGGTTTTTTTCGAGACATTAAGAACCAAAAGCTTACAACAGCTCTAGCGAAGGAAGTTGTGAACCACGACGCCATTGCTCAATGGGATGACCTCAAGAAATCAGCCCCATATATAGACCCAATAACCACCACCCTCAGGGAATCCATGGAAATGCTAACACTCGAAAGCGCTTGCAATTCTGTTCTTTCCACAGATCTACCAGCTGTCTGGCGTGCCCTCGTAGATATACATCCTCGAACGTGATCATCTCACTTGTCATCTATTGTTTAACATCACATGCTCATAACTTACTTATTACATGTTTTTTCTGTTTGTTTTAGTTTAAATTTCCTCAGTATGATTCTGTACTCAACCTTGTAAACATTAGCCTGATGAAGCCGCCTGTCTTCAGCGGTGAAAGCTAGCATTCTGGTCTTTTAGTTTGTACTCTTACGTCAATTAAATGGAAATTAGCATGCTCGTGTTGTAAAGAAACTGTTCTATTTGCTCTCATGGAAGATTATGTGCTATTGAAAGCTTGGAGCTATCTCACAGCACATATTATAATCATTGCTGTCAGTCAGCACTTTGTAAATATCATTCATCAGTTTTTGCTGCACTAATTGTATTTAGTTAAGGCCTTTGTTGGCTTTTCATTTGAAATGTTTTCAGAGATACCACATTTTTAAGATTATCCATAGTTCCTACAGAATTTTAGATCTGACTGTGGAACTATAGTAATGCTGAAAACACTAGGGATTTCTATGCTCCACTGACTTGAAAGTAATACAAAAGTGCTTAAAAATGGCAGTTACTTTTCAAACATTCTTTTCTTATTTTTTGGATGTCTGGATCATCCTGTGAATTGCAACTTTTATGTTGGAAATTATGGTTTGGGATCAACATCACACGTGCAGATTATATGGCATGGCAATCTCTTATTTATTTATTTTTTCTCTTCTGGATTTCACAATCCAATTATATGCTGCCATGGAGTACATGAAAGGAAAAAATCTAAATTTCACAGTCTGTGGATAATATGCAGATTATACAAAGGAAGATATGATACATAAATTTTTTTAAGTTTGTCAACAAATTTTGTCGCATTTTCATTATTATTTTTATCATATGATGAAGTCTTGTGGAAAGAGAGTGAATCTGTTAATGGATTTTCAAAAATAGAATTTGTGAGTAAAGAGAAAAATGAACAGCTATAAATTTTGCATCTATCAGCTATAAGGTTCCCGGTCAATTGGTGGATCAGCAAACACTATACAGTTCTGCCATTCATTAGTGAAATAAGATTCTAATTGATCCCACCAACCAGTACCATAATGTGCCCTGTATAAGATTTATTTTTTGGGCCCCTAATTTGTTTTGGGGGAGGGGGTAATAATGAAACAAATATGATATAACTATAAATGACTTTTGTGTATACAAGAAATATACGAAATCATTCACATGCACTTATAAATGAAAATGTTTTAATTGCACTCTTTTGGTTTTCATTTCAGCAAAGTTCATTGATTACTTCATCATAAGTAGTATCTTTAATGATTTTATATTCAATTGAAATTATGGAAAGATTGGATAATTGTTTTTGTCTTATTGGGTTGTCAGATAAGTTCGTTCGGTTTTTATTTTTTCCAATTATTAAAATCCTTATTTTTCATGAAAAATGTTTTACAAATCAGTCAATAATATATTTTATTTCATTGTTTACGACCTCTTGCCAATGTTCCACTAGATGGTTGTCAATGCCTCGACGGTAGAAATCCCTGGGTTTTGACTCGAAGAAGTCATCGAGCCACCGTTTCAGCTCGACGCCGTTGTTAAACGATATGCCTCACAGACTGTTGGAGAACGACCAGAAAAGGTGAAAATCTGAGGGCGCAAGATCAGGAGAATTTGGTGGGTGCAGTAGAACTTCCTAACCGAAATCTTGAATAGAAGTTTTGGTCCGATTAGCAACATGGGGTGAGTGTTGTCGTGTTGAAGAAACACACCGTGTCTCCAGTTGGGTCGTTTCAGCTGAATTGCTCGTGGAGATGGTGCATTTGCTGAATGTAAAGCTGTGCATTGATCGTGGTTTTCTTTTCAAGCAATTCATAGTGGATTACACCTTGCCAATCCCATCAAACGCAGACCATGGTCTTGTGTGGATGCAGCTCAGCCTTGGCTCGAGGTGTTGCTTGCTTGTGAGGACTCAGCCCTTCTTTTCTCTGCTTCATATTGACATAGAGACACCATTTTTCATTGCTGGTGATGATGCGGTAAAGAAATCTGTGTTTGTGTCCACAAGTAGCCTGGTGTCAAGCAAGGAAACTGGCGGCAATAGGGGAGTGCTGGCATTTGTCTTTTGTGTATAGAGAATGTGGCACCCATGCATCGAGTTTTTGGACCTTACCCATCGAGTGAAGGTGATGGGCGACGGTATCATGAGAGAATCTCATCTGCTGGGCCAATTCTCTAGTGAATTGGGGCAGATCCTCGTGGTTGTGCTCATTCAATCCATCTTCATTGAATTGAACAGGTCTGCCGCAAGGTGGAGAGTCTGTGAGGTCGAATTTCCTCTTCTTGAAGTGTGAATACCATTTCTGTGCAGTTCTGTCAGTAATAGAACCTTCTCCATACACAGTACAAATGTCTCGAGCAGCTTTGGAGCCTTGATTGAAAGCAAAGAGAAGCAGGTGTCGAAAATGCTCATTTCTGTCTACTTGGCACTCCATCTTCATATGGCTAAAAAGAGTTAAACCAAATATAATATCAAAACCGATGAACAAAAGTTGTACAGGAAAAAAAGAGCTACAAAAAAACATATGACACTGTGATCAAAATATTGTTCGTGTTCCTTCAAATAACATTGGAAAAAAAGAACGAACTTGTCTGACAACCCAATAAGTAATTCTTAATTAATTTTAACTTGCTAGAACTTCTCTCACATGAAGCAAGAGAAACAGGAAGAGTGAGAAATATTTGGAGAGCAATATTGATATTCGGATATAATTCAGTTAATCCGAAGTCATGAAGAGCCTGTAGAATATCAAGTGAAGCTGCAGTTTTAATGTTTTGTGTTAGTGTCAAGGCTTCAAACTTAAAGCTTTGAATGTCACATGTGGGCTCATACATATTTAAATTTTTTCTGTACTTAATAGTGAGATCTGCAGCTGATTTTTGTAAATTAGCAATGCTCATCGATTCTAAAGATGAGCCACAGAGAAAGCAAAAATTATCATAGACAGTTCTCAATTGCTCATAATGTCAATCTATTTGAGACAATAGAATGTAAAAAAAAAACCTCTGTAAATTTGCATTTTGAAATAATTCTTCGTGTGGCATGTTATTCCTTTATCCGGTGCTTCATCTATTTCGACTTTCTTAACAAAAATATCACTTTTTTGACAAAATGTCTCTTTCGTTTATTAGGAAACGCAGTCTCTATATCCATTGTTTCAGCCAAATTTTTTGCTTTCAGGAAATTTGTTTAGAAACCTGTTTCTTATAGTCCTTGTAAAGTACTGCATAGTCCATCAATTAATTTTGTTGCATGGTCTATTGATAATTTTTTTTGTTGTAATGCTATATTGTTTGTTCAGTGCATTTGGAGAATTTTATTCCACACAGAAAGAGTACAGATAAATCTGTAATTAATTTGTAACAGCAAACTCTTTGCATTTGATACAGCTTCCGGATTTGATAAAAAATTAATTCAGTCAGTTTCAATCTTTTTCTTTACTTCAAATAATTGTAAACATAGTGACTTTATTGCCTTGGCCTTTGATACCTTGTATCAGAAAAACTTTTAAGTGACAATCACTTTTTTCGGTACTCTGCACAGTACCAAAAAAAGTGATCATTTCTGCCATTGTAAATGCAGCGTGAACACCAGCATAAATTTATATTATGTGGTGTGTAAGGTTCAAATAGAGCCAAATTATTAATTTCCAAAATATGCACTCTTACTCCCTTGTACTTTCCAGCCACATTGGCACCAATGCCACATCCTTGTCCTCTGGGATCATGAAAATCCGATTTATCGGCTTCTAGTTTGTTTAAAATTTCAGTTCTTAAACCTTCTCCTGTTTTTTCAGGTGATTGAATGAAGTTGATGAAGCTTTCTTTGATCATCACCTTACCATTAGGGTCAACATGGATGTATCTTATCATTTGACTCATTTGTCCTTTCCTTGAAACATCATAAGTGTAGTTAAATAAAATTGTGCAGTACTTTGTTCTCTTAGTTCTGCATGATTTCATTTCTACTTTTAATGCCACTCACTTTTATTATTTCATTTTGAATAATGGGTGAAAAATATGAAACAGAACCTTTTTTATGTTTCTTTTAAAGTAGTATTATAATGGCTAGCAAATTCAATTCAATTTAAAAAAATCTGCAATTTGAATCGCCAGTTATTTCATTTGAACCTCTGAGAGCAATATTATTTTTGATGCAGAATAGAATAGCATTTACTACTATTTTCAATATTTCACACCATATCATTTTTCCTTGTTGATTGAACTAACTGAGTTATCATCATCGAGCATGTTTCCTAATCTTATATCTTTCCCCGTCACTTTTCATTTCCCATAATTGTTTTGGTGCTCAGAGGAATTTTTGTGTTTGGAAATAACAGGACAAAGATGCCTCCTCTGATCATGGAATCCTTTTTGTGGATCTGAAAGATTATGCTATTTGTGTCCAAAAAGCATACAAGGAAAACAAAATATTGAATTTTGATTAATATAATATAGCATCCATTTTCTTTTAAGTGTTTATCCATTAATTTGTTTAACATAAAACCAGTCCTTTGTAAATTTTTGCCCTGAATTGTCTGATACCAAGGTAGTAAAGTTCATGTTGTCGCCTTGATCAGGACCTTGTTTGACAACGGACTATATTAATTTATTTGTAATAGCAGCCCAAGAATGAGAATTGTTGTAATTTAACATTTTTTTTTGGAATATCATCGTAAGCACAAAAATGGAAACAGTAAAGCATAAATTTTATATGATATTATGGCATGTGAAGCAGTACTCTGTACAGGCTTCTTCTCTGATGTATCATCATCCCTTAAAAAGTTAGGGTGCAATTGTAGTACAGTATCTTGTGAAGTGGTAATTTTCTCTTTTAGAACAGGTTCCTGATTTTCATGAATATTATCATTTGTTGGAAAGGTAGATATCAATTGTAGCATGGTATAATCACCTTGCAAAGCAGTAGTAGATTTGTCCCCTTGCGCAGGCTCCTTGCCTTTCGGCGTATCATTGTCCTTTGAAATAGTAGAGTGCAGTTGCAGTATGGTATCATCTTGTGAAGCAGTATTAGATTTATCAGATTTGGCCTTTTGCACAGGCCCTTCACCTTCTGGTGTTTCTGTTCTCAGCCCTGTAAGAAATTGATGGGACATTGATTTGCATTCTTCTAATTTTTACTTGTGTTTTTTTTCTTTTGTGCACCCAACAGTTGTTTGGACATTTTTGGACTAAAAAAGTTTAGTGATGTCACAGGTATGGATCCTGAACCATAAAACAGCCAACAAAGCGAAGAGATGCTTGCACACCCGAATATCACTTCTTTACTAACCCTGACGGGAGCTCTGGTTATGTGAGGAAAGAGAAGCTTGATTTTTGGACAAGCCCTCCCTTCCTCACATGACTGGATATGAATCTTTAAAAAGAAGCTTTAAGCATCATTTTAAAAAGATACTCTTCTAATCATGACTGACTGATACAAGACTACTTAATTGTAAACATATTTAACTGGACTCAATGAAAAAAGGATTTTATTTCATCTACTTACTGCTCTTGAAAGTTTATGCATCCATCACACACTTTCACAAAATAATTGTTTTCATCAGTTCCATTTCAAGAACTGATGAAAAAAATTATTCTTTGTCCTGGGCCCTCTGCACGTGTTACATCTGCCTAGTTACGGCACTACCACCAACACAAAAAGTGTCAATATTCTTCTTGAGAGTGTGACATAATATTGATTATCTAGACATATATAATTTCCTTTGTCTGAACATATGAATGTTTGTCCCATTTTGTTGGCACCTCCTGGTGCTTGCAAAGAAACTAAAAAAGTAGCCCCATTCATCATCATCTAGGCTATTTTTGCTTGATATGTACTCAAATGGCAGTGATTGAACATTTTTCAAGCAGTGAGGCTACAATTAAGACTTTCCTTTTTTCAGTCCCTGATTGATTTCAGCAAAAAAGGGCATTAAGACATTGCTTTGATCTTTTCCCTCCAATGTATTTGTCTCTTCTAAGAGCCAAAGTTTTATTTGGCTTGAGTTGGAAAAATATTCTCACTTCATCTGCATTGAAACACATCATCTGGACTGTAAAAGCTTATAAGTTTTGCCACTTCTCCAGCTCTCCATTCCCTGACACTTTTCAAGGGTACATCATTTGCCAAACCGCAAATTGCTTTTGATGCAACACAGTATCTTTCTCTAAACCGATTGAGCCATCCAACGCTACCTTAAAAATCATCATGTCCAAGAGATTTGGCAAATTGTAAAGCTTTTTGATGAATTAGGAGCCCAGTGATTAGTGCACCCCACAAACGCACACCTTGAAACCATGCAAACATGGATGAGTTAACATTTTAAAGTCATACCCGCCAAATTATTTTTCTCTTGGGCCCGATAACTAGCTTCTGCAATTGAACTTCAATTTTCACATGATTTTTCAGAAATGTTGAAAGAGTTGATGGTCTGATGCCATATTTTTTGGCAACATCTCCTTTTTTACTTCTGGAATCTACTTCAACGATGATATTTTTTGTTTCTTCCAAAGAAAACTGTTTTTGCTTCAATGAGCACTCATTTTATGTACAAGACGTCAAGGAATTCTGAATGAAAGAGAAACAATGCGTGAAAATGCTGGCTCCATTTCTCTTCCCAAACTGGTTTAGCAGCATTCCTTTCACCTCTAAAGTATAAAGCGAGGATGAGTGAACAGTTGCTGCTTTATGATGAAACTCTGATGTCATGAAAATCGACTGTAGTGCTCCATCGGCTAGACACAAAAGTACCTGTTGATTGACAGCTGACGGGTGTATCATGGTTGTGTCAGCTATTCAACGGGTGCAGGTGATTAAGAATGGGAGATATGTATGGGGGGAAAGGAGGGAGAGCGGAAAAGGGGGCTATAGTGGGGGAGAAGCTGGTCACCCAGTCCACCGCTCCACATGTTGGGTTCTCTTGGCAACCTTTGTCCACATCACGGGTGATTTCATGTTCAGCTTATATGTCTGGCCACATCTATAGACAGCTTTTGACCTAATGGAAAACAGGAAATGACTCACACGTACTTCAAGAAGGAAACCAGGATGCAGAAATCTGAGCGAAAATGTTCGCAGAGGCTGTGACTTTCCTTCTGAAATGGGAAAAATGTGTTCGTTATAATGAACAGTTGTAAAAATTAATTTCATTAAAATGAAAAAGAAAATACATTATTTCAAGGAAATGTTTGCAGGGATTCGCAATAATTTTGTTTTATCGGATTTCATTCTAGTGGGACTCCACTATACTTTTTTATTGTTGTAATGTTCATGGTCATTTTTGTGATGTTCATTGTTTCACATTTGGAACACATCTGTTTCACTTTGATGAAATATTGTTTCATATATTTTTGTGAAACTCCATATCAAGGTAAGATTCTTACAATAAAATATACCCAATAAATACAGCGCAAGCAAGCACCACTTTGCTTTGTTGTCATAGCAACAAAACTCGATTTTTCACAGCTGCTGGTGTGATGTCATCTCATCCAAATCATTCTGACATGAGGTCAGAGATGCATTATGTCACACAATGAAAATTGTTTCAGCAACTCCTTAAAAATAGGGAAACGTGTTAGGAATTTTGGTTCTACTTTGTCATTCATAAACGACATGCAATTTTTTCATTTAGAATCCTATCGTATGAAATTAAATTTCAAGATTCCCCTTGAGAACTTAAAATGATTGTCAAAACAGTTTCTTTTCTCATTTCAGTCTAAAAATTGAGTTCCAATACAATAGGTAACAGTGTGTTATTATTATTTCATGCATATGCTGAAGAAATATGATTTGGGAACTTTCTTTTTCCTTAAACTGCGAAATTCTCAGAATATAACTAAATATTTTCTGCAGAATATAATCAGGTGTTCTTTTATTTATATCTGTAGAAGAAATGAGAAAGAAAGAAAAGAAAAATATGTTTGTGCTTCTACGCATGAACTGCCATAACATTTTAACATTTGCAACTGCACAATTATAAGTTCACAAACAAAAAGAAAATACCAGGTTATTAAAAAATTACTCTACACTACTTATTTTCTCTGTCATCATTGACAGGCTTTTAACTAGTTATATGATTACAGCTTTAAAGAGAAATGCAATAGAATAGCGAACAGGAAAACCTGTGTCACACTTATATTTATATTTCCTCCTAAAGAAGTTTTTAAAGTTTCAAATGAATTAAGGATCATTTCCAGTGCTTCTATTACTTTCAGTTTAACAATATTCTTTTCTGTTTTTCATGTTAAGTTTTACTTTTATAATGGGAATTTTTTTCCTTTCAAAAGCACTTTTCTTATGTAACAAAATAACAAGATTTTGAAAAACTGTTACTTTAGTATATCAATTTAAAGATGTAGAGGGAGTTTTTTTTTCGTTTAAACAAACATTAATATTCATAAAACTTTCAAGTAAAAACAAAATAAAAAAATATGTTTTTAAAAATATAAAATTCATCTATATTTCCATGTTTCTAAAGTGGTATACAAAAACGTACTGTCCAATTATTATATAATTTAGAAACTAGATCCCTCCACTCACACGCCCCACACACGCACCTACAGAAGGGTCTTAGTTAGAATCCTGAGGAAAATGTGGATATTGTTATGTATTCTAGTTCGCACTACAGGGGGTGAACAACGAAACTGAAACACATGGGTTTAGGACACAACAATTTATTAGTATGATGTAGGGTCTCCTTTGGAGGCCAATACAGCTGCAATTCATTATGGGAAGGAGAGATGCAAGTCCTGTACAGTGGCCAGAGGGATTTTAAGCCAGTCCTCTTGCAGAAAATTGGGTAGTTCATGACATGATGCTTGTGCAGGAAAATATTTCCTGACTCGCTCCTCCAGAACACCCCAGAGTGGCTCAATAATGTTCAAGTCCAGTGACTGTGCAGGCTATGGCAAATGTTCAATCTCACTGTCATGCTTAGTAAACCACTCTTCCACCAGTTTGACTCTGTGTATCAGTGTGATATCATTCTGATACATGGCACCACCATCAGGGTACAATGTTTGAGCCATCGGGTGCACCTGAGCCCCCAGAATTGCCCAATAGTCCTTGGCAGTGATGTGGCTCTCAAGAACAATCAGCGCACTGACTGACTGACACAATATTGCGGCCCAAACCATCACTGATCCACCTCCATGCTTCACTGTGTTCAATAAACAGTTTGAGTGGTAAGCCTGTGAGGGATGTCTCCACATGTAAACTCTCTCGGTTGTGGGAAAGACATTGAAGGATGATTCATCGGAGAACAATACACATTTCACGCTGCCCAACGTCCACGATTTACGCTGCTGGCACAATTGCAATCGACGTTTGGCATTCGCACTGTTGATCCAGGGTTTGGCGATAGCAACATGACCATGAATGTTGACCCAGTGAAGCTCCTGCCAAACAGTTTTGATGGAAACAGGTGAATCACGGTGTGTATTTAACTCTGCAGTAAGTTGGGCAGCTGTGGTTTTATGTTTTTTGGCTACCATCAGTGTTTGCACCCAGACATCCCTATCAGACAGCTTCCTTTTACCTTGACAGTTACTCCTATTGGATGTGGTTCTTCCCTCTTGCTGGTATGCCGACATGACCCTGGATGCTGTGGCTCATGATACATCATGAAAACTTGCTGTCTTAGACACAGATGCCTGCAAGACGGGCACCAACAATCTGTCCTCTTTGAAACTCGGATATGTTTCCCACTATGTTATGTGGATCGCACTTTTTGACATCTAGCTGTGCTACTGCTCTGCTAATGTGACCTTCACATTCTGTTTTCATTGATCGACTGTGAAATAGATGCAGGCTGGCCACCAGGTAGCGCATACAGTGGCGTGACGTGTGGGGTGCTATTTGCACAGGTGTTTCAGTTTCTTTGTCCACCCCCTGTATATTTTTGACCCAGCAGGCCTATATTTGTGAAGGGTTAGTACAAAAGATGAATCTCACCATAGTACAAATGATCACCAAGAGTCAGCATAAAAACGTTGAAGTTAAAGAAGAATTGATTTTAACAAATGAATGGTACAGTATATGTGTTGATTAAAAATATTAATCTGATAATCTTTGGTTTAAACAGACACATATGCCAAATGAAAATCAGTTGTTTGATACCTTAATTTTGAGTTGCAGTGAAACATGCCATTCAGGTTTTTACTATTACTTTCATTCAAATTTTTACTGCGCTATGAATGCATCCAGATAGTTCATAAAATGATCTGCTGTACAGAAAGTAAATTTTTACACCACGGTGAGTTGTTTAATAGACAGTCATATTTTGAACATGGTTAAGACTGAATTAAATGGATCATTAATTAAATTCAATTAAAGCCTTGCTGGTAGTCATGTCAGTTGTTCTATCTCAAAAGTAGATGTTAACTGTTCTTTAATTTACTTTTGATATTGGATGATGTTGGTATAAGAGATAGTTTGGTGAACAGGATGAATAACTTAGAATTGCTAACTGCTTCGCATTTTGCAAACTTCACACAAAAAAAGAGTAAATCCATGTACTCAGCCTGATTAACAGTGTTCTCCACAAATATGAAAAATTACTACAACATGTGAATTTTCTCTAAATATGGCATAACTGCCAAGTATCCCGATTTAATAGAATTATGTCCAGTTGTCAAAAACCCAGGGTCTGGAAAGTGGATTTTTCAAGAAAACTTCTGAGTTTTGTCAAATTTTAATAAATGTTTAAGTTTTTGTTCATTTTTTCTGTAATATGTTCCTGTTTACTACTATTACAGACAGGGACGTGTATATAGATTTTTTGGAGGGAATTAAAGCATTTTTATGTAATGTAAGTTGGTGCATTTATATCATGCTAAAGCTTTCTTTTTCTAATGTCAGTTACATGTTAACAAAAAACATTAAAAAAATGAAACACTTTTGTGGGTTCCAAGATCCCTTTGGCCCCCTGTAAATATGCTCATGATTATAGACTCTCCAAATGCTACAAATTCTGCATAGTCACTAAGTGTAGTTGGTACACTACAGCGTTTGGTAATCATCGAACATACTATGAAAGTCTCAGTGAAATAATGTTATTCAACATTTGTGTAAAGCATAACTTTCATGTTTTCAAGATTCTAACATTTACGCATTGTTTATTGGATGTTTTTAATATCACAACATTTCCTCAACATCATGCCAACTGCTGGGCAAAAACGATTGTGCTAGTTCTGTGATTTTCAGAATTTCTAAATTTTCTGGTGAAGCTTCCCAACCTTCATTTCATTTCCAGATTAGGTTCTTATTTTTGTAATATCTTTGGTAATAGTAAGACAAGTGATGCATATTTTTTAAAGATTTTTTTCTAAAAAAAAGACAGGCTTTTCCTGTTTCTAACTGTTTGTTTTTCAAAAACAATCAGTAGAGCAATCATTATTGCCCCTTCCCCTTTTTTTAAAGTGAAATTTCAAAATCTGTACTTGTCCATTGTGGAATCTGCAAAATTTCTGTAACCCATAAAATTGTTTTCATGGCACAGTGAACAATGCAGTACCAATTTTTGATATTTAATGTTGGTTGAAACATGTGAGCAAGTATGTTTTCTTTTGTTTAAAGTGAAATTATGTTCAAAAACAGTACTGCATGCACAGTGTGTGAAGACGGAGCAACTATAAACGGAACAAGTATAATAAAAGACGGCGATAGAGAGTTATAGTTCCGATTTTGAACTTTGCTTTTTTGTTAATAAAAGGGAAAATGCTTGCTCTGTTTGTCTGTTTATATAGCAAACCAAAGGAAAATGTGTATTTTCAAAGAAACTGAACGTTAAAAAGTGGTAATACCATTTTAATGGTAAAATTAAATGTGGAAGGTCCATGTTTTTAACAAAAATATGCTGATATCTTTTTGAGAAAAACAAAATCGTGCAATAAAATCAATGTTTGTAAATACACTCAGTAAACAAAACATTAGCAATAGAAGTGTTTATGAAAATCAGTGTTTCTTATAGGCAATTAAAAATACTGTTAAATAAAATTTTTTTTGAAAGATGTGCCATTTTTTCTCATTAACCTGCTCCTGAAGTAATTCCTGAACTCTTGAAAGTTTCTATGATCGTTCCTCCTAGCCTTCATGTAATGTTTGTTGGTAACCCTGATAACCTTTCATGGAAACAATATGTTGATAACATAAGCATGTTTCCACCTTGCTGTAAATAGAAAATGACAACTAAAATATGTGGTATAAATTAACAGGTAGAATTTCAGTGCATTAGATTTTAGAAAAGTAAGAGGTATGTGTTTTGTGCACCAAAGGCTTTATTGGTTTTGAGAATCTGGAATATTCTGCTTTACTTGTGATGGTAGAATACAATAGGCAACATGGTGACAGACTCGCGTAAAATATAAATGAGAATTTATTCATTCAGGAACATACGGTTCTTGCACATAAAAAATCAAGACAAGAAAATCATTATTTTATCTTAGGGAATAAACAATTGGATCATCTGAACAGATACAAAACGATTTGGCCAACAACCTTGACAAGATCAAGATGAATGACCAGCATTTGAACACGATGACTTTTTTCACATTTGCCTTTATCAAACAATTTGCTTTCATTTGATCAGTCACTTTCTTGAATTTGTTATGGACTTCAGTGAATATTGTTCTCAATTACAACGTGTTAAATAAATATCCAGTCGTTTAAAAGTCTTGGTTTTTGAGGGCCACTTTTTGACAGCAATCTTCATTAAAACTAAGTTTTTGTTCCCCAGCTTTGTTGGAAATGTAAAAGAACATAATGTAAGCAGGCTATGAAAAACTTTCAGTATCATTTCTGAAAACAACTAAGAGCTTATAAGTGCATAAAATTCTCAGTTTTCCAGGATGCAGCAATTTTTTATGGTGTTGTAAATAGGCCAGAAAGATGCCTTTTTTTTTTATGAGATTTTATGATACTAGCCCTTTATACTTTTTCAGATGTTCTGTAGTATGAATACCTAAAAATGGGCCCCTTATCATCACGTATTGTCTTTAAGTGTATCTTTTCTTTTTTTACCATATATATTGATTGATTACTTGTAATTTATTTTATTTCATATCTCATGGGCATACTGTATTGCTATTATGGTATTCTCATTATTATATACATGTTTTTTTTTTTTTTATTTACTTTACTGCTCACCATAAAATGTTATGCAATATATACATTATATTGACAAAAGTCACCAGACACCTAGAAAACACAACATAGCATTTATTGACATACATTAGTATGGTGTCGGTCCATCTTTGGTCTTAATGCATGCCCTGACCCTTCGAGACATGCTTTTGACAAGGTTTTGTAACACAGTGATAGGTATTCGCTTCTATTTAGTACATAATACTGTTGCTTAGTAGTAGGCCTTGGTTCCAAACATCTTATGTGGTGTTCTAATTCATCCCATAAGAGCACTTATGGGATTAAGATCAGGGCCCTGTGCTGGTCAGTCCACACACGATACAGAATTATCATCAAACCATGCCATAACAGTCCTTGGTTTATGGCTCAGTGCATTATCCTGCTGTTACCAACAAGGCTCGGTTCCATAGTATTGCCACAGAGTTGGTAGGGCATACTTATGTACATAAATATATAATATTGAGGTAGACGTGCTGGTTAACAGATTTGTCCACGATAATCAATGGGCTGTGACCATACTACGTAAAACACCCCCACACGAGTACTACACTACTAGCTCCAAACTGGACCGTAGGAACAGTACATTGTGGTAAATAGCATTCCCCCAGCTGCCTGCCGCCATACCCACACACGGCCACCGGACTGATGGATCGTGTATCTGGATTCATCAGTCCATAGGACCCATTTCCATTGATCTACAGTCCACGATAAATGTTCTTTACACCATGCTAAATGACGAGTAGCAATCCGAGTGGAGATGAAAGGCTTATGAGCAGCCGCACAACACGGTAACCCATGGAATGAAGTTCTCTGCGAATGGTACGTCTACATACCGATGTTCCAGCACTTTTACTCATGTGTACACTGAAGTCTTGTGCAGTAAGTACTCTATCGATTAGCTGTAACGACTCTCCTGAGGCTTCGACGTCCTCTATCAGTGATTCTTTTGGTCTGCTGGTGCGTTTTGCTGCTTCAGGCATGCTATGTGTCTCCCACTTATTCAGTACATCCAAAACAATTGATATGGATATGTTTAAACGCCTCTCAGTTTCTCTTATGGGCAACTCACTAATATAACACCCAACAATCTTTCCTTCCTTAAAGTCAATTCTCTCCTGCCATGACATTTTCATTCAATCTAACAGTGTGATGTAATCGCATTCATGATGTAATCGCATTCAGCTGCAGGCTTGTTTTCATACCATCTGCAGCTGTACCGCCCATCTTAACAACTCAGCGGATTTGTTCATTTGCTTTTGAAGGAGTGTCCAGTGACTTTTGTCAATATAGTGTATATAAACAGCTTTGTAATGCTCTATAACACTAACTGAATTTTTCATTTTCCATGAGAAATGGTCATTTTTGTACTTCCTATCTTCTTACATATTTAACATAACGAGTAAGTTTTGAATTTGCTCTAACTATGGACTTTCTTCAAAGAAAAAAAAAGAAGGGCAGAACACTACACCCACACCTATCTTTTGTACCATCGGTTTATTTCTGTACATATATTTTCCATCTTCATTTGTTCATTTTCTTTTCATCCACATTGCAATCAGTGTATTTTTGTCATTTATTTACAAACAATCTATGTTAGTTAGAAGTGAATGACACATAAATTGTGTTACAAAAATTCCTATGACGGGTTGAACTCTTAAAGGTTCTTCATTGGAAGTCTTAGTAGTGTAGAGCACACTTTTGACCCTGGAGCTTCATTTGATCCCTCTACGCATACTTAGTTAAAATTTTAGTAACAAATAACAAGAGCATTAAGCTACTTGTAGTGCAAAGCAATTATTACATATAATTTTATTTGATGCAAGTATTACATGGGTCTTGCCCTTGCAATATTCTAATTGCTTGTCCAGTTGTATGTTTGACTAGATGGTTGTCACTTGCTGTCAGTAACTGATGGTCTTCATTAGTAAATTCTTATTATCTCTTGGAAAGTGTGGGTATAGCTGCATCACTAACAGTTATCCAACAGATTTCTGGGTTATTAAAGCATGTTTTTTGCCAATTCATGAATCGGCAAAAACATGCTATAACAAAATGTTAGTCCTACAATGAATGTAGGGTGAGTATATGTATATTTCACACATTAATTTGCTTGCAAAGTTAAAAGCTGTAGAAGGTACACATGAGTGGCCAGTAAGATATCCAGTCACCATACCTCTCTTTCAAAATGCAGCAACCACGAATTACTAATTGCTAATGCATGTTCTACAGTTATGAACCTGCATGCATGTTCTCATACCTGTTTTTAGCTGGTAAACAGAACTTGACAAACCAATTAAAAGAAGAAAGTGATTTTTTTGTAATAATTATCAACTGCGTATAATTATAAAATGTTCACTGTTGAAGGCATTTTTAATCATAATTTATGGACATTCAATTACTAAAATTGTGGTGTTGATATTACTTAACAAAAATACTCAAATTTAAAAACCAATCGGAAGCAAATCCCAAGAAGAATTAATTCTTCACAAGTATGAGTACGTGAAAGGCATAAATGTATTATTGTCGACATATAGATGCTGTACTTTTTACTGTTTGCTATGTAGCCACTCTTCAGAAGACTTGACAATTACATCACCACAGAACAAGAACTGAACCCACATCTCCCTATTTAAATTCGAGCATGCTACCATTATACCACACAGGATAATGAAGTTCCAAGCAACTGAAGCTAAGCAGATGCACCTTAAGAATCTCAGCAACTTTTTGGATGAAGGATGGCTTCATTGGAAACAGTAAAATGCACAGAATCTGTATACTGTATTTGTGTAGAATGATTTTTTTTCCAGAAATTCACTTCCCATTCATTTCTATGATCTGTAACACTGGAGATATATTTTTGAAATTGTCATCAATGCAATGGAAGTGGAATTACTTCAACTAGTACACATCCAGAAAGTAGTTTGAATTTGGTTTGGATTCCTAAGCAATATCTGCTTAGCTTCAGTTGCTTGGAACTTCATTGTCCTGAGTGCTGATGTAATGGTAGCATATTTGAACGCAAATCAGGAGATGCTGTTTCGATTCCCATTCCAGGGTGATGTTGTTTTCAAGTTTTCTGAAGGATGGCAACATGAGAAACAGTAAAAAGTGCAGCAACTCTGTATTGACAATGATACTCAAATTTATTTCTTTAATATTTTACTGTTGCAGATCATAAGGTGCTGTTTCCTTAACCCTCTGGGCACCAAGACAATTTTTCTGTTTTGGTTTGACTTCAGTTGTGTGTTCTGCGAACCATCGTTTCATCAGCGGCAACCTCTTTCTACTAAGGCTACCTCATTGGCGGCTGCCTGTTTTTACCTCTCCCTTCGAAAGGGTGGAGCAAACTGCCACTGATTTACAACCGCGATAACAGTGAAAATAGAATTAGGCTGATGGTTTCCTGGCCCTGGTAATGGCAGGCAGGGGTTCCAACTTTGCTTCCTGAGGAATGTGTGCAGACAACACTGGTAAAGGGAATCGCACAAAAAGTATTTATTTCTATGTTTTCAACATTTTACGTAGAATGTTAGTTTCATAGCGATTATAATTGCTTCCTTCAGATTAAAAACAAACGTAACACAAACTCCAGCTGCCAATGAAAAACTAAGCTTTTATTTATTAAGAATTACTGTAACCTTAATTTCTCGTGAAAATATTTTTCGTAGTTTATGAACTTTAGTTTTCGAAGCCCGTTTGTATAAATTGAAAACAACAACAAAAACATATATCGTTCGCAATTGTTCAGTCGACAGTACTTTCAGCGAACATGAATTTATTGTCACTCTTAAAAAATGCGAAAAAAATTAATTAGCCTCACTTAAAGCCTCAGACCGAAAGAGCATTGTTTAGCGATTGTATGAAAAAATCGTGGTGTTGGAGGATTGAAGTTTCATAATTCTTTGCGCTGAATGGTTTCAATGTCATTTGTCCGATGTTCTCACAATTATAATGCGTGTTATACACACAACAGTCATCAGCAATTGAAATAAATCCTGAGTATTCTGAACGTTTGCACTGTAAAAAATTCAAAAATTTATAACCACTCAACAAAAAAACAAAACAAAAAAAAAAAGCTATGTGTAGATCTGAGAAATGAGAACTAAATTGAATCAAAAGAATAGAACACAAATGAACAAGATTAATTATTCTTTGAAATACATTACCGCAATTTGACCTTTCACACAACTGAGTAAATGTTGATCTTATTTGCAGTGGGATGAGTAAATTGTGTGAAACAGTGGACTGTCTTATCGAATGGTGTTTTTTTCCCGGAAATTCTGAAATTTACCACTTCCCTCCAAACGGCGAAACTAATCGGGTGGTAATTGGAAAAGTTCTGCATAGGAAAACTCCCCCACAGGAAAAGCCCTCCACCTTTTTCAGTCAGGGACCATGCACAAATTGCATTTGACATAAAATATCAAACAAGGGGAAGATTTCCGGGGTCATCATTTCCATTTCCACGCTGTTTAAAACAAGATGCAGTCGAACAATGTGCACAAATATGTGAGGGAAAATTCCGGGGTCAGCATTTCAAACATTTATTGCTGTTTATAGTAAAAAAAAAAACTGTTTTCCAAGTAGCTGGATGAAGTGGGGGAAATTTCCGAAATTAGTATATCGACTGTTACCACGCTTTTTAGTGGAAAATGATCTTGCAATCAATCAACAGGCTGACAGGGTGGGAGGAAATTCCAGGGTTGGCATTTCAAACTTCTACCATTGTTTAGGATAAAAATCAGTTTACAATTAGCAGGGTTGGATAAGGAAAATTTCCGGGTTAGTATTTTCACTCTTTCCGCGGTTTTTAATGGAAAGCATGTCTTACAGTCAGTGTAGGCTGACAGTTTGGGGGAAATTTCTGGGGTAGGCACTTCTAACTCTTATTGATGTTTATATTAAAATACTGTCTTGCAAGTAGCTGGATGAGGTGGGAAAAATTTCCTGGTTAGTATTTCCACTCTTACCGTGCTTTTTTGTGCAAAACAATCTTACAATCAGCAGGCTGACAGGGTGGGGTAAGATTCCGGGGTCGGCATTTCGACTTTTAGGATGGGGTGGGGAAAATTTCCGGTGTCATCATTTCTATTTTCATCCACTTTAAAACAACATTCAGCCATACAAGTAGCGCAAATATGTGCATGAAATTTCCGGGGTCAGCATTTAAAACCTTTATCGCAGTTTATAGTACTGCAAGTAGCAGGATGAGGTAGGGGAAATTTCCGGGTTAGTATTTTGACTGTTACCACACTTTTTAGTGAAAAACGGTCTTACAATAAGCAGGCTGACAGGATGGTGGAAAATTCCGGAGTCGTCATTTCAAACTTCTACGGTTATTTAGGGTAAAAATCGGTTTACAATTGGCAGGGTTGGGTGGTGGAAATTTCCGGGTTAATATTTCCACTCTTACCGTGGTGTTTAATGGAAAGCATGTTTTACAGTCAGCAGACTGACAGGGTGGGGGAAAATTCCGGGGTCGGCATTTCAAGCTTTTATGGATGTTTATAGTAAAAAACGGTCTTGCAAGTTGCTAGATGAGGTGGGAGAAATTTCCAGGTTAGTAATTCCACTCTTACCGCGGTTTTTAATGGAAAACGGTCTTACAAAAAGCAGGCTGACAGGGTGGGGCGAATTTCCGGGTTAGTATTTCGACTGTTACCGCGGCTTTTAGTGGAAGATTTTCCGACACACTTCAGTAGATTCGATAGAACGCTGTCGGCAGAAATTTTCCAACAGTATTTCATAAATACAAAAAATTCGCATACATTTATCTGAGTTTCCTAAAATCTTAGAGGGCTGCCCTCGACATGTGTTCTAATTGCGTAGAGATTTTCTTTTGGCAAGGGGGGATGAAGGGGGGATTTAACATCAAGTCAATAACATTACACTTTTACTTAAGCACTAAATATTAATTCATAGTTCCTAGGCCTTTTAAACAGATTTTATTCTTTAAATGTCATATTTACAACGTTTACATATCAAGTCAAGTTAATAGCATTGCGCTTTTACTTATGCACTAAATATTAATTCCTAGATCCTAGGACTTTTAAACAGTTTTTAACCCGCCACTCCACATTCATAACATTTACATATCAAGTCAAGTTAATAATATTGCAATTTTACTTAGGCACTAAATATTATTTCATAAGCCCTAGGTCCTTTACCAGTTTTTATTCTATGTCATATTCATAATGTTTACATATCGGCACAAGTTAATATGCTGCGCTCATTAAAATTTTCTAAAAAGGCCCAGGCGTATGGCCTCTGAATTAATATTTCGTGTCCAAGTAAAAGCACAATATTATTAACTTAACTTGATGTGTAAACGTTGTGAATATGATATCATTAGAATAAAAACTGCTAAAAAGGCGTAGGCACAGGGCTATGAATTAATATTTAGAGTCTAAGTAAAAGCGTGATGCTATTAACTTGATTTGATACGTAACGTTATGAATATGAAGTCAGCGGATTAAAAGCTGTTAAAAAGGCCTAGGTCTTGAGCCTATGAATTAATAAAGTACAAGAGGAATATTTATAACTTCGCATGCTATGTAAATATTTAGTGCCTAAGTGAAAGCGCAGCATTATTAAAAAATTCCAGCTTATCATCCTTTTCACACAGCACGAGTCATGCTGTAATTCCGTGGTTTCGTCGAACACTAGTTTTAAAAATTGCACTAAGTCATGGCAATTTATTTCTTCAAATTAAAGTACAATTCTTACTTGGCTTGCATAGAATGTTTTCTCGAAATTTGTTTTGAGTTCCCAATTCAATTCTCATTAGAGGCCAAGAAACAGCAATCTTTATCACCCCTCCCCACCCTTTCCCTTAAACTTTTGTGGCGAGTTACCCTACACTCATATGAACCAGCCTGAAAATTCAGACAAATAAGAGAGCTCCTTCGTTAGGCACCTTGAAAAACTGCTCCACTAGAAAAGTGCCACAAAGTTCAATCACTGTTGTTCCTGGAATCTAAAATGTCATCACAACAGAAGCATTTTTATGCAGATTATCAAGCAGGAGGATGCAGATTATCAAGCATTGGTTCAAAGATCAAGATTATACATGTATTTCTTGATCTTTGAACCAATGCCCAAATGTTAATTTGAGGGCCCCAGTATAAGCACTAGAGCGCACCCTCGCACCTCTCTCTTAACAGCTTTTAATCCGACTTCATATTCATAATGTTTGCATATCAAGTCAAGTCAATGGCTTTTACTTAGGCACTAAATATAAATTCATAGGTCCTAGGCCTAAACCTTTTTAACATTTTTTATTCTACCAATGTAATATTGACAGCATTTACATGTCAAATCAAGTTTATAAATAATGCACTTTTACTTAGGCAGAAATATTAATTTACAGGCCTTTTTAACAGTTTTTATTCTACCGACGTCCTATGTCCTAGTAATTAATATTTTATACCTTAGTAAATGAGCAATATATAACAACTTAACATGTTATATAAACGTCATGAGTATTTAGTGCGATGGATTTAAAACTGTAAAAAAGGCCTAGGGCCTATTAATTAATGTTTGGTGACACAGTCAAAGTGCAATATTATTAATTTTACCTGTTATGTAAGCGTTATGAATATGACATAGGAAGAAAAACTACTGTTTAAAGGGCCTTGGCATATGGCCTGGTGATTAATATTTTATGCCTAAGTAAATGAGAAATATTAATAACTTGGTATGTTATGTAAATATATAGTGCCTAAGTAAAAGCGCAGCATTATTGAAAAATTCCACCTTATCGTCCTTTTCCGAAGAAGGCATGAGTCATGCTGTAATTCTGTTGTACCGTCAAACACCGCAGTTTAAAAAAAATGTGCAAAGTCATAGCAATTTATTTCACCAAATTAAAGAACAATTCTTACTTGACTTACATAGCAAGTTTTCTTGGAATTTATTTGAAGTTCCAAACAGGGGCACGCCAAGGGCATTTGCTTCCCCTTATATGGGAAAATTTCTCAACTTTTATTCATTTTTACATCATTTTCTATTCCCCGTACATTTAGAGCTTTCATAAAGCACAATTATCTCTTATAAAACTGAAGGACATGCCTTTAAAGCCCCAATGTGTTCTACATTCTTTTAAACAGCGATTTACTTGTTTTAACATTTCTATTATGGTTGGTATAACTACAACTGATTTTGCAGTAATTTGATACTAACATTAATTTTTGAAGAAAGAGTGTACCAAACCTTTCTGGAACAAATAAGCTTGCACATTTTTCTGTTTTTGTTCTTTTTTCTAAGAAAGATTGGTTAAATTTCGTGTGTTTCTGTCTCTGAAAGATTCATCAAAGCACTAATAAAATGTATCGTGGATTACATCCAAATTGTACCCCAGCCCTCGTTACCCTTATTGCATCGATCCTATACACACACACACCCCATTTCAGAGCGCGGTTTTACGGTCAACCCTAGAAGCTCTTTCTTTAAAATTTTCCGACGGTAAGAAGGTAATTCAGAAAAGATAACATATATTTCTTGAACAGTGCTGAAAGTTTACAATTTCTAGAGACATTTTTTTGTCGTTATTTACGACCAGATTTAAAGTGTGAGTAGCTCAAATTTCATAAAATGCATAAGGATTTTAGGTCGAAAAATTATGTTTTTCGAAGTCCATTGTGTTTTTCCTTCATATTGGCCTCATTGTCTTAGCGCTGGCCACGCACATCATGAATGCGAAATCAAGATTTTTAAAAATTTAGAAAAAGAATTGTTAGTCTTTTGCCCACGGTACCTGTTATTAAAAAAAACAATAAAAATTATTCTTTGATTTCAAGTCATTTTTTATTAAATTATATAATGAATTATTTTTACTAAAAAAATAAGCGTGCCACGTAGCATTACGATTTCTCACATTAAAACATTTTCTCAACTTTTCCCACATCAATGATACTCGTATTAATTTATCAACCGTAAAATTTGATTGGCAAGTCCCTGGTTCCCAATTCAGTTCTCATTGTAAGGTCAAAAAACTGCAATGTTCATACGGCCCCTAAAACTTCTGTGGCCAGTTGTCCGAACCCTGATCTTGACCAGCTATTTAAAGCCTTTCTTAATGAAGTAAATAATAATAATAAAAAAAGGCCATGATTTTTAACAGCCATAAAAGAGATAGTCGACAATTGACATACTTTCGAGAAGTGGGCATTCTTTCATACATTGAAACAATAGGTTTACTTTCAAAACAGTGGAAATTTTAAAGTGCAGAAATTAAAAGAGCTTTTTTTATAGACATACTCGTTATCCAAAATAGGCAATATACGGAGTGTGCAATCAATACTGCTTACAGGGAGTTTATTAATTAAGTTTCTGATACTTTTAAAATACAGGAGCGTTAGTTTAGCAGTTTATGCTTTTAAAGTATTTTACTATATAGTCCTCGTGCTTCTCTGGTATGCTGTAAGTTACTAGATACTTGTTATGTGCACATAGGTTAACGAAAAGTATAGTAAAAACCTAAGAAGAAATGAAAAAATTCCCGTGTGACACAATTCTACTTCTCCCAGCTGATATACGCTGATGATGTTCCCCTCTAAAAGCAAACCATAGGGGATTGGGAGTAATCAGGTGGCTTTTGTTTGCACTCCTTGGGTCACAGGATTTTGTTTGGTTAAATCCCATTCATCAATTAGCAACTCACATGGTGCGTGTCTTAGGTTACCATGCAGGCGAAAGGAACAGACGTCTTAACACATTCTTGCCGATGTTCAAAAATATTTTTCAAGCCATCTGAACTCATTCAAACCGCTTTTGGGACACCGATTTCAGGACGTGTTCAGACTCCAATGGCCTTTGTGGGATGGACAATGAAAACGTGTTAACACGCTCATGGTGCCCAGTGGGTTAACAGATTACAAACTAAAATTCATATACAGCCTAATAACAGCAAATATTAAAAATAAAAAAAAATTATGTAAGTAAGCTAAAATTGTTAAGAAACAGTATCTCGTTAAAGGCCATAGAGTTTTTGTATCCATGGTTCCTTGTACCACATACACTGAATAAATATACACTGAAGAGCAATTGAATTAGAGATACCTGTCTAGCAATATGTAGCACCACCTTTCACCCTGATGATGGCGGCGATTCGTCTCGGCATGGACTCGACAAGACACCAGAAGTGTTGGGAAGCCATACAGATCCACGATCCTGAACAAGCTCCCATAGTTCACGAAGATTTGATAGAGGGGGGTCAGAGCCTCGAACATCTCTCTCGATGGCATCCCAGATGTGCTCAATGGGATTGAGGTTAGGTGACCTAGCTGGCCAAGGAAGCGAGATCACGTCGGTGGAGTGTTCATCCAACCATTCGGATACAATTCGGGAGCGATGGCACGGTGCATTGTCTTGTTGCAGGATGAGGTCCCCAGTGGGATGTTGAAGACGCACAAACAGGAGCAAATGGTCGTCCAGGATATCCCGGTAACATTGCCCTGTGAGGAACGATGTCACACATACCAGAGGTCCCATTTCAGTCCACGTAAACAGTCCCCAGACGAGAATGTCACCCCCACCAGCTTGAAGAGTACCCTGCTGGCAAGAAGGATCCATCGCTTCATGTGGTTTGCGCCGTACTCGTATCCTGCCATCCGCATGTACCAACGTGAATCTCGACTCATCAGTCCACGCAACATTTTCCCACATGTCTAGGGTCTAGTGGCGATGTTTCCGCACCCATGCTAATCTTTGCACTCTGTGATGTGCGGTCAGCAGTGGGACGATGGCTTCTGTACCCCATAGCAAGGAGATGGTTCTGGATGGTGTGGCTGCTGACACGTTTTTGTGCACCAGCGTTAAATTGCTGAGTGATTTCTTGCACTGTGGCCAGTCTATCCGCTGTTACAATGCGAGCTAGCTGACGATGATCCCGCTCATCCACACGCTGTTGTCCACGGCAGTTGGCCCTTTCAGGGATGGCTTTACCAGATTCGATGTACTCCCGGTGCACCCGTGACACAGTGGCTCGTGAAAATACCAGTGCCTGCACGACTTCGAAGATGGAGTGACCCATTTGTCGAGCCCCGACAATTTGCCCACGATCAAATGCACTTAAATCTATCATCTTATTCATACTGTGCCTGACTCTTACTGATTCCCATCGCATCACTCCTTATATTGTCGGATCGCTGCATATGTCATGTTGTTTCTGTTTACAGGGTCGCCCACAGTGCCACATTTGCATGACGCCAGCTGTCTCTAATTCAATTGCTCTTCAGTGTATATACGGCATGTACCTAAAACCTTTTTATTTTTGCTGGGGTTAACATCATTAATGTCAGGTTAAATCTACATGAAATGGAATTTTTTCTCAAAAATATCTGTCAAGCACTTCAAGATATTACACTTAGCCTCCCCTTCCACATTCCCAGTTCTGAACTTCTGAACACTGTTCTCATACTTCCAAACAAAATATTTTAGTTTTGACATTTTTGCATCTGATATGTTTTGATCAACTCTTGTACATTTTACGAGCCTTGTTTCTCTTTTTATTGCCCTTACATATATTCCTAGATTATCTTTAATGCATCCCCTCTCTAATTTTTTTAATATGCTAATCCAAATTCTAATGCATATCAATTAAGCATTGCAGTAAAAATACTTTTGCCATTTCTCAGCATGTGTATAGTCCCACTGGTCATCTCATTTCCTTTGTAAGGGGTGTGTGTGTCTGCATTTCTTTCTTCCTGTGCTTCAGGAGTTACCCATTTCCTATTGGCTGCACAATTGAGCTGCCAACTGGCTGCTGAAGCCAATAGGATTGCACTGTACTTACCATTCAGCATAAGTTGGCTCCATTTGCTACTGATTGGTAAAACACCTGATATGTCTTGCAGCCACTGTTGGCAGTCATAAATCTGATGAGTAATTTTTGTTTTCATCTCTTACTTTGTATGTGACTCATAGGACCTACATTAATGGATGTGGAATATTGTTGAGATGAAATGTCAATAATGCAGTATCCCCATGCAACGCTATGTTGGTGCCTTTTGTAAGCTTTTGTTTATCACTTTGTGTTGCTTTAATTTGTGTAAATATTAATGCAAAAATATGTATGTAGATTATAGAGATAATTGGAACTGATCCCAGAACCTAACCCATTATTCTCTATTGTTTTGTAAGCCTCATTGAGTGTGCACAATCTTCTTTTGACCACTTATGGCCTTGACCCGTAGTAATGTCACTTATCAACCAACTTAACAGAAACAATATATTCATTTCTTTTAAGGACTTGAAGGATACAAAGTTCTTAAATAGAAATGAATAAGATCCATTTTCAATTGAGTGCTGCCAGAGTTTTCATTTTAGGAGCTGTACAAAATTTTAAAACCTTTTTAACAATTAAGTGCTAATATATTAAAAAAAACCACTAATAACTGTGCAATACTCATATATTCGTGATTTAATGCATAGGTAATAACAGCACAACAAGGAGTTATTATAAAGAAAAAGAATGTATGTCATTCAGAACAGCTTTATACAATAACATCTTAGAACTTTGTGTTGTTGTATACATCTGATAAAAATCATTGAAATGTGTAACTTCCCAATTAAAATGAAAATTTATCAGTAGTAAATATCAGTAGTAAAATTTATTGATCAGCCACCAGTAAAACCAAAAATCTGTGTTATGATCCAGTAACAAGATTGACCCATTTAAAAACCTCCTTAAATTAGGTATTAATTAAACAGTTGATCATTTTGCACTTTCAGAACTGAGGAAAATGGAAACCTGTTATTATAACCTTTTGCATGATTTTAAAATTTCTTATCATAGGTTCAACTTGTACCACTTTACGAGTACCAGAATTTGTAGAGCTGACTACTGAACCAATCTGTCCCTATTGCCATCGATCATTCTTCGATGCTAATACAATGCGAAGACATTTGAAGTGCCATCAACCAGTCCGAGAAGCATACTTTTGTGATATATGCCTCAAGAAGTTTACCAGAAGTGATAATCTGAAACAGCATAAGAGATCCATCCATAAAGTGTTTTGACATGAAGGCTTAAGTTTCAAAAGTCCATCACTTAAAGCACATCATTAGGAAAAAAATGTTTTGACTTTAAAAGTGTTTGTATATATACCCAAGTAATAAATTATTTTTTGATCTAATAGGTGATGCAATAGTCATTTTTCTATTTCTTGAGTAGTAAATATTGAACTCACTGAATGAAATGTGGGTGATTTAGTGTGTGAATGTACAATAAGTACATATGATTCCTTACGTTAGGAACATTTCAGCCACGGTAAAACCTCATGTGACATAATTGGGACCATGATTACATCGGAAAATTGTAAATTCCAGATAATTAAGGTAACTGAAAATTCCACAAGGTTGAAAGAAATTTTTCACCATCAGCATGCAGCTGCCAGATTCCATGGCATCTGAATTTTTCTAATAATGTACTGCTTTCTGTAAAACCTTTATTGCCACAAAGTTTCAAATTCAGCACAAGTGATGTTTCCATTACCATTAGTCAAGATACAGGCACTCTCTTCTTTCACTTCATTTCCGGATGCACCATCTATGTAAACTATGGTCTGATTCTTCATCATCTGCTGTCTTTACTGTTTCCCATGACTTTGTACAACTAATATCCAATGATGAAACATTTTTTTATTATTTATTTTACACCATGCTGCATATCACTGATAATCAATTAGTCAATGTCAAAATTCATATGCTAGCTTCGTTTTTGTTTCACATGCTTCCAGTCTATTCACAATCTGAATTTTTTGTTCTATCATCAAAACAACACAACTTTATTTGGTGGATACCATCTTACTGACCATTTAGCAAGCTTTTCTATGTAGTATAAAACTGAAAGTGAAAACAAAGTAGACACAGTAAGCTGAGAGATTAAGTTAAGTTGATGGTAGTAGAGAGAGCATGCTAAGTTACATATAATAGTTCTTAAGGCAAATATATTTCAGCCATTACTATGGCCTTCATCATTGCGACTATGATTTGTTTCATTGCCAGATTGGAAAGTTAAGTTTTGTAACAGAAACTCCGGGTGATGTGATGCAATGAGAGATTTCCAGATGTATGGAACGTAAATGGGGAACTCCGATTTGCAAATTTTGGAAAATAAAATTTTCAAACTTTCTCTAAATCTCACAGCAAAACGATTTTGGAAGGAAGCTAACTTTTTTGTATCGGACCAAAGTGGAATAGCAGAAGTGTCAGCCATGGTAAGTTGAGACAAGGAAGAGGAAGGTTTTACAAATTTCACATCAGATTTGTTGATTCCTGAAGTCTTGAGAATTTTTTGGAATGAACTTCCTATGTATGCTGTTAATCCAACGTTTGTAAATGCAATTAATTACAGATGGACTGTGGGCTCAGATCAACACCACATGGTCCACTATACCCCAGGACTCTATTCGGACTGCCATTGCCACGTCGGATTCAACGCTGTATCGCCCAAAATGGGGGCAACACTGCTTATTGATCATCCTGTATATTCGGCCACTGGAGCCTAGTCTGTATGTGACAATTACATAATTTGTTCAGGACCTACTTGGCTATCAGTGTGTGCAGTTTGGTCTGTTTTCGAGCATCCCTTCATGGTGTGGCAGTTTCTCTGTCAGGCAGTGTATTACTCATAAAAACTGACAAGGTACTAAAGGGTAAGTGTTTTTACTACTTTATATAAATGCAAAAGTTTCCTTTTTAATATTTAGGTATTAGCGCCTTTTTGTTATCATAAAGTACAATGGTCAGTAGCAGTTACATGAATCTTCAGCTTCACATTCAGTATTTTCTACCATAATGCAACAATTTTACTTTTATTTTTAATTCGCAGTCTATGTATACCAACAGTTCCCTTCAGAAAACCGCAAGAATGAGGAACGACCAGGGTGGTCATACATGGTGAGGGTTAACTGGTGCTTGACTATTACCTATTTTATAAACTCCTTCGCTTCTCATTCGGATCTTCCCTGGGAGATTGTTTTGGCTCTCGCACTCCTTGCTTCTGTTTCCAGACAGGAGATATAATTGATCCCACTTTGGAATGTGGTACCCCTTATTAGCGGGCAATTAAAAAAATATGTATATAGCAGTCAAATGTTTCTTTTTTTAGTTTTATTGTTTAAGTCAGTCATTGCAACCATAAAACATATGGACGTATCTCTTCATTGTAGCTTGCTACAAATTTTGCAGTTATACTTTTAAATCATATCAGCATGCGCAAGATTTGCGAAAATATCAGTGTCTGCTGTTTTAGCAACCCATGTTAATAATAATAAAAAACAACAACATGTGAAGCTTTGCAAAAGGGTTTTCATTTGTAACCATTCTTAACTATAAAATATCAACAGTAGTCACTTTTGTAGTGTTCCCCAGTTTTTATCCTAGGCAGTGGCGGACGGTGGGTTTAAACCAATGTTTCAAACTCTGGGGAGGCCAGAACGATAATTTGTCGATAGCCACAAAAAGGAGGGGTGGGAGTGTCCTTCACATATATTTTTTTAACATATGGACAACCATATGTTCATTCATAAACGTACGAAAATATCCGGTTCATTGTTTCACTCAAGGTTTGTTCGACGCATTTCTGTTTCATAAAGCCCCAAAATATGGAATTTTAGTAAGATCCACAGAATGCCTTTTAAATACTGTTTTAAAAAACAAAGTTTTTATTCGTTGCAACCAAAATCGGTGCAACATATTGTTTTGATTCTAGTGGATATTACTTATACAGTAAATTAACTCAACGATCTGTCTTCCTCGCAAATCGTTCTATAACTTCATCATGCCACATACATTGTTTCGGAAATTTGCTGAGGATTTCCTTTTCCGCTGACACACAAGCTAATGCTAAGAGACGATCTTGAGTTGTAGAATTTCTAAAAAAAAGTTTTGATGCGCTTCAGGCATGAAAAACTTCTTTTGTGGAAGCACTTGTAGCAGGGATGGTCGCTATTAGACATAATAACTTTAAAGGTCTCTGTAAGAATTTCACTGCCGCCCCGGTGGCGCAGTGGTCTAAGCGATGGCCTCTAATCATTCGTCCGTAAGGGGTTCGGGTTCGAATCCCGGTGAGGCATGGATGTTGTGTTTGTCTTACGGCACTGGCTCTCTCCCTTCCCTGGAACCAGTGACCCTAAATTAGGGACGGGCGACTGCTTATAGCCCATTGAGTTGCTCACGGTGGTCGTTAAACCTCAAAAAAAAAAAAAAAAAAAAAAAGAATTTCATTAGTCTCATTTTCAATCTTTTTTTATTAATTTGTCCAAACACAAATCATGAAATGCTTCTTTGTGAAGTTGGGTGAAAACTGTTTCAAGTTCAGTGTGTAATTTTTCTTTGTTGAACAGTGCCCCATAATTTTCCATTAATGAAGCCGAAGCATCCACAAGAAAATGTTCATTATAGGTTGAGAACTGTGTCGTGTCGCCTAATTTAAGAAATTTTAATTTTTTTACAGTGTAAAAATCTTACTTCTAATTGCTTTAAAATGTTGTCCAAAATTTCGTAATACACCTGTTTGTACTTGGAAGTGGCAACATGTTCGTCTCTTCATTCATGGTGTTTCAGAGAAGTTAACCCAGTAACACTTTTGGCAAAAACCATAAATTTTTCGTACTGTTCTTCACTCCTCAGGTTTCTCATGTATGAAATACATTCTGAAACTGCAGTGATGCAGAACCAAACATCATTTGTCTTTTTCTGAATCACATCGTAAAGTAAATCAGTTTTTTGAAAGATTTTTTTAAAAATTGCGAGTAGAAATATAAAATTTTAAGTCCAGAAGGCTGTTTTTATAGTCTTGTGCCTCTTTGACTGTTGCAGCATTTGAATCTGAAGAATTCATAGTTAAATTGAACACCTGGATTAATTTCAGCCTGTTTGTATGCACTGCAGTAAAGATCTAGGCGTTAGAATTCCACCTAACCCCACCGTTTGTAAGCATACATTGTTCCACAATTCTGTCAAGAACAGAATATTGAAGAGTGATGAAAGAAAGATGACATGCCCTGAAGAGTGGAATTTTTTATTTTCACGGTTTTTATTCTAGAACAACCCTGTTACAAAACTAAATTCAGTGTGGAAAACAATGAGTAAAAAGAGCTTGAGGAGCAAATTCATGAACTTTCGTTTTTAAGCCATTCAGTTCTACCATAACACTAGCGCCATCATATGTTTGAGCATAGGGTTTATTCTGTACACTGTACTTTTCAAATACCCTGTGCAAAATACTGCAAAGACTTTCAGCACTTCTGTTTTCACTAACATCATAAAATCCACGGAAACATTCTTGAATTTCACCAACAGCGTCAACTAGCCTCACAATTACACTGAGATTTTTGTCACATCGGTGGTTTCATCAACAATGCAAGCATAAAAAGGGGCTTCATTATGCTATTTGCAATGAACTTCTGAATATCTTCTTGAATGATTTCCAAGAGCTCATTTTGAATAGTTCTGGATAAACCTCTAAAGTACCCCATTTTCTCCCAGTGTTCCTTTAATTCTTCGTTTCTGCTTAATATAAGCTGAAATATAGCTTTGAAATTCCCAGGATTTAGTGACTCCTCTGATTCGTCATGGCCTATGAAAGCAAGATCCTGCTTGCATACGACACATATAACATCAATTAAAATTTTCAATATCTCTCTATTATTTTTCACCTCTTTATTGTATTTAATTTTTAGCAATTTATTTTGTTCTAATAATTCTGAGATATTGTATACTTGCTTGGATAGGCCTTTGAATGACACACAATTTTTTTTTTTTTTTTTTTGATGGGAGATTTTACGACTGCCGTGAGCAACTCAATGGGCTATAAGCAGTCACCCGTCCCTAATTTGGGGTCACTGGTTCCAGGGAAGGAAAAGAGCCAGTGCTGTAGGACAAACACAACATCCATGCCACACTGGGATTCGAACCCAGACCCCTTTCAGACGAATGATCAGAAGCCATCGCTTAGACCACTACGCCACTGAGGTGGCACATACGAATTCAAATTATCTTTACCAGATGCATGTCTAACCACTGTCCTAGATCTAAGTTTTTTAAGTCGTCGTATCCTTCAGAAGATCACACACTTTTATTTGAGCTTAATAGCAAACAAGGCCAGCAGAATAACTTTGCCTTTACTATGCTACCACGTAACCATTTATGTTAATTGTAACATGAAGATCGGAATGTTATGTTTTTGCCTTTTTCTTTTTGCATAAGACAAAACTTGGGAAGAAGTCTTCCTTGTTTTATAATTGCATGTCTTTCAATGTCAGTATTACACATTGATATACTACAACTACTACTTTCCTCATCCATTATGTTGAATTTGTACTGCTAAATCCAAAAGTTTACAGGCAAAATTTATTGTTGTGACAACAGTAAAAGTAAAAAAAATTACTCACACCGTCTGATGCAGTACTCTCGGAAAACTTAACAGACAACTTTAGGATGTGCGGAGTCTAAATTACAACGTGCCTCCTGTGCTCTATTAATAGAAGCAGCAAGCTTCCGTTGGATGCCATGCACTGATTGGCTCCTGCACTCTGACCATGGTAACACCGGTGGCCCAGGAAATCTGGCCTCTCTCTGACAGCTTTATCACGTGTAGTTAGCTATGAAAGTCCAAGAAAGTGCAAGTGCTTGAGTGAACGGGCACTATGTAGCTGAATAATGCTGTATTTTATAGCTCTGCATTTTTTGTTGTTCTGCTTAAATGTGATTAATTCTTCTACTTTATACAAATACTTTACTGAGAGAATCATTGGGGAGGCCTGGCCTCCCTTGCCTCCTCTGACCAGCCGCCTCTGATCCTAGGTCAAAAAACAAATACATATTTCACTAAAAAAAATTTGCTACTCAATACCCCCCCCCCCCCGGTTGAAATTCCTGAATAAACCCTTGATTCTCACAAGGCACAAATACACAATTGCCAAACAATTTACTCTAAACAAATACACGATTGATTGAACCACACACAGCTCCTCAATGAAAGCTAGAATGAAACTAAAAATCAAATCGAAAGTGATGCAGGTACAGACTGCTGGTTGGGTGATCGATGGTAGAGTACATCCTATGAGCGGCGCTGGCAATCATAATTCATCAAGGGCACTTGAAAGTTCACAGTGGCTTGGGCACCGCTAAATATTGTTTGATCGAGCTGAATTTTTTTTTTATTTTTTATTTTTTTTTTCGTTTTGGAGGTTTAACGATTACCGTGAGCAAATTAATAAGCTATAAGCAGCCATCTGTCTATAATTTAAGGCCACTGGTTCCAAGAAAGAAAGGGAGCCAGTGCTGTAAGGCAAACACAACATCCATGCCTGACCGAAATTCGAACCCGGACGAATGGTCATAAGCCAGCACTTAGACCACTGCGCCACCAAGGCGGCTGAGCTGAAATTTTTGAGAGACTTTTAACTCATCAGATGACCACGTTTGCACATATAAGCATTTTAAATTTAAAACATGACTTCTTCACCCTATTGTACAATATATTTAGGAAGAAAAGTCAGCTTTTTTCCCCTCAAAACATCTTATAAATGCAAAAAAAAAAAAAAATAAAAAAAAATAAAAATAATAATAATAATAATAGACTTAAGAACTGAAATTGACAGAGAGAGTGGGGTTCTGTTGTTGCTGAAGTCACAGTTATAAATGCCCATAGTGCTGTCAATGTATGGCAGTTTAATTTATATATATATATATATATATAGCTTGTATATTTGTATATATAAAGAGCTTTTATAGAGATTAACATCCCAACATAATTTTGTGATCTGATCTCTGTCTGAAATAGCCATTGAAATAGCCATGTGCCTCTGTCTGAAATAGCCATACCTCTGCCAATGGTCTGATCATCACCGTTCAACCAAGAGAATGGACAACCCCTTTCCTTTGCAAATCAGAAATGAAGATGTTCACCATAGGATGACTCTTATCATCAATGCTGATCTTGCAATCTTTGATGGCCATTTTCAATTTAGGAGTACCAAGTGCTTTTTTCCCAGTGTGAGATGATTGTTTATCTGAGATAGTGCACTGAAATTTACGTCTAGGTGGGCCCTCTCTTTTGGCTGAATTTTAATCTTTCCTGGGGTGAGTTAAGAAAAACAAAACTATGGTGCCTTTTTTAAACGACATGGGTACACTCTTGTGTAACCATCCTTCTTTGGAAGTTAGTAGGTCAAGGACAGAATATTTTGGGAGGCAGAATGTTTAGTTCAGCTGAAACTGTGATCATATGGATTATTTCCCCCTGTGGCAAATGAATCGAGGTTTTACTTTATATATTGTCCTTTTCATTGCTGTTTGACAAAAATCAGAAAATTAAAACCCTGTGCAAATATTTGTGTCTTAAAAATCAGAAAATTAAGACCCTGTACAAATATTAGTGACATAAAAATATTTAGACAATCTCCAAAAGCAATTTTGCAAATCATTCTCTTTCCTTATTGTATTTACTACATATAATGTGTAGCAGGAAATTACTGTTACGCACGTTTTTATTACATACATAGTGGTTGCTGGACGAGGACACATTTGTTGTATTTGATAAGAAATTCGGAAGTCCAAATTTTCTTTGCAAATCAGAAATGAAATTTGGAAATCCGAATTTCTTATCAAATACAACAATAGCATATCCCTAAACGTGTCCTCGTCCAGCAACCACTACATATGTAATAAAAATGTGCATAACAGTAATTTCCTGCTACACATTATATGTAGTAAATACAATAAGTAACATACCACATATATTTTTCATTCAATAGCGAAAGTAGCTTTTTGAACTTTGCAGTAAATCATTCTCTTTCCTTTCATGGTGAAGACTTCTTTAGCACTTTTCCACATTACTTTCCCATTTCATGGTGAGCTAGACCCTACAATTAATATTTTAAGTATTATTCATTTGATAATTCTTCAGCATTAAACAATAAACCTGAGTAAGGGTCAAGTGAATAATTCTTAAAAAAGATTGCTCTTATTCATTTCATACTAAATTATTCTTGTAATGTATCATAATGGACTCCCTACAACACTATGTTAGTTTCAGAATTCCCTTCTCCCTTCATGGTTAAATAAAAAATTATTTTTATTTTTCCATAATTACGAAACGCATATAGCGTATGAAATCCGTTTATTTTCGTGGTGTGACTACACCACAAAAATAAACGGATTTCATTGATGTTCAATAAACGGATTTCATTGATGTTCAATAAACGGATTTCATTGATGTTCAATGCTTTTACAAGAAATGAAGATTTATCGATTGATGGAGAAAAGCTGGAGATAACAGACACGTACGTTTATCTTGGACAGCAGATATCAAGTGAGGGTCACATTGATGAAGAAATTAATCGGCGTACAAAACTTGCCTGGAGAGCTTTTGGAAGAAACAGCATAATTTTCAAGAGCAATATGCCATTATGTCTTAAAAGAAAAGTGTTTGATCAATGCATCCTTCCAGTGCTTACGTATGGTGCAGAGACGTGGACCTTAACTAAAAGAGACATACAAAGGCTGCAGACAACTCAAAGAAGCATGGAGAGGTGCATACTTGGTGTAACCAGGAGAGATAAGAAGAGGAACTCGTGGATCCGAAAAATGACAAGAGTGGAAGACATCATGATCAGAGTTAAATCCCTGAAATGGCAATGGGCTGGACATACTGCCAGAAGGACAGATCATCGATGGACAGCCAAAATTTTAGATTGGATTCCAAGGGACAGGAAAAGACCCAGAAGAAGACCACATGGGAGATGGGCGGATGAAATTCGAAAGTATGCAGGGGTGACATGGAGGAGACTGGCACAAGACAGGCCGTTGTGGAGGAAACTTGGGGAGACCTTCGTCCAGCAGTGGATTGATAATGGTTGACAATGATGATGATGATGATGCGTTTCGTAATTATTCAACTCTGGTGTATTTAAAAATAAAGTTTATTTTTCCATATCTATCAACTAATGATAAAATTATCAGTTACCCCTTACTAAAGGTACTTATATACTTCAGTCAAAACAGTTTAACCATTACATTAAACAATGCCAAAAGAATATTAAACATACACACAATCCACCTTAAAAAAGTAAAACTACAAGAACCTGAACCTGGGCGAAAAAATAATTTCCCTTGAAGATCGTATAGTTATATCTAATAAGTCACATCTTAGATCTGGTATGTCCAAGTCTAGAATGATTTTTTTAAATATCTATATACATATTTCTTCATGTTGCTGTGAAAATACTTTTGTGTGTGTTTTGATGTAAAAGTAAAATAGAATTTAAAACTTTTTTATTAAAAATGAACTTTACACTTGAAAAAGTTTAATAAAATGGATAGAATAAATCACACAACACAAAATTCAGGGACATCAATCTATATATTTTTAACCACATATTTATACTGCTGTTTGTGGAAGTTTCAACACCAAGAAAATATTTTTTTATACAATTAAATGTGTTATGAGTGCATATATTGACAATATATTTTGAAATGAATGCATTTGCTAAATATATTTGTGTTATGAGTTCATTTACTGATGATATATTTTTGAAATATTGAATGGTTCAGAAATTTGTGGGGGTTAACACCCTCTTGGGCACGCCACTGATGAGGAAGATGTGTGTGTGCATATGAAAATGTGTATATATATTTATACACAGAACAGTGTATTCACATACTTATATACACATGTACTCTCAACCATCAGAGCTAACAGAGGTGGGGATGCATAGTTATGTTTATTTTCCGAATACTAAAGTCTAACACTGAAGAGTACCAGTGTCAACTCAAAATTTTGGTGCTGCTATATATTGTTATATTCAAAACCTCACTCGGAATCTTGTGTTCTAATGCCGTGTTAACCTAAGGAAGTGTTGTGCTATTTACCTACTGAAATCCCAATTTATGCATGAATCACTTTTTGCTGCCAATAATCTAAATGCTCTCTATTAACAGTTTAAGTCTTTTAAATTATTCAATAACTCTGCCATTTCACTCAATTTTGCTTGCTTCATCTTTAAAACACAGATCAACACAAATTTCAACCCCACTAAGCCTTTTAGGAAATGTCCGAGGTTTGTTGTGATCACATGCCTCTACTAAAGCTCTACCCCTCAGCTTTTCAAAAGTCGGCTCTCATTGGCCAGAATTTTTCCCTTACATCTATCAAGGTATGGAATTCTTTTATGTGGATCAGGCTGTAGGTTGGATGATCCAAAACTTTCCATTTGAAACTTTCAAGGAGTTGGTTTGTTTTTGTGGCAATGTGGGCCGGGCATTTTCATGGAGGAGACACACACCACTGGATAGCAGGTCTCTCGTGCAATTTTGAATGGCCCACCACAATTGCTTCAATGTTTCACAATATGCTTCAGGACTTATTGTGGTTCCTTGGGGCATGGAGGGGACTTCTTAGGTCCCAGAAGAAAAATGCCATGACGTTTCGAATTGATGTTGTCTGTTTGAACTTCTTTGTTTTGGTTGGTGAACGAGGATGATGCCATTTCATCGATTTACATTTATTTGTCCTTGAGCGTAGCATAGGAAACCCAAGTTCTGTTCCCTCTCAGAAAGAAAAGAAAAAGAAAATGCAGCACCCATATGGTTTGTTTTGTGTTGGTCAGTAATCATGTGTGGAACTTCCCCTCGCACACATTTTTCTGTACCCGAGATGATCGAAGACAATTTCTTGGATTATGGTATGAAAAATGTGAAACATTTTCATGGATTTTGTCAAGTATGCAATGCCGATCCTGTTTGATGAATTCATCCATACAAGGCAGATCATCTGTAATGACAGACAGGTGCATGGTTCATTCCTCATCATGGACATTCTACCTCCCTGCATCAAACTTTCGACACCATCGCCACACTGTTGATTCATCCATAACATCTTAACCATAAACTTCCTTGATTTGACAACGAATCTCATATGGTCGCATATTTTTTGCATTAAGAATAAGAAATTGAATCACAGATTTCACTTCACACATGGTGGGATTGTCTATTTTCCTGCTCATTTTAAACACACCCATACACAGAAACAGTAAAAATGATATTAACTTGATGAAATTCACACAGCATATGACAAACAAGTAACTACGGTTGGCTAACCTTGAACTGGAGAGATTTATTCACCTGCACGCATGCAATGTGCAAATGGGTACTACTTTCTGAATTCCCTCATACACACCGATCAGCCAAAATATTTAAAACCACCTTTGCATTATGCAAATAAGCATGTGTGCAGCCAATTAGCATCACGTGCCAAGGTTTAGAATGATACATATATATCACCTGGCTCGGAGCTGTCTCAGTCAGTATTTCATTTCGTCTCAATATGGAAACAGCAAAAAATTCCTTGATAAGAGCATCTCCGAAACAGCAACACTGGTAGGAGTCTCATGCTATGCAGTAGTTACTTTGTAGTACCTATATCAAAGATGGTCAGAAACAAGGGACACTTTGAGCCGTAGACAAGGCATGGGCAGGCCACGCTTCACTGATGCTAAAGGTCAGCGCAGGCTATCTCGTCTTGTCCGTAGCAACAGGAGGGCTACTGTGGCTGACATTACTCATAATTTCAATTGTGGTAAAGAGCCCAATGTGTCCAAACATGCAGTTTATCATACATTCTTGGATATGTCCATTCATACACCTAAGCTCACAGCCATTCACCATCGTCACTTTGCAGTGGGCACATAATTTTCGACATTGGACCATAGAATAGGGTCTCATGATCAGATGAATCCAATTTTCTGTTACACTACATCAATGGACAAGCTCGTGTGCGATGTTTACCCAAGGAAGTTTCTCACCTGGATGCACTGTGGGACAGATTTAGGCGTGCTGGAGGATGTGCGACGAACTAGGTAATATTTTTTTGGCAGAACACTTGGGCCCATTATTCCTGTAGAGCAAACTCCGACAGCTTTCAAGCACCTGAACATTGTGGCTGACCAAGTACACCCCTTTATGGCAACTGTATTCCCTGATGGAGATGGCATCTTTCAACAAGACAATGCTCCATGACACACTGCAAAGAAGGCTCAGGAATGGTCCCAAGAACATGAAGAGAAATTCCATTGATTGTCATGGCCCCCATATGCGCCGGACAGGAATCCTATCGAGTATTTGTGGTTTGAACTGGAGAAACGGATGCGAGCAGCATCACCCCAAGCACATAGTTTACAGGAACTGTGGGTTCTTTTGTTGCAGTCATGGTACATATCAAGAGACACCTACCAACATCCCATTGAATCTATGCTTCATCGGGTGAGAGCTCTTTTGGCAGCGAATTGTGGACCTACATCATTAAGTAAGTAGGTGGTTTTAATGTTTTGGCTGATTGATGTATATGCACACAAACACAAAATCTATATGAAGCATCAGACACCCTTCAAATTTTCTACACTCCATAGAATGCAATCAGGAAAAAGTGTACAGATATAAATAAAAAGCTAAAAACACTCATACAAAAGTAAAAAAAAACAAAAAAATAAAACTTGATTATTAGCCTTATTACTTTTACCTTTTAGAAGAATTTTTGTGGTAAATGTTCTATAATTGGAGATATAATGGACATACCTGTGTTACCTAATTGAGAAATTCATTACAAAAATGAAAATTTAATTACCTTTACTTTTTATCCCATATGAAATAAATTTTACAGCTTCTAGAAATGGGATCGCAGTTACTGAATCCATACGACAGAGGAAGCAAAATCATGTGCACATGTTTTTCATAAAAAAAGTCTTTTGGCATATTTATATAAATATGTCAAAAGACATGAAAAAAGAATTAAGACTACTTGATGTGTTAAGAATGTGATGAAGACATATAATACATAGTTGAATTTAATGACAATGGTTAATTATTGCACAAATAAGACTAAGATAACGAAAAAGAACATGACGCTATAATAGGTGCAAATAATATTTATTTTCCTTATTTAAGTATATTTGTTGTCATTACATTTTCAGTAACAGTATTAAAACTGTGTTATCCAACCATTTGTATAAAACAAACTATTAGGGAATCTTGTATATCACCTTCAGAGGCCTTCATTACATTTTAAAAACACTTTTTTTGTTACCTAAAAGAATATTGCTTTTATTGGATAAGCTTTCAGATATTAACTTCAGAAGTTACAATCACTCTGGCTAGACAAAACCATGTGCTGAGGCTGTGTGTGCTCTTAGGTTATCCTTTCTGTTATAGACTCGTCCACAGATGCCACATCGAAATACTGATGGAACCACTGAATGACGAACTCGTTTATGGCGTCGCATGCTACTTTTATCAGAGAAAACAGCTTTGCATAAAGTGCATGAGAAGAGGGAAACTACATCTCTCTTGTATTGGGTTCTTCTGATCCACACTGTTCAAAACAGAAGTTTTAAAAGACACTTAACATTTATAAATAATAATGTACAACATATACAACTAAACATAATTTTACTATGAAATTTATGTGTTGGGTGTAGCAAATAAATAAAGGAAGATTTCATGAAATCACAATTGAATGGTTTCTTGAAAGAATTATAGTTGCCTCTTCACATTTCCAGTATGGATAAAACTGTCATAAATGAGAAAAAGCATAGTACATGTTGTTTATTGCATACTTATATGTAATTACTATCCTTTTCTTTTTACCTAGAGAGGGGAAGTGTCACCACAACCTTCTTGCAGCAAACACTTCAATTTTTAGCCTACAATACAAATTGCTTAAATTAGTAAAACCAAAATGGCATAGTTGTAACTGTATTTCATACACTTTTTGAATGAAAGCCTCAAATTTGTGTGAATATTGAATCATGCATTTTATACAAAATTGGTATTCATGCATTTTATACAAAATTGGTATTTTGAAAGATTCACAAGGAATACAAGTTATATAATTAATTGGAATGTTTCCATTGTTGGAGAAAGTAAACAAAATAAAATATTTTTAAACCATGTGAGCAGACTACTTGTATATTACAAAAGTGCACATATTAAGTAGTACTTAACCTTAAGTTTTCTTTCAATAGATATGCAGCATATTGCTGTTCTTTTTATATTATCTGTGGCCATTATTATGACTTTTATGAAATGGTTTTAAGAACATTAAAAACCGAATTATTAATATATGAAGCTAAAAAAAATTAAATCACGGTTAAAACTTGATCCTCAACCAGATGAGCTCTGTGTGGCTCTTTATTTATGTAAGTTTGTAAAATAAAATGTATGGAGCTTTACTGGTTTAAGTTTTAACTATAACTCAATATTTTTTAGTTAATACATTTATCATTTGTTTTTTGGATGTTCTTAAACAATTTCATATGAGTTATGATAACGGGCACAGAGTGTACAAAAAAACAAACAAACCTGGCAGTGTTTGAAAGAAAACCAAAGGTAAGTACTACTTAATATATGCAGTGTTGTAGTGTATGAGTAGTCTGCTAACATGGTTTAAAAACCTGTTTTGGTACATGGCTCATCAAATCATTAATGTTTGTATATTTTACTTTTATAACTTGTAATAAAAATATTTACTACATTTGGAAAATGTTTAAAAGTCAGATGCTCTTGTTTTACGTTTTTTTTTTTTTTTTTTTCATGAGAATGATTTTTTTCATGATAATTGATTTCCTTTTTTCCATTTCAATCAGCAGAAGTAATATTTTGTGTTCTTCTTATTTTTTTTGTTTATACAGGTTCGTTATAAATGTTGACTAGTTGGTGAAATGCTCAGCAAGAAAGCCAACATCTGGTCTGTTTATATTTGTACAAATGTCAAAGCCACTGACTATCGTAAGTGACAGTTATCATCCATTGCTGTAACTGGCAAAAGGTTAAAAAAGCCTGTCATATATTGTAGTTTGCCTTTTTTTTTTTTTTTTTGACAGTCTTGGACTTGCTCCATCACTCATTATTATTTAGCTAGCTATGATAATATGTTTTGTAGAAGAAGTAGCCAGTTCCCAGATTTTGCTCTGCTTAGCTCTGTGACTTTTTGCCAGTTATATCACAACTCTAAATGCAGCTGTGATATAGTTGTCATGTCTGATAGTTGGTTTCGGCAGTATTAAAAAGGTAAACAAAATAGCTCAGCATCTCACAAATTTGTTAATATATATATAACAAACATGTATGAATAAAAAAAAAACAATTTTCTTTCCATTGAAATGGAAAGGAAGTATTAACTATTGTCATAAAAAAAGTTTTCACATGAAAAAAAAAAAAAATTGAATTAAACTTTAAGTGCATCCAACTTGTAAACCATTCTGCATGTTACATTTTCCTTGCAAAAGTTGAAATTCTAACAAATAATTTGCATTTCCCAAGGACTACTACTGACTGAACGCTACTTATTCGTAGCCTGAGCTTAAGTTCCACAAGAACAGACAAGAGCCATCATTAACTCTTTCAGTGTTGGGTAAAGGAGATACATGTACTCCCCAGTGTTGGGTTTTAACGTAGGCATGCATACTCTCTGGTGTCAAGTTTTAAAGCAGGTACGTGTACTTCCCAGTGTCTGATACTGAAGCCCAGATGTTGACGCCATACTCCACTGATCATTCACACACAAAAGGAAACATTGTTATTGCTTTTTTTCCATGATAAACTACAGCCATCAATCAAAAACTTTTGTAAACTTAAGGCCATCTATCGAAATATATATATATACTAGTATATAGGGATGTAAGGTCAGGTGATGCGTAACATCACAGCCTCTCCTTGACAAATGTCAACCCCGCCTTCTCGTGGTACATCCTGTTCCCACTAAAGGGGCTCTGACGACCGCCAATAGCGGTATAACTATACCATCGGGATTAGAGGAAATGCTATCTCACACTCACCAACCCGCTTGGCCAGCGTGGTGAGTTATGGCCAAACCCCTCCAAAATGACTCCACAACTTAAATCTTGGCCCTCAGTCTCCGGCAGCTGGAATGTACCTGGCCAAGGCAGCGGCCAGTGCGACATGAAGGCAGAGGGTGCTAAGAATCCCCGGAGGACCGGACTAGGCTGCCATCTGATGCTGACCTTGGCTACGTATAACGGATGCTCCCTATCTTCTGATTCAAGGCTTCTTGAATTGGAAGAGGAACTACAAAGGATCAAGTGGGACATCGTCGGGCTAAGTGAGGTAAGGAGAAAAGAAGAAGATCTCATTGAACTGAAAAGTGGACATCTCTTCTACTATCGTGGGACAGATACTGGCAGAACTAGTGGTGTTGGATTTATAATAAACAAGAAACTGAAGGATAAAATTGTAGAAGTTGAAAGTTCCTCTGACAGAGCTGCACGACTCGTTATCCAACTCTCGAGAAGATACCAGGCTCAGATTATTCAAACTTATGCACTCACCACAAGTCATGCTGAAGAAGAAATTGAAGAATTTTATGAGGAAATTCGTGATCTAAATAATAAAGGTAAGCAGCACTTGAAGATAATTATGGGAGATTTCAATGCAAAAATAGGGCAACGGCAACAGAATGAAACTTCAGTAGGTAAATTCGGTCACAGCAACAGAAACCAGCGTGGAAATACTCTCGTAGAGTTTGCAGAGGCAGAAGGGTTTTTCATCTTGAACTCCTTTTTCAAGAAAAAGCCACACAGGAAATGGACATGGAGACATCCAAATGGGATGACAAGTGAAATTGATTTTATTATGTGTAACAAAAAATTCGTCATAGAAGACTGCAGTGTGCTAAACAAGTTCAACACAGGCAGTGACCATAGATTGGTGAGGTGTAAGATGCACCTCAACACTAAACTCGAACGTAGCAAGCTCATAAGACAAAAAAAGTATTGACATAACCAACCTTAAAAAACACCATAATACCTTCAAATTGGAACTGAAGAACAAATTCTCTGCTTTAGAAGGCCTAACATCGGAAGAAGTGGATATTTCTGAAGTTAACAGAAAAGTAACCAAAGCTCTTTAGGAAACAGCAACAAAATTAGCTGGGTCTAAGAACAAATTGCATGTGAACAAATTATCAGGAAAAACCAAAATGTTGATGCAAAAAAGAAGAGAGATGAGGACAACTAAAGAAGATGTGACTTCCAAAGTGGAATATATAGAGCTATGCAAGACAGTACGAAAAAGTATCACTGAAGACGTAAGGAAATTCAACTGTGAACTAGTAAGGAAAGCAATTGAAAACAACCAAAGCCTAAAGATAGCAAAGGGACATCTCAATAAGGGAAAAAAACAGATTATGGCACTGAGAAAAGAAGATGGTTCTGTAACAAGAAATAGAGGCGAAATTTTGACAAGAGTGAAAGATTTCTACTCCAAATTATATGAAAGGGATGATACATGTACTCCAGGCATCATGAAAGGTACCAGAGTTCTTCCAGTCCTTCCAGCAGAAGTTGCACATGCAATCAAGAACATGAAGCGGGGAAAAGCTCCAGGAGAAGATGGAATTACTGTAGACATCATACAAGAAGCAAGTGGAGAAATCGAAACAGTACTCGCCCAAATTTTCACTCGATGCCTTAATGAAGGGAAAATTCCTGAGGATTGGAACAACGCTACAATGATCTTGCTACATAAAAAAGGTTACATTGAGGATCTCAGGAACTCCAGACCTATCAGCCTCCTATCAGTGGTTTATAAAATCTTCACTAAAGTTCTTTCACACCACTTGAAGGTAACACTGGACATGGCTCAACCGAGAGAACAAGCTGGATTCAGGAGTGGCTACAGCACAATAGATCATATCCACGTACTGAGAGAACTAATTGAAAGAGCGAGGGAATATGAACTTCCATTGTGCATGGCTTTTATCGATTATGAAAAAGCCTTTGATTCGGTGAAACCATCAGCAGTTGCAATGGCTCTGAAATCCTGCGGTATTGAAGATGCATACATTAATATTATTAATAACATCTATGAAAATGCAAGTGCAAAGATTCTGCTATTTGAAAATACAACACACATAAAAATTGGAAAGGGAGTGAGACAAGGTGACACCATATCTCCGAAGCTCTTTAATGCCACATTGGAAAATGTCTTTTAATCACTGAACTGGGAAAACAAAGGGATAAAGATTAATGGAGATTATCTAACCCACCTTCGTTTTGCTGCTGACATAGTCATTTTTGCAACTACCCCATCAGAGCTACAGAGTATGATGCAGGAACTTGCTGACAAGAGTAAAGAAGTGGGATTAAAAATGAACTTTCAGAAGACAAAAGTGATGTTCAATGCTTTTACAAGAAATGAAGATTTATCGATTGATGGAGAAAAGCTGGAGATAACAGACACGTACGTTTATCTTGGACAGCAGATATCAAGTGAGGGTCATATTGGTGAAGAAATTAATCGGCGTACAAAACTTGCCTGGAGAGCTTTTGGAAGAAACAGCATAATTTTCAAGAGCAATATGCCATTATGTCTTAAAAGAAAAGTGTTTGATCAATGCATCCTTCCAGTGCTTACATATGGTGCAGAGACGTGGACCTTAGCTAAAAGAGACATACAAAGGCTGCAGACAACTCAAAGCAGCATGGAGAGGTGCATGCTTGGTGTAACCAGGAGAGATAAGAAGAGGAACACGTGGATCCGAAAAATGACAAGAGTGGAAGACATCATGATCAGAGTTAAATCCCTGAAATGGCAATGGGCTGGACATACTGCCAGAAGAACAGACCATCGATGGACAGATGGACACCGAAATTTTAGATTGGATTCCAAGGGACAGGAAAAGACCCAGAAGAAGACCACATGGAAGATGGGTAGATGAAATTCGAAAGTATGCGGGAGTGGCATGGAGGAGACTGGCACAAAACAGACCGTTGTGGAGGAAACTTGGGGAGACCTTCGTCCAGCAGTGGATTGATAATGGTTGACAATGATGATGATGATATATAAGAACTCAACCCAAATGTGTATACAGTGTCGAGAACACTCCCAAAGAAGAAAACAAATTTCAAGAATGTGTCATGGATGATTGTAGCACATCCACAACACTGAGTTGGAGAAACATTTGCATGCACTAGATGCATTGTTGACACTGGGTAAAGGGAAGCTTTTCATGCACTGACACTGGGTAAAGGGAAGCATGATATGTCGCTGACACTAAAAGGGTTAAAAGCAACTGAACTGTTCTTCTTGTTTGTGTTCATCTCCACAGACTGAGCACTAATACTAGCAAAAAATTATATCTGATGGAAGCTCTCAGACACTTTTGAAACTTTTCATCTGAATGTGAAACTTATTCTCTGACTTACCATGCTGAATATTATTCATATTAGTGTCATGATGGAGGTGAAGCAGTATAAATCCCCAAACAGAAGGAACATTAAAAGCAATGCTATAAAAGAGTAAACTATTTTACACACCCTTTTGTAGAACAAAATTCACATTTTCTGGCAAGATAAATGCACTTACTAACGCTAAGTAGGACCCATGCTTTTGTATGTGACGCTTAAGACTTCCATGTATGATTTCTAATTCATGGTGCTGATATGTATATTACCAGAACCTCAAACTATCATTATTTCATTTGTTCCTATCAATACAAATGTAACTAAAATTTCACTATACAGTGAAAACCCCGATTTCAACCTTTTCAGGGAACCAGCATAAAAAGTTGTATGATGCAGGAAAACGTAAAACCGAGGTCGAGGTAAAATAAACTTTACAGGCATACATGATGTGTACAAAAAATAGAAACTAATGCACACTAGTAATACAGTACTATACTAATACATAGTATGTATTGTAGACACATTTATGTAAGAACCAAAAATGCAGTATAACTATGTATGCATACTTGAATTATGGGATGATGGTTTGGAAGAAATTGGTAATTTCCTTTTGATTTCTATTTTTAGTGTCTAGCTCAAGCAAAGCTTTCTGAATAATTGAAAGGCTTTGCAAGTTTTAATCCATTTAATGCCACTTTGAACAAAGGCATAGGTTCTGAAATTTCGGCTACATTGTCGTCATTATCTTCTTCCACCGAACATCCATTACATCGGAGATTGTTTGAACCAATTTCACTGATGTAATTATCCTCTGGCTCATTTGGAATGTCAAGTCCATTTGAATCATGCTCTGCTTGCATGGGAACTTCATGTGATGTTGGAAATCTGCCCTCCCAAAAGAATAAGAAATGCAAGAGCATGTCATGCTATTCTATGAAGAAGATATGAAATGTATCGCTTCCATTATATTTATTTTCTGCTTCCATGCATCTTCATGGTTTCCGGAATCAAGTTCAGCCAGTGCTTTTTTTCACCATTTCTGATAAAACTCTTTGAAGGAGTGAATAATTCCCAAAGCGCATGGCTGAAGTTTGTTTGTGCAATTTGGAGGGAAAAACTGTATGCAAACATTTTGAAGTTTTAAATAACATGGGCTTGAACACTGATCAATAAATAAGATAATATTTCACTTTTGCAATCTTATTTTCTTATCTAGATTGTGCAAAAAATCTTGAAATGTATTATAAATATTGAACAGGAATTATAGAGGATAATTTTTTTATAGGAAGCTATGAAGTCATTAATTCTTGAAATGTAGTTTGCATTATCCAGACCCTTTTGTTTGCTTCATAGCTCGTAGGGAAACTCTTCTCATTTTTGAAGCAACAAGGCTTCTTAGAATTGCTGATCACCAGAGGTGTTAATTTTTCCACCGTTGGCATTGAATATAATTAGACAGGCATTCTCATTTTTGACATTTTTCCACCGTGGTATGATTCGCCCTTCACAACATATTTTTTATCGGGCAGTAGATTTTAAAAAAGGCCAGTCTCATCAGTGTTAAAAATGTCCTTTGGAGCATAATTTACGACTAAAGCAGGCAAGATCTTCATCTTCCATTCCTCAATTGTAATCGGATTAACACTTGCAGATTCACCACTAAATGATTGGTACGTTGTGTAGGATTGTGGCATTTCTTTAGTCGATCCATCCATCCATTTGAAGCTGTGAAGTCATTTAAACCAAGCCAAATAGCAATTTCCAAGGCCTTTTCCTTGAATATTGATCCATCTAGAGGTATGCTTGTGGCTCAAGCTTGCCTAAACCACGTCATTAAAATTGTTTCCAGTTCACCATGAGGCAAACTTTTCAAAGTCCTTTTGTTATTAGCACAATGGTCTAACCTCTGAAGTAATTTTTATTGGCTCTTTCTGTTTTAAAATTTCAGTTTTGAAACTGGTAATCCAAAAGACTTGGCTAATTCAACTTTAGCTCCATGAAATTCACTATCTTTTTGTATAATGGAGGCTTTTTCAGCTAAGGAAAGACATTTGCACTTCTTACTCGTCATCTTCAAACTCATGTCTGAAAAGCAAAATTTAAACAGATAGCAAATTGACTGAATTGCTCTCAGAACCTCATACTGTTCTTGCTAAGCTGAGACGCAGGCCCATTCAACACAGAGATTTACGGCACTACACGAGGTGCACCAGCAAAGTTGCTAAGATAAGACACATACAGTCTGAGGAATGCAGGCCAGCCCCAACTGGTCATCACCTGCTTTCGACAAATTCTGGGGAGGAACAACCAGTTTAAGGCAACCTGGTTCTGCTGAGAAATGTGGCAGGAGCGGGAAGAACCGGTTTATACACTGGTGTGCAAAAATTAAGGACGAAGAGGATAAATTAGCATAACAGCGGAACGAGCAGGTAGAATGGACCAAAAGACCACTCAGGAGATAGACTAGGGTCTGGTATGGTAGGGCATGCGCATATATGCAGCATGATGCATCAGAAGGGTATAAAGCACATGGGCAGTGTACGCTCAGCAATTTGGTGAAAGCTATTGCACAGTGTACATCGGTTTGAACGATGTTGAGTTGCTGCCACCATTTGATATGGCCAACAGGCAATCCAGTAAACGACATCTGGATGACTTTACCCGAGGTCGTGTCATTGGGAAGTTGGAAGAAGGTCGGAGTGTGACTAGTGTGGCTGAGGAGTTCAGGATCGCTCACAGCATCGTTTCACGAGCTTGGAGAGCATTTCAAATGACAGGAATAGCTGTCCGAGAGTTTAGCAGTGGTCGTCCACGAGCAACCATGGCGGCGGACGACTGGTATATTGTCCTACAGGCGAGAAGAGACAGACGGCAGCCAGCGGGAGAAATCGCAAGGCACATGCAACAGACAACTGGACGTCCACTATCACGTTTTACCATGGCCAGGAGGCTGCACAAAGGTGGTCTATTTGCACGACGACCAGTACGGTGTGTGCCATTAATGCCTGCTCATTGGAGACGGCAGTTTCTGTGGTGCCAGGAACACAAGAACTGGACACATCAGCAATGGGGTCGAGTTCTCTTTACGGATGAGAGCCGATTTAGTCTAAGGAGCGATTCTGGATGTATACACCTCTGGAGAGTGCAGGAAACACGCAATCACACCTCCAACATCATCGAAAAGGGACCGGTTTGGAGGTGGCGAAGTTCTCGTTTGGGGCGGTACCATGCTTGTAGCCGTACTGACCTCTACATCTTCCAAGGAGGTTCAGTCACTGGTGTCCGCTATTGTACCAAGGTTTTCCTGCCCCACGTGCATCTGTTTAGAGATGCTGTGGGTCCTGAGTTCCTCTTCGTGGACGACAACGCTACACCTCATCGTACAGTGGCTGTCACAGAGCTGTTGGAGAGTGAAGATGTTCAACGCATGGATTGGCCCGCAAGGTCCCCAGACCTAAATCCAATCGAACACGTGTGGGACCTTCTTGGTAGACGCTTGGCAGCACATCACCAGCCGCCAGCAACGATTCCGCAGCTGCGATTGGCGCTACAAGAGAAATGGGCTGCGATGCCTCAACAGCTCCTTGACAACCTCGTCCTCAGCATGGACAGACGTTGTAAATCCTGTAACGCAGTCAGGGGTGATCATATCCCCTACTAAAGACCCGCCTGTCACATGGACGTTTCTGTCTTCTGTCCAGTTGTGCTCCAAGCTACCTTTTCAATAAAGTGCCTTTGTATTCCTTGTTTGGACGGTTTTGCTCACTTATTCCATATTCTTACATCTTGGGAATCTTATGGTATGATTTGAGTCGATGTGGAGCACTTCTGCACGACGTTACATTCGAAAAACTGTGTCATCCTTAATTTTTGCACGCCAGTGTATAAAACAATCTTACATGCACAGAAACCAAGAAACATACGAATTTAAAAGAAAATCAGGTTTGGCACCAAAAATTTTAAACGACGTTTGATGCAGGAAATCATGTGATTGGAAAAACGTATGACACGGGAAACATAGGCAAATTATTGGGACTATGGAAAAACATAAAATATGGGGATGTAAGATTGAGGTTTCACTGAACTAATGTTTCCAACCACATATACCTATATACTGAATACCCCTGGAAAAGTCCTGGAATTTATTTTCTGTAAGTGTGTGAACTCTTGTGTCTGTTATCGCTTAAACAATATTATATATTGCAAAAATAGTGTGTAAGATACTTCTGTGGAAGGTACTGAATAAATATGGTATTACTAGGAATCTACTTAATAGTGTGAAAGCCATGTATGCTACCAGTAGAGCATTTGTATCAGTGAATGGTGCTATATTGAAATGGTTTTCTATTTGTACAAGAGTCAGACAAGATTTTGTAATGTCACCATGGCTGTTGAATATATTTAGGGACACATGATGCCAAAATGGACAATACTGGTTTATGTTTTGGCAATATCTGTGTGTGTAGACTGCTGTATGCTGATGACACAGCCCTGTTGGCAGAGATCAAAGGAGAGTTACAAAGTATGTTGTCCCACTTGTACGAAATTCAAACTGAGTATAATAAATAAGGGAAAAATCAAAGTTATGGTTTTTGAGCAAGGAAGTGTTAGTACTGAATGCAAGGTAAGTCTAAATGGCACAGTGACTGACCAGGTGAATAGGTTTGTGAGTTAGGAAGCATGTTTGACAGAGAGAACAAATTAGATGGTGAAATTAGTAGGTGAATGAATTCTTCATTGAAAGTCATAGCTGCTTTAGGAGGATTTTACAGGAACGATGGGTTCTCAAGAGAGTCCCGAAAGGCTGTGTATGAAAGTGTAATTGTTCCTACTCTGATGTATGGCAGTGAAACCTGGGTACTGTAGAAGAGACACAGGAGTTGTTTGTGTGCTGAAGAGATGCATTACTTATGAGGGATTTTGGCAAGATACTCTCCAATCATGTGAGGAATGAAGATGTATTGCAGTTGTGTAATGTGAGACAAAATGTTGTCAGTAAGGTGGAGACTAATATTCTTAGGTGGTTTGGCCATGTTGAAAGAATGTGTGATGAGATGCTTACTAAGATAATTTATTCAGCCCAAGTGGCAGGAAAGAAAGGTAGAGAATGCCAAGGAAATCATGGGAGGACCAGATTCAAGAATGAGTATGAAGTACAAAAGGTCTTGTGCGTGCCATGTGATGGATGTCAGTGAAGCTCGAGCTATGTGCCTGGATGGTTATAATTGGGGATGTTTGATACACTAACAATAAGTAAATTCTAGTTCCATCAGTTAATCATTTATCCGGTAGTTTGTCTTTCTTTGAGGAGCAAACCTCTGAATGAATCGCAGAGAACAGCTTAGTGATATGTATGTATGTAAAAATAGTGTGTGTGCACCATGTACAGTGAAATTTTACAGTAAACTGTGATGTGATGGTGTAGTTAGGAACAAACAAAATGACAATCTTATAAAATTAGTACCAATGTGCTGTTTACTTAATTTTGTTGGTAAGGCTTACCATTTCCCTTCTGCATTTTATTTTGATTCCACTTTCTTCAACAAAGTGGATTTCTCTGACTTATTTCCAATTGAAGATACACTGTTTTTATTTTGAAGGTACACCTACATTTAATCACAGAAAATTATGTTTTAGAAATTTGCCATCTTGTGTGGCAAATTTTCAAAACAATTAAAATTAATGTACAAAAGTTTTTCCATTTGAATACAAAATGCTTATTGGGTGTACTTTGCTTAGTAATAGGAAAAGACCAACTAATAGTTGTTCATATATTCTTCATCTCTCTGATTTGGTATCACAGTGAAAATTTCTGAAAACCAATTCTGATAAAATTCAGCAAGTGGGACCTTTGTAAGCATCAGAAATTATATTTAATAATTCTTAGTGATCCAGACACCCCGTTTTTTGGCTATTAATTAGGTAGGACCTGGTCACTCAGTAGAGAAAGACCCAAACCCAGTCTGTGGACAGCCTGTTAGTTTACAACCACAAAAAACGAAATTCTGTGTAATGATGATCAAAAGACTCCAAATCACTGGGTTTTGTGCCAGAACTCTTAGGTGGAATGACCAACTGCAACTGTAGGCTGTGGGACTGATCACAAATGCTGATGGACCTTTTACAATTTTCAAGACACAAAGAAGATGGCAAAGGACCAAGTGTGGGATATGGTGGGCCTACCATCACAGAAGTGACCTGGAATTAATAAATGGTATATAACAGATCTCAGCAGAGCGAGTGTAAGACTGATGTGAGGAATAAATGGAAAGCTGAATGGCTTGATTGAAGAAATCAATAAGTATGGATTAGATGTACTGTAAGTAAAACTGTAGGCAAAAGAACCAAGTGAGATACAAGAAGAGAATGAAATGGTGTGCGTGTGTGATCTGGATTTTGGATGATGAAGAGAAAATGCTGGTGTAGCTGTGATTTTAAGTGAAAAGGAGAACATTTGGATTCACTATAATTGCATAAGTAAGAGAATTCTGTGAGTGTATCCAAAAGCAAAGCTTTGCAGAACATCTTAATTCACTATAATTACACACATAAGAGAATTATGTGGGTGTATCCAAAAGTGAAGCTTTGCTGTACATATTTTCTAATTTTTCTTTGCTGTTCAGCTTTACTGCTCTTTGGGATTATAAACCTTCTGGTAGGAAGAATGATTTCTGGAATCAGCTAAAAGTTGTTTTGATTTTGTTTTATGCTCAGGAGTAAGTTATTTTAGCAGGAGATTTCAATGCAAAAGTAGGTCATGAGAATGAGATATCTAAAAATGTTCTGGGCAATTTCTAATTTTGGATAACTGATACTGAGAAACAGATGTGATATCCATCATACAAATGAATGTGAAGTTAATCCGTGGAAGAATTGATTCTTCACAAATATATGATAGGTATATATGTTAGAGATTTGCATGGGCCATAATTTGAAAAGCCTGGTCCCAAACTTTAGGGACCCTAACCAGCCCAGAATTTCCAGTTTACGGCCTCGCCTGGCTCATTTCAGACTTAGTTAGCATTCTCTGACACTTATTGCAAATAATGCAAGGCTTTTTCTAGAGCACTGCTCTTCATCAGCCAGTGGGTGACTGCAGAACACTTTCTAATGGCCTGAGAAACATCAGCAAAGGAAATTCTAAAATGAAAAAAAAATTCAAGTGCCTTTGGATACACGGACTTTGAATTTTGAAATCTAGTGTTAGCTATGCTGTGGTAAATTATATAATTGAAAATTTTAAAAACTACTAAAAAATGCGAGCATATCAAATAACTACTTTGTAATTCTGTAACACAGATATCCTGTTAACTGCATTTTTCTTTTACTGAAAGTTACGTAATAAGATTCAACACCTAAATGAAGTAATTGATATCCATAATATACACATGCACTTTTACTCTTCTTTTTCATGTGGTCCCAAAGTCCTATTCCATTTTGTTATGTAATGTGCAATTCAGGAAAAATTGAAGACCCCCTCCTGTAGAGAAACAAAGGAGCTTTACTGAACTGAACTACTTTAGTAGTAAAGGGAATGTAGCACAGAGAGAATGCCATTTCTTATGGGAATTCCTCCCACTGGTGAGGTTTCACCTGACTGCAAATTTCTGTTACAAATGTAAAGACTTTTCCTCTTCTACACTTAGGTACAAACAAGGTAGCCCTCAATCCTGAAGTATGTAAACAAATACTTCAAATGTCCTTATCTCTTGTTGTAGCAACAAACTGTGTCAGAAGTTTGTTTTGGTTTCATGAAGCTGGAAACTCTATGTAAACATTTCTCAGAAAAGAAAAACAAGCAAACCATATTTTAGTCACTAAAGCCAACAAAATGAAAATGGAATTTGACTTCAACCTTTGAAGCACCAAACCATCCCATTCATCTTACAGCCAGGCTGGTTAATTTCAACTGTAGCTAATCAATGCATCTAGTAGCAGATGGAGTCTTTTGTTTGACTAAGTGAACTTTTCCATCTGATTATTTAACATGTCAGTTTTCATTTTGCGAGACAAACAGATGCTTTTTTAATCAAGGATCAAAATGCTAAACTTACCAGTACAGGCCTCGCTTAGCCTGAACCCGGATTTTTTCACTTAGCTGATTAAAAAAAAAAAATCCACTTCGTGCAGACCTCTAACATGTGTGTAGTTATTGGCATTTGGCATATAGATACTGTACAGTACATTTTCCTGTTTCTCGTGTGGTCATTCTTCAGAAAACTTGGAAATTACATCTCCCTGGAGCAGGAATCAAATCCACATCTCCCAATTTATGTTTGCAGAACAATTGTATTAACTCTTCAAACATAAGAAGAAATAATAATAAGCAGATTAAATATATTGGATCGTTTCAGTACATGAAAGGAATTTCAGCTGAAATTAATAAATTGTGTAATACATATAATTTACAATTGGGCAATAAAGTACATACCATTAAAAATTTTGTAATCAATATGAAAGAAAACAAAAAGTGCTTGGACAGAGCTGGCGTTTAAGAAATTCCTATAAGCAACAATCCTACAGTATCATTATATAGGAAGCACTAAAAATAAACTAAAACATTGTTTACAACAGCACTTACGGAATTGGCAGAAAAAAGAAGCAAAAACTACTTTGGTCCAGTACTGTATTGAACAAAGGCAATACCCAAAGTTTGATGAAATAAAAATTATTAAGAATTGTCGTACAGAAAGGCATTTGAGATTGGCGGAGACAGTGTTGACAGAAAAAATAGACACAGGTTATGCAACGTTAATGATCCTAATAGCTTAAATACATATTGGAAGGATTTGATCAGAAAGGAAAACTGCAGAGAAGAACAGAGGAGAAAAGGCAAGAGGGAAAAAAAAAGAAAAAAAGAAATGATGTAATAAAAACATGTTAGAATAAGATGATTAGTTTCAAGAATCAAAATAAATCGAACAGATATTTATAGGTACGAAAGAAAAAGAAGGATATTGGGTCATCTGATGGATGGCGCCACTGCACCTGAACTACGGAGAACGTAAAATTGAGACGATGCCGCGCGGGCACTGGAACATTCGCTACGTTTCGTGGATGGTGACGGGTGGTACATCTGTTGCGTCCGCTCCTTGAAAATGGCCAGGGCGATGGTTGAAAGTGCTTGGTTGTTATGCTTGTTTCTGAGGGGAGAGAGGTCTGTCAGCATTGGATATAGTGGTTGTGTCAGGTTTTTGGGTTTATTTTAATTTGGCACTGATGTGCAATTGTAAATAATTTTGGGCTACAGCTTTTAACTTTGACGTTTTAGGAAATGTGTAAATAGGTTTTTATTGATTGATGTTTTAATTAGATTAAAGTGTTTTAGGGAGTTCAATTGTGTATATTTGTGGTGGATTATTTTGAATCTGAATTTGGTCATAGGGAAAAGAGGGAGGGGGAGTGATGTTTGTGTGAGTTGAAAATTATTATTATTATTTTTTTTTTTTGTTGCAGCCTCGAACCACGATGTAAATAAGAAAAATACGTGTGGGAAATGTGTAAGGCGAAAAACCTACTAAATGATTTAGGGAATAAAGGTGAGTAACCTCAAAACTTATATTTATTGAACAACGTATTCACCGTTTGGTTCCACTACCTTCTCCCATCTTTTGGGCAACTTCATAATGCCATCTTCCCAAAACTTTTTATCTTTTGGAGCGAACTGTTCCAGGTGCCTTTTACAGTCTTCCAAGGAATTAAAAAAATGTCCACTCAGAGAATTTTGTAAAGACCGAAATAAATGGAAATCCAAAGGTGCAATGGCTGGTGAAAATGGCAGATGAATCAGAACTCTTCCCAGCCAAGCTGTAACAGTTTTTGCCTGGTCTTCAAAGAAACATGCAGTCTGATGTTATCCTGATGAAAGATTATGCATTTTCTGTTGACTAAATCTGGACACTTTTCATTGAGTGCTGATTTCAGTTGGTTTAATTGGGAGCAGTATTTGTTGGAATTAATTGTTTGGTTGTCCAAAAGGAGCTCATAATAGAGGACTACCTTCCAATCCCACCATATACACAACATCACCTTCTTTAGGGTGAAGACTGGCCTTTGGTGTGGTTGGTGGTGATTCATTTCACTTGCCCCACAATCTCTTCCATTCCACATTATTGTACAATATCCACTTTTCATTGCCCGTCACAATTTGTTTTAAAAATGATTGATAGCAATGAAATTGAGATATTAATTGAGAACAATCAACATTATACCACGCGGGAGATAGCCAATATACTCAAAATATCCAAATCAAGCATTGGAATTCATTTGCACCAAATGAAACATTTTGTTACGTTTAATTAGAGAATCACATGCAGAAATACGGTCAAGCAGATTTTTTTGCTTAACTTATGTGGAACCCAAACATCAAAGCAATTTACATAACCAAGCTGGTGCAAATGAATTTCAATGCTTGATTTGGATATTTTGAGTATATTGGCTATCTCCCGCGTGGTATAATGTTGATTGTTCTCAATTAATATCTCGATTTCATCGTTCTCAACTCCAACAGGTCTACTCGACCTTGGAGCATCGTCCAGCGAGAAATCTCCAGCACAAAACTTTGCAAACCACTTTTGACATGTTTGATCAGTCACAGAACCTTCTCCATACACTGCACAAATCTTTTTTTGCATTTTAGTTGCATTTTTACCTTTCTTGAAATAATAAAGCATGATATGCTGAAAATGTTGCTTATTTTCTTCCATCTTCAATATTAAAATGGTTACGCAAAAATTCACCAATTTTGATATTTTTTTTGTAAAATGCATGCTCATATGATAGCTGTCACAATACAATCTAATGAAACCTTTTCAAATGAAGTTAAAGACAACTAAGCACTACTAGAGCCATCCTACGGAAAAACCCCACAAACTTTTTGGCCAACCCAATAGTATCAACAACCACCTGAAAAGTTGTGGAGATTTCTATACTACATCTGCTGCTTAGCTTCAGTTGCTTGGAACTTCGTGTTGTCTTAGATGGTGTAATGGTAGCAACACTGGAATGTAAATGAGGAGAAGCAGGTTCAATTCACGTTGCAGGGTGATGTTCGTTTTCTGAAGGGTGGCTACACGGGGAAACAACAAAATGTATGGTATCTATATGCCAACAATGATAGGTGATATCTTTGTTTCCAAAGAAATCAAATATCAGCTTTCAGTGCAAGAAGCTAGCATCCTAATCACTTTGCCACACAGCAACTCTCTACATATTTAATTGACAATACAATGTCCAAAGGTGCTGGCATGTTTAGGCAACTATGAAAAGCATGCCACTGCTCAATAATCAGGATCATTATATAGTGTGGAAGAAATATTCTCATAATACATGGAAAATACATCATGATAATTAACACAGCAATCAGACATCTTTGAATTGACTGTATTTACTGTTTCTCATGTAATATCAATCACATCAGAAAACTTTGAAAAATTCAGTACCATAAATATTTAACAGGAATTACAGAGGATAAATTTATTAAGGTACATTACCTCTCAAATTTTTGATCTATACACTAGATCATCATGAGTTCCTGAATCTTAATTAGGACAATGGGAGTTTTAATGAAGTAGTAAGACGCAGGAAATCCTGACGATGATCTACTGTATAGATCGAAAATTTGAGAGATAATGCACCTTAATAAATTTATCCTCTATAATTCTCGTTAAGTATTTATGGTAGTGAAAGTAATTAGAGGAAGCCATGGAGTCATTAATTATTAGAATTGAAAAATTCCTTGCCATGAGGCAAGAATCGTGAGATGCTGGTTCGATTCCTGCTCCAGGGCGATGAAATTTTCAAGTTTTCTGATGTGACTGTAATTACGTGAGAAACAGTAAATACAGCCAATTCAAAGATGTCTGATTGCTATGTTAATTATTTGAAATTGAACGTAAGATTTCTACAAAATTATGAAAACTCCCATTGTCCTAATATGTTTTATTATCACTTCTTTTTCATTCTAAATATAAGTTTAACAAATTCTGCTCATCTACTGATGACAGAGTTGAAATCTAATTATTCTGAGTGGTTGAACAGCATGAAGAATACTGAGATTTTATGACATGTAGTGATTTTACTATTAATATGTGAATACAGATGCTCAATTTTTAAAATTTTTGTTTTAGAAGTTTGTTTGTTTTTTTAATTTCATCAGAGTGAAATTTGGGTGATTTATCATTTCAGTTTCAGTATAATGAACTTTGCAGTTCATATAACCACAGGTTGCAAAACTTATGCTTTGAATGAAAAAGAAGTACTAATAAAAAAAAAGTAAGACAACAGGCATTTTTAATAAAAATTAATTTCATTTACACTTTTTAAACTGCTACTGCAATATTTAATTTAAACAAATCTTGGTATTAAACACTGATTAGTTTTCTATTGTGCCTAAATGTATCAACATATTCAGACATAGCATTGTCAGTCAAATAAATCAATGAAGTTTACTAATTAATTCATGGAGATTTAATTAGCACCATTTAATATTTCATGCAATACCTGAATTTGACAGTATGTATATAAAGGCATAAAATCACAACAAACATAAACACTCATATATTATGACTATAGTAATTCTAGTCAAGTTTGTGGGTTTTTAATTACGAAAGAGTTGGACGAACAGTAATCAAACAAGAGCAACTAGTGACTTCAAGTCAGCAAACTTGTGTATCGGCCATATATATTTTCATATAATTTGGACTTAGGTGCAAGTTTTTACATATATCACATACAAAACAGTATTTGCTCCCTTAACTTTCAAAAAGTAAAGAACTTATGTAAGAGGCCTAGTACAAATATTTTTAAAATATAAATACTGTTGATGTTTAGAAGTTATATAAAATTATGAAAAGCATAAATTTAAACTCAAGATTAGTAGAGTTTCCACTTTAGATCTGATGGTGCATTTTAAAGAAAAAGCAAACAAACAAACTGGTAATATACCCCTCAGCCAAATTTAAAAGTTCAAATCAAATTAAGTCATGTAACTAGTGCTTATGTGGCTCACATGTGTAAGTCATGTGACTTAACAGTAGTCACCTAGGGCTAAGCACTACCATGTTATTAAAATGATCTAATTATCCACTATGCAGAAGTGCATTAATTAAATGTTCTTGTTTTGAATCAAATCTTTAGTATCTGCTTATGTCTGAAGTATTTATAAACTAGAAGTCCCAAGAGCTCTGGATTTACAGCTGCTTAATAACCGAAGTGGTAAATGAATGCTTGGAAATATAAAAATTACCAAACCACGGTAAGAGTTTATTAATTACTAATTAAAAGCAATCATGTTTGGTGATGAAGAGAATTTTATCAAGTTCTTGCTCACTCTTTACGGTTTCATTTACATATGCACTATTTATTTAACATTTCAGAAGCCAGTCATTCTCATTCCTGCTTATGGTTCTCTCTCTCTCTTTTCCATTTTGGAGTTTAACAACACCCATCAGCACTGAAGGCTATGAATGGTCCACACTTGATTTAGGGCCATGGGGTTCAGGCATAAGACAGATTTAATGCTGTAGGACAAGAACTCCACAATCTAGGTACAACATGGTCGATTGGTTAGAAGCCCTTCTGGACTATTCAGCCACTGAGGCAGCTTTACATTTCTTATGGAAAGTGCTTTATTTGATCATGTGTGGTTATGCACAAATCCTTTGTAATTAGAACAGGAGTGAAAGATTATGTTAAGCATGATAATACTTTGAGCAACTGTTATCTATATGTATGTTTCAAAGAACTTTAAAATTATATGCTTCCTGTAGTGTTAATTGAATTAGCATATTTCAGGTTTAAGTCTGTCAGGATATGATAGGAGGGGTATAAAGAAGCAGAGACACATTCTAGTGTAGTATTCTGCCTAGAAAATTGCTATGACAGGGCAGTACTTTCGCTCAATCTCTGCTAATTCATACAAGGGCCAAATTGTGAAACAGCTTTTTATTTTATACACTACTGTTTATGAAAATTGCAACACCATGAACAGCTGCTTGTATTAGCATGAAACTTACAGGATATGTATGATAGGTTGGGACATACAAATGATTAAAATGTGCAAGTGGTTTCGAAGCAGCACTCTGTGAACTGTCCGGTCTTAGGTATAAAAAGCTGGTTCAAACATGATGTTGCAAACAGTGAAGAGCCAACATTGAGTTGAAAAGGTGTTTCTTGTGTCTCACTATGCCTCGTTGCCAAAGAAGGTTGCATTGTGGACACCTGATGGACTTTGAGCGAGGAAGGATCATTGGGATGAGGGAAGTTGGATTTTCCTACTATGAAATTACCACTTGTATGGGACAAAACACGAGTACAGTGATATGAACATGGCATCAGTGGACAGATGAGGCTCGGGTGCACAGAAATTTAGGATGGACAGCAAAATCGCATGACTGCACGAGATGATGGACACCTCTACCTCATGACAGTGACTGATGGTGCAATGACACCCACAGTGTTAACACAGCAGTGGAGCACTGTCACAGGTCAGGTTTTGTCCCCACAGCACAGTTTGACATTGTCTACTTAATAGAGGATTGGTTGCATGTAGCCCATTGCTGCACATTCCTTTGACCCTCGACCACAGATTCCTCAGGCTGCAATGGAGTCTCAAACACAGACATTGGCACACTGATTGGCAACAGGTAGTTTTCTAATGAGTCACGATTCAAGTTGATGCACCATGATGGTCGCATACATGTTCAAAGACATCATGGTGAATGGCACCTTGTAGTGTGCATTTTGCATCATTCTACCGGCCCAACGTAAAGTGTCATGGTTTGGGGCGCCATTGGGTTTAATCATGATCTCGCCTGATACAAATGGAGGGAACCTTCAACAGCCAGCAATATATAACGGACGTTTTAGAGATAGAGGTGATACCCTTCCTTCAGAGTTGTCCTGGCACTATATTGCAGATGGACAATGCTCAGCCACATGTGGCCCAGAATGTCCAAGATCTCTCTCACGCGTGGCACATATCACTTCTTACCTGGACTGTACGTTCGCCGGACATGTCCCTGACTGAACATGTCTGGGACACGGTAGCTAAGCGACTGGTACATCAAGCGCCTCTGCCAGTCACCACAAATGAATTATGGCTTTGCATAGATGCAGGCTGTTGCCCAAGGCGATATCTAAAACCCCTTCCATTCAATGCCACGCCATGTTGAGGTTGTTATTGTTGCTCAAGGTGGCTTCACATGATTTTGAAGTGAAAAAATCTTGAATAGCTCTACAAATGTAATCAGTTATTCCCTGTTAACTTGAGGAATCTGTGATACACTGCCGGACAATTGCTAAGGACGGATGACAATAGCAACCATAGCAATCATAAAATAGAAGGCAGAAAAATGTGGAAATTAGCATAAGTGTGGGATACAGTAAGACATGTTGTGCGTATGCAAATTTTGGATTGCCGAACTTGTTCGTGACGTCATAGCGCTGATAAGAGATATAAAGGATTTGACGCGTATTGACCGTTATTGTTCAAACGTAAAGTTGAAAGGGAAAGAATCAATACAGGAACTTGCAATTTTCAGTATGTCTTCCCGACATCACCTAGATGATTTTACACGTGGCCGTATTATTGGCAAGATTGAAGAAGGGCGAAAAATAACAGATGTTGCCAGGGAGTTCGACGTCAGCCACAGTGTTGTTTCAAGGCTTTGGAAATCATTTCAAACAAATGGAGAGTGTAGCAAATGTCACGGGGGAGGTCGTGTTCGCAGTACGACACCTGCAGAAGATCGGTACATAGTGCTATCAACAAAAAGACACTGGTGCAGCACAGCTAGTGAGGTAGCAAATCAGTTTATGGCTGCTACTGGCAAGCGGATCTCTCGAAAAACTGTCACCAGACGTTTGCATGAAGGAGGACTATACGCCCGCCGTCCTGTTGTGTGCATCCCATTGTCCAGACGTCACTGTACCGCCCGTTTGCAATGGTGCCATCAACATCACAATTGGACTGATAACGACTGGTCTGCTGTCCTCTTCTCAGATGAGAGTAGATACAGTCTATCATCTGATTGTCGACGACAACTGATCTGGCGTGATAGTGGTACTGCATATTGTCCAGCAAACATACAGGAAAGGGACCGATATTCGACATGTAGTGTCATGGTATGAGCTGGCATCATGATCAATGGCCGTATGTCCCTCTATGTGCTTCCAACTGGGACTATGACTGGCCAACGATACATTAATGATGTTCTGCTACCTCATGTTCGCATGTTCCGTGGTGCTGTCGGTGATAGATTCATTTTCATGGACGACAACGCAACATGTCATCGAACAGTCGCTGTCCAGGAGTGTCTTGAGAGCAAGGATATTCAACGCCTCGTATGACCAGCACGTTCTCCAGATCTGAATCCCATTGAAAATGTGTGGGATGCTTTGGGGAGGAGTCTTGCTGGTCGCCAATGCCCTCCAATAAACAAGGACACCCTCATCCGTGCACTGACAGAGGAATGGGATAAATTACCCCAACAGCTGCTTGATAATGTTGTGCAAAGCATGACACGACGTGTGGAATCTTGCATCGCCCTCCATGATGGCCATATCCCGTATTGACATCTTACGCCGGAATGCCTGCGGACAGTAATTGCATTTTTTTCACGTTTACGTATTCTGCACAAAATGGCCTGTTTGTCCCTTGAACACGTTCCAAAGCCTTCTGGATTTCAGAGCACAATAAATTGTCTTTCTTGTAATGTCCTGGCATTCCGACATTATTTTATTTCACTTGGCATCCAACCACACTTACTTTTTTATGCGCTATATAGCCGTTTATGATCAGTCCTTAGCAATTGTCCAGCAGTGTATAAATTTCATTTGAGTAGAGTGATTCTTTCTTGGTGTTGCAATTTTCACCATCAGTAGTGTATCTAAAAATTTTTAGAGTTCCCAACTTTAAGGGAGGGAAAATGATTTAAATGAAAAAAAGAACCTAAATTGCTCTTATATATTAATAAGGCATGGAAAAAAACGCACAATAAATTTGGTAAGTTTTGTAGAAGCATGTGTGTACGTGTTCTTCATTGTTTTTAACTTTTTGCACATTTTCTCCTCTGCTGTTACCTGTCTCGTTCATCATATTTAAATTAAAATGGGAAACCTGCATTAAAAACATGTTGTACTTTGAATAAACTGTACAAAAAATGTGTTTACCTGTCTCAATGTCATTCGTTATCCATTTAATAAAAATTTTCTTCCATGTTGGCTGACAGGCGCTATGGAAGATGGTCGGTCAAGATGCAGTTGAATTTAAAATTTGGTCAAGATGCCGTTGACTCAATGAATCTTATCTGGACTGATAGTTCAAAGTCAAGGATACAAATAAAAAAACAGTGAATGCCTAAGGCATGAAGTGAACTGAAAACGCGCTACCAGTTCACTTCATGCCATAGGCATTCATTGTTTTTTTATTTGTATCCTTGACTTTGAACTATCAGTCCAGATAAGATTCATTGAGTCAACGGCATCTTGACCAAATTTTTAATTCAACTGCATCTTGACAACTTTTAATTTAACTGCATCTTGACTGACCATCTTCCATAGCGCCTGTCAGCCAACATGGAAGAAAATTTTTATTAAATGGATAATGAATGACATTGAGACAGGTAAACACATTTTTTTGTACAGTTTATTCAAAGTACAATATGTTTTTAATGCAGATTTTCCATTTTAATTTAAACATGACGAACGAGACAAGTAACAGCAGAGGAGATAATGTGCAAAAAGTTAAAAACAATGAAGAACACGTACACACATGCTTCTACGAAACTTACCAATAAAAAAAAAAAAATGCTAAGAAATGATGACACAAGAATATAAAATGAATAATTGTAATTTTTTTTTCTGTGGTAATGGTGTTGCAAATTTTCATATCTCTGCTTGTGAGGGAAGTGTATGACAGATCTCTATAATAGTTAAAAGCCTTCATTTTCAAAGTTGCCAAAGCTGCTTTTTTTACGCTTTCCAACTGTAGGTTGAAGAAGTGTATATGCCCCAGCTTTGTCAGTCTGTCTGTCCGCACGATAACTTGCATAAAAATTGTTTGATTTCAAAGGAATTTTAGTATGTGGTAGGGGACAACCTGGGGAAGAACCCTATTGAAAATGGGATAGATGAGGTCAAAGGTCAGGACATAGGAGTGGGATCCATTCTATCGCCATTATGCACCATAACTTACGTAAAAATGCTTCAATTGTGACAAAACTGTATCATGCTGTTCCGGAGATACACTGAACTAGTTCATGTAATTAATGACTTCATGGCTTCCTCTTATTACTTTCAGTATTATAAATATTTAATGGGAATTATCGAGGATAAATTTATTAAGGTACATTACCTCTCAAATTTTCGATCTAAACACTAGATCTTCGTCAGGAGTTCTTGCTTCCTTCTTCTTCCACAGGTCTCCAGTTCTTGCTTCCTTCTTCTTCCACAGGTCTCCAGTTCTTGCTTCCTTCTTCTTCCACAGGTCTACTGTGGAAGTAGAAGGAAGCAAGAACTCCTGACGAAGATCTAGTGTTTAGATCGAAAATTTGAGAGGTAATGTACCTTAATAAATTTATCCTCAATAATTCCCATTAAATATTTATAATACTGGAACTAGTTCAGTTGAATATCATCAAAATGGGGTCAAAGGTCAGGGCACAGGAGCGAGATTTATTTCACAGCCATTATCCTCATAACTTGAGTAATGATTTCTGGTATGTTGGAAAGCATATCATAATCAATGCATTGCATGATTTTACTAACTTGTTCAATTTACCCAATGTCAGTTTCAGCTGGATAGATGGAAATCTAACACAGCTCTAGAAAAGCATTTGTTGAAATTATGCACTGAGTTGCAAATCACTAAAATTGAATGACAGCAATGAAAAGAAAAAAGAATCTAGGAGTAACAAAATAAACAAGCCCAATTAAAAAAGGAAACTCCTTCTGAGCAGTTGGGCAAGAAAAAAAGAAAACAGTTAGGTAGCCTGCCCAGCAAAATGGCTGTGGGGAACATGAATGAAAAACTATGCCAAAATCAAGGCTACGAATTAATGTTATGAGCAGCATCCCAAAACTAAAATGTTTTGTTACTTGTGATATTAAATTTGGAAAATACAAAAACTGCATTTATTTTACATGTAACCTCTTTCAAAATTATGTTTCCATAGTGGCATGATTTAACTTCAGTGTTTGAGATTAACATGATAACCTAGTATAGTGATTGATTGCAAAAAAATTAGGTTAATGCTAATCCAAAAAAATATTTTATTTGTCTATTAAAATGGGTTTTGACATATATACTCTGTTTCAAGCCGTAAAAATTATGATTTGAGTCCCAGTGTTCCTTGAACATTCCAACACCATGTACCATAATGGTTTCCATTAAGTCCTATATCACATCACAGTAAAATTTTGCTCATTTGAGGTGAAGTCAAATCTTTGAGCTTTTATATATTTTGAAAAAGGAGTATCAGTTTCTCTTGGTTATATTTCAGCACACCTTTCCTGCTGATTGAAATATCACGATAAACCATGCACTGTTACTTCATGGGTTCGGAGATTATCTTTTCTGTTGAAGTTGCGTCCACATATCTTACACAAGAAGACAGATGGAACAGCTGCATGACGAGTTCTTTCATGTCGACGAAGGTTGCTCTTGTCAGTGAAAACAACACTGCAGGAGCGACATGCAAAGAGAGGCACGACATCTTTTGCATCTTGCAACCGTCTATTTCTCACTGTTAAAAGCAAAAATTCACAGTTTCAATATTTTCATTCATGATACTTAGGCAAAATAAAATACTAATCAAAGAAATTTAAACAAACCAAATATTTTACTTTGTGTAATAATGGTATTATTTTAGGCTCTTCCAAAGTTGCACCAAAAATCAATAGCGTGAAGTGTTATTAAGAGGTTACTTTCCTACATAACATTGAGATCAATGCTATACTAATAATAAGCTTACCTTTAGCAAACACAAAGTTGCTGAAGCCCATTTTGTCGCATTTCATACACATGTAGACAAATACAGGGTAGGGTGTCCCACTCGCTACAGAACCCGGCATTTCTTTAATAATATTAACACCAATGAAGATATTGCAATAAAATTTAAAGTGAACTTGCCTCATTTCATGCAAAATGTGATGACATCACAACATGTGCTGGAAGTGGCCACCATTTGAGTCCAGACAGCACTGAACCCGGCGCTGTCTGCCAGCCAGCCAGAGTGCTCCTTTGTGGCAGACACATTCCTAAGTGTGACGCCACTGAGGAGCAGTCAGCCGGATGCACCTCTCTGTTGCTTTGTCATTCCATTTCACTGAGCATGTCTACACAATATGGTTGTTGATAGTGAGTGCTCATGGTTGTTTGCGTAAGTGTGAAAATGTATTGGTATACTCTGGAGGAGCGAGTGTTTATTGTTCGTACTTATTGGAAAACAGAAATTGGATGACGAAGAACACTTCATTAGATATTACCAGCATGATGAAGTGACATCACACACCAGTATAGCCAATATTCAGTCCCTTTTCGGTGACTGCATCATTTCAAAGGGTCTATGGCATCCACGCTCGACCGATCTAACGCCTCCTGATTACTTTTTATGGGGATATCTAAAAGTGAGAGTTTACCAAAAGAAACCGTGAACCATAGATGCCTTGAAAGCAAATATCACCGAAGAAATTCAGGCAGTGATGGCGAACATACTGGCAAGGACTTTCCCCAGTATGGTGTGCCGGGTTCAATGCTGTCCACTTCCAGCACATGTTGTGATGTCATCACATTTCACACAAAATGAGGTAAGTCCACTTCAAATTTCGTTGCCATATCTTCATTGGTGTTATTATTAAAGAAGTGCTGAGTTCTGTAGCGAGTGGGACACCCTGTACTAACTTCCTGGTGGTGAGATGTGTTCAGTAATTATAAATACTAAGTCTATTCTTTTTCAAGCTTAAGAGAACATTTAACTTGATAAAAACAAATAATTAAAACTGTAACTAAATTGTTTTCTAAAACAAAAAAATAAACCTATCCTTAACCTCCACTTTGTTAGTTAACTCCAAAATGCTAATCTACAAATCTGGAATGTTGGTAAAAGGTTGAAAATGTATTCACACCTTAAATATTGACTCATCAAACCAGACAGGAGATTCAAATATTTTCACCCAGCAGCCATGGGCATCTTCAGGAAAAGTTGGTCGATCAGAGAACAGTTCAACATGAGGTGCGATGCTGGTGCCATCCGTTGAAAGTTCTTTATATTTTTGCCTTCTTTTTTCTTGCCCCTAACAAAAAAAGAAGGCAAAAATAAAAATATAAAGAAGACAAAATAAATGCATTTAGTAATTGGGGATACGTACTGTAATTTCCAACAGATAGCACCAGCATTGCCCCTCATGGTTAACTGTTCTTCGATTGACTTACCCAACAGCGTGCTGAAACTTGGTTGCTGGCAGCTGATGTGTTATTAAGACACACTCTCTTTCCTTAAGATGCCCATGGCTGCTGCTGGGTGAAAATATTTGAATCTCCTGTCTGGTTTCATATGTCAGTTTTTAAAGTGTAAAAGGCATGTTTAATAATCTTTTTAACCTTTTATTAACATTCTAGAATTGTAAATTAGTGTTAGGTTAGTTCTAGAAAACAATTCAGTTACATATTTGAATTATTTGTTTTTATTGAGTTTCATGTGTATAAGATTAGACTTAGTATTTGTGTACACATGCTCAAAATGTGACAAAATGAGCTTCAGCAACTTTGTGCTTGCTAAAGGTAAGCTTAGCATAGTACTGAGTGTTTCGTCGAATGCGAGAAAATTCAACCAGCATATCTCAGATTCGAGATTAGCATTGAGACGACAGTTTATTAGGTGCATATATTCTCACCATGATAAATAGTGCCAAAACAGCCATCCTATGCTTTTTGTGCACAACCACAGCAAGTGGCAATACTGTGGCCAAAAACAGAAAGTCAAAGGAAACTGCAGAGACAACCCACATCCTGGAATAATACTGGTGTGCTGTGAGTCAGTTCCGAAATACGTGGAATACAATTCACACATAACACTTTTTAACATGCTGTGGTTATGTAAAGAAATTAGAAGCACTTTCAGCCTGCCTGAGGTCATGATCAACTGTAAACAAACTAAGTGAGACTGGTTGCCAGATCTTCATTACCTTGGTTGCTGCCAATTAATAGAAGAAAACTCAAGATGTTGGGGATAAAATATTGGCTGCTGGTATTGCAGTTTGAAGAGGGATATATTTCAATTCTCTCACAAAAATGTAAAGCCCTTTTGTTGATGAAAGGAGCACTGCTGAAGTATCAGGAAGAATTAGATCTACCTTGGGTAACATCCTTTTGGTGCTCATCCATTTAGTAATGCTGTGTTAACTGTAGTAGAAACAGGAATTTTGCGCAAACCAGGGACATTGAGGTCTTCGAATTTGTCTCGAAAGATAAGTTTCATGATGGTAGGATTTGAAAATTTGATGCAACTGGTAGATAGACTTGTCAAGAAAAGGAATACATCCAGTAAATTGAAATTATCTGTTAACCTTGAAGAATGGAGAGCAGTAGCATTCTGGACTTCAAATATTTTAATGAGTTTGTTCCCTAAACCACTAAGGAATTTGTGGTAAACAGCAATGGTTTTAATATTTTTGTATCCAAGGGCAAGAGATGCTGGAATGTTGCAGATGATAATGGCACAAGCAATAAAAGGAGTGAGTGCAGAAAACTTGTAGGCATCAAAAGTGTGAAAAGTGAAGGGAAGCTGATGGCCCAGCATCTCTTGGCCTTGGATACAAGAACATTAAAATCACCACCTCTACCAGTTGCATCATATTTTCAAATCCAATCCTACCATCATGGGACAAAATCCAAGACCTCAATGTTCCTGTTGTGTACAAAATTCCTATTACTGCAGCTTACATTGGCAGCACTACTGAACATTTTGCTGAGTACAAAAAGGATGTCACCCAACACAGACCTAATTCTTTCTTGGACTTATTATTGACTCTCTCTGATACTTCTGCAGTGCTCCCCTGGACAAATACTGAGCAAATCACTCCTTTTGTCAACAAAAGAGCTTAACGTTTTTGTGAATGCATTGAAATCAAGTCACATTACTGTGACCACCAGCTAATATCCACAGTAACTGCCGTGTGCAGCGCAGACAACAACTGCACAGGCTGGGAGTGACTCAATAAGGTGCTAGAAGGTGTTTCACAGGTATGTGGAGCCATGCTGACTGTCTGGAGGGTGCATGGTGGAGGATCCATAAAGCGAACAACACGATCAAGGTGGTCCCACAGATGCTCAATTAGGTTTAAGTCTAGGGAATTAGGGGGCAAGGGAAGTACTTTGAAGTCTTCATCATGCTCTTCCAACCAACCACTCTTGGACATTTCTAGCTGTATGACAAGACGCATTGTCATGCTGGATGATCCCATCCGACCCAGAGAAGACAGTCAGCATGTATGGGTATACGTGGTCTGCAAGGATGGATTCATAATGAATTTGGTCCAAAGTGCCTTCCACAGGTATGAGTGGACCCAGAGAATGCCACGAAAACATTCCCCACACCATAACGCTGCCTCCAGCAATGGTTGAAGAGTGTTTGCTCTCCGATGTTTCTCGCCTTATATGCCAATCAATGTCCATCTGTTCGATGAAGCAGAAACGTGACTCATCGGAGAAGACAATCCTTTGCCCATCAGCAAAGATCCAATTCCGATATTGCCATTCAAATGTAAAAGCCTTTTCTGCAGATGCATCTTCTTTAGCATCAGAGCCCCATGTGCAGCATGGTTCGCTGAACTGTCATTTTAGACACACTTCCGGTAGCCCCCTGGTTTATTCAGCCAGTAAGTTGCTCCAGTGTAGCGCGTTGATCAGGCGTCATGCACCTACAAAGCTGACGTTCACCTCTCACATCAATGGCACGTGGTGCTCCGCAGTTTCCACACTGCTTATTCATAATGATGCCATTTTTCCAATCACGATACACTTTAACCACAGCTGCATGCAAACAGTTCACAAACTGCGCTGTTTTACCCTTGGCCCGAAAGCCAACAATCATCCCTTTTTGCAAATCTGATAAATCGCTCCTTTTAAGCACGACAGCAACGAGTGACATGTTTTCAGAATGCCTACAGCACACCTTATATACCCTTCAAGCTGGTTTGCAACACGTGCCTTTTTTCATTGGCTACACGCTTTTGACGTCAAAAGTAGGAGGTGGTCACAATAATGTGATTCGACTGTGTGTTACCTCTTCAAACTGCAATACCCACAGTATGTATTTTATCTCCATCATTTGCAGGTCTCTCCTATCGTTTGGAAGCAACCAAGGTTAAAATCTGCAACCAGTCTTGCTCCATTTGTTTACGTGAGATCAAGATCTCAGACAGGTTGAAAGTACTTCTAATTTCTTTACGTAACTGTAGCCTGTTAAAAACTTATTTCCAAATGCACCACATATTGGACTATTGTTGTGAATGGGTTCCACCAGCTGTTTTTTTTTCTTTCTTTATTTGTCCACGATTGCTGGGAAATTTTTTTACGTGTTGTGCGTAAAATGCCCAGGTGAAGGGTGGTTTGGGAGATGCTTAAACCAGCACACCTACCACATTCAAAGTCATTCAGATCTTCAGACTGATGCTTGAAATAATATAGCAACCAAACTTTTTCCTAATGGTCTGCTTTGTAAAATGCTTATCTTAGAAGCAAAGATTTTACTTTCAGGCTAAACAAGAAGAGCTGTTGGGTAACTGTGAAATCAAATTTCTTTGCTAACTCATTCACACTAAGTATGAAATATGGTATGTCCTGAACATCGTTTTTATGGTTTCACATTGTAAAAATTCTCAGAAATCCACATTTTTTTTCATACAAAAAGAAGTAGATTGCTGCCTTATAATTTAACATAAAATGGAACTACTTGAGTTAAAATTTATCACTGCACAATATTCTTCTTAGTAGCTTTGATGAGATGCTAGAATTTTTCTATGTGCAACAAAATTAAAGTGGTGAAAAAGAGAAATTTATCTTCCATTTCATAAAATGATGAAATGTAATGCTTCCTCATGAAAGAAATACGGGATTACGCCATATAATACAAATTTTGAAGATGACAATCCGAATTTCAGCGTAAATGTGACAAGGATGGTAAGTCAGATAATATCCGAAAACTTGAAAATTTTCATCGTCCTGGAGCGAGACCCGAACCCGCGTCTTCCAGTGGGTTCGTGTCTCGCTCCAGGACGATGAAAATTTTCAAGTTTTCGGATATTATCTGACTTACCATCCTTGTCACATTTACGCTGAAATTCGGATTGTCATCTTCAAAATTTGTAATGCTTCCTGTTTGTCATGTATGCACAAACTGAAAACCATTCTAATATGAACACTCAAATGATGCAGCATCAGCTGTAGAATCTACACTGCTATGACAGTTTGTTAGACACACCTGCTCTTGTCACTCTAACCCATAAGTTGGTACAATGAAACTAAAGGTTACTATCACAGCAATAACTAACAGCTTTAGTATCAGAGTTAATAGTATCACAACAGGACTAATGCTTAATCAAAGCACAGAATAATCCATAGCATTTAATGATAGAACAGAAGTAATCTGCAAAACTGTGAATTCAAGATTTTCTGAAACACCAGAGGACATTCAAGTAAAGACAGTGACAAGTCACAGATCCTTGAATTTTACTGGTGTAGCAATGGAAAAATGCATCAACAACTACAAATACACAGCCCAAGAAACTTGGCATATATAGTTCAAAAAATAATAACTTTGTAGCAGGGTATGAAGCAGTAAAAGCACATATGGACTGATTACCTTATTTAGCCCTTTCCACTCAAATAGCATTTCACCTAGTCCCACCTCACTCTCGCATTTTATTTTCTGCCATAGAAGTCACAACTTAGCTGTGAAAGTTCAGCTTTGGCTCACCAGCCCTGACATACGAGCTATAGAGGCGTCATCAGCATGGTGGGTGGCACCCAACATGAGAGATATTTGGCAAAAAAGAAATGTCTTGCCAGCCCTGACATACGAGCTATAGAGCCGTCATCAGCATGGCGGGTGAAACTCGTGCCCAAGCTATTCGGCAATTTCCTAATGTCGGGTTTAACCCGAAAGTTGAGCAGAAAGGGTTAAATATACAACTTCAAAATAGTGTGGGCACTTGATATATAAAACTTGTAGTCAGTATGTAATGTGACCCTCTTGGGAAGAAATACAGGTTTGGCACCGACAAGTCAAAGCTTCAGTATGATGATCTAGTGAGCAGCTGATTGCATGACAGAAATTATGGCATACCCCTCCTCTTAAAATGCTGTGAGCACTGTATAGCATGAATTACCAATTCTATCTTAATGGTTTGGGAACTAGAAAACTGTAACACCTACTTCTCATCTAAATTTCTAAATCCAGGACCCTCAGCAATCAGGTGAAGTACCTTGATTACTTGGCCATTGACTAACAAACAGTACACTGCTTAACCTTAGTCAGGGCTTGAAAAATATCTGAAAAGTTACATGTCCAGCTGGGCATGTGCCAAAATTATTTTCCCACCCAGATAGTAGATGCTGGATGGCCAGGAAAATTTGTCTTTTAGGATAACAAACCAGAACCCTCATTTTTTTTAAGTTAAAAAATATGATGAACTTTTTTACATTTCCGCTTAAAAGGTCTGTATTCAAAATGTTCAATGCAAAAAGCATGTATCTCAAGTTTTAAGATGACAATGTTGAAATAGTATTTGAGAAATTTAGTGATTCTGCCATGTCCTTTTCGTTCAAGTTTTTGCCCTTTGTCACTAACACTGGAGGCCAGTTCCATCAGAAGCATGCATCCCATCACTGATTATAAACAACACTTGGAGAAAAACTATATATGGTTCCAATTTTTGGACCGAGAGCATAATATAATTAAAGAAGTGATATTTTTCTGTCCTTAGCACTCCAAACCAGTAATACAACTTCTGGTCATTAACAGTAACCTAGGCTGATGACTTTACCTGCACTGTCTCTCTCGAATAGTTTGGGATTAATAGGATCCCTGACGGCGTTCCGACAGCTAGCCCGTCAGTCACTGGAAACCACAGTCTTCCACTCGGACAGATTCGGTCTGGAGACCTGTGGGGATCTGCCTCCCCCACGGGACCGGTACCTTACATCCTTCTGTCACAACCCGTGTGTGCGACGTGCTATGGGCAGTTGGGGCAAGCAACTTTTCAAAAATTATCCCATCTCGTGGGCGGGAGATCGCCCGCCAACGCGAGTTTTTTGGGACTAATGTCCTTTATTTGGTATCTTATCAAAACAAATATTACATTCACATTACACTATGAGGGTCTCATGCACCCCTCTCACAAATATTCAGGCACTGTAAACACATTGTTCACACAGAAATATTTACATAGTCCACAGCGCTAGGGCCAGTGCTGTGGTGATGACCCCGGGCCAGGGTCATCAAAAAACACCTTGGTCAATAGACCCAAAAGCTCAATATCGAGAGCAACGTACCTCTGAGGGTACTACCATCTGTCAACCATAGTTGACCCAGATTTTCCTTTGCTCAAGTTCCCTAATAAGACTGGGACACGTCTTACTAAAGCTGGAGTGAGAGACATCCAGCTTCAGGCGGAACTTGGCATTCGCAGCAGTGCAGTTGCTGCACTTCGGTGCGGCTGCACACTGGTGGTGCTGGTGCCCAACTTCACTGCAATTGCCGCATCTTGCTTCTGACTCGGGTCAGTTGCCTTGGAAATGACCGAAGCCATTACACCGAAAGCACCTGACCTCCCGCAAAAATTCCTTTAGGCGGAGCCCTGACCAATCCAAGTTCAGTGTCTTCTGCCTCACCAAGTGCTTGTAGGCCTTGGGCTCCACGTCTGCCACCCAGTGGACCCTACCTCCCTTGCCCTTGATGGGAAAACATGCTTTAAACCCGTTCTCGAGTTCTGGGTTCTGCCCGCAAACCGCCTCCTCAAACTCTTTCCCTGAGAGATCCCCGTCGACTCCATAGACTATCAACTGGGGGTGTCTCTTTCATGGGGCCATGGGAAGTGTGCAATCCTTGGTCAACGGATTACTGCTCAATTCCTGGGCAAGGTGGTCGAGCTCCCGGGATGGGAACACTCCACCACGACCCCACCTTTCCTTATGCTCCGAATGCTCTTGACCCCTATCTGCAATTTAGTTGGGTTGACTGCAGTTTTCAGGGTCTTCTTTGTGGCCTCTGAGGATGCACTCTCGACTGTTGGGTAGACCAGAAGCACGTGTCTCTTGTCTCCCGACTTTTTCTTCTTTTTATTCTCTATCGGGGCGGGCGAAGACCCTTTCGCCGTGCTAGCCCCTTTCCTAGCCACTTCGGCGTCGGCTTTGCAGCTCGACTCCTGCTGAACGGACAGCCTGCCTTCAATATAAGCCACCTGATCGGCTTGCTCGTAACAAGCCTTATTAATACTATTCAGGGCCGCTTTCACCTTTTCTCTCCCTGAGGAAGTGACCCGCGAGTCCTTGAGAACGGACTCTACTTCCCCAATGAGGGTGACAATGCAGCTCATGAAAGCCTCAGGTGTTAGCACCGGGGTGTCCTGGGATGCTGGTAGCCCTCCAAAGGTGTCTCTGGAGGACCAGCGGATGGCCCCTCAGGAGCCCGAAAGGGTTCGGGCTGGGGTGGTATTTTACCCTTCCTTGCCATGGGCGGAACTGGCAAGGACGTGCTTACACCTCGGACAGGCTGAGGAGGTTCAGCCTTAGGAAAGGCTCCCTTCGTGGGTGTAGCGGCTTTAGAGCCCTTCGCCCCGGGAAGAGTCTTTGAAGGTCTCGTCCTGGGGCTAGGCTTTTCCTTCCGGTTGGCCTCGGAAGTGGGGCAAGGCCCCTTAGTACCACCGACAGGGCTAGGTGGACTTTCAGCTGCTACCTTCACAGACTGGGTTGACCCAGCCGGTTTAGGGGCTGACCCCTTAGTATTCACTTTACCCTTCTGGGTAGTTGACATCTCTGTGAGAGAGATGAAAAATCACAAAATTCTTCTAAGTACTGAGTGGGCACCCTGGGGTTCTCCCACTCAAGTCTAACCTTAGAATCCGGGCGCTCGGGCTTTGGGCTGACAAGGGATCAAAGAGTCCCTTTGTCAGCGGGGCCGGAACGACATCGACGTACCCGAATCTGATGCTAGAGTCTCTATGCGGGCTGAACGGAACTTCGCCCTTACAAGGGCATTTTCTCTAAGTCCCGTCACTGCTCTAATTGATAGGTAACATAAAGTTCACCTATTCTGAAAAGAAAAAATCGCGAGATCGGGATGAAACCTTGTTTCGCGGTTGAAATCGTCAGTTCTGCTTAACAATGCAGTATTGCTCAGCCAAGTATCGCAAAGAACTCTCCCCGGTCGGCATCAGTAAAACAAAATAAGATATGCGACGACTGTTTTTTTTTTTTTTTTTCTTGTAGTAGAAAAGTCAATTCTAAACTTTAGTTGCATGGACCAGCAACTATATTGTTTTTACCTGCCCAGGCCAATAATTTACATGCCCCGGACATCTTAGGCATGGTATTTTTCAAGCCCTGTTAGTCACCGCAAACAATATGAATTACATATAAATAATCAAACTAGAACAGTACACCACTAAAGAAAATTGAAAGAATACGTATCATTTTAATTACATTAATTTAGAGAGCTGCTGTAAAAGACTTTTCAGTAAGGAACAGGCTGATCTGAGACAAACACAACAGTGTAACACAATATCTATAGCTATTACTTTTTTGACTGGTGAGTTACACACGGATCAGAAAACTTTACTAAGAAAAGATAAATTGCCATTCTATAGACCAATTTTCCACATATAAGATCTACTCAGGGAATGCCAAAATAATTATCCCACTTAAGGCTTTACTCAGATTAATATACTTAATTATCTTCTATCTTGAAGAACTTTCCTTTATGTCTTTACTTCCTCTGAGGTTTTACACATTGTGAACAAGCCTTGACAAAACTCTAGAAGCCAGAAACGTCTAAGGAAACAGAACTCAGAGGAAGTGAAGACATAAAGGAAAGTTCTTCAAGATAGAAGAGAATTAAATAGCAAAATAATCTTCCTAGAAATGTGTTGCACATCAAATGCCTGAAGTTCCAAATCCTTAGCTATTTTCAGTCATCAAAGAAAATGAACAAATCTGACAGATTTCTGAGCCTGATGAATCCAATGAACCAGTAACATGGATCAAGTTTCAAGAAACTGAATGTTAGAGCATCTTTCATGTATTTGTTTGTTTGAGGCCAGATGTATGAAGGAAATGCACTCTACAGAACTTTTGGATATGTAAGGGCAATAAATGAGGGAGTTACACAATGTTTCCAGTTCAGTTCAGTGACAAATTATGATCATTACCACTGACGTAACATTTAAGTAGCATATTTTTTAGAAAAAGGGTACTGAAATAATGCTGATATATGGTATCTCTACCAAGCAACATAACCGTCAGGAAACACAGGAGCATGTGCATGACAGAAAGTGTTGCAGTTACTGTATCCTAATAAAAGCAGGGAATGAAATGGGATTTAAAATCGAACTGGCATACATCTCAACAAATTTTAATACACTTTGTCATTTTTGATACACTATATTTTGCAAAATTTGTGCACGCATGTAAAGTTCAAAGGCAACTTTATGGTGATCTTTGGACACATAAACCCCAATTCAAAATAACTAGTCTTGATTGGGTAAGGAGGGTCAATTCCAAAAGAATGCATGAGACAGCCAGATTAGTGCAGTTGGTATTTTATGGATGTTAAGGTACTGGAAAAATTTCCAAATGTTTTCTTAGGGCTTTTGAATTAGTTTCTACTCCATACAAAACCTATATGAAATATCTGACAACCTTCAATTTTTTGCCATCCACACGGCACAAGCAGGTTAAGGTGCACTGATTTAGACTGATTGATGTATTTAAGCAGCCATCTCAAAACAATGTGGAAGACAAAAATATTTAGCATTATTCACATTTATTGTTATTTATAATGAAGTGAAATAATTTTATTTTTCTCAGGAACAGTGTTTTAACAACTTCTGTCACTTAATGAAACTAAAAACATTACACAAATTACCATTGTCAGCATATAGATGCCATGCACATTTTTACTGTTATCCACGAACATTATATCACCCTGAAATGGAAATCAAAGCAGCATTTCCTGATTTACATTTGAGCATGTCATCGCTACAATATAAAAATATCCACATATTTATTGTTCCAAGTTATTTAGTGTCTGTCAATAGCTTCCAGTCTTTAAATAACTTTTAAGGCCTATTGTCAGTGCTTTCAATCTGGGTCATTTACAAAATTTGTTTACCACTTACTGTTTGACAAAAGCACAATTTTTTTTGTAGTTAATTGAAGGTATTTAGGATGTTTCTTTCTTCCAAATTGATTGATGAATTATAGTAATTACCTTAAATAGGTAAATCAAATGAATTAGCAATAAAAAAAAATTGCTTGGAAGAACAATTCAGAAAACAATCGTTAGGTCAGGAATATATTTTTACTTGTACTATGTCATGTCTGTTACCAACTGTGGTAACAGACTTGACCAATAAATTATTAGTACAAAGAAATGTCAAAGTTTGATAGTTTTGTTCCAGAAATCTGTTCTGGCAAGCATTATACAGTATTAGGATTTTTAAACTTATATTAAGAAGTTTAAATTTGCTTTAAGTAAGGAAACCAGTTCTGAAAATTTAGCATTCATCTCATGAAATGTCATTTACAATATAAGCATAATTAAAAAGTATTGAGATAAATTATATGTAGTGCAGATTTCAAACTGTGAACTGTTTCTCTCTCCTAGAATCATTTTTCCATATCATTTTGGTGGTTCAAGGGCACAAGTGACTATGTATACTGGTATAAAATATCTTAAAAAACTAAACAACCATATTTCTTTTTGTGCAATATTTCCTTCTTATAATCATTGTCCTGGTGCATTTTGGGCATACCTTCAGCCAGTACTTAGCCTACTTAAGAGACTTTTGCCTGAGGCTGAAATATTTTTTTCTGATGGGCCTTCAACACAGTACCATCAACAAAAGAAGATTTTTTCAACCAACAGGGTTCAAAACATGGCTTTAAATAGGGTACATGGTTCTTCTTTAAAGCAGTCTATGGGAAAGGGGCAGCCAGTAGAATTGGTGGTACACTTAAATGCAGCACTGACAAACAGGTGTCATAAGGCAAGGATATATGCAATGCTCTATGACTGCCTGAGAAACCAAATGAAAATTAAACTCTTATACATTTCAGAAGTAAATTATTTTAAAAAATTAATCCCAAATGATATTCCACTGTTAAAAGGAACCATAAATGAACACCAAGTTATTCCAAAAGAATTGGGTCAGATACATTATAGAGAAGTTAGCTGCTTTTGCAGTTCGCAAGCATTCAGTACATGTTTCAAAACACTGAGTTATTCAATAAGTCCTCCAATCTGTGCATCTGCAAGCAAGAAATGTGTAGTCTTAAACTACTCAGTGACAAGTCAAGGCAGAACATTTGCACTGAAGAGCCCGCTACTCAAAACATTAAGAAAGGGTCATACGCGATTGTAGAATTTATCGGTAATAACTGGACATATATGCTGTTGTTCAAAACCTTAGAGATAATGAAATAAATGTTATGTGCTTGAAGTACAGGATAATGAATGATGGAAATATTTTTTTTTTGGTTGAGGAATGGACATTTCTTATGTCAGTTTTGATCAAAATAAAAAAAATTACCTGATCCATCTTTCAAGTCCAAAGGAAACAGAATTTTTCATGAATTTCGTGAGCTATTAGATGTATTTGAAATTTTCTCAAGTGCCAATGTAAAATCGCCTTGAAATTATACTTCTGTAAATTCCAAGTTTCTTATGTTAGTTAGATAATGCTTCAAAAATAAAAATTTATTTTTCATTAAAGAACTTTCAAAATCTTCCCTGGTTTCACTTTTTTCTTAAGCTGAATTACAAGTTTGTATAGATATATGTCATGTCTGTTACCATTTGAAATTTTCTTGGAAAAAAAAACTTATATCAAACATTTATTACTTAGAACATACAAATCATCCCTGAATTGTATGAAATGAAGGTAATTTTTGAAAAACTTCTTTGAATTAATGAAGTGCTGAGACTGAATGTATACTAACAAAAATGCATGCATGATAACAGACATGACAATAATTTCTCCAAAGCAATAGTTGCTATATCCCTTATGACATATAAATGACTATATTCAGAAAAAAGTACGAAAAACAAAGAGTAATAGCACTTAATTAAAAAAAGAAAAAAATTCCGAATACTTAGATTTTGTTCGACAACAGACATGACACATTTTGATGTGAGTGCACCAAAAATTGATATAAAATGTTTGATATATGAAAAACTGAGCAAATAACAATGAGGTAAGACAAAAGATGAGTTTCCAACTGTTCATGAAAAAAATGGCATTAAAGTAACTATTTTTTTCCTTCAACTATCATTTGTCAAAAAATTTTTACAATGACCCATCTGCATATAATTTAGTGATGTCAGAGTAAAGCCAAACAAGCTGAGCTATTAAATTGCATGATATTCAGATAACATAAGCTTTTAAAATATGAAATTCTAATGGTAATCTTTATTGACACTTAAAAGGTATTTTTCATTTATACAAAATTTATATACTTCTATATTTATGTTGTGCATATTATTTGAACCAGACATTAATTTTATGATACATGTCTTCTAATATGCTATCTCCATTTATATTAGGTAATTCAAATCATCATGTGCATAAATGCTCTTGAATCGAGTTCAAGCTGCTTTTGGAAAAACTTGTATGAGGCAATATATACTGTATTTATCGGCGTATAACATGCATCGGCGTATAACATGCATCGGCATATAACACGTACTCTAATTTGAAGTAGGAAGTTTGAGTAAAAAAACTTAAATTTAAAATAAATGACTTGGGAGCTCTGAACTTTTTTTAGATAACTCAACACACATGTTTATTAATATTCATACCACTTATAAGGCAAATAATATGAAAGAAAAAGCATCTGTTTGAACAAAAAAACTTGGATATCAGACCTGTTGCAAAAAATTTAATCAGAATCACTGCTATCTTGGCAAGTGATGAGACAGACTAAAAAATTAAAAACAGCCAGAAGTCTGGGTTCCTTAAACCGACGCTGCTTGTTGATAATGCATGGTCATTGTCACAAGAAATGATACCCTCAAATCACCACAAGACCATGCATATACTAACGATTTTTATCACCAACCATCAGCCACGGATTTCGGACATCACCGGAAGTTTCATCAGATTTTTCTTGAGTAGCTGCTGCTTAAGCAGGTTGTGCCGTGAAAGCAACTTAATGAGAGCAGATGCTTAGGCATAACGTGGCACTCACGTTCGCTGCTGTATGTGAGTGAATTTGCTTTCAGGCAGTTAAAAAAGGTAAATCAAGAGCCTATCTCAAATTTTTGTGTGTGAATCTTCTTTTTGAAGAACTGAAGATTGTATTGATATCACTTTTTACAAGATCCATCAGAAAACAAAAGAGATATGCATTAGATAAGTGTCACCGAACTGGTCAATATTGGGATGCGTCGCACTCTGCAGCAGTATTCATTTTACCTAAGTTTAAATGAAAAAAGTAGTAAATGCGTATAACACATAGGTAGAATTTCAGTCCTAAATTTTAGGAAAAAAAGTGTGTGTTGTAGCCGATAAATACGGCAATCTTTTTTATACAGGATGTCTCATAAATTGAACTATATTCTTTGTTAGGTAATGATATTTCTTTTCTCAGAACTAATCATGATTTTTATACACTTCATTTTACTCACATGATTCTTTTTTTTTATAAAAGCTGGGTTCAAAAACCACCATCATTAAGGTGTTACTTTAGATATTGTTGCTAGGCTTAATATTATTGTAGTACTTGTTCCAAAACAGCTCAGAAAACACACTTCTCAGACCCATGATAAAGATAACTAAGAGTTTTGATAGTCAAGAAGATGGTGACAAAAAAGATAGGTGGGTCGTTCCGTGTCAAGTGATCCAATGAAAAACCTTATCTTGGATTTTTTTTTCAAATTTTGTCTTGCCTAATGTATACCTCCAGAGATAGTAAAGAATCCAAATTTTTATATTTTTGTTTGCAGTAGTTTTTAAATTACAGCCCTTTGAAATGTAAAATCTGAAAAAAAAAATTCTGCTGACATGCAATTACAAAATAAATGATCACTCAAGCTAGAAATGAGATAGAAGGCTGGGGTAAAAATCATTTCGTAGCTCATTTTATAAGCTTTCATATGATATGTAATATGACTAGTTTTAGACAGTTTGGAATTTCAAGGTCATGTTATAAAATTTTTGACCTTAAAGTACTCAAAAACCTAATTTTTAATTTTATTTTATTTTTAAATTCACACATGAACTTACATATTCTAACAACATTTGCAGAAAGTTTCATCATCGGATCAGAGTGAAATCAAGTTTTTTTTCAATTTTTTAAAATTATATGCAAAGGAAAAACCATGCGAATGTGAAAAGAAAATTGCAATTTTAATTCACAATTTTTGATTCCTTAGGACAAGGATCTCTATTTTTTTTAGTTCAGAACTGTTCTACTATACCAGCATGCTAAAATAGGTTAATTAACTTTGGGGGGGGGGGTATTAGGTGGTGCTTAGGAAAACAACAATATATGATAAGTTAGGACACAACAGTATGGTTCCTGTATGACTTAGCAGACTGTAATCATGTCTGTTCAAGCAAAACAATGGGTCAGCACTAAACTGCAGGTCTGAGTATTTCACAATGAAACCTGCGTAGCTTACCTGCTTGTAGGGTGGGGATTCAACAGCCAGCACCCAGTTGTGCCTTGGTTTTCCTAGAGTGAATGTGCACTGTGCAAACTTCTTTTTTTTTTTTTTTTTGATTGAAGGTTTAATGACTACCGTAAGCAACTCGATGGGCTATAAGCTGTCGCCCTTCCTTAACTTAGAGCCACTGATTCGAGGGAAGGGAGAGAGCCAGTGTTGTAAGACAAACATAACATTTAATGCCTTACCAGAATTCGAACCCGGAACCTTCAATGATGAATTATCATAAACCAGCGCTTAGACCACTGCCCCACCAGGGTGGCATGCAGACTTCATTAAGATTTTTTGTGTTATTCATTTCTAACTGTATAGGCTCAGTTAATGTGTACATATAGTAGGTGTTGTGTGAGTGTATATATATTTTCCATTATGGCTGAAGAAGTACTTAGTAAAACTTCTAACTAAAAGCTGCCCATGGTGAAAGAGTATGTGATGAACTGGGGGGAATCATGGAATCACCTGTAGCAAGAGCAAGTCTCCAATGACCCTATGAAGAGCAAATTCTGACAATATCACAGCCGTTTACATGGATTCAGGCCAGCATTGACTCCATGGAGTTTTTTTTTTTTTTTTAATAACAAACAGGAAGAGAAAGTGCTTAAAGAGTGATTTCTGGTTGTCCCAGGCACCCAGAAGTTCTACAGTTCTCTCCTTGTATCAGATAAAGAGATACTGACAAAGGTATTTTCAAAGAGTGAGCAATCATACAAGTTTTCTTTGTATCAGGAGAAGGTTTGAAACAGGAACTCGCACTAGCAGAAGTGAAAGGATCGTAATATGTGAGTACAACAGCTAATGGTGTACTGGTAAAGTTTTGGCCAAAAACGAAGCAACTGAAATGGTGGAAGTGAAGTTCCTGCACCCTAAAGGTCTCTACTCCATCTTTAGCTAGTCCCCCCAACCCCAAGTTAACTTATTTAACCTATTTTATCATGCTAGTATAACAGCACTGTTCTGAACTAAAAAAAATAGTGGTCCTGGTCTAAAGGAATCAAAAATTGTGAATTAACATTACAATTTCCTTTCACATCTGAATGGCTTTTCCTTTACATATTTTTTAAAAATTGACAAAAACATCATCCCATAATGAAACTTTCCACAAATGATGCTAAAATACATATAAATCCCTGTGTGAATGTTTTTAATTTAAAAATTTGATTTTTGAGTAATTCAAGGTCAAAAAATTTACATGACCTTGAAATTCGAAATTGTCCAAAACTAGTCATGTTACATATCACATGAAAGCTTATAAAATAAGCTACAAAATGATTTTGACCCCAACATTCTATCTCATTTCTAGCTTGAGCAATCACTTATTTTGTAATTGCATGCCAGCAGAAAATTGCTTTTTCAGAGATTTCAGAGGGCCATAACTTAAAAACTACTGTAGATAAAAATTTGGATATTTTACTGTCGCTGGAAATACATAAGCCAAATTTCAAAAAAAAAAAAATCCATGAGAGTAAGGTTCAAAAGTGTTAAAATATTGGATCACTTTGACATGGAAGGACTCAGGTGAAACAAAATTAAAAAAAAAAAAAATCACTTGAGGTTTTTTTCTGCCATTTAGTTTTTTTTTATACTGCACTGATTTGTACCTAGAAAGATCAATAATTAAATGTACATTTTCAAATAAATACCTTTAAGAACAGTATTGCATGCTACAATATCTCATGAATCAGTATTGATTTCTGTAAATGTGGTTCTTAATCTAGGAAGTCTTTTGAAAGAAACATTCAAATTAGGTTGGCTGGTTGTTTTTTATGGTGCAAGGGCCATGTTTGGCCAAAGAATGACAGACGCAAGACAAACAAACAGTATTAAAAGCGTTGTATAATGCTTAAAAACTGGCTGATTCAGTAAAAGTGAAAGATGAGAATGATGGAAGGGCTAAAATCTAGATACATTTAAAAAGGTCAATTTGTTTTAAAAATGAGAAGACAGCAACAGTATCGCAGTGGTCATCTAGGAGCAGCTGCAGCACAGTGGCATCCTCAGTGAACAAATGAGAATGGAAGCAGTGAAAGCATACATCAGGAAAATGAACACAGCTACACAGAAGATGAGTGACAGTGAGTCGGCAATTGCATGTCTCACACATTGGCGCAGTGTCGCCACACAGCAAAAAGCGGTGAGTGAAACGACAGTGCCCAATGCGGAGACGTGCAAGCACCACTTCCTCCCTATGGTTCCGATGATATGAGGATTTCCAGATTCCAAGAATAGGTTTAATACGATGCAGTTTATTTTCCATCTGTTAGTCCCACATACCCTGCCATGTTCGCTTGATATGATCCTGAACAGGAAAACGAAAATCCCGGTAAAACAGTGGCAAGGGTGTGACAACCAAAGAGGAAGCAGATCTAGCAGCTGCATCAGCACACTCGTTACCCGAGATTCCAACATGCCCAGGAATCCAGCAAAACTGAACCTGAAAACCGGCCTCAAGCAAATGACAAAGCAACCGTCTCACATCCAAGAGAAAAGGATGGTCACGGCAATCCGCAGATGACAAAGACTACAAGACACTTAAGGAATCTGTATAGACCATAGCACGATGATGAGAACTCAACTAAACATGGAGAAGGGCGAGATAGATAGCATGCATCTCCGCCGAAAACACTGTGGCCTCAGCTGGGATCTGCTCTACAGAGACGTCATCTACAAAGACAGCCGCGGATTCAACGACTCCATGCATCTTGGAGCCATCAGTGAAAATGGGAGTGTATTCTGAATTTCCGGAACGGTGCTCAGCGAAGAGCTGTTGGTACACTGACGTAGGGGTTGAGGATTTATCGAAAGATGTAAAGGTGGTATCAACCATGACACTAAGTGGGTGCCATGGAGGATCCCCAAAGCCCCTGGTCTCTCCAACAAGTGACAAATCTAGCCCTGCATCACGAGCTACAGCCGCCATACGAAGACCGAAGGTTCGAATGCACGAGGGCCAGTTCTCAAATAAACGAGCATGCTGGGGATGGAAAACTGCATCGTACAAAGGATGGTCTGGAAGAGATCGAAGTTTTGAGTAAAAGTGAACAGACAGCTGCAGATGGCGTAATTCAAGCGATGTTTCATTCACATCAGCATAAAGGTTGGGAATCGGGGATGTTCGAAATGCTCCTGTACAAAGACGCAGCGCTTGATGGTGAATAGTATCCAAAGGCCAGAGAACGGAACGACGAGCAGAACCATACACGATACAACCATAATCCAGTTTCGACCGTGTTAATGAATGATAAATGTGAAACAAAGACACCCTGTCTGCACCCAACGAGACTCTTGAAAGGATCTCAAGAATAGATAGAGCCCGCAGACAGGAAGTCTTTAGCTGCTGGACGTGCACATGGTCAACGGTCAATCCAAGGAACTTGGTCTTGAGCAGAACTGGTATGACTGCACGGTCTAAATACAGCTCGGGTTCAGGATGGATGCCACGCCTCCGGCAGCAATGGACACACGCTGTCTTGTTGAGAGAAAGAATGAAGCCATTGCTATTCGCCGCTTTAAAGATCTGGTTAATCGCAGACTGCAACTTCCTCTTCAATAAAATTCATGCTTAATGACGAGCAGAAGATCTGCAAGTCATCGACATAAACAGTAGCTGAAACCGCAGGAGGAAGATTTGTGAGAAGACAATTAATGCGGAGGATGAACAATGTGACAGATAAAATGCAACCTTGAGGAACACCTTGTTCTTGATAGAATGGTGCCGAGAGTGTCGTACCCAGGCGCACCTGGAACACCCGATTGCGAAAAAAATTAACGATGAATATCGGAAGATTTCCTTGCAATCCGCATGGAGGTCACGAATAATACCGTGCCACCATGCTCGATCATAGGCTTTTTCAATATCAAAGAAAACAGAAACCAGGTGCTGCCTATGCATGAATGCCTCACGCACAGGTGTCTCAAGGTGCAGATGCTTGTGAGGTGAACGATGATGGCGAAAGCTGCTTTGTGATGGTGAAAGTAGTTGATGTTCTAAAAAATTAATTAACCATGCGTTCAAGAACTTTAGACAGACAGCTAGTGAGATCAATTGGACAATAACTAGAGGGAGACTTAGGATCTTTGCCAGGCTTGGGAAAAGCTTTTTGCCATGATTCCGGGAAACTGTGCTCCAACCCAAATACGATTGTACAGGATTAAAAGATTCTTGAGAGACAACTGCGAGAGATGATGGAGCATGTCATAGGGGATGCCATTGGGACCAACAGATGTAGCGCCGGACCGATGCAGAGCCACCCTGAGTTTAACCATGCTGAAGGGGTGTTATAACCAGTGTCGTGAAAAGGCGCAAAGGAGATTCTCTGGCGTTCCGCAGTGGATTTAATTCTTTGAAAGGAAGAAGGATACACAGATCACTCGACACGGAGGCAAACACCTTCCCCAAACAATCCGCAATCTCCCCAACTACAGCATATGTGCAGCCATTACTCTCGAGAATAGAAATCTGGTGAGAACTTTAGTTACCCCGGATCTTACGAATCTTGTCCCACACACTTTTTGAACTGGCATGTGAAGTGAGAGATGAAACATACTGAATCCAAGACTCCCTCTTGCTATGTCGACGCACCAACTGAGCATAGGATTTTGCTCGTTTAAATGCAACGAGATTGGCATCAGTTGGATAGCGCCGAACAGTAGACCAGGCTTTATGTTGAACTCTCCTAGCCGCTGCGCATTCAGGGTTCCACCATGGCTTCGGACTTCTGGGGAGTGTCGTAGATATTTTTGGTATAGTTTATCAGCCGCCTGAATAATGCAATTTGTGACTTCAAGAACAGCTGTGTCGATTGACTCTTGGGTCACCAGGGCAGAAGATGTGAAGACCTCCCATCTGGCATGCACCATCCTCCATCGAAGTGGGCGGGAGGCAGAAGATGGCATGTTTGCGTGATGCAAGAGCACAATTGGAAAATGGTCACTCCCGTGGAGGTCGTCACACACCGCCCACAACCAATCAGCAATAATCGATGGTGATCCCAAGGTCAGATCGATCGCACTTGTTGGCTCATGGAAGTACGTGTCAGCACCGGTGTTAAAAAGGCACAAAGAGGCCGAGGACAGAAGAGAGACTATGCGATGACCTCTCGTGCTGATGCTGACACTATCCCACAAAGGATGATGGGCATTGAAGTCACCCAGTAGAAGAAAGCGTGAAGGCAGCTGATCAACCAAGCTCTCCAGAAAAGAGACGCTCACGTTCTCATCCGGCGGCAGATAGACACTGCAGACAGTAAGAGGCACAGGCACAGATATTCGAACTGCCATAGCCTGCAAAGTTGTGGATATCACAACGGAACACACCGGAACACTGTGAGGGACAATAGCGACTCCCATACAGGCGTTGTCTCCCGATACATTATCTGTCCGATACGCACTGTAGCCTCGAACTGAAAGCAGGTCTGATGGTTTAAGTTTTGTCTCCTTTAGACAAAGGCACACCGAAGAGTACAACGAAAACAGATGTTTCACGTCATCAAAACTCGCCCGAAAATCTTGGCAGTTCCACTGAACGATTTAAGCCATGGTTAAAAGTGAGATGAAAAAGGAATGCTCAAACGAGGTCAGCGTCCATCTCCTCTGACGAGTGGGGCGTGTGACCAGGGGCCAAGATGGGAGCATGCTTTGTCCCAAGTGTCTTAACGGGATGCGCTCGCCGTTGAGTAGTTTGCTGAGATTTTAGAGAAGAAAAGTTCTTGTTATCCTTGGCTTTGGTGTTTTTGTCAGAAAAAGTGGCCTGAGTTCCCTTGCTGGTGGTGGGGTGAGTGAGTATGCTTCGGGAAAGTGGTGGGTGTCACTTTCAGACCCCATAGCTCGAGACTGGAGTGCCTCCAGCCCAGCTGCGATGATATCATCCAGCTTGTATGGACATTTAGGGGGATCTGAATGTCAGTTTGAATGCCAACTGTAGATTTGGCAACCACCACTGATGCATATGATCGCCGATCAGATGAAACAGGAACTACTCTCTTTCTGGCCTCAGGATAGGAAATATTCTCCACCATTTTCAGCCTTTGGATTTCTTTCTCCTCCTTTCACTTGGGACAATCTTTGGCTGATGCTGAGTGTGAACCCTTACAATTCACACAAAACTCGGCCTCGGCCACACATTCTGGTAAATGATGGTCTGTGGCACTACAGCGTCCACACCTTGGAGTGTTCCTGCATGACTGCTGAGAATGGCCGTACGACTGACGCCTAAAACATCTCAATGGGTTAGGGATGTATGGACGTACTTCAAGGTGAAGATACCCTGCCTTGATGGAGGTAGGCAAGGAAGGGGTGTCAAATGTTAAAATGATGTTGCGGGATGGGACAGACTGCCCATTCCGCCTGAAAAGGATATGCCGCACACCCGTAACGTGTTGACTCCACAGTTCTTCAAATAGTTCATCTTCGGCACATTCAATGAGGTCCCAAGAGGAGACAACACCTCGAGATGAATTTAGGTATCCATGTGGTGTTATTTTGACCAGAGTCTCAAGCAGCATGGTAGTGTTAAGAAGTGTGGAACTGTAGGCCACAGTGGACATCTCTACAAGCAAGAAGATCTCTAGACTGGAGTTTCTTTATGCTCTTTGGAGAGCTTGCAATGGATTGAAGAGCTTTATTAATCCAAAATGGACTTTTCACACTCAAAGGCCTTGGAGGGTCCAATGAGTGTACAAAAAAGAAACGAGCATTTGAAGAATCAGGGACATGTTTTTTGGCGGAAGGAGCCGAGCCTTCCTCAATACCTCTTTTGATTTTAGATTCATCGGAAACTTTATTTTCATCCATGAAAAATATTAAGAATTCGTCCGCCGACTTCCCCACCCACAATCGAGCCCAACGAGGGAGAGCCAGAGGTCTGCAAGCCCAAGCGGATGCAGGACACAGCTCTAGGGATAGGAAGCGGATACAGCAAGTTGATAGGGCAGACATATGCTCGGCGTGCACCCAGACCTTCCCGTGCCTGGGGAACACCCTCTTTGGTCTGCCCACCCTATCCCCAGACTCACCCTGCTGTACGCAACGACAAGCCGTTAGAGGTCTGGACTCCACTCAGCCACAGACCTCATTGACTAGGAGTGGGTTAGTTCCTAGCCGCCCATTTAGCGTGAAGCAGGGGGCAAAGAGGAGTGTTGGCAACTGGTGACAACAACACCCTGGCCTCTAGAAACCTCAGCCTCCAGCATCCCCTTTTTCACCTTACAGGTCACCGCACACTGCAAACGTGCAGGTAGGTCTAGCTAACCAGCTCGGAAAAACAAAGAAGGGAACAGAAAATGGAGATGACAGGAAAGAAAAAGAGAAACTAAAATCCAGAGCTGGCACATAATCACAACCTCAGCAACCTACAACTGAGGCGGGTGCGTGCCAAGAGAACAACGAAAAACATAAAAGTGGGAAAACATCTTAGAGTACATGTCGGCTTGGGCCGTGGGGTCACCACTCCCCATCAGCTGGATGAACAGCTGTCCCTTCGGTAGTATCATCGTTTCAAGATAAAATGACAAAATGATCCATCACAAGGTCAGCTCGGGCAGTAGAGGCACCGCTTCCCAAATAACTGGAAAACCAGTTATTTCCTTGCGGGGACATTCAAATTAAGCTAGTGTTCATAACAGAATACATAAGCAGCTAAGTTCTCTTTCCTTCACTGAAATTTAAATTATGTACAGTACTTTTAATTACAAAATTTATTATACAAAATGTTATAATACATAATTCATAAATATTAGACTTCAATATGTAGCATCAAAATTTAAGCGTACTTTAAAATTGCAAGAAAAAAATTATAGTTGATTTTTTTCTGAGCATTTAGCTTCTTAAATAATGATTTCAGTATCATAAACTGCATGAAACAACAGAACATCAATTAGAACTAATTAACTTTTAAAAACAGAATATGTGTTGAATATCTTTTTACACTGTAAAAAAAAAAAAAGGCTTTAAGAAGATTGCTTATTTTTTACCTGAACGTTTAGCTTTATAAATTGCAGCTTCAATTTTATGAAGTGCAAGCTTCTCTGCTATAGCAGTATGTGATCCTGAGTTTGCATCAAGCTGTAACAAAATCTCCATTTTTTCACTGATTAAAAATCTTTTCCACTCTTTTTTGTTGCAGTCATTCATTTTTTTTTTAATGCTCTCACAAAATATGCTTATGCAAACTACAGTGATCGGTGAATTTCACTTATAACTTTTCTAGTGCTATCTATGTTCATCCAAACTTTAAACAAGCTGTGTTGTTTAATTTGCCTGTAGATTTAACACTGAGAAGAAAAGGAGAAGTGCAATTTGGGGAAGAATTCTAGAGGTTCAGGAATGGGTACATACAATATTTGTCCTCTGACTTTACAGAAAGCTATTGTTCTGTCTGTAGCTGAGAACAAGAATCTCCAGGGTACTCTAGATTTCCTCCTTTTTTTCCCTGCTTCCCACCCATGCAAGAAAACGTTGCATTCCTTTGGAATTGTTGGTCATTTGCTTCTCCCGTAAGAAGCTTACCCTTGATAGTCAGAAGAAAAGCAAGCTGATTTATGATTCTGTCAGTCTGTGTTGCATATGGTGTTTTTTGAAATGCTGATTAACTGAATGCACGTGAGGCTCTCCTTCTAGCTAACTCTTAACGTGAAAATGCTGATTAACATAATTTGGTGCTTTAAAATTTGTTTAAATGTTTGCTAAATTGAGGAAATGTGTTTGTTAAATCGGGAAATGCCAAGTATTAATTTCAATGTAGTTCCATCTGGACCATAAAAAATGTACGTAAAATCATGGATTCATTAAATCAGAGTCCATTAACATGCTCACTGCTGCTGTGCTATTTAAACGGTAAGCATGTGGTGTCAGTAAGAAATCTGGGCAAATCTCCTGAGATGTCACAAGGTGTTGTCTCATGGCATTATGGATGAACTTCTATGCATTTCATAGCTTAGTATGACTCTGCTATTTTAAAATACGAGAAAATTTATCCATAATTGATATTCATAATTATAATCGGGATATAAACACAGTTATAACATGTTATTATCCCGGTTATATTATGAATATCAGTAAACCAGGGATACAAACAAGTCTACAAAATAGACGTGTGCATGTCATGATCTGTAGATGTGTGCACATCTTTTCTGTAGAAGGTAACTAATCAATTATAAAATTCTTTAGTTGCAAAAAGATTGGAAAATTCAATTGGCTCAATACCAGTCACATTAATTTTCAGTCCTAGTACACTAGTGAACAGAATTATTCTTGTGACATCGGGAAAATCATACCAATGTGTAGCTAAAATCTGTTGAGGTAGAGTATGAGAGAGAATGTCGCATTCTACATTTTCAATTTCACTGCTGGTTGTACTACAGCTACTAAAAAAATATATTTCTGCATATGAAGACAAATTATCGGGATCATCTATTTCCATGGCAGGATGTGCTTCCGAGGAACTTTTGGTTGAGAGGGACTGGAGATAGCCTGTTTGAATATATCTGTTGTTTTCACAAAACTAAGTACTGAAGTCAATATGGGTTTCCTTGAAATCACTCAATAGGCTGCCCTCTTACGTATGAACTCTATTGCCACTCAAGCATTTATTTATTGATAGTTTCCCTTCACCACAAAACTAGTGATGTTCAAAGGAAAATAAACATTGCAGTGAAAAGCGAACGCAGTGTTAAGTCTATGGAGACTCATCTTAGTTTCCCTTCTCTAAAATATGTGGAAAAAAAATTGCCATCCCAAAACCATGGTCTTTTTTAGACAGTTGGATACTCATTCCCAGTGCCAGTAACAAAACAGATAACTCTCTTCAAGCACCAAAGGTTTTAGGAAGGGAAATATTAAGCCACAAGGATGATGCTGTCCGGCATCATTGGCATCTGACCTAAGTACTGTATGATGCTGTACGGCATCATGCTGCAGTTCAAGTGTTAAATAAGGGTTTGACTGTATATGGATTTGTCCTTTTTTTTTTTTCTGAATTACTGAAATGCCAGTGAATTTATGGATATCCATTATGTTAAATTCAATGCTAATTTTAAGATGGAAAATAAGTATGACAAAATACTAGACCCAAAATCTAATGTATGGCAGCTGGTCTTCACAACCAAGCTGGAGCTTCCAAATTGAACAATAGCATGCATCTGAGATCTACGTTTTCCTCAATTGAACAATTGAGGAAAACACAGATCTCAGATGCATGCTATTAAATTTTGCATTAAGCTCATTAATTAATAACATGTACATACAATCAATCACTAGTGCAAATCCTAAATTATTACGTATTATAAAAATGGCCCTTTTAAGGGCACTAATTTTTGTGTATAAGGAAAGAGAAAGCAAATGCGGCAATTCAGTGAACATCATGAACATCAAATCGAAACTAAGTACAAATCTGAAGAATCCTTCATTTAAAGGTCATGCTTCCAAGGAAAGAAGAATGATTTAAGTAACAAAATCCACACTGATGTACTGTAACTCAACCGGAAACAACGTATTTATGGCATCATTTTTTTAATACTATATAAACATAAGAACATGTTTCACCCATGAAAATAGGATCACATATTGTAACACACAGATTTTCACCAACATTTTTTTCATGTCACTATATAGTGATAAGTTGAAATACATGATTTGTCTTTGAGCAGATGCTCCAAGTAATCAAATGGGGGAATATATAGATAAAAGTAGTTAATATTACTTTGTTTCAAGCCCACTTAAGTCAGTACTATGACATACACTATACTCAACTGAGAGGAAAAGCCAGATGTCCCAGCCATAGATTTAACTGCGCAGATGATTTTTCATAGTTTTTTCAGTTGTTTCGAGAGGCTATAAGTATATGGAAATAAGTTCTTTCACAAAATTAAGTTACGGATTTTCATGGAGCTTATTTCATTATAAGAAAACGTCTTACTTCCCTGAAGAGTAAGATGGGTCCTGATAGTCTAATAACATTCTCATGAGGGTTTTAAATATAACATTCTCATGAGGGTTTAAATAACATTCTCATGAGGGTTTTAAAGTCTACATAGCCCATTCTCTACTTGTACTTGTGCCATACAATATAATGTTTTAAACAGCCTGGTCATGCCAGTAGTTTCATGCGCTTACGAGGTAATATGATCTCATGTATGCAAAATGCCTCAATGTCTCTAACGAGAAAGCAGCTCTTTCCAGCCCACTACTGATTAAAAACATGGGTTTTATGTTTCAATGCAAGTAAGAGTAGAAAATGAAAAAAGTAAGCACAAAATATTTCTTTTCTTTTCTTTTGCTTTCTGGGAAATAATTGAGCTATTCATAGATTTAATAAACTACAATATCTCAAAATTATGGGTTTTTACTAAAGAATAAAAAGATATTTACATGTCAAATTTTCAGGTAGTATCCCTACCCTTCCTCATGACTACAGCTATAGTAGGTGTTGCCATTCATGATAAAATTTCTAATAACATATGAGATAAATTCAAAAATGTTAACAATAATTTTACTTTCTTGTTTTTAAAAATAAACATTACAAAGTTATGAAATGCACAGTGGTCAATAGACTTCATTAACACTGGCATATTAACATTTTGGACATTCTCAACATCAAATGTTTTTTAAAACATATAAAACAGATCCAAACCTTTCACTTTTAAATAAAATAATGAAGAAATGATACATACATGATGAGTCTGTCACTTGTAGAACATATTCCAGGAAGCAATAAAAATTTGAAATGGCACATTAGATGTTAAAAATATATACATCATTGCAAACATAACTTTATCTTAAAATTCTAAATGACAATACAGTTACATTATACTTCAAGTTGAAAATCATGCGCTGGAAGTAATTAATATAAAAATATATGTTTTCCACACTTAGTAACATCAATTATTTAACTTTTCGACATTTGATTTCAACAAGCAAAATAACAAATTATGTACATATGAGAAAATGAATAGTTTTTAATTTCACTAACAAACAACTGACTATTCATCTTTACAAACACTATAATACATTAATTTATAAAAATGTTTACATAACAATAATTACCATATAATGTTTTTTAAACAATCTGACAATTATAAAACTTATTTTAAAATCTCATTAAAATTATTTAAAAACATGAAATTAAAATGATAATTAAATTTCTTCATAATCACAAAGGCAATAAAGAATCTATTATTTTCAAGATGTTAGCATAATTCCACACACAAAAATATAAATCAATAATAAAATGCATAATACTGATACAATTTTTTTTGTACCAGCTCATCATCGTTATGCAGAAAAGATCAACATTCTGATAAAGTACTTACATTCACATTTTCTGCAATTAAAACGAATAAAAATTAAATGATGTCGATAACAACAGTTCAATAAAAAAATCAGTAAAGTTTTAAAAGTAATAAAATATTTTTAAAATTTTTCAATCACTGTAATTTAAAAAAAAGTTTTACCTGATTAAAGGCTTAAATTGTCATGTTGCTCATTAGTTTAAAAGTGCTACATGATTTCGAAAATGTTGTTAGCTTAAGTAACAATAGCAGAAATAGATTTATTATATTAGGGATCTAATGCAGTTAAGCAGAAGATGTGTGTTAAGCAGAACTTCAACAGTTTCAATCTGATTTAAAGAATATGACAAACAAAATTGACCCTGATAAACCTGATAAATAAATAATTCACTAGAAATAGTCCATTATAAAGTATTATTTATCTCTAGGTTGTTTTATTTTACATACAAATGTTTCATGTATTTTATTGTCTTGATGTCAGAGATAAATAATAGTTTATAGTGGAATATTTCTAGCAAATTATTCATTTATTGTCTACTATGGGTAAGCCAACTTTAAAAATTTTAGTTATTGATGAATCTGAGGCAATGATAAGTTTAAACCTAAACAAAAATAACTAGTAGGTCACAAAATAAAAGATTAAGATCATAACCCATATATATATATATCATATGAATATACTGTGTGCGAGTAATAAGTTTATTTATGAGCAGCACAACAGGAATCATCAGCCATAATGGTACTGTTCAGCTAAGTGTTCAGATGTACATTAGGTCAATTCACCCTTTTTTTTTTTTTTTAGGTATATTACTTAGATCATGAACTGAAAAGCATAAATAAAAGTTTACAAACACCTGTTTCTGAACAAAACCTGAAGGTTTTAAGCTTAGTCTTAGAAACATAGAAGTGGAAAATAGCACTGCTGGATCAGCATTTGTCAAGGAAAGGGAGGGATTGAAGATTTCACATATAATTAAAATTGCAAAAATAAGTTATCTTGTGCCAAATTATGGTAAGATAATAATGTCTACATTTCTAGAATAGTGAAGTGGAAGGTTTTCTCCTCTTGAAACACATGTAAGAAAAAGTGTGTATACTAAAGTAAAAGGACATCATGTTCTCAGTTACCTACCCACTGGCTCCTAGGAAGAATAGCCAACCTTGCAGTTGTTACTAGCTAACATCTAAAATCTTTCAACATTTTTACGGATTAATCGGGAACTGGAAATATTGATATTATTGTATGACGTAAAGTTTTTAATTTTTTTGAATAATAAATACACAGTTGATGTGGATTAGGAACATCAAATAGAAGTAATCGCTCTTTCCACGTTTATAAGTGAGTCACGAAAAAATTCACATCGGCCGCCACTGGGAATCGAACCCAGGGTCTTCCAGTTATGCACCAGATATGCTTCTACTGCACCACAGCGGCCTCAAAATTATCCAGACTCGCATACCACAAATGGCCAAACCACCTGGAAGGTTGCTTCTTTTGAGCCCTGCACAATGCTGGCGATTCACAAAAGGTGCACAGCAGCAACTGAACAAATAACTAGAAGGCGAATAAATCATAAATATACAGTTGACGTGGATTAGGAACATCAAATAGAAGTCATCGCTCTTTCCACGTTTATAAGTGAGTCACGAAAAAATTCTCATCGGCCGCCACTGGGAATCGAACCCAGGGTCTTCCAGTTATGCACCAGATATGCTTCTACTGCACCACAGCGGCCTCGAAAATTATCCAGACTCGCATACCACAAATGGCCAAACCACCTGGAAGGTTGCTTCTTTTGAGCCCTGCACAATGCTGGAGATTCACCAAAGGTGAACAGCAGCAACTGAACAAATAACTAGAAGGCGAATAAATCATAAATATACAGTTGACGTGGATTAGGAACATCAAATAGAAGTCATCGCTCTTTCCACGTTTATAAGTGAGTCACGGAAAAATTCTCATCGGCTGCCACCGAGAATTGAACCCAGGGTTTTCCAGTTATGCGCCGGATATGCTTCCACTGCACCACAGTAGCCTCAAAATTCTCCAGACTCACATACGACAAACTGCCAAATCACCTGGCAGGTTGCTTCTTTGGAGCCCCGCACAATGCTGGGGATAAATGCTGGGGGAGAATTTTGAGGCCACTGTGGTGCAGTGGAAGCATTCCCAGTGACTCACTTATAAACGTGGAAAAAGCGATTATTTCTATTTGATGTTCCTAATCCATGCCAAGTGTGTATTTATTATTCTTTCGTCTTCTAGTTATTTGTTCAGTTGCTGCTGTTCATCTTTGATGAATACCCAGCATTGTGTGGGGCTCCAAAGAAGCAACCTGCCAGGTGGTTTGGCAGTTTGTCGTATGAGAGTCTGGAGAATTTCGAGGCCACAGTGAAAGCATATCCGGCGCATAACTAGAAGACCCTGGGTTTGATTCCCGGTGGCGGCCGATGACAATTTTTTCGTGACTCACTTATAAACATGGAAAGAGTGATGACTTGATGTTTCAATTTCCTTATCTTCATTCATACATAAGTTGATCCTGAATATAAGATGAAGCTACAACAAATAGTTAGTGTTCCAAAATGAGGTAACTTCCACCTTTTGTTTTCAGAAAAAAGTTGCAAATTATGTTAAGTTTATGCTTTTTACGAACTGAACGTACCATATTCCCTCCCTCCGACCCACCAGTGGAAGAATCTGCAGCACAGAGATGAAAAAAAGAAATAGCAGGGACACACAAATGTGTCAAATCAGAGTGATGTTTGCAGCATGAGGTATCAAACTCCTTGCTGTTTACTCAAAGTATCTTACCATAACTTCGTATTGTTTACTCAAAGCAGCTAAACAACATGGCTTATCATAACTTCTTACTCTAAGTAGCTAAACAACATATGTCAGCTATTACTTCCATTATGTAATGTATCTAATCATAAAAAAATTTCACCTTGCTTTCTTAACAACTGCTAAATTTTCAAGCACTAGACATCTAGAAACGCAGTCTAGAATGCTGTAATTCAATACCAAGTTCCATTTGCATTAAATTTGGCATTCAGTATTCATCATAATTTGCCAACTTTTTGTTGGCAAATTATGATGAATGAGGTATTTCATACACTTGATACAAGATGCTTTACTAGTTCGTTTTATCAGGAAAGAAGAATAACATATCCTATTTCTAGTTTAGTATACACTATATTTTTATGAATTAACACATTCAGTATCATAAACCAGTTAATGCATTTAACTAGACCTTCATGCATGTGACCGTCAGTCAGTTACGGGGTTTTAGAGCAGGTGTCAGCAAATTGCGTTTGTATTTGGTGCCTAAATTTTGTAATGTCATAGTAAGTCTTTGAAAACATAGATGGCAGATAAATGCAGGTTTTCCCTTCCTAATCATTATATGCAAATTTGGTGGATCTTCGGTTATCTCCCGTGTTATTTATAGTATAAACAGCGCATGTACTTCGTCCCTCCAAAGCAGTAGATTATGTTATGCGTCTTTATCGCTCGCCTGTTTGCGAGTGTGAAAAAAACCATGGCGAGTTGAAATTTTTTTATGGGTGAAGATATTATAAATATTTTACATAATGGCGATTCAGGAGATTAACTGATCTCTGAATTAGAAGTTTCTGAAAGTGAAAGTGGCGATGAAATGCTGCTTCCCGAAACTGATACAGAAGCGAGTGTAGCGTAGTGAATGGTGTACATCATCCTAGCTATTGTCTGCCTGTTTTACCATTCTCAGTGAATACAGGGATGAACATTCAAGTTGATAATGAAACTGATATCAGCTAATACAAGGGTGAACATTTCAGTTGATAATGAAACTGATATCAGCTAATACACAGGTGAGCATTCAAGTTGATAATGAAACTGATATCATGTTTTTTGTGAATTTATTTTTCACAGAAGAATTTTTTGAATATATGTGTGATCAAACAAACCTTTACACAAGTCAAGTGATTAGTGCAGCACCACAGCCTTTTACTAAAAGTTCAATAATGCAGACATGGAAACCTGTTGCCATCTCACTGAAAAAGGTTCTAGGATTGGTGTACATCACCGGTATAGTTAAAAAACCCGATATAAAAAATGTATTGGACTGAAGATTCGTGCTTTCAAACACCAATATTTGTGAAAACAATGACTCAAACATGATTTCTAAATATTTTTCTTTCTTGCACTTTAGTGACAGCAGCCTCTATTGACAGTAGTACTGACAGGCTATACAAAATCAGGCCAATATTAGCCTCAGTAATAAATTTTCAACAATGTATAATATACACCACAAAATAAAATTGCATTGGATGAAGGAATGTTTACTTGGTGATGACATCTGAGATTCCGATTATACAATATTGGAAAACTTACAAAATAAGGTATTTTAGTGAGGATGGTATGTGAGTCAAATACAGGTTATATTTGTACTCTAAAAATTTATGATGCTAGTGGAATTTCACTTAGGGACACAGTTTTTGAATTTATAAACCCCTATCTTGGTCAAGGGTATACTGTGTACATGGACAATTTTTATAACAATGTGATGTTGGGGGAAGAGCTTCATCAACAGAACACCAATTTATGTGGCACAATAAGACTAAACAGGGGGTTCCTAAGGACTTCAGTGAGTGACAGAAACTTTGAAGAGGGAGAAATGACCTACATGAAAGTTGATGAAGTGTTGCTGCTTTTGTGGATGGACAAGAAAGTCATTACGATGATATCTACTCTGCATTTAGCTGAAATGGTAGAAGGACCACAATGCCGTTTTGGAAAAAATATTATGAAGCCAGAATGTATTGTTGACAACAACCAGCGTATGCAAGGAGTAGATACTGCAGGCCAGTACCTAGCCAATGTATCAGTTCATGTGGAAAACTGAAAAGTGGCCTAAGACAGTGTTCTTTTACCTTTTACAATGTACTCTTTTCAATGCATTCAGACTATATCAGAAAAAGAACCCCAACACAAAGCATATATTTCTGACATTCATGCAAACAGTCTGCAGGGACTTCATTCATGACACAGAAATAAGAGAGACACCAGCTCCATCTGAGGCATCAACATCATCATCATCAACCATGAGTAGCCCCAAAGTACTGCCTCCAAAAAGAGCCCCAGCAAAGGATCCTCCATTTTGGCTTGATGGAAAATTGAAGGAGCATGTTCTATCAAAATTCCCTGCTTTGAAATGTAGAGTGTGCCTGAAGAACAAAAAAGTGAGTGCAGCTGTGTGGTACTGTATGAAGAGTGTTGTCCCTCTCCATCCTGGATCATGTTATAGCAGATATCATACCTACAAAGTCTACTAGAATGTCTTGTTAAGGTATGAACAAAATTTAAATTTTCTAGGACTGACTGTTTAGGAATAATAATCAATTTTCTAAAGTGTTGTGTTAAAGGTCAGGGGGGGGATTTTAAATGGCTGGCCTGTGGGTTTAAATTGTCCTGCTGAGTGGCTGGTACTGAATATGTTAATATTTTTAGCTACTTTCAAAACTTCAAATTTTTAAAATTTATATTTATCTTTGTAAATTTGTATTACATTAATGCATAAGTTTTTGGAAACATTGCAAATTGGTTCTTAGAGGAATGAAATATGGGTAATTAGTTTAGTGGTGACAGCATTTCCATTGAGACTACTATGCTAGTTTAGAACATCAGAACACACAGACAACATAATCTTCAAGGTTGTGTGGAAAATAGTCACAGTGGTTGGATGGTTGTAGGATCTTATTGGAGCAAGAGCATCAGATATCACAACCCAATATGATTTTGGGGTTTGCAAAATTTCAAGGGTGTTATAGTAATTCAGGTAAGCTGATCATGAATATCATATCCGTTTTTTTCAATCAACCACAGATTTTTCACAATTTCCCATGTTATTTTTGTTTATATATGAAGTAATGTTATTTTTTTATTCTAAAAATTTAAATTTACTAGCTAAAGCAGATCGTGGCAGTTGAAAAATGATACAATAGATGACAAACATTACAAATTGGTTCTTAGAGGAATGAAATATGGGTAATTAGTTTAGTGGTGACAGCATTTCCATTGAGACTACTATGCTAGTTTAGAACATCAGAACACACAGACAACATAATCTTCAAGGTTGTGTGGAAAAAAGTCACAGTGGTTGGACGGTTGTAGGATCTTATTGGAGCAAGAGCATCAGATATCACAACCCAATATGATTTTGGGGTTTGCAAAATTTCAAGGGTGTTATAGTAATTCAGGTATGCTGATCATGAATATCACATCCGTTTTTCTCAATCAACCACAGATTTTTCACAATTTCCCATGTTATTTTTGTTTATATATGACATAATGTTATTTTTTTATTCTAAAAATTTAAATTTACTAGCTAAAGCAGATCGCGGCAGTTGAAAAATTATATAATAGATGGCACCTCTCTATCAATGAATGAAACATTGTGTGTTTTTGCCATTTTGAACACTTTGTTTCAAGTGATAGGATCAAAGTGTATTTCGCTCATTTTAACTGTTGTGTTGTTCATTCAAGAGGCTGTGTTAATAATCCTGATTCATTTTGTTATATATGTGGTAGTTTTGTGGTGAAAAAAAAAGGCAACGCAAAATAACAGATTTTGTGAAAAAGGCGTATCAGGCTTATTTCGGTATAAAGCTTGGAAACCAGGACAAGAAATGGGTACCACATCAAGTCTGTCACTCATGTGTTGAGCAACAGTGAAAATGGACTCAAGGTAAGAAAAACTCTCTTCCATTTGCTATTCCAATGGTATGAAAGGAGCCAGTGAGTCATAAGGAATGTTATTTTTGCTTAACCACACCAGTAAAGGGCTACAATTACAAAAACATAAATAATATATTCTACGCAATGACTCCCTCTGCTATGACTTGTACCTCATGGTCCTGCTTTACCTGTTCCATCACCTCCTACATCATTAGATTTTTAATCATCTTTAGAGGTTGAGTTAAATTGCAATGGAACTCAGGACTTGTACAGCAATTTTGAAACTAGTAGTGAACCACAGAAGTTTACCTAAAGTGAATTAAATAACTTGGTACAGGATTTAAATCTGCCAAAGGAAAGTGTACAACTTTTAAGATCAAGACTCAAAAACAAAAATCTACTTGCTCTAGGAACAACATTTTCATGGTACAGAAACCAAGAAAAATAATTTGTTGAATATTTTGCCCAAGAATCTTTTGTATTTTGCAGAGACATTCCTGGACTTATAATGCATTTTTCTTCCACTGTTCAGGACCTATCATAGTGGAGATTGTTTTTAGTAAGAGAAACTTAAAAGGAGTTCTTTTGCATAGTGGCAACATTTTCCCCTTTAATACCAGTTGCTCATTCAGTACATCTGAAGGAATCTTATGAAAATCTTGACGTTCTCTTTAATAAAGTAAGATATCAAGAATACAACTGGAAAATTTGTGGAGATTTTAAAATTCTGAGCATGATATTAGGGCAGCAAAGTGGCTACACAAAAAATGCCATGTTTCATCTGTGAATTGGACAGTAGAGCTTATAAGCAACATTGGATCACAAAAAAAAAAAAAAAAAAAAAATGGCCTAAAAGAGAAAACTTAATTCCAGGATCAAAGAATGTTCTCCACCCGAACCTGGTGGATCTGGAAAAAGGTATTTTACCACACTTGCATATTAAATTAAGATTGATGAAACAATTTGTCAAGGCTCTGGACAAAAATGGTAAATGTTTTCAATATTTGATTAATGTTTTTCCACATTTATCAGAATCAAAAATCAGAGAAGGAATGTTTGTTGGCCCAGATATAAGGCGGTTAATTAAAGATAAAACTTTCGAAAAAATTTGACTACAACAGAAAAAAAGCATGGGTAAGTTTCAGAAATGTCATTCAAAATTTTCTAGGCAATTACAAGGATCCTAATTACAGAGCTATCATAGCAACTATGCTAGAAAAATTTAAAAACCTGGGTTGCAACATGAGCTTAAAACTTTATTTTCTGCATTGTCACCTTGACTATTTCCTCAAAATCTTGGTGCTGTGAGTGAAGAGCAAGGCGAGATATTTCACCAATATATAAAATGTATGGAAAAACGATATCAAGGATGATGGAATGTAAATATGATAGTGGATTACTGCTGGGATTTAAAGAGATTCTGCTTCTGAAATTTCACATAAGGAAAAGCCGTAAATGTTCGTTTGACGAAAAAGGAAAATGATTTTGTAAGAACACATTAATTTTGATTAATTTTGTTTTTTATATATTTTTTCATTAACTATATTTCATCTTCACACACATGATTTTTATTTAGATTGCATCAATATCAATGGGTCATGAATTGTATATTCTCTTAAGAAAATGAAACAAATTCTATAAATTACTGAGAAACAATATATATATTCATAAATTTGTTTTCACAATTGTGAAAAATCTTTACGTAACAGAGAAAAACAAATGTTATTGTTGAAACCCGCATAGCAAAATTAATCTAAATTGCTTGAAGTAATGTATCTAAATCACTTGAAATAATGTAAATCATGAATATGCTATATATATATATATATATATATACAGGGTGACACTCACCAACCCGCTTGGCCAGCGTGGTGAGTTATGGCCAAACCCCTCCAAAATGATTCCACAACTTAAATCTTGGCCCTCAGTCTCCGGCAGCTGGAATGTACCTGGCCAAGGCAGCGGCCAGTGCGACATGAAGGCAGAGGGTGCTAAGAATCCCCGGAGGACCGGACTAGGCTGCCATCTGATGCTGACCTTGGCTACTTACAATGGACGCTCCCTATCTTCTGATTCAAGGCTTCTTGAATTGGAAGAGGAACTACAAAGGATCAAGTGGGACATCGTGGGGCTAAGTGAGGTAAGGAGAAAAGGAGAAGATCTCATCGAACTGAAAAGTGGACATCTCTTCTACTATCGTGGGACAGATACTGGCAGAACTAGTGGTGTTGGATTTATAATAAACAAGAAACTGAAGGATAAAGTTGTAGAAGTTGAAAGTTCCTCTGACAGAGCTGCACGACTTGTTATCCAACTCTCGAAAAGATACCAGGCTCAGATTATTCAAACTTATGCACCCACCACAAGTCATCCTGAAGAAGAAATTGAAGAATTTTATGAGGAAATTTGTCATCTAAATAATAAAGGTAAGCAGCACTTGAAAATAATTATGGGAGATTTCAATGCAAAAAATAGGGCAACGGCAACAGAATGAAACTTCGGTAGGTAAATTCGGTCATGGCAACAGAAACCAGCGTGGAAATACTCTCGTTGAGTTTGCAGAGGCAGAAGGGTTTTTCATCTTGAACTCCTTCTTCAAGAAAAAGCCACACAGGAAATGGACATGGAGACATCCAAATGGGACGACAAGTGAAATTGATTTTATTATGTGTAACAAAAAATTCGTCATAGAAGACTGCAGTGTGCTAAACAAGTTCAACACAGGTAGTGACCATAGATTGGTGAGATGTAAGATGCACCTGAACACTAAACTTGAACGTGGCAAGCTCATAGGACAAACAAAATCTATTGACATAACCAACCTTAAAAAACACCATAATACCTTCAAGTTAGAACTGAAGAACAGGTTCTCTGCTTTAGAAGGCCTAACATCGGAAGAAGTGGACATCTCTGAAGTTAACAGAAAAGTAACCAAAGCTCTTATGGAAACAGCAACAAAATTAGCTGGGTCTAAGAACAAGTTGCATGTGAACAAATTATCAGGAAAAACCAAAATGTTGATGCAAAAAGAAGAGAGATGAGGACAACTAAAGAAGATGTGACTTCCAAAGTGGAATATATAGAGCTATGCAAGACAGTAAGAAAAAGTATCACTGAAGACGTAAGGAAATTCAACTGTGAACTAGTGAGGAAAGCAATTGAAAACAACCAAAGCCTAAAGATAGCAAAGGGACATCTCAGTAAGGGAAGAAAACAGATTATGGCACTGAGAAAAGAAGATGGTTCTGTAACAAGAAATAGAGGCGAAATTTTGACAAGAGTGAAAGATTTCTACTCCAAATTATATGAAAGGGATGATATATGCACTCCAGACATCATGAAAGATACCAGTACCAGAGTTCCTCCAGTCCTTCCAGCAGAAGTTGCACATGCAATCAAGAACATGAAGCGAGGAAAAGCTCCAGGAGAAGATGGAATTACTGTAGACATCATACAAGAAGCAAGTGGAGAAATCGAAACAGTACTCGCCCAAATTTTCACTCGATGCCTTAATGAAGGAAAGATTCCTGAGGATTGGAACACCGCTACAATGATCCTGCTACATAAGAAAGGTGACATTGAGGATCTCGGAAACTACAGACCTATCAGCCTCCTATCAGTAGTTTATAAAATCTTCACTAAAGTTCTTTCACACCGCTTGAAGGTAACACTGGACATGGCTCAACCGAGAGAACAAGCTGGATTCAGGAGTGGCTACAGCACAATAGATCATATCCACGTGCTGAGAGAACTAATTGAAAGAGCGAGGGAATATGAACTTCCATTGTGCATGGCTTTTATCGATTATGAAAAAGCCTTTGATTCGGTGAAACCATCAGCAGTTACAATGGCTCTGAAAACCTGCGGTATTGAAGATGCATACATTAATATTATTAATAACATCTATGAAAATGCAAGTGCAAAGATTAGGTTGTTTGAAAATACAACACACGTAAAAATTGGAAAGGGAGTGAGACAAGGTGACACCATATCTCCGAAGCTCTTTAATGCCACATTGGAGGGTGTTTTTCAGTCACTGAGCTGGGAAAACAAGGGGATAAAGATTAATGGAGATTATCTAACCCACCTTCGTTTTGCTGATGACGTAGTCATTTTTGCAACTACCCCATCAGAGCTGCAGAGTATGATCCAGGAACTTGCTGACAAGAGTAAAGAAGTGGGATTAAAAATGAACTTTCAGAAGACAAAAGTGATGTTCAATGCTTTTACAAGAAATGAAGATTTATCGATTGATGGAGAAAAGCTGGAGATAACAGACACGTACGTTTATCTTGGACAGCAGATATCAAGTGAGGGTCACATTGATGAAGAAATTAATCGGCGTACAAAACTTGCCTGGAGAGCTTTTGGAAGAAACAGCATAATTTTCAAGAGCAATATGCCATTATGTCTTAAAAGAAAAGTGTTTGATCAATGCATCCTTCCAGTGCTTACGTATGGTGCGGAGACGTGGACCTTAACTAAAAGAGACATACAAAGGCTGCAGACAACTCAAAGAAGCATGGAGAGGTGCATGCTTGGTGTAACCAGGAGAGATAAGAAGAGGAACTCGTGGATCCGAAAAATGACAAGAGTGGAAGACATCATGATCAGAGTTAAATCCCTGAAATGGCAATGGGCTGGACATACTGCCAGAAGGACAGATCATCGATGGACAGCTGAAATTTTAGATTGGATTCCAAGGGACAGGAAAAGACCCAGAAGAAGACCACATGGGAGATGGGTGGATGAAATTCGAAAGTATGCAGGGTGACATGGAGGAGACTGGCACAAGACAGACCGTTGTGGAGGAAACTTGGGGAGACCTTCGTCCAGCAGTGGATTGATAATGGTTGACAATGATGATGATGATGATGATATACAGGGTGCATAGGAAAGTCCCTTTAGCCTGAAATACCTTGCAAACGGAGAGAGGTACAGTTATGCAAGTGAGATAACGATACAGTAAAGTGACTACGCCCGATCGAATGCAACCAATAGCAGCGCACCTAGTGGCGAAATGCGGAAGTTAGCCATTGCAAATCGAAAATGAAAAGAGAGAGAGCAATATTTCTAATTACAAAGTTGTAGAGCATCAATTAATTACCGTATATACTCACGTATAAATCAAGAAATTTGGGACAAAAAGGACCTTCAAAGTAAGGGGGTCGACTTATATGCGGAGCCTAAAAAAATTGTAACTCCAAAAGTTCTTCCCGTGAGGCAAAAGGCAATCCATCCCAAAAGAAAAAAAAATGCCGATGCGGTATTAATTACGAAATCGCGACCATCCAAGAAAAAAAAAAAAAAAGAAAGAAAAACACTGATGCGGTAATAATAACGAAATTGCGACCCTCCGAATTTCTCCGTGCTTTGAAAAGTCTCCTGGCTTTGCGTATCCACAGCGCAGTTGCAGCCGAGCATCGAAAACTCCGCCCTCCCAACTTACAACTTATTGCACTGACCTACTACCTAACGCAGCCATTGTTAGGTAATTCTTGTTCTTAATCACGCATGTTTTTGTTTCGCTTCTCCTATTATGGCTGACACAGATTGTGTAAAGAAGCGGATCTCCTATAACGCAGGATTTAAGTTGAAAGTGGTTTCTTTTGCAGAAAATACTAACAACTGTGCTGCTTCACGTCAACTTGGCATTAACGAAAAACTGATTTGAGATTGGCATTAAAAAAAACGGACGGTGGAAATCACGAAAGGCGCTGTGCCATGGAACAGCATCTTTTCCAAAACTGGAAAATGTCTTGAAAGATTGGATTGTGGGCTGCAGACAAAATGGTTACATTGTAACGTGAACTGGTATACGTTTGTGAGCAATGAAGCTCGCAAAAGATTAAAAGTTTGCAGCCGCAAATAACACTTTTCGTGCCTCACCAGGTTGATGCACAAGGTTCATGAACCGCTAAGGGTTGCGTCTACGCCGGTGTACCAAAATTGCACAAAAGTTACGTGACCTCGAAGCAAAGATAATGGAATTTCAAAAGTATGTAATTCAAAAGAGAAAAGAGACTGCTTTTGAACTTTTCCAAATAGGGAACATGGATGAAACCGCCATGTGTTTTGACCTTCCTGGAAATAAGACGGTGAACCAAAAGGGCGAAAAAAATATCTTGATTAAAACGAATGGCCATGAAAAAACCAGTTTCACAGTTGTTCTTTCCTGTTTGGCCGACAGCAGGAAGCTACCTCCGGTAATTATTTTCAAATGCAAAACTCTGCTGAAAAGCATCGTCTTTCCGTCTGGTGTGCTCGTTCGTGCCCATGAAAAAGGATGGATGGATGAATGAATCCAGAACAACTGACAGGTTAAAGAATGTGTGAAACAAAAGGCCAGGTGCACTTTTGAGGAAACCTTCCCTTTTGGTGTGGGATATGTTTGTTGCACACTGTTGTGCAGAAGTGAAAAAAACTGCAGAAAATTCAAAAACAACTCTTGCTGTCATCTCAGGTGGATTGGCATCTGTTCTTCAACCTCTGGATGTCTGCTTTAAAAAGCCCTTCAAGGACAATGTGCGGAGGTATTGGGCGGATTGGATAAGTTCCGATTTGCCGACTGAAACCAAGGGTGGAAATCTAAAGAAGCTGGATATAGTTTTGATTGCGTGATGGGTCAAGGATGCTTGGGATGTGATACCCGCGGAAATGGTTGTGAAATCATTCAAGAAATGTTGCATTAGTAACGAACTTGATGGCACAGAGGATGATGAGATTTGTATGAGTGAGGACGACAGTGATTCTTGTGACACAAGCATAGATGGGAATACTGATGTTTACGATGATGCGCCGATGACGGAGAAAGACTTTTCTGAACTGTTTGGCGAGTCTGTCTCAGAATCGGATTTTGAAGGGTTTCGATAAAGTTTTGGGGTATGCAAATTAAATTTATTATTATATATATTTTTTTTTTTTTCGTTTTCAAATGTTTTTTAATAAATTCGTAGAACATTTTTTTCTCATTCCGGGATCGACTTTATACGCGAGTTTTTGATTTTTATGATTTCTTGACTCTGAAAGTGGGGGGTCGACTTATACGCGAGTATAAACAGTAGTACAAAATGACATTTGTTTCACACGGATAAGATACATTGGCGCCTGAATACCCTAAAATGTCCGAAATCGATGTGCGACGATTCGAATCTGCATATTCACATTTCGCAAATGTAGCCGTATACGAATGCAGATTGTGACATTGTACCATACCTACGATATAAAAGCCATTAGTAGGATGTACCCTGATCAAGTTAAAGTCTACGTACACCGTGTGAGAATCACGAGCTTCACTCACTCCCAATATTGCAAGATGGTGCTTATTTACGGTGAATGCCAACGAAATGCGGCGCTAGCTGCACGAGAATATGCCGTTCAGTTTCCAGCTGGGCCACATCCAAGTGCGGTTACCACCGCAAGTGTAGTGAGACTGCTCATGGGCAATGGCGAACTCTTCGAACATACTCGAAATTAACTTTTTATCACTGTGCGCCAGTTTGCCTTTTTTGTTTTTGTTTTGTCTGACGTCATCAAACTGTATTGACATAAGTATGCATTTATGCAATAAATTGTGTGTATTTGCTCATACCTATGCCTGTTCCCTTCAAATGTTCACACAAAAGGGTGTGCATCAATTTCGGACATTTTAGGGTATTCAGGCAACAATTTATCTTATCCGTGTGAAACAAATGTTGCTTTGCACTAATTAATTGATGCTCTACAACTTTGTACTTGGAAATTTTGCTCTATCTCTTTTCATTTTCGATTTGCAATGGCTAACTTCCACATTTCACCACTAGGGGCGCTGCTATCGGTTGCATTCAATCGGGCATAGTCACTTTACTGTACCTCTTTCCGTTCGCAAGTTATTTCAGGCTAAAGGGACTTTCCTATACACCCTGTGTATATACAACATGTTCATGATTTTGTTTTCACGATTGTGAAAACTTCTTACGTGACAGAAAAATAAATGTTACTTTTGAAATCAGCATAGCAAAATTTATCTAATTCACTTGAAGTAATGTAAACCCCAGTCAAAAAGTTAAATTTTGTAGGGTAGTGAATTGCCATACCAAATACCAGGTGGTTTACCAAGACAAGAAACCTGGTATTTGGTATGGCAATTATCATCAGATGTACTTCTGGAATGATCAGCTTAGAAAAAATTAATTCTTGACAACTACAAAATAATGTAAATTCATGGAAGTATAATTCTGGCTGAGGCATAAACACAGGTATCAAAATCCTGTCTGGATACACTATAAAATGATAAATATTAGAATGATATTAGTTTCTATAAATTAAATACAATTTTAATTTAAAAACAAAAGCAATGCTGCAGAAGATAAAGCTTTAACCAGTCCTCAACGATAGTATGCAAAGCCATCCCCATAATATCATGCTTTTCGAAAAATCATAATAAGCTAATCAAAATTACTTTTAATCAGTTTGCATGTTTCATAAATATGATTCAATGCATTATTTACACCCAGTGCCACCGGGCAAAATGTTGATAAACAGCTAAATCACTGTGGAATTAACTTTTTACGGGTCTTATAGAGGTTATTATTCAAAAAAGTTGGTGGTCAAATTTTGGAACTAAAGCCTAGTTCGTCATCAGGACTACGTCACTGGAGTAGTTGCTGCCACTCAGTTGGAAGAGTCCAACTGCAATTATCGTTAATTGTGGTACTTCTTCTTCTTCTTGCTATTTTGATCCCTTCTTCTAGTTTCCTCTTTACTAAGTTTGACTGGTGGGCGATTATTCTTACTGAGTCCCAATTTATGGAGTGTCCATGTGCTTGTATATGTCTGTCTAGCCCTGTTTTGTTACCAATGTTCCTAATAGCTGCTTGCTGTTCTTTCATTCGGACTTTAATACTTCTCCCAGTTTCTCCTATATAGCTGAGTCTGCAGTTACAGTTGATGCAATATATTTTACTCCTTCTTGCAATTGGATGTCCACTTCTTTCTGCTTTAAAGCTGGCAGGAATTTCTTTTATTTGTTACTTAGATCTGGAGCAAGCCTGATATTATATTTTGCTGCAATCCTCTTCAGTTTTTCGAAAAGTCCTTTGTGGTACGTAATTTTGCTGGTGAATTTGAAGTTGTTTATTTCCTGCTTCTTCTTTGGCACTTGTCTAAATAATTTCTCAACATAAGGGCAAGGGTAATTGTTTTCTGCCAATATTTCTTTTAATTCTTCTCTGTGAAGATCTTTTTGAGCATCTGAAGAGACCAGGAATTCAATTTTTTCCAAAAATTGTCTCGCTGTATTTGATTTAATATAATCAGGATGGAATGAGAAGTCTAACATCTTCTCTGTGTTAGTGGGTTTTCTAAAAAGCTGAGTTAATATTCTCCCCTCTCTTGAGGTCAAGTTTAAATCAAGGAAATTTATGCTATGGTCTTTTTCCAGTTCCAGGGTGTACTGCACCCTGAAACTGGAAAAAGACCATAGCATATTTTCTAGCAAGTTAAATTCTGCTGGAATCTGAGAGGGTAGAGATTGGTCCTCAGTATCTACTATAAATAGGACATCATCCATGTATCTTACATAGAGAGCAAATATTGAAGGTTGTATAAGGATTTTTGCTTCTAGTTTATTTACCTAATAATTTGCAAGCAGAGGTGCTAGTGGAGAACCCATTGCAAGTCCTGAAGTTTGCCTGTAATATTTCTTTCCAAACTGGAAGAAATTATTCTTGAAAAGAAAACCGGTGCAGTTCATACATGCCAAGTAGTATTTCTCTATTGTGATTATGGGAGACTATTTTTTCTGCTAGGTCATCTGCAATGAATTTCAGCAGGAGGTCCAAGTTAATGTTGGTATACATAGATACTATATCCAGGCTTGCCATTACTGGATGAATAAATTCTGGCAAGTTGTCTAGTTTTCCTTTAAGCTGCATGGAATTTTTTAGAAGGTAGGGAGGAGAAGGGAAAATATATCTGAGGTGAGTAAGTAAATAATAATTAATGTTGGAGAGTGGTGAATTTCTAGTGTATATTATAGGCCTTATTGGATGGCCTTCTTTGTGAATTTTTATTGTACCATAGATCTGTGGAACTCTTGATTAAATTTTGGAGAAGCTTTTGAAGAACTCATTTAGCTGATTTTTACTTTTCAAAGAAGGGGGTCAGAGCCTCGAACATCTCTTTCAATGGCATCCCAGATATGCTCGATGGGATTGAGGTCAGGTGACCTAGTTGGCCAAGGAAGCAAGGTCATGTTGGTGGAGTGTTCATCTAACCATTTGGATACAATTTGGGAGCGATGGCACGGTGCATTGTCTTGTTGCAGGATGAAGTCCCCAGTGGGATGTTGAAGACGCACAAACGAGAGCAAATGGTCGTCCAGGATATTCCGGTAACGTTGATCTGTGAGGGACGATGTCACACGTACCAGGGGTCCCATTTCAGTCCACGTAGATAGTCCCCAGACAAGAATGCCACTCTCACTATCTTGAAGAGTACCCTGCTGGCAAGAAGGATCCATCACTTCATGTGGTTTGCGCGCCATACTTGTATCCTGCCATCCGCATGTACCAACGTGAATCTCGACTCATCAGTCCAGGCAACATTTTTCCACATGTCTAGGATCCAGAGGTGATGTTCCCGCTCCCATGCTAATCTTTGCACCCTGTGATGTGCGGTCAGCAGTGGTACCCTTGTGGGACGATGGCTTCTGTACCCCATAGCGAGGAGACGGTTCTGGATGGTGTGGCTGCTTACACGTTTTTGTTCACCAGCTTTAAATTGCCGAGTGTTTCCTTGCGCTGTGGCCCGTCTATCTACTGTTACAATGCGAGCTAGCCGACGATGACCCCGCTCATCCACACGCTGTTGTCCATGGCAGTTGGCCCTTGCAGGGAAGACTGGGATTTTCACGAGCCACTAAAAAAAAAAACATCCCTTGCAGGGATGGGTTTTTTTAGTGGCTCGTGAAAATCCCAATGCCTGCACGACTTCCGAGATGGAGTGACCCATTTGTCGGGCCCCGCCAATTTGCCCACGATCAAATGCGCTTAGATCCTTCGTCTTCACACATACTGCATCCGACTCTTACTGATTCTCGTCGCATCACTCCTTATATTGTCGGATCGTTGCATACGTCATGTTGTTTCCGTTTACAGGGCCACATCTGCATAACGTCAGCTGTCTCTAATTCAATTGCTCTTCAGTGTATGTGTGTGTGTGTGTGTGTGTGAATAACTACTGCAAATGAATACTGCAACAGGTATATGGATATTGCACAGATCATGTCACTAGGAAAGCGGGTATTGGATGAATTATCTTTTTGGACATGCCATCCTTTAGACAAATAGCTTGAACAAATAGTACCAGTCTCTTTTGATGCATATGGCTGGTAGCAATTATCTTGAGGTCAGAAACATTTGTAAAAATTAGACCAACTTGATGTATATGATGCAGTACAGATTTTATATTTACATGATATTTTCAAAGTAGAACATTATATTCAATTAAAAACAAAAAGTGCTTTAGAGAAAGCCACATAGGTTATCTAAATACCTCACATAAATTTTGTTACCTGCAGGTTTTTGAATAAAAAAATGCATGGCTAATGTATGAGAAAATTTCTAACTAGAAGTGCATCTTTGGTAAATGTATCTACATAATAACTACATATATATATATACTGACAAGCACAATAATTTGCTAAACAAATTACCGAAAAATAACTGCTAAAGACAATGAAATTGCTTTATAGTTTGAAATCTAAATGCTATGGAAACAATTTTAATACCATCATTCTAATGTAAAATAATGACTTGTCTAGAATGAGCAATTTGTCTGAAATGTTAACTATCACCTTATGCTCAGCACAGAAAGAAAGATTATTGATTTACATGTAGGCAGGATGCTCCAGCTTATACACTGGCGAGCTTTTTTGAAGGTAGCCATAACCCTTCTTTCTTGCTTTGAGCATTTTAATTCCAAATGTGGGTAAAACCAGCATGTCCAATGTAACATAAGAGGAATTATCTGTAACTGGAAAATTTTGGAAAATGAATGCATAGGAAACAGTTACATTACTGACTAATTACAATATCATGCTCAACACAGAAAGGAGGCTTGCTGACATGCATGCTAAGAAACTGTGCTACCTGCCAAAGACACCTATATGCAATTCCCTTGTTTCTCACTTCAGCATCCTGGATTTAAATGTCTAAAAGAGAAGACTCATTCTCACTAACATATCATATGATATTATACTGTTCATAGCACTTTTGTAATGAATAACTGGGTTTTACATGCAAAGATTGGTTTTTAATAATGATGTGTAGGGATACACCAGAGAAATAGTTGTTGGATGGAATGTTCCAAAGTTAAGCTCTTTCTCTGAATTTAGAGATAATACTATTTCAATTATGCTGCAACTGTTTTCTAAAAATTCCTATTTTAGGAACATTTACAATTCTATTGCACTTAATATTTACTTATCAGTTTTCAATATTTTGTTTTGCAAATATGTATTTGTCAATTTTTATTCACAAATATTAAGTTCTCACTTGTTTTCTTATGACATTATTCATCATAACAGTAAAATGCACCTATGAGCAGATTAAAAAACCATGTACCACCACACACAATCAAAGGTTGCTATTTATTATAGCAAAATAAAAACATGTGGTAAACAGTCTTGCAGTTGAAATTCAACAAAAACATTTTTTGACACAAAACATACAACACTACAATAATATAAAAAAAAAAAAAAAAAATCTGACTCTCCATCAACAATAACAAAATGTGACAAATGAAAGTGCAGTCCTAACAATTATTTTTATTCTATCAAGAATGATTTTCTGTTCATTTTCCTCTGTGTGCAAGCACAACAGCTGCCATATACCATAATCAGTTAAGGTAGCACATACATCAAGTATCAACAGCACAAGTACATGATCATATTGACTTGTGCACTGAAATTTCATGGCTCCTAAGGTTATCACTCCGGTTAAAACTTCGACCACAAGTCTTACACAAGAAAAGAAGAGGAATTGTTGCATGACGAGTTCTTTCATGGCGTCCAAGATTCCATTTGTCAGTAAATACAGCACTGCACATACCACAAGCAAATACTGGTACATTCTGTCGGGTTCGTTTGCTCCATACTGCTACAAAATAAATTATTATTGCTAAACAAATTTAAATACACTTATTTCATGGAAAATACTTGTTAAAAATAATTTTCCATGTAAAATAGAAGGAAAACAACTACATAAAACAGTGAAAATGAAAGTAGCCATATCAGCACCAAAGAGATACAAATTTGATATATCCATTAAACATGTTATTTGAGACACAATTAATAAAGATCTTTTAAAATTACCATTATTTTGTACTGCAGAATTTACAAATAAATATATAGGTAATATTCAGAAAAGAGAAATTTATCAGAACTTCTGTGCTTGCACTATATATAACAAACACTGTTTGGCATTGAAGCTGCCCCACCTTGGAAGAGGAAGAGTGGATAGAACTAACTGAAAATCAGTGGGGACGCAGATCAGCAGATGGATAAGACATGACTTAATTTTCAGTTCAAGGCAACAATTTAATTGAATGCAACAGAGGAAAATGTAATGTATGGCAACACATCAGATAATCACCAGGATCTGTGATATAGTCAGTCACGTCACTCCATAGGGCTACACAAAAAGACATATTTCTAATGGGGTTCAAATTGATCTTGCACCTTGCCATTTTCACTTGGTCTCATATGCAGCTATATTTCAGGCCTGTAGAAAAGTGACTTGCAAGGGATGTTCAAAAGTGTTCAATAGGTGAGAGATATGGGCAGAGATCACGATAACACCTCTACACACGTATTTCACGCCTTAAAAACACCAAACACACTTTAAAATTTAGAAATGCGCATTTTTACACATTGTTTTTCCATATGAAATTTCCTTTTATAATCGGTGATTACACCGGGACTTTGTCAAAAAAATGAACGTTTTTTTTTATCAAGAAATTATATGTTAACTTTTATGTCACAGTTTATGTAAAAAGCAGGATTTGGTTCCCATTGCCTAGCTAGTCAGCTAGGGATCGGCTTTCAGCAATCATTCGGAAGAACCTTAAAGGCAAAGAGTGGGACTTAAGAGCAGCACAACCAATAGGCATGCACTTACAGGAAAGGAGGATTCAGCCGTGTCGGGATTGAGACGCTAGTGTATCGGTGCAGCGTGGTACAGTGAAGTCTTGGCATGAAGGAAGTGAAAAGCGACATGTTTTGAAGTTCGTTTAATTGCCAATTTCAGGGCTGGATAGCGGATTCTAGCCGAAACAAAGCTGTTAAGTGGGAGTCTCCCGCCTTACCAAATTTTAAGAAAAAATATATATAAATATACAATCTTGGGTCTGTTTTTGGATCGCTCACAAAATTTGCACGTTAAAAACGCATCCTTTGTAAAAATACATGCTTTAGAAACAGACCGTTCAGAGTTCCGAAACTTGCAATCGAATACATTGTTCATGTCAGGAACATAATCAATTTATGGACCAGTGAATCGGCTTCTATGCGTAGCGATATGAGCAGTTCATTTTGCATATCGCGGAATGTTACGAATCAGGCATGAGATTATTCTTTGGATCCACATTTCGGTTATACTTGAGAGCGATGAGAAAAAATAAACAACTGAAGATAATGTTTTATTTTCGGAGGACTAGGGGGAGGGGGGAGGGCTCGCTTTCCGCCTAGGGAACAGCATTCCGTTTTTCAGAACTTCTGAAAATGAAAGCAAACCGAGTGGAAATTTTTCCCGTGATCGTAATTTCTTTTTCTCGCAAAGTTTCCTCTGTCCAGTATTGTTGTTAAATATCAATTTATTGCATAAATGTTTTTCAGCTTGACAGTGTAGACAATAATTTCCGATAACGGAAGTTCAACGGAGTAAAAATTTCCTTGTAAACTTTAGGCACGAGTTTCTTTCACGGATTCGAAGAGTAACTCTGACTTTGTTGTCATCAAAACTGAAGATAATTTTTTGGGGGATGGTGTGTGTGTGCGTGAGTGTTGGAAGTGGAAGGGGGGAGGGGTCTGGCTGGGGACGGAATTTCGTCTTTCAAAACTTTCGAAAACAGAAGCTAGACGAACTTCAGATTTAATCTGTTTTCGCAATTTTTTTCCCTCGCAACATTTCCTGTGCTCATTTTTACTGTAAAATATAATTTTGTTTGATAACTGATTATGTTTCAACTAGAAAACGGAGAAAAAATTTCCGAAATCGAAAATCGGACAGAGCAAAGATTTTTTCGCAATCGTAATTTTTTTTCGCGATGTTTCCCCTGTCCTGAATTATTGTTAAATGTTATTTTCCCTCTATAAATAGTTGCATCGGGAGAAACTAGACATTCCTCATATCAGAAGAATGGTTGAATCAACCAAGTCTCAATTATGTGAACTGTAAACATCTCATATATATTATTTAGGATTTTCAACGCAGAATAGAATTAGAACTCAAAAGCAAAACAAGCTTAGTAAGCAAAGTGTGGATTTTTTTAACTCGTCTTTCAGAACTAGGTCCACATTTTTGTGAAAAAAATGGAAAAGTTGAATGTGCATTTAATTTTGAGCAAGCTGTTATTTCATGGAAAAACAAAAAACAAAGAAGGTTGGAATTATAATAGGAGGCAAATAAAGATTATCTTTGTTCTTTTGGTTCTGAATTTAGTTTTCTCTTTCCGTTAATGTTTTTTTTTTTTTTTTTTTTTTTTTTTTGCAGCCGCATGGGTAAAAACAAGACAAGTAGTAAGATTTTGATAAATTACAATTTACTTATTTTATATAAAATAAATTCAATTACATGCTAATTCATGTTGACATATTTATATATAAGTATAATTAGTTGTTTTTATATTAAATATTATTTAGCAAAAAAATTAATGCGATAATTGTTCGTTCTGTAAAATTACTCCTTTGGAAAGAAAAACACTCCTTCAAAAAATGTGAAGGATTATTTTTACTCTTTTGAAAAAATACTAGCACGATCTCTGGATATGGGAATCTTAAATACCATGGAAGCACTTGGATGCTCTGTAGAAAACAGTATGTGGGTGATTATTTTCATGCTAGAAGATAGCATTAACAATAACTGTCATAAATGGCAATGCAATTGTAGAATGTCACAATATATTAGGAGAACCAGATGTAACCTTCTGTTGTGATTAATAGCACACAAAATGAAGGACACTCAGAGGGGGAGTAGTATAGCATTAATGAGTGTGCACTGGATCCATCTTTTGTCACCTCAACTACAGATATGGATGTGATGTCAGCACCTATACAGAACTGGGAACCATCAACACTGAACATAGTACGGTATTCTTCTTCTTCTTCTTCTTAGGTAGCTCTACTAAATATCTGCATGGGCCTGGCATGGTTTGTAAAGCACAGGCTGGGCTTTATTTTTCATAAGTTAAAAGAAACAGCTGAAACCTGAATTGACCTAGGCAAAGGCAAAATTAGCATTTTGTTGTTAGATTAAAGAAAAGTATTTCAACTTGCAAAATGAAGACTGACTTACAATATAACCGACTATTCCTTGTATCCCTTTCACAGACTACTGATTTAAATTAGGAAATGGAATCAAATTTTGATTTGTAAAAAAAGAAAAACAAATCCAATATGGCTTGCATTCAAAAGGTGATTCTCTCTCCAAACACACATTTTCAGTGACATTTCATTCAGATTTCTTAAAACCATGTTGTTTTGAAAATAATGATTAATTTGGAGGGTAAAATAAAACATACCTCATAGCACACAACCTTGTTTGATTCAAAATACAGTAGGTGCCTTCGGCAGCAACACACCTCTGTCGGCGACTGAAGAGTGCTTCAATGCCAGCCCGGAAGAAATCTGGAATATAATTTTGGCCTCCCGTTGGTTTTTGAAGGTCCTGTCCTTAAGGTACTGTAATTGCTGAAATGCATGAACACGTAGAAATCAGTAGGTGCCAAGTCAGGCGAGCAGGCTAGATGTGAGAGGGTTTTGAATCAGAGTTCATGTGTTTCTGTTTTGTCATTTGTGACATGTATGGTCTTGCATTGTCATGGAGGATGATACCTTCCTGTTCACCAAATGTGGCTGTTTGGAAAACAACTTCTGGTTCATTCAGTCAATTTCTTCACAGTATGTGACTAAGGTAATGCCGTTAGCAGCATTCAAGAACCTGTAGTTTGTGACACAGTGAACAGTCCACCACACTGTCAACAAAGCCTTCTTTGATGTCAACCTTGGTTTAGAATATTGTTTCGGTGGTTCACCATAGTTCAGCCACTGTCCAGATCACTTACGGGTGTCGTATAGCACCGACTTTTCATCACAGGTTACAATCTGATCAAGTAGGGGCCCCTCTTCATTGTGAAGAAGGTTACTGCACATCTCAAACCATTGTTGTTTCTGATGCTCCATCAGTTCATGTGGGACCCATGTATTAAGCTTCTTGACCTTACCAATTTTTGATGGAGATGTTTGGAAATGGTTGAGACCAACACATTGTACTGTTTTGTGAGTTTTCTGACTGTGATGTGAGGATTTACCTCCACATTTGCCTTCAGAGCGTCATTATCAATGACCAAATGTTGTCCTCTGCTCACCTCACCTTGTAGGCTTGTGTCACTGGAATGAAACTTTTCGAATCATCGATGAGCAATATGTTCAGATGTTGCCTACTCGCCCCATGCGTCACATTATGGTAGGTTTGTGCTGCATTATGAACCAATTTGAACTTGTGAAGCAGAATCACCCACAATTCACTCCTTCCTAACATGTTGTACAAACTACTCTCACATGAGTAGCAGCAATTGCAGCTCAACTGATTATGACATGTATGTAGCATCTGAGTTGCCCTTCAACTCATATGAATGGTGCTGCAAGCAGGTTAGTCACCAAGTATTGTGGGTAAGTTGAATGTGGCACTTCAGAAAATCGGCCATTATTTTCCCAACAATCTGATATAAACCTCAAAGTCTTCATTTTCCCATCAAAACCACAGATGTCCCATTTCCATCCAACTGAAACACTGAAATGAAATTTCACTTACATTCTGTGATCTTTTGTGTTGTCTTTAGTTCCCCTTAAGAGGGTGGAAAGATGATGAAGATCACAGAGTAAGAAATAGAAGTGCATTATTAACTGTGTTCACTAATTCCAGATGAAATCAGTGGATCATGTTGTAAGCTGAAAGTGTGAAATAAGGTGAGATTGTACCAGGCATTGAACATTTGAGTTTGACTGAGTTGGGCTAAGCCATGCTACTCTATGCAATAAGCTGGCCAGTCTGAAATGGGCCAGGACAGGCTTTCCAAACAAAGGTACATGCTGAGCTCTACCCCAACATGAGTTCACATGAGCTGATGGCAACTTGTGGAAAATCACAATAAACAAAATGGAGATCAGGACACAGCCCAGCTTCTGTCAGTCTCCCGACATGAGGGATATGATGAGGATATATACAGTAGTAGCCACACTTTGCTGAATAATTATTACAGTTAAATTTTGCAGGAGAAATATTCTTCTCTTGATATGTGGAAATAGGTCAGAATTGTCAACACAACAATTAGACATCTCTGAAATACTTGCATTTACTCTTCATCATGTAATACCAATCACATCACAAAACTTGAAAATTACATCACAAGTTTTCTGATGTGATTAATGTTACATGATGAGCAGTAAATGCAAGCAATTCAGAGATGTCTGATTGCTGAGTTAACAATTCTGACCTTATCCACGTACTAAGAGAAGAATATTTTTCTGCAGATTTTACCTGAGAGACTGGCGATTTACTTACTTATGCTACGAGAAAGCAGAATTTGCTTTGACTGGTGAAAATCAGCAAATGTTCTGATTCTTAACACTCAAATACTTGGGACTTGATCATCCCAGGTGGTGCAACTGATAGCATGCTCGCACAGAAATCAGGAGACGCGTGTCAATTCCAGCTCCAGGGCGATGTAATTTACAAGTTTTCTGATGCGATTAATGTTACATGACTAATAGTAAATGCAAGAAATTCTGAGATGTGTAACTGCCATGTTAACAATTCTGTGTTATTACAGTTATTGCAAGGTCTGCACTCATCTGCTGTTGAATAAGCAATCCAACCTTGCTGACATGTCTGACAATACCTATTCCTTTGCAAAGGCTGTGGATATCATCTTGTGAACATCACTGCAGTGTTTTACCATTTTGGCACTACAGAACACACAGGTGTGATATGGTAACTAGACTAACTGGCATTGCAGAAGCTTACTCAGAGACTGGGTTCAAATATGTCTAGCCAGCGACAGGTTTCTTGACAAGGTCGATAAGACATTTTCTGCACTTCCGCAGCTATAACAGCCCTTGACACTAGCAGCTAGCTAGCTAGACACCTACAAAAACAAAAGAATATGACCTGGTCATTTTGAGTTTTCCTTTTAATAATTTTCAAATACCACACAGTTGACTTGGAAGTTGCATGATTTGCATATTTCATTTCTGTGTGCACTCATATGAGTTCTACTGTTGACTCTTGGGTGGAACAACTTCAAAGCTGCAAAGTATACAACAGGCATAACAAAATCTATACTTGATGGGTGACTCAAATGTGTGACTGATTTATATGTCACACAATATTTTAAGTGCTGTTAACCCAAACACCTACAGCAGAAGCAAATTTGTTAGATGTCCAAGAGGATTAATCAGCTGATGTTTATGTACCATACCAAAATTTCAAGTCTGATTTAGAGAATCTGACAAACAGAATTCAAACTGATAAAGCTGAGAAATGATCAGTTAATGGATATACAAAAATAACACAGTTTGACTTTTAATTGTTCTTAGTGCACATAAAAAACATCTAGTTGAATTTAAAAAAAATGTCCAAGTCTATCAAGGATATAAGAATAAAATTCAATAAAAAATCACTTACTGAAATGCTCTAATATTAACATCTGTGAATGGAATTTTAATGTAACTAACAGATGTTTAAAGGAAATGGTACAATGCTACAAATTATATGGATGCCCATTCTCAATTTTATAAAAGATATGTAGTAGTGCATTATAAAAAAAAATATATTTCCCCTCTATATACTATATATTTGTAACCCACAATCTTGCAGCTCATGAGTATTTTAGAATTGTTATGTATATCTTCAGAGTTGGAATAATTGGCTGCTTATTATACTTGAAAATATTATATTTAAAGAACCCCCTGAGACATGCACATTTTATCGAATACACTATATGTCATGTAACAAAAGAGATGCACCTTAGACAATCATATACATGTAAACTAGTTCATTATTTCCAAATGAAAGCAATTATTATTTTTCTTTATGGATACATATTGCACTGCATTTCCTGAACTTGATTTGCATATTACAAATCCAATTTTCCATGTCAGATGATACTTTTATTAAGTGATCACCAATATTCATTGAGAGACTGGTCACAAATATACCCAAAGCCATTTATATACATGTACATTTCAAATATTAATATACATAGAGAATGCATGTTAATAAAATTTGGTGTGTATAACATCCTTCAAATGCTTATTTAAATTGATATAGAATTTTTGCAAATATTTTTTCTTTTGTGATTCAATCAGATTCATAATCTTTTATTTTTATTTAATTATACTTTTCTTTACACTTTGAGGAACATTTTCCCCTTTTCTTTCCCCTTATTAAAATGAAAGGCTCAGAAACCTTTTTACTATATTACACTTTTTTATGGGCTGTGATTGTGATATTGCAGTAATTAATAAACATTTTCTGGAGCATTTACCATACTCCACACATTCACACACGTATATGTATATGGGATGTAAGGTCAGGTGATGCGTAACATCACAGCCTCTCCTTGACAAATGTCAACCCCGCCTTCTCGTGGTACATCCTGTTCCCACTAAAGGGGCTCTGACGACCGCCAATAGCGGTATAACTATACCATCGGGATTAGAGGAAATGCTATCCCACACTCACCAACACGCTTGGCTAGCGTGGTGAGTTATGGCCAAACCCCTCCAAAATGACTCCACAACTTAAATCTTGGCCCTCAGTCTCCGGCAGCTGGAATGTACCTGGCCAAGGCAGCGGCCAGTGCGACATGAAGGCAGAGGGTGCTAAGAATCCCCGGAGGACCGGACTAGGCTGCCATCTGATGCTGACCTTGGCTACATATAACGGATGCTCCCTATCTTCTGATTCAAGGCTTCTTGAATTGGAAGAGGAACTACAAAGGATCAAGTGGGACATCGTCGGGCTAAGCGAGGTAAGGAGAAAAGGAGAAGATCTCATTGAACTGAAAAGTGGACATCTCTTCTACTATCGTGGGACAGATACTGGCAGAACTAGTGGTGTTGGATTTATAATAAACAAGAAACTGAAGGATAAAGTTGTAGAAGTTGAAAGTTCCTCTGACAGAGCTGCACGACTCGTTATCCAACTCTCGAGAAGATACCAGGCTCAGATTATTCAAACTTATGCACCCACCACAAGTCATGCTGAAGAAGAAATTGAAGAATTTTATGAGGAAATTCGTGATCTAAATAATAAAGGTAAGCAGCACTTGAAGATAATTATGGTAGATTTCAATGCAAAAATAGGGCAACGGCAACAGAATGAAACTTCAGTAGGTAAATTCGGTCACAGCAACAGAAACCAGCGTGGAAATACTCTGGTAGAGTTTGCAGAGGCAGAAGGGTTTTTCATCTTGAACTCCTTTTTCAAGAAAAAGCCACACAGGAAATGGACATGGAGAGATCCAAATGGGATGACAAGTGAAATTGATTTTATTATGTGTAACAAAAAATTCGTCATAGAAGACTGCAGTGTGCTAAACAAGTTCAACACAGGCAGTGACCATAGATTGGTGAGATGTAAGATGCACCTCAACACTAAACTCAAACGTAGCAAGCTCATAAGACAAACAAAATGTATTGACATAACCAACCTTAAAAAACACCATAATACCTTCAAATTGGAACTGAAGAACAGGTTCTCTGGTTTAGAAGGTCTAACATCGGAAGAAGTGGATATTTCTGAAGTTAACAGAAAAGTAACCAAAGCTCTTATGGAAACAGCAACAAAATTAGCTGGGTCTAAGAACAAATTGCATGTGAACAAATTATCAGGAAAAACCAAAATGTTGATGCAAAAAAGAAGAGTGATGAGGACAACTAAAGAAGATGTGACTTCCAAAGTGGAATATATAGAGCTATGCAAGACAGTACGAAAAAGTATCACTGAAGACGTAAAGAAATTCAACTGTGAACTAGTAAGGAAAGCAATTGAAAACAACCAAAGCCTAAAGATAGCAAAGGGACATCTCAGTAAGGGAAAAAAACAGATTATGGCACTGAGAAAAGAAGATGGTTCTGTAACAAGAAATAGAGGCGAAATTTTGACAAGAGTGAAAGATTTCTACTCCAAATTATATGAAAGGAATGATACATGTACTCCAGACATCATGAAAGGTACTAGTACCAGAGTTCTTCCAGTCCTTCCAGCAGAAGTTGCACATGCAATCAAGAACATGAAGCGGGGAAAAGCTCCAGGAGAAGATGGAATTACTGCAGACATCATACAAGAAGCAAGTGGAGAAATCGAAACAGTACTCGCCCAAATTTTCACTCGATGCCTTAATGAAGGGAAAATTCCTGAGGATTGGAACAACGCTACAATGATCTTGCTACATAAAAAAGGTGACATTGAGGATCTCAGGAACTACAGACCTATCAGCCTCCTATCAGTGGTTTATAAAATCTTCACTAAAGTTCTTTCACACTGCTTGAAGGTGACACTGGACATGGCTCAACCGAGAGAACAAGCTGGATTCAGGAGTGGCTACAGCACAATAGATCATATCCACGTACTGAGAGAACTAATTGAAAGAGCGAGGGAATATGAACTTCCATTGTGCATGGCTTTTATCGATTATGAAAAAGCCTTTGATTCGGTGAAACCATCAGCAGTTGCAATGGCTCTGAAATCCTGCGGTATTGAAGATGCATACATTAATATTATTAATAACATCTATGAAAATGCAAGTGCAAAGATTCGGCTGTTTGAAAATACAACACACATAAAAATTGGAAAAGGAGTGAGACAAGGTGACACCATATCTCCGAAGCTCTTTAATGCCACATTGGAAAATGTCTTTCAATCACTGAACTGGGAAAACAAAGGGATAAAGATTAATGGAGATTATCTAACCCACCTTCGTTTTGCTGATGACATAGTCATTTTTGCAACTACCCCATCAGAGCTACAGAGTATGATCCAGGAACTTGCTGACAAGAGTAAAGAAGTGGGATTAAAAATGAACTTTCAGAAGACAAAAGTGATGTACAATGCTTTTACACGAAATGAAGATTCATCGAATGATGGAGAAAAGCTGGAGATAACAGACACGTACGTTTATCTTGGACAGCAGATATCAAGTGAGGGTCACATTGATGAAGAAATTAATCGGCGTACAAAACTTGCCTGGAGAGCTTTTGGAAGAAACAGCATAATTTTCAAGAGCAATATGCCATTATGTCTTAAAAGAAAAGTGTTTGATCAATGCATTCTTCCAGTGCTTACGTATGGTGCAGAGACGTGGACCTTAGCTAAAAGAGACATACAAAGGCTGCAGACAACTCAAAGCAGCATGGAGAGGTGCATGCTTGGTGTAACCAGGAGAGATAAGAAGAGGAACACGTGGATCCGAAAAATGACAAGAGTGGAAGACATCATGATCAGAGTTAAATCCCTGAAATGGCAATGGGCTGGACATACTGCCAGAAGGACAGACCATCGATGGACAGCCGAAATTTTAGATTGGATTCCAAGGGACAGGAAAAGACCCAGAAGAAGACCACATGGAAGATGGGTGGATGAAATTCGAAAGTATGCGGGAGTGACATGGAGGAGACTGGCACAGGACAGACCGTTGTGGAGGAAACCTGGGGAGACCTTCGTCCAGCAGTGGATTGATAATGGTTGACAATGATGATATATATATATATTGAGACATATACATTCTTGTGGCATGCTGCCACTGCAATGGCATCTGTTCTGAATGTAAGCTATTATGAACCGATTTCATGTTTAATAAAAAAAACAATAACTACTTCAGTGAAAGGTTTCTCAACTAACAGTAAATTCTTACTTGCTATACTGTCTACACTAGGGGGTGGTGAACCGAATTTCACACAAAAATTTGTTGGCATGCAGTGCCATCTCATGAGTTTTTACACCACACCCATAATAAATAAATAAATATCATTATTACTAAATGATGCACAGGATATTTTAGAATTTTGAATGTGTGAGATTGCTTACAGAATTTCAAAAGAGCTGAGAAAGGAGATTTGTTTTGGCTTAATGTATGTTTGTAGGGAAGTGCCCCAAAACAGGGCCTTCAGCCAGACAGTGAGAAGATAACATTTTACTGGGTTGGTCTAAGAAGCAGCATGAAAGGATTCTCAAAGTAATGTTCGCAGACAAGCAAAAAGCAGAGGGTTTCTGCTCAATCACTTCTCTCTCCAGACCAGGAGAAAGGCGGACCTGCTGTTTTCCCCACACTTCTTGTACAAACATGGTACATCATAAGATACATTTTGAAATCTTTGCAAATCCAGAATACAATCAGTATATGGGTAATAATAGAAGTAAATGGTTGGCATTGGCTTCACTTGGTTTGTATTTTTTTTTCATTGCTTGTGTGAGTGAACAATTGATAAATAATAAGTGATAACATGCTGCTCAAAATTATCATGGGCATGCGAGAGAATGTTCTAGAAGAAAGACTACTTCTCATTTGGGCATGCACTCACAAAAAGGTTCGTCAGCCCTGGTCTATATGGTTCAACACAGTTTACAACATTTTCTTGATACACTGTACTAGATATCTAATAAATAACTTCCACATACTCTAGCACAGCATGATTGATTGTCAGTGTTGTCACTTAGAACAGTAAACATATACTTCAGGCTTCTTACAGTTTAGAGAGAATAGACACTGGCATATAACAATAAAAATACTTAAACTTTGATTCATACATGCTTTTCATACTAACAAAATCATCATTAGTGGATAAAAGTAAAACTTTCTCAACTCATCTTGAGTCTTGGTCACACATAAATACAGTAAATGTTGCCAGATGTGATGCAAATATATTACTTTTAGTTCACTTCCATAAAAGGATTTTCAGATTAAGGTGATTATAAAAAGAGAGTCCAAATAGGAAAGTATCCTGACTATAACTTTCAGTGCTTTCATAGTTGCAAACTGTTGCCTGGTTAATACAGTGAGCAATGCATTTTACTCGTCCCAATTTTAGAGATGGTGAAATATTTACAACTGTGCATATGCAGAAGGAAAGAGAAACATTTTTCATTTTTTTTTAATTTTCTTTCCGTGTTCTTTAATATGAGATTAACCAAATGGAAAGTGCCTCTACAACATGTATATCCAGTAGCTGCAGAAATAGAAATTTTGCATACTTCTTGAAATGCTTACATTTGCTCATTGATTTCATAATGGAAAAAGTATAAGTATAATATTTTAATGCTGGAATTTAATGTTGTCAAATATTTTGAGATTTTTCGAATAGCTACCTACAGGTTTCAATTTCACCAACATCCTTTATGATCACTAATCTGGTTAAAAGTTTTTGTTTCTGGAGATTCATTTCAGCAGGGTCTTCGTTCAAGCAATGGGTAAGGAATGGGTGGTGAGCTTGTCTTATGGCATTGGCTCTCTCCATCACCAGAAACCTGTGGTTCTAAATTAGAGACAGATGACTCTTATAGCTCTCACAGTTGCTCATGGCAACCATTAAACACTGGAACAAAAAAAAATATCTGATTTAATGTTACTTTGTTTAATCCTAATATCTGCGTTACATTTGGTCAAATCCCCATTGTAAGAGCAAAGTTCCACCAGGTTTTGAAGGCAACATAAAAGTTTTCCTGTTATAGTAACAGAGGTGCTACTCTTGAGTTTGAAAATATTTGTTTTTATTTAGTTTACATAGGCTACATCCACATTTTATTACTACCTACTTTTAAAAAATAGAGAAGATTGCCCTTGCCACCTAAAACAGTGTGAATACAGCATAGTGTAGAAACTTTTTAAACAATTGTAAACATGCAGAACAATTTTTCCATAGGTTTTAGGCAATTAGCATGCAATTTTTTTTAAGAATTGAAATTTCGATGTTTTATAATATAGCGGGTGGTCGTAATGAGTTTTGTTCCAGAATTCTTAGGTTGAATGACCAACTGAAACCATCAGATGTGGGCTAATCGCCCACACTACCACACTTGAGAAGGATGATCCACCACGAAATCAACCTGGACTTCCAAAACGGCGTATGAGACAGAGTTCTCGGCTGAGTGAATGTAAGATTGGTGTATGGAATACTAGAGGTATAAATGGCAAGACGAATGAGGTGATTGAGGAGATGAATAAGTATAGATTGGATGTGCTGTGTGTGAGTGAAACCAAAAAGAAGGAAATCATGGTGAGTGTGTGGTCTGGAGTATTGGATAATGTGAGAGGACAGGCTGGTGTAGGTGTGATTTTAAGTGAAAAGATGAAGAACAACTTGATTCACTATAGTTGCGTAACTGAGAGAATTATCTGGATTCGTTTGAAAGTGAAACTTCAGAGAATTGTAATTGTTGTATTGTATGCTCCTTGTGACTTGGAACCTTCTGATCAGAAGGAAGATTTCTGGAATGAGCTAAAAGCTGTTTTGAGTCAGTTTGGTGCTAAAGAAAAAAATATAATAGCAGGGAATTTCAATACTAGAGTAGGTGTGCAGAATGCAATTTCTGACAATGTTCTGGGTAAGTTTAATGATCCTTGTGTGAATGATAATGGTGAAAGATTAATTAAACTCTGCATTAAGAATGGTTTGTGTGTATCTAATACATTTTTCAACCACAAGTATATCCACACATATACTTGGGAAAATTGTACTCTTGGTCAAAAGAGTGTGATAGATTTTGTTGTCTACGATCAGCGTCTGAAACACCTAGTTGTTGACACCCGTGCGGTGAGAGCTGCGGATCTTGGTTCTCATCATTACTTGGTAGTGTCACAAGTGAAACTGAATGTTGGTTGGAGGAAAAGGAATAAGAAGAGGCCCAGGATAGGAAGAATAAAGGTTGATAGTCTCCTTGAAGATGATCAGCATTATTCTGACTTATTCAGAGAACCACTGAAGGAGCTGAAGTCTGGTGAGAAGGATGTAGAAAAGAAGAGGGAATGTTTTAAGAACTGTGTTGTCACTGCTGCTAAAGAGGTCTGTGGCACCACAATAGTGGGTAACAGTAGAGGTGATGCTTGGAGGAATAGTGAGATTGAAGAGGCAGTAAAGAGAAAGAAGGAAGCCTATTTGGGGATGTTGCAAGGTAGAGTTTCTGTGGATGAATACTGCTGTAAGAAGCGTGAAGCTGCTAAGCTGGTTCACCAGAGTAAGGAAAAAAATAGGGAGTAGAAGGTGGAAAGGCATGAACAGGATTTTTGGAAAGATAGGAAAACTTTCTGGAAGTACATGAGACTCAGGAAAAATAGGGGAAACAAAGTTGTTAGTTGTGTGAAGAATAAGATCGGCGAAATGATATGGGAGCCCAATGAGTTAAATGAAAGATGGGGTGAATACTTCTGTGAGTTATTAGATCAGGAAAGCAAAGATGATTCTGAGACAGATGCAGATTATGTCACAGTGAGTAATGGAAGCACAGGAGGGATCTCAAGAGAAGAAGTGTGTAAAGCTCTAAAATCTCTTCAGAATGGTAAGGCTGCGGGAGTTGATGGCATAACTGCAGAGATGTTGAAATATGGTGGTGACTCAGTAATTGACTGGTTAACTGGAATTTGCCAGTTGTGCTGGGAGTTAGGAATGGTCCCTTGGGATTGGAAGGATGCTATTATTGTTCCCTTTTATAAGGGAAAGGGTGATCAGACTGAATGCAAGAACTATCGTGGTGTTAGCCTACTGAGTGTGCCAGGGAAAGTGTTTGGTAAAGTTATTGAAAAAGTATGGGGTCTTACATCAGAGAAAGTGTGAGATGTTCAGAGTAGTTTTATGCCTGGTAAAGGCTACACTAACCAAATTTTTGCATTATGCGTGATGATTGAAAAGTATTTGGCTGTTGGTAAGAAAGTTTTTGCTGCCTTCATAGATTTAGAGAAAGCTTACGGCCGAATAAATAGGACACTTTTGTGGAAGGTATTGAATGAATATGGTGTTACTGAAAATCTACTTAATAGTGTAAAAAGCCATGTATGCTGGTAGTAGAGCTTGTGTACGAGTGAATGGTGTTTTATTAAAATGGTTTTCTATTGGTGCAGGAGTCAGAAAAGGTTTTGTAATGTCACCATGGCTGTTTAATATATTTATGGATGTGTGCACGTGTGATGCCAAAATAGATAATAGTGGTTTATATCTTGGTGATATCGATGTGTGCAGATTGCTGTATGCTGATGACACTGTCCTGTTGGCAGAGAGCAAAAGTGATTTGCAGAGTATGTTGTCCCGGATGTACGAAGTTTGCATGAAATTCAAACTGAGTATAAATAAGGGAAAAACCAAAGTTATGGTCTTTGAGAGAAGAACTGGTAGCACTGAATGTAATGTAAGTCTAAATGGCACAGTGATTGACCAGGCAAGTTAGTTTGTGCATTTGGGAAGCATGTTTGACAGAGAGAACAAATTGGATGGTAAAATTAGTAGGCGAGTGGATTCTTCATTGAAAGTCATGGTGGAGAAATGCTTTACTTACGGATGGGGGGGAGTTGGCAAGACACGGTCTGATTGTGTGAGGAATGAAGACATGTTGCAGTTGCGTGATGTGAAGCAAAATGTTGTTAGCCAGGTGGAGACTAATATACGTCGGTGGTTTGACCATGTTGAAAGAATGAGTGACGATATGCTTACTGAGAAAATATTTTTAGCCCAAGTGGCAGGAAGGAAAGGTTGAGGAAGGCCAAAAAAAGTCATGGGAGGATGAGATTCAGAAGTGTCTGCATGAGAAAAAGATTATGAGTATGAAGTATAAAATATCTTGTGTACGGCGTGTAATGAATATCAGTGAAGCCCGAGTTGTATGTCAAGATCACTGTAAATGGAGAAGTTTGATATGACAACAGTAAGTAAAAACATCTGGTAGTTTGTATTTCTTTTTGGAGCTTACCTCTGAATCTCAGAGAACAGCTTAGTTGTATGATGTAGTGATATATAATATTTCATAATGTAGGATCTCATTAAAATCCCAAGACAATAGAGATATTGCTACTAAAATGGACATAGACTAATTATCTTTTCCTTAAAGAACAACAAAAGATGAGACCTCAGATATAAACTATTGCCAACAGATTGCATAGAGAAAACATTCTAGAATCAGGGGAAAACCACACACACAAGATGATTGTCCAACAGACAGCTGAGAACAACTTTCAATATAGACATACACAGTCGAGTCACATTATTGTGACCACCTCCTACTTTTGACGTCAACAGCGTGTAGCCAATGAAAGAAAGCACATGTTGTGAGCCGGCTTGGAGGATATATAAGGTGTGCTGTAAGCATTCTGAAAACATATCACTTGTTGCTATCATGGATAAAATGAATGATTTATCAGATTTGCGAAAAGGGATGGTTATCAGCTTTTGGGCCAAGGGTGGCAGTATTCTGAAACAGAGCAGTTTGTGAACTGTTCACGTGCTGCTGTGATTAAAGTGTATCGTGATTGGAGAAATGGCACAATTGCAAATAAGCGATGTGGAAACTGCAGAACACCACGTGCCACTGATATGAGAAGTTAATGTCGCCTTCAAAGTTGTGTGAGGGTCAATCGACATGCTACAGTGGAGAAACTCACTGGCTGAATGAACCAGGGGGCTACCGGAAGTGTGTCTAAAATGACAGTTCAGCAAACCCTGCTGTGTATGGGGATCCGATGCCGATGGATGGTCACTGCACCTATGCTAACAAAGATGCATCGGCAGAAAAGGCTTATATTTGCAAGCAGTATCGGAATTGGACCTCCGCTGATTGGTACAGAATTGCCTTCTCCGATGAGTCATGTCTGCTTCACCGAACAGATGGACATTGGCGTATAAGGTGAGAAACATTGGAGAACTAACACTCTTCAACTACTGCTGGAAGAACACAAGCTAGTGGAGGCAGCACTAAGGTCTGGGGAATGTTATCGTGGCATTCCCTGGGTCCACTCATACCTGTGGAAGGCATTATGGACTGAATTCATTATGAATCCATCCTTACAGACCACGTACACACATACATGCTGATTGTCTTCCCTGGAGTGGATGAGATCTTTCAGCACAATAATGCGATGTGTCACACAGCTAAAAATGTCCAAGAGTGGTTGGAAGAGCATGATGAAGACTTCAAAGTACTTTCCTGGCCCCCTAATTCCCCAGACTTAAACCCACTTGAGCATATGTGGGACCACCTCGATTGTGTTGTTCACTCTATGGATCCTGCACCATGCACCCTCCAGCAGCTATCAGATGCACTGCAGTCAGCATGGTTCCACATACCTGTGAACACTTTCCAACACCTTATTGAGTCAATCCCAGTCTGTTTAGCTGCTGTCCATGCTGCACAAGGTGGTTACACTAGATATTAGCTGGTGGTCACATTAATGTGACTCGACCGTGTATATAAAAGAAAACTTTGTCAACTGATGAAATTTTGACTGAAGTAGAAGAAAGCAAAAATGGTAAAACATAAATCTTGTGGTATAGAAAATATTACATAAACAAATTTTAAAGAAAATCTGTACTTTAAAATAAAAATAGCAACCAGCCAATTTAATAGAAATGGACCATCACATGTACAAACACACACAATACAAAAAGAAGCAAGCAGTAAAAGCCCTCTGATTAACTGAGATTTTTTTTTTAATATTACAGAAGCAACACTTGAGGCCTCTTGTTTTTTGTCCAGCATGTTCTTTTAGTGCTACACAAAATAAATTTAAAAAGTGGAAAGGACAAAAAAAAAAAAAAAAAGTTTTCATCACACTGTTCAAATAAAAAAAATAAAAAAGGGGGAGAGAGGGGGTGGTAATCTGAAAAGACTCCATTCCCAGATCACGTATCATTTGAGTGGCCTATCAAAAATAAAACTAATGGATTTGGAATATTCACTGAACTTACCCCAATAGTGCAGTGGTCTAAGCACTGGCTTCTGATCATTCATTCTAGATGGGTCTGGGTTCAAATCCCTATGAAACATGGATCTCATGTTTGTCTTACAGCAATGGCTCTCTCCCTTTTCTATAAAAAAACAATTCCTTACAGGAAATTATTATTTAACAGTGACTCTAAATTAGAGACAGGTGACTGCTTATAGCCCATCAACCTGCTCATAGTGGCCATCAAATCTCCAAACCAAAAGAAGATTCACTGACAGAACCACATCTTCGAGTAAAGTTTTAACACATTTGCACCCTCAATAAAGATTTTGTAAGGAATTTATTATAACTTACAACGAGTAGGATAACAGCTTATCAGAGGGATTAGTATATGAATCAATTAACATGAAATTTTTCTAAAACTATCTGTTCATGAAGAGAACTAATGCATAAAATAAACTGGCTGAAGAAGTTAAAATCAACAAATATACAAGGCACCGTAGCAAATAACCACAAAGGCTCTTGCATCTAGTAGGAGCACCTGCAGTATTTTGTTAACAACTTGTCCCAAAGATGGAGGAACTAGTGTTCACTCTAAAAACCTGACAGCAAGTTATTTAAGTCCTCTACAAATTCTTATAATATTTTTTCCTACACTTATTGATTATGAAAATAAACAGTAGAAACTACCTGTACATTGGCACATGGAATTAAAAAAAAAAAAAAACATTTTCAACAAGCATTCGCTTATCAATGGATGGCTTTTTCAAAACTGACAGCAAACTATAAACTGAATACTAAACATTACAATTTAAACAGGAGTCTGACTTGACTAAACATATAAAGAATGAAAACATACAGAGAGCATTCTACATTAGAAGTCACAAGGTATGCTTGTTGGGCACATAGGATTTTGGACAGGAAGTATGTACATTATTAAAACATTAGATCAAAATTTTTAGCAACTCCAGGGAGATGCTGTCACTGTATGCATCACAGCTTGTGATGATCTCCACAGTTTCTCAAAAGGCAGCTGATTCATTGATGAGCAAAAGCTTAGCAAAAATGTTAGTTTATGCCAACAAATGGGTAGTTCCTATAGTGTATCAACAGTTTTTCTATTTCAAACCCAATTATTTGCTAAAGAAAATCAAACAATGTGTAGAGGATTTGATTTTACAAAGGTAGTACATCTATACTTTGAAAAACATAAGCTGTCTCCTCAACTGGTAACACACACAAAATTAAAAAAAAAAAAAAAGTCTTCAAATAATGCACAAAAAATTTCCTGTTTTACTTTTTACCTAGTGGAAAATAACAAGACTTTTACTTTTTAAAAGATCTGAAACACAAATTTTATTTTTCCATCTAAACAACAAATTTGTAAAATATAGAATATCATACAACCTGTTGCTTAAAAGTAGTTTTTATTTCTTCTTCCTCCTTTTTTTCAACAGCATAATAAAAATAATCTTGGTTAATAGCAAGTAGAAACTTAAAGAAAATTTCCAGTTCATGAAACAACATGTTTTGTTGTATGTCAGAACAATTTATAGTAGCTGTCAAGTAATAACATCATGTGGCATCAAGTAATATGAATAAGTGCCCATCAGTCAACATGATTTATGCACTAAGAATTCATGGCTCTTCAGGTTATCACTTCTGTTAAAGCTTCGGCCACAAGTCTTACATAAGAAAAGAACAGGAATTGTTGCATGGCGAGTTTTCTCATGACGCACAAGGTTCCGTTTGCCTGTAAAAGTAGCACTGCAAATACTGCATGCAAATGGTGCCTCATTCTGTCGTGTTCGTTTGCTCCATTTTGCTACAAAAGAAATCACTATGCTAAACAAATATAAGTACTCATAAAATCAAGAAGCCTGTAATAAATTATTTTTCATATAGATTAAATCAAAGCAAAAGTTTCTAAATCAAGTAAAACAAAGTCTGGTAAGAAACACAAAACTAATAATCATACATTACAGTAGGTATATTCAGAATAAAAAGCTTGGTTTGTGCACATGATTTTGCTAGCTGTAAAATTTGGATCACTTATGGTACCCAAAAAATATGTAAAGAGAATACATGTAGATAAGCCTAAATCAATGACAACAACTACAAAATTCCACACTTTACTGAAAAATGCTAGTCATATTTTAATTTAAGGCGTTATTACTAATGACAACTTAGTAAGGAGTTCAGCAAAAGAATTAATAAAGCAAGGAAATGTCTTACCAGCTCACTGTGACTATTTTGACTGAGAAAGTGATTGGTCAGAGAATAAAGTTAACTATACTTAAGTACTGATTCAGGCCTAATTTATTTTATAATTGCCAGAGTTGGGCTTGAAGAAGCGTCACATCAAGATGTTAGAACATGAGAAGAATTTGTAGGAAAAATAAAACACACTCAAGAGCATAAGAAGACTAGAAATGCATTTTTTTATAACAACAAAGTTAACTCTCTGACTGTTTATCCTGCGATATCCCCGTGCAACACTAATGTAGTAAAATTTGCTCATCCTGTGATTTCAGCAGGTGTTGATTTAAATGTCTTTATTTATTTGTGCATCCCACTTTTCCCTCGTTTGGGCATTGATAATGTCTCTGGTATACAATGATTATGATTTTAAGTCATATTTTGGCCAATAGGTGGTGATAGTTGTCCTCTTCCTTCTTGTTTTTGGAACACAGAACTGGCTGGCTTTGTACAGGGTGTCCACAATGTCTTGTTACGCCCCCTGTAATAAGAAATGTAAGTGAGCTATGTATCTGTTGTAAGGTGTATATGTTGAGTTATGGTCTGTATTGTGTTTATTTACAGATTAGGTACCGGAACCATGTGTGATACCAGTGAATACACCCTGGAACAGCAGATTGTTGTCAGTGTCTGGGTACACGAACGTCCACATGCAGGGAAGACAATGCGTGACGTGCGTGCCGATTTCGAACAACGATTCGACAAAGAGGTCCCTCCAAAACAGACTCTTCTGCGGTGGGAACATAAACTCTTCAAAGCAGGCAACATCAAGGATAAACCACAAACAGGAAGGCCATCAATTACAGTGCAACAGTGTCAGGTGGTCGAGGAATCAGTTATCAGGTTACCGACGAAGTCGCTCTGCAAACGATCAGCGTAGCTTGGAATACCATGATCGACACTGCATAAGTACATGAAGAATGACCTGAATTAGCACGCATATCGCCTAATGTTCATTCAGGAGTTATCAGACATCGATTTAAACCGCAGACGAGATGCATGTGCAATGATGCTTCAGACATTTGCCACAATCCCAAAACGTGGAAAGGTCATTTTCAACGATGAATGTGCGATATACAGCAGCTGTCGATCACGGAACGTTGTGTTCTGGTCCAAGGAAAACCCACATTATGTCGAAGAATTGGAACATCATCCTCCGCATGTCATGATATGGGCTGTAATGAATAGTCGACATCTGTTTGAACCATATTTCTCTGATGGTCCAGTGAATCAACTTATCTGGACATGCTGCAAGCCTGGTTTGTGCCACAACTTGGAAATCTTGGCATTCTGAATGACACCTGGTTCCAACAGGATGGGGCACCCGCCCATTACACAATCGTTGTTCAGGAATATCTTGGTGAGGTCTTTCGGGATCGTTGGATCGGTTGAGGTTTGGCAGTGCTGCCCGCTCCACTTGAGTGGCCACCTCGAAGCCCAGATCTCTCAACGTGTGATAATGTCCTTTGGGGTTTCATAAAGGAGGTTGTTGCACAGCAGCGCTACCAAACCACTGATGAACTTAAACAAGCAGTGAGACGTGCTTTCTCTCGCATCACCCCGCAACTGCTTCGGAAAATGTCCCACAGAACATGGCGTAAAATTATTCTCTGTAACGAGAATGACGGAGCCCAAACGGATCCACTGGATGTTTAAGGATGCCTCAACATATAACTCAACATATACATCATACAGCAGATACATAGCTCATTTACATTTCTTATTACAGGAAGGGTAACAAGACATTGTGGACACCCTGTAGATTATGTGTATTCTCGTGTTCAGATATACGTAAGCATCTTCATAAGAAGGAGCCTCACTGATAATGTGCTGTTTGCTGTACAGAAAATAAATAAATAAATAAATAAATAAAAATTCACAAAGAAACAACAATTTGGTGTAAAGAGTGAACAGTGTGATTTTACCTTGAACTATGTTTTGAGATGTATCACACTCAAAGTAAATTCTGATGGATTTTCTGTTGTGCAAAGGTAGTATGAATCTTGTACATTTGTATTTTATGTTCCTATAATAATGTAATTGTAAGTAAATCAAGTATTCTTTTCAAATCATTGCTTTTATGTTGATAACACTTGAAGTGTATGTGACTGGGAACATTTTCTCTCACAACATTAAATGTGCAATAAACTTTAAATAATACATAAAAAAAAACTGTGTTTTAATTATCAAATGTGTATGGATAAAAAAATATACAATAAAACAAGCATGCATTTCTTGAAGCAACAGTGGTCCAACACCCTCAGCAGTCAGAGAGTCAAAGGAAATATACTGTGATGATTTGTTTATCCTCTCATGCATAGTATATGGGAGGTCTGAGATCCTTGACAAGTGTATATTTAGTTACAGAACCAGTGGTCAAAATATGTTGCCTAAAGTATATCAAAACATGGATTATTCAATGGGTTGAGTAAGATGACCCCCCCCCCCTTCTCTGGCTGTATTACATACACAAAGATAAACCTTAATTATTTTCAACAATTATAATTTTGCTATGAGAAAATTGTAAAACAACAAAGAAAAATAACACCTACAACACAATGTGAAATGCAGAATCTTGTACTGAACAGGCTAGCACTAATATAAGTGAATTTATTGTTTCTTCTATTTCCTGAACCACATTTCTATCCATGGGTGCCCATAGCTTAGTTTTCAGGAGGGGACAAACAAAAATTGTAACTATAAACAACATATACAAAAGCCATATATAAATTTCGAACGTGCCTTCTTGTTATCTAACCATTTTTATCATGCATACAAAACATAAATTTAATCACAAACTAGAAGACTCCAGAATCACATAAAAAAATTAATAAATGAAACTTGACAGCACGTTAGGAAAACAAGGAAATTTCTTTGTCATTTTTTTTACCATTTTGGCTACTTGTATCACATGTGCCACAAAACCCCGGAGATCACACAATTGGTCATCCAGAATAAAAATATACCCTTGAGACAAATTTCTGGGAAAAACTTTGAGAGATCTTTGTCCAACAGTGAACAGTTACTGAAGAGGATCACATATTTTTCATTTCTTCTTCTTTCGTACTTTTCCATAGTGTACATATGTACGCTGTACTCCAACCAACATGAAATGAAAAATTTCATTATTACTTTCTCCAGTTAATTTCTGCTTTTCCTACTGAAAATTCCCAACATTTTTCCAATTTTTACTGCATATACATGCATCCAGATATTCTACAAAAAAAAAATTAACAATCAGAATTAATGTAAGCATGAAAATCTCTGTAATACCATCCAAGAACAGAAAGGGTTCTATTTACATGTGGGGGAACATCCCTATATGGGTGCACATGTTTCCACTACATTTGGATGAATTTTCCAAACATTGCACTGACAGACAGACATATGGACAGAGAGAGAGAGAGAGAGAGAGAGAGAGAGAGAGCGAGAGAGAGAGAGAGAGCAGATGAAAAAACAAGTTTCAACAAAGGAGTAACAAGTGATCTTCACTTAGAAAAATTATTTGGAGTTCCGTTTGTTGTTTACAATTTATGAATGGTAATTTCACACTGCTATGAGTATTTTTTTTAATATAATGGCAATACCTGATTTTTTTTTACAAAATAATTATACATAAAAACTTCTTAAATATCCTTAGTGACAACCCAAGTATGTGAGCTTCACTAATATGACATTTTAAGTTTCCAATAACATGCTGAAATGTCATTTTTGACGAAAAACATGAGTCTTTAACAAGAAAGTTTGCTCTATTTGTGATAAAACATTCTGCAGGAGGTGTTTATTTTATTCAGTATAATTTGTTCACTTTGTTTTAATGCAGTGTTGTAATGTTTCAGCTGTGTTTTCACGTCGTATATGACATGAGTTCGACCATTTTCGTACTCGAGATTTTTGGTGTTTTAAGTTGGTATTTTTGTAGGTTATTTCCTATTCTTTTTCGTGATATTTGGTGACATACTGGGTTGAGAATAGAATTTTAGTGTGGTGCATACTTTGAAGGAATCCCATCATATCGGAGACTTGGTTAGAACAACGTACTTGCTCAATAGAATGACACTACAATGAAAGGTATGTTCTCCCAATTCGTTTTTGATGTATTATATTTTATTTTTGTAAGAACTACAGTATTTTTATTGAGATTTTAGAGTTATCGATGAGTTTCTTCCTTATGCCGTACATGGAGAACGGGAGACAACATGCAGAAAGTTTTATCACAAACACAGAGAACTTTCTTGTGAAGGACTCGAGTTTTTCTTCCAAAAAAATAAATAAATTATAATTTGTAAAGAAGGTACTATTTTTATGTTAGTATAAACAATATTCATCAGCAACACAAAAATATTTCTGATCAAATTTACTTATTTAGCACTCCTATTTTTGATGTTTTTATTGTACAAACCTTTAGCTTTGGCCATTCAAAGAGAAAAAATGTAAACATTTCCAATTTTTAACAGTTTATAACAATGATGAAAAAGTTAAATCCTTTTGATTTTGAACTTTTACTAACTGATATCTTCACTTGCAGTCATTCAATAAGGCACCTTTCATTTCTGGTATAGATAACTTTATATGCAGTGCCATAATAAGAGAATATTAGAATAATCCTGGAAAGATACTTAGTCTTCTTCTAAGAAGACACACATCTTAATGAATAATTTTTGGTGTCACATTATACAACTCCATAATCCATGCATTCATTTAACTTTACTTCACCAGTGTGTCTACTGATTCCAATGAACCAAATTTATGACTTTTTGACTTTTCCATGACATCTTCAGTTAAATTCATGACTTCTTGACAATGTGTGGCACAATGACAACCATTCTAGACTCATAATCTAGTACCCTTGGCTTGAGATCCCAGGTTATTTTTTATTTTTACTAACACTGAAATTAATTCCATGCAACAATAGTTTAAGTAAAACTGATGTGTCTATAATATCATTGCTGCTAAAATGGCTATACGGTGGGGGGAGATGTTTTTTAATGAACCTCTACCTGAAAGCCAGTTGAGATGAAAGCTGAATGTAATTTTTATGTCACTAGGATTGCTTGTTAACATGAATAATATAATTATGTATGACTTGTACTATGCCATTCAACAAATCCTATGTGTTTAAAGAAATAAAAACATTCAGCTCTCATCTAGGATGGGGTATGGCTATTTTCAGAAATATTTATCATTACATCTATCAATACACAAATTATTTTAACATCATAATACTGTAAAAGCTTACAAGTTTTTATTAAGGCAATATAAAAACTATGAATGTACAAAATTTATGCAGACTGAAATTTCACAGTGAAAGACTCAGTGTTTAAATATTTTAGCCAAACTTTTTATCTCAGAATCTAGAACTTCAGCTTCTTCTTTTGCCTTTTCTATAAGCTTTCTTTTCTTATCTTTGAGTTCTTTTAGTTCTTGTCCATCCAGAGCCTCTCCGCCATGTGGCAGTGCCGTCATGTGTCCACTGCTCCCAACACAGTCGGACAGTATGGTCAGAACGATCCACGTGGTGGGTTATATGGTGCGCAGACCACCTTGTGGTTTTCAGCCCAATGATCAGGTTTCTCTCAAAGTCCATAAGCTGCATAAATCGACGTTGCTGGCTTCTACCAGGCATTCTTGTTACTCTGTACTCTTGCTTGTGTTGGCCGGTGCTTTTCGCTTTCATGGGGTATTGACTACATGCTGGTTTATAAGGGTGCCCATTTGTATTTTCTTCTAGGTGTACAAACTTGTCTTCATTTAGGTATAGATACAAAAAAGACAATTTCATGACCACCCACTCAATTTCATTACTTTTTCATTACTTCATGACCACCTGCTCAATTTCATTACTTTTTCATTACTTCATGATCACCTGCTCAATTTCATTACTTTTTCATGACCAGTAGACACCCTGTTGACTTTGGACTGAGAACTTAACTCTATATAACAGCACCAAGAACCTTACTAACATATAACAGCACCAACAATCTTACCACTTTTCATTGCAATATGTTGACCTGGATGTTATTCTGCAGTGGAATTCTAAATGAAACATGTTTTTAGAAAAGCTCTTTTATCTTTATTCAAAAACAGAACTTACAGTGAGTTGAAGAAGTCCTTTAATTCTCATTTTTCTGGGGTTTTTTTTGGTTTTTTTTAACAGCCATTTCTGGCCTTTTGTTATTGAGAATAGGCCTTGACAGTCGACAAAAGGCTAGAAACATCTGTTAATAACTCAAAACCCAGAGAAAAATGAGAATTAAGAGACTTCTTCAAATGTGTAAAAAATTTCATTAGGCTTTCCACTCATTACATAATTAAATTCATAATGATAACTTAGTGAAGTATATCTGTTCTACATTGAACACACAAGATTTTCTTATGATGTTCGATCATCTGCTAAGTGAAAAAAAAGTAGTGGATGTGACTCAAATTACTCCAACAGTCTTACAAGTATGTGAGATGAAACCAATTTTGCTATCAGCCATGTTACATACACAATAACCAATTAATTTTTGCTGATCTTCGAAGATAACTGAACATGAAAGTTCCAGAAGTCTGAGTTTATCCTTGCACACAATACCTAAAAATGCTTCACTTCATTGGATAAAAAATTCCAGTAAAGAGTTTTTCAAAATAGAAGATGATGCCCTTTTCAGTGAAGCCCTCTGGATTTTGCTAGTAAACAAAACTGCTGGTCAATAATTTTGATTATCATTCTTTGTTTTTTCCAAAGAATGATAATCAAAATGAAACTTTAAAGTCTGACATAAGTAAACTGCCTACAGATAGTGCAGCTTAACTGTAAGCAGAACTAGTTCCTTTTTAATACCTGATTATCACCAAAAATATCTAAATAATGAAATCAAAATTTGTTCTCATAGCCCTGATGTACTTGAAATGATTACAACTTTTAATAAAATGTATTACATATAAAATGTACATGCAGAAGAAGGACTCTGACTCTGAAAATTGTCCTATTTTTCTAGAGAGAGGATCACCATTTCCTCTAATTTTCTAGTCTTTTTATAAACAATTTATGAGGAAAAAAACTTTCACTACAGCAGTGTTCACAAATAGTTCAGTACACAGAAAGAAAAGTGATGTTAGTTTTGATAAACTAATTAAGTTTTAATGACTATCTGGGTATGAAATTCAAGAGCTTAAGGGGGGGGGATAGGGTCAGGAATCACATGACTCACAGAAAGACTTGTGCTGTTACTACTAAGAAAGAGGGTTTAAACTAGAGCTAGATTATTAGAGAATGATGGAAGACTGATTAGACAAGAAAAATTGCTACTAATTTCTTTAAAATTTAATGTACTTATATTAACTAACTTCACAAGAACATCAAATAATGTTACAATTAATTATTTTTGTATTTAACGTGCACACAAACAATTAAAATATTCTAAGTCATGTAAAAGTAAATATAACACTTACCCACACTATGTCCTCATGTTGTTACATATTACACACACGTAAAAATGCTAATGATCATCGTGGAAACCACAAGTAAAGTACAAACTAATATCTTTTAAAAGCATTTAGTTATTACAAACTATCATTAATAACATCTGAATCTGACTCTGAAAATTACATATGTATATTGCTATTCAACCTACATAATACTTCAATTCTATCTCGAAGGCTAAGACTTTACATCATTTACATATATACAATTCATGCAGTGCCCCTTTCTCACTGAAACATTTAACCAACAAAACTAACTATTTAAAACGAGTTACTTAAAAAACAGCACAAACATACCTTTTTTTGCACTTGGCTCCCGGTGCCCAACTCATGCTGGCATAACCTCGTTATTGTTAAAGCTTTTTGTTCCTCACTAGGAACATTCTCAAAACTTCTTTATATTCTAACAGACTCAAGGTCTCAGCCATGTTCATCAGCTGACATCAGCAATGACAAAATGGAGTTTGTCCACTGTTGAATGTGAAATGTAGGGAGACTGATTTTTCAATAACATTTAGCTAAACCCCTCCAACAATTCATGTTTTTTGCTCTGCTCACAGAAGGGCAGCACAAAAAATGTCACAATTAATATTTATATATGTGGTAAATTTTGAGTTTTATTTTCAATGATGTGCTATAAATGTATTATTGGTCACTTGAAAAAACATTTCCCCTACATTTGAGAGTAAGTAAACTCCATTTTGTCATTGCAGATGTCAGCTGATGAACATGGCTGAGACCTTGAGTCTGTTAGAATACAAAGATGTTTTGAGAATTCTACTGGTGAGGGACGAAAAACTTACACAATAATGAGGTTATGCCAGCATGAGTCAGAGTCCGTGAATGAAGTGCCAAGAAAGGTGTGTCCGTTCTGTTTTTTAAATAACTTGTTTAAATCATCATCATCATCATCATTGTCAACCATTATCAAATCCACTGCTGGACGAAGGTCTCCCAAGTTTCCTCCACAACGGTCTGTCTTGTGCCAGTCTCCTCCATGTCACTCCCGCATATTTACGAATTTCATCCACCCATCTCCCATGTGGTCTTTTTCTGGGTCTTTTCCTGTCCCTTGGAATCCAATCTAAAATTTCGGCTGTCCATCTATGGTCTGTCCTTCTGGCAGTATGTCCAGCCCATTGCCATTTCAGGGATTTAACTCTGATCATGATGTCTTCCATTCTCGTCATTTTTCGGATCCACGAGTTCCTCTTCTTATCTCTCCTGGTTATACCAAGCATGCACCTCTCCATGCTTCTTTGAGTTGTCTGCAGCCTTTGTATGTCTCTTTTAGTTAAGGTCCACGTCTCTGCACCATACGTAAGCACTGGAAGGATGCATTGATCAAACACTTTTCTTTTAAGACATAACGGCATATTGCTCTTGAAAATTATGCTGTTTCTTCCAAAAGCTCTCCAGGCAAGTTTTGTACGCCGATTAATTTCTTCATCAATGTGACCCTCACTTGATATCTGCTGTCCAAGATAAACATACGTATCTGTTATCTCCAGTTTTTCTCCATCAATCGATAAATCTTCATTTCTTGTAAAAGCATTGAACATCACTTTTGTCTTCTGAAAGTTCATTTTTAATCCCACTTCTTTACTCTTGTCAGCAAGTTCCTGGATCATACTCTGCAGCTCTGATGGGGTAGTTGCAAAAATGACTACGTCATCAGCAAAACGAAGGTGGGTTAGATAATCTCCATTAATCTTTATCCCTTTGTTTTCCCAGTTCAGTGATTGAAAGACATTTTCCAATGTGGCATTAAAGAGCTTCGGAGATATGGTGTCACCTTGTCTCACTCCCTTTCCAATTTTTATGTGTGTTGTATTTTCAAACAGCCGAATCTTTGCACTTGCATTTTCATAGATGTTATTAATAATATTAATGTATGCATCTTCAATACCGCAGGATTTCAGAGCCGTGGTAACTGCTGATGGTTTCACCGAATCAAAGGCTTTTTCATAATCGATAAAAGCCATGCACAATGGAAGTTCATATTCCCTCGCTCTTTCAATTAGTTCTCTCAGTACGTGGATATGATCTATTGTGCTGTAGCCACTCCTGAATCCAGCTTGTTCTCTCGGTTGAGCCATGTCCAGTGTTACCTTCAAGCGGTGTGAAAGAACTTTAGTGAAGATTTTATAAACCACTGATAGGAGGCTGATAGGTCTGTAGTTCCTGAGATCCTCAATGTCACCTTTTTTATGTAGCAGGATCATTGTAGCATTGTTCCAATCCACAGGAATCTTCCCTTCATTAAGGCATCGAGTGAAAATTTGGGCAAGTACTGTTTCAATTTCTCCACTTGCTTCTTGTATGATGTCTATAGTAATTCCATCTTCTCCTGGAGCTTTCCCCCGCTTCATGTTCTTGATTGCATGAGCAACTTCTGCTGGGAGGACTGGAAGAACTCTGGTACCTTTCATGATGTCTGGAGTACATGTATCATCCCTTTCATATAGTTTGGAGTAGAAATCTTTCACTCTTGTCAAAATTTTGCCTCTATTTCTTGTTATAGAACCATCTTCTTTTCTCAGAGCCATAATCTGTTTTCTTCCCTTAATGAGATGTCCTTTGCTATCTTTAGGCTTTGGTTGTTTTCAATTGCTTTTCCTTACTAGTTCACAGTTGAATTTTCTTACGTCTTCAGTGATACTTTTTCTTACTGTCTTGCATAGCTCTATATATTCCACTTTGAAGTCACATCTTCTTTAGTTGTCCTCATCTCTCTTCTTTTTTGCATCAACATTTTGGTTTTTCCTGATAATTTGTTTACATGCAACTTGTTCTTAGACCCAGCTAATTTTGTTGCTGTTTCCATAAGAGCTTTGGTTACTTTTCTGTTAACTTCAGAAATATCCACTTCTTCCGATGTTAGGCCTTCTAAAGCAGAGAATTTGTTCTTCAGTTCCAACTTGAAAGTATTATGGTGTTTTTTAAGGTTGGTTATGTCAATACATTTTGTTTGTCTTATGAGCTTGCCACGTTCCAGTTTAGTGTTGAGGTGCATCTTACATCTCACCAATCTATGGTCACTTCCTGTGTTGAACTTGTTTAGCACACTGCAGTCTTCCATGACGAATTTTTTATGTTACACATAATAAAATCAATTTCACTTGTCGTCCCAATTGGATGTCTCCATGTCCATTTCCTGTGTGGCTTTTTCTTGAAAAAGGAATTCAAGATGAAAAATCCTTCTGCCTCTGCAAACTCAACGAGAGTATTTCCACGCTGGTTTCTGTTGCCGTGACCGAATTTACCTACTGAAGTTTCATTCTGTTGCCGGTGCCCTATTTTTGCATTGAAATCTCCCATAATTATCTTCAAGTGCTGCTTACCTTTATTATTTAGATGACGAATTTCCTCATAAAATTCTTCAATTTCTTCTTCAGGATGACTTGTGGTGGGTGCATAAGTTTGAATAATCTGAGCCTGGTATCTTCTCGATAGTTGGATAACGAGTCGTGCAGCTCTGTCAGAGGAACTTTCAACTTCTACAACTTTATCCTTCAGTTTCTTGTTTATTATAAATCCAACACCACTAGTTCTGCCAGTATCTGTCCCACGATAATAGAAGAGATGTCCACTTTTCAGTTCAATGAGATCTTCTCCTTTTCTCCTTACCTCACTCAGCCCGACGATGTCCCACTTGATCCTTTGTAGTTCCTCTTCCAATTCAAGAAGCCTTGAATCAGAAGATAGGGAGCGTCCGTTGTAGGTAGCCAAGGTCAGCATCAAATGGCAGCCTAGTCCCGGTCCTCCGGAGATTCTTAGCACCCTCTGCCTTCATGTCGCACTGGCCGCTGCCTTGGCCAGGTACATTCCAGCTGCCGGAGACTGAGGGCCAAGATTTAAGTTGTAGAGTCATTTTGGAGGTGTTTGGCCATATAGTGAGTTTTATTAGTTAAATGTTTCAGTGGCAAGCCATGAATTGTATATATGGAAATGATGTAAAGTTAGCCTTTCAGATAGCATTTAAGTTTTGCATAAGTTAAATATATATATATACACTATACTGAAAAAAGTCCCTGGACACCTAGTAGAGAAACACAACATAGCATTTATTGACATACATTAGTATGGTGTCGGTCCACCTTTGGGCTTAATGCATGCACTGTCCCTTCGAGACATGCTTTCGACAAGGTTTTCGAACACAGCGATAGGTATGCACTTCCATTCAGTATATAATGCTGCCGCTAACTGTTGCTTAGATGATGTAGGCCTTGTTTCCAAATTTCTTATGCGGCGCTCTAATACATTCCCTAGATACTCCATGGGATTAAGATCAGGACTCTGTGCTAGACAGTCCACATACGATACGGAATTATCGTCAAACCATGGCGTAACAGTCCTTGCTTTATGGCTCGCTGCATTATCCTGCTGGTACCAACAAGGCTCAGTTCCACAGTATTGCCACAGAGTTGGTAGGGCATAACTGTCCCGAATATCGAGGTATACGTGCTGGTTAATAGGTTTGTCCACGATAACCAATGGGCCGGAACCATACCACGAAAAACACACCCACACGAGTACACTGCCAGCTCCAAACTTGACCATAGGAACAGTACACTGTGGTAAATAGTGTTCCCCCAGCTGCTGCCATACCCACACACAGCCATCAGACTAATGGATCGTGTATCTGGATTCATCAGTCCATAGGACCCATTTCCACTGATCTACAGTCCACGATAAATGTTCTTTACGCCATGCTAAGTAGCATTACCAATGGAGATAAAGGCTTATGAGCAGCTACAAGACTATGGTAACCCATAGAATGAAGTTCTCAGCGAAATGGTACATGTACATACAGAGATTCCAGCATTTTTACTCACGTGTACACCGAGGTCTTGTGCAGTAATACTCCGTCGATTAGCTGTAACGACTCTCCTGAAGCTTTGACGTCCTCTACCACTGATTTTCTTTGGTCTGCTGATATGTTTTGCTGCTTCAGGCACACCATGTGTCTTCCATTTATTCAATACATCAAAACAGTTGACTTGGGCATGTTTAAACGCCTCTCAGTTTCTCTTATGGACAACTTACTAACATAACACCCAACAATCTTTCCTTTCTCAAAGTCAGTTCTCTCTCTCGCCACGACATTTTCACTCACAGTGCGATATGATCGCAGTCAGCTGCAGACTTGTTTTAATACTATTTGCAGGTGTACTGCGCATCTTAAAAAATGCAGCGGATCTGTTCATTTGCTTTTGAAGGGGTGTTCGGTGACTTTTGTCTATATAGTGTATATATATATATATATATTAATATTTCGGGAATCAAATTTAAATGTTATTAATGATAGTTTGTAATAATTAAATGCTTTTAAAAGATATTAGTTTGTACTTTGCTCAGGGGTCCCATGACAAAATTTGGCATTTTTAAATGTGTGTAATATGTAGAAGTGTGTGGTAATAGTGTGGGGTAAGTGTTGAATTTACTTTTACATGACTTGAAAGATTTTAAAATTTTAATGTGCACAAATTATCAAAGTAGATGTGACTTCATCAGGTTTTTGTTGTTTACATTAGTACATTAAAGGCTAATAATCTGTGATGGTCCCATTTAAAATTGTGTTTGCGTCTGCTTCTGTGTGGTAATGGTTAAGAATCAAATTGGTCTTATTGATGTTTGTTTGGGTGCTCAACCTGAGTGGTCATTGAGGATTTTTTTTTAATTTTGTTCTTAGGCAAAGCACTAGAAATAGAAAAGAAAAAGTAATCCATCTTTAATGAACAAAAGTGAAAACAAATTCATAGAAAAATAAGATAAAATAATCTATTATGATGGATTCTTTTTGTTTTCTATTTCTAGTCAAAATAGTAGCAACATAAAAGAAAAACTGGAAACACAAAGAGGGTATAAAAAATCATCATCAATAACTATTGAGGTTATACACTCCCGTATAAGCTTACCAAATTCATTCTTAACCATAACCACACAGAAGCACCTAAACACAATTTGTTAACTATGACCATCAGAGACTGTTAACCTGAACAGCTACTAATATTAACACCAAGGAAGCTTCATAAATGGTAATAATAGCATCCAATCTAAAAATTTGCATAAATTAAAAAAGACAAAAAACACTAATGAAAATTTATATTCAATCTTTGTGTAAGCACTATGTTTGAAATACTAGACTATCTGTGAAACCTTTCATTAGAACAAAGACTAAAACCAAAAACAAAACTTGAACTTCTAATTATGTTTTTTTTTTCTAGGAAATATTTATTTTAAATTGCAAATCTTCTCCTTCATCAGGTAGTCCCTTGTTGTCACTTCTTTTCTATCACTATTGCAGATATGGTTAACCTTGACAGTTATGGTCATTTTTCACCAAATCTTCCCAGATGTTAGGCAGGGACAAACCTCTGCAGCCATTGATGATGGAATTTTGATTCTTCTCAATTTCTATTCCTTCTTTTACTTTTTCTTTTTTGAAAGTTGCTTTGGAAACTGATGATTTTAAGGGAATTTTAGTCCATGTTGTGACCAGTTTCTCTAGCATGCCTATGTAAACCTAACTACTGGAGCAATTTTTATAGCTGCTTTATGGTTTATTTGAATTTCTAGTCTGCAACCTGTCTCTCCTATGTAAGATAGTCCACAACTACATTTTACTTCATAGACTACTCCTGGCATTTTTAAAATACCTTCTCTTTGAACTATCTTTGGAAATTTTTTTAAACTTTGTTCTCTAAACTTGCAGCTAGTCATATATTATATTTCTTACTAATTTTCTTTAATGATTTCCAAAGCAACTTTCTAAAAAGAAAATTAAAAGAAGGAATAGAAATTGAGAAGAATCAAAATTCCATCATCAATGACTGCAGAGGTTTGTCCATGCCTAACATCTGGCAAGATTTGGTGAAAAATAACCGTAACCATCAAGGTTAACCGCAACCATGATAGTGATGGAAAAAGAATGACGACATCCCCTAATTTTCATAAAATTTTCTGCGTATGTGTTACCAATGAAATACAACAAAGACAAGCAAATAAAATACATGCAAATACCATACCATCATAAAAAGCTTTTAAAAATTGAATTAAGAATAACAGACATTTATCCATGAAGTGAATCAATATTACAAAACTATGTAGAAGGCTTTTATGGCATTTCTGTCACCATAAATATTTCCCTCTAGTCACAGAGAAATAAGCATAAAAAAGTTTGTATAAAGTGGTGTAAAACTTTAATATGAACTCATTCACTTTTGCTGTTCATTTATTTTTTAATTTGTGTGTGAATGCATGCATATGGAATTGATTAGGATGTAGTGGTTTTATCAACTTCAATAAGCATCTTTTATAGAACAGCAGTCAAGTGTTCAGCAGAAGATTCATTCCTTTGTACTACACTGTATACTAACTTCAATTACTAGAACAAACACAGCCAAATTCTGGCAAATATGTAACTACACTCACAGACAATGAAATTTGCGCACCTAGAAGAAAACATGCTACAACCACGAAACTTTGCATATAACTAGAGTGTGTGCTGGTATGCAAATGATCTTTTGGTGCAAGAGCTCATGACCGCATACCCTGAGGTGGTGCTGTAAGCACAAAACTGGCAGCCTTATAAACTGGCGTGTAGTCAATGCCCCATGAAAGCGAAAAGCACCAGCCGACACAAGCAATAGTACAGAGTGACAAGAATGCCGGGCAGATGTCAGAGACATTGATTTACACAACTTATGGACTTTGAGAGAGGCCTGATCATCGGGCTGAAAACCGCAGGGTGGTTGATGCACCATATAGCCCACCATGTGGATCATTTTGACCACACTATACAACTGTGTTGGAAGCAGTGGACATGTGATGGCACTGCCACATAGCAGAGTGGCTCCGGACGGACCAGGAGGCCCACTGGTAGAGAGGATCGACGGATGATGCACCAGGCATGAACGAATCCCACAGGGACCCGGTCCCCTATACAGGCAGATGCAGTGGCTCCTGTGTGCCCATGAACCATTTTCTGAAGCCTCACAGAAATGAATCTGCAATCCCAGTACCCCTTACATGTGCTGCCATTAACACTGGAACATCGCCGGCTCCAATTGCAGTAGTACCAGGCCAGAACGACGTGGAATGCCACAGACCGGTGACATGTGGTGTTTAGCCATGAGTGCCGCTTCGTTTTGGGGACAGATGATCATCGTGTCTGGATGTAGAGGCCCCCAGGCACAATCCCAACCTTGCTATCGAGTGTCACATCTCTCCCACTGCAGGTATTATGGTCTGGGGACCCATTGCCTACAATAGCCGATCAGCTATAGTGGTACGTTGATCATTGATGGGCCAGCGGTGTGTGGATGAGATCCTACGGCCCCATGTGCTCTCATTCCTGGCCGGGATTCCAGATGCGTTATACCAGCAGGATAATGCCCGCCCACACACGGCTAGAGTTGCCCAGGACTGCCTATGTCATGTCCAGACACTTCCATGGCTTGCCCGCTCCCCAGACATGTCCCCTATCGAGCATGTATGAACTGAAACGCCAGCTGTCACCATGCTGCACTATCTGTGGGCCAATCTGCCACAGGAAAACATCAAGCGTCTGTTCGCCTCCATGCCGGACCATATTGCAGCATGTATCACAGCACGAGGCGGTGTGACGCACTATTGAAGATGAATGGACTGCGTGCCACAGATCCCTCTGTAATTGTCCTGCAGCTCTGTTTTTGCCATCATGTGTATCATTAATCTGTATCATTAAGCCCATAAAATTTCAGTTCAATCTGATGCTTCCTTCTTGGTGTGCAAATTTCATTGTCCATGAGTGTATTTTAAACAATGTAACCAGTTGAGATGTATTGCAAAAAACCATGAACAAATTAATCTTCAATTCACGTACAGAACACAGAGGAAGTACATTTTATTATGGAATGGAAATGCCAGAATTAAAAACTTTTATCCAGCACATAAATGCCAAATGAAACTTAATTCCTGCATCTCTATGCTATACAGTGAGCAGCATTTAATTTACCAAACATCTTACACTTATTGTGATAAAAAAACATAATTTTTAAAATAATTTCTTATTAAATTTTGCAACAACTCTTACTTGCATTCTATAAACACAGATCTACTTTTTTCTAAGCTGCTACAAATATTACTTTTGATAATCATTTAAGTCAGTTATATCATAAAACTGCAGCAATAAAATCTGATTCACAATAAATATTTATTTCTCAAGCTTTGTAGTCTAATAGAACTTTAACAATTATAAAAGGCAACTTACCCCTATAGGGCTTCCTTCTTTTAATAACATTTCCTACATGTACTTTCTGAAGATACGTGTTACATCTTGTGGGCTGGGGTCTTGTTCTTCTTCCTGTGTGCCAGTGTATGCATGTCTGTATTTGGTCAATGATATTGGTACTTTACTTGCTGGTCAACTGTTCACATTGACATCATTATTGCCATGCTCTTGAGAGAACTTTTATTTGAGAACACTTTCTTAAAAATAACTTCATAAAAAGAAAACTAACAATGAACACTCCATATATTCTTTGAAACCATAAAAATGCTCTTATACTCATGACAGCCACTCTCAAACCTTGTGACCTCTCACATACTTATTAACCCTAACAAACATTTAACTACACAATTTCAAAACTGAAAGAAAACATAATCTCACTATCAATGCAAAATGCATACAAACTGTTAACATTTTCTATTCCACAATAAATACTTCTATTTACATATATACAATATAACCTGCCCTCAATTTCACAACATCACTGGTACCAATGCACCTCTACTCAACATCCTCATGCCACAAATACAATGCATGCAAAATATAAAAAAAAAACACTCTCCCCCACCTGACATGCCTGTCACACTCGGCTCCTAGCGCTTTCAGCTGCACCTTGGCCGTCCTCAGGAAACTCTTGTGACCCTATCTCCTCTGCCACCACAGAGCAAGTAAGTGATCTCGTCGGTGCGTCATCCCATCTCAATGCCTCTTCGATTTCCTTATGGTGGTGCCCTCTGTTGATCAATTCGGTCTTTTTTTTCTATTTTTTCCCTTTTGGTTTTTGCTGTTCTATTTTTATTCATTCTTTCCAGTGATCTGCAAGGTGATTGGGATCATTAATATTACATATCTTATGTCTATTTTTTTCAATGAATACAGATTCAGTTGTTTTGAGATGTCTCTCTGCCCTACAACTCTTGATAATCTTTATTTCATCGAATTTAGGATATTGCTGGTTTTCTATGCAGTATTCTATCAGGGTTGTTTTAGCTATTTTTTTTTTTGCCAGTTTTTTACATGTTGCATAAGATGATGTTTTAATTTATTTTCAGTACTTCTAATATATGACATGGGTGGATTCCTGGTAATGGGAATTTCGTGCACTGCTACACTCCTGAAATTTCCATTACCAGGAATCCCCCTATGGCATATATTGGAAGTACTAAAAGTAAATTAAAACATTGCCGTATGCAACATGTAAAAACCTGGCAAAATAAAAAAGAAGCTAAAACAACCCTTATAAAATACTGCATAGAAAATCAGCAATATCCTAAATTCGATGAAATAAAGATTATCAAGAGTTGTAAGGCAGAAAGCCATCTCAGCACAACTGAATCTGTATTCATTGGAAAAAATAGACATAAGTTATATAATATTAATGATCCCAATCACCTTGCAGATCACTGGAAAGAATGAATAGAAACAGAACAGCAAAAACTGAAAGGGAAAAAGAAGAAAAAAAGGACTGAATCGATCAACAGAGGGCACCGAGATCATTCACTTGCTCTGTGGTGGCAGAGGAGATGGGATCACAGGACCTTCCGGAGGATGGCCAAGGTGTGGCTGAAAGCGCTAGGAGCAGAGTATGACAGGTATGTCGGGCGGGGAAGAGTGTGTGTTTTTGAAAGATTTTGCATGCACTGTATTTGTGGCATAAGGACGTTGAGTAGAGGTGCATTGGTACCGATGCCGACGTGAAATTGAGAGCAGGTTGTATTGTACATATGTAAATATAAGTATTTACTGTGGAATAGAAAATTTTAACAGTTTGTATGCATTTTGCGTTGATAGTGAGATTATATTTTCTTTCAGTTTTGAAATTGTGTAGTTAACTGTTTGTTAGGGTTAATAAGTATGTGAGAGGTCACAAGGTTTGAGAGTGGTTGTCATGAGTATAAGAGCATTTTTGTGGTTTTGAAGAGTATATGGAGTGTTCATTGTGTGTTTTCTTTTTATGAAGTCATTTTTAAGAAAGTGTTCTCGAATAAACATTCTCTCAAGAGCGTGACAATAACGATGTCAACGTGAACAGTTGAGTAGCAAGTAAAGTACCAATATCGTTGACTGATACAGATATGCATACACTGGCACACAGGAAGAAGAACATAACCCTCAGCCCACATGTGGTAGCACGTGGCTTCAGAAAGTATGTGTAGGAAATGTTATTAAAAGAAGGAAGCCCTATAGGGGTAAGTTGACTTTTATAATTGTTAATGCAAAATTTTGCACTTGAATTAAATGACCATATGGATAGCATTGAAGTCCATAGGGCTGTGCTAGTTTATAAAATAGAACTTAACCACGCCTGTTACTGAATAAACTACAAAAATAAAATACACAAGAAAAGAAAAAGAAACAGCGGAAAAACAAAAGAAAATATGTGATAATAACATGTACTTGCAGATATTCATAAAAGCATTCTATATGATGTAAATCATACAACTGTTTTTTAATGGTTATACTGTAAGATTATTTCCACAGAATCTTTTAAAAAATACACGACCTTGCTTCTTCTTAACATAAGCCACTTCAATTTATAAGCAATTTTTTCATTTGAAAGACAATGTGTAAATTAATCAAGATTAAAAATGGAGTGTGAGCACAAAACAAATTTTCAACTTTCTTAAAAGTTAGACATTTCTTCAGAGAGCTTATGAACTGTTTCTGGCATCATCACTTTGCAAAAATTTCTTATACCTGCTCTACACTACATGTGGCATGATCATTAACAAAATGCACATAAATTGCAATTCATGAGGCAACCTTATGGGTTGTCTTATGTTATAAACGTGCTTTTGATTAAAATATACATAATATCTAAGGTATTTTACCTGATATTGTCAAAGTATTTCAAACGTTGTTTGCTCTGTGAGGCACGTGCTCCTGGCCCGAGAGGTCCCTTCATTACTAACCTTTGCTTAGTTATAAAAAAATAAAAAATTGCAGAAATAAAACAGTTAGGTTATATATTTTCAGTTCCACATTCATTCATTTGCACAATCAAACGTTTGAAATTTACTATTAATTAAAATATTTTAGTAGAAAGAGTTATACTCATCAGGTCAGGAGACGTCTCACAAGGGGTTCGTTGTTACGGCGAGCGCTTTCAGCTGTGCTTAACCGCCATCTTCTGGCCACTGCTTCTACACGAGGGTTCCTCGTGTGTGTGTGTAGTTTTGGAGTTTCATGTTGGGAATCGATGGGAAGGTTTGCTGCCTGTATGTGTTAGGTGATTTGTTTCCAATGTGTCGCCATCTATTGGATGAGTTGGTAGGTATCAGTCATAAGTATAATTCTTTTGTGTAGATATTTTTGGGTTATTATTATTTGTTCGTAGAAGCAGGTGTATTTTTAATTATTGGTGTAATTTTTTGTAATGTTCTTTTTTTTGTCTTTTTTTATGAATTTTCTCTTTTTTTATAAGTGATTTCCAGGCTGTGTCTAGTGTGGTGGGGTCTTGTAAGTTGCATATTTTATCTTCTTTTTATTCAATTATAATGCTTTCAGAAATCCTTAATTCTTTTTCGTTTGTGTGGGTGGTTAGTAATTTAATATTTTCAAAATTAGGGTACTGTTTATGTTTAACACAGTGTTGGATAAGTGTAGTTTTTCTTCTTTTTTTGTTCCAGTTTTTTATATGTTGATGTAGTCTTTTTATTAATCTATTTTTTGTGCTGCCAATGTATGAAATGTGGTCTTCAGAACTCTGTGAAACAATAGGAATTTCATGTACGCCTGCTGATTGTAGTAAATTATTGTTACTTTTTTCTTTATAATTAAGTCACCAATATTCTGAACTGAATGTCCAAAAATAATGTTGTATTTATTCATTAATCTTAAAAAAATTCCTCTTAGTCCTCTAATAAAAGGTAAAGAACCTGAAAATTTGTATTTATTTTTTGGGATGTTTTGCCTAGACTCTTTTAATTTCTTCTTGTATTCAAAAATCAACTTTTTTACAGTTTTTGTATCATATCCAAATTGTTTGGTTGTGTTAATAATCCATTGGATTTCTTTTTCTCTGTATTTCCTATTTGAGGAATGTGTGAAGGCTCTTTTTACCCAATTCCTAATACCATTTACTTTATGAGTTTTTGGGTGTTCAGATTGATATGGGATCATTATAGGTACATAGGTTGGTTTTCTAAAAACTTTGTATTCAAAATTTAAGTCTTTTTTTATTATTTCTAAATCTAAGAAGGAATTTTTCATTTTGTTCAAATTCTAAAGTTAATTCAATCTCCGGGTAACAAGTGGTAAATTTATTCTTCAATATTTCAAGTTCTTCTTGTTATAATTTAGATAATATAAAAATGTCGTCGACGTATCTACAATAAATGATGGGTGGGTTTGGTAGTTTTTTAATAATTTTGTTTTCTATATCACTCATGATTATTTCTGAAAATAAAGAAGATAATGGGGATCCCATTGGGGCTCCTACTTCTTGCCTGAAGATTTTTTTTGTCAAACTGAAAGTAATTGTTGTTAGAAACATAGGATAAACTGCTAAATAACTCTTGTAATTGTGTATTATTAAAGTGAGATTTATTTTTTAACTCTTTAATGATAATGTCTATGGCTTTTGGTACAGAGGTACTTGGGAATAATGATTTAACGTCTAAGCTTGCCATAAACATACCAGATAGTGGAATATTAATCGATTCTATTTTCTCAATGAACTCTAAACTGTTTTTTAAACAGTATTCATTATTCATGAAAAAGGGGCTAAAATTTTGTATAATTTACTTTAATAAATCTAGAAAGGAAATTATACAAATTTTTGGCCCCTTTTTCATGAATAATGAATACTGTTTAAAAAACAGTTTAGAGTTCATTGAGAAAATAAAATATATTAATATTCCACTATCTGGTATGTTTATGTCAAGCTTAGATGTTAAATCATTATCCCCAAGTACCCCTGTACCAAAAGCCATAGACATTATCATTAAAAAGTTAAAAAATAAATATCACTTTAATAATACCCAATTACAAGTTATTTAACAGTTTATCCTATAATTCTAACAACAATTACTTCGAGTTTGACAAAAAATCTACAGGCAAGAAGTAGGAGCTCCAATGGGATCCCCATTATCTTCTTTATTTTCAGAAATAATCATGAGTGATATAGAAAACAAAATTATTAAAAAACTACCAAACTCACCCATAATTTTTGTAGATATGTTGACGACATTTTTATATTATCTAAATTAAAACAAGAAGAACTTGAAATATTGAAGAATAAATTTACCACTTGTTACCCAGAGACTGAATTAACTTTAGAATTTGAACAAAATGAAAAAAATTTCCTTCTTAGATACAGAAATAATAATAATAAAAAAAAAGACTTAAATTTTGAATACAGAGTTTTTAGAAAACCAACCTATGCACCTATAATGATCCCATATCAATCTGAACACCCAAAAACTCATAAAGTAAATGGTATTAGGAATTGGGTAAAAAGAGCCTTCACACATTCCTCAAATAGGAAATACAAAGAAGAAGAAATACAATGGATTATTAACACAACCAAACAATTTGGATATAACACAAAAACTGTTAAAAAGTTGATTTTTGAATACAAGAAGAAATTAAAAGTCTAGACAAAACATTCCAAAAAGAAATACAAATTTTCAGGTTCTTTACCTTTTATTAGAGGACTAAGTGGAAAATTTTAAAGATTAATGAATAAACACAACATTATTTTTGGACATTCAGTTCAGAATATTGGTGACTTAATTATAAAGAAAAAAGTAACAATAATATATACTACAATCAGCAGGCGTATATGAAATTCCTATTGTTTCACAGAGTTCTGAAGACCACATTTCATACATTGGCAGCAGAAAAAATAGATTAATAAAAAGACTACATCAACATATAAACAACTGGAACAAAAAAAAATAAAAAACTGCACTTGTCCAACACTGTGTTAAACATTAACAGTACCCTGATTTTGAAAATATTAAATTACTAACCACCCACACAAACGAAAAAGAATTAAGGATTTCTGAAAGTGTTATAATTGAACAAAAAAAAGATCAAATATGCAACTTACAAGATCCCACCACACTAGACAAAGCATGGAAATCACTTATAAAAAAAGAAAAAATCATAAAGAAGGACAAAAAACAAAAGGACCTTACAAAAAATCAAACCAATAAAAAAATACACCTGTTTCTACGAACAAATAATAATAACCCCAAAAATATCTACACAAAAGAATTATACTTACGACTGATAGCTACCAACTCATCCAATAGATGGCGACACATTGGAAACAAATCCCCTAACGCATACAGGCAGCAAACCTTCCCATCAATTCCCAACATGAAACTCCAAAACTACACACACACGAGGAACACTCTTGTAGAAGCAGTGACCAGAAGATGGCGGTTAAGCACCGCTGAAAGCACTCGCCGTAACAACGAACTCCTTGTGAAACTTCTCCTGACCCGATGAGTATAACTCTTTCTACTAAAATATTTTAATTAATAGTAAATTTCAAACGTTTGATTGTGCGAATGAATGAATGTGGAACTGAAAATATATAACCTAACTGTTTTATTTCTGCAATTTTTTTTTTTTTATAACAAACCAAATGTCCGTAACGAAGGGACCTCTTGTGCCAGGAGCATGTGCCTCACAGAGCAAACAACGTGCGAAATACTTTGACAATAAAAGGTAAAGCACCTTGGATATTATGTATATTTTAAAATGCACATATGAATTAACATCAATATTGGACAGAATGCCCAACATGTTTAATTATCTTTGAAAGCATCAGCCCCACCATACTATCAGATGATTTCACACTACTTTAATACCTTTACATTCACCGTAATTTCGGGTAAATAAGCCACACTGCCGTATATGCCGCAACGATAAAAAAAGGGGCGGAATGAAAAAAATTGCCAAAAATGCCGCACCTCTGTGTATGCCGCACCTTTGCAGTAAGGTGGGGTAGTACCACGACGGAGTCTTGAAAACATTACGTACATAAAAATATAGTATCTGATCTTTCAAATAATAAATAAAAATATAAATTAAACAAGATTGAATCTTAAGGATAACACTTACCCTACTACCTATTTTATAAAAATGTACTCGAAGAATTCATAAGGCGCTTAAACCAATTATAAAACATTTATACCTCAAGAATTTAAAAAATACATGCACAACGTTCTGAAAATATCTGGTACACATAGTTTTTCAATCAAATCCATCAAAATTGGAAACTTCACTGTACGAATTAAAAAGTTTTAAAAAATCATCTTCTAAAAAAACTTTGGGGTTGTTCGCATCACTTTCGCCGTCTCCTGGCATTTCATCGCAGTTTTTAGAAATAATGTTTAACTCAGTGAAGTTCGAAATAATCGTTGAAGTTTTGATGTTTTTCCAGGATTCGGAAAAACATATTTATTTACCATTAGCTTAAAACTAGAAGTATAACTTCTGCATTGTGTCATTTTACTTTCCATGACAACATTGAACTACGCGTACTCGAGAAAATGCGATTTGGCGAACTGAATGCAACGAACGCACACGTCACTGACAAAATTTGCATGCTGTCATTGACCAATGACAATCGATCTTGGATGGTAGTCGGATATCCCGTTTAAAGAGGGGAGAGAGAGCGTTAGCCCTTGGCCCTGGTTAGCCTTGGAGCGAAGCTGATGACGTCACGAGTTCAATGAGAGTTAGTTGCTAGGAGCATGAAACAAGGGCGATCCTTGCTAACAAGATCTATTCCCTGCAAAGTTTCCCTAGCCACAGATTTTTTCCAAGTTTTATCGGAGTCACCTCTCTCTTGCCTGTCCCACCTCAATCCTATAACGTATTATTTCCATGTTTTGTTTTAAGAGGGGGTGGGTGGAATTTATTGCACATGGCTGTAACATCGTTATTCCATTCCCTCTCTATTGAGATATCTTCCTGCGGAAAAAGGAATGGAACAAGCCCAAACGTTTTTTGTTACGTAATTTCACTCCGAAACCCCCCCCCTTCCCCCCAAAAAAACTGTATACGCTGCCCTGCTGTGTAAACCGCATGGGCCAAAAATTCAATTTTGAACTCATATATGCCGCTGCTTATCTACCCGAAATTATGGTACATGGATTTTCACACAGAAAGGCCATAAGTAACTGTTCATCCATGTGGCCAACTCCCTAAAAAATACAAAAACATTCTGAGGTTGGTCAGATTATCAGTTTTCTATTAATTATATTATCATTGTTTTTCTTGTAAAATGATTGGGAATTCCCAGCTGATTGTACTATCAGCAAACAACCTAAATGTAATGTATAGTATAAAAGCCATCTACTTCTGAACCACCTTCCAAATGATCACCATGTTAAGAGTTTACAATATGCTAAAATTTGAAGGATGAAACAGAATCCTTATATTCTTTTGAAATGACACATTTGCCAGGTGTGTCTGTGTGTAGGTAACACAACTGTTCATAAATAACATACATGTACACTGATTTTGGCATTACGTGCCTGTAGAAACTGTACAAATGCTATATTTTCTATGCCTTAATAACAAAGCATATATTTAAATAGCCAAGTTTTTACATTTTTGAAATATTTGGATTTTACATATACACTCAATGGACAAAACATAGAAATACCTACCTAATAGTGTGTAGGTCCTCATCTAGCACAAATAACAGCCTGTACATGCCAACTCACTGACTCCACAGATGGTGGAGGGTTTTCAGATGCATTGCTCTGATTTGTTACATAATACCAGCCATGCCTGTTGCAGCATTGCTCTCAACTTCACCCAAGATGTCGGTTTAGGATCCACGGATCTGAAGTTCCGCTTGACAGCATCCCAGAGAGCTTCCACAGGGTTTAAATCCGGGGATATTGGTGCTACTGGATGGTTCTAAACTCAGATGAGTATTCCTCGAGCTATGCCTGGGTGGAACTGCGCATTATCCTACTGAAAAAGTCTGCCGCAGGATGCACGGAGGTGATAAAAGTGTGTAAGTGATCAGCCAGCACATGCTGGTAGTGCGCAGCAGTTAAGGACCTATCCAGAAACACTAAGGGACCCAATTTGTCCCATGAGAAGGCTCCCCAAACCATCACCCTCCCGTGAGCAGAGCCGACCTGGCATGAGGGGGCCATTGCATCATGCTATTGACCCCACACCTGTGCCCTCCCATTAGCTTGGTACAGGTGAAAATGGGATTCATCTGACCATGCAATGTGGTGCCACTCTGCATAGGTCTACTTTTTATGTTCTCTGCACCAGGCAAAGCGTAATGTCTGATGACAAGCAGTCAGCAGTGGAACACGAGTAGGGTGTCGGCTCCTGTACCCCACAGTATGCAGCATGTGCCATACCATTTGCTCCCCGACACTGCTTGGGTCTCCCACATTTAACCTAGATGTGATTTGTGCCGCCATTGCCATGCAGTCGGTCTGTATGAGGCTGGATAGTCTATGTCAACCACGGTCATCAATGGCATGTGGTCAGCTACCACTTGCTCTCTGGGTGCTGGTAATCCATTGATGGTATACTCAATGTACACCCGATACAGTTGCCCTCAGGAACGCTAAAGCTCACACTACTCAGGCGATAGAATGACCCATCTGTCTTGTGCCAACCATGCATCCACGGATAAATGCCATTCAAATCACCATGTTTACCCAAGTTCGCTGATTGCGATACACTATTGGGAAGTCCTGCTGTCCACCTATTTATCAACTGCATTCGGTTTGGGTCAGTTCTATTCTGTGCAGGGGATGCCCACGTTAACTACTCATCACTCCCATCTCTAATATTTTGTCTACTGAGTGTATTGCCTATAAAAAACAAACTCCCACACACCAAGAAGATTTTCTCTTTGTAACCTTTCTTACACTTAAAATAGGATAATTTTTCAAAGTGAGAACTAACCTGTTTGGTCGGTATTATAAACGTTCCAAAGCTTGTATATTTCTGGTAAATATACTAGCTTCTTACACCATGAATAGTTAACCGTGAGTATCAATGTGTCAATGTGTGTGTGCATGTGACTGAAGTTTCTCCTAACTTTTTTGTACAAAGTATTACAATGATCGATAAAAGAATGACTTCGCACAATATGCCAAACGAAATGAGGCTTCACCGTCTATGTACAATATTTAATAAAATATGAAAGATATTTACAGTTAAAATACCCCACTAGCACTTTCGGGGTAACATTTACCCCATCATCAGGTGGAACAGAGGCAATGCAGCACTCCTTTATATAGTAGTAGTACAATGATGCATTATGGGTATAGGTCATCAAGCGTCGCATGGGTCATAAGAGATATTTTATTGATCGCCACTAGAAGTAAAAGATTTTTTATTGATTTCCTCAGTAGAAAGTGCTATACATCGTATGAAGAACTGTTGTGTTGTGAACATCCAATTATTATGGATCGTGCACTTACTATTACTTCGACTTTGATTGAAAACTCTGTCAAATCATTGGTTAACACCCATATACATGAACTTCATCTCCTAGTTAACCGTGAAGCCAGTAGTAGACAAGTTCGCAGCCACACAAATCGCGAAAGTGAGGCCTTAAAATTTAATGTTGTCAATCTCAGTAATCATTAATTAAATGAAGTACAGCGTCGAGCTTTGGAGAGAGGAACCAAATTCCCATATCCGAGGCACAAAGTTAACGTCTTCCAGACAGTCCCACAGGTAGAGAATATTATCAGAAACTTACCTGAAGCCAAACATGAAGTTGCACGCTTGTTGTCTACAACAACAAAAAGACAGCCTGAAGAAGGAGAAGAGCTTTCTCCGAAAATTTGCAATTTAAATGAAAACATTTCCTAGTAAAATTCCCATAATAGTTGTTTTAGATTAGTAATTGAATTAAGAAACTAGGAAGCAATTTCTCAACATGAGCTTTATTCAAAGAGTTTGTAACAGTATTTATGCTAAGACTGGTTAATTAAAGTGTATCAGGACTGGCATGAAAATGGACAAACAACAACATGGAGGCAAAACTGCACAACACGGTGTAAGGTTGATGTGAGAAGAGAGCGCCAGGTCCAGTGAATTGTACACTCCAACAGACACAGCATTGCTCAACAGTTGACTACCCAATACAACAGAAGTCAACCCGGAACAGTATCCGTCATGACCCTGCATTACACACTCACATGTACAGCAGACAACCTCGATGCCATCCTCTCCTAACCACAGTTCATTGGCGCAAAGATAATGCAAGGTGGACGTCGGATAACTCGAAAAAAGTGTGCCGGTCTGATGAGTCGCATTTTTTACTCAACTATGTGGATGGTCGTGTATGTATTTGGCACAAACAACATGAGGCACTCGATCCATCCTGTATGGTCTCCACAATGCAAGCCAGTGGAGGCGGTTGCATGGTGTGGGGTATGTTTACCTGGCAAGAACTTGGACATCTGGTGCAAGTGAAACAACATATGACTGGTACCCACTAACATGAATTGCTTGCTGACTCTGTACACCCAGCCATGCTGCACATTTCCCGAATGATAACGGTGTCTTCCAAGATGACAGTGCGCTGAGCCACAGTCTACTGTTGTGCAGGAATAATTTGAGGAACACAGTTCTGACTTCCAGTGTATCAATTGGCCTCTAAACTTTCCCGATATGAATCCAATAGAGCATTTGTGGGATACTATGGAATGGCATATCACGCATCTGGTTACACCAATCACCTCCATACCTGCATTGAAGGCAGCATTACACACAGCTTGGTTGTCCAGATCTCCCAACTGCTTCTGGCATCTTATTGAATCAATGACACATTAGATAGCTACTGTACTGAGGGCAAAAGGAGGACCTACAAAGTATTAGGTAGGTTGTCATAATTCAGTAATCACTCAGTGTAATGTAATGATGCTTACATGGGAGTTTTGTGTGGACCTGAAAAAAATGCATGACATGTGTGAAACAATCAATAGGAGAACAAAGGACTGAAGTTTTTCAATACATATTATCAATAAAAATATTCCTTTATTTTTTACTCTTCTTTTTGGTAAAAAGCATACATACTTCATCTACAGTAAAATATGAATAAGTATCTGAACTTTTATTTATAAATCCTTCATCTTCAAAATTATTTGCTTCACATTTTGGAGTAAGCTCAAAAATGGTAATGCTTTTAACTGTTGCAGATGGAAAGAAACAGTTTTTTTTCAGTAATGTTTTTGCACTGAAAGAAGACATACAGATTTACAATGAGCATCAAAGCATGGAACACACACACCCACATTGCATGCCTGGCAAAAAAATACAGTTCTTTTTCTTCGATTCTGTGACTTGGTGGAGCATACAATACAGTTTTTCTCCCTTTGAATGAGTCTTTGATTACGAGATGGTACTTTTGGTAGTCTCCCTAACACACACGATACTCCTGAAATGTAATTAAATTTGCAGTTTAATGTGTAATCAATAAAAACTCAATACAGTAACTGTGTGAAGTAATGTGGAACAAAGAGTCATGCAACATTCTAAATGTTGTTGCAATAAATGCTATTCAAAGCAATTCTTCAACATCTCAATACAGAAAATTTTATACCCATTTTTTTTTTCTTTTGGGGTTTAACAACATTGTGAGCTACTCGATGGCAATAGGCAGTTGCCCGCCCCTAATTTGGGGCCACTAGTTCCAGAGGAGGGTTGGAGCAGAGCTCTGCCACTGGGGTGGTAATTTTATATCTATCATAATATCTGATGATCCACTGAATGATAAATTCTTTAACAGAGATTATCTTTTTAATATTTCTTCTATCTGGTAAAAATTAATATTCATATATCTTAAGTTACTTGTTCATTTATTTCAGATTTAAAAATTTGATATAAAGTATGTCCAAAGTTACAAGGTTACAAAATAATGTAATCCAAAAACTGTAGCATGAAAGAAAAGACAGAGCTTTTTGTCTAAGCATAAGATAAAAAATCAATAATTCATATTCTAGTTTGTAAATTCACTGGTTCTGTATGTACATGATAACCAGGTTTCATTATATCTGGAGAATTGAGGTGCTACAGTTGAAATCAGAACCAAAGAACAGAGAATATAACAGACAATCTTGGATAATTTTCTAGGCAACTGTGGATAGCATGCGTTTCTATTTGGACAAATATACACCCATAATATTACAGCACCTCCCAGCAAAAACCAAAGCATGATTTATTGTTACCTTTTTTAACCAGTCACCTTTTTCACAGCATCATTTGTTTTAATTAAATAGTTTGGTTTTAGTTATGAATGAACACATGGCTATCTCTAATAAAACAGAACATCTTATATTTTCATGGATTGATCTATAATACTATTATTGATTAGTAAATTTCCAAGGACAACCCATCATTATCAGGCCCTCATCACCCAATACAGTTGAAAATTTGCTTATAACAAGAAGCTCAGCACCACACGAGTGGGACAAGAATCCTTACTAAATTTTGACACTCACTAAATCTGTTTTGGGTTGAAAACCCAACATGTAAAAATATGCACATATGATAATATACAAATACTGTATGTTTACATTATAGATCCATAACATTTAGACTTGAAAAGTTTAATTAGTTAATTACAGTAGCACAAACAAAAATAAAAATAATCACTTACATGAATGCATAATAGCAGTGAATCCTGAAGTGGACATCATGTGAAAACATTTTTTGAAAGAGACACCCCCAGGGAATGTCTCTTTAACAAAATGTTTGAAATGGGTATCAGACAGAGTATCTTGGCATGACTCACTTGTTTACCATTTGATGCACTCTCCTCCTTACCCCCCATTGCTTTTTCATCAACATTCTTCCACTAGACACCAAGATTATCGTGAACTGTTGCAATTTTGCCCTGTATGCACCGTTTTTATTCCTCCATGACAGAACAGTGTGCAGATTTTCTTTGCCTTGTTAAACATGGAATTTTGCAAAATGTTCTTACTTCACTTGTTAAAAGTGATTATCTTAGCTTTTCTTTCCCTCATTAAATCCAGGGATTTCATTAAATTTTGTTCATTAACAATGATCAAATTAGCTTTGAATTAACATTACAGTAAGCCAAAGTCCCTGTTTCACTAGTTAAATCCTGTATCTCGTTAAATATGGGCTCATTATAAATGGGTTCTTCTGTACATTATCACTGAAATGGCTGCAGTTAAGTACATAAGACCATTCTTCTGGTCAACCAATCCATGTCATTGTTGACAATGAAACCTTTGTTTTCAGTTTAATGGCTTACTTTAATTTGCTCTTTATGATAACTTGACAATGAATAATATTTTTTAAGTGAATGGCATGTTCATTTTTAACTGATTTCTTTTATATGTTTATCTTATATTAATTTATCACATTTCTTTATTGATGATTTTTGTTCTGCCAAATGAGTTTTCAACCGGTGATAAAAAATATAGAAATTTTTATCCTATTATGTTAAACCAATCTTCTGACAAGAAGAGAGAGTTCTGTGCTTTATTCTTCATCTGAATAGTCTTCTAACCACAGGTGTTATACAATCAAAAGTATATAATGTGAGGTATATTTTTACCTTATGGGAGATATTGACAAAGAAAACTCACCTAATGTAAATTCCATCACATCTTGTAATAAACATTTTAACAGCATGTAAAAAGGACAGCAACCCAGGACATAACTTAAACTAGTATCAAAACTGACATTGCTTTATTTTAAAACTATTTAAAATAAGTTAAAAGGTTAAATACTTTTCCTGTGAGAGGAAGCAAAACAAGCTAGCTCTCTCTCTCTCTCTCTCTCTCATGGATTAGGTAAATAGTTTTTGACATAGGAAATAACACAAAATAAGCTTAAGTTTAAAGGTTAAAAGGCAAGTTCATTTTGCGTTATTTCCTATGTTTAAAATTAAAATATTAAAAAAGCAAATGTTTTGCTTTGTTTGAAAGTTAATAACAAGCACTGCAAGCAACTCAATGGACTATAAGCAGCTGCCTGCCCCTAATTTAGGGCCACTTGTTCCAGGGAAAGGAGAGAGCCAGTTCCGTAAAACAAACACAAAATCCATGCTCCCATGCCTTACCAGGTTTCAAACCGGTATCCATCTCAAATGAATGGTCAAAAGTCAGCACTTAGACCACTGTGCCACCAGGATGGCTCCTAGAGAATAAAAAAATTGTTTTGGTTGAACTATCACTGTATTGGCTTTGATTGGGACTCTTCAGTTGTTCAAAGCTTCAATATGCTCGAATAATAATGGACTTTCAGCTTGAGGCATAATAGGCTTGATTTCTTAAAAGTAATCCTATTTGAGATATTCCCAACTGTATCACCCAGGAAATCTTTATTTACTTTGACATCATCATCTTCAAAAGATTCAAAATTTCTGAGTGGTTTCATGTTTAATGCTCTGTCATGCAACATTATGTTTTGCATTTATCCATGATTATCAGTTTTAAGAAGGAAGGAAATCATTTGATACTGTTGAACATATATATTTGAAAAAAAAAAATAATCAACTTAATAAATACTGTTCACATTGCATTGAACTTATGTCACTAATTAACATCTTTCAGCAGATTTTCAAAACAAAATGCAGAAATAATAACCACATTACCCATTTGCAAGTGTAGTTCAAATGGCAAATGTCTTCAATCTATGAAAGAAAACACCTGTAATCACTGAAACTGCCATGTTTTGTTTAAATAAAGACGATTAGAGAATGAAAACAGGAATCACACACATATACATCGAATGCACACAGGTAATGTTCCTCAAAAAGTGGAGGTTACAGGTTGAATGAGACCTGTACACAAAGCAAAACTGATGTTCATTCCTCTCAAAATGAATCATGATACTGAATATACCCATAAAATCATTGGGGGAAGGGGCAAAATTATATGTAGGATATGCTTTATTATGAAAACAAAGTATAAAATGAATTATTATCAATATTACTTTCACATATAAGAAGACATTTTTGGTAGGGGAAGTTTGAAACTCTCAGCTGTGTTTTGAAAATTTCAGAAATTAAAAAAAAAAAGTGTAAGAAAGGATGAATTAAATAAGATCTTGAAAGAAAATAATTACCCTTTCCTACAAGTTAAACACACACACACACACACACACACACACACACACACACACACACACACACACACACACACACACACACACACACACACACACACACACACACACACACACACACACACACACATGCACACACACACACACATGCACAAAGACAGTAAATATTATTTTCATTCCATAGTAAAAATTCATAATTTTGGATAACTGTAGTCTAGAAACAGCCATGTCATCATAATTAATGACAAATAATAAAAATAAAAAATAAAACAAGGTTTCACTTAACTAGAAAAAGCACCTACTATAAAGGACCAGTTCAAAAAGATAACAAAATAAAGCTAGAAAATATCTCCTAAATTTAAAGCAAAAGGAAAAAATAATCCTATTACAGGGTGGTGTGGCATACAACATAAAACATGAGTGGTCTCAGCTATGTGGGAGACATGGAGACAGGTAACAATGAGAGAGAGAGAGAGAGAGAGAGAGAGAGAGAGAGAGAGAGAGAGAGAGAGATCATAAAGCATCATTTAAGAACATGACAGGTTTGGACAGACATGCAAAATACAGCTTATAAAGTGATTCGGGCTTCTGTAGAAATACTGACACACCTACAGCACTTTTTCAAAAGAAAATTAACAGGTGGACTGGAAATAGAGGGAAGAGGAGGTACAACATTGAATGATCTGAAAGGTTGGAATCTGTCTCATGAAAGGCAACACCTACTGAATCCTGAAGAGGAGTAGTGGTACTGCCCGAAAATTTGACTAGCGAGTAAAAATGACTGATTCCTAAGTAAACACCATATGAATGATTATAGATTGATAAACATATCATTTTCAGGCATATACTGGAGAGAGTTATTCTTGTAAAGGAATATTTTGTTGAAAAAATGCTGCAATAAAATTGATAAATCAAAAATAATGCACAAAACAGCACAATCAGAGAAGATACAACTTTCTTTAGAATTTGTGCACTTTTTTTAAAAGCAAGAGTACATTGACTAAGAGTTGTAAATATGTACCAAGAAAAAAAAAGTTACCCAAATGCCATGAAGTGTTATGTATTTTTTTATTATCCTCTCTTGCTGAGATGAACATTATAAGCACCTTATGTGTAAAAAATATCAGTCCAGAATAAAACAACCAAAATATAAATATATCCCCCGATACTTGTGCTGCAGCCTGCATTAATCCATTCAGGCACTGTTAAGGAGTGTCATACTGATATTTAATTACTAGTGGAATAAGAGCCAAATATTGCATGAACAAAATAAAAAAAAATCCTCTGTTTATAGTGTTAGTTTTTTTGTTTTTTTTTTCATTTGAAATTGCTGAAACTAAGATAAAATTAGCCCAAAGACATTTTTTTTTCAACTGCCTGCTTGTGAAAAGCTTCAATCTAAATTGAAATAACAAACAGGATATATCATATTTGCCTAATAAAAACTATACATATAATAATTTCACATACAAAAGGCACCAATTTAAATGAATGGCACAAACTGTGGATTACAATCCAAATATAAATTGTTCAACTGGAAGCTTACATTCATAAAAAAAGTATGTACTCAAATCTTTTTCTTAATCACTGAGAAGTCAGTTTCAACAATGTAAACATCAGAGAAAATATGAAGAAAAAAAAATGACAATTAGTTTAAGATCATTTTAGAATTTCCTCTGAAAAGTAAGATTTTTAAGCACATTTCAATGTCCTCAAGTACGTATAATCCAATTTTTTCTGGTCAGAAATTTCTATACATTAGCAAAATTGGAAACTTGGACACCATTAAAGAGTGCTCCAAATGAAAATGAAATTTGATGATAACATTGAGTGATTACAAAGATAATTTAAGTTCTTGGAAAATATGATTCATTACTAAAACAGATATAATAATGTTTGCAAACAAATCCCAGAATTTGTGTTGATATTTACTTGTATTTCTACCTCAAATCTCAGAAGTGAAATTACTATTTATTTTATTTTACTTTTTCTCTTCTTTTGAAATCCCTAATTAATATTTGTCATATTTGTAGACTAATACCAAGAAAATGATAAACTGTAATGAATGTCACTCCATCAAGAGATTTCAGGAGAGAGCTGACATTTGGTCTACAAAAGAATAATACAGTGTCATTTTCTGATACTGTTGAATGAGTTGGACAAGATTTCACTGATGTTGAACTCAACAACTGTTTAGTATTGTTGAGAACAATAGGGAGAAGAAGGCACAACTGTTTGAAGACCAGATACATGGCCTTCCACAAGCACTGACAAAATACAAGATCAAAGCATCTGGCACATGACCCTGGTGAACAAGCTTTGGCGTAAATTATGAGTACTGTAGTGCACAATGTGACTTGCCTGCAACTTACACTAATTTTCTTGAAGTGGGGCTGATATCTTGATTCTCCCAAACTACAGGGTGTTCCAAAATTATCTGTACAACTTTGACCCTCAATAAAACCTAAACGAAATAAGATAGCAAAGTTCCCTTCTTTGTACATGTAACAGCAATGCATAAAGTTTTATTGGTATGCAAAAGGTTTTTGTTTACTTTCAGGTACTGCCCTGAGCTTGTGATGGCTACTCCACAGGAAAAGGTTCGTGTGTGGCATGGTTTATAGAGACGAAGTCAGATACACAAGTCCAAAGGAATTTCTGTACCAAATACCGATGTAATCCACCATCTAGACACTCAGTATGGGAATGGCTCAATAAGTTTATGGATACTGGTAGTGTGCTTCATTGAAAGGGTGCTGGCTGGCCAAGCACAAGTGAAGAAGATACGAAATGTGTTTGACGGCTTCCTACGAAGTCCAGAGAAGTCCATTTATATGGTTTCCAGGCAGTTGAGTTTACCACCTACAATGATACATAGGGTGCTGCACAAGTGCTTGCAACCTGACTGCCTGCAAAGTGCACTTGACACAGGCACTGCCCCCCAGGGACAAACGGAAGCCTTTTCGATTTTGCTGTTAATATGCTCCACAGGATTTATAATGAGGAAGGCTTCCTGAAATGTGTTTTATTCAGCGATGAGGCAATGTTTCATGTCTGTGGTGTTACCAACAGGTGTAACTGCAGAATTTGGGGGTCTGAAAACCCAAATGCTGTCTGTGAGATTGAACGTGACAGCCCTAAGGTTAACGTCTGGTGCGGTCTCCTGTACAACCGCATCATCGACCCATTCTTTTTCGCTGAAAACACAGTCACATCTAATGTTTATTTGGACATGCTGAGTGAATTTGCTACCCCCCAGGAGAGCCTGCAACAGGCCATCATCTTCCAGCAGGACAGTGCACCCTCGCACTGGGAACTTCGTGTTTGTGAGTTTCTTGATGAAACCTTTCCAGAGTGATGAGTTGGACAGGATGGTCTAATTCCTTGGCCTCCATGTTCACCGGATCTTACCTCCCTAGACTTTTTTCTGTGGGGGCTATGTGAAAGATATTGTCTACCACACGAAAGTTCCGGATGTAGATGAGCTGAAGCACAGGATTACAGCTGCCATCACAACAATTCCTGAGGAGAATGCTCAGGAGAACATGGCAGGAAGTCAAATACCATCTCAACACTATTCGTGCAACCAACGATATGCACATGGAGCTCTACTAGGTATCACAACAAACTTTGGAATGTGCTGTTCAATATGTAATAAACCGATTTTTGTTCTCATATTCTGTTTCTGTTTTATTGAGGATCAAAGTTGTAAAGATAATTTTGGAACACCCTGTATATGCTGTGTACTTTTTCTTAACAACAAATGTTTTCAATAGTATCATGTATGTGTTTACTAGAGGCTGGAATGATCTTTAGTAATATTTATGAGGTTAATATTGCTTCAGTCCCAGTGTAAGTTATGAAAGAATCAGCAATAGATGCCTGAGAGAGGGAGTGAAATGCAGCAGGGGAGAGAAACACATTGCAAACTTCTGTGCAAACACCTGGAGAGCTATTAATATATGACAGATAAGGAAACAACTATTTAGTTCACAATTACCTATAAGGATATCAAAAACATTCTTAATAGGTTTTTAAGTAAAAATGTGTCAAATCAAAACTAATTCAACAAATAATCTCATAAGAATATGAACATAACTCATCTTCTTTTTGATCTATTCATTTCCCCACATTTTAGCATGTTACTTCCTCCAACTGTCCATTTGTTTTTATGTATTATCTCTACAGATAGACACTTTGGCAGAGTGAAGAGGAGATGCTCTTGTGCATGTGAAAATGGAATCCACTCTGTGAGCCAGACTGGTCACACATCGCAGGCGATGTGGAACACTCATATTTGGAAGAGTTAGCGAAATTCCTGGAGGAGTCTGCTACAGGACAAGCTCATTCTGTTTACCTCAACCCCACTTTCTCGCCGATAACATTAAAATGAACGGACAGTTGGAGGTAGTAATGTGCTAAAATGTGGGAAAATTAATAGATCAAGAAGGTGAGTTATGCTCATATCCTTACGAGATTATTAGTTTAATTAATAACTATTTATTTTGTTGGGGACAGTACAAAAGCCCACATTTACACAAAAATATCATGAATTCAGTGGCAATCCAGTTTCTGACAAATAAGGGCAAAGTGATATTCCAACAGGAGAAAATGCCTGTCTACATACTGTCTCCAATGCCATGTTTGATCCTCAGGTTATGAATGTCCTCCAGTACAATGAGAAATCACCAAATCCATTCCAATTCATTATGACTCAGATTAGAAATTTGCATAGGCATTAAATTGGAAAGCCTGGTCTGGAACTTTAGGCTGTCTGGCTCCAACTTTCCAGTTTATGGTCCAACCAATTTTAGAATTTCATCCAGCAGTTTTGCCACTTGAACTAAACTACTTCAGTAGTACACAAAACATAACATGGAGAGAGATAAAATTTATTGTACAAATTCCACTCACAGATGAGGTTCACACCTGATTATACCTCTGTTACAAAAATGTAGATGCATTTCCTGTTTTACACTTTAAGTACAAACAAACAAATACTTTGATCTTCTCATTGCTGCTATAGCAATGAATCACTCCAGAAGTTTGGTCATTTGGTTTTGTGAAGCTGAAAAGTTTGTGCATGTAAACATTCTTCAAAAAGGAAAAAAACAAGCTATGTGCTTTAGTTGCTAACTCTGCTTAAATAAACTTTGCTCAGAAACAACAGTCAGGTGCTGTATGACATCCAGAGACTAAGACTAACGTCAAATTGCCAGGAATTTTGCATTTTACATGGAATCTTTATAGCAATCAAACTGACCATACTGCTACAGTTCTAGGTATAAATTGTCATAACTGAGTTTCCTTTGCAACTATAAATTAAAAATAAATAAAAAAACACTCCACAAAGTCATGCAATAACTGCACTGTATGTAAACGTCAAAAAGCAAAATGTTTAACCTTTCACACAGGCTGGTCTGAGCTTGGAAGTTTTTGCAAAACTGATGAGGGTGGGGTGGGGGGTGGAGGTGGGGTTCAGATTTTACAGGCTAGGCTTGTGGAGATCTCTAGCTCAGATATGATCAGAAGGCACCTAACCCATCACCAGGTTCAGATTACTTATGACCCCCAGCCACTGAGTGTGGTCACGAGAACTCCCTTCTATAATTATTCTTTCCCAAAAAATTTAACACCAATTTCCCTGTGCCTTCTGCAAGCAATACATTAGTGAAACCAAGTTCTTATGTTTCCTTCTGTTTTCCTCTTTCTCCTCTAAATGAGGCTCCATCCTAGGATGCGTAGAGCCCTACTTTATTCTGGTACTGCCTTAACCTAAAACTTGATTCTTACATTTTGAGAGAGCTGAAGTGGAACAGACCTGAAATAACAATGCACAATGATATCTGACATTTCTTTAACCAAACACACACAGGCTTGTCACTTATATTTAAGCATATTAGTCATGCCTGACTATATTTTTTTAAATGTAAACATTTTTCATTGGTGTCAAACAGGAGGTTTACTACAATCATTTGGAAATTTAATTATTTATTGCTGCAATATTTTTTTTCCTTATCACATCTTTGTTCAAAATTTGATCATTCTTTAATGGTATCCTGTCTTCCATTTCCTGTTAGAGTACGTTATTAATTTAAAATAAAAACTGATAACAGATCAGAATGCAAATATTAAAATTAAAAAAAAAAAAACTTTTGAATTTCACAAAAGTACATGATGCATTCCCAACAAGTACAGGATTTTACTTGCTAATAACACATATGAAGACCAGAAAGAACTAAATAATTTTAATATTTCAATTTTTAGTTCACACTTTTGCTTAGTTGATATGCAATTAGCACCTGTACTTGTCAAAATCTATGCTTTTGATGCCAGTTTGAAATATGCTTATTAAACTTCTATTACACACATTTGGCATAAATGCGAACAGCTTGAGTTTTTGGTTCATGATTGTGCTCTGAGAACTGTACAAGTACATGATTCCCTGCCAGAAGATTAGTCACAATTCTTCCTCTGCACAATTTACGTTCACAACGCCAATAATAGCGGTTTCCTGATGTCTTGTCCTTGTGAAAGTGATGTCCCCTTGCCTCTAATTTTGTTCCACCTTGGTTTGAAGGTATAGCAGTGCACACTTCTGACATCCCTTGAATTTTAGTATTCCAGTTAGTAGATGAATTCTGAGATAATATACCTGAAACAAGCATATTTTAATAGGCATTCAATACACATTTTTTTTTTGACAGACCCAATAAAAATGTATGGCAAAAGAAAAAAATAACACTAAAAAACAAGGATTTTGCTTCCTGGATGAAATAAGTTAAATGATACATTTTACATCAGGTAACTAAATATGCCCTTAGGTTTTTTCCACTCCCCATCATTTTTGGAAAATATCCATTTTGCTATGTTTGAAATATATGCGACGTACGTACCTCCGAGGTGACACACATATGTCAAGACGGCAAGGTTACAGTGATATGCTTAAGTCAGAGTAATTTAATTGGTAGAACAGTCAACTCTGAAGAAAGCATACGTGGGTTCGAATCCCATCACCAGTGCACACAAACAAGGCTTTATTTTCACATTGGTGCCCGAACATAAAATTAATCTCCCAGTCATGAGGTTCGAGAAAAATGTGCAATGTTTCTTTCACACATCTTAGGCAGTTACTTCAAGCATGCTTTGCTGGCTGACTTGAAACCTGCAATTTTGTTCCAGCTCTTTCTCAAGAAGTAAGCAGGGGTGGGGATGGGGGTGGGGGGTATATGTGATGTGCCTACTAGAGGTGATGGACATGTCAAGACTGCAAAGTTACAGCAATAAGCTCAGTCTGTGTATTGGGTTGGTGCGAATGAAATATCCGGCAAAGGACCAGCACACGTGGACAGCGAGAACATAAAAGTAGGACAATTTACCTAGGCAAAATAATCCCCCTCAACATCGACACATAGTTGCCATCTGTCAGGCAAAGCCATGATCCCTGAACAAAAAGTCTTGTGGCTGGGACCCGAAGAAGTTGTCAACTGCACGTTGAACCTTGTCTGTCCTGAACTGTTTCCTGGACAGGAAGGGATCCAGGTGATGAAATAGATGATAGTCTGTCAGAGACAAGTCCGGGGAATGGGCAGGATGAGGCAGTGTTTCATAGCCCAAGGCACTTAGTGTCAGCATTGTTTGTTGTGAGACATGAGGGCGTGCATTGTACTGGAGCAGAACACCATGTCTGTTGACCAAAGCTGGTTGTTTCTGCAGCAATTTCCAGTGTATCTGGTGTAATTCAGCACAATAACGCTCTGCAGTGATGGTTTGGCCTCTTGCCAAGAAACTCTGATTAATTATCTCGTCTGTGGACCACCAGACAAGGAGCATCATCTTCTTGGTGTGTAGGGGTGGCTTAGGATGCCATCCAGCAGACTGTGCCTTGCTTAACCATTGTGCAGATCATTTCCAATTATCATAAAGGACACAATTCTTGTCGCAGGTGACGATTCAATGCAGTAGAGGTTCCTGTTTATTCCTGGCAAGTAGCAACATGCAGACTTCCAAATGCCTAGTCTTGTTGGCGGTTGTCAACTCACACGACAGCCACATGCCCAGCTTTTACCTTACCCAGTGCAGCCAGATGCAGAACAACTGTCGTGCGGTGGACACTTACCTCTGCCGCTATCTCAGGACACGTTTTTTGAGGTCCACTTCAACCATATGTAGCAGAACATCGTCAGAAAGAGTAACAGGTCGGTGACCACGAGCTTCGTTTTGCAGGTCCGTGTCTCCGCTTCGAAACTTCACAAACCATCGCCAAATGGTTCGTTCGCTGGCTGTATTCTCCCCAAACGCTATGTTAATGTTTCGAGTGGCATTTCCTGCAGAATGGTCCAGTTTAAATTCATACAGGAAAATGACTCTCAAATCTAGCGTCTGCATGTTTCTTTTGCAAGCCACGTTACGTCCAAACAAACCATGCCTGAACCTTGTTCTTCACACACGTGCTAGCTATTTATAGTAACTCTGTGACGTAATACCCGCAACACCTGTGGGTGGTTCCATTCCAATGTGGTGGCGACCTGTCTCCAGTGCTGATTCACCCCGGACATTTCATTTGCACCAACCCAATAGTTCAATTGGTAGAATAGTTGATTCCAAATAAAGCAGATGTGGGTTCGAATCCCATCGCTGGCAAACAAAGCTTTATTTTCACATGTACTTTTCTAAAAAGAAAGAAGGGAGGGCTGAAATGAAAAACTTTTTTTCAGGAAGGATTCTTTTTTTCTACTGGCAACACTTTACTTCAAAAGAATGATAGTTTCTAAATCTGTATGTCCAAACTATTGCTGATAAATGTCAGTGTAGTACAAGGAAAAAGTTTGGAAAATGTTCCTATTCTGTGGAAAATACATATTTTCAGATTTCAGGTACATAACTGCTAGCAATTTTGTCCATCTGTGCAAATCTTGTGTTTCAGTATGTCATTACTGAATATGAATAGAAATGCTGCATTTTGCTACATTTGTGATCACTCTGCTTTCAAACATCAAAGCAGAGCAATTACATTTGCAATCAAGAAGACTTACTTACAGGCCATATTTTGGATGTAAAATTAGTGACGAAGGCAAAACAAGAACACTTCACATTTGTTGTTTCATATGTGTTGTAAGTTTTAGAACCTGGGTAAAAAGGCATGTTATGCCACTTGCTGAACCTGTGGTTTGGAGGGAACCCAGCGGAGTCTGGCCATACCTCTAAATCCAAACACACTATTGTTTACCCATATGGACTACTGGCTTTGAGACAGGAGTTCCCTGCACCTGAGACCACAATGAAGGAAACCAGAAAGTGATGAAGGTAAGGACTCATAAAAAGAAGAGAGAAACTTGAATCATTATGTAGAATATCTGCCAAAAGTTTTAGGAAACACCCATTCTTAAGTACCAAGATAATTAAAATGATTTTGGGAGCAACATGTTCCATTTATGATAGCCATGAGAATTACTTTTCTACCCTTTCTTTTCCTTGAATAGTAGTATATCCTACTTCATAGGTGTAGCGAAAAAAAAAAAAAAATGTGGGGACATGAATAAGTGTAAAGTGATGTTTTCCTATGAGAGAGGGGTGGCCCAAATAAGTATAAAAAGCATTTTCCTTTGGGAGAGAGGGAGCAGGCATGAAAAAATGTAAACTAATGTTTTCTTTTTCGGGGTCAACAACTCTTGAAAACAGTTTTTTCCTAGTAAATGATACAAAATTTTATCTAAGTGCATAACAAACTTTTTTTTGTTATGCATTACACTTCAACCACTGCTGATAATGATCAGTTAAGTGCATGTTTGATAAAATGCTAAGTTTTCTGAAAACAAAGGCTTTTCTTTTTTTTACAAATTCATTTAAATATTACTAATCTTTTTGCTGATACATGAATAATGCTATACAATGAGCTCTCTACGTTGACAGCATTTTGCCATAGCTTTACTTCCTCACAAAAACAAATCACACCCAAATCTAAGTATATGATACAAGTATGTGAGTATAGAGATTTATGAAGATGATTTTAGGAAGGGAGTGTCTGACCCTAGGTCTTAAACAACCCTTAGAAGTAGGAAGCTAGAAGATTTGGGGTAGAGTGCCCAACAGGAAAGTCATGTGTGGAAGTGAGGTAGAAAGACGCCCTCATTTATAATCGGGGGGGGGGCAGTACCCAGGGTCCGATGGCTTAATATGCCCATCCAATGCAATGCAGATATTTAGTGATTCAAGTGTTTGTAACTGCCAGGGATCGATTTTGAGACTTTTTGTGGCAATCACAAATGTTGACCACTAAGCCATCCATGGCTCAGTATGTGAGTATAACAGTGTGTATGTTTATAAAGCTCTTGGTTTTCCCCTTTGAACATTGTAGCAACTCCATTAAGCATCCTACTCATATCTGCCACACCACTGTAGGCTTGCCCTCGCATATAAATGTTCTCCAGTGGGGGGTATGTGTCCATCCATGCCCCCTGACACTACACCTATATCTTACTGTAATGATATGAATGAACTGATGAGATATTTTGTTATGAATATAAGTGGAACAATTATTCCTGTTTATATTAATGACAGTGATTCATTGATTCTTTTAAGTTAAGCTTGGGAACTATTTGATTACTCACGGCTCATTCCAGGATTTTATAAAGGTAAGGTACATTTGCAAAATATATTTACTTCTGAGAGGCAGTAGTTCTACATTTTTGTTGATTTATTTATCTAAATAGATTAAAACTGCATATAGTAATATGCAGGTACAAGTGCTGTTTCAGAACTCTTAGGGTCAGACTTTATAAAACCCTTATGGTTGGAGTATGACACATAAACGTAGCACGAAGATGAGCAGAGTATACAGTTACACAAAAGATGCCTGGAATTAATCCTGTCAATCCCTCTCTGCCATGCCATTCACATGAAAAAGTTAAGTCAAAATGTGAAACTGCTGCTCAGTTGCACACAATATAATAAATACAGTTGGAACACCAGTGGAGATATGAAAATTATAGTTCTCCTTCTTGATAAGCAGAATGGTTAGATCAAATTTTGCTGGTTTATTTTTTTTTTATGTGAATGGGATAGTTACACAAAAAGTAGCCACTATGTTGTAATAAGATAGCCTCATCATTTGCAGTTTAATCGCAGACAGAAGAACATCTCAAATGAACCACTTGTATCAGGAGCATTGAGTGACTAAGAATACAGGGGGAAGAAGAGGGCTGAACAGCTGAACTATTTTCACTCTCTTGTACTCACTCCATCCCCTCTCTTCCATAATTAAAAAAAAAACTGTACAATTTTAAAATTGATAGTTGTGACTTTTAATTTAATAGCATTTTAAATTTAAAATGATTAAATTAATGTAATTTCACTTACAACCCAAGATTTTCAGTTTCAGAATTCATTTTTGGGTGTTTTAAGATCAATTTTTTTGCAATGTTAATATTATTTAAATGTTGATCTTTCTTTCTCCCATCTTCAGAGGGTCTTTGAGAATATGGAGATGGGTCAGTTGTTTTGCTTAGAGAGGAGTATTGAGCAGTGTTGCAGTAGGCTTGCCTTTCTTCTGTTTAGGAGGATTTTTATTTGTGGCCTTCCTTAAGACCTGCTGCAGATTCCGTAAGCAGGCAGAATAGAAGCCAAACTTTTAGTTTTTTACAGCCTCCACAATTTAAACAAGGGACAGACTGAACAGTGGATCCTATGTGTTCTTTGCATACTGGCTGGGTGGTCTAGTGCATTGGGGTGATAACACCACCGGGTGCTGGCTTCAGATACAGAGCATCCTAAGTCAAGGCCAATTATGAGCAATAAAGAAAGAGACCCACAGAAGGGCAAGAAAATCCCAGCCCTGTAATATCAAATTCAGTGCACAAGCTCCAAAATCTTTGAGTGTCCAACTAGTATCCATGCTCACCAAGAGCATACAATGTTGCCAATTCTTTAAAACACCTATATCTAAAAAGTAAAAAAAAAAAACTATGCAAACCACATTACACACCTGGTGATCCACAGGATGCATCCTTAAGCAAGAGGCGGTTCCTTACGTGTCCTTTGGTAGCATATAATGGTCAAATATAAATTTGTCATGAAAGAAATACGGGATTACGCCATATAATACAAATTTTGAAGATGACAATCCGATTTTTGGCGTAAATGTGACAAGGATGGTAAGTCAGATAATATCCGAAAACTTGAAAATTTTCATCGTCCTGGAGCGGGACTCGAACCCGCGTCTCCCAGAAAACGCCCGGGTATGCTAACCACTACACCACCCAGAACGACCAAGTTTCAAGTTTCCGATCAATTTGAATTAACCATCACAGGATTCACTAGTCGAAGCAACCGGCATTCATGTTTAGCGAATCTGGAGGTTAAGAATCCTATCCCGTGTTTGCCCGGAGAAGCAGATAAATCATGAAAGAAATACGGGATTATGCCATATAATACAAATTTTGAAGATGACAATCCGATTTTTGGCGTAACCACTTCAATAAGGTGTGGGCAATCAATTTCCAAATGAAAAGTGTTTTTTATTAATATAAAATACTGAATTACACACACACACACACCTCTTGGTGTAAAGTCATTATTATCACTGTTGCATTTAGTCAGTACTGGTGAACATAGGGTATAATGAGATGACAGAATGAGCTGTTGAATGTGTGATATCACGAGGCTGTTAATGATGTGTTATGAACAGTGTTATCACTCAAATTTTGTGAGCCTTGTTCCAGTGACACCTGCATCCCCCTAGCTATATGAAAGGATGGATATTAGTGAAGCTTTAATATGAAAGGGCAGGAGATGATAATAATAATGTATAGAAAATTAAAGAATATTAGGCAATCAAACAGTTAAACAAAACAACAATATGTGAAGTTTATGCTGAAATTTGTTTGAATAAAGCTTTTTTGCATAAGATATTTTTTCCATTTTTAAATTAGAATTTTGGTTTACTCTTAGAATATAATTCAATCCTTCATGTCCACTAGGAAAGAATTGGGGAATTTTCAAACTGCTCTGAAAAAGTTTTTGTGGAAGCTTCTTTTACATTTGATCCTTTAGCTAACAAATTGACCAGCCCAGCCCTTTTGATTGGGGGAATAATTTTACAGCTAACACCTCCCCCATCCCAATATTGCTGTTGTGATTTGAGTGAATTTAAATGTGAATTATGCAATTTAAGACATCTACTTTTTAAGAAAAACAGTGTCCAATGTAAGATAATTTGTGTGGTATAAAAGAAAATGTGAAACAGTAAAAAAAATTTTGGATTATAAAAACAACATTTTCATAAATAAAGTGAAACATCCTTGCTTGAACAGTAGTACAAAATCCTCTACAAGTTTATCATACTCCAATATTTCAATAATTTCTCACATTGTAATTTATTATGTACTGGTAAAAATGCAGGGACTAGTTCATTTGAACAAATGGAGCTGGCTTCGTGACAACCCTGGTTAGGAAAAAAATAAAATATAAAAAATAAATAAACTTTGTGGGTAAATTCAGGATTTTTTTGAATTATTTTAGTACTGACAATCAAGAGAGAAAGATGGCATATGAACTTAAGAAGATATGTCAGAACTGTGCACACTTGGTTTCTATTGATTTATGTAATATGTTCGTTTACTGTTCTTTCATGCTGTACATGATGTAAATATTATTATTGGATATCACAAGGAATTACAATATTTTCTGTTCCGATTGTAGATTACATGTGCTGATCTTATCTTTAGAACTGTGCACACTTGGTTTCTATTGATTTATATGATACATTCTAATGTTTACTGTTCCTTCATATTGTACATGATCTGAATACTATTGGATATCACAAGGAATTACACAATTTTCTGTTTTGATTGTAGGTTAAATATATTGATCTTGTCTTCAGAATATTAAACATTTCATGAATTCCATGTATTTCTTATTTGAAGCACATACTTGGTGAGTAGCATGTACTTTGAAGAAATCTAACACTTATGGTTTCTGTATTTTATCTATGACTACAAGACAAATCATTGGAAACAGTAAACTTCTGACCAATATCTGTTGGGTGTGTGCATAAGTTCTACCCAGTTTTGTAGGCTACAAAGAAAGGAAGAGAACACAAAAAATAATGTACATAGGATTTCACATACTTGCCATCATTCTGCATGACCTCTTGCCATCTGTCTATGAGTAGGTGAATCCCATACCAGAAAAACTCATGTGTTTTAGAGTAAAAAAAGTCATGTAATGCCATTTTCACATCGTCCACATCATTGAAGGTTTGGAGAGTGAAAGCGTTCTGTAATGATAGAAAAAGGTGGTAGTCCGTAGGTGCCAGATCAGGGGAATACTCTGGGTGAGGTAACACTTCCCAAATAAAATAAGTCCAGTAATTTTTGCCGAGTGATTAAAGCAGCATGAGATCTGGCGTTATCATGATGAAGGATCGCACCCTTGCGATTGACGAGTGCTGGCTGCTTCAATGTCTGTTATTCTTGCAGTCTTTCCAACTGTTGGCAGTAGAGGTCACAGCATTTATCATTCAGTTAGGTGCCAACAACTCCGAGTGGATTATTCCCTGGACATCCCACCAAATACTCAACAAAACATTTTTGGGATGCAGTCCTCCTTTTGAGGGTGATGGAGCAGGCTCCGCACCTTGGCATACAGTCCGTTGACACTTTACATTATGGTACAGTACCTATTTCTCATCACCCATTACAATTTGTCCTCAAAATCATTCATTTCTGTGATGAGAAAGCAAAGAAACACAGGTACGGATTCTCTCTTCTTTGCTTTGCAGACAGTTGTGCGGAACCCAGTTATTGAACTTGGTGACGAACCCAAGCACATGCATCTGTCTTTTAATTGTTGTTCTATGTACTGACAACGTTTCTGCTAATTCCTGAACGGTTGGATGTGAGTCATTTGTTATGGCTTGGTGCACATCCTCATCAGAAACCACGGATGGACGTCCAGGACATGGTTGATCTTTACAGCTTCTGCCTCCTTCCCGAAATTTCCGAAACCAACAGCGACATGTGCTACCATTAACTGCATCCTCCCAATACACTTCACAGATTTTGCAACAAGCCGCGGCTGTAGTACTGCCTTTATCAAACTCATACAGTAAACAATGTCTAATGTGCTCCTTATCGCATGCCATGTTACACTGTCCATGATTTCCATTATAAATGACTTACTCGGATAAACCCAGTGCCTCTATATGCTCTAGTGCACCATGCTTTATTGGCCGAAAATCCAGCATTGTAGCATCATTTGTGATGTAACTACTCTGTTTGCAATTTGCATCTATTACAAAAACGGATAGAACTTTTGCCAAATACATGATTTTACAAAAAGCGAGTACCTTATTCTGTAAAAAACTTAACGGGAATTATAGAGGATAATTTTTTAGTTATGTTACCTCACAAATCTCTGATCTACACACTAGATCATAGTCAGGAGTTCCTGCATGTTACTTCTACCACAGAGACCTGTGGAAGAAGTAAGACATAGGAACTCCTGACTATGATCTAGTGTGTAGATCAAAGATTCGAGAGGTAATATATCTAAAAATTTATCCTCTATAATTTCCGTTAAGTTTTTCACTACCAACAGCAATTAGAGGAAGCTATGAAGTAATTTATTACAAGGATATGACTTCAAACATCATTTTAAAATCATGAACTATTGTTAATTACCTTATACAGGACATTTTTTTAAATCTTTTAAGATAATGCAGACGAGTTCACACAAAGTGAGTGTTCTACATATATCTATAATTTCACATTTTTATTTGTCATGACAATATATTTTATTGTGGAATAACTTTTTTACGGGTCTTATAGAGGTTATTTTTCATGAAAGTTGGTTGTCAAATTTTCGAACTAAAGCCTAGTTCGTCATCAGGACTATGTCACTGGAGTAGTTGCTGCCACTCAATTGGAAGAGTCCATCCGCAATTATCGTTAATTGTGGTACTTCTTCTTCTTGCTATTTCGATCCCTTCTTCTAGTTTCCTCTTTACTAAGTTTGACTGGTGGGCGATTATTTTCACTGAGTCCCAATTTACGGAGTGTCCACTTGCTTGTATATGTCTGTCTAGCCCTGTTTTGTTCCCAATGTTCCTAATAGCTGCTTGGTGTTCTTTCATTCGGACCTTAATACTTCTCCCTGTTTCTCCTATATAGCTGAGTCCGCAGTTACAGTCGATGCAGTAAATTACTCCTTCCTGCTTTAAAGCTAGCAGGAATTTCTTTATTTTGTTATTAAGATCTGGAGCTAGCCTGATATTATATTTTGCTCCGATCCTTTTCAGTTTCTCGAAAAGTCCCTTGTGGTACGTAATTTTGCTGGTGAATTTGAAGTTGTTTATTTCCTGCTTCTTTTTTGGCACTTGTTTAAATATTTTCTCAACATATGGGGAGGGGTAATTGTTTTCTGCCAATATTTTCTTTAATTCTTCTTTGTGAAGATCTTTTTGAGTAGCTGAAGAGACCAGGATTTCAATTTTTTCCAAAAATTGTCTCGCCGTATTCGATTTAATATAATCAGGGTGGAATGAGCAGAAGTCTAACATCTTCCCTGTGTTGGTGGGTTTTCTAAAAAGCTGAGTGAATATTTCCCCCTCTCTTGAGGTCAAGGTTAAATCTAGGTAATTGATGCTATGGTCTTTTTCCTGCTCCAGGGTGTACTGCAAGGTATTCTCTAGTAAGTTAAATTCTTCCAGAATCTGAGAGGGTAGAGATTGGTCCACAGTATCTACTATAATTAGGACATCATCCATGTACCTTACATAGAGAGCAAACAAAAAGGGTTGTATAAGGATTTTTGCCTCTAGTTTACTTATATAATAATTTGCTAGCAGAGGTGCTAGTGGAGATATAATATATTTTATATTTTATGTTCTTTAGCAAAGAGATTTTCAGGCACATTTTAATACCTGACTTGTGTTCTGAAATCTAATAATTCAAAGAGACCAGAGGATGCAAAACCTGGATTTTAAAACACAAGTCAGGTACAAGTAACATTTATAACCTGAAGTTAAATGTACACAAGATACAATACTTACCACACCAAGATTTTTTTAAGGATCTTGTATTAGTGAACCAATATTTAGGACAGAAATTACAATGTACCAACAATTTTTGATGACAGATGATGCCAGTATTAATGATCAACAAAACTTTACATTAAACAAAATTGTAACACCTTTCCTTGAACGTAGGTTCTTGATTAATAGTTGATTTTCGAATCTAAAATTTGATCGTACATAAAACTATGTCTGACAAATTCCTGTAGTACTTTATTTTCACTTTCGTTAGTGATATGAAAATTGGATCTCTCTCTTTTTTCATATTTTGAATTAAGACTTAAATAGGGATATGTGATTTTAATTTACACATTAAAAACCCAAATTTAATACTTTTTCATGCTAAACATAGATAGGAAAACTGAATATAAATGAGAACCTTAAATGCTGGTATACCAAAGATTTTTTTTTTAATGATTTACTACTACAGTACTGAGGCCAAATTTATTGAAAGGAAGTGAACAACAAATATTTCACAATCCTGTAAATATAAGTTCTTTAGTATCTAGCATTTATGGAAGATGCAAAGTTAGATGATTCATGCAGATAAGGAAAATATAGAAAATTATTTTTTTATTTTCTTACAGCAGTTTATAGTTAAGAAGCTCTTCTAAATCCAGTTTAGTCATACACTACAAGTAACGAAGAAAGAAGCCGAAATGGGACAAAAAGATACAGCTGTTTAGAATCACACTATACACATACGAAAATAAATTTGTAAATAAATAAATATACCACTGCATATCATACTTTATTTTGCAAAATGACCTCTGTTCACAGACTTCACATATCAATAGCTCAAGCACCCACTGTATTTCTGGAAAGTGGGCACCTATGGTCCACTGGCAATCCTGAGTTCTGAAATAGCTTGATGAGGAAAGAGGCTAAATATTAATAGAACTAGTGCAGAGTATTTGATGAACTACTGTCAATCAAATAACAGCTGAGTCCTGCAATCATGAGGCGAATGTATATAGCTCACTTATCCTGTCAACAAATGAGGGAAGAGAAGACAGTTTATGATGGAAGTTCCACTCCAGTCAGAAGAAAAAGAAATAGTGAATGAGCTGATAAATAAACACACCTGACAGTGCAAGATTGGAAAAATACCTGCTCCGATGAACATTAAGTTTCACTCTATTGTGCTAATGGGAGGACCAAGGTACAGCAAAAACTACAAGACTTCACAAATCCATCCAACAATGCAGGGCAGAAGTTGTGGTACAATGGTGTTGGGAGTGTTTCTGTTGAATGCAATGGTAATCAGATATCAGTGAATGTCACAGGACATCTGAACGTTACTGTTAATCAAGTGCATCCACCTGTGAGCAGTTTTTTTATCGGGGTTACAAACCACATCCCACGGCCAGGAATATCAAGAATTGTTCTGGGCCCAAAACAATTACTACAATAAACTGTAGTAGCCTCTCTACTTATCAGATCTGAAACCAAACTGAGCACCTATGGAGTAGAGATAAGATACAGTTGTCAAGGCTCAGCCAGCATCTATATGTAGCATGCTTTCTACACATAATCAAGTGCACACCTTAATGAATTTTGGCTGTTCTGAGAGCAAGAAGAGTAGTTGCTCACTATTTGATAGATGTACTTAAACAATAGTGAACATTTTCATGAGGCTTTCTCTTTTTTATGCTTTCCAACCACAGGTTCAAGAAGCGCATATGCTCCAGCTTTGTCCGTCCGTCCGTCCGTCCATCCATCTATCTGTCTGTCTCCGCACGATAACTCGCATAAAAATGGTTCGATTTCAATTACATTTTAGTATGTAGTAGAGGACCACCTGGGGACAAACATTATTGAAAATGGGCGAAATGGAGTCAAAGGTCAGGACATAGGAGTGGGATCCATTCCATTACCCATGTGTGTCATAACTTATCTAAAAATGGTTCAATTTTGAGGAAATTTTAGTATGTGGTACAGGACCACCTGGGGACGAACCCTATTGAAAATGGGCGAAATGGGGTCGAAGGTCAAGACATAGAAGTGGAATCTAATCCATTCCATTGCCCTGATGCGTCATAACTTACGTAAAAATGGTTCAATTTCGATGAAATTTTAATATGTGGTAGGGGACCACCTGGGGACAAACTCTATCGAAAATGGGCGAAACGGGGTCAAAGGTCACATAGGAGCAGGATCCATTCCATCGCTCTTATGCATCATAACTTACGTAAAAATGCTTCATTTGCAACAAAACTCTAGTATGTCATTCCAGAAGTAAACTGAACCGGTTCTGTTGAATATAATTGGAATGGGATCAAAGGTAAGGACACAGGAGCAATATTAATTCCACAGTGATTATCTTCATAACTCGACTAAAAATGTTTCAAATGCGACAAAATTTTATCATGTTGTTCCGGAGGTATACTGAACCGGTTCTTTTGAATATCATCGAAATGGGGTCAAAGGTCAAGGCACAGGAGCTAGATTTATTCCACAGCCATTATCTTCATAACTTGAGTAACAATTTCTGGTATGTTGGAAAGCATATTATAATCAATGAATTGCATGATTTTGCTAACTTGTGTTTTCCTTAGTGGTAAATTTAGTAAGTGCTATAAGTTCAAACAACAAAAGTCCGACCTTCCAAAAATTAACGACAGTAAAGAAACTCTGAAACTTCAGAATAACAAGCCTTATTTGCTTAGACATGAAATAAAAATTGAAATTTATATGAACTTTCCAGTTTTTTATGCTTTCCAATCGTAGGTTGAAGAAGCGTATATGCTCCAGCTTTGTCCGTCCGTCTGTTGGCACGATAACTCACGTAAAAATTGTTTGATCTCGATGAAATGTTAGTATGTGGTAGGGGACCACATGGGGACGAACCGTATTGAAAATGGGGTTAATGGGGTCAAAGGTCACAGCATAGGAGTGGGATCCATTCCATTGCCCTTATGCATCATAACTTGCGAAAATATGGTTCGATTTCGATGAAATTTTACTATGTCATAGGGGACCACCTGGGGATGAACCCTACTGAAAATGGGTGAAGTGGGGACAAAGGTCAGGACATAGGAGTGGGATTCATTCCATTGCCCTTATGTGTCATAACTTGCGTAAAAATGGCTCGATTTCGATGAAATTTTAGTATGTGGTAGGGGACCACCTGGAGACGAACACTATTGAAAATGGGTGAAATGGGGTCAAAGGTCAGGACATAGGATTGGGATCCATTTCATTGCCCTTATGAGTTATAACTTACATAAAAATGCTTCGATTGAGACAAAACTTTATCATGTTGTTGTTCCGGAAGTATACTTTACTGGTTCTGTTGAATATCATCGAAATGGGGTCAAAGGTCAGGTCATAGGAGTGAGATTTATTCTACAGCCATTATCCTCATAACTTGAGTAATGATTTCTGGTATGTTGGAAAGCGTATTGTAATCAAAGCACTGCATGATTTTACTAAGTTGTTTTTTCTTTCATTTAGGCAAATCACTTTCTTCCTAAGCACTGAATTCACATTATGCTTTTCACTTCCACAGCTATGATCACCATGTCAACTGTTCTTCTGCCAATGCCAACAGTACACAAAAAATAAAAAGGAAATAAGTAAATTAATGCCTACAATAGCTGAATATCCACAAGGTTCAATTATGTAACAACACCCCTGCTCTGTTTTAAAAACTAGTGTGTGAAACAGTTTTATTATGATTTTAAGTCTGTCATGTTTTTCCACAATTGATTGATAACATGTCACAGTTTTGAATTTTCAGCAGTGACAAAACCAGTGGAGGCAAATTTTTTTCTCTGTGAAGTAACTAGGTTTGTGAAAAATTAACTTTAGCATTTGTTTATTTATTTTGTTTTCAGATGTTGTAAAAATGCTTACAGCAACTGAACTTTGATGTGAATTTGTAAATAAAATATTCTGTTGATATAGCAGCAACAGAAAGGAACAAGAACTGTATAACTGCTCTCTCTCTCTCTCTCTCTCTCTCTCTCTCTCTCTCTCTCTCTCTCTCTCTCTCTCTCTCTCTCTCTCTCTCTCTCCCCACCCCTCTCTCTCTCTCTCTCTCTCTCTCTCCCTCTCTCTTAGTGTTTCAGGTTCTTGACTGAAAGACGTATAGTTTCAATATCAGGGAACACATGCTCATGTGGAAAAAAATGTTCTAGTGTACAAAATTTAACATGAAACACACAAAAAAGGATGCATTTATTGTAATTCAATAAATTCAAATGGTTAAGACTAGCACACATTTTTTTTTTTTTTTTTTTTTTGGAAAACAAGATCATCATGCCATAATACCAGTCTCCATTTATTTTTCAATGCCAAGCAAACCTTAATTTCTGTGCCTAGCAAACAATTTCAAGTACCTAGCAAATGTTCCATTCATCTAGTAAAATTTATATATGCACATAAACACATGTATAATCAAGCAGCTTGCATGCATGAACACATCATCTCCTATGGTGCAATTATTTAATAGATATCAAAACAGGTTGACACATTCAGATTTTTACAAACGTTATGTCTGTAGTGAAAACACTTAATGCAACATTTATGCAAATATCCGAGAAAATCAAAACTGAGCCTATGAACAATGCAGAAATCACTTGACACAGTTTAATATACACAAGCAGAAGTACCTTAAGAAAAAGCAGCAATCATGCATTACAAAAAACATAAACAGGGGGAAGCAATCATGCATCATGAAAAGCATATACAAACACTCAAAATATGAATTATTGGCCACATTGCTCAAGTGAGGTTCAAGCTGAAAATTTTCTTATTAAATCAAGCAATTCACATATATAAGGGTTCAAACTTTATTTTGAAAATTTTAATTGATATGAAGATTTAGAACACATACTTATTTCAGCAGAAAGGTGACAATCATCTCTCATGTAAAACTTCAAGATTTTCCAGCTGTTATATTCTTGTATTTTGAATTTTTTATTTCAATCAAGAGTTTTAGAGGTCACAATATCAAAATTGAGTAGTGCCATCAGTATAATCTTTCTATGAAATATTTTACTTAACCCAGGAATGACCATTCCCTCTAAAATATGCTTCTCTATCTACATTTGCTTTCCATCTTGTGCTGTTGCTAACTTTCAGATAGTGTGAATTTGAAAAGTGGCAAAAACAAGGTGTTTGATTATGAATATAAAATAAAAACCTAGTGCAATACAATGTAAAAGAAAACATGTGACTGTAATAAGACTATAACTCTCATATCATTTATATGTAGGGTCAAACAGGAAAACAGAGACTCTCTAACCTATTTTGTTATTATAATAAATCTTTTAGATCATTCTGGAGTCTGAAAATTTCACTGTTTTAATCAAATTTTTTAGTAACATAATTATAAATGCACCACACTGTGAATACTGAAGATACGCATATAACATATTAAATCAGTTTATTTTTGTGGCATAGTAAGTACATAGATTCACCAAGCTTTCGCACTCCACTGGGAGGCTTTTTCAAGGCAGTGGTAGAGATAAAAATACAGGGAATTGGAACACATAAGGAACAAAGATGATTTAAAAAATAACGTGGGTGACAACACGAGTATATTACATGAATTTTTATCATGGAATTATACGGTGTGCCACAATGTGTTTCCATCTTTTAATAATGCATACCAAGCTCTTGGTAGTTCAGTAGAAACTATATCATAGCACGCTAGTCTGCTGGATAGGATTTCGACTGTTTCCCTGATGGCAGTCTCTTCAAAGTTCATGTATGGGACAATACTTCTAGTACTATTCCATAGAGGAGCGGCCAATGAATGCATACTTCTCTGGCGAGGGCTGTATTCTGCATGTCCTGGTTGACACTTCACACGTGCCTAGTGTCTAAGGATTGCTTTGTAATTCCGATATACATATTTTCCGTGTTGTCAGGATATAGCAACGGTACAGTGTACAAGAAAAGAAAAGGCAGGTGTGTATGCTATGCCGTTGGTATATCCTGACAACATGGAAAATATATGTACAAGAAAAGAAAAGGCAGGTGTGTACGCTATACCGTTGGTATATCCTGACGACATGGAAAACATGCATATTGGAATGACGAAGTGATCCTTGGACTCTAGATGTAAAGAGCAAGTGCGAAGTGTCAACCAAGACATGCAGAATACAGCCCTCACCAGAGAAGTCATGCATTCATCGGCCGCTCCTCCATGGAATAGTATTAGAAGAATTGTCCCATACATGAACTTTAAAGAGACTGCCATCAGGGAAACAGTCGAAATTCCTATCCAGCAGACTAGCGTGCAATGATATAGTATCTACTGAACTACCAAGAGCTTGGTATGCATTATTAAAAGATGGAAACACATCGTGACACACCGTATAATTGCATGATAAAAATTTGTGTCATATGCTCGTGATGTCACCCACATTTTCAAAAATCATTTTCGTTTCTTACATGTTCCAATTCCCTGCATTTTTATGTCTACCATTGCCTTGAAAAAGCCTCCCAGTGGAGTGTAAAGCTTGGTGAATCTTTGTACTTACCATGCCACAAAAATAAACAAATTTAATATGCTGTATGCATCTCTTTAAATCTTTTGGTTTTAAAACAATTCCACTTTCTGGTTCCCGGAAAGTTTTACTAAAAATTTTCTTTCTAGCAATGCAAACTGACATGAATTATGGCCAAATAAAAGATGAAGCCAGGACATCATTATTTTAGAATTCATTAGATGAACAAAATGAATATTGTTTTAAAAGATGTTTATTATAGGTTGCAACAACTAACAAAAATCTGAGCCAGGGGGCTCATATAAATAGATTTTTAATTTTTTTTTTTTTTTGATCAACAAAACTTAACCCAGGAGTTTAAAGTTTTAATTTGGGAGGGTGATCATGGGCTGTGAACTGTACAAGCACATGATTTTTATCCATAAGCAAAGTTACAGCTCGTCCTTTACAACTTCTGTCTTCACAGCGCCAATAATATCGACTTCCACATGATTTGTCCTTTGAAAAGCAATATCCACGAGATACCAATTTTGTTCGACCCTGCATTGAAACTGTGGTAGAACAAATCTCTTGAAAACCTTCTACAATTGTGGTGTTCCATTTATTACACTTCTGAGGAAACAAATCTGAAATAATAATTTATCACATAAGTATAATGTTCAAGAAAGCATTAAAACAAGTAAAACATAATTAATTATGCCATTGTTAAAAAACTAAATAAACCTATATAATAACAAAAATGAATTTTTTAAGCCATTTTTGGTAGTCCATTCACATTTACTCATAAGTGGATTCCTACATGCAGAGGTGCAGAAAAGCTTTTGTGCACCTTATTGGAGATATGGCACTTTTTATGATTACCTAGACAGCAAAGTGTGCAAAGGAACTTTCTTTAAATAATAATGCATGCAAAATTTGGGAATACTGTGTTTTATATTCAACAGCATGTCTGTGTCATAACCAAATGTTCACATTGTAGGTTCATGAGACTAAAGGGTGACACTACAGACAACTGGGTGTCTCATGATCACAAGGATTACAATGTAAAAAGAATGGGAACTCCTTTATTCAAACAGCATCCATAAAAAACAAAATTAAAAAATCAACAAATAATCAAAAAAAGTTATAGCAGGTGGCTTCTCCTTAGTTTAGACTGCACTGTTTGGAAGGAAATCAACATAGAAAAATTAAACCGGTATGTCAGCTGAGTGAAAAGTTCTTTTTATGGTTGCAAAGGGCTTTTCTTCTAAACTCACCACCAGCTGCAACCAAAGTATTCCCTTGAGCCCATTCTCTGATTCATTATGGGTAATACAAAAGGTTGCTCCAGTGGATAAGTGACCAGAGATGCTAGCTTCTGGCTAAGTGCTTGAATTGTGAACTGGCATGAATCTGAATGAGGCATGGCCCACTCCCACCCATCTCTGTAACCAGTGTTTCCGAATCAGGGACAGGTGGCTGACTGCACACAGCCCCAGATGCTCATGATGGTTGATACAACTCAGAACAAACAAAAAATAACACCCACAAAAAGGTATCTCCTATTTCCACTCCATAACCTCAGAAAAAGTGTCTTATAAGTCACATGATCTAGTGTGTTTGATTCATATTTATTAACTTACATTATTTAGAATTGTATGGAATGACAGAGCAATATATTTTTTTTAAAGTTTGTATTCTTAGTATCCAGCTTCTACATAGCACCTTTTCTATTTTTAAAACTGATTAAGTTAAATAAAAACAATTAGTAATAAAATTCAATAAAAATACTAAATAATAAAAATAACAAATCAAACTTTAAATTGCTTTTACAAATTTTGAGGGCCTTCCTACCAGTTGTCTTTACCTAAGATATTTACCACTCAGGCACTTTATTTTCTTAGTACTACATCAGTGTCTACACAGTCTAAAACTACTCCTTAAGAGATTTGCAATTTTTTCCATGGGAAAATATCAAGACAGGTAGAAATTTTCATTGTAATGATAAATGGTAACAGATACCTCTTTTTCTACTAGATTCTTTACATTTCATACACAAAAGAATCAACAACTACATAAAAGTTTTTGTTGCAAGCAGCATTCTTCTTTATTCAAAAACTTATTTTATGTAATTTGTAAAATGTTCTTAATCTTTTCGAATTCTAAGCAAGCACTGCTTGTGTAAGTCCATTTTGTGTGATTTTTTTTTTTTTTACCTCAGTGGATACAAATCTGGTTTAAAACTTCTGCTTCATGCTCCATTAACACATAAACATAGAAAACGAGCAAAATAAGCGCGGGTGATCCAGGTCATAAGACGACTGAAAGCTACTGCTAAACTAGAACCTTTTACCATACGTGACTCTGTGTGTTTCACTCGTTTTCTATGTTTATGATACAAATCTGCATTTCGGTAAAATTATTTATCTTGCCATATAATTAGAAATAATCCTTAGATCCTTTTTGAATCAAAGATGATACTTATTAAAATGCCAGTTAAGGAAACTATAATGGGACCATAGTTTTAGCCATTAGGGCTCTCATCAACCACCAAAATGTGTACGTTGCTCCGTTCTTGATCAGCTTTTGAATATTTTATCATAGGGTTGCTGTCTTGTGCTGCCATCTCCCGGCTGGAATCTGTTGAATTTTGGAAGACTTTAATTGGTTTGTTAATATTTTGTGAAAACAATGTGAGAAAATTATCTCATATTTTTTAATTTTGAGGGATGAGTCTTTGTTGCAAGCTTGAAATTTAGACCAATTATCAAGCTTGCAACAAGGACTCATCCCTCAAAATTAACAAAATATGGGATAATTTTCTCACATTGTTTTCACAAAATATTAACAACCAATTAAAGTCTTCCCAAAAATTCAACAGATTCTAGCCGGGAGATGGCAGCACAAGACCACAACCCTATGATAAAAGATTCAAAAGCTGATCAAGAACGGAGCAACATACTCATTTTGATGGCTGACAAGAGCTCTAGTGGCTGAAATCATGGTCCCATTATAGTTTCCTTAACTGGCATTTTAATAAGTAACATCTTTGATTTAAAAACAATCTAAGTATAATGAAATGCCATTAGCAATTTTCACTCTGATTAATTATATAATAAAAATAATCCATTTTGATTCTTCTCACCTAACTCTCTCTCTCTCTCTCTCTTCAGAAGTATGTAAGATTATATAAATTTACACTGCCTTTGATACACTAACTTTTCCACAATTGTTCAGTTTCAATTCTTCCCAGGTTGAACAACAGTTACTGTGTTTTACTCCCTTTTCCATACAATCAGTAGGAAACCATTTCTGATGTTAAGAAACATATTAATATTTATGTTAAGAACTTCCAATAGATTTTATGGATATGCTAAATTAGCTGCCATTGTTCTATTCTATTTGGATTTTTTTTTCTAGTTAAAATTGCCTTTGCCACCTATAATTTATTTTGCCCTGTATTGACTTAATATTTTCAAAATCAGGAAAATAGTAATTTTTTTTTTAAATGTTTGTACATTCTTGTTTTGTGTTTCAATTCAAGCTATATTATTTTAAGTGATGTTTTATCAGTGTTTATGTGCAAATTCTGCTATCAACACTTCGTACAAGTCAGAGTCCCTTGCACGGAGCTGGTTTTAAAACCCATCTCAATGTCACAGTTGTGTACTTAAATGAGGATGTCACGTGTTTGACTGCTATTGGGTGTTCCTAATCATTTGATGTTTCAGTGTATCACACTACAGAAATAACTGCTTAAGTGATATAACATTGGTGTGTAAATATGTGAGCATGTTTCCTCAGGGTTGAGCAACTTGTGTTTTTTCTAAAGGAGTTGAAAAATGGATCAGCAATAAAATAATTTTTCATCCCTTCATGTAAGTGAATGAGAATAAACTCAAAAGGGTATTTGTAATTGCAGTTTCAATTTCATGCTTGAAGAAGCCCATTTACTGAGACATCAACTTGTGATGATGAACACAGGTGTAAAATTTGTAGGATCATCATTGTCTTCAACCCTAATGCAACTTTTACTTTAATCTGTTTTTTGTGCATCCTATGCAGAATGATTTTTATGGTCTTGGTTTCTTTTTGGAATTCCCCAAAAACCTTCAACAAGCATAATCTTCGTATGGGACAAACAGTACAAGATAAACAAAAACTGTTAATCAAAACTAAAGGTTTGTAGAAAATAGCTAGAGTACAGTATATAAAATTCCATCAAGAAACAAGAGACCAGCAAAATCAAACATTCTAGATAGGAAGCCCCATAACTGATTAAAGAAAAGATTAAAACAACATACCAGTATTTCAAATTGGAACAAAACAGAATTCTGCAAAGAAAATTATTTCTCACCAAATTCTGAAAATATGCATCACATTTGTAGCTGTAAAACAGAAAAAAATATTCACATCTCAAAGGCTGCAATAACTGAAAAATCCAAGAATAAAATTTGACAATGCAATAGACTTACTAATCACTTGGAAAATTTTGATAGGGAAAAAGAAAAGTGAACAAAAGAAAATTTAGGTATAAAAAATATAAATGGCAGCAAATAAATTATATTAATTCAACATTTGTCGAAAACATTACGTGGTTTCAGAAATTATTAACTATATGTCAACAAAATAGTTTCCATATCATCTACTGTTTCGCACGTTATTAGAAATTCGAGCACGGGAAAAACGTCCATATAATAAGAAAATTTTTATTTCAACTTGTCACTAATATTCCTTTTTTTCTTTTTGATGTTCTTTATAATAGTTTAGAATTTTATTATGAAGATTACAAATTTATATGAAAAAATGTTTTTATATGTGCAGTCAAATGCATCATAAGTTGTCAAAGTCCTCCAATACGTAGAGACAATATGTATTAAAAGATTAATATTATTCCAGTTTTTTAAGTCATGATTTACGAAATTAATACAATAGAAAAGAACTTTCGAACCTTTTGATTATGATGCGTTGAATCAGTAATAAGCCATCTTGTTATCGAAGAAGGCATGATTTTCCTTTCCTGTGGTATCAGCTTCCAAGTTGAACTTCGATCTTATAATTTCTTATTATAGATGATGGTTGCATGTTTTATTTTCCGTGGCTCGATATCCCAAACTAGTTTCAATTCCTTCTTTTTGGAATCATCTTCAGTGGGTATTATGATCTTCTCATACATGTTGTGTTTCGGCCACTTACATCGATTCTACTGGCAGCGTCCGACTTTTCACGGCAGTTGTACTCTTGCGCATGCTATTTTTGGTATTAATGCACGTTCTTAGTCGTGTTTTGATATAACCGGATGACATGAATTCCGACTCCAAATTAATTGGTGTTGCCATTCGTTTGTTGAAAATAATTAATAAGGTCTTTTATTATATTTTTTATCGTTAATTTCTTTTCGATAAAATATTTCCAAGAAATACGGTAGATTCATTGGATCATTATTATTACAATTTATTTCTTTAGTTTTTTCAATCATTATCGCTTCTGAGGTTAATATTTGGTTTTTAGTTTTATGTGAGGTTATTAATTTTGCATCATACCAAACAGGATAAGCTTCATTTTCAATACAATGATTTATTAATGATGTTTTGTTTTCTTTTTTATTCCAGTTCGATATATGTTCTTTTAATCTGGTCTTAAATCTTCTTTTTGTACTTCCTATGTATACTTTATTTCTTTCATTTCTTTCTATTTCTGTATAATATTTTGTTGGTATAGAATATACTCCGGCTTTATCAAGCATTGATCTTCTTTCATTTCCATTAGTTAATATAGTTTCGTTATCTATGACGGTTTCTGCCAAAATTTGCTGGTAAAATTCCCCTACATTCCTCCAATAACAGATATCTTAAAGAAGGAATGCATTAAAGAAAAAAATGATATTGGCAGAAACCGTCATAGATAACGAAACTATATTAACTAATGGAAATGAAAAGAAGATCAATGCTTGATAAAGCCGGAGTATATTCTATACCAACAAAATATTATACAGAAATAGAAAGAAATGAAAGAAATAAAGTATACATAGGAAGTACAAAAAGAAGATTTAAGACCAGATTAAAAGAACATATATCGAACTGGAATAAAAAGAAAACAAAACATCATTAATAAATCATTGTATTGAAAATGAAGCTTATCCTGTTTGGTATGATGCAAAATTAATAACCTCACATAAAACTAAAAACCAAATATTAACCTCAGAAGCGATAATGATTGAAAAAACTAAAGAAATAAATTGTAATAATAATGATCCAATGAATCTACCGTACGCTTGGAAATATTTTATCGAAAAAGAAATTAACGATAAAAAATATAATAAAAGACCTTATTAATTATTTTCAACAAACGAATGGCAACACCAATTAATTTGGAGTCGGAATTCATGTCATCCGGTTATATCAAAACACGACTAAGAACGTGCATTAATACCAAAAATAGCATGCGCAAGAGTACAACTGCCGTGAAAAGTCGGACGCTGCCAGTAGAATCGATATGTAAGTGGCCGAAACACAACATGTATGAGAAGATCATAATACCCACTGAAGATGATTCCAAAAGAAGGAATTGAAACTAGTTTGGGATATCGAGCCACGGAAAATAAAACATGCAACCATCATCTATAATAAGAAATTATAAGATCGAAGTTCAACTTGGAAGCTGATACCACAGGAAAGGAAAATCATGCCTTCTTCGATAACAAGATGGCTTATTACTGATTCAACGCATCATAATCAAAAGGTTGAAAGTTCTTTTCTATTGTATTAATTTCGTAAATCATGACTTAAAAAACTGGAATAATATTAATCTTTTAATACATATTGTCTCTACGTATTGGAGGACTTTGACAACTTATGATGCATTTGACTTCACATATAAAAACATTTTTTCATATAAATTTGTAATCTTCATAATAAAATTCTAAACTATTATAAAGAACATCAAAAAGAAAAAAAGGAATATTAGTGACAAGTTGAAAATAAAAATTTTCTTATTATATGGACGTTTTCCGTGCTCGAATTTCTAATAACGTGCGAAACAGTAGATGATATGGAAACTATTTTGTTGACATATAGTTAATAAGCAAATAAATTATTTTTACCAACTGATTTCCATACATGGCAAACTCAAGGCAGTGACTACATGATGGCTGACAAAAAACTCAGAAGTGGTGGTACTTTTAAAAAAATACCATCTGATGATGGACACAAGATGTCCTATACATGTTATGGATAGTTTAATAAGGATGGAACTTATACACTGCTTATACACATTATTAATAGGGAAAAAGAAAATTGAACACAAAAGTTTAGGTACCGAAAAAAAAAAAAAAAGAAAAGAAAAAAAAAGAACATAAATGGCAGCAAATAAATTTATTTTACCAATTTACTTCCATACGTGACAAACTCAAGTCAGTGACTACATAACGGCTCACAAAAAAACCCATAAATGGAGGTACTTTTAAAAAATACCATCTAATGATTGACACAAGATGTCCTACACATGTTATGCATACTTCCAAACGAACTCTAAGTAAGTATTCAACAGGACACTAAGATAGTCTAAAGACTGGAGAAGAATAAGAAAGTTCACTGAATAAATGACAGAAATTGTACAGGATGGAACAAGGCTTAGGACTGTGTTTGGACATCATTAATAGAAACCTTAAACAGAAGCAAAACAAGCAGTGTATAAGTTCCATCCTTATTAAACTAAATTATTCCTACCTTAAATACCTCTAAATTTTACCCCACCAAAAAAAAAAGAAAAAAAGAAATTTTGAACTTTCTGACTTTAATATTTTCTTAATGTTTACCATATTTTTTATTACTTTCTGTTGGTTTACAGTATCTAAAATATTAATATTTCGTGTAGTCATACTTTTGTGTCATACCTTTTATTTTAATTTTTGTGATCACACTACAGAATACATAAACCAAAACACTGTACAGTAGATTCTTGTATGTATAATTTTGTGTCTTTTCCACCCAACAATTTCTAATAGGGTTCACACCCACACAAAAGGTTTAGACACAGCTACCTAAGTCCCATGGCTCTTATGTGCTGCATATCAGAAACAAAGTTATCTTAGATTTAATCTAGCAGCTCAGATATGACAGAGAATAGACAAGCCAGAGAAGTAGGAGGGCCAGATTAAAAATGCAAGTCAACATAGTTGGGAGTGGCAGGCTGTGTTGTCACAACAAGCGCTTCCAGGGAGAAAGGACAAGGGCAAAGGAAAACAACAGATGACCTTATTTGCAATGAGGGGTTAACATGCTTATAAACATAATTGATTGTGTACAAGCTAAAAATATTCTACTTAAATGTATCAGAATTTAAATAAATAACATCATAATATCTTACATACAATAAAAACGAAACATTAGTTCTTAAATAGCGAATTTTCCATTAAGTGAAATTTTTGTGGTGGTTTTGCGACTTCATTTAATGAAAGTCCAACTGTATTTCAAAACATATTTGAATGTATAATTATTAACAATAAAAAGGTAATATTTAAATTTCATAAATTTGATGATCATCCATACTTATTGATAACATGCAGAATCTCACAAATCTATAATTGGATCAAATGCCGAAATATCACACAAATTCATATTTCCCAAGAACATAAGATACAAAAATTACCCTGGTTTTTAACAAAAAAGAAAAAAATGTTATAATTGCACAAGCTAAAACTAATTCAGGCTCTCAGAGTTAGAAACATTTTTGGCATGAATCTACATCCTGTTATTATTTTCTTTATATTCTTTTAATTCAGATATAGTGAACTCCAGAATAACAGTGATCTGATAGTATGCACATGCACACACAGATGTCTTCTATTCTTAAAACACCACAACACCAACAACAGCAACAAAAATACTATTACTATTTTCAAGATATTTATACTATTACACCATGTAACTAATTGTACAATCACTAATTATGAATATTTTCAAGATTCATACAAAACATAATATAAAAAAAGCCTGTTTAATCAGTTTAAGTTTTTTCCAGTCTGTTCTGTCTTTCAAGCAGTGCATTCAGTAAGATGTTAAAATAGTAAATAGGCACACTATCAAGGCTCCTCAAAGTAAGTTCTTAGTTCAAGAAGTTAGTCTGCTAATTGCAGGCTACAGGACAACTTCAACCTTGATTCCCAGTGGCTGCTGGAAGTTCAACTAACTATAAAATCAGAATTTACAGAAGTCCTTAAAAATGTTAGTGCATGGTCAGATAGGAGAATGCATATATAACTACACAAAAAGTGTTCACTAAATTGGTGATCTGATAAACATATCCTAAATGATATTGTGGTATTTCAATGTACAGTGGAACTGACAAAAGGGCAACCTTCTTGCACAATGTTAAAAGAATTCCTTGTGTCACACAAAAAAAAAAAAAAAAAAAAACCCTGTTTGTCTGATACAAAAAACGTACCTGATTTGACTGCTAAAAACTAAGATACTGAATCCACTGGCAGATGGAAGGACAGATAAAGTAAATAATCTTTGGCATCCTGATACAAGAAGTGTTGAGTGTTTTTCCAGTATAGCATCTAGTTTTTGAGATATTTTTTTACATGCAGAAAAACAAATGGAGCAAAAAAAAAAAAAAAATGAGCATGCTTTCCTTTATCCCATACACAACAGAATTTTTTTTCAATTTGTCCTATACATAAAGATTTTATGTCCATAGATGTGTCTACGGACATACAAAGCAACAACAACACACACACACACAGCTTAAAGTATTTGAAAAAAAATGCTAAACACTCATATAAAAGGGGGAAGGGGGTTCAAACCATAAGCACCTATGAACTATAAATACAGCTAAATGTATTTTTTATACTGATGAAAAAATCAGGAAATATTGGAATTGAGAATAACAATTTTCAACACGACTTATTTTTAATAGTATTACCAACAAACTAATCAAATTATTTTATTCATACTATTCATAAGAAAAAATGTTGACTCATCAACAGAACTCAAACACCACAGTCAAATTAGCATTTCTGGAAAAATTACTCAGCCATTTCATAATTTTGAAATTCTGTTTTTAGCTTCACGAGATATTAAAATTTGTATCTGAACACAATTTTTTTCATTTTCAGTATAGCTGGAAACTTGAATTAGTTAGCTATCAAGGTGTACAAGTTAATGGGTGGTCATCTACAGAAATTTGTGGTATATTGATCAAGTGCTAAATCAGTGTCTTACCTTGTTTTTGAGGTGTGAGGATGAGAAGTGAAAATTCAAAGAAGGGAAATATCAAATTTATAAGTTAGATCATTACAGCTGGAAGAATGCATCATAAGTAAACAAAATCACTGTGAATTCTTTTCTAACTGTCAGCCGATGTGCAGATTTTTTAAAAAATCCCATTTCAAGCAGTGTAGTATGGCATAATGTACTCTAAAGTAAACACACACACACACACAGGCCTCTGCATAAAGACTCCTAAATCATATCAAGAAAACACACTGCATAACGGAAAACTAAAAAATATTTGTTTTAAGTATGAAAAAACAAAATAAAATTTTACATGAAGCCTTGAGCATTCAATTATATATACAACTAAAAACTTCATAAGTGCTTTTGTCATACTTACAGGTGATCAACATTTTTGTTAAAGTTTCATTAGTTACTCTAAAGTATGCATTAATCTGCCTTAAACAAATATTACTCTTAACCCTTTTAGCCAAGATATCTTCTGGAGAGTCAGCCAAGTCTCCAAGTACCCCATAAGATTACCATAGGCATAGAACGTTAAGAAAAAGGGATGGTTTTCATTTTTTTTTCTTGTATGTGTGTACTGTATTAAGTGTAACCAAAAAATAATTGCTATTCTTCTAATCTCCTTTTGACTACTTAGACCTGACCCCCCTTCCCCACCACCACCCAAGGCTATTCTCTGATGTTTCCTATCTATGATTTTTTTTTTATTTATTTCTCTTACTTTAAATACAAAACATACCCGATGAATGTAGCATACCCAATGAAAGTTAAATAGTAATGAATGTTTTCATTACCATTTAAGGAACAGGTATCTGTGCCTATCTGTTCTTCCCACCATCTGAGATGCATACAGATTTCAGTAGATAGAGAACACACTGTGCAATCTCGCTGCTGAATCAATATTTAGAAATAAGTCTAATCTTCCACTATTGCCCCCCCCCCCCCATACACACTTGTAACAATAGAAATAAGAATTACATAAAGTATGCATGTATCATTTAGAATCTAAATGATAATGTAATTAGCTGAAAATATTTTACTAAAATGCAATTACCTCCATTAAAATTCACCATTTTGGTCGAAATGCTTGAGGTACACCCAGGTACTCCTTGAGGAACCTCCTGATCAAGAACCACTGCTGTAGGCTATCAAAATCGATTTGTTCAGTCACTCATGACTGACTGGCAGCTATTTATATTTAGAATGCACATCATACTGATAAATTTTTAAGGCAAGGAACAATATCTCTACATAGAAAACATGCACACATGGTGACTGTATTAATTGGAGAAATTAAATAAAAAATATTTAATTTAGCTATATACAAATAATAATCTACCTGCCACTGAATGCTAAATAAAAAGAACAGACTCCTGAATTTTGCAGAGCACATCAGAGTTCCCTGAAATTGACTGTTAAATTCAAGTTTTTTGTTCAAAGCATTTAATCTAGCAATATGGTGCATTCTGTGTGTTACAGCTGAAGTTCTATATCTTCATAGTGAGTAAACATAATGGTTGTTCCAATACTCACGTTGTACAACTAAAACAGGTCTTTTTCAAAACTTTTTTTACCTAAACTAATGCCTATCCAAAAATACATTTTAGCTATTTCCAAAATGCAAATATGTAACTTTTATTATTTAAAGAAAGTGTTCCCTATATGGAACTTTTTTTTTTTTTCAATTTTCAGTTCATCACCACCCCTGTTTCTTCATCTTGTGCCTCTACTAGTTGAGGGACAGAGAAATAAAAAAATGATGAACCAGCAGAGGCACAAAAGGGAGAAGCAGAATATTAAAAATGATCATTCTTCACTGAGAATACTATTTCTAAATTAATAAATACCACCAGGAAACTAGCCAGTTACTCTTGCTGAAAGTCAGTTTGAGGCTCAGGGTCTATATAGGTGCAGTGTTTGTTTTTTCTTAATGCCTTGCTTTTCTTATTTCCACAAAATAGTATTCCTAAGTTTTGTAAAAGATATTTCTTATTTCTCCTCACTCTTATTACTCAAAGCAAGCAAGAAAGAATAAAAAAACTACAGAAAAAATTATATTAATAAAAATGCTTTATTAATATGCCAAGTACAATACAGTTTAATCATTAAAGAAAACTAGCTGAAACTAAAGATGACCACACTAACTCAAAATGTAGATAACTGGGCATTATTAAAATATCCTATGTCAAAATACAGTCAAGCATGTACAAACAGTAAGAGAAGTATTTTTCACAGTCAACAAAAACAAAATATAATTTAATTCAATATAAACCTTTAAGATTTTTTGAGATAAGATATCACTAATTGATACATCTTCAAGGAACTCACAAAACTTTTAAAGAACCTGAATGAAGTTCTGCTAAAAACACATTAAATTTGTGGCTGAAAAGTAATGATAAGTAATCTTGCCCGCAATCCGTATGTAACGTACTTGCTTCACACTTCAGTATTAAAAATATACAACACTTGTTTACTTGCCACATCAGCAAATTGCCTTTTTGTAATTTAGATATGTCTTTGTTGGTAGAAGCTTGCTCTCGAAATGGAAACAAATATTTAATAACCAATATATGGTTATATAATTTTTCACAGGGTAAAAATTAATAGCATTTATAACAGCACTGAATAAATTAGTAACTTGAAGTGGCATGCCCTTCATGTTTCATTTCATATCATGCCACTTAACATGACATTCTGCTAATCTTAGATTTTCTTCAAATTATTTACTTGTGAAAGGATTTTGCTAAACATAGTGTAAAATTAAAGCTAATATTTGAATGTTAAAATATGAATGAAACATTTACACACTGCCTTGGTTGATTGGTTGGATGTTGGTTAGTGGCACAAGAGCCTCCAAGGGCTAAAGAGCACCAACACACTGCCTTACATGAAACATTAAAAAGTTCTAAAAATACATGGCTTTACATATATTAAAAAAAGTTGCTTTATATATATTAAATATGCTTATTTAATGGGGCTTTTAACAAATTTACTGTAAGTTCTAAATCCCATATTTTTATTGTAACACAAGCAAGCTTTATGGTGGGTACTGTTATGTCTTGAATTTAAAAAATATATATATTTCATTAACTACACATTTTAATTATTTTCATTACCCATAGTGACTTAAATGTAAAAGCAAATAAACTTACATCCATAATAGTGTGAAATAATACTACAGAATGGATGTAGAACAGGAATCAGTAGAAAACAGAATGATTTGCAGCATGAGTTAACAGGAAGGATTTCACCTTGAAGAAGTAGACATATAATGGCAAGGATTACTACACTATGTAGAAGTCTCTGAACACCAGTACTTTTTATAGAATCAGACTTGCCAACCTTAAGAAGAGAAAAATCCTGCAATTTTCTATGAAAATCCTGCAAGCATACTTTCGTATGTTTGAAATATCAATGGACATAATTTGAAGCACTAATGTTACTTTAAGGCATATAAAAAATGTAAAAAAATTTCTTTTAAATATATTAAAAAAATTTCTGTTCAGTTATGCATTGATCTCGAGGATAACCCAAATTATGACGGAAAAGGAGAAATTCCTTGAAGCCGTTGCACTCTCATGCCTAAAGATTACAGTGAAATGTTTTCACTGTCGAAATTCCAATTTCGGAAATTTTACATCCATTTCTAAACTGAAATACAAATATTTATGGAATAAAATTATATATAACAACAATACTGGACAGAGGCAACATCACAGGAACAAGAAATTACGATTACGGAAAAAATCTTTATTTCGTTTACTTCCGTTTCTGAAAGATGAAGTACCGTCCCAATGCGTATTTTTACAAATTGGTAAAATTATTCGATGCATAGTTTTATGCGCGGAGAAAAATTCCCAAAGCATATTTTTACGCATCGAGAAAAATTTCCGATGCGTATTTTTATGCATTGGTAAAATTTCGATGTGCACTAAATGCGTAATTACGCATTTCGGCGAACTCTGGTCAACACATCACTTGAGCACTCCTGTGGAGTGAGAGAGCTACTGTAGGATGTCACGAAGCCAGCGAATCAAAGATAACATCATCGCGTGATACAGCTCTCGTACGGTCCGGTAGAAAATCTAAGTGGATGGTTGCAGGGGGTTGAAATATTTCGTTTGAGCAATCGAAATATTAAAAAAAATCTGTAAAAAAAGACCTCTATCCGTAAATCAGTAAAATTAAGCAGAAATCCGTAAATTTTATGGATAAACCGTATAAGTTGGCAAGTATGCAAGTCCATTTTTGAAGATTTCCCCATTTCGGCAATGGCGCACGATGTTTTTGTTCTGTCACATCCAAATTTTTTGCAATGTTACTATCTGGGAACATTTTCTTGAAAAGCACAGCTTAAAGGTAAGTTATGTTACATGAGAAATGAAGTAAACAAGCACTCAGCACGGATAATGGCATCGGAAGAGGAACTATCTTGAGCAAAATTCAATGTTTTGTTATTTTCTATGCACTTAGACTTGTCCACATGTTTTTGCATACGAATGTGATTAATGATATCTCCTTTGCCCTTGTAGACAACAGAAAAATCTCATCTACAAATAGAGCAAAAGGCAAATTGTTGGCCCTTTCTTGATTTGATTATACACGGATAATCTTTTGTATAACACTTCTTAAAAACAGACTGATATTTTCTACCAACCATCGTGTGCTTAAACATGTGCCCGAAAAGTTCTCAGAAATTCCTGTTAAGAGAGACGAAGTACATCAAACAAACCATAACGCGCTTCCAATACCGTCGACAGACGAGAAATCTGCGTCAGTACGTACGGCTTGCGTACAGCCAACGCCAAGCCTGTTCCTGCTCCGTGCCTGCAGCACCAGAGATCATTAGCGGACAGAAGAGTAAACATTGCTGCCAACTGCTGACTCAGAGAGGAAAGATCGCTTCTCCACTAATGAACCGATGCCTCGGAGAACTTCGAACTTTTCCCCTCGTTACTTTTTAATTTATGCTACGATAATCATGATGGAATCCGGCAATATTAATTTATAATCCAGAATTCCGGGAAATGTAATGAAATCCGGCACTGTCGGCCTAAACCCGGAGGGTTGGCACGCCTGTACAATACTGTATTTATGGCAAAATCAATAAAGGCCCACCTTTGACCACAATTACATTGTGCACTTTTCTAGGCACACTTTCAATGAGATTCTGGTAAGTAGTCGCAGGTATATTGTTTCATTCCTCTTGCAAGACAGTGGTCAGTTTAGACACAGAAGGTGGACCTGCCATTCTAGCCTGAATCCGACGTTCAAGTTCATCCCAAAGGGACTCTATAGGATTGAGGTCAGGGCTTTCAGGTGGTCACTCTAAATTCAGTACACCCATATCCTCAAACCATGTCAAAATGGAGCATGTTTTATGGCACGGTGAGTTGTCTTATTGAAACAAGAATGGTCCATCTCCGTAAAACTGGTAAAGTGTATGCAGTGTGGCATTGTCTAAAATGTCCCAGTACTTTGTGGCATTTGTGTTTCCAACCATAACTACCGATGATCCAAGTCCATACCATGAGAAACATCAGATCATGACACTGCCACCATCAAATTTAACAGTTGGGATGACTCATTCTCGCAGACACTGTTCACCTGGCACACACCCCACCCAGCAACGACCATCTGATTTAAAAATGGTGTAGCATGATTCGTCACTCCCTAATACTTGTTACCCCTGCTCTGAGGTCCATGGACGATGTGCTTTGCACCAAGCAAGTTGTTTACTTACATTCTTACAAGTTATTAACGGCTAGTATGCAGCAGCTTGGCCATGGAAATTTGATCTGTGCAGTTCCCTACGAACTGCCTCAGTGCACACACTTACCCAATTGAATCCTGAAATTCTTTGGTGAATATCTATGCTGAGGTTTGACGGTACTATGGACAACATGTTTCAGACTTCTTTTGTCCCTTTCCGTCAATTTACTTGACCTTCCTAAAGGTTTCTTGGCAGTTGTAAGTCCCTCACATTTTCATTTACTAATAATGCCTTGAGCAGTTGACCATGGGTGTTGCAATCATTCTGTCATCACACACAGACAGGTTGCTGATATGGCACTCTATAATAATACCTTGTTGGAAGTCAGTAAGCTAAACATGCATGGCCATGTCTCATGAGTAGATGATATATGATGTCTGAGGAGCTTACCTGCAGTTTTAAAGGAAATCTAGCACGCATGACCTATTTGAATGTTCCATTTTTGTTGCAAAAGGGGTTGTCTGGAGACTTTTCCACATCAGGGTGTAATAATCAGAAACTTTGCAGCATGGTAAACAGTTTAGTCAGTTGATTTCTATATATATAACTCAGTATAAATAAGTTTCTGTAATTACAAAACCTTATTTTATTATGTTATTTTTATCATCTTATTTACACTGAGTTACATAAAAAAAGCCAAACGAACATACTTCATCATAACAATTTTGATCATGCTTTTATTTTGAGTTAATAAGGGAGTAATGGGCAAATTTTTACTGATGGGATTTTTTAAAGGGCAAGTTTTAGAAGCAAATTTTTTTGTGCATTTCATAACACAAAACATATTTTATGTGATGAAGCAAAATGGGTAAGAGTTTTGGCTTGCATCTTGAAAAGAAAAAAAATTTGGTCAAGGAAAATCATTGCAGCCAGATGAAGGTGAAAAATATATGTTCCTATGAACTGCAGAGACATGTTTGTGGTTACACAAACCTGTTAAACTTATAACAAAGTGATCACTACCTGAACACGTTCACAGATTATGAGGGATGGCAAGGATACTTAGAAGAAAATATCTGAAAAATTTTGATTGAATTTTGAGGACAGACAAAGGGTGTGGTGATCATCAAAGAAGTATAAGAATCTGTGAGAAAAGTCTAAAATTATTGCTACCATCATTTGCAAGAAATATGAAAATGTTACACACACAAATTTCCTCCCTTCCCCAAAAAGGAAAGGAAAAGAGATATATTTAATAGGCACATTTATAGGACAAACTTTGTTGGGGAGAAAACTCTTTTAGTTGCATAAATCTTAATTGAAAATACAACAACTGTATTGTAACATGTAACTGCTTTTTATTTTATTTTTATTGAGGGTTTAATGACCACTGGTTTTAGGTAAAGAAGCAAGCTAGTTGAGTAAAGTAAGACAAACGCAACATACATGTCTCACTGGGTTCCAGAACCGGACAATTCTCAGATGAATGATCGTAAGCCAGCACTTAGACCTCTGGGGTAGCCCATAACTGGCTGACCATGGGAATTAAATCTACTGAAATGGCAGGTTTCCTATACAAATAAGCACAAATATCTTTCTATTCTTGGCACTTTATCTATGACTATAACTAATGAAAAAAATAAACCAGTTTATTAAGAAATAAACATTTATTTATTAAACATTTATTACTAAATAAACCAGTTTATTTAACGTTCCATTAAAAAAATATGTCTTCATATAGGTGCTACAGTAATCAGTTAAAAAGGCAGTCATGGGTCCATTTCAGGTCACTCTACAAAAATGATATGCAGAGAATATGAAGACAACTAACTGTTCTTAATGGAAGCTATCATCTGTTCAAACTTTTTTGCATATAAAAAAAATATGTTCAGCCTTTACTTTTCTTAAAACAATGTCAGATTATTTACTAAAGAAAAATAAAGCATAACTGATTCATCACTCATAGCTTATGGGTGTAAAATTTTATGAACATACTGGTGATATCATTATAGCTCATTATTATACCTAAGTTGGACACCAATGACAATCTGTAGTTCATAACTGTTCTGTGAGAGGAAATGACTTGTATGAGCAAGATTTGATGAGCTAAACTGTTCTACAAACAGAATTCAAACTGCTAACAACTAAGTCTGTGGCAACTTCTCTCCCATTTCTCAAATGAAATGTTTCTCAGTTAATTTTAACATCAGCATCTGTCTGCACTGGTTGATGCAAACAGACATTAATTGCATTTAAAACACATAAAGTAAAATTCTCAATGGATCTAAATAATCAATACAATTCATTTGTAGCTTCTTGCCAATTTATGTACACAGCTAAAAGAAAACTTTGATGAGATAAACTGATCTACAAACAGAATTCAAAGTCTGTGGCAACTAATTGGCTGGAATCTCTGATTTGGCAATTGTAATGGATCAGAGGCTCTATGCATCACGCACAATAAGGGTGAACAGTGTCAGAGCTCTTGTCAAGACACAATATACAACTAATTTCACTTAAGTAATTCACACAAGAAAAACTGTAACATAGCTAAAAATGATTATCAGCAAAACAATACCTAATAAATTAATCCTTCTCTAAATACAAACTCTAAAATTCCTTACAAAAATATTTTTGGTCAAGTATCTACATAATGAAAGCAGTTCTTTTTTGTATCTGAATGTACCCATCCCACCAGATCTGTACATCTGTTTACCATAACATATTTTATAAATGTAAGATACAGCCACCTTTGTTTTAAATCATCTGAGAAATAAGATATCATCAGTATGTTAGCTTTCAAAACTTAAATTACAGCAGCTCAGGAGGTGATACAACAGTTCTGAATTGGAGAAAAAGACTTATTTCCTCATTTTCAAGGATCAGGGACAACACTGAGCACTTCATAATTTTTGTAGCAAGTCTTTTTTCATCATCAGGAATAAGTTTCAAGCTGTGGGACATTCTACTCTAGGTGAAAATTATAATGAGTTCCAGCCGTCCTGAAATCTATGAACTCTCTACGTCAAATATAAGTTCAAAAAATGTGACTGGAGGTTTAACATTTTCAGATTTATGTTAAGTGCTTCAGTGTGTCTCGTGTTGGTAAACTGAGAGAAAAGAAAAAGAAAAAGAAAAAACAATCTTAAGATTAAGATATGGGTGGGTGCAACTGGAAGAGCAGAAATGCACAGTTAAATAAATAGGCTTTGGAACTTACAGCAAGCTGAAGATTTTTTGAGACTGAGATGAAAATACAAAATACATATAAAACATATTTCTGACAATGATATTTTGGAGACCAAAAATAATGTTATGTCACCAACACGAAAATATATACACAGAGTAGGATCCAAAGTTTGGAGACAGCACCTACCCGTGACAACGCAAGCATGTACTTACAGTTACAGTGTCTGAAATACATCCCCCCATCCCTCCCCTCTGTAGTCAGAATGGTTTGGCCCATGGAAAGTGATTGGAATGTAAGTGCAGACATTTGCTACTGTGGTTAGTTGTCTGTCTTCTGTGATGTGAGAAATATGACTTTTGAAGAGCAACTTTGTAACATTAAATTTTGTCAGCATTTGGGTAAATCAGCTGCAGATACCTTAGAAATGCTTTCAAAGGTGTACAGTCACTCTACAATGATGAGATCGAAGGTGTACGAGTGGTATCAGCATTTCAAAAAGGGCTGAGAATCCATCGCAGATAATGAGCGCTGTGGTCGACCTGTGACTGCACAGAGTGAGGAAAACATTACAATGGTGGTGCAGTGTGGTCATCAGAATCATCGCCGAACCATTGAGAAAATTGCTAACGTAACTAACTTATCGGAGACTACATGCCAGCACATTTTGACAGAGGATCTTAATCTTAATATGCACTGTGTGTGTCAGAACATCGTCCCTCGCCTTTTCACCTCCAAACAAAAGGATGATGAATTAATTGACAAAGCTGACAGCAATCCTACATTTTTGGATAACAGCACCACAGGTGATGAAACATGGTGCTACTTGTTTGATATTCAGCCAAAGGGTGCTTCTTCAATATGGAAATCACCATCTTCACCGTGATCAAAGAAATTCAAGCAGGATTGCAGCAAAGGGAAAGTCATGCTGGAGGTGTTTTTTGGTTCTCACAGCATTGTCCATTCTGAATCTATTCCTGAGGGCACAACAGTTAACGTTATCTGGACATTTTACGTTGCTTACAGGAGTCAATCTGTCATAAACGGCCAGAGATGTGGTAAAATGGACAATGGTACCTTTTCCATGACAATGTGCCTGCACGTCGGTCCCTATTGGTCACGGGGTTTCTTGCCAAAAATCGTATTAATGTGCTTCCACATCCCGCCTATTCATCCGACTTAGCCTCCCACGATTTTTACCCCTTTCCACTGATGAAACAAAATCTGCAGGGACGTCATTTTTTGTCAACAAATGAAGTAAAAACAGCAACGCAGGAGGCATTACGAGAGGTTGCAAAACATGGCTTTCTGCAATGCTTCCAGAAACTTTACGAGCATTGGCAAAAGTGCATCATTGCCCAAGGGAATTATTTTGAAGGTGGTTGTGCATTGGTGTTTTAATTTATTCAAGGTAAGGAACTATATGCCAAGTCTCCAAACTTTTGGATCATATTTCACATTTTTTTTATCTCTTGACAATACATATTTTCGAGACTAAAAATGTTATATCAACAAAGATGAAAATAAATTTTTGATCTCTGACAATGCACATTTTTGAGACTAAACACACCGTTAGGTCAGGAAACACAATAATAGCAACCGAAACAAACCATATTATAAATGTGAGCATACCTTACCATTTTCACCCCCCCCTCTGTGTGATTTTTTTCACTGTGTCTTTCAACATAAATCTGAGTGGTGTTACTTCCAAAACACCCTGCACTATGATTGCTTTATATTATCTTTCTCTTTCTGTTAAATACACACATAGATTGTATCAGAAGCTTCCACATTAACTTGAGATTACTCCATCACAAAATTTTCAGCCAGAGGTTCCAACCAATAAGTGAAAACCAAACAACAAAAACTGCTTTCATCAGATGCTAACTTTAAAATTTGATATAATAAAACAGGAATAAGATGTGAAGTATTAAAATATTATTATGTATTTAGAATATATAATTATTACTCGTTCACTGCTGATTTCTTTGGTGGATTGCAACCTTACTTATGACTGAATGATTACAAAAATCACTTCTCAAAAATCTTGTAGAAATCACTCTTCTTTACTAGAAATATGCAGAATGAAGCAATTCCATTTATAAAGTCATTTTTCATCTTCTTAAACCATGAGTTGAGTTCATGTGAAATAGAAGGTTATCTTTGCGATTATATTTGCGAGAACAAAGTTTGCAAGCAAACACTGTAGGTATCTCTGAATGTGTAATTCTAATGTGGCGACTTAAACTGCTGTGTTGAGTGAAACGGGAACTACACATGGTACATGAGTATTTCGCAATTTTTGAACATGACAGGCGCATGTTAAACTTATGTAGAACAACATTTGAAAAACCTGAAAGAAAAAAAGAAAACGGATGATATATCCACCTACATATATAGAGAATATAAAAAAATAATTACAGGTAACTGCATTCAACAAACTTTATGTTACGTGAGTTATGAAAATCAATGAAGAAATCAAATGTGATCATTCATTGATGAAATATACTTCGTTAATATCTTTCTGATTTTTCTGTTTTAGGCAATACATCATTTCATAATTTGATCAAAAGTTTTTGCAAGTTCAATAACAAAGACAAGTGAAACTACCATTCAAATAACAACCATTCAAATAACATCTTTTTTACTAACTTAGTGTTGAACAGAAAAAGAAGAAAAACAAATGTTTATACTTCGGTAAAATAATAGAAGTTTTTTTCAAAAAGTGAAAACTGAGAAATTTGCAAATTGAGAACCCAAGTTTCATTCCTGTTCTGCATATTAGAAATATGAATTCAGTTTCAATACTTTGTTATCAGCTTCTTCAAAGTTATGGCAATCTTATGCAGATCATTACAATATGCCAGTTACATGTATATGCTTGCATATAATAAGACAAAAGTTTTTGGAAAACAAAAACTGTTTTTAAAAAGAGGGTGTTAGCTCACATACAAGTTAGTTAAAAAATAAAATGCTATGGAAGTGAAAGGTGATGCAGCAGGGCAGAATGAATGGACAATAAACTGACCCTTGGTAACAGATGAGAAGGTATGCATGTGCCTTAGACATGGCATGCAATGCAGTGAGTCAATTAGTCATCTCATAAATTAACACAAATGATATGGACTGAATGGACTTCATCATCAGTTGTACAAAATAACACAAGGGGTAGCTTAAAATAGGCAGACATGAGTTAATTTCTTCCTGGGTGAAATAAAAATGAGACACAACTCCACCAGAAATGGTTGTAAAACCTTTCAAAAAATGCTGCTAAAGTAATGCCATGGATGGTTCAAAAAATTATACTCTGTATAAAGAAATTATAAATACAGTGACATTCTTCGATTGGCAAAAAGAAGGGTCTTTAGTAGAACAAAAAAAGTGTGGGCATTCTTTATTTTAATTATAAAATGATTGTTCAATAACTGAAAGCAAATAAGGCTAAAAAACTCTACTAAAGTTTAAAAAATAGAAAATTCAATACAGTCACTGTAAAGCAATTATAAATACAATTCAGAAAATAGTGTTAAAGAACGCCATATAAAAATTTTGGTTATGCAGTTCATGTTACTTATACGATGCAGATCTTCTTCATTCCTTTTGTTGCAAGTAAACAGAATTCTACTACATTCTGCGTTAACATGTTGAAGGGTACACAGTCACGTGAGGAAAAGGTCAGAAAAATGTTATTTATCTTGGCCAAAGCAAATCTTACAAAAAAATTGCCAACATAATCAAAACATCTTTAGGAGACATGCAAAATATTACAAGGAATAAGGATAAACCAAATAAAACAACAAGGACACGACAGAAGCCATCACTGAGTGCAAGAGGTAAATGACTTCTTTTTCATTTAGTAACTACTGATAATATGTCTATGTTCGATCTTTGCCAAAAAAGTGCCTCATACGACAGACGCAAGAACTCTAAAACAAAACAAAAATGCTGCATGCATTAAAAAAGGCAAAGATTTTATCCACTAGTGAACATAAATGCAGAAGATTGGACTGGGCCAAAAACATAATGACATGGTCTGAAAAATGAAAAAGTGTTGTGTTCACAGATGAGAAAAAAATTAATTTAGATAGCACTGATGGAACATATGATACTGGCATGATTTATGGAAGAAGACCATAGAATTTTTTAGCAGACCAATGTGAGGAGGTAGTGTGATCGTGTGGGTGGCATTTGTCTATGATGGTAAATTGGACATTGCCATTATAGATCAGCATATGGCATCCAGGAATTACCAAGCTATGCTGTATGAACATTTAATTCCATTGGTATCCCTACTAGGAGGAAACATTTGGATTTTCCAACAAGATAATGCACCCTGCCATGCTTCTAATTCCACGAAACTGTAGTTTACAAATGAAAAACAGATGTAATGGACTAGCCGTCTCAGAGCAGAGACTTAAACCGGATGGAAAATGGCTAGTCTTTACTTGTCAGTCCTGAATATGAAAAAAAAACCAAAAAAAAAACCAAGCAATATTCTCAGTCAAGAGAACGGCAAGTCACAATATATCATTGTATGGACAAAATTAATGTTTGCATGTTACAAGACTTGGTAATGGCAATGCCAAACAGAATTTATTTGCTAATTAAAGCAAATGAAAGTGCCATAAATTATTAATTCAGGAAATATTTTTTCTGCTTTGTAATATCCAGTGTGTATCTATAATTTGTTTACATCAAAATGTGCTTGTTAGCTTTACTTTTACTTATGTTTGTTGGACATGACATCATGAATTTCTGCCCTAAACAACTTTGTTTATTTTTTTTAACCTCAACTCAAGTCACAGTTTGAAACATAACCGTTACATGTGAGTAATGCAATGTATTTTTTTTCAATGATGATCAGAACTCTTAATTTTTTAAGTAGTTGCTGTCTGACAGTGCTGAGTGATGGTTGCCGTGAGAAGAACGGAAGGTTTCTGTGTTTTCCACCCTTAACAAGATTTCTACTATGAACTTTTTATATATAATTGTCATTCCATCTTTATTTGCATTAATAAAGATGGAATGACAATTATATATAAAAAGTTCATAGTATAATAGTGAGGTCATAAATATAAAGTTCAAGACAGCACTTTATCGTGAAAGTATACAGATAGAAAAACTACACAATAACAACTTTGCAATATGGAAATTTGAACTCAGCCAACTGTTAATAAAAGATGGTTTAGATGAAATAGTGTTAGGAATAAAACCATAAAATCCAGACCAAGAATGGGTAAAGAAAGATAAGTTAGCAAAAGACCTAATTTGCTTGCACATTGGAGATTAACAGATCATTCATGTATTACATCAGAACACTGTGCAAGACACTTGGAACAAGTTAAAATCAATTCATGAGAGGCAGAATCTTTCTAGCAAATTGTTTCTGTTAAGGAAGCTGTATTCTATAAAGTTCAGTGGGGGAATCACAATGCAGGATCACTTTAAGAAAGTAATGAAATTGACAGAAAAATTAAACTGCGTTGGTGAATCTATTAAGGATTTGCACCTGAGTGCCATTCTTTTATGCAGTCTGCCTGAATCATACTCAACACTCATAACCTCACTTGAAAGTAAATCGGAAGATGAACTTTCCCTAGAGTATGTTAGCAAACTAATAGACGAGTATGTGAGAAAATCTCACACGTCACAAGCAACACAAGAAACATATACATTTAAAGGAAACTCTTCGAAGAAGAACTATTCCAACAACTGTAATAATACCTCAAGTAATGTAATGAAGAAATATTGTACATATTGTCACAAATCTAGTCAAAATAAAGGTGAATGCTGGTATCTTAAGAATAAAAACAGAGAACAACATTCTTCAAAGAAGCAAAATAATCATCAAAAGCACAAACTAAATGTTTGTACACATCTTGCGATTGTACAACAATGTGTAATTCCGTATGACTTAAAATCATCACAAAATCTCCGAGACGGTTTGGAAATACATCATACAACATTAACACCAACTACTTCCACAAAGGAACTACATGATACAAAAGCTAATTATCTACAAACGAAAATTTTCAATACTCATGAAGGTGTTTGCATAATTCACAAAGATCCTAAAATAGATAGAAATTATATAACTTGATTGACATTAAATGTCCGTCATTACTGTTTCATATGTTATGCAAGTTCGGCAATCGGGAGATTATTAAATGATGTCAGATACGTATGGGGCATAATATCGGCAATTAATATCAAGAAACAATGAACTATATATGTACTTACTATATTCGTAGTGGCTGTCGGAGCTTCATATGAGCGCCTGTAATGTGTTTATTCACAAGACATTGCCGTAACTATCTGACTCATTCAAAGAATGTGAACTTTTTTCAATTGTGAAGTTTAAAAAATAAAATTCATGATATTGTAAAATCTGCACCAGATAAAATTGAACAAGATGAATTTTTACAATGAAAGTAAAAAATTATTTTAACAACAACGAAATATGAAACTGAATTAAAACCTTGCCGAATTTAAAAAAAGGAACTATGATCTTGAAGAGGAAATCATCTTGACTGCGAAGCACCACGACAACAACGAAACATGAAAACGAATTACAACTTTGCTGAAATTTTAAAAAACGAAGTCTTGAAAAAGAAATAATCATCTTGATTCCAAAGCATAAAGAAATAAATCTCTCAACTGCGAAGCACCAAACTAGTTTCTGCTAATATTCATAGCTATCATCAGTGGTAGGTGCACGGACATTGTAATTACCGCACTCACTCGCTCAGGTATGCTGCTCAACCCGAATGCATGTTCAGCCCTGTCGTGCAGATATTTGCACATCATGGTTTGGGTTTTATTGCGCACATCTATGGTGTCACCGTCTGTAATTGAACAAAATAAACAAGTAGCATTTAGGAGTAGAAATATGCACTTGTATTTTTAGGTAATATTTGATGTAAACTATTTTATGTTATTGTTTTTCTTCTTGAAATGTTTTTTCCCCTGTTCAATAAGGTACCTCCATGCAAACTGAAGCTCTACTGGACTATTAACGTTACAGTTGTATCTTTTGGTTTTCTAAATGACTACAGCATCAGAGGTTAGAATCTGGGCATGTGATCTATGTGATGTTATAATTTTCATGTTAATCCAATCAGGAGTTACATGATTTCTGATACAATGTTGTATAAATGAAGTTTTTTCATCTCTTCTTGTCCAATTTGTAATATGTTCATTTAATCTAGTCAAAAATCTTCTATGCGTACTTCCGATATATACTTTGTCTCTTTGGTTATCATCTTTAACTGTTGGAATGACATAAATGCCAGATTTATTTAGAACTGATCTATTATTAGTAGTAGTAAGCATTCCTCCATTATCAATGACTGTTTCTGCAATGTTAATATTCTGGTTGTAACATTCTTTTTTTAAAATAGTGCTAATAGGAGGTAAGTATGGAAATTTTCCATAATATTGCTTTTTTCTTTTTCAATTTTATTTTCGGAACGATGTATACTGGCTGTAATGTTGTTATATAAAGATTTGACTAATCCTTTACTATATCCAAACTCCTCTGCAGTCTTTTCAATCCATTTTAGCTCTTTGATCTCTGATATTTTATTGGATGAGTGTGTAATGGCTCTTTTAATAAAAAAGCGGAACGCTGCAGTCTTGTATTTCCAAGGGTGTGTAGAATCCTTTGGAATAATTGCCTGTACATATGATGCTTCCGGTAAACTGAATATTCTATAACTCCATTATCCTTGTGTATAGAGATATCCAAGAAGTTTAGCTGACCATTAACTTCAATTTCTTTACTAACCTGTATTGATGGATAATAACTGTTAAATTTATTAATGAAGTTATCAAGTTCAAGATTGAAGTGCTGCCAAAATAGTAAAATATCATCTACATATCAAAGATATACATATGGTAAGTATATATTAGAATGATCCAATATACTGTTTTCAATGTCTTGCAAAATAACTTCGGCCAGTAGCCCTGAAATTGGGGACCCCATTGGGGCACCATATTGTTGTTTATAAATTGTCCCATTAAATGTGAAAAAAATTATTATTTGTAACAAACATTAATGCAGATATAATACTGTTTCTGACATTATCTGTAAGATTTTCATCTTCTAATCTGGAGTTAATTAAGTCAATAGCAATATCGGTTGGGGTATTTGCTGTTCTACTGAACAGCAAATGAGCATTTCAATTCGTTATATTTTAAATGGAAAATTGCTTGAAAACTTTCTTGCTTTCATAAGTATTAACGATTGTACTGCGAAGAATATTTTGAAAGTTATTTTAGAGACTTTGGATGCTAAAGGAATTGATAAAATTGTATATGCATGGTCAAGGTTATGAGGAGTGGGTACATAAAAGGTGTTTAAGCCCTTATTAAAAAAGAATGTCCCTTGGCAGTCTTTACCCATTGTGCAAGCCATATTTTAAATCTTGTTGTGAAATATGCCTGTAATGTTTTGGCCATTAAAAATACCTTAGGAACTGTAGGAGAAATATGTTCTTTTTTCAGTGCATCGGTGAACCGACTAACTCTATTGCAAGAATGTATTAATGAAACGTGTCCCAAAAGTTCACATTCAAGGTTAAAATCTCTCTGTGCAACTCGCTGGGTACAAAGACATGAAGCTGTATCTATATTTCTTGAACTATTCCCAGCTGTTATCTTGGCACTTGAAAAGATGTCAGCTGAAGAAAAGGACAATAACATTCAAAAAGCAACATCTCTCCTTTCCTCAGTTTGCAACAGGCAATTTGTTATTGCTCTTTTGTGTATGCACCGTGTTAGCTCCTTGCTGCTCCCCATTTCTAAGCTGCTACAATTACAAAGTTTAGAGCTCATTCAGGTTGCAAAAGTAGTGAAGGATACAAAAGAATGTTTTGCAGACATACGCAGAAATGCCAAAGAAGAATTTTCTTCAGTATTTGAGAAAGCTTTGAATTTGGGTAAGGAGCACGATTTTGAAATCAGAATTCCAAGATTGGCTAGGAGACAAAGAAACAGAGAGAATTAACCTGCAGAAACTGCAGAAAATTATTATAAAAGATCCTTGTTCATTCCATACCTGGACCAACTGATATATGAGCTGGAAGAGAAGTTTGAAGGTAGTATGGTTACTGCCGCAAAACTGCAGTATCTGTTGCCATTTTTCTGCCTTCACGCTTCTTTTGCCGACATATATGATGCTGTAAAACTGTATTCATCTTATTTGTGCAACGATGAATCTATCTTAAAAGGAGAATTCGAATTATGGAAAAAGAAATGGGGCAAAGTTTCAAAGAATCAGCGACCAAGCACAGCTTTAGAAACATTAGCAACTGTTAAAGAATTATTTGTATTATTTCCAAGCATAGCTAAAATGTTGAATATCTTTGTTGTCCTACCCGTCACCACAGCAACTGCTGAAAGAACTTTCAGCACTTTATGACGGCTAAAATCATATATGCGCTCCACCATGTGTGAGAACCGCTTATCGGGCTTAGCGCTAATGTCCATTCACAGAAACATTGACACTGAGCATATCATTAACAAGCTTGCAAGAAGGAAGAATCACAGACAAAATTTTGTACTTCAATTTTGATTTCATGTTTAAATGTGAATGTTGAACTTGAATGTATCTTTATACTTCAACTCTCCCTATATTCATACAGTGTGAGAATGAGTCAAAGTGAAACTCGTACACCCAAACGCCAATGATTGTTGGCTCAATACGGGTTTTTAAAAACTTTTGACAGTGTTTACTTCAATATTTTCTAATAATCCTAATGCTTGATTAAGTAAAGTGTAGTGTATTAGATTCATGACATGGGTGTCACTAAAGTGCTTATGCCAAGACTGAAAATCGAGAACAATGTAAGGAGTTGGGCTATATCGATCAATGTGACAAGGAAAAAAAAAGAATATATATATATATATATATATATATATATATATATATAATTAACTACCTCCCTCAACTTTATAGGTTGATAAGACAAAAAAAATTAATACTGCCATTTAGGTGACCAGTACAGCTCTTTTCACGACAGATTTAGAACCGACAATATAGCATTTTAAACTTAAATTTCCAAATGAATGCTTCCCCATTTCTTTAATCACTGTTTGCTACATCAAGATATAAAAGGTGAGAATGTTTTTCTTTTTGTTTAACCAAAATTTAAAGTTCAAAATCGGAACTTCAACTGTCCGTTGCCGTATATCGTGATATGCAATTGTTTTCTCTGCATAGTAAGTAGGTAGTGACATTTTTGAACTTTAATTTCGTTAAGAAAATAGCAAAATCTCTACTCTGTGATTTGATATAGCAAGAGATGACTAAGGAATGGCAAAACATGCATTTTAAGTTAAATTAATTCTAAAAATTGGTACTGTGGCAGCTGACTCTGCCGTGAAAACGATTTTACGGGTCATGGAGATGACACTGATTCTTTCATGGAAAGATTAAGAACCGAGTTTGAAATTTAATTTCGTTTAAAAAACTGGAGGAGTGTAAAAATGTGAGTCCCAATGATTTATTTTGAAGCACAGACTACGAAGTAGAAAAGCAAAAATTCTTTTAAAAATGCGAAGTCGCTATTTTGCACGGTTACGGAAAAATAAGAAATGAACATCATTGGAAACAATAAAAAATAAGGAATACATTCAGGAAGAGAAATAATAATAATAAAAAACTGCTTCAGAAAGATTAAAAACTCGAAAAATCACGGAATATTCTCATGTCCCCTAGAGTGGGCATTTACGCCCAACTTCCAGAAATGTGATGAATCCCGAAAAACGCACTTTCCGACTAGAAGAGAATAGCCAAAATCCGAAAAATTTGGCAGGTATGCAATCGTGTCGAACTTTTTAGAACATTTTGATCACTTTTAAAACATTTGGGGAAACTCCACAATTTCAATGATTACAGAAATACACATAACTTTCGGAGGAAGAAAGAAAACAGAATTTTAAAATATTCTCACAATCATAACAGGTTTCCAGAATCTTCAAAAGACGGAACTCTGTCTCCAGGATGGAAGAATTGCAGCCGTGATTCACGAGTTAATTAGTAATCAAATTATTCAAATAAATTAAATTTTAATGCATAATTCTGTAGTTACATTTACATCTCTATTTATGGTTACTCACAGTACGTAATTTCTATTGTTTCATGAGTGCACCTGTATCCTAGAAAATGAAGTATTTAATAATTAACGAAGCATTGAATGATTTCTGGCTTATTTATATAACAAATACAACATGGATAACCCAAGGTGTGTTTCATGCAGTTTGTATCTGGGGGCTGGTGTAACTGACCTGATTACGGCTAACGCGCCCTTCTAATAGTAAGCCCCCCCCCCCCAGAAAATCCTGGCTGTGCTACTGGTTATGACACATATGAAGATGAAAACATCCATGGTAATTTTGGAGATGATTATATCAATGTTTCTTTTTTTTTTTTTTTTTTTGTAAGTTTTGATAGTGAGGTAGACTTTGGAGGTTTTTAGAGCAAGTAATTTTAGAAAAAAAATGTGTATTTTAATTTTAGCAGTTGCTTAAATCCTTGTAAGTTGAGTATGTTTATCAGAGGGTATACACAGCAGACCCCCATTCTGTAGTTAGTGTACATTAGAGCATACCCAAAGTTTTGTATCATTCGGTATAGGTCACAGCCTTTGATATCAATCAGATACTACAGTACAATAGGACTAAGCTTAAAGAATATGCAAGATACTCTGCACTATGGATAAAATCAGGAAAGATTTTCAAATAAGGCTAATGAACATTTGTGTACCAGAAAATTTGCAAAGACAGCTGTTATAAATAAATCTTTTTACAAATACTTTGTGGTTCAAAGGAACAGAGTATCTTTCAGATCATCATGATGATACAGATCATGCTGATTTTGACATTTTCATGAAGAGACTAGATCAGCAGTGTTTTTGTCAGGCATACATCTGGGGCGGAAAGCCCTCCCGGAACACAACCAACAGAGACATTTTATGTTACAAAGCCAAATGTTAATAAATTCAGAATATAATGAAAAAAAAAGTTTCACTTCTTTTGATGCTACAAACATTTCTTTAATTATATATTTTTTTAATATTTGTTCAAGTATTATAGTTTGTTTTGCTAAAAATGGTAATAAGATGCATGCCATTCTTCAAAACAAAATAAGTACACTAGTCATACCTCATAGTCAGTGAATCACACTTCAGGATCAGGAGTGCGTTGAATTCATTTTAATAGATAAGGATTTCAAGCCTGCTGAAACCAACACCCACACCCTGAATCCCCCACCCCCACCCCTTTAGCTGGAGAAAGTTTGTTCTTGAAATGTTTGAAGTAATTGCTATATATATATATACATAATTTTCCAGAAATATATATACACACACACACACACAATATACACTATATTGACAAAAAGTCACTGGACACCTACAAGAGAAACACAACATACCATTTATTGAAATACATTAGTACAGTGTCGGTCCATTTTTGGCTTTAGTGCATGCACTGACCCTTCGAGACATGCTTTCGACATGGTTTTGGAACACAGCGATAGGTATGCGTCTCCATTCAGTACATAATGCTGCCGCTAACTGTTGCTTAGTAGTAGGCCTTGGTTCCAAACTTCTTCTTATGCAGTGCTCTAATTCATCCCATAGGTGCTCTATGGGATTAATATCAGGGCTCTGTGCTGGTAAGTCCACACACGATACGGAATTATCGTCAAACCACGCCATAACAATCCTTGCTTTATGGCTCTGTGCATTATCCTGCTGGTACCAACAAGGTGTTGGTCCATTTTTGGCTTTAGTGCATGCACTGACCCTTCGAGACATGCTTTCGACATGGTTTTGGAACACAGCGATAGGTATGCGCCTCCATTCAGTACATAATGCCACCGCTAACTGTTGCTTAGTAGTAGGCCTTGGTTTTAAACTTCTTCTTATGCGGTGCTCTAATTCACCCCATAGGTGCTCTATGGGATTAATATCAGGGCTCTGTGCTGGTAAGTCCACACACGATACGGAATTATCGTCAAACCACGCCATAACAATCCTTGCTTTATGGCTCTGTGCATTATCCTGCTGGTACCAACAAGGTTCGGTTCCATAGCATTGCTACTGAGTTGGTAGGACATCATTTTTCAGAATATCAAGGTAGACATGCTGGTTAACAGGTTTGCCCATGATAACCAATGGTCCTGGACCATACCACGAAAAAACACCCCCACATAAGAACACTGCCAGCTCCAAACCTGATCGTAGGAACAGTACACTGTGGTAAATAGCGTTCCCCCGGCTGCTGCCATACCCACACATGGCCATCAGACTGATGGATCGTTATCTAAATTCACCAGTACATGGGACCTGTTTCCGCTGATCTACGGTCCACAATAAATGTTCGTTACACCATGCTAAATGACGAGTAGCATTCCGAGTGGAGATGAAAGGCTTATGAGCAGCCGCACAACCATGCTAACCCATGGAATGAAGTTCTGTGCGAATGGTACGTGTACAAACCGAGGTTCCAGAATTTTTACTCACCTGTACACTGAGGTTTTGTGCAAGTACTCTGTTGATTAGCTGCAACAACTCTCCTGAGGCTTCGACGTCCTCTATCACTGATTTTCTTTGGTCTGCCGGTATGTTTTGCTGCTTCAGGCATGCCATGTGTCATTCACTTATTCAATACATCCAAAACAGTTGACTTGGGTATGTTTTAACACCTCTCAGTTTCTCTTATGGACAACCCACTAATATAACACCCAACCATCTTTCCTTTCTCAAAGTCAGTTCTCTCCCGCCACGACATTTTCACTCAACCTCACTGTGCGATATGATCGTGGTCAACTGCAGACTTGTTTTTATACCGTTTTCAGCTGTACCGTGCATCTTCACAACACAGCGGTTCTATTAATTTGCTTTTGAAGGGGTGTCCAGTGACTTCTGTCAATGTAGTGTATAATGATTACTTCTTAGTAATATAAATAGTAAAGTAATAACTTTTATATATGTAGATATAGTAGTTTAAAAATTATATATATATATATATATATATATATATAGTCACATTGTGACCACCAGCTAATATCCAGAGTAACCGCCATGTGCAGCACAGACAGCAGCTAGATGGACTGGAAGTGACTCAATAAGGTGCTGGAAGGTGTTCACAGGTATGTGGAGCCATGCTGACTGCAGTGCATCTGACAGCTGCTGGAGGGTACGTGGTGGAAGATCCATAGAGCGAACTACACGATCGAGGTGGTCCCATAGATACTCAATTGGGTTTAAGTCTAGGGAATTAAGGGTCCAGGAAATTACTTTTGGACATTTCTAGCTGTGTGGCATGTTGCATTGTCATGCTGGAAGATCTCATACACTCCAGGGAAGACAATCAGTACGTATGGGTGTACGTGGTCAGCAAGGATGAATTTATAATGAATTTGGTCTATAGTGCCTTCCACAGGTATGAGTGGACCCAGTGAATGCCACAAAAACATTCCCCAGACTATAACGCTGCCCCCACCAGCTTGTGTTCTTCCAGCAATGGTTGAAGAGTGTTTGTTCTCCGATGTTTCTCGCCTTATACACCAACGTCCATCCGTTTGATGAAGCAGAAAATGTGACTCATTGGAGAAGGCAATCCTTTGCCAATCAGCGAAGATCCAATTCCAGTGCTGCTGTGCAAATGTAAGCCTCTTCTGTCAATGCACCTTCGTTAGCATAGGTGCAGTGACCATCCATCTGCATCAGAATCCCATACACAGCAAGGTTAGCTGAGCTGTCATTTTAGACACACTTCCAGTAGCCCCCTGGTTCATTCGGCCAGTGAGTTGCTCCACTGTAATGTGTTGAACAGCCCTCACGCATCTTCGCAGTCAACGTTCACCTCTCACATTAATGGCACGTGGTGTTCCACAGTTTCCATGTCGCTTCTTTGTAATGGTGCCATTTATCCAATGACGATATACACTAAAACCACAGCAGCATGCGAACAGTTCACAAACTGCGTTGTTTCAGAAATACTGCCACCCTTGGCCTGAAAGGCAATAATCATCCCTTTTTGCAAATCTGAAAAATCACTCCTTTTATCCATGAGAGCAATGAGTGATATGTTTTCAGAATGCCTACAGCACACCTTATATACCCTCCAAGCCAGCTCATGACTTCTTTCATTGGCTACATGCTGTTGACATCAAAAGTATGAGGTGGTCAAAATAATGTGACTCGACTGTGTATATATACATATAACATCATTGTCAACAACTATCAATCCAGTGCTGGATGAAAGTCATCCCAAGTTTCTTTCACAATGATCTGTCTTGTGCCAGTCTCCTCCATGTTACTCCTGCATACTTTCGAATTTCATCCACCTATCTCTCATGTGGTCTTCTGGGTCTTTTGCTGTCCCTTGGAATTCAGTCTAAACTTTCGGTTGTCCATCGATTGTATGTCCTTCTGGTCTGCCTGCCCACTGCCATTTCAGGGATTTTACGCTGATCATGTCTTCCACTCTTGTCATTTTCCTGATCCACGAGTTCTTCTTCTTATCTCTCCAGGTTACACCAAGCGTGCACCTCTCCAAGCTTCTTTTACTTGTCTGCAGTCTTTGTATGTCTTTTTTAGTTAAGGTCCATGTCTCTGCACCATACGTAAGCACTGGAAGGATGCAATGATCAAACACATTTCTTTTAAGACATAATGGCATATTACTGTTAAAAATTCTACTGTTTCTTCCAAGAGCTCTCCATCCAAGTTTTATGTGCTGATTAATTTCTTCATCAATGTGACCCTCACTTGATATCTGAGGTCCAAGGTAAATGTAGGTATCGGTTATCTCCAGCTTTTCTCCATCAATTGATAAATCTTCATTTCTTGTAAAAGCATTGTACATCAGTTTTGTCTTCTGAAAGTTTATTTTTAATTCCACTTTTTACTCTTGTCAGCAAGTTCTTGGATCATACTCTGCAGCTCTGAAGCAGTAATTGAAAAAATTATTATGTCATCAGCAAAATGAAGGTGAGTTAAATAATCTCCATTAATCTTTATCCCCTTGCTTTTCCAGTTCAATGATTGAAAGACACTTTGCAATGTAGCATTTTTGAAGAGTTTGGGAGATATGGTGTCACCTTGTCTCACTCCCTTTCCAATTTTTATTGGCGCTGTATCCTCAAATAGCTGAACCTTTGCACCTGCACTTTCATAGATGTTATTAATAATGCTAATGTAAGCATTTTCAATACTGCACGATTTCAAAGCCATTGTTAACTGCTGATATTTTCACAGAATCAAAGGCCTTTTCATAATCGATAAAAGTCATGCATAATGGGAGTTCATATTCCCTAGTTCTTTCAATTAATTCTCTCAGTACATGAATATGATCTATAGTGCTGTAACCACTCCTGCATCCAGCTTGTTCTCTTGGTTGAGTCATGTTCAGTGTTACCTTCAAGTAATGTGAAAGAACCTTAGTGAAGATTTTATAAACTACTGAAAGAAGGCTGATGGACTTGTAGTTCCTGAGAATCTCAATGTCACCTCTTTTATGTAGCAGGATCACTGTTCCAGTCCTCAGGAATCTTTCCTTCATTGAGAAATCTAGTGAAAATTTGGGTGAGTGTAGTTTCAATTTCTCCACTTGCTTCTTGTATGATGTCCAATATATATACAGGGTGCAAAGGAAAGTAACTTTAGCCTGGAATAACTTGCAAACAGAGTGAGGTACAGTTATGCAAGTGAGATAATGGTATAGAAAAGCGACTACGCCCGATCAAATGCAACTGATAGCAGTGCCCCTAGTGGCAAAATGCGGAAGTTAGCCATTGCAAATCAAAAATGAAAAGAGATAAAGCAAAATTTCCAATTACAAAGTTGTAGAGCATCAATTAATTAGTACAAAACGACATTTGTTTCACACGGATAAGATAAATTGTCGCCTGAATACCCTACAATGTTCAAAATCGACGCGCGACGATTCGAATCTACATATTCACATTTTGCAAATGTAGCCGTATGCAAATGCAGATTGTGACGTTGTACCGTACCTATGATATAACAAGTTAGTAAAATCATGCAATGTATTGATTATGATACGCTTTCCAACATACCAGAAATTATTACTCAAGTTATGAGGATAATGGCTGTGGAATAAATCTCGCTCCTGTGTCCTGACCTATGACCCCATTTCGATGATATTCAACATAACCGGTTCAGTATACCTCAAGAATAACATACTAACGTTTTGTCGCAATAGAAGCAGTTTTACGCAAGTTATGAGAATAATGGCTGTGGAATAAATCTTGCTTTTGTGCAATGACCTTTGACGCCATTTCGTTGATATTCACAGAACCGTTTCACTATATCTCCGGAACAACATGATAACGTTTTGTCGCAATCGAAACATTTTTAGGTAAGTTATGAAGCACAAGAGCAATGGAATGGATCCCACTCCAGTGTTCTGACCTTTGACCCCATTTCGCCCATTTTCAATAGGGTTCGTCCCCAGTGGCTCCCTACCACATACTAAAATTTCATCGAAATTGAACCATTTTTACGCAAGTTATGACGCATAAGGGCAATGGAACAAGTCTCGCTCTTATGTCCTGCCTGACCTTTGACCCCATTTCACCCATTTTCAATAGGGTTCGTGCCCAGGTGGTTCCCTACCACATACTAAAATTTCATCGAAATCAAACCATATTTACGCATTTTATGATGCATAAAGGCAATGAAATGGATCCCGCTTTTATGTCCTGACCTTGGACCCCATTCCACCCATTTTCAATAGGTTTTGTTCCCAGGTGGTTCCTTACCACATACCAAAATTTCATCGAAATCGAACCATTTTTACGCAAGTTATAACGCATATGGGCAATGGAATAAATCCCGCTCTTATGCCCTGCCTGACCTTTGACCTTGTTTTGCCAATTTTCAATAGGGTTCGTGCCCAGTGGTTCCCTACCACAAACTAAAATTTCGTTGAAATCAAACCATTTTCACGTGAGTTATCGTGCGGACAGACGGACGGACGGACAAAGTTGGAGCATATACGCTTCTTCAACCTACGGTTGGAAAGCGTAAAAACTAGTAGCAGGATGTACCCTGATCAGAAGTTTAGGTCTACATACGCTGTGTGAGAATGGCGAGCTTGGATTTCTGGGGTTATGTAAAAAATCAGGTGTGTGCAACAGCGCCTACAAGTCTGCTGGATCAACGTTATCGTGATACAGATGCTTGCAATAGTGTGACACCTTCCATGCTGAGGAATGTGCATGCAGAGTTACTTTCACGAATACAAATGTGTATCGTGTGCAATGGCGAATTCTTCGAACATACTCGACATTACCATTTTATCACTGTGCGCCAGTTTGCCTTTTTGTTTTTGTTTTGTCTGACGTCATCAAACTGTATTGACATAAGTACGCATTTATGCAATAAATTGTGTGTATTTGCTCATACCTATGCCTGTTACCTTCAAATGTTCACACAAAAGGTTGCGCATCGATTTCAGACATTTTACGGTATTCAGGTGACAATTTATCTTATCCGTATGAAACAAATGTCATTTTGCACCAATTAATTGATGCTCTACAACTTTGTAATTGGAAATTTTGCTCTATCTCTTTTCGTTTTCGATTTGCAATGGCTAACTTCCGCATTTCGCCACTAGGGGCGCTGCTATTGTTTGCATTCGATCGGGCATAGTCGTTTTACTATACCAATATCTCACTTGCATAATTATACCTCTCTCCATGCGCAAGTTATTCCAGGCTAAAGGGACTTTACTATGCACCCTGTATATAGCAAATGGAAAACTTGCCCCCCCCTCTAAGATTTCATTTGCTCCCACGGGCAAAAAGTCCTGAAAGAAACACTATAGATCAGTTCTTTCTATGGAGCAAATTCCAGAAGGGCGTAGATTCGCTAATATTGCAAATTGTTAACACATTTTAAAATTAACATAAAAAATATATATGAATGTGATAATCAAGCCTATCAGTTCAAGCCTATCAGTTTGGTGGTTTGTGACTATATTAGCAAACTGCTTTCCACTAATGAAAAGCATTCTTTTTCTTACTAGTCACCTGTGAGCTGGAAAAACTTTATGCACCATATAGAGACTCTGGTGACTTCACTCAAAAGCTATAAAAATAAAATGCCACTTACAAACTGTACTGGCTGAACCAAAAACACAATTTCTACTTTAAAGAAAATTTCTGAGTGATTCTGGTTTTGAGTTAATTTTTTTTAAAACTCAGACCACTAAAATAGTGCCTGACATACACAAAAGGACAACTTTCTATATGCATATGGTTGACCAATCTGTAAAAACGTTTGACATGACATTGCATGGACAATTTAAATAATTTTAGATACCACAAGTAATTTTGATAACATTATTATAAATACACCAAAACTGTAAACACTCGAGACACATATAGCATATTAAATTCGTTTCTTTTTGTGTTGTAGTAAGCACAAAGATTCACTAAGCTGTCACACTGCACTGGGAGGCTTTTTAAAGGCAATGGTAGACATAAAAATGCAGGGAATTGGAACATGTAAGGAACAAAGATGATTCTTTGAAAATGATGTGGGTGATATCACGAGCATATTACATGAAATGGCGCATTGCAATGTGCTTCCATCTTTTGATAACGAATGTTAAACCCTTGGTAGTTCAGTAGAAACTATACCATTGTACGCTAGTTTCTTGGGTAGGATTTCGACTGCTTCCCAGATGGAAATCTCTTTAAAGTTCGTGTAAATGCAAATTTTCTAATACTATTCCATACAGGAGTGGCCAGTGAACGCATGGCTTCTCTCGCAAGGGCTGTATTCTGCATGTCCTCGTTGACACTTCGCACATGTATTTTTACATCTACATGTACACTTTGCATGTGGTTTTTTTAGATGTACATTTCACGCGTGTTCTTTACCTCTAGATGAACACTTTACATGTGTTTTTTCTAGATGTACACTCTGCAGGTATTTTTTTCTAGATATACACTTCACTCGTGTTCCTTACATCTAGATGTAAAGAACATGTGTGAAGTGTCAACCAGGACATTCAAAATACAGCCCTCACCACAGAAGTCATGCATTCATGGGCAGCTCCTGTATGGAATAGTATTAGAAGAATTGCCACTTACACAAACTTTAAAGAGACTGCCATCAAGGAAACAGTCCAAATCCTATCCAGTAAACTAGCATGCAATGATATTGTTTCTACTGAACTACCAAGGGTTTGGGATGTGTTATTAAAAGATGGAAACACATTCATGTTTGTTTACCCGAGTTATATAGAAAAATAAATCACTGCATTAAAAATGATTTATAATATGCAATAGGAGTATTACAAGATAAAGTCAAATACTTCATTCACTACAAGGTTTGCAGCACATCTCACATATATACTAGTTTTGGTATGCAACAGAGAGGAAACACAGAATTGCATTTTCTTTCTAATTTTGTTACCCAGTTATCTTAGTGGCAGATGAGTTTGTTCCTGCAGGCAACACTGACACATATGGCAGCAACAAGGGTTTCTACGAGTTTGAGAGCATCAGTAGACCTAATATCAAGGTACTATGAAATTCAATATAAATAAAAGAAAAGTCAGGGTCACACAATGGCCTGTACATAGAGCTATGAAATGTGAATACAGAGAACTGCATATTAAGCCTCTGTATACTTGAGATCATTAGTTTGTGATGAAGAACCACATCCTTCCTCCTCAAGCTGACCTCATTCTAACAAACCATGATGGATTTACAGTGAGCCACTCAAAAAATCAGCCATGTGGAAAGTAACGGTAAACTGCCACATTGCCCTTGCCTTGAAACTATGATGGAACGAACATATGATCTAAAATGAAGGTTAAAATTGGAGGATGCCTTGAGTTTCTAAGTGAATGAATCTGTTTGAATGCTTGAGTCTCTAAAGAAGACAGCATCATTGTGTGGGGTCAAAGCAACTTAATGGAAACCTTATGGGTGCCTTCAGGGAATCAAACTGCAAAATAAACTCTGTGCCACAACATGGAACATGAGGAGTTCAGGAACATGAAATCAAGGTAAATTGGAGACAGTCATTCAAGAAATGGATAACTATAAAATTAACATTCTGGGAGCAAAAGAAACCATGTGCTCTCAGTTCTCTCCATTCACCTCCATAAATTTTAAGTCAACATCACTTGTTCTTGTTACCACCACATATAACTGTCCAGCATTGGAGTCCAACTGTTCAATATTTTTACACATATACTTATGAAATATATATCCTGTACTTTAGCAATGAACATTCTATGTATAGTTACATAATAGTGGTTTTGGAAAATAATAATAATACTCCTACTTTATCACATATTTGAATTTGTGACTTATTCATCATGATTAAAAATGCAGATCTCAAAAGACAGAAAAGGTACCATTTGCAAAAACAATGGTAAACTTCTTAGTGTGCATAAGTGTCTTGATTGTAAAAAAATAGTTACTATACTGCTATTACAGTATTATGTGTTAGACACCATCACATAATCTCTAATATCAACATCATGGCATCAGTATTTTTCACAAATACACAGACTTGTGGGTGTGAAAAAGTATCCCACAATATGTTTTACTGTAAGTGAAACTGAAATTTCAGGTTGAGAGGATAAAAAAGTGCTGAGACACAGAGTGTTTTAGAGATAATGACCAACAAAGATAGAATAAGCATTTTGGTAGTTTGATATGTTACTAGCTAGCTAATTCCACACATATACAAGTAGTACAGGAAACACAGTAAAAATAATGCGTTAAGACATTCCTTAATTTGATACCACTGCATTTCTGCTACTTAGTGTTACTTAGTGAATACTGCTTGAACTTCTGAAAATTAGTTCTGAATATCTTTAACAATCTTCAATAGTTACAAGACATTTCTGCTGAACAGCACTGGAATCCAACTGTTTAATATTTTTACACATATGCTTATGCAATATATGTCCTGCACTTAACAAGGAACACTGTTGAGTATAATTGCAATTAACAACTATAGCAATACTGACAATCTTTTGGAAATGTTTTACAATTTGGAGACCACCTTGTAGCTTGCACAAAACTTCTGTGTCACCATGAAAGAAGTTATTTCCATTTAGTAATTATTTTTATGCATTGAAGTCAGATTCCTTTATTCTGATTGAATGTTTCAATGTCAAACGTGTCTTCTATTCGTATTATGATTGATGACGCCATATGCTCCTAAAAATAAGTAATGTCAACATTATTAACACCAAAGAAAAATAAAATTTAAATATGGAAAAGTAAAGATAGATGTAGCTTAATGCAATTGTTATTAAACATTTACAAATATCAATTTTGAAAATCACACAATTTAAGCTATCAAGTTATGGAAAATACAACTGACACTTGATCAAAGGTAGGAAAACTTGCTCCTGAGCATAAAATAAATAAAAAAGTATATCAATAAATAAATAAATAAAAATAAATGCAATTTATTTAAAAAGAAGAAAACCTGTTTTATTAATTAGTTCAAAATACAACCACTTGCAAAAATTTTGCAAAATAAATTAGAGCCCAGTCTTTAGTTTTACGATTGAAGCTTAAAACTTCAAAGTGGTAAATAAATCAGAATCACTTAAATACTGTCCTTCATGTATAAAATGTTTTTAAAAATTGAAAACGAGGAACAGTACACCAATTATGTAGAATATAGTAACACTATACTAGAGATCCGATTTATTGGCATAGGAAAATATACATAAGTGTTACCAAGCTTTTGCACATCAACCAGTTGGCTTTTTCAAGGAAGTTAGACAGAAACTGCAAACTGAATAATAGAACGGTTAACAATTTGAATGTGGGAACTTGACTTGACAATAAATAGATACAATGTCATATTCATTTAAAGATATGAGGTATCACGTTGGTTGTGCACGTGGCATCCTGGTAGGGAGAAGGCATTGCTGGAAGAACTGGTTCCAAATTCGTTGCAACTCAAGTGAGACGCTATCATTGCAAGTATCACTGTTGTTAATTATCTCCAAGGTTTCCCGAATGGCTGTACATTTAGGGGTAGAGTAGGTAGACGATTTCTTTATATCATCCCACATAGGAGTAGCGGACATGAAGTAGCTTGGAAACGCTTATGTATATTTTCCTATGCCAATAAATCGGATCTCTAGTATAGTGTTACTATATTCTATGTTTTTAAAATTTTAGAACTTGAACTGTAAAGGAGAGTATACACAAATGCTTTTCACAAAATGATTTGAAATTTTTAAAAATGCATATTGCTTGCCGAACTTTTTTTTCCCCTCTGTTTTCAAAGTAATTATAAATTATATATAATTATTGACTACAAAGCTTGCGGTGTTAAGATAAAATAATAATAACAACGTTTCGCACAATAAAATGTTTATTATACATCGACTATAGTTTTGCAAAGCATTTGGCTTTGCTTCCTCAGGACGAATGGAGCGTAAACATTCAAATCATTGTGACATCATCAGAAGAGAATTCTGATGATGTCACAATGATTTGAATGTTTACGCTCCATTCGTCCTGAGGAAGCAAAGCCAAATGCTTTGCAAAACTATAGTCGATGTATAATAAACATTTTATTGTGCGAAACGTTGTTATTATTATTTTAATTTAATTATAAATTGTTGTTTAGAACCAAAATTTATTGTAATGTAAAATTCCAACAATTAACTCTTATTTGTATTAATTTATTGGATAAAATCATATTTAGAGTACTTAAATTCAAATAATCAGAAGTTTAGATAAGCATATCCTGCCGTTATTAAAGTTCATACGATACAGGTCACAAAACTGGTTATATAAATCTGAAAAAAAAAAAATTAAAAATAAAAATGAGGCAATTCCGAAGTCATTTAGAGATCTATTGCAAAGTGAGATGCAACAAAACATAAAGTAGTTTAACCAGATAGCTTTGTGTGCAGCCCACATACATCAAAATTAATTAACAGGTACAAGTGAGCACCAATCCTATGAACCGAGACAGCTGACTTCCTCATACAGATAATTTTAATGCCATGCAGAAGGTTATTACAAGCATTCAAGAAAAGACTAATGGGCATACAATGCAAAAGAAACAACTACCGAGAAGAAAAAAAACAAAAAAAACAGAAACAGGCATCAGTATTTTTATCTTCAGTTCATCCAACATGAAAAAGAAAATGATGTGCTCCAAGAAAGGGTAAATCATATGTGGTGTATTATCTAAAGTGATTTCTCTGTTTAAGCAATAAGACAGCACAGCAGACTGTCCAAGACACATTCTTAAAGGAAGAAGAATCAGCAAGGGCACCTTTATCACATATAAGTGAAGTTTAGTTGAAATTTTTTACAGATGCTTCAATAGGAGGTAAGTCCTGATAGCATGGAAAGATAACTAAATATTTCAGAAGTTTGTTTCTTTTTCTTCCTGTTGTCAGACTATTACAAAACAGCATTTGGGACAAAACTTTGCATCAAATTATATATGGAGAGATGAAATATTTAGATTATATCCATGATTTTCTCTTCAAATGTACATAGTTTGACACAAAATATAGTTCCATATACTACTATGAGTTGTAATGAGAACAGAAAGGAAACAAAAGCAAAAAATATAAATATATATATCTCTTAAATACATAGCCACCACGCTACTACATAGGAGCAGGTGGCTACAGATTTCAATATACTTAAATTTACAAAAAAAAAAAAGCTAATAATTTATATACAAAATGTTTGTGATGTTTACTAACAGGTGAGCCTTAGTTTCATTCTTAAGACATAAATACAGTGTTCTTCCACTCAGCTAAAAAAGCATAACATGGTTACATACAAAAACATATTTCTAACATCTCAAGGAAAAAAGGATGTTATATGCCAATAAATGAACTACAGAAAATAATGTTGTTACTTGAAAAAATATTAAATCCCTTTTATGAGGCAAAAAGTCTTTGTTCATGATCTCTTTTCTCTCAGAAAATGTTATCATTTGAAATTTTGTAAATGGTGCATTTACTATATTAATGCAGTTTAAACTGGAAAAACCAAGAACGGCCATTGAGAATCATCCATTTCAATTTTCATGATTAAATATCTGCATTAAAGAAATTAATTTTTTAACAAATATTTCCTTTAAAGAACAATTTTACCCTAAAATTTAATTACCAGGAAAAATTATTTCACAAAATCAATGCATGCATATATGCATACACAACATAAAACTTCAGGTTAAAATAGAAGTCATTCTGCATAGATTTAATGAAATGCAAGGGTATTAAATAGGTCAGTGTTGTACATAAGAGAATTCATAGTACAAACATATTGTATAGCTTCAGGGTGTAGATAACAACTAAGATGTAATAAGCATGAAAATAATAAAGTCCCTCAGGTTGGTCTATGTCTCTAGGAAGACTACGATCATCATAGGGACAAACAGCAGTGAAGAAGAATACTGTATCTGGCTGATCTGTAGGATACAAAACTTTAAACAGTAATGTATTTAATAGACATGCACACCTGAAAATGCTACAGGGAAGTTATGAAGGAAGAAATTAAAGAATTTCTGATAACCATTTCATGGAAAGAATTTAAAATTGTCTTTCTTCAAAACATTTTGTATCATGGTAGTCTTATTTCTTTAACAGCAGTCTCAACCTTATTTCAAAATTCATAACAGAGAAATAAAATGTACAGGAAAAAGAACTGAGTGAAAGCCCAAATGTTTGCAAACAACCATCAGTTTTTTTGTTTTTTTTTAATCTTATAGCAGCATGGTTGCATTTAGTTTCAGAGATTGTACCTGCATTTTTGAAAGTCATGTACTAAATCAGTGAATTTTAGAAAATCTATTAAAAACATGATCATTGATATTATCACTTGGTACACCTATCTGTATGTCATTCCTCACCCACCTACTGACACTATTTTTTTGTATCTATAAAACAGATCTGTAATTTTTTTTTGTATGGTATAACATTGATGGTGAAAGTAAAGATCTGCGCATTTTTTCAAATTTCTCTGATACACAGTTTTCTTGCTTTTTCCACTGAATAGCTAGAATTATGAGAAAAACATTGTATGTTTAAAAAATATTTTTGCACCTAATGGCTGTAATTATAGCAAAAATTCTTCATGGACCACATGACTACATTACTTTTCTTGATGTAAAAATTTCCTTTTCAATTTAGAATTTTACTGAAATGGTTTCTCGTCTTCAACTGATTTACTTGCATATTGCAATTTATTAAATTGTACAAACTGCTATACTCATGAGCACGATTTGCCATGCAGTTTATAGCTTTTTTTCTTCCAGACTGCATTAAATCTAGAATTATAGTTCAATGACATAAGAAGCTCCTAAACGCCAGACTGGAAAAATTACTTTAACACAACAGTTAGTTCTCATTGTGATCAATATCATCTATATAATTTCAAACCTTCCTTGTGCACTATTTACCCACTATGTGCTTCTAAAAGTTTCATTTTGATAAACTCTGGTTGCTACAGATAGCTGATACTAAGGTCAGTCATGCAAAATAGGCAAAATAGCTGTGCATCATTCAAAAATTCCTATGTGCTATAAATATGTATATACTGAAGTGCAATATCTCCACTTGTGGACAATGAATTGGAATTTTTCTTTAATGATTAGTAGGTCTTGAAGTGAGCAATATATTTTTCTAGTTTTTTTAAGTGCTCAATTTTCTCACTAGCACCACAGCTTCTTTTCCTGCTAGATTGGAAACACCTTTTTGAAATGGATTAACAGCAGAAAAACTGAGAGTACACACATATTTCTCAGCTGTTTGGGATAAAAATGTCCTAACACAAAACAAAAAGATTCAGCATGGATTGGAATTCCCTTAAAGTAATCAGCTTCCAAAGCAATTTCCAAAAAAGAAAACTGAAAGAAGGAATAGAGATTGAGAAAAATCAAAATTCCATCATCAATGACTGCAAAGGATTTTCCCTGCCTAACATCTGGCAGGATTTGTTGAAAAATAACCTAAACCGTCAAGGTTAACCGTAACCGTCAAGGTAAACCGTAACCGTGATAGTGACAAGTAAAAAGTGACAACAACAAGACAGCCTGAAGGAGAAGAGTTTTCTCCGAAAATTTGCTATTAATGAAAAAATTTCCTAGTAAAATTCCCATAAAAGTTGCTTTAGATTATTAATTCAATTAAACTAGGAAGCCATTTCTCAACATGAGCTTTATTCAAAGAAAAAGATTCATTTGAAAATTTCACCATCTCCTGCACTTTCCAGCTTTTTCAAATGTAAAAATTTCCACTCAATCACATGTCTGCATAACAAGGTATTTTTATTTTTGTACACACACACACACACACTTACTACAATAATATTGATATTACAAGCTGGACTGCAAAACTTCTTCCTTGCAGTTCGTGTATATATGGCTGGACATATCCAATGTACGTTAAGAAACATGACCAAATTTTTCTTGTGTTGCCTATAAAATCTTCAAATAAAAAAAAAAAAAAAATAAAAAAAACTGCTAATACTGTACCTTCAGATTACTAAGTTAGCAACTTCTGTCAAAACATGTACTATAGAGAGATTGGCACAAAGTAAGCAAACAGTAATATGATGTGGTGAACACATATTTCATCACAGTGTATATATCCCATCATGGTACTCTTAATACAATGAATCTTGGTAATGATTAATGGCATGACTATTTCTAGACTTGATAAGCTACAAATTTCATAAAAATATGGGTTTTTACTAAGGGATAAAAGAATATCACTTATCAGTCAAATTTTCAGGTAGTACCCTTCCTCAGGACTACAATAGATGTTGCCATTCAAGAGACAAATTTCAAACTTTCATATCATTCAATGTTGCACCTCCTCTTCTCTCTATTTCCAGTCCTGCTAATTATCTTTTCAAAAAATGATGTTGGTGTGTTGAGTCTCAAATCAATTTATGTCCAGTAATTTGTGTATGTTTGGCCAAACCTGCTTTGTTTGTTATATTTTTAATTGAAACTTTATGTTCGATTGATCTAATTTTAAGCTGTCTCTCCCACATAGCTGAGACCACACTTCACCTGCAGTAGGATGTTTTCTTCTTTTTAAAACTATAATAAGAAAACATCCTACTGCAGCGGGAAGTGTGGTCTACAACAGATGCAAAAGATTTATATTACAATTTAAAAAAATAATAATTTAACACTATTAAAATTATTTTTCACAATATAAGTTAAATGTTTATAATTTTTAAAACAAAAAGAAAACATCCTACAGCAGGAAGGTGTGGTCTGCAACGTAAGATGTGAGTGTTGTCTTGCAGCTATGTGGGAGAGACAGACAAACAGCTTAAAACTACATTGGCAGAACATAAAACCGCAACTAAAAATATGACAAACAAAACAGGTTTGGATAGACATATAAAAAGTACAGGATGTAAAGTGATTTGGGACTCTGTACAAGTTCTGACACGCCAACAGCACTTTTTTAAAAGAAAATTAGCAGAAGGACAGGAAATAGAGAGAAGAAGTACAACATTGAATGATTCGAAAGGTTGGCATTTGTCTCTTGAATGGCAACATCTAGTGTAATACTGAGGAAGGGTAGGGGTACTACCTGAAAATTTAATTAATATGTAACATCTCTTTATTCCTTAGTCAATGAATCTTATTTCAATTAACAGAGAACATGAATGATTTGAATTACAATAAACACACATAACTGGCTGTTATAAGGTACAGTCAAATGAAACCCAGCCAGTGCCCATAACATCTTACACAAATGACACAGGATATTAAAAGTCACTGTAGACTTATCCCACAGTATGAACAAACAATTAATTCTGATATCATAAAAAGATCTTGGCTGCGCATGGAACCAACGATGGACAGTCACTTGTACAATGTTGTCTAAGGTGAATTTCTTGCCTTGTAACAATTCCCTAAGAGTGTCAAAGACACGAAGTCACAAGATATGAAGTCAGGCCTGTAAGGAAGATGTGTTAAAGCACCTTCCACCTAAATTTACCCTCAAAACTTGAGTGATGTGTGATTTGGTGTTATCGTGAAGGGAAATCCCATCTGTCAGAAGACCTGGGCGCTTGTTCTCGATAGCATGGCATAAGTTCTTCATAGTCTCACAGCATCTGTTCACATTAGACACTTCACATGTTCTAGAAAATCAACAAGGAGAAGACCACAGCGGTTGAAGAAAAAGGTGAACATCACTTTGTGTGCTCCTGGATGTACCTTGAACTCCTTTGTGAATGGTGACGAGGTATGATTTCACTGCAAGCTAGAATGTTTGCTTTTGAGATGAAAATGATAACACATCTTATTGCCAGTATCTATGCAAGCGACAATGCCATTACCTTTCTTGGAGTATCACTACAACTGTATCAAACATATGGCAATGTGTTCCTCCTTTTGTGCAGCACTGATGCATTTTGGTATCCGCTGTGCACAAACTTTCCAGTAGTGAAGATGTTTTTGCAATATCGCATGAAAAGTTCAATGAATGACACCAGTCTCTGATGCAGTTTCATTGTCAGCTACACTGAAGAGCCAAAACATTATAACCATTTGCCTAATATGATGTTGATCCTCTACATGCCACCACAACAGCTCTTACCCATCAAGGCATGAACACAACATGATCTGTAAAGGTGTCTTGGGTATCTGGTAACAATACATTACCAGCAGATCCTTTAACTCCCATAAGTTATGTGATTGAGCAGCTGCAGATCGGATTTGCTGTTAACACAAACCACAAATGGTCCATTGGATTGATGTCTGGGGAATTTCGAGGACAAGGCAGTACCTGGAAGTCTTCATCACGTTCCACAAACCATTCTTGAACAATCCTGGATATGTGGCATGGAGCATTATCCCACTGAAAGAAGGCACTACCTACTAAATAATGTTGCCATGAAGGGATGTACTTAGTCTCCTACACATGAACAACTGGACCCAGAGTTTCCCAGCAGAACATTGCCCAAATTATTACACTTCCTCCACTGGCTTGTTTTCATCCCATGATGCATCCTGGAGCCAACATTTTCCCAGGTAAAACAATGCACATGTATCCAGCCATCTACATGGTGCAACAGGAAATGGGATTCATCAGACCAGACAACCTTCTTTCAATAATTCAAGGTCAGTTTTGATGTTCATGTGCCCATTGTAGGTGCTTCTGACAGTGAAATGAGGTTAGCATGGACACTAGGAGTGGCCTGCAGCTACACAGCCCCATTTTCAGCAGGGTTCAATATACTGTGTGTTGTAACACATTACTCCCCATCACCAGCATACAAAATACTGGCGAGTTGAGCCACAGTATCCTATCTGTTGGCTTGCACCATATGGGATAACCTTTACTTAGCTCTAGCATTGATGAGCCATGGTCAGCCCATAATTTGCTGGTGGTTCCTGGTTTTTCCCTCCTTGGACCACTGTTTGAAGGTATTAACTATGGCTGATAGTGAGTACCTCACAAGCCTTCCCATCTTTGCTCTAATCCAGTCACTTGGACATTACAATCTGGCCTTTGTAACTCGCTTAAGTCATCTACGTTTCCCATCTGAAGAACAAGAACAACACTGATTAATAGAGCTCAAATCAGGTGTTATTTATACTTGTCTCACGGCCTTTCACACACACACACACACACACACACACACACACACTGTCATTTACTTACAGTTCGTTTGATTTGCATAATCTGTTTATGATGTTTTGGCTCTTCAGTGTATATTCTCTGTTGATCCACCTGGCTGCGAGAAATATGCTCAGTCTTAAACCATTTCACAATTAAAATGTTTTACAAGTATAAAAACTCACAATTAAAATTAAAACTGTAAGTAAATACAAAACTTTTTTTTTAACTTATTTAGATTTCACAAACATACTTAAATGCCTTAATTGCATTCTAGGCACCTATACTGCAAATGCTCAATTTAGAAATATTTACTGTTATCATTAATTTTCTACAATATCAGTTTAGGGTATCAAATTTGCACACTCAATAGGTTTTAAAAATCATTATAAAATTAACATTATTATGTAAAAATAAAAAAAAAAAAACTATGAATAAAATAACAAATGCTAAGAAAAAATATCCTCATGGCCCGGGCTCTCGTCAGTAATCTTCAATATGTGGCTCAGGCCTTTCATTCAATCTTAGAGCGTTTTCAAAACTGGCCCTTAGCTGTTGTTTAACGTCAAGTAATGTCTGTACTGAAACAAGATGGCATGGTTAGATCTGATCCCACTTTCAAGAATTTTAATTTTGAAATGTTATAAGAATGTGCATACTTGCTGCCGGGAGGACCAACAGAGGATATACATGTGTGATATATGTTGTCAACAGAATAGTCATTTAGAGGTGAGTATTGTTTCTCAACCTAAAAAAAAAAAAAAAAGACTTGTAAATAATCAAAAGATACATTAATTTTGAGACTTAGGAAATTAGGAATTATTAGTAGTAAATGTAATCTGAATACGCATTTAGCTGTATTTCAATACCTGTTCTAATAATTTACATAATTAAAGTATATAACACTACATTTATTTCACAAGATATTTAATGATTGGTAGAAGTCTTAGAAAGGAAACATAATAGCTACCTTCATTTGTGAGTTTCTAACTATTTGTTTGGAATAACAAACAGTTTTCACTATAGTTTGTGTTTGCCATATGTTACACTGGTTTGTTCTTTGTTCTAAATTTGTAGTTATGTTGTTAACATCTGTTGCTTTTACTTCTTGTTAAATATAATTATTTTTTGGAAAAAATATTTTGCTTTATGTTTAAGACTTTTTGTCACTGCGTTTTGTGATGTTATTTTGAAGACAACATTTTTTTTATTATTAAATTTTTTACCATGTTACTTTTAACTAATGTCCTGTTTCCAGAATCACAAGTTTGACTCAAAAGAGAAACAGCCAAATGTGGTTCTAAAAAATGTCTTAAACATAAATATGGTTGAACACAAAAAAGTTGTTTAGCAATATTGGACATATCAAAACATCAGGACAATCTACTTGGTGTTGAACACAGAACTTTAGCAGCTCTGTGGCAAAAAAAAAAAAAAAAAGTTGTCACAAATGAAAGAAAAAAAGTTTAGCTTATCAAAGCTAACAGAATAAGAGAACTTTAGAATTTTTGATTCAATAATTTCAGGGGTCTTCGATTCAGGTTTTTAAAGATGATACCCATTTTTGTGAAATTTACCTTATTTTTGTGTTTGAAGCAATTTGAATCCTCTATAAATATTATTCTGACAGAAACTACTGCTTTATTATTTTTTCAGTTATTTTTTATTTGTTCTTTTAATTTAATCTTATTTTCTATTGCTGATCGTGGTTCATGCTTTCAGGGTTTGCAGCAAGTTTTTTGTTTTGTGATGTTGTGTACGCAGAAAGTACTTGTTTTTAAACAACTGTGACTATGCTTCAGATGAGATCACCTAAGTAATAATAAGTAATAATAACACTCTTGGCTGTATAAAACCTGGAAATACATCAAAAGTCAAAAATCTTAAGTGCTGGAGGAAAAGAAATAACTAAAATAACAAATAAATTAAATAAAAACTCGTTCATATGTCATAACCCCATAACGTGAATGGCCCGCACCTTCCCATCATCCTCCTCTCCTCAAAATCGTAAATTCCGTATGTTTCCCGGAATCCCAGCCAGTACCACAAAGACAAATCTGAGTAGAGATGAGCAAAAAACACTGATGTTTTGCTTCCTATATTTGAAACTGCAATAGAATATTTTCCGTGTGAAGTAAATTAATTTCTCTTTGTTGCATTATTTTAAAGAAGGGAATATCTTCCTGTCATGAATTAGAGATTTTTTTGCTGCTTTGTTCGATATTTCATTGGCAAAAATCGAGTTCTTATCCTCGATGTTATAGGGGCCCTTACACCAAAGAAACATTGATATATCAAGTGTTATAACAAATACTATTGGTTACTCAATGTTGAATTGGTGAGTTACCACCAATATACTGAACAACAATTTTATCCACTGATGTGCCCATTACTGCTGCAGGTGGAAAAGATGCGAATTTTTCACCTTTTTAGCAAAACGTCGAGGTTTTCACTGATACATCGAAAATTTCCACCAATACTACCGATGTGTGGGTGCTTCGGGAACGAGTATCCACCGATATATGTTTCCATCCCTGCTTCTGTGATAATCCTGGAAAATGCATGTGAAGTGAGGCTGCCAGAGGAGGAAAAAATGCTCCCATAATGCTTTGGAGTTCCTTTCAGTGAGCATCGCTGGTAGTGATGATGCAGTGATCGAAAGGTATTAATCAGAGACCATTTTACTGAAAACAGTTCATAACGACCAAATAAAATAAAAAGCACGTTTTAAACACAACAACATTCCAGATGTTTCTTACACTGAAATATTTTTGTTAAAATAAAATTTTACTGAAAGTGAAGATACTATCACAGTTCAAAATATTTTTGTGAAAACATTGTTTGAGCTAAAAATACTTTTGTGAAGATACTGCACAATGGTATCAAATTCCGCCTGGATTGACCCCATAATTTTAAGTCATTTTTATGTAGATATGAATATTTAATCAAAATTTTAATTATATATTTCTTATTTTATTTACGTCTCAAAATTTTTGTTATGCCAAATGCATCAAAACTGCATAAATGTAACAGCTTAAAGTTAATTAAGGAACTAAATGATCGATTTATATATCACAAAGTAAATGCATGTTAAGAAAACAAATATGCATGTAAAATTAAAAACAAGAAATGAAAGAAATCATGGCAGTATCTAAGTAAATACTTGTGCAACAACAAATGAAAATTTTGAAATTGCTTTTTGCAGAATTTTGAGACAGAATCATGCATTTATATTTCCCCCTTTACCCCCTACTACAGTGTTTTCTTTTGTTCTTTTTGTTTCTCTTTCCTGTGCTCTTAAAATAAAGAGCATACCACTGACATCCATTTTCAGATTTGATTGGCGCAAGGAGACAAGATCTCTCAGAACCAATGCATGACAGGCAGAGAAAAATTCTAAAATTATTACGTAATTCATGTCAAGAAGACGCACACACTAACAACTACCACAGCAGCTGCCAAGCAAGATGCAGAACCAATAAGACTTTTGTAGATAATGAATTGTAAAACAGCTAAATAATAAAGCAGTACTGAAAGTTAAGAAGCTCAAGAACAACTTAACTGACACGCATTTGCTTTATTACTCTGATAACTATATATCATCATCATCATCATTGTCAACCATTATCAATCCACTGCTGGACGAAGGTCTCCCCAAGTTTCCTCCACAACGGTCTGTCTTGTGCCAGTCTCCTCCATGTCACTCCCGCATATTTACGAATTTCATCCACCCATCTCCCATGTGGTCTTTTTCTGGGTCTTTTCCTGTCCCTTGGAATCCAATCTAAAATCTCGGCTGTCCATCTATGGTCTGTCCTTCTGGCAGTATGTCCAGCCCATTGCCATTTCAGGGATTTAACTCTGATCATGATGTCTTCCACTCTCGTCATTTTTCGGATCCACGAGTTCCTCTTCTTATCTCTCCTGGTTATACCAAGCATGCACCTCTCCATGCTTCTTTGAGTTGTCTGCAGCCTTTGTATGTCTCTTTTAGTTAAGGTCCACGTCTCTGCACCATACGTAAGCACTGGAAGGATGCATTGATCAAACACTTTTCTTTTAAGACATAATGGCATATTGCTCTTGAAAATTATGCTGTTTCTTCCAAAAGCTCTCCAGGCAAGTTTTGTACGCCGATTAATTTCTTCATCAATGTGACCCTCACTTGATATCTGCTGTCCAAGATAAACGTACGTATCTGTTATCTCCAGTTTTTCTCCATCAATCGATAAATCTTCATTTCTTGTAAAAGCATTGAACATCACTTTTGTCTTCTGAAAGTTCATTTTTAATCCCACTTCTTTACTCTTGTCAGCAAGTTCCTGGATCATACTCTGCAGCTCTGATGGGGTAGTTGCAAAAATGACTACGTCATCAGCAAAACGAAGGTGGGTTAGATAATCTCCATTAATCTTTATCCCTTTGTTTTCCCAGTTCAGTGATTGAAAGACATTTTCCAATGTGGCATTAAAAAGCTTAGGAGATATGGTGTCACCTTGTCTCACTCCCTTTCCAATTTTTATGTGTGTTGTATTTTCAAACAGCCGAATCTTTGCACTTGCATTTTCATAGATGTTATTAATAATATTAATGTATGCATCTTCAATACCGCAGGATTTCAGAGCCGTGGTAACTGCTGATGGTTTCACCGAATCAAAGGCTTTTTCATAATCGATAAAAGCCATGCACAATGGAAGTTCATATTCCCTCGCTCTTTCAATTAGTTCTCTCAGTACGTGGATATGATCTATTGTGCTGTAGCCACTCCTGAATCCAGCTTGTTCTCTCGGTTGAGCCATGTCCAGTGTTACCTTCAAGCGGTGTGAAAGAACTTTAGTGAAGATTTTATAAACCACTGATAGGAGGCTGATAGGTCTGTAGTTCCTGAGATCCTCAATGTCACCTTTTTTATGTAGCAGGATCATTGTAGCATTGTTCCAATCCTCAGGAATCTTCCCTTCATTAAGGCATCGAGTAAAAATTTGGGCGAGTACTGTTTCAATTTCTCCACTTGCTTCTTGTATGATGTCTATAGTAATTCCATCTTCTCCTGGAGCTTTCCCCGTTTCATGTTCTTGATTGCATGAGCAACTTCTGCTGGGAGGACTGGAAGAACTCTGGTACCTTTCATGATGTCTGGAGTGCATATATCATCCCTTTCATATAGTTTGGAGTAGAAATCTTTCACTCTTGTCAAAATTTCGCCTCTATTTCTTGTTATAGAACCATCTTCTTTTCTCAGAGCCATAATCTGTTTTCTTCCCTTACTGAGATGTCCCTTTGCTATCTTTAGGCTTTGGTTGTTTTCAATTGCTTTCCTCACTAGCTCACAGTTGAATTTCCTTACGTCTTCAGTGATACTTTTTCGTGCTGTCTTGCATAGCTCTATATATTCCACTTTGGAAGTCACATCTTCTTTAGTTGTCCTCATCTCTCTTCTTTTTGCATCAACATTTTGGTTTTTCCTGATAATTTGTTTACATGCAACTTGTTCTTAGACCCACCTAATTTTGTTGCTGTTTCCATAAGAGCTTTGGTTACTTTTCTGTTAACTTCAGAAATATCCACTTCTTCCGATGTTAGGCCTTCTAAAGCAGAGAATCTGTTCTTCAGTTCCAACTTGAAAGTATTATGGTGTTTTTTAAGGTTGGTTATGTCAATACATTTTGTTTGTCTTATGAGCTTGCCACGTTCCAGTTTAGTGTTGAGGTGCATCTTACATCTCACCAATCTATGGTCACTACCTGTGTTGAACTTGTTTAGCACACTGCAGTCTTCGATGACGAATTTTTTTGTTACACATAATAAAATCAATTTCACTTGTCGTCCCAATTGGATGTCTCCATGTCCATTTCCTGTGTGGCTTTTTCTTGAAAAAGGAATTCAAGATGAAAAATCCTTCTGCCTCTGCAAACTCAACGAGAGTATTTCCACGCTGGTTTCTGTTGCCGTGACCGAATTTACCTACTGAAGTTTCATTCTGTTGCCGGTGCCCTATTTTTGCATTGAAATCTCCCATAATTATCTTCAAGTGCTGCTTACCTTTATTATTTAGATGACGAATTTCCTCATAAAATTCTTCAATTTCTTCTTCAGGATGACTTGTGGTGGGTGCATAAGTTTGAATAATCTGAGCCTGGTATCTTCTCGAGAGTTGGATAACGAGTCGTGCAGCTCTGTCAGAGGAACTTTCAACTTCTACCACTTTATCCTTCAGTTTCTTGTTTATTATAAATCCAACACCACTAGTTCTGCCAGTATCTGTCCCACGATAATAGAAGAGATGTCCACTTTTCAGTTCAATGAGATCTTCTCCTTTTCTCCTTACCTCACTCAGCCCGACGATGTCCCACTTGATCCTTTGTAGTTCCTCTTCCAATTCAAGAAGCCTTGAATCAGAAGATAGGGAGCGTCCGTTGTACGTTGCCAAGGTCAGCATCAAATGGCAGCCTAGTCCGGTCCTCCGGGGATTCTTAGCACCCTCTGCCTTCATGTCGCACTGGCCGCTGCCTTGGCCAGGTACATTCCAGCTGCCGGAGACTGAGGGCCAAGATTTAAGTTGTAGAGTCATTTTGGAGGTGTTTGGCCATAACTCACCACGATGATCACATATTTTATCAAAGACAGTACTTCTACACTGTGAAGGATTACCAAAGTAAAATCTAAAATCATTCAAAGCAAACTTGAAAACAGATTAAACTGCATTAAAATACTAGTTTCTTTCATGTACAATTGAAGTGTGGTTTAAAGTAATTTTGATTACATTCAAGCTTCAAATGAACAAAACTGGAAGCAATATATTTATTTATATATTTATCACACTTTGACAACTTTGTCCACAGCACATGGTTTATAAACAGTAATTTTAAATTAATACTGCATATAAATATTTACAACTAAATTAAATTAACAATGTTGTATAAAAACAATGGTTCCTCAATGCATATGAGAGAGTCAAAAAAAACATATGCATGAGATGGAGAAAGTTTGAAGATATCCAGCATTCTCTGTTCTCATAGCTTATGTGTGTGTGTTGTGTCTGTGCAACCTGAACACTTCTGAGTATATGAACAAATAAAAATCAATGAATGTAGGTACATATGTACTGAAAAAGGGGGTATCCTATGAAGCAACCCCCCCTTTAAATGGGCTCACTTTTTACAGAATCAGCAAACAGTTCATATAGATAGTAATAATAGTTTATAAAGAAAATGCAGAATGTCCCTTTTGTATTCTTGTATTCAGAGCATTTCAAATTCTGAACTTTTGCAAAGACAATATCCCACAGAACTATTTCAACTTTAATATTCTATGACAATACTGCAATCCTTAAAACCTCACAGAACTGACTGATAGTCACATCAGAAAAAAAGAAAATGAAAAACAAACTTGATCTTCACAAACATCTACTGTATGTTCACACAGGTAATCAAATTTCAGTACATAACTTAAGGTGCTGATGGAGTGGCCCATTAGGAAAAGGCCACTAATTTGAAATAGTAAGTAATATCTATTGCAAATGTTTAATTGAAAATGTGTACTTTACTTCTGTTTCATTATGCAGGAACTGTTCTGCCATTAATGTTTACTAATCATATGATGGCCTTCAAACTTTATTTATATTTTATATGAAAGTCTGATGGCTTTACAAATATGGGCATCATCATTTATTCACTGATGCCATAATCTGATACTTGAATCTACCTTTTGGTTAAAAGCAGTAAACATGGTCTTATGCCATTTAAAAAAAAAGTTGAACAAAGATCAATGAGAACTAGGTAGAAAAAAAAAACATGAGTGAAGATATCGAAATATAATATATACCCTTCTTGCCTTGCACACATTAGAGAACCTTAATAAGTATACCTAAATGTGCATTCCAGCAGAAGAAAAGTTAAAAGCATTAAAATAAATTTTTGATGTTTTTGAAGTCAAGTAACACATTGATATTAACTTCAAAAAACAAAACACACACTACTACACCATAGCTCAAATTCAATAACAAAATCCATAGTTCAAAATCAGAATCAGTTCACGGGCACTGGTAAGAAAAAAATCTGGTCAAGAATGAAGAATGGAAACAGAGGAAAATGATAAAATTTTTATTTTACCAATGGATTCACAATGACATGTGTTGACAAAAAGACAAAAGAACATAAAAAAGTGAGAATACATGTGGTTTAAAAGACCATTAATTTGCATATTGGTGCATATTAAAAAAAAATACAAAGTTTAGATAACTGAAATGCCAAATTTTAGTTAGGAGCATTTTATCATTATTTACTTGGAGGGGGGGGGCATAGAAATATCACGAGTAATTGTCACTCATGTGGAGAACACTTCCAAAAACTTTCGGATTTCACCATTCTATATTGAACGTAAATCAAAGCCTCAACACTCCATTGATAATGACACAAGTGAGTGTTGAAACATGTATGGATGGTGGTGGTCACGATGTTGAGGATTCTCCAATTGTGTTCAAATAATACAGACTCCAATTTTAATGATATCACAGGTTTTTAGATGGCCAAGTTTGTGTATATTTTCTTATTTCGGTTTCTTTTGCTCCATTTGTATGTAATTTCTAAATATTAGTTTTTAACTATGCACTTCGTTTGACTTTGTGCATATTATATCTCGAGATGAAACTCCTGTTTTTTGGCTATATTTTCCAATTGTCATGGCGAAATAGTGATGGTTGTTTTATCAATATATAATGCTGCATTCTACATATCCGGAGTATTGGTCAACCAAAAATTGGGTGAGTATGAATGAGACATATTTTTGAATACTTAACCCTAATGTAGTCCTCAACGGATAGCCACTACATTAACATTGTTCAACATGTGCAACAGTAAGATAACTACAGCTAATGTAGTAAAGATAGAAAACTACACATCCTAGTTTTCATTTGTTCATTTGACTATGCTAACCATTACATTTTCAAATAACTGGTGTGTTTGAAGATAAACAGCCAGTATGAATCACCTGTTCTAATAACAAATGTACCAGAATTTAATCAGCTCAATTGTCACTGAAAATTCTAGCTTTCCTGAAGTAGTTTCTGCATAAATAGATGATAGCTACTGATGGTGGCATTTCTAGGGAGGGGGGGGCTTTGTGTGATTACCATGCAAATGAAAATTAATTTTAATTTTCATTACCTTTCTCTGTTGAAATTTCACAAGCCCACAATGTATTACTAATAGGATCAATATTGTGTAAGTGAGGTTGCAACAGTTTTTTTTTTTTTTTGGGGGGGGGGGGAGGAGTAAAACATTCATGCAAGTACTACACACCAGTAGGAATAACATACTTTCAATTTTCATGTAGAGGCATGTGTGTGTCCCTCATCTGTACAACTCTTATATAGGCAGGATATTTTTTTCTTTTTACTGTTCATGTGACCCACGTTGGAATCAGGTTTAGATTTTGCAAAAACAGCATTGAAAAGAAAAATTTCCTTACCTGTTTTAACATTTTTATGGAAACATAAGGTAAGTGTCCACATTAAAAAACATAATTCTTACTTATGTATATGTATAACCAACCTTAAAAAACACCATAATACCTTCAAGTTAGAACTGAAGAACAGGTTCTCTGCTTTAGAAGGCCTAACATCGGAAGAAGTGGACATCTCTGAAGTTAACAGAAAAGTAACCAAAGCTCTTATGGAAACAGCAACAAAATTAGCTAAGAACAAGTTGCATGTGAACAAATTATCAGGAAAAACCAAAATGTTGATGCAAAAAGAAGAGAGATGAGGACAACTAAAGAAGATGTGACTTCCAAAGTGGAATATATAGAGCTATGCAAGACAGTAAGAAAAAGTATCACTGAAGACGTAAGGAAATTCAACTGTGAACTAGTGAGGAAAGCAATTGAAAACAACCAAAGCCTAAAGATAGCAAAGGGACATCTCAGTAAGGGAAGAAAACAGATTATGGCACTGAGAAAAGAAGATGGTTCTGTAACAAGAAATAGAGGCGAAATTTTGACAAGAGTGAAAGATTTCTACTCCAAATTATATGAAAGGGATGATATATGCACTCCAGACATCATGAAAGATACCAGTACCAGAGTTCCTCCAGTCCTTCCAGCAGAAGTTGCACATGCAATCAAGAACATGAAGCGAGGAAAAGCTCCAGGAGAAGATGGAATTACTGTAGACATCATACAAGAAGCAAGTGGAGAAATCGAAACAGTACTCGCCCAAATTTTCACTCGATGCCTTAATGAAGGAAAGATTCCTGAGGATTGGAACACCGCTACAATGATCCTGCTACATAAGAAAGGTGACATTGAGGATATCGGAAACTACAGACCTATCAGCCTCCTATCAGTAGTTTATAAAATCTTCACTAAAGTTCTTTCACACCGCTTGAAGGTAACACTGGACACGGCTCAACCGAGAGAACAAGCTGGATTCAAGAGTGGCTACAGCACAATAGATCATATCCACGTGCTGAGAGAACTAATTGAAAGAGCGAGGGAATATGAACTTCCATTGTGCATGGCTTTTATCGATTATGAAAAAGCCTTTGATTCAGTGAAACCATCAGCAGTTACAATGGCTCTGAAAACCTGCGGTATTGAAGATGCATACATTAATATTATTAATAACATCTATGAAAATGCAAGTGCAAAGATTAGGCTGTTTGAAAATACAACACACGTAAAAATTGGAAAGGGAGTGAGACAAGGCGACACCATATCTCCGAAGCTCTTTAATGCCACATTGGAGGGTGTTTTTCAGTCGCTGAGCTGGGAAAACAAGGGGATAAAGATTAATGGAGATTATCTAACCCACCTTCGTTTTGCTGATGACGTAGTCATTTTTGCAACTACCCCATCAGAGCTGCAGAGTATGATCCAGGAACTTGCTGACAAGAGTAAAGAAGTGGGATTAAAAATGAACTTTCAGAAGACAAAAGTGATGTTCAATGCTTTTACAAGAAATGAAGATTTATCGATTGATGGAGAAAAGCTGGAGATAACAGACACGTATGTTTATCTTGGACAGCAGATATCAAGTGAGGGTCACATTGATGAAGAAATTAATCGGCGTACAAAACTTGCCTGGAGAGCTTTTGGAAGGAACAGCATAATTTTCAAGAGCAATATGCCATTATGTCTTAAAAGAAAAGTGTTTGATCAATGCATCCTTCCAGTGCTTACGTATGGTGCAGAGACGTGGACCTTAACTAAAAGAGACATACAAAGGCTGCAGACAACTCAAAGCAGCATGCAGAGGTGCATGCTTGGTGTAACCAGGAGAGATAAGAAGAGGAACTCGTGGATCCGAAAAATGACAAGAGTGGAAGACATCATGATCAGAGTTAAATCCCTGAAATGGCAATGGGCTGGACATACTGCCAGAAGGACAGATCATCGATGGACAGCCGAAATTTTAGATTGGATTGCAAGGGACAGGAAAAGACCCAGAAGAAGACCACATGGGAGATGGGTGGATGAAATTCGAAAGTATGCAGGGGTGACATGGAGGAGACTGGCACAAGACAGACCGTTGTGGAGGAAACTTGGGGAGACCTTCGTCCAGCAGTGGATAATGGTTGACAATGATGATGATGATGATGATGTGTGCTCACAAAAAACACACAGGATTTTTCCAACATTAACCAATTTTAATCGCATATAATTATTGAACTACATAGAAAAATCATGATTCCTCTTAGGTATATGTGTGCGCAAAACAAACATATAGGATTTTTCTAAATCAATGTACTAATCTTAATTGCATGCAATTACTGAACTACACAGAATGACTCACTACATTTGATGTGAACGTTCCCTAATTTTGTGACGTAGCAATGATAATAGGTAACTGAAAATCAATTATTACGTAAAAGAATGGCAATTCACGAATGACTCCAAATGCTGATTTCAACTCAAATAAACTCATGCTCTGCACTTTCTGGGACTACAAGGCAATGAATTATCCATCATGAGCTGTTGGATCATTGCAAGTCATTATTCTCATGAACTTGAAAAAGTAAATGAGGTCTTGAAGTCTAAGAATGCCATTTTGGAGAATGAGAAAGCTGCTGTCTTCCATCACAACACAAGACTCCATGCTGTAATGGCAACACAGCACAAATTGCAAGAACTTGGCTGTGAACTTTAGCCTCATCCACTGTGTTCACAAGACTTAGCACTAGCATATTTTTATTTGTTCAGTCACTGCAGAGTCATATGGCTGGTAAAATCATGAATGATCACATATAGGTCATAACTATGATTCATATACTTTTTTACTCCAACAACGCTACTTTCTTTGATAAGAGAGTCACACAGTAAACTGAATGATGGGAATAGTTCATTGTTAATAGTGGAGATTATGCAATGCATTGAAATGAAATGTTGTGTAAGCAAAAACAGCTCAGTTGTTCATGTATGCAAACTGTAAGGACTTCTCCACTTACCCAACATAACGCGACAATGAAATATATTGGGTGAACAATAATGTTCAACCATTAATACATTAAAAAACATGCAGCTTAACACTAAAAGACAAAGGAAAGGATACTTACATTTAACAAAGTACATCATGCTAAGTTCCTATATTAACATTTAATGCACATGGTTCAAGGTACAGAGCCAAGTTCTCTTCTCCCATCAGTAACATGCAGCTAACTTCTTTAAAATTTACAGATAATTCAAACAGAAAGTTTAAAAACTCAAATATCATATACCTAATTAAACCCCTAACATGGTTTTTTTTCTTACTTCTAAGAAATATTTCTTTTAAATCACAAATTTTCGGAGAAATACCTTTTACTTCACCAGGCAGTCTTTTGTTGTCACCCTTTCTCCATCACTATCATGGTTATGGTTATTTTTCACCAAATCTTACCAGATGTTAGGCAGGGACAAACCGCAGTCACTGATGATGGAATCCTAATTATTTTTCACTTTCTATCCCTTCTTTTAATTTTCTTTTTTGAAAGTTGCTTTGGAAACTGATGACTTTAAGTGAATTCCAGTCAATGTTGTGACCAGTTTCTTTAACATGCCTATCTAAACCTGTCTTGTTGGAGCAATTTTTTATAGCTGCTTTAAGCTCTGCTATTTGAGTATCTAGTCTGCGACCTGCCTCACCTATGTAAGCTAGTCCACAACTACATTTTACTTCATAGACCACTCCTTGCATTTTTAAAATATCTTCTTCTCTTTGAACTATCTTTGGATTTTTTTTTTAACTTTGTTCTCTAATCTTGGAGCTAGTCTTATACAAATTGGGAAACAAATTTCCCCAAAGCAATAATTCTTCATAAATACACGGTAGGCAATGTAATGCTATTATTGGCATATTTTCACTGTATTCCATGTAACCACTTCCTTCAGAAAACTTGAAAATTTTCATCGTCCTGGAGTGGGAATCAAGCCCGCACTTCCCAATTTTCGGTCGAGCATGGTATCATTACACTAACTACCCAAGACAAGGAAATTTCAAGCAACTGAATGTAGATATCTAAGAACCTTCAGATAAATCTTATATTACATTTCTTACTAATTATCTTGAAAAATTCGAATAAATCTTTGTGATAAGTAATTTTTCTAGTGAATTTTATTTGTTGCTGTAGTGTGTTCTTCTGACTAAAATTTTTTTAGAAGTTTTTCAACTTCATTTTTAGGATAGATATTTTCCGTAAGGATGTCTTTAAGTTCTTCTTTGTGGGCTTTTTTTCATCTCTGCTGTAGATACCGCTTTATTTATTTTTTCTAAAAACTGACTTGTCACATTTTTCTTAATAGAATATGGATTAGGAATTGAAATACAATAATTTATTTGTATTCAACAGGTTTTTTTTATACAATTTTGTAAGGAATTTTCCATTTTCATAATGGATTGTAATATCTAAGAAGTAAATTTTCCCTTTTTTTTGCTATCTATTATAAATAATATGTCACCCATGTACGTACTACAGTATAATTCCAAAAATCCGCACAACTTGGTTCCAGAGGTTGTGCAGATTGTAGAATTCTGCGGATTTTAGAGAACCTGTGTGTGTTTACTAATACATGCATACTGTATAATACTAGTTCAAATAGGATGGTATGTATGTATGTATGTATGAATTATAGGCTTTCATTTGTTTAATAATTAGTAAAATTAATTAGTAATATGTATTTAATAATGTAATTAGTAGTATTTGGAATTTATATAGATATATACAGTATTTAATAAGTAAGTAAAATATAGGGAACAAATTCATAATACAGAACTGTATTAATTAATTGAATTTTTATTTACCAAATACTGTATATGTCAATCAAACATTCTGGCTGGCAAACATTCCATCAATGGTCAATTGTTTTAAATTTGGTTTCTCTCATTGAAGTTTTTCCTGAAGTCTATAAATCATCATTATTTCCTGTGCTGAAACACATTTCTGCTGTTCTAAAAAATTAATGTATTGTTCTTCCAACAAAATTCCATCACCTAAGGATATTTTTTTGGTAGTAGAATCCTCGCTGTCAGTGTCTGAACCGCCTGCATCAGGATTAATCACACTACCTATGATTTCACCATCAGTCATCATTTGGACTTCACTCTTGTCTGAAGAGTCCATTCACTCAACTATATCTTCGTCTCTAAATGCATTCATCATTGACACATTTGCTTGTTTGGCATATGCTAGAAGCCGCGTAGCGTAGCCTTTGATTTGGCCTAAACTCGTAATCCTCGGGTTCAGAGTCAATAAATATTTATGCTGGCCATAACTTATGCCATGCATTTATCAGAGTAGAACGTTTTACATTGTTACATGAACCTGCTATGAGTCCTTCATTGTGATATCTTTAATGAACGTTTTGATTGTTTGAAAATATTTATCAGAGTTCAACAGTTTCCTTAGGAATTCTCCTTTGTAGTCGCACTTCCAACTGTTAATTATGCCCTGTTCCATGGGTTGAATTAATGAAGTTGTGTTTGGGGGTAAGAAATTATTTGAAGTTAAATCTTCAGGATGTGCCCTGCAGTTGTCCCATACCAACAAAACTTTACAGTTTGGAGCAAGTCCGACCTCCACATAGTGCTTTCTGGCGTCTTTAATAAAGTGATTATTGAACCAGTCTGTAGCGAGTTTTTTGGTCATCCATGTTTTTTTATTACTGCGGTAGATCACAGGTAAAGCCTTTAAGCCCTTCAAAGCCCTAGGACAAACACTTTTTCCAATCACAAATGGCATACATTTGTGATTTCCAGAGGCATTGGAACAAAGAGCAACTGTTACTCTTTCTTTGCCTTCCTTAACACCGGAAGGTCCTACTTCATCAGCACACACTACAGTATGTCTTGGTAGACAACGCCAGAAAAGTCCAGTTTCATCCATGTTATAAATTTGATCAGGAGAAAGAGCTTCCTCCTGGACAAATTTGGCAAACACATCCAGAAACTCTTCTGCAGCTACCTTATCTGCTGATTCTTGCTCCCCTCAGGATTTTAAGTAACGAATTCCATGTATTCGTTTGAAGTGGGATAGCCATCCAACTGAAAAATTACAAGGCTCATCAATCTTCAGTTGCTGATGAAATAGCTTGGCTTTTTTGCATAAGAGTGGACCTGTAATTAGCATACCATCATTACGTCTTTGCCGAAACCACTCGTAAACAACAGCATCGAGCGTGGAGTTTCTAACTTCATGCATCGTTTTGAGATCAGCAATTTCAGAATTGCTATCACTCATTGCATAGAATTGCAATGTCTTGTCTTAGTGTTTCTTAATATCGTACACAGTCCGAACAGCAATACCAAAAATCTCCACAACATGCTTTGGTGCACCGCCATTATCAAGTTTTTGCAACAAGTCCATTTACTGCTGAATCGTTAAAGAGCTGTGCTTTCTCTTCACTCCTGACATTTTCTCATATTTCCAAACAATTATTCAAAAAATTTCACTTTGAAGACGTGAAACAAGACATAAAAAAACAGATTCTCACAGCACGTGTACCGGGAAAAAAATGTAAACACGCAATGCTAAGTTGCCAGATTACCCGCTTGATATGTGCTTCATTTGAACTTCAATCTCTCAGTACTGTAAAATCATTTTTGACCAAAAAAAATTTATATCATAAGTAACATTTTTCAAATAGAGAAAACACATAAAAAAAGATTTTAAAAACCTTTAAAAAGATCTTAAACATTTTTTTTATGTCAGTGGGAAAATAATTTTTTTTTATTTCTGAAACCTTTTTGTTTTTTTACCCATCTGTTAACTGTAACTGTGACCAGTGTTCGAATCCATGCAGATTTTAGGCAATTGCGGATTTTAGGAGTACGGATTTTCGGAATTGTACTGTATATAGGCAAACACATGTGGGTTGCATTAGGATCTTATCTTCAAAATTTGTGATTTAAAATAAATATTTCTAGATGAAAGAACCCATATTAGAAATTTAATTAAGTATTTAATTTAAGAAACTAAGAAGTCAACATGGGCTTTATTAATTGAATATTATCTTCTTAATCCTTACCTACTTAAAAATTTTACTCACTAAAAAGAACTATCATTATTAAAATGCCTCATTTACAAAATCCTTAAATGAGCGAGTGTTTTGAATTCAAGAAATTTTATGAATGATGCGTTTTAATAATGATAGTTCTTTTTAGTGAGTAAGTCAATTTTTATGTTGGTTGGGATTAAAAAATAATATTAGAGTTTTCAAGCTTTTAGATTAAATTATCTGTAAATCTTTAAGAAGTTAGCTGCACATTACCACAGGGAGAACTTGGAAGCATAAATGCATAAATGTGAGAACTTGGAAGCATAAATGCACCATATGCATAAAATGTGGATATAGGAATTTAGCGCGATGTACTTTGCTGAAGGGTCACAAAAATCATAAAAGTACATCAGTAAGTACATAAAAAATCATAAAAGTACATAAGTGTGGGTGATGAGCCCACAGTTCCAGTCTTTTTGCCAATGTCACACAGAACTAGCTGGTACCTCTCCAAGATTAATAGAGGCCATTGTTGCTGTTGTGTGTGCCATTGCTGCCCAGATACTTCTGTAGAAGGTACTGAATAAATATGGTATTACTGGGAATATACTTAATAGTGTGAAAGCCATGTATGATGACAGTAGAGCACGTGTACGAGTGACTAGTGTTTTATCGAAATGGTTTTCTATTAGTGTAGGAGTCAGAGAAGGTTGTGTACTGTCACCTTGGCTGTTTAATGCATTTATGGATGCATGCATACGTGATGCCAAAATGGGTGATACTGGTTTATGTCTTGGTGATATTCGTGTGTGCAGATAGCTGTATGCTGATGACACTGTCCTGTTGACAGAGAGCAAAAGTGAGTTGCAGAGTATGTTGTCTCGGATGTGCGAAGTTTGCATGAAATTCAAACTGAGTATAAATAAGGGAAAATCCAAAGTTATGGTTTTTGAGAGAAGAACTGGTAGTACTGAATGTAATATATGTCTAAAGGGCACAGTGATTGACCAAGTGAATGAGTTTGTGTATTTAGGAAGCATGTTTGACAGAGAGAACAAATTGGATGGTGAAATCAGTAGGCGAGTAAATTCTTCATTGAAAGTCAAGGCTGCTTTGGGAGGGTTTCACAGGAATGATGGGTTCTCAAGAGAGTCCCGTATGGCTGTATATGAAAATGTAATTGTTCCTACTCTGATGTATGGCAGTGAAACCTGGATACTACAGAAGAAGCATAGGAGTCGTTTGTGTGCTGGAGAAATGTATTACTTACAAGGGGTTTGTGGCAAGACACTTTCTGATTGTGTGAGGAATAAAGAGGTGTTGCAGTTGTGTAATGCGAAGCAAAATGTTGTTAGTAATTTATTTTTAGGTGGTTTGGCCATGTTGAAAGAATGAGTGATGAGATGCTTACTAAGAGAATTTTTTCAGCCTAAGTGGCAGGAATGAAAAGTAGAAGAAGGCCAAGGAAATCATGGGAGGACCAGATTCAGGAATGTCTGCTTGAGAAAAAGATCATGAGTATAAAATACAAAAGGCCTTGTGTGCAGCGTATGATGGATGTCAATGAAGCTGGAGCTGTGTGCCAAGATCATTGTAAATGGAGACATTTGTTACATCAACGGTAAATAAATTCTAGTTACACCAGTTAAACGTTTACTTGGCAGAAGGCCTTTCTTTGAGGAGCTAACTTCTGAATCTCAGAGAACAGCTCAATGATATGTATATATGTATGTACTTTGCTAACTGTAAGTATACTATACTTTTGCTTTTACCACTATAAAAGGTTTGCATATCATGCTGGTTATAAGGGTGCACATATTATGTGGAAAAGAAGCACAATACTTTGAGTACAGCAAATGCCATGGAAAAGTCCAAGCACACATAATGAAAAGTAATAACGTTCTTGTAGAAGTTTATTAGAAAGTACAATACAAGCAATATACATATAACACAGTTCTTATGGCATGAACTTTTACAAGAGACAAGAGCTTGGCACAGATATGCTGGAGCCCGAGGAAGCACACATAATGCTACACAGTGAAATTTATCAAAATGGTGGAAAGTCTCCTGTGTGACTTTAATTTCTGATTAGATGACAACATGCTGCAAATAGTCACTGATAACTGATTTCTACTAAGTCTCATAATTTCACACTCACATTATACAGAAGGCAATGACACACTGGAACTAATGTCTAAATTCAAGAGGAACTTTTATGTAATGTTGATATGCATTTCGTCTAATTAATCACTTTAAAGAACAAATCTGACAAAATAAAGCTCATGTAAACTATCACATCAATTCAACCAATCTCACGTTCAGGTAACTGTGTTTATACAATCATTTCTGTGTTACGTGAACAAATATTTTATGATTTTTGCTTATATAAAACAAGCTTTAAAATGATAGTGTTTCACTTAAAAAAGCTCATTGTTCACACTTAAAAGGCTAACAAAGGCTAAAAAAAATTTTTTTGGCTCTTCTGAAATTTGTAAAGGCCAAAAAAAGACTGCTACACAAACAAAGCATTGTCTTGTTCTTTTGTCCCCAACAACCATACAAGACTGAGCTTTATCCCTAAGCTGAGTTTCCTTGCCCCATTTCAGAAACAGAAATCAAGAGTAATCATAATAGCTATATATGATACATATCAGCTGAATTAAATACTGTTTTGCACATTAGTAGTCTTTTAGACATCAGGTCAACATTCCACTGAACTAGGGTTAACGACTCACATTATTAAAAAAAGGGGTAACATACCTTTCTTGAATGTCTGCTTTGGAATGTACGGCTGCAATGTAAGCACAGCTTCATTGCTTCTTATTTTCTTTATGGCAGTTTATCTGTGTCATTCTTGCAATCTAATAATATTTCACATACTTAACTATTTGTGAAGTCATTATGGTAACAGATGAAGAAATTCAGTATCGATGGATAGTAGTCAATATTCACCAAGAGAAATAACAGGGTTCCCACTCAAAAGTAATAAAAAAATTTCCTGACTTTTCCAGGTTCTCCAGGTGGTTTTTAAAGTTTTCCAGAGTGGCATGTTGCAAAGAATTGTTACATTTCATTCCATTCCATTCATTTTTCTCACCAAAGCACACACTTGTAAATTCTTTACGTAATTTGTCTTTATAAAATTACCTGCTTTTCATTAATAACAACTAACTGTGCACATTATTTTCTGTACCAAAGTTCCATGAACTTTTGTGAATACTACTCACATGGAATTTTTAAATACATTCCCATAGAAACAGGTCATATATAAGAAAAAATCTGTCAGTTGAATAGTTTCAGTTTTTCTATAACACAATGCAGCTAAGCTTAATGATGGAATGGCTCTGTTCAAAGAAACATGTTTCAAGAGAACCAACAGACAAAGGACTTTGATCCATCATTTGGTTGGTTCTCTTGTGAATTGTGTTTCTTCAAGCAGGAACCATTGTGCCTAATTGTTCCATGTTATAACAACTGCCTGCAGAAATTGAACAAAAGCTTAATAACTGGCAATTTAAAAAATTCAATTTTGCATCTTTTTTTAGAGAATAAAGGAAATACTTAATATAACTAACTGAAGGTAAGACCTACCAAATTCTAGGCAGTCAGTAATTGCAAGCAAAAGTTTAAAATCTTGAAAAATAAGTTCTTTTGGCAAAATAAAGTATCCATTGATTTTTACAAATAAAAAAAAGGGCAATTTTCCCTGAGTTTTCCCTGATTTTTGGAACCATTTCAAATTCCCTGAGAATTCCAGGTTGAGTGGGAACCCTGGAAAATGTCTTACATCACTCGACAAAACACTACATGAATATAATAAAAGAAAATAAAAACAATAAAAGTCAAGAAAAATCACCAAAGTATGAACAGTCATAAGTCAGATGAAATATACGAAGTCACAAAAAGTTCAGGTGAAATACGTTGACGAACGATGTCTGCATAACCGACCGGTTTCAGCTGTCTGCTGCAGCCATTTTCATAGATCTGACTAGTGCACTTGCACTCGCTCACTGAGATTCAATCAGCTTCCAACACGTTGGTTTTCTTCTGTAGGAAGTGTGCCCGTATGTTTGCGGACACATGAAGAACCTGGATCAAATGCTGCACGATTGTACATCCCAATTTGTCGTTAGGTGTTATACAGAGTCCATTTTTATCTCATTTTCATTTCTTTCATTCTCTATTTTTTATTCTTTTTTATTTGTTGATGGGTTTTAAAAGTAGATATTAGCTTGATGTTTTCCCAATCTGGGTCTGCTTGGTTATTAATACAGTTAATACATATCAAATACGTGGAGATAATGTAAATGGACGATGTCAATACGCATTCGTGTAGTGAGATGCTGACTGATAAACCATGCATTGCGCTGAGAATTGTTGGCGCTGTAGCGTAAATTCGAACGCACTCGACTAGTTATCGAGAGTTCTGGGGTTCGATCCCAGCAGTGCCGGAATACAATTTTTCAGTCGCTATGCGTTGTTTAAAAAATAACGTGGAAAGAGTGATGACATCGTCCATTTATATTAATACAGTGTTGTATCAATGCAGGTTTTTTTTTTTTTTTTTTTGTCGCTGATTCCAATTAGAGATATGTTCATTTAATCTCCTTCTAATTCTCTTTTTAGTACTTCCTACATATACTTTGTTGGGCTGGTTATCTTTAATTGTAGGAAAAACATATACACCTGCATTGTCCAAAATGGATGGATTGTTTTGTTCTTTAGTTAGTTCTTTCGAGATATCAGTCACGGTTTCTGCAGTGGATAGATTCTGCATATGACATTCTTTTTTAAGTATGCACATATGCTAAAAAGATTCATAAAACCGAAATATTGATACCACAAAAAAATATAAAATACAAAAAAAAAAAAAAAAAAATCCATAAAGGAAAAAAATAAAAAATAAAATAAATTGAAATGCTCATATGCTAAAAAGATTCCTAGGACTGAAATATTGATACCACAAGCAGAAAGCATAATTCAACAGCTGCCAAAAGGCATACAAAATCCTATACATTTCAAGTTAGTTCGTGCTTATGATAGTGCAAATAAATTACAACCTCTGTTAAAATATGAAAGACAAGCTCTACTAGACATTCAAAAAGATCCTACAATAAAATGTATTATAGCAGGTAAAGCTAAACAGATGATTATTATCGAAAAAACTGAATACGACATTAAAATGGAAGAGGCCATAAAGAATTTGGATTTGCTGAAATTGAGTGGAACCCAATGGATAGTATTTTGAGACAACTTGCAAATTTTAAAAACCATAGTATGTTACCAGCAGCAATTAAAAAGAAGGTATACCCCCCAGTGGGTGCAACCGTTCCAGGCATTTTTGGCAAGATAAAAACCCACAAGCAGAATAGTCCAATTAGACCTATAGTTCACAAAAGTATTGCACCTACCATTAAATTTGAATGTGCTTTATTTCAGTATTTAAAACCTTTTTTTGCAGACCATATTTATAGTATAGGCAACTCTTCCAAAGTTATTGATAAATTAAAAACAGTTAATAATTATAAAATGCTAAGTATGGATATCATTTCACTATTTCCTAATACTCCAGTAGATGAAGCAATTACGCTAATTGATGCAAAATTATAACAAAATCAAGTTGTAGATGATGAAAGAATGAGTATTAATAAAGCACTTATCTTCATCAAAAATAGTAAATTTTTTTTTCACTTCAATAAGAAAATATTTAAACAAATTTCTGGAGCTCCGAGTATTTGAAAATAGTTTTTCAAATGGGTCAGTATTTGAAAAACTATTTTCAAATACTGACTAGTACCTACCTGATGGGATGTAAGGTCAGGTGATGCGTAACATCACAGCCTCTCCTTGACAAATGTCAACCCCGCCTTCTCGTGGTGCATCCTGTTCCCACTAAAGGGGCTCTGGCGACCGCCCATAGCGGTATAACTATACCATCGGGATCAGAGGAAATTCTATCCCACACTCACCAACCCGCTTGGCCAGCGTGGTGAGTTATGGCCAAACCCCTCCAAAATGATTCCACAACTTAAATCTTGGCCCTCAGTCTCCGGCAGCTGGAATGTACCTGGCCAAGGCAGCGGCCAGTGCGACATGAAGGCAGAGGGTGCTAAGAATCCCCGGAGGACCGGACTAGGCTGCCATCTGATGCTGACCTTGGCTACTTACAATGGACGCTCCCTATCTTCTGATTCAAGGCTTCTTGAATTGGAAGAGGAACTACAAAGGATCAAGTGGGACATCGTGGGGCTAAGTGAGGTAAGGAGAAAAGGAGAAGATCTCATCGAACTGAAAAGTGGACATCTCTTCTACTATCGTGGGACAGATACTGGCAGAACTAGTGGTGTTGGATTTATAATAAACAAGAAACTGAAGGATAAAGTTGTAGAAGTTGAAAGTTCCTCTGACAGAGCTGCACGACTTGTTATCCAACTCTCGAAAAGATACCAGGTTCAGATTATTCAAACTTATGCACCCACCACAAGTCATCCTGAAGAAGAAATTGAAGAATTTGATGAGGAAATTTGTCATCTAAATAATAAAGGTAAGCAGCACTTGAAAATAATTATGGGAGATTTCAATGCAAAAATAGGGCAACGGCAACAGAATGAAACTTCAGTAGGTAAATTCGGTCATGGCAACAGAAACCAGCGTGGAAATACTCTCGTTGAGTTTGCAGAGGCAGAAGGGTTTTTCATCTTGAACTCCTTCTTCAAGAAAAAGCCACACAGGAAATGGACATGGAGACATCCAAATGGGACGACAAGTGAAATTGATTTTATTATGTGTAACAAAAAATTCGTCATAGAAGACTGCAGTGTGCTAAACAAGTTCAACACAGGTAGTGACCATAGATTGGTGAGATGTAAGATGCACCTCAACACTAAACTTGAACGTGGCAAGCTCATAAGACAAACAAAATCTATTGACATAACCAACCTTAAAAAACACCATAATACCTTCAAGTTAGAACTGAAGAACAGGTTCTCTGCTTTAGAAGGCCTAACATCGGAAGAAGTGGACATCTCTGAAGTTAACAGAAAAGTAACCAAAGCTCTTATGGAAACAGCAACAAAATTAGCTGGGTCTAAGAACAAGTTGCATGTGAAAAAATTATCAGGAAAAAACCAAAATGTTGATGCAAAAAGAAGAGAGATGAGGACAACTAAAGAAGATGTGACTTCCAAAGTGGAATATATAGAGCTATGCAAGACAGTAAGAAAAAGTATCACTGAAGACGTAAGAAAATTCAACTGTGAACTAGTGAGGAAAGCAATTGAAAACAACCAAAGCCTAAAGATAGCAAAGGGACATCTCAGTAAGGAAGAAAACAGATTATGGCACTGAGAAAAGAAGATGGTTCTGTAACAAGAAATAGAGGCGAAATTTTGACAAGAGTGAAAGATTTCTACTCCAAATTATATGAAAGGGATGATATATGCACTCCAGACATCATGAAAGATACCAGTACCAGAGTTCCTCCAGTCCTTCCAGCAGAAGTTGCACATGCAATCAAGAACATGAAGCGAGGAAAAGCTCCAGGAGAAGATGGAATTACTGTAGACATCATACAAGAAGCAAGTGGAGAAATCGAAACAGTACTCGCCCAAATTTTCACTCGATGCCTTAATGAAGGAAAGATTCCTGAGGATTGGATCACCGCTACAATGATCCTGCTACATAAGAAAGGTGACATTGAGGATCTCGGAAACTACAGACCTATCAGCCTCCTATCAGTAGTTTATAAAATCTTCACTAAAGTTCTTTCACACCGCTTGAAGGTAGCACTAGACATGGCTCAACCGAGAGAACAAGCTGGATTCAGGAGTGGCTACAGCACAATAGATCATATCCACGTGCTGAGAGAACTAATTGAAAGAGCGAGGGAATATGAACTTCCATTGTGCATGGCTTTTATCGATTATGAAAAAGCCTTTGATTCGGTGAAACCATCAGCTGTTACAATGGCTCTGAAAACCTGCGGTATTGAAGATGCATACATTAATATTATTAATAACATCTATGAAAATGCAAGTGCAAAGATTAGGCTGTTTGAAAATACAACACACGTAAAAATTGGAAAGGGAGTGAGACAAGGTGACACTATATCTCCGAAGCTCTTTAATGCCACATTGGAGGGTGTTTTTCAGTCGCTGAGCTGGGAAAACAAGGGGATAAAGATTAATGGAGATTATCTAACCCACCTTCGTTTTGCTGATGACGTAGTCATTTTTGCAACTACCCCATCAGAGCTGCAGAGTATGATCCAGGAACTTGCTGACAAGAGTAAAGAAGTGGGATTAAAAATGAACTTTCAGAAGACAAAAGTGATGTTCAATGCTTTTACAAGAAATGAAGATTTATCGATTGATGGAGAAAAGCTGGAGATAACAGACACGTACGTTTATCTTGGACAGCAGATATCAAGTGAGGGTCACATTGATGAAGAAATTAATCGGCGTACAAAACTTGCCTGGAGAGCTTTTGGAAGAAACAGCATAATTTTCAAGAGCAATATGCCATTATGTCTTAAAAGAAAAGTGTTTGATCAATGCATCCTTCCAGTGCTTACGTATGGTGCAGAGACTTGGACCTTAACTAAAAGAGACATACAAAGGCTGCAGACAACTCAAAGCAGCATGGAGAGGTGCATGCTTGGTGTAACCAGGAGAGATAAGAAGAGGAACTCGTGGATCCGAAAAATGACAAGAGTGGAAGACATCATGATCAGAGTTAAATCCCTGAAATGGCAATGGGCTGGACATACTGCCAGAAGGACAGATCATCGATGGACAGCCGAAATTTTAGATTGGATTCCAAGGGACAGGAAAAGACCCAGAAGAAGACCACATAGGAGATGGGTGGATGAAATTCGAAAGTATGCAGGGGTGACATGGAGGAGACTGGCACAAGACAGACCGTTGTGGAGGAAACTTGGGGAGACCTTCGTCCAGCAGTGGATTGATAATGGTTGACAATGATGATGATGATGACCTACCTGATGTGTTTTTGAGATATGTAGATGACATCCTGATCCTGTGGCAGCACTCCGAAGACGATATGAACAACTTTTATACAACTATTAAAGTCACTGTTGGAAAAAGAAGTTAATCAACAACTAAATCACTTGGACATTTCTTTATTTAATAAAGTTCCAAAAATGCAATACACAATATACCGTAAGTCTTCCTACATACCAACAATTATTCCGTATTGTTCTAATCGCACATGCAAATATAAGATCTCAGCCTTTTATTTTTATACCTAAAGAGCTATTATTACTCATTCATCTTCAAGGGCAGCAGAAAAAGAAGAAACGAACAGGATAAAGAATTTGGCTACTGACTTTGGTTATAATAAATCTCTTATTACTTATACTTACAATATGCTTAAAAATCCAAATTTACACAACAACAATACTTTAAGAGAGAATAGGAAATATAGTGGTAAATTTCCATTTGTTCCACCTATATCCAGCATACTTAAAAAAGAATGTTATAAGCAGAATCTATCCATTGCAGAAACTGTGACTAATATCTCAAAAGAACTAACTAAAGAACAAAACAATCCATCCATCTTGAACAGTGCAGGTGTATATGTTATTCCTACAATTAAAGATAACCAGCTCGACAAAATACAGTATATGTAGGAATTACTAAAAGGAGAATCAGAATGAGATTGAATGAACATATCTTTCACTGGAATCAGCAACAAAAAAAACAACAACAACAACAAAAAAAAACCTGCAATGATACAGCACTGTATTAATAACCAAGCAGACCCAGATTGGGATAACATCACACTAATATCTACTTTTAAAACCCATCAACAAATATTAACATCCGAAGCTGTAGTTATTGAACAAACAAAGAACAAAAACTGTAATTTGAACATTCTGTACGAATTGCCATATGCTTGGAAATACCTCATAGGAAAAGAAAAAGAACATAATATAGAACAGAATAAGAATAAAAAAGAATAAAAAATAGAGAATGAAAGAAATGAAAATAATATAAAATTGAACTCTGTATAACACCTAGCAACAAATTGGGACATACGTCGTGCAGCATTTGATCCAGGTTCTACATGTGTCCGTAAATATGCGCGTGCACTTCCTGCAGAACAAAACCAATGTATTGGAAGCTGATTTAATCTCAGTGAATGAGTGCAAGTGCACTAGTCAGACCTATGAAAATGGCTGCAGCAGACAGCTGAAACCAATCGGTTATGCAACATTCGTTCATCAATGTGTTTCACCTGAACCTTTTTGGGACTTCGTACATTTTATCTGACTTACGACTGTTCATTTGAATTTTTCCGTGACTTACTTATAAACATGGAAAGAGCAATGACCTCTGTTTGATGTTCCTAGTCCACGTCAAATGTCTGAATTAATTATTCATTCGCCTTCTAATTATTTGTTCAGTTGCTTACTTAACCATCTTTGGTAAATCCACAGCATAATGTGAGGCTCCAAGAAGCAACCTGCCAAATTGGCTTGGCAGTTAGTGTGTGTGTGAGTCTGGAGAAATTTGAGGCTGTTGTGATGCAGTGGAAGCATATCCGGCGCGTAACTGGAAGACCCTGGTTTCAATTCCCGGTGGCGGCTAATGTGAATTTTTGCGTGACTCACTTATAAACGTGGAAAGAGTGATGACCTCTGTTTGATGTTCCTAGTCCATGTCAAATGTCTGTATTAATTGTTCATACTTTGATGATTTTTCTTGTTTTTTATTGTTTTTAATTGGTTTCACTTTCTTTTATTATATCCATGTAGTATTTTGTCAAATGACCTAAGACATTTACTCTTGGTGAATATTGACTACTATCCATCAATATTGAATTTCTTCATCTGTTACCATAATGACTTCACAAATAGTTAAGTACGTGAAATGTTATTAGATTGCAAAAATGACACAGATAAACTGCCATAAAGAAAATAAGAAGCAATGAAGCTGTGCTTACATTGCAGCCGTACATTCCAAAACAGACATTCAAGAAAGGTATCTTACCCCTTTTTTGAATAACGTGAGTCGTTAACCCTAGTTCAATGGAATGTTGACCTGATGTCTAAAAGACTACTAACATGCGAAACAGTATTTAATTCAGCTGATATGTATCATATATAGCTATTATGATTAATCTTCTACCCAAGTAACTTTTCGAGTCTACACGACATGGATTAGAATATATGAATACAGAAATCAAGGTTTTTTACACGAAATGAAAACCCAGATGTCCCATTACTAACAATGCTAAAGGAAAACTAAGAGCTATCAATAATGCCCCAATTGCTGATATTAACTTGTATGCATGATTACAATTCAAGAATTTCAAATTGTGCATAGTCTTAATGAAAAATATTTCTGTTTCACTTTCATTTTCTATTTTGCAGAACCTTTTTGCTGCAATGTTCATTCACAGAAGTCCTATTTTTTTAATGTTTTCACTATATATCACAAGACTGATTCTTAAGTATGATTTTAATGTAGATATTGGAAGGATAATATTAAATGTGCCTTTGACCTCAAGGAACATATTGTAAGTTTTTACATGTATTAGTTATGTGAAATTACTTTTTTGTTATATGAGATTTCACTTATGAGAAAATTTTCTGTATGGACTGAGCTTGCATAGTGGCTGAGGGATGGATGCCTTTATATAGCTTTGTTTCTAAATTTTCTGAGGGTTTTCAAACTACGTATGTTCCTGCTAAACTAACTGCAGTCAAATGCAATTTGTCAAGTATTTGTTCACTGCATGAGACATAGTAAAATAAATTGCTCTTGTCACTATGTAAAGATCAGAAGCACAGGGAGGAACAGACAAACAAAAAATGGACTGTGATATGCAACTCAGAATGTTGAACTCATACTAAATAGTTATAAATTACAGGGAAATGATAAATTATACAGGCAATGTCAGAAGTGGAGAAAATGTAAACTTCATTACAGAAATTTGATGGTATTACACCACGGTGATCAATTGTACTGGTCACAGATTACAGACACACAATCATAATTTCTGACAGCACTGACTCCATACAAATCATACCTACAACATCATTTGTAGTGTAAAAAGACTACTAAGCAATACTGCATTCGAGCAGCATATCATTCCGCCTAGGTTTTCTATAACTAACAGGGACTGTGTGTATGTGTGTGTGTGTGTGTGTGTGTGTAAAATTTGACGTGTAATGAAAAGGCACTGAAATTTAAATAAAAATGAATTTCTGCTATTCATGTAAATGGAAATAAATTTCTGCTTTCAAAGAGAAAATAGAAGAACTACATGCACAACTCTTCTTTAAGATGATAAAAATCTACATTTATCAGCAAAATTAACATCCACAAATAAATATTAACATAAATCCAGATTTCGAATATATGACATTCACTGATAATTATTGTTTAACATAGAATCTTGTTATCAGGAATAAAGCCACACTCAGTTTAAAGCCACTGGTAAACTTATCACAAAAGAATTCTTATTTGATGATGATGATTCTTACCCCCCCTTCCCCATTACCCACCGATATGACTTTCATCAAAGATAAATGACACAATGAAGGGAGGTGTTAAGAAAACTGTTTTTAATACATTTTGAATCTAATAATATTGGAGGTGAAAGAACTGTAGACAAGTGCAAAGTTTTGCAGTAAAAGGCAGTCATCACCACTACTTCATTGCAGTACTTGTGTAACTCTTCCCTCCTAATGGGAAAAATATCTTAACGGCCCATTCATGGGAGGGAGAAAGAGCTATGTATAAAACCATAAGTGTTTCACAGTGAAGTGTTCATTATCAGTTGAAGATGCAGTGAATTGAATATCATTTAGCCTGTGGTAGACACTTACAGTAGTTTATAGGTTTAGAAGTGGAGAGGTACCACCCTAATTTAACATCTGAGGAAGTGTGTGATAATGGAAGTACATACAATTTTGTGGTTTTTCGCAGGCTCACTGACTGTACTACAAGCAAGGCCAAAAGGAAATCCACATTTAACCCTCTCTAGCACAACAGAAGAAAGGAAAATACTGACTAAAAGAAAAAAGAAAACACTAAAGCATACTTTACGAATCTGAATAAAGGTTTATAAACAGTAAATTGCAAACCACTTGAGCTCAAAACAAAAGACCAGATTAAACCTTGAACCCTTGCTGTCTCCCAGATTACCTATTCATATATAACCATGCAGGTTTCAAAACTTCATTTGTGTGACTGCTAAGTTTCCATGTTATTTATCAATGAAGACTTGGCTGAATTATTTACAGCACCTACTATAAATGATTCATGAAGCTATTTGCTTTAATATCATGAATGATGTATGAAATTTATGTTACTGAAAACAGTTATAAGCCACACCTATTTGAACACCACATTTCAGATCTGCATGCTTGTAAAATTGAGTTTAGTACCCCACGGTTATAATCAGAAACTATGGGAGATTGAAACTGTAAGTCCACTTTATTTTAAATTACTATTAGGTGTGTGTAATTTCTAAATAGATGTGACATTTTCGTTTTTCCTTTTCTTTTTATCCATAGAACATAGGCATGACAATGAAATATCCCCTGTTTTTAAAAATTTTCACCACCAATCTTGCTGAGGCCCATCTACATTTCTCCACTACCCATACTTTGGGAAATTGTGCTCCAACCAAAATGAAACGATATGTTTGCCTACCCTTTTACATATGTGCCCACACACAGATTGCCATTAAATATCTCCTGTTCACTTATTTGAAGAGCTGGCTGCACTGCTGCTAGTTCAATAACTAATTATGGCATTTTTATTAAAAAAAAGAAGAGAAAAGAAAAGAAGCATGAATGAATACTCTATCCAAGGAAAATATTACATTATTATAATTAAATAATTGTTACAAACTCAAAACCCAAAATAGTGAACATTTTGCTCAGATATTAATCTCAGTTTTTTTATTTATTTTTTTATTTATTTTAATTCAAAATATATATAGTGCACCACAACCACATGTAGGCATATCAGTAGCAATAAACTTTTTCTCTTAACCATTCTTTTTTATGTGTATACACATGCAGGACTTTTTATTTCTGGCAACATTCCAGCTACTTTTTTAAAACATAATTTTTGGTTTTGAGTTTTGGAACAATTATTTAATTATAATAACATAATATGTCCTAAGTACTATAAAACTTTTATGGATTACTAGCTCTTTTTAATATAATAATATAAAATAATATGAGCATGAGAATTATGTTTTTGCAGTTTATACTATAACAACAATAAGGTTAAAAAACAATGTTCAAAAACTTGAGCTGCCTTTCATTAGGTCAAATGCCCTCCCTTCTCTTGAACAATTATATTTAAAAATGCTGGCACCTATCTCACCAGAAAAGAAAAATCACTGTGCACATGCATAAATAAGGTACAGCTAAAAAATGTGAAGGCTGCTCATTTGTGTCTTTTTATTAACCTCTGCTGCATCTCGGTGTTTAATACTTACTGAACTGTTATTTTTTTAATATTTAAGTGAATTGTTTATCATACTTACATTACTTATCAGTTCGACAATTTGAATGTATAGATATTTATGTATGTGTGTGGAAGAGCAAGTCGCATTATAGATTATTTGATTCTCATACACAGGGTTCAAGTTATGAGATAACTACCTCTATTTATAGTTTTGGAAGCATTTAGATTAAAACAAATTACCATTCTAACCACAAAAATACAAGATAATAATTTGTGAAGATTAAATATATTATTGTCTTATTTTCCAGATAGTTTCTTTTTATAGTCACATTAAAAAAATCTTGATCATTAATTTTCTATTGAAAAAGGTCCCCAATCAAAGACAATACAGCAAAGGCTATCCATGTCCAGACTGATTCCTAAAGGAAAACAAATAGAGAGAAGAACAGTAACTTCTATGATCATAAAAAAGTGCAAAATGCAGAGCTACTGAAAAAAATATAGTTCAGAGCTACTGAAGAAAATATAAAACAACACTTTTTTTCATTAACAAAAATCTGAGAAAAAAATGGATTTAAATTATCTACAGCTCCATTTTCAAATTGTACTAAACTGTATACCATAGATAATCACTAGGGCGGTGCGAAAAAAACAAAATTTTTGATTCTCAAAAGCTGTAGCGTTTAAAATATGTGGTTGGTGGTCAGTATGTCACAGCTTAAATTGTTTTTGATTCAGAGAATCTTCCATCCACACTTTTACATCAAAGTTTCAAATTTTCAGCCAAAAATTAATTTTTTTAACTAAAAGCAAATACATCTCACTTTCGCAGGTTTTTCATTTATAGACCTCAGGTAAGTAAAATAAAACTATAAAAATGTTTCATCTTGTCATAGAAGACACCTGGGATCATGGGTGTAACATTCATTTTTTTGGGAAACCAGTCAATTTACGTCTGATTCAGGAACTGTTTCAGACAGGCGCATGCTGCATTCTTAGCATTGTACAGATCCGATATATGGATTATTTGATTGCAATATGATGCAGTGCGTTCTCGCAAAACACCCTATTCATTCCTTCCCCCCACTCCCCAGAGTAAGTGCTGCTAAGCTGGGGGGAGGGGTCTAAGCGGCTTACCAAACACGAAATATGCAGCAGGGTGAATGACGTTGTGTTACAAGTGCTTGTTTTTGTCCTAATTGAACTTGTAAGAATGAGTGCAGTCAGCACATGTTTCCAGTTGAGTATGGAGTTGGGTTTTGAACAAGATCCGAAGTTCAGCGATCGTGTGTTGCCCTCTTGTGGAGATGTGCTGAGGTATTACTTCTATGAATGGAGAGAGCTGCATGGGAAACAAAACCCTTCATTCTCAGAAGTTGGAGATACTGTTGTTGCAAGAGTACAGAAAATCTGGACTAAGGCCTCAATTCTTGTGGTCAGCGATCAATGGATCAAAGCAATGCTGAAACAAGGGTGGCCGCAGCTTGTTTTGAAATGCCGTATCTGTCACATTTTGCCGCAAAAGACGAGTTTTTGTAGTCTTGTTAGTTTACATGGAACTGGACATACTTTGAATTCTGGGTCATCATCTAGTTTGGGTTTTTTAATTTCATACTCTCTGGATGTCACCATGTCATCCATATTCACTTCAGAATTACAAATAAGTTCTTTGTTACATTTCTTTTTGACGTTCTCATCTTCTTCAGATTTTCTTGCATACCATTTTTGCAGGGTATCTGTTGTCACCTTATCCAGTGGTCCAATTCCTTCCATTCATGTTGTTTTTTGGTCTTGCAGAAAATTTATCTCAGTTCACGGCACTTTCAAATCCTTTCCACAGGTACATTTGTCTATGCCTTTGCATGTGCAAGCCGCTACATCAAAGAGTTTTTCCATTCGATTCCAATATTCACTCACCTTTATTGCTGAAAATTCTGTTTTCTTCTTTGTGTATGATTTGTTTAACTTCTGGTATGAATCAACCTCTGACCTGAGCATTGCTTTTATTTGTTGATTGCTGACCATAGGAATTGACGCCTTAGTCCAGATTCCCTTTACTCTTGCAGCAACAGTATCTCCAACTTCTGAGAATGAGGGGTTTTGTTTTCCATGCAGCGACTTTTGCTCTCTCCATTTATAGGAGTAATACCTCAACACATCTCCACGAGAGGGTAACACATGATCCCTGAACTTCAGATCTAGCGCGAAAACCCAACTCCATACTCTACAGTCAACCTGAAACATGTGTTGACTACACTCATCTTCACAAGTTCAATTATGACAAAAACAAGCACCCGTAACACAGCATCATTCACCCTGCTGCATATTTTGTGTTTCATAGGCTGCTAGGGCTGTGTAAGCAGCTTAGTGGCGCTTACTCTGGGGAGTGGGGGGAGAACGAATAGGGTGTTTTGCGAGAACGCACTGCATCATATTACAATCAAATAATCCATATATCGGATCTGTACAATGCTAAGAATGCAGTATGTATCTGTTTGAAATGGTCCCCGAATCAGATGTAAATAGACTGGTTTCTCAAAGAAATGAACGTTATGTCCTTGAGCCCAGGGGTTTTCTATGATGAGATGAAACATTTTTATAATCTTATTTTATTTACCTGAAGTCTATAAATGAAAAACTTGTGAAAGTGAGATGTATTTGCTTCTAGTTAAAAATTTTGATTTTTGGCTAAAAATTCGAAACTTTGATGTAAAAGCGCAGATGGAAGATATTCTGTGAATCAAAAACAATTTAAGCTATGGCATACTGACTACCAACCACAATTTTTAAACACTAAGGCGTTTGAGAATCAAAATTTTAGTTTTTTTCACAATGCCCTAATATGCACCCTATTGTATGAAATTGCTACAAAATATAATTATCCAGAGAAGTGTCATACATACGTATGCAGCAGTGGTAAGAATGCAAAGACACATACTACATAATTATGCATACCAGCATTCTTCAAAACCATATGATTCATTATTAAAATACTAATATTATGGAATGAATAACATAACTAAGGCCCTATAAATTATGCTGCAATATTTTTGAAATTATGTAGCAACTTATTGAAATTATGCAGACAATATGCAGACTAGGAAAAATAGAGTACTAGTATACAGGAATACTAAAAAAAAATCCACTTCGAATGGAATATCCATAATCTAAAGCAACTTATGGGAATTTACTAGGAAATTTTTTCATTTATAGCAAATTTTCGGAGAAAACTCTTCTCCTTCTTCAGGCTCTCTTGTTGATAAACTCTTTATTTTCTTCTCTGTAATAGTTACAAAAACAAATAGACTATTTTAAGAACAGAATATTTTCACTGTGGTAGTGATTACTTTATGGAAATATTAGAACAGAATATTTCCATAAAGTAATCATTACCACAGTGATGATTACAGTTTGTTAAAATAAAGAGATGTTTGTCCAGCAGCCAAAATTCCTGTAAACTCATTGTTTTGAAAATATTTGGACGTAACATGACATCACTCTTTCACAGTATACAGAATTAGATAACACTGAGAGTACTTGCCTTGCTTTTCGTGTTTGTCCTGAAAATCCCTCTGAGACTTACTCTGAATTTCAGAATTTGATTACATCAGGAACTGTACATTCCTTTACATATTCCTTTGCATGCAGCGAACTCAAGTCTAACTGACGAGTCATCAATTCCTGGAAAATACTTTTGAACACTACATCGTAATCAATATCCAGGTTGACAAAACTTGAGTCTTCACTTTTGTGGAAATGGTCCCTTTTCTGGACAATAGTAAATGTACAACTTTGCTATGGTTTTGTACTTCTTGCAGAAACAAATTATGTGCAGCTTTATTGTTTCTGCAAGAAGTTAAACAATTAGAATAGGTTGTCTTCGATTTTAGCTATAATTCAGATCACAGATTGAGTACCTTGTTGCATGTCTTGTGAATAGACACCCACATGTTTTAAAGAAGAGTGGGGTTTCCATCAGGATCTGGGTGTGTTCCCAAATGAACTAAAAGTCTTTGCAGATGTATTTATTTTCTATCAGGGACTTACACACATTGAGACTGGCAGTGTCAGGAGTACCATTTCACTGTCAGAGAAGTCTATCTGAACTGTTCCAACTAAAAATTAGTAACTAATTCAGTCAATAGTTCTTTTCAGCAAATTTACCCATCATTACCAAAAAGTAACTCCTCAGATTTTTTAAAGTCAAGGCCAACATAAAAAAAAAAAAGCCAGGAGAAATAAAATTATACAGCAGTTGTAAAATTATGCGGAAAATTGCAGATTATGTGGAATTCCATTCCACATTTTTTGCATAATTTATAGGGCTCTAATTATAAGAAATATCACACACAACAAATAACACTGTTATCATCATCATCATCATTGTCAACCATTATCAATCCACTGCTGGACGAAGGTCTCCCCAAGTTTCCTCCACAACGGTCTGTCTTGTGCCAGTCTCCTCCATGTCACCCCTGCATACTTTCGAATTTCATCCACCCATCTCCCATGTGGTCTTCTTCTGGGTCTTTTCCTGTCCCTTGGAATCCAATCTAAAATTTCGGCTGTCCATCGATGATCTGTCCTTCTGGCAGTATGTCCAGCCCATTGCCATTTCAGGGATTTAACTCTGATCATGATGTCTTCCACTCTTGTCATTTTTCGGATCCACGAGTTCCTCTTCTTATCTCTCCTGGTTACACCAAGCATGCACCTCTCCATGCTTCTTTGAGTTGTCTGCAGCCTTTGTATGTCTCTTTTAGTTAAGGTCCACGTCTCCGCACCATACATAAGCACTGGAAGGATGCATTGATCAAACACTTTTCTTTTAAGACATAATGGCATATTGCTCTTGAAAATTATGCTGTTTCTTCCAAAAGCTCTCCAGGCAAGTTTTGTACGCCGATTAATTTCTTCATCAATGTGACCCTCACTTGATATCTGCTGTCCAAGATAAACGTACGTGTCTGTTATCTCCAGCTTTTCTCCATCAATCGATAAATCTTCATTTCTTGTAAAAGCATTGAACATCACTTTTGTCTTCTGAAAGTTCATTTTTAATCCCACTTCTTTACTCTTGTCAGCAAGTTCCTGGATCATACTCTGCAGCTCTGATGGGGTAGTTGCAAAAATGACTAGCAAAACGAAGGTGGGTTAGATAATCTCCATTAATCTTTATCCCCTTGTTTTCCCAGCTCAGTGACTGAAAAACACCCTCCAATGTGGCATTAAAGAGCTTCGGAGATATGGTGTCACCTTGTCTCACTCCCTTCCCAATTTTTACGTGTGTTGTATTTTCAAACAGCCTAATCTTTGCACTTGCATTTTCATAGATGTTATTAATAATATTAATGTATGCATCTTCAATACCGCAGGTTTTCAGAGCCATTGTAACTGCTGATGGTTTCACCGAATCAAAGGCTTTTTCATAATCGATAAAAGCCATGCACAATGGAAGTTCATATTCCCTCGCTCTTTCAATTAGTTCTCTCAACACGTGGATATGATCTATTGTGCTGTAGCCACTCCTGAATCCAGCTTGTTCTCTCGGTTGAGCCATGTCCAGTGTTACCTTCAAGCGGTGTGAAAGAACTTTAGTGAAGATTTTATAAACTACTGATAGGAGGCTGATAGGTCTGTAGTTTCCGAGATCCTTAATGTCACCTTTCTTATGTAGCAGGATCATTGTAGCGGTGTTCCAATCCTCAGGAATCTTTCCTTCATTAAGGCATCGAGTGAAAATTTGAAGAGTACTGTTTCGATTTCTCCACTTGCTTCTTGTATGATGTCTACAGTAATTCCATCTTCTCCTGGAGCTTTTCCTCGCTTCATGTTCTTGATTGCATGTGCAACTTCTGCTGGAAGGACTGGAGGAACTCTGGTACTGGTATCTTTCATGATGTCTGGAGTGCATATATCATCCCTTTCATATAATTTGGAGTAGAAATCTTTCACTCTTGTCAAAATTTCGCCTCTATTTCTTGTTACAGAACCATCTTCTTTTCTCAGTGCCATAATCTGTTTTCTTCCCTTACTGAGATGTCCCTTTGCTATCTTTAGGCTTTGGTTGTTTTCAATTGCTTTCCTCACTAGTTCACAGTTGAATTTCCTTACGTCTTCAGTGATACTTTTTCTTACTGTCTTGCATAGCTCTATATATTCCACTTTGGAAGTCACATCTTCTTTAGTTGTCCTCATCTCTCTTCTTTTTTGTATCAACATTTTGGTTTTTCCTGATAATTTGTTCACATGCAACTTGTTCTTAGACCCAGCTAATTTTGTTGCTGTTTCCATAAGAGCTTTGGTTACTTTTCTGTTAACTTCAGAGATGTCCACTTCTTCCGATGTTAGGCCTTCTAAAGCAGAGAACCTGTTATTCAGTTCTAACTTGAAGGTATTATGGTGTTTTTTAAGGTTGGTTATGTCAATAGATTTTGTTTGTCCTATGAGCTTGCCACGTTCAAGTTTAGTGTTGAGGTGCATCTTACATCTCACCAATCTATGGTCACTACCTGTGTTGAACTTGTTTAGCACACTGCAGTCTTCTATGACGAATTTTTTGTTACACATAATAAAATCAATTTCACTTGTCGTCCCATTTGGATGTCTCCATGTCCATTTCCTGTGTGGCTTTTTCTTGAAAAAGGAGTTCAAGATGAAAAACCCTTCTGCCTCTGCAAACTCAACGAGAGTATTTCCACGCTGGTTTCTGTTGCCCTGACCGAATTTACCTACTGAAGTTTCATTCTGTTGCCGTTGCCCTATTTTTGCATTGAAATCTCCCATAATTATCTTCAAATGCTGCTTACCTTTATTATTTAAATGACAAATTTCCTCATAAAATTCTTCAATTTCTTCTTCAGGATGACTTGTGGTGGGTGCATAAGTTTGAATAATCTGAGCCTGGTATCTTTTCGAGAGTTGGATAACAAGTCGTGCAGCTCTGTCAGAGGAACTTTCAACTTCTACAACTTTGTCCTTCAGTTTCTTGTTTATTATAAATCCAACACCACTAGTTCTGCCAGTATCTGTCCCACGATAGTAGAAGAGATGTCCACTTTTCAGTTCGATGAGATCTTCTCCTTTTCTCCTTACCTCACTTAGCCCCAAGATGTCCCACTTGATCCTTTGTAGTTCCTCTTCCAATTCAAGAAGCCTTGAATCAGAAGATAGGGAGCGTCCATTGTAAGTAGCCAAGGTCAGCATCAGATGGCAGCCTAGTCCGGTCCTCCTCGGGGATTCTTAGCACCCTCTGCCTTCATGTCGCACTGGCCGCTGCCTTGGCCAGGTACATTCCAGCTGCCGGAGACTGAGGGCCAAGATTTAAGTTGTGGAATCATTTTGGAGGGGTTTGGCCATAACTCACCACGCTGGCCAAGCGGGTTGGTGAGTGTGGGATAGCATTTCCTCTGATCCCGATGGTATAGTTATACCGCTATGGGCGGTCGTCAGAGCCCCTTTAGTGGGAACAGGATGCACCACGAGAAGGCGGGGTTGACATTTGTCAAGGAGAGGCTGTGATGTTACGCATCACCTGACCTTACATCCCAACACTGTTATAGATAACATTAATTAGCAAATAAAAATACAAAATTTTACAAAACAGTTTAATGTATTATATTCTGTAACATTTTTCTCATCTCAATAACCCTTTTTGTTCTTTGCTTTGGGGTTCAACATCCACCATAAGACAACACAGAATGCTGCAAGCAGTTGTCTGTTCCCAATTAAAGCCACTGGTTCCAGGGAAAGGAAAGAACCATTGCCTCATCCCCATGCCACAATATGAACCAATGCCTTCTCTGGGACTTGAACCTACTTTGAACAACTCATCTGAAGCACACAAATTTTTAAAATGAAAAACTGATTGCAAAAAAGAGCAAAGTGTAATGTACACAACATCCTATGACCAACTTTTTTAACTGCAGAATGATTCAGAAGTAATTAATTTGTTGTTAATTCAAACAGCAGAAGGTTGCAATGTACAAGGTAAACCTCACTTGGCAGATAATCCCAAATTTGAAATGAATGGGTCAACAAAATATTCTGTGCAACACTTCTCTAGTGTACAACATGTGTGTTAAAATAATTTGCTACTCACATGCAGTGGATTATGGTGGTCCTCAAGCTCCATGTAAAAGACACAAGAAGCTGCATGTACCCATCTACCCAGGTAGATGAAAATAATTGAAGATACTAAAATGAAATATGCATAAATTCTTATGATATCTAGGAGTTTCTACAAATTAGCAATTTAATTAAGAAAGTGGGCTAAGTCTATCTATATTTATCAATTATCCTGATAAAAGGATTTCTTTCTCCTTAAGTCAAATTGTCAGAAACTCTTTATAAAACCGTCCTACATGAAGAATTTGATCAGTGAAGTTACACAGATTATTTGTAATAATGTTAGTATATAATAAAAATAGCAAATACCTGTATTTTTCTGTTCTTCAGAAATAATAATGCTACATGCAACATCCTTACATCAACTGCCATCACGTACATAAAAATTGCAACTGACATAAAAACGTATAACATCACAAAAAAGTTTTGTTCACTTGATTTTGTGTTGGTGTCATGAGCTTAGAGAGTTCGCACAAATTGTTAAGTAGAACATTGCTTGTCATCCAGATTCTATAGTAAATCAGCAAGACCTTAAAAAAAAAAAAAAAAAAAAAAAAAAAGCAACCTTAAAAAACAGATGGCAGTATCTGTGCCAGACGCAGCCTGGATACACTTCAGTCTGCCCTTCACAGGTGTCCTCTGTAGGTGGTCATTAGTTACTGTGATAGTTGATGATGCATACATGCAAAAGCATAAAAATTACATGCAAAAAGCATAAAAATGCAGGCATTTAATATTTTCATTATATGCTAAATATTATTTCTTTCTACTTTCCTCCAAAAAAATTACGTTCTGAAAGAACTGCTTTACTAAGCTTAATAATTTAAAAAATTAAGCTGGCCCAAAATACCACAGTATAAGAAGCATTTATCTTAATTCACATATAAACAACATATATCCATTCTAAAGTTCCATTCTTACCACATATACTCATGTATAAACTGACCCTTTACTTAAAGAGCTAAAAATTTGTGAAAAGCCTTGAGCTGCATGTAAGTCAACATTAAATTTCAAGAGTTTGGAAAATATATTCATCAAAATGAATTATGCAAATTTCTGAGATTACTTCCTGTAAAAACCTTCAAAGTACAATTTAATATCGAAGTTTCCAAGTCATCCCAGTAAGATCCATTACATTAGTTATGCAGCATTTTTCACGAGACTTACAACCATTTCCGGTGAAATTGCATCCAACAATTCACTCAAGAAGTAACAAGGTCATGTCAGTCTTTTTTTCAAGTTACAACCTTTTGTAAAGTACTATGTCATTGCTCTTTGACAGCATGAATGGCTTTCACCAGTGCTGAGCATGCCCACGTTTGCTGTGAAAACTTGAGAGGAGAGAGATGCCTGATTGGCAATGGCCCAGCCTAATACCTAAGTGATTTATGCAGTTCTGACTCACTGTGTGTCCAGTTTGAAAATATCCCATGGTTGCACATGGGAAGTGATGATGCATTCCGCATTTGGAAGCAAGAAATTTCATGAAACAGGATTAGGTTTCACTTATCATATTAGCAGCACCTCATGAAACAAACAAAGTGCATTGACATGACCAACCTTAAAAAGTATCAGAATACCTTCAAATTGGAACTGGGGAACAGATTCTCTACTCTAGAAAGTCTAACGTCGGAAGAAGTGGACATCTCTCGAGTTAACAGAAAAGTAACCAAAGCTCTTATGGAAGCAGCAAGAAAATTAGCTGGGTCTAAGAACAAGTTGCATGTGAACAAATTATCATGAAAAAACAAAATGTTGATGCAAAAAAGAAGAAAGATGAGGACAACTAAAGAAGATGTGACTTCCAAAGTGGAAAATATAGAGCTATGCAAGACAGTATGAAAAAGTATCACTGAAGACGTAAGGAAATTCAACTGTGAACTAGTGAGGAAAGCAATTGAAAACAACCAAAGCCTGAAGAGAGCAAAGGGACATCTGAGTAAGGGAAGAAAACAGATTATGGCATTGAGAAAAGAAGATGGTTCTGTAACAAGAAATAGAGGCGAAATTTTGACAAGAGTGAATGATTTCTACTCCAAATTATATGAAAGGGAGTAGAAATCCCCCTTTCATATAATTGATACATGTACTCCAGACATCATGAAAGGTACCAGTACCAGAGTTCTTCCAGTCTTCCCAGCAGAAGTTGCATATGCAATCAAAAACATGAAGTGGGGAAAAGCTCCAGGAGAAGTTGAAATTACTGTAGACATCATACAAGAAGCAAGTGGAGAAATTGAAACAGTACTCGCCCAAGTTTTCACTCGATGCCTTAGTGAAGCAAAGATTCCTGAGGATTGGAACAATGCTACAATGATCCTGCTACATAAAAAAGGTGACATTGAGGATCTCAGGAACTACAGACCTATCAGTCTCCTATCAGTTGTTTATAAAATCTTCACTAAAGTTCTTTGACACCTCTTGAAGGTAACACTGGACATGGCTCAACCGAGAGAACAAACTGGATTCAGGAGTGGCTACAGCACAACAGATCATATCCACGTACTGAGAAAACTAATTGAAAGAGCGAGGGAATATGAACTTCCATTGTGCATGGCTTTTAACGATTATGAAAAGGCCTTTGATTCGGTGAAACCATCAGCAGTTACAATGGCTTTGAAATCCTGTGCTATTGAAGATGCATACATTAATATCCTGAATAACATCTATGAAAATGTAAGTGCAAAGATTTGGCTGTTTGAGAATACAGCACACATAAAAATTAGAAAGGGAGTGAGACAAGGGGACACCATATCTTCCAGGCTCTTTAATGCCCATTGTAAAATGTCTTTCAATCACTGAACTAAGAAAACAAAGTGATAAAGATTAATGGAGATTATCTAACTCACCTTCATTTTGCTGATGACATCATTTTTGCAACTACCCCATCAGAGCTGCAGGGTATGATCCAGGAACTTGCTGACAGGAGTAAAGAAGAGGTATTAAAAATGAACTTTCAGAAGACAAAAGTAATTTACAATGCTTTTACAAGAAATGAAGATTTATCGATTGATGGAGAAAAGCTGGAGATATCAGATGCCTTCGTTTATCTTGGTCTTGGACAGTAGATATCAAGTGAGGGTCACATTGATGAAGAAATTAATTGGCGTATAAAACTTTCCTGGAGAACTTTTGGAAGAAACAGCATAATTTCCAAGAGCAATATGCCATTATGTCTTAAAAGAAAAGTGTTTGATCAATGTATCCTTCCAGTGATTATGTATGGTGCAGAGACGTGGACCTTAACTAAAAGAGACATACAAAGGCTGCAGACAACTCAAAAGAAGCATGGAGAGGTGCATGCTTGGTGTAACCAGGAGAGATAAGAAGAGGAACTTGTGGATCAGAAAAATGACAAGAGTGGAAGACATCATGATCAGAGTAAAATCCCTGAAATGGCAAAGGGCTGGACACACTGCCAGAAGGACAGACCATCGATGGACAGCCGAAATTTTAGATTGGATTCCAAAGGACAGGAAAAGATCCAGAAGAAAACCACATGAGAAATGGGTGGATGAAATTCGAAAGTATACATGGAGGAGACTGGCACAAGACAGACCGTTGTGGAAGAGCTTGGAGAGACCTTCATCCAGCAGTGGATTGATAATGGTTGACGATGATGATTAGCGGCACCTATTCCCATAGGAATCCTACTCTGGTTGGAAAAATATTTCATAATTTTTGTTTCTTAGAAGTACTTTTGAAGAACACATGGAAAGCAGGGGTCTAAAATGTGAACAAATCCATCCGTAAATTTCACTGGAAAATTCACGGAAGTCCATCCCTATTTTTTTACTGACCCACATATAAGTCAACCCTCCAACTTTGAAAGCAGGATTTCTTCAAAAATTTTTTGGCTGATACTCAAGTATATATGTAAGGTCAGGTGATGCGTAACATCACAGCCTCTCCTTGACAAATGTCAACCCCGCCTTCTCGTGGTGCATCCTGTTCCCACTAAAGGGGCTCTGACGACCGCCAATAGCGGTATAACTATACCATCGGGATCAGAGGAAATGCTATCCCACACTCACAAACCCGCTTGGCCAGCGTGGTGAGTTATGGCCAAACACCTCCAAAATGACTCTACAACTTAAATCTTGGCCCTCAGTCTCCGGCAGCTGGAATGTACCTGGCCAAGGCAGCGGCCAGTGCGACATGAAGGCAGAGGGTGCTAAGAATCCCCGGAGGACCGGACTAGGCTGCCATCTGATGCTGACCTTGGCTACGTACAACGGACGCTCCCTATCTTCTGATTCAAGGCTTCTTGAATTGGAAGAGGAACTACAAAGGATCAAGTGGGACATCGTCGGGCTAAGTGAGGTAAGGAGAAAAGGAGAAGATCTCATCGAACTGAAAAGTGGACATCTCTTCTACTATCGTGGGACAGATACTGGCAGAACTAGTGGTGTTGGATTTATAATAAACAAGAAACTGAAGGATAAAGTTGTAGAAGTTGAAAGTTCCTCTGACAGAGCTGCAAGACTCGTTATCCAACTCTCGAGAAGATACCAGGCTCAGATTATTCAAACTTATGCACCCACCACAAGTCATGCTGAAGAAGAAATTGAAGAATTTTATGAGGAAATTCGTGATCTAAATAATAAAGGTAAGCAGCACTTGAAGATAATTATGGGAGATTTCAATGCAAAAATAGGGCAACGGCAACAGAATGAAACTTCAGTAGGTAAATTCGGTCACGGCAACAGAAACCAGCGTGGAAATACTCTCGTAGAGTTTGCAGAGGCAGAAGGGTTTTTCATCTTGAACTCCTTTTTCAAGAAAAAGCCACACAGGAAATGGACATGGAGACATCCAAATGGGACGACAAGTGAAATTGATTTTATTATGTGTAACAAAAAATTCGTCATCGAAGACTGCAGTGTGCTGAACAAGTTCAACACAGGTAGTGACCATAGATTGGTGAGATGTAAGATGCACCTCAACACCAAACTGGAACGTGGCAAGCTCATAAGACAAACAAAATGTATTGACATAACCAACCTTAAAAAACACCATAATACTTTCAAGTTGGAACTGAAGAACAGATTCTCTGCTTTAGAAGGCCTAACATCGGAAGAAGTGGATATTTCGGAAGTTAACAGAAAAGTAACCAAAGCTCTTATGGAAACAGCAACAAAATTAGCTGGGTCTAAGAACAAGTTGCATGTGAACAAATTGTCAGGAAAAACCAAAATGTTGATGCAAAAAAGAAGAGAGATGAGGACAACTAAAGAAGATGTGACTTCCAAAGTGGAATATATAGAGCTATGAAAGACAGCACGAAAAAGTATCACTGAAGACGTAAGGAAATTCAATTGTGAGCTAGTGAGGAAAGCAATTGAAAACAACCAAAGCCTTAAGATAGCAAAGGGACATCTCAGTAAGGGAAGAAAACAGATTATGGCTCTGAGAAAAGAAGATGGTTCTATAACAAGAAATAGAGGCGAAATTTTGACAAGAGTGAAAGATTTCTACTCCAAATTATATGAAAGGGATGATACATGTACTCCAGACATCATGAAAGGTACCAGAGTTCTTCCAGTCCTCCCAGCAGAAGTTGCTCATGCAAACAAGAACATGAAGCGGGGGAAAGCTCCAGGAGAAGATGGAATTACTATAGACATCATACAAGCAGCAAGTGGAGAAATTGAAACAGTACTCGCCCAAATTTTCACTCGATGCCTTAATGAAGGGAAGATTCCTGAGGATTGGAACAATGCTACAATGATCCTGCTACATAAAAAAGGTGACATTGAGGATCTCAGGAACTACAGACCTATCAGTCTCCTATCAGTTGTTTATAAAATCTTCACTAAAGTTCTTTGACACCTCTTGAAGGTAACACTGGACATGGCTCAACCGAGAGAACAAACTGGATTCAGGAGTGGCTACAGCACAACAGATCATATCCACGTACTGAGAAAACTAATTGAAAGAGCGAGGGAATATGAACTTCCATTGTGCATGGCTTTTAACGATTATGAAAAGGCCTTTGATTCGGTGAAACCATCAGCAGTTACAATGGCTCTTGAAATCCTGTGCTATTGAAGATGCATACATTAATATCCTGAATAACATCTATGAAAATGTAAGTGCAAAGATTTGGCTGTTTGAAAATACAGCACACATAAAAATTGGAAAGGGAGTGAGACAAGGTGACACCATATCTCCGAAGCTCTTTAATGCCACATTGGAAAATGTCTTTCAATCACTGAACTGGGAAAACAAAGGGATAAAGATTAATGGAGATTATCTACCCCACCTTCGTTTTGCTGATGACGTAGTCATTTTTGCAACTACCCCATCAGAGCTGCAGAGTATGATCCAGAAACTTGCTGACAAGAGTAAAGAAGTGGGATTAAAAATGAACTTTCAGAAGACAAAAGTGATGTTCAATGCTCTTACAAGAAATGAAGATTTATCGATTGATGGAGAAAAACTGGAGATAACAGATACGTATGTTTATCTTGGACAGCAGATATCAAGTGAGGGTCACATTGATGAAGAAATTAATCGGCGTACAAAACTTGCCTGGAGAGCTTTTGGAAGAAACAGCATAATTTTCAAGAGCAATATGCCATTATGTCTTAAAAGAAAAGTGTTTGATCAATGCATCCTTCCAGTGCTTACATATGGTGCAGAGACGTGGACCTTAACTAAAAGAGACATACAAAGGCTGCAGACAACTCAAAGCAGCATGGAGAGGTGCATACTTGGTGTAACCAGGAGAGATAAGAAGAGGAACTCGTGGATCCGAAAAATGACGAGAGTGGAAGACATCATGATCCGAGTTAAATCACTGAAATGGCAATGGGCTGGACATACTGCCAGAAGGACAGACCATAGATGGACAGCCGAAATTTTAGATTGGATTCCAAGGGACAGGAAAAGACCCAGAAAAAGACCACATGGGAGATGTGTGGATGAAATTCGTAAATATGCGGGAGTGACATGGAGGAGACTGGCACAAGATAGACCGTTGTGGAGGAAACTTGGGGAGACCTTCATCCAGCAGTGGATTGATAATGGTTGACAATGATGATGATGATGATATGGTATATTTAGTCTGACTCACCCTGTGCATTTACACAATTTTCCATATCTTGATATTTGGGGGGTGAAAGGGGGGTTGAAGGTTTAGTGACTATTGTGAGCAACTCAGTGGACTATATAAGAAGACACCCATCCCTAATTTGCAGTTACTGGTTTCAGGGAAGGGAAGACAAACACACCATCCATGCCTCACCCAGGATTTGAACCAAGACTTATCTTGGATGAATGATTAGAAGCTAGCTCCATGTACTATGCAGCCACAAGGGTAGGTGGCTATCTAGATCGCAAGACACCAATACACCAACACTTCAAAAGTTCCTAATAACTACATTTACTTCCTTTATTATACAGCATTTTAAACAGGAGGTTTATCTTGCATAGATATTTTTTGAAGATGAAAGGAACTCACTGTACACCACTCCTGAAGTGAAAACACAGAAATGATTTCAGATTACTGTAACTGCCAACACTACATTTTCAGCTACAATTTATCAATTTATTGAAACAATAACCAAAGATATGAAAGACAAGAAAACTTGCATTTTTACTGATGGGATGACAAATTCATTGGGAAGGTATGAAGCACACACTGTTGTAGGTTCTAAGGTGTACCTATTTACACCAGGACAACTTCACAAAATGAATGGTATAACTATTGCTTAGTTTTTCCAGCCACTCTGACTTTTGTTTGGCTTATACTCATTGATCATCTTCACTTGTATATATTCCCATATAAATATCGTGTTTTTCTATACCATTTGAACTTAAAAGAGAATGAGACATGAAAACGTTTTGCTGTTTTTAAATGGCATGGCTTCTTACTTGAAAAAAGCATTGCCAGCTTTCAAAACATTTTCCCCTAAAGGATTCTTCCCTATGTTAGAATCATGTCTTGAATTATGTGTCAAAAGAAGTATACAGATGATTTTCTGATGTCACACATACTGGCAACAATGCAAAGACTCTTCTTAAAGCTCCTACAGCTTCAACCTATCCTGATATGAAGGAAACATGAGTGTAAATTACACAGATAATCTCAAGAAAATTGTTTTGAATTCTGGGTAGTTTCATTAAAAAAGAAGCTTGTCCACAATGAAATTCCCATGAATTACTACTTACACACTGAATCTGGAATGACTTATCTTTTATTAATGTTCACTTTTGAAATTAATATCATTACTTTGGTTGACAAAAGTAAAAAAGGAAAAATTTATGAATGCACTGAAGAATTTGTTTAATGACATAATATAAAAACTTTGCCTGTTTGTGGACCTACAGGATGCACTTAGGGTAGAAAACATTAAGAAATTATTTTCATTAATATGGATTTAGAAAAAAACAACCTGTGAAATATCTGATTGTAACAACTGAGCTTTCACTAATACGGAATTCACAATGGATGCCTTTGCTTTACGTAAGTATACCCTTCTTACTTCTTCTGACATTGAAAGATGTTTTTCAATCCTAAAATTGTATCTTAGTGATATACAGCCCTGCCAACTTTCAAGAATTGAAATCCGTAAAACATTTTCAGTGAACATTTAATCAATACGTTTGATTTACTGATGTATCAAATGAATTGATGAAGTGTTTCGAACATATCAATTAAGAGTCAATTTATTATTTAAGTGATTTGCCGATTTGTATGCTATAAGCATACAAATTGGCAAATCACTGCACTATTTCATGGTAACAATGATCAAAACAGTAGTTACAGTCAATTCAGCGATGTCCGATTGCTGTATTAATTATCATAATGATCAAAATGTCTGGTACTGTTTCATGGTTACAATGATCAAAATGCAATCAATGCATAATTACCTCATTAGTACATTATCATTGAGCTACACACACAAGAAAAAATTTTCACGTTATTGCAGTAAATTTTTCCTTTACCTTTACTGAGGTTTTGACCTTAAATTTTTAGGACATGTTAAAATACTATTAAAAAACATGATTTTAAGTATTTGTGGCCAGTAGCTTCCATCTCTCTTTCTCTTTGCAGTTATTGTTAACCTAATCCTACAGTAATTTTACCAAGTCTTTTCCTCTAAGCTGTGAGAAAAGGTTTGGGAATGCAGAAGTGGATGAAAATGTGTTCAGGTAAACCAACATATAAAGGTGCAGTAATCCATGGGGACAATTATTCTTCCATCAAAATTGTGCTAACCTGAAAACAAAAAAGAAAAAAAAATGGGGGGGGCGGAAATCTGTAAAATATGTTGTCCGTAAAATAACCATAAATCAAGTACAATTTCTGTAAATTTTACGGATAAACTGTAAAACTTGGCAGGTATGGATATATATGACAAGCTTACCTATCTGGTTGTTATTACACATGAGAAAATTATCTATTACATATTTAACCATTATTAATAAATTGTATATGTGAAAAAAAGTATTTAATTATATATTTAAACATCATTAATGAATTGAAACTCACATGTTTTGACCACTGCGTATTTCATAAATACCTTCCTTATCTTATCAATATTTATTTGCTTATGGATTTTAGCAGTTTTAACTGCAGTAATTTCTGAGATAAAATTATAACAATGCTATATATATGCTGTCAGGTTAAAAAAAAAGCCAACAAAATATTTTTGCTTTCACTAAAAATTTTGAGAAACTTGAATAAAGTGATTGACAAGATCCAATATGTCACATTAATGAACAATACTTTGGAGTGGCTAAAAATTGGACAGCTGGAGTCATGATGTGGGCAATATACTGAGATGAATTCCACTTAGTAGTTCTAATTCTGACTATTATATAGCTCTAATTATTCTACTATTCTCTTTTACGTGCGATATTTCAAAGTAACTTGTACAAAAATCTAGCGGACAATGCTTACCTTGGCATTCCTTTCTAGCGACGGGAACATTTCATGCACGTGTTTTCCGGTCTTTGTTGATGTTATTGTCCTAAAGTCCGTTGTATGCGATGACTGGCTTTACTTCTCATACTTTTCGCTGGGTATACTCATTGGATCTTTGCCTTAGAATTCAAACACATCAATTCTTACCGTTCCTTATACTCGAAATTTTCGCCCATACTCTGGGCATCTTCAGGAGCGTGGCGACTTTACCACCGATGTTCGTGGTTAACTTCGCGCTAATGGAGTCCGATACTCCTTGTTGCCATTCGTCGGAAATACTTTCCTGGATATATTTCGTTATCAAGCCCGGCTGGCGCCATCTATGTTTCGTTAAAAACACTTTTCTTTTCTTTTTTTGTATTTTTTTTTAATTTTCTTCTCCTATCTTGGTTTTCTTGTCTTTTTTGCCGGTTTTTCTTTTGTTGTTGTTTTTCTTGTCTTATTAGTTCTTTCCACAGGCCTGATAATGTGCTAGGGTCGTTCTGGTTACATACCCTTGCTTTATTTTTGTAGATTAATATTGCTTCTTTCCTCCTCATTTGCCTTTCCGATTTTTTATTCTTTTTTAGCATTTTAATTTCATCGAACTTTGGGAATGTCCGGTTTTCCATGCAGAATTGCACTAAAGCAGTTTTGGCTTCTTTTTTTTTTTGCCAGTTAGATATGTGTTGTTTAAGTCTTTTTAATCTGTTTTTCGTACTTCCAATGTACGATATTGGGGGTATGTGTGCAATTGGAATTTCGTAGGTTCCTGATTCTTCTAGCATTTTTTCCTCTGTTTTTTTGTTGACAGTCATACTTTTCACGGTGTGCACTGAGCTTCCTAGTTGTAAGTCATATTTAGCACAGTGCCTATTGATTTCTTTACAGGATAATCGCCTATCCTTCCTGGACATTCAACTAAAGAAAAACAAAAATAGTTTTGAATACTCTGTGTTCAGAAAAGCAACTTACATACCTGTACTGATACCATACTCGTCGCGCCATCCAGTGATACATAAAAAAAAACAGCATAGTAAACTTGATACGGCGAGCATACACACACACATCTAACAACAGGCTAAAAAATCAAGAGCTAGAGTTTATCTCGAAAATATCACAAGAGTATGGGTACCCGAGCAAGCTAATTAATAAATGGATACATGAGAGTAAAAAGCATATGACTCAGAGTAAAGAAGGCCAAGAAGTGCACAACCAAAGGAAGATGAGGAATAAAAAATTGAAATACATTGGAGCTTTCCCATACCTGGAAGGAGTGAGTAAAGAAATCAATAGGCACTGTGCTAAATATGACTTACAACTAGGAAGCTCAGTGCACACCGTGAAAAGTATGACTGTCAACAAAAAAACAGAGGAAAAAATGCTAGAAGAATCAGGAACCTACGAAATTCCAATTGCACACATACCCCCAATATCGTACATTGGAAGTACGAAAAACAGATTAAAAAAAAGACTTGAACAACACATATCTAACTGGCAAAAAAAAGAAGCCAAAACTGCTTTAGTGCAATTCTGCATGGAAAACCGGACATTCCCAAAGTTCGATGAAATTAAAATGCTAAAAAAGAATAAAAAATCGGAAAGGCAAATGAGGAGGAAAGAAGCAATATTAATCTACAAAAATAAAGCAAGGGTATGTAACCAGAATGACCCTAGCACATTATCGGGCCTGTGGAAAGAACTAATAAGACAAGAAAAACAACAACAAAAGAAAAACCGGCAAAAAAGACAAGAAAACCAGGATAGGAGAAGAAAATTAAAAAAAAAAAAAAAGTGTTTTTAACGAAACATAGATGGCGCCAGCCGGGCTTGATAACGAAATATATCCAGGAAAGTACTTCCGACGAATGGCAACAAGGAGTATCGGACTCCATTAGCGCGAAGTTAACCACGAACATCGGTGGTAAAGTCGCCACGCTCCTGAAGATGCCCTGAGTATGGGCGAAAATTTCGAGTATAAAGAACGGTAAAAATTGATGTGTTTGAATCCTAAGGCAAAGATCCAATGAGTATACCCAGCGAAAAGTGTGAGAAGTAAAGCCAGTCATCGCATACAACGGACTTTAGGACAATAACATCAACAAAAACCGGAAAACATGTGCATGAAATGTTCCCGTCGCTAGAAAGGAATGCCAAGGTAAGCATTATCCGCTAGATTTTTGTACAAGTTATACTAAGATGGTTCCGGAACATATTCTCTTTGGTCTAAAACTCAACATAAAGCACAAAATAGCATGATATACTGTATGACCACCCTTCACCCCCACCATATAACTTACTGCTTTTTCCATGGGTGTGAATCTATTTTCCTTACCCTTGCAGATTTATATGATTTCTCCTATGTTTCCCTTGTTCCGTAAATTTATGCTCAACAATGTTTGTTTGTTTTTGTCTAATCCCATTTCCATACTTGGACACATCTTGCCTCCCAAATACTAGTATATGAAGTAGAGTCTCTATATAACGAACTTCCACTTAATGAAATAGTCTATTTAACAAAATTTTCCACAGAACCTTCACTTTGAACAACATTTACATGTAAATTAATCTCCATATTGTGAATATCAATTTCTATATAACAAAGCTTTCTTCGACTAAAAATTGTACTTTACAATTTTTTAGCATGCAAGTGAGAACAAAGCGACCTTAATTTCTTATCTTGAAACTTTTGGTTCTGTGAGGCGCACAGAATCTTATTGGAAGAGGGACACCCTGTGGAGAGTCATATCCATGGAGACTTTAGGAAGCAGCTGTTTTTCCAAATCTGGATAGAAAATCCATCGTAGATTTTGCATTTCACAGTGAAAAACTGGCTGCAACTGGTATGGGCCTCACTCTGTAGAAGTCATGTATTCATTCTCATTCAGTGAGTGCATGCTTGACTAGCCTAAGGAATGTTCACTCCAAATGTCGAAAAGAAAATGCCTGTCTCTTGCGGATAAAGTGGAATTTCAGATGATGTTGACCAAGGATAAAGAAGAAAGCTGTGACCATAAAGTATTAAAAGCACAGCAGCTGAAAGACAATGGAAGTGTTGAAGGAAGTGCAGAATGCTCTGATTTTAACATTGATGAAAATACTTGTTGAACGGGATTCACAACTAAATAATACAGTAAACAAATCTATACAAACTCCGTTTATTGGTGTGAAAGTATAATTAAAGAAGGAATACAAGGGAAAATTGTGTCTCCCGAGCTTTCACTCTCCAACCGGGAGGCTTTCTCAAGGGTTGCAGATGTTACTAACAAGTCTGGCAAGTATAATCAAAAGATTTTGAAACACTGGTGGTCGGGAACATCGTATTTTGAAAATTTGATGCTCGAGGCACGAGGCGATACACAGGTTTCTTTCATGCGGAGAATCATCTCAGCATGTTCCTCCATGTGGACGGAATATCAACAGATTGGGTATCATTGGATGCGTAGGGATGTGTGGAGATTTCAATACTCTCTCTGATCAGTAATATATACATAATCCCTATCATATAACCCACAGATTATCTGTCGAAACAGCTATAAATTTAGGCTTTGTAGATTATATGCTGATGCCAAGTGGCACAAAAACATTTAAAAAAATTGTTTTTGTGGCACTTCGATTTTCAAAAAATCAGTATTGAAATTAACAGGTCATATAATTGGGAAATTACCAAAAATGCGTCAACAACAGAAAAACGTAATGCTATAGGAAGATGGATCTTAAACAGTTGGAAAGAAGTTTGTTTTTACTTACTAGTATTTTGACAGAAAATACGAAGCACTGAAGGTGGCATTATTTGCACTTATGGATGATTATGTACTGTGTGAAGCTTAATGTCACACACACTCATGGGTGCTACAGGCCTAACTATGAAATGGAAAATAACTATGGGCTACACACCACAGAATCTAACAATGAAACTGTGGTAATGCTGTAAAAACTCGTGATTTTTGCTTTTTATTTACTTGAAAGTAACACAAAACACTTAAGAAATTACAGTTATTATTTTTTAATACGATCCCTTCATCTTTTTTTTTTTTTTATTGCTGAGTTATGCTGTGAATCACAACTTTTCTGTAGAAAATTATGGTTTGGGATCAATATTGCAGTTGAAGATTATATGATGATTTCTTTTCTCTGAATTTTGAGGTCTGTGGATCATACAAAGGATTTTGTTTTTTCCTGAATTTCTCAGTTGCCAAATTATATGAAGAAAAATATGGCAATACTACAGTTACAGTAATATTAACTAACCTCAGCAGTGACAGGCAAAAAGCAGGGCAGGGGAGAGAAGCAGAAAAAGAAATGACATCCTTTTACATACCTATGGCATTTGCTTCGGTGAAGATCAAACGAAGTCTTCAGTCTAAAGTACAGGTGGCAGGAATTGCACCTCCACCTACTTCCTTCATTGCTAATGTGTAGTGAATGACGACGAAGATGTTGTTTCATAAGATGAGGTGCCTTGAAAATTTTTCCACATCTTGGGCACGGGTATTTTTCTGTACTAATATGCACAAAACGATGCTGATTCAGGTTTCCTTTGGTCTTAAAAGCTTTACCACACACAGGACATGGATAAACTGCTTGAAATAACTGGCTGTCTGGGCACAAAATATTAAAGTTCAACAATTTTGCAATTATTTAAGACAAAAGGCAAAAGAAACTTCAATTTAAGTATTTTACAGCACACAAGAATTTAATGTAGGTACAGTGCATGATTCTCATTCATACATTGATATACATTTTAATAGACTAAACATTAGAGATAGGGGTGAATGGCAGTTCACATGGGCAACCCCCCCCTCCCTCCCAGAGTGAAACAGAGCCAAACCGAATGCAGGCAATAAATAGGTGTACAAGCAAGGCTTTCCAACATTATATTGCAATCAACGAACATGTGTAAACATGGTGATCTGAGCGACTTTGATCGTGGACGCTTTGTCAGCACAAGACAGATGAGTCATTCTATCGCCCAAGTGGTAAGAACCTTGAGAGTTTTCGAGGGCAACCGTATCAAGAGTGTACCGCAAGTATACCATCAACAGATGTACCACCGCCCAGAGAGCAAGTCGTGGCCAACCACATGCCACTGATGAATGACCGGGGTCGACGTAGACTATTCAGGTTCGTACAGCCTGACCGCGTGGCAACGGCGGCACAAATAAAATGTCAGAGGCCCAAGTAGTGGCAGCGAGCAAACAGTACTGAACATGCTGCATACCCAGAGCCCTACTTGTGTGCCACCGTTGACCGCTTGGCATCGGACATTACGCCTCGCCTGGTACTGTGAATTTTAAAACTGGACCTGTGCAGAGTAGCACTGCATCGTGTGGTCAGGTGAATCCTGTTTTCAGCTGCACTGAGCTAACAGGAGGATGCAGGTGATGCAGCGACGGCATGTGGCCATGGTCCCGTCATGTCAGCTCAGCTCTGTTCAAGACAGTGGTGGCTCTGCGGTGGTTTGGGGACCCATCTCAAGGGAGACAATAGGTCCCTTAGTGTGTTTGGAGAAGTCCTTAACTGTTGTACGCTACCAGCATGTGCTGACTGATCACCTACATGCTTTCATAGTCTTTGTGCATTCTGCAGCCGATGTTCTGTTCCAGCAGGACAATGTGCTACTCCACCGGACCGCAACCACCCAGGCATTTCTCAAGAAACACTCAGCTGAGTTTGGAACCATCAAGTGGCCCCCAAGGTTACCAGATTTAAACCCCGTGGAGTTTAAATCCGGGAAGGAACCATGGATCAGGTGCCGGTACATCAGATCTATAGATCCTGGACTGACATCTCGGGTGGAGTTGTTGACAATGCTGCAACAGGCATGGCTGGGATTACCTCTAGGAAACCCTCCAGTATCTGGTGGAGTCAATGCCTTGGTGTGTACAGGTCATTATTTGCACTAGAGGAGGACCAACATGCTTTTAGATAGGTATCTCTAATGTTTTATATGCACTGACTGTATTTTAAAAGCAACATAAAATACTATGTAATAAATTTAGTACAACCTGCATACAGAATACTCTTTGAGAAAATCTAAGAATGATTTTTTTATCAAATATATATTAAATAAAGTCTTACTCAAAAAACCTTAGTCATCAAATAGAGTAACATGTGAAAGAGAACAACATCAGATAGATAACATCCATATACACTAGAAAAATTAAACTCTTAAAAACACACTAGAAAAAATTAAACTCTTAAAAACTTGTGATTTGGGTTTTCTGTGCTTTTCATGTAATGTATAAGGCCATTTAACTCTAAATTTTAATACAAAGAATAGACTTCTATACTTGTACAGTATGAAGCTATTTAACTCTAAATTTTAATACACGTAGTAGTTTTAAGATTTTGTACCTTTTTGTTTTGCATTTATGTGAAGTAAGCTTTTTCAAAATCTATGAATTAGGTGTGATGATCAATTTCCCTCTTAAGCCCATAGTTCAACACAATTAATCTTTTAGGTTAAAGCACTTATTGGTAGCACCCACATCCAGCTTTTAAAACAGTTGTGGAAACTTGGGAGTATGGTAATCAGGGTAAAGTGCTGGGGATATTGTATCTAAAGTTTCAGACTTAGTCAGGAGTACTTGTATTTCATGACAACATTGCTCTTTACAGAAATCATCCTTAAACCTTTGAAAAATTTCGTGTCTTTTGCCAACAATGCCATTTGTCATTGTTTTCCATTTTTTCTGGGTATAAATACAATATTTCAACTGGCTGATTGTATTTGCAGCATAAACTTTTTTTATGGTTTTTGACAAATGGGTGAACCGATTCAACCATATATATTTTATCTAGTTTTTGATATTCATTTATCATAAATTACTGCTCGCTTGGTTTAGGGTGATGACTGGCTTTCAAAAACACCAAATTTATAACTGAACATAAAAGCTAACTGGAATAGAAAGACCCTCTCCAAAGTTTTATACATATCACTATTATTCCACCCAATCAAACAGATAATTATTTAATAAACAGTTCAATAGGTCTAGAAAATCTGTTATTTGATTAATGCCTGGTTACTTCAGACTACACCTCAGTTGATATCTTCAGCCTTCTCAAAATATTATATATCTTCAATCTTCTCACAATATTTGTCACATAATGGTTCCTTTAATTTGCACAAAATTTGAAGCCTAGATAGGTCACCATGATTTTAGAGGCTGAAATGAAATTCAAAACCTCTTAATACTTTCATAAACATTGGAGATTTATGTTACTTACAAGGCCTTGATCTGTTATACAAAGTGAGAATGCCATTCATGGAAATCTGTCCCCATGAATAATTTTTTAAATGGCGTGTATGCAGTTATAATGATCTTGACTTTTTGGCTGTTGACATCAAATTTGTTTCCAGTGAGAGCAAGATGTTTCCACAGTTACTTATCTTTTCAGTCTCAGTCTGATATTTTACATCCAAGTTGCATTAGTCATGCCCACACATACACATCACTAAGCTGTTCTCTGAAATTCAGAGGTTAGCTCCTCAAAGCAGGGCCAAGATTGTTTGCCAAATCAAAGTTACAGATAGTGTTAGATTTTAGTTACTGTTGATGTATCAAACGTCTCCATTCACAGTGGACTTGGTACAAAACTTTTAACTTCACCTGACATTCAGAACATGTAAGACCTTTTCTACTTCAAATTTGTTACCTTTTCGTCTTACAGGTATTCCTGAACCTGGTCCTCCCATGATTTCCTTGGCCTTCCTCCAACTTTCTGCCCTGTGACTTGAGCTGAAAATTTTTTCTTAGTTTACCCATCATTCATTCCTTTTAACAAGAATATTTGTCTCCACCCTACTGACATTTTTTCTCATGTCACACATCTGCAACATTGTTATGCATTTTCATATTACATGTCACATTATTCATATAATCAGAATGAGACATGCCACAAATTTCTTGTAAGTAATGGGTCTCTCCTGCAAATGAATGACTTCTGTGTCTCTTCAGTAATATCTAGGTTTCACTATGACACATCAAACTAGGAACAATTATGATTTCAATATACAGCCATTAGGGACGTATTTGATAACCCATCGGTCCTCTGAAATCCTCCTACAGCAGCTATGATGTTTTACGTCAAATTCGATCTCCTGAAAATTGCATTGTCTAATGTTTTCCCTGTTAAACATGCTTCTTAACGCATTACAAATATCTCCAAAAGATGGGTTTTTATTCTAAGGAATAAAAGGAAATAATACGTCAAATTTTCGGGTAGCACTCCTACCCTTCCTCAGGCGGAGCTGAAAAAGTTTTGGCAGATAATAATTACCCTCCTCTACTAGTCAACAAAATTCTTAGTAAAAAGAATCAGAAGTCAAAAACTAAGTTTAAATTAACTATTGGGTTGTCGGAAAAGTCATGGCGTATTTTGGCACCCGATGGCGGTTGGGCGGTTTTGGAAGTACTAGAGGCATGCGCAGCTCTGTTATCGCTATGGCATTCGACAGGTGCCAGTTCTAGCTGCAGTCTAAAAGGAACAGTGAGCGATTTGGTTTATTTGCGGAGATTTGACATCTAGTTGAAGATGGAAGTCCAAACTGTGCATTTTCGCCATATTTTACTGTTTTACTTCCGTAAATGGAAGAACGCGTGTCAAGCTTGTGAAAAGTTGCATAAAGTGTATGGTGATAATGCTCTACAAGAACGTTAGTGCCAGCGGTGGTTCGCAAAATTCCGTGCTGATGACTTTGACCTCAACGATGCTCCTCGGTCGTGGAGGCCCACCGAGGTTGATGATGACCAAATCAAGGCATTCATCGAGTCAAACCCACGTTACACAACACGAGAGATTGCAGACACACTGTACATCCATCATTCAAGCGTTCATGACCACCTGAAGAAGCTGGGATATGTAAGCAAGCTCAATGTGTGGGTTCCTCATGAACTCAAAGAAGCTCAATTGATGTTGCATATAAACATCTGCGATATGCTCATTAAACGTGAGGAAAACGATCTTTTTTGAAGCGACTGATAACGAAAAGTGGATTGTGTACAACAACGGGCTGCGCAAACGGTCTTGGTCCTGACGTGCTGTTTCGCCTCAAATGACATCCAAAGCAGACATTCATCAGCAGAAGTTCTGGTCTCCGTGTGGTGGGATTTTAAAGGTGTAGTATTTTTCGAGCTCCTACCACGGAACCAAACAATCAATTTGAATGTGTACTGTCAGCAATTGGACAGTTTGAACGAATCCATCATCCAGAAACGTCCAGAGCTCGTTCATCGTAAAGGTGTTGTGTTCCATCATGACAACGCAAGACCACACACAAGTTTGATCACCAGCCAAAAATTATTGGAACTTGGGTGGATGTGTTGCCACACCCAGCATACTCGCCTGACCTTGCGCCGTCAGACTTCCACTTGTTTCGCTTTTTTCAACAGTCCTTGCGTGGTATAACATTCAATTCAGATGAGACTGTAAATCAGTACCTTGTACAGTTTTTCGCCACGAAAGGCAAGCCTTTTTATGAACAAGGCATTCTGCAGCTCACTGAAAGATGGCAAAAGGTTATCGAACAAAATGGGCATTATATCATTGATTGATCTTTGCTCTTTCTATCAATAAATTACCTTTGCAAAACATAGCTAAAATACGTCATGACTTTTCCGACAAACCAATAGAAAAATTACATACCATAAAGGACTGTTTGAAAAACTTCAGAGGATTAGTGAGAAATTTCTAGTCATATAGTCAGACTGGATTCAGGATTACAAAATAAAATTAGTAACTAACTTTCAAAAGTAAAGCAAAAAGAAGAAAACATCCCTTTACAGGAAGGTATGGTCTACAACATAAAATGTGAGTGTAGTCTCAGCTATGTGGGAGAAACAGGCAAACAGCTAAAAACCAGATTGGCAGAGAGTGAGTGAGTGAGTGAGTGAGTGAGTGTGTGTGTGTGTGTGTGTGTGTGTGTGTGTGTGTGAGAGAGAGAGAGAGAGAGAGAGAGAGAGAGGAAGAGAGAGGGAGAGAGAGAGAGAGAGAGGGGAGAGAGAGGGGACAGAAAGGGAGAGAGGGGGACAGAGAAAGAGGAGAGAGAGGGAGGGAGATAACAAAAAGCTGCAATTAAAAACATGACAAACAAAACAGGTTTGGACAGATATGTTCAAAATACAGGATATAAAGTGCTTTGGGACACTGTAGAAGTTCTGACACATCAACAGCATTTTTCAAAAGAAAATTTCCAGGAGAACTGGAAATAGAGAGAAGAAGAGGTACAACATTAAATGATTTGAAAAGTTGGAATTTATCTCACGAATGGCAATACCTACTATAACTCTAGTCCTGAGGAAGAGTAGGGGGCTACCTGAAATTCCAACATATTATTTCCTTTTATTCCTTAGAAAAAAACCCCATAATTTAGAGATGTTTGTAATGCATTAAGTCTAGCAATAACCGTGTCATCAGTTATTACCATGCTTCTTAAGTACACAAATTCATTTTTTTCCATATCACATTTCTGTAACATTGTCATGGATTTCATATTATGCCACATTATGCATATAATCAGAATTAGTCATGTCACAAATTTCTTGTAACATATCTCTCCTGCAAATGAATGACTTCCGTGTCTCTTCAGCAATATTCAGGTTTTACTATGACACATCACACCAGGAACAATTATGATGTCACATACAGTCATTAGGGACATATTTGATAACTCATCAGTCCTCTGAAATTCTCCTACAGCAGCTATGATGTTTTATGTCAAATTCACTCTCCTACAAATTTCACTTTTAATATTTTCCCAGTCAAACATGCTTCTTAAGTACACAAATTCAATTACATAGTCCACATCACCATTTTTACTGGTCTTCTACTCAGTACAAAAAGTTCCTTTCTCAAATACCATGATTTTAGTTTTTGCCTCATTTATTTTCAGTTCAAATTTCATACAAACTTTGCACGTCCGGGACAATGTACTACTCTGCAACTCACTTTTGCTCTACATCAACAGGACTTAGTCATCAGCATACAACTTGCACACACATAAATTTCCAAGATGTAAATATGTACTGTCTTTAGGGATCATACATGCATGCATCCATAAATATATTGAAATAATCATAGAGACATCACACAACTTTGACTCCTTCCCCAATGGACAAACTGATTTGATAAAACATCATTCACAAGTACAAACACACAACTGCTAGCATACATAGCTTTCACATACCAAAGTTAATTAATTAATTAATTTTCCTTCTTTGTTTGTTTGTTCTGTTTCAGGGTTTAATGACCACCATTAGCAATTCTAAGGAATATAAAACAGTTGAACCTCTAATTTAGGGCTAGGCACAGAGCTAGCATCATCAGGCAAACATATCACCTATGTTTCATTCAGGAGTTGAACCCAGTTCTATCTCAGATGAATGATCAGAAGCCAGTGTCTAAGACCATTTGGCCACCAGGATAGCCAAGTAAATTTTCAGTTGTACCATAAGTTTTCAAGACCTTCCATAGAAGTGCTCTGAGTAATCTTCTATGATTCTTAAGACTCGAAGAAAGACTAATCATGTTACTCCAGTGATACTCCCCCCCTTTAATCTAAAAATGATGTTCTTGTTTGTGTAACTGTCTTGCAAGTCATATTTTAAGTCTTCTGACAGTCAGTGTGAGACCACTTGAGATACGCCATATAGACAAAAATCACTGAACACCCCTCCAAATCACAGTATGCAAGTCGTCCAAGCATTACGATATTCGAATTATTGTGGGATGCTGTAAAAGGAAGCTACTACTCTTTCAGAATGTGTGCAACAGCATGATGTCACAACCTGATCACATGAAGTTTGAGAGTGGTATGTTTATAGGGTGCCACACGAGTGGCCTTTTGATAAGAGAGACAAAAATCTGCTAAGCATTCCTAAATCAACTGTGTTGGATGTATGCATTGCTAGCAGTGTAGGTGTCCATCACCCGTTGAAACATACTGGCAGACCCAAATTATTGACTGACAGAAACTGTTTAAGACTAAAGAGAGAGGTGAAAACTCTTCAATGGTGTAAAGCAGATCTGTATTTAGATGCCAAAATGGGCTTCAGGTACTCTGTTTGTACAAGAATAACTTGTCAGGAGCTCAATGCAATGGATTTTAATGGTTGTGCTACCACCCACAAGTTTCATACCACTTCACAGAATTCTGCTGTTCATTTATCATAGAACAATGGAAAAAGGTCCTATGAACTGATGAATCACAGTACACAATGCACTAGTCAAATGGCCATGTGTGGATACAGAGAATGCCAGGAGAATATTTCTTACTGGAGTGCATTGTACAAACACACAAGTTTGGAGGTGGCAGTGTTCTTGTGTGAGGCTGTTTCTTGTCAAATGAACTGTATATTGATGGTGTCACAAAGAACTGTTAATGCAGAAGATAACCTAGATAACCTAGACAATTTGGCTCTTCCAATACTGTGTTAGCATTATGGAGATGAGTCCTCCTGTTACCAGCAGGATGGCACACCCTGCCATACAGCATGAGTTGTTGCTGACTGGTTTATGGAAAATCAACTATCACATTTGGATTGGCAGTCACAAAGCCCTGATGTGAACAACGGTGTGCATCTGTGAGATGAATTGAAACATTGTATCAGTACTTTGGATAGTCATCCTGGTTCATCTTAAGAACTGGGGAAGGAAGGCATTACATGAGAAATGAAAACATATTCCTGCAAATACTTTTTAACATTTAGTAGAAAGCATGCCTAGGAAGCTTACATGTATTCAGGAACAAAAGTGAGCCAAGTCAATGCTAATTTCTTCGAATAAATGAACTTTCTTGATTACGGTTACAGTGTTCAGAAATGTTTATCTATATTATAGTGTACATTCCCTTTCCAGAAGCATTTTGGTCAGAATTCTAGGCACAGAGGTAGTAACTGGTCTGTGGCAAAAGAAATTTTCTTTAGTCCTACATTGGATCACCAAGTCTGGCATCAAAGATATTTCTGATATGGCAACTGTCCTTGATTTTACATCATATCTAGTTAAAACTGTGACACAATAGTAGACCACACAGCTCACAAAAGGTCTTAAACCCACTAGCTAATCTATGATCTGCTTGAACCTATTTAGCTAATGAAGACATGAAAATAGATATCCAGATCAGTGTGAATTAAAACGTTTTTTGATTAAGCTGACATGGTGAAATTTTACTGAAAAAATTCAAATACCTCCTCTCAGTGGGAAGGAACACAGTTCATCTGGATATCAGACATGTGCAGCAGATATTGATAGCAGCTACACCTAGCCAGTGCTATCTTGTTTTAAAAATCTATCTGTATAGAGGCTGATGCATTGTGAATTTAAAAAATCAAAATCACACCAACAGAAATAAACTACTGCAAACAGAAAAGCTGAAAAACACATATAAAAGTCTTGTCATAGTTACAATAATCATATACAAATAAAGTTCTTCAAATTAGGACTTCTAAAGTGCAGATATGGTTTAAAATGGAAGTTCACTACAACACTCCCTCGTAGAAAATAGTGCTTCCTGAAAACCAGAAAGAATCCAAATTATATCTTTCATGGTTAAAAAGCTGACTGATGCTAAAAGAATTTTTCTAACTGGATCTGTAAAACAACTCTAATTTCAGGGGTCATATATATCTAAAATGTATTTAAGAATGGGCAAAAATATATTTGAACATATGAAATAAAGCCAAAGGCTTACCTTGTGTGAACTCAGTCATACCTTGAATTAGCCTTTACCACATGTAAGACAGACCTTGATGCAAGACATTACTCAGGGCATTATCCTAATTTAGGGTAACATCCTGAGTTGAGGTCTGCCTTACATACATATGGTAAAAATGTTACTTCAAGATACAATGAAGTTTACACAAGAAGCTTTTAGCTGTATCTCATAGAATCTGCAAAAGTTGAAATATCACTGACACTGACTTAAAACATATAAGTTAATTGGGCTGAAAAATGAATGAAAAGTTTGTTTATTCTCAGATGAAAAAAACATTAAAACAAGACTTTTAGAAGTGGAGATGCATCCACTCCCATCATGCAGCAGAAAAGAAAGCACATCAATGTTACCTTACTGCAAAACTGTATATGAATAAATTCCAACTATTGGATGTAAAAATAATTTTTCCTATCACACTGTTGGATGTATCAATATCACACCAAATGTAAAACTAGGTTTTCACCACCTAGCATAGGAAAATGTGCATCACAAAAATCCAAAAGTGCATGAATATCCATCCTTATGGTTAGCATTATCTACAGTGAAAACTATATGCAATTTTTTGTACATATCTAACTTTATATTTGGAAATACAGTAAAGCCTCCCTTAATGGACACCTCTCAATTACAGTCACCGTCCATAATCTATTTAGAACACCATGCACTACTATAATTGACATTCCTCTTCTCTTTTGTGGAATCTCTCAGATATGGATGCGGACATTGTTCTGAACATATCATATGAATATCTACAACCTCCCAGTCATGGCCAGGCAATTTTAGTAAGTATGATTTCGCCTGCAAGAATCAGTGGGATTTCATAATAAACTGCTTTGCTCGTGTGTGTCTGTGTCTTCGCACAACTGACAAATCATCCTCTCCTCTGCGAGGGATCGTGATTGGTGAAATACCACCATTGCAAATAAGTTATGTGGAAACTGCGGAGCACCACGTGCCATTGATGTGAGAGGTGAACGTTGGTTTCAAAGGTGAGTGAGGACCAATTTGCATGATAGAGTGGAGCAACTCACTGGCTGAATGAACCAGGTGGCCCGGAAGTGTGTCTAAAATGACAGTTCAGCGAACCCTGCTGCGTATGGGGCTCCGATGCAGACAGATGGTCACTACACCTATGCTAACGAAGGTGCATTAGCAGAAAAGGCTTACATTTGCATGGCAGTATCAAAATTAGACCCGCTGATTGGCAAAGGATTGTCTTCTCCGATGAGTCACATTATCTGCTCCATCGAACGGATGGACGTTGGCGTATAAAGCGAGAAACATCAGAGAACAAACACTCTTCAACCATTGCTGGAAGAACACAAGCTGGTGGGGGCAGCGTTATAGTCTGGGGAATGTTTTTGTGGCATTTACTGGGTCCACTCATACCTGTGGAAGGCACTATGGGCCGAATTTGTTATAAATTCATCCTTGCTGACCACGTACACCCATACGTACTGATTGTCTTCCCTGGAGCGGATGGAATCTTCCAGCAAGAGAATGCGATGTGTCACACAGCTAGAAATCTCCGTCAGTGGTTGAAAGAGCATGATGAAGACTTCAAAGTACTTCCCTGGCCCCCTAATTCCCCAGACTTAAACCCAATTGAGCATGTGTGGAACCACCTCGACCGTGTTGTTTGCTCTATGGATACTCCACCATGCGTCCTCCAATAGCTGTCAGATGCACTGCAGTCAGAATAGCTCCACATACCTGTGAACACATTCCAGCACCTTATTGAATCACTCCCAGCCCGTCTAGCTGCTGTCTGCGCTGCACATGGCGGTTACACTGGATATTAGCTGGTGGTCACAATAATGTGACTCGACCATGTATTTATATATAGACATATATCCACCCTGCACATGGCAGTTACTCTGGATATTAGCTGGTGGTCACAATAACGGGACTCAACCGTGTATTTATATATACACATATACAGTATATAAATGTGACTCGACCATGTATTTATATATACACATGTGCACAGTTTGCAACTGTGCACATGATTATTTTTACTTATGGCCAGTAAATGCAAGGTGTCAACACTAATAGTAATGTAAAACAGATTTCTACATTACTTTCTATGTACAGCAACCTAGAAATGATGCAAAACTTTCTTTTAAGGACACTTCTCTTTTATGGACAAAAATAAATGTCATGAGAATGCCCCTAAATAAGAAATTTTCCTGTATTCTATTTACAGAAAAACAGACAGAATGGTGTTATAAGAATGTAATTTTTAATGTTCTCAAAATGGGTGTTAAATATAGTAAATTAGGTAACTTTTCAACTCATTGGTACCTTATTACAAAAAATTTCTAAGAGGTAATATGCTGAAGTGCCAAAAGTCATGGGGTACCTACCTAGTATTGTGTAGGGCCTCCTCTAACCCAGCAAAGTGCAGCAACTCGATGTGATACTGATTCCAAAAGTGGCAAGAAGACTTCTGGAGAAATGTTGAGCCATGCCATCTGAACAGCCATCCACAGTACCCTGGAATTCATAGGTGCAGGATCTTGGGTGTGAATGGACCTTTCCACTATGTCCCGTAATTGCACTATTGGGTTCATGTCGGGCGAATGTGCTGGCTACACTATCTGTCAAAACTGTCCAGAATGCTCCTCAAACCAATTTTGGACAACTTGCACCCAATGACATGGTGCATTATCTGCCTGAAAAATCCCATCATTGTTGGGGTACATGAAGTCCATGGATAGCTGCGAGTTCAATGGCCACCCAGCAGAGAAGCAAAGTGATTACCAGTTAATGAAGTGTTTACAAGGACCAGAGGACCTGAATTACACCATGTAAAGACACCACATGCATGTATGGAACCACCACCAGCTAGCACAGTGCCTTGTTGACAGCTTGGGCCATGGCCTCATGGGGTCTACCCCACACCAGAACCCTACCATCAGCTCGTAACAACTGGTAGCATGACTCATCGGACCATGCCACATGTAACTAGTCTTCCAGGGTCCAATTACTGTGTTCACAAGCCTAGGTGAGGTGCTGTGTCCGATGTCGTGGTGTTAATAAAGGAACTCTGGTGGGTCTTCTGCTCCTATACCCCATGGACGCTAAATTACGCTGCACTGACCTGATGGATATGTCTCTGATACCTCCTGCATTGAATGTGGATGTTATTTGAGCCAGTGTCACTTGTCTGTTAGCATGTACAATCCTGGTCAGATGCTGCTGGTCACTGTGCTGTCCACTGTGGGTGGTAATGACTTCCATGAGGTTATTCTCGGTACACTCATGACACCGTGGATCGAGGAATGTTGAATGTTCGCCCAACTTCAGAAATTGGAAGTCCTATCTGTCTGACACAAACTACCATGCCTTATTCAAACTCTGATAATTCATGTCGGCTTGCCATAATCCTACTGGCAGTTGTTTAACCTGACTCACGAGATTACACCTCACAACTGATAAAAATCATGGCGTGTGTTGAACCCTTTATGCGATGGCAGCACCAGTTAAAAATTTGCATACTGCTATCCCATGACTTATGGCACTTCAGTGTAATCTACTCAACATAGTTCTCCAATTGATTTCCCAATGAAAAAAAAACAACAAAAAAAAAAAAAAAAAACAGCATGCAACAATAGAGCATAGGGCATGATCAGAAATGAAAATCTGTACAATTTTTAACTAATAACAAATTTTAAAAAATAATACTGAATGAAGTCTTAAAACTTTTTTCAACTTATAATACATTTGTGGGGAAATATGATGTTCTGTCCCAATTTAGAGGTGCATCCAGAAAGTAAGTTCCTATTGGCTGTAAATGAAAGACTTTTTTTAGTGATATTATTTTATTGGCACAAGTTCACATACTTAAACTATGTTTCAATATAACTGTCCCTGACATTGAGACATTAGTCATATTGTGGTATAAGTTTTTGTATCCCTCGTTGAAGCAGTCTGTTGCCAATGAGTTGACCCAACATATATACTGCCTGCGCAGCTGCTGAGAGTAGGAGTATGCTGATGCAGTGAGTGCAGTGATGCCCCACAAGTGATGGAAGAAGTATCGGACATGCCGTTAGTTCTTGTTCTTTGTTTATGAGTTCACCATCTTGTCATATCAGTAACATGCTGCCTAAGCACACCAACTTGCCAAATAATTCCGGAAGTCTCTGAACACTCGCTCTACTGTCGCAATCTTGTACCCAATGACTAATGTTTTTCATCACATGAAGGGCATTTTAGCAGCAGAGAAGTTCAACAGCAATTCTGGCATATAGCCAGCCATGTAGGACTGGGTCAGCCCATTAGTGGGGGACTTACTTGTGTCATAATACAAACAAATGCCTCAGTGTAGGGAGTGATTACATAATATTACTAACACAATTTTTTTTCGTTTACAGCCAATCGGAACTTACTTTCAAGACATGCCCTGTACAATAAAATCAAATATGAAAATAAAATTAAGGTTAAGTGTGATTCATACATATATATATATATATATATATATATATGTGTGTATAGTAGATTCAGGTTAATTAGATCCTTCAGGACTAGAACGCTTTGGCATAATTAAATGGCTGCCCCAATTATGCAAAACTTTATCCCAAAGACCTAATTTGGGATATTATAAGTTTCACTTAAAATTTCATATTCTTCAAAAATTGTCCCAAATAAACAGCTGCCCAGATTAACCAATGGCACAATTAACCAGAATCTGCAGTATATGAATAAAAAGTAACCTATTTCCAGGCATCAAAATTGTGTGAAATAAAACAGGCTCCATTTTCACATCAGACTGAAATTTTATAGTTTAATAGGTTACTGACTTGTTGAATAAAGTTGACTACAGTAAATTCCTTTGCTCATTAGCTTTTGATGCTTTGTCAGCTTTTGAGATCAATATAAATGAAATTTGAAGAAGTACATAAAAATGCATCAGAATGTTTATTGTATATATTTGCATAATCTCACATGTTCAGTGTTAGTTGCAAACCATCTCCAGAGATCTAAGGATCAAATGTGAGGTGCACAGCTGACTGAAAATTTTTAATAAAATATAAAAGTATCAAAGTTGTGGTCAACACAATAAGTAAAATATGGGCAATATCTTTCAAGAGTATTACAGGAAAGCTGAGAGACTTTTAATATTACAAACACTGCATTTACTTTCCACAAAAAAGTGTTATTTTGAAAGAAATTTAAAAAAGAAGTGTTCATAGTTACTACTCCTCTCTCTCTCAAGTTGAAGAAGATTTTAAATGCAATTTCAAAGTGTCTTTTATATTTCTTTCTTTTTTTAATTATTTTGCTATTTTCATTCAATTTTGCATTTAGTTTGTACTTTATCATTCTCCGATTTTAAATGCGCATAAATAATTTTACCAGTATAAGAATATACCACAATATACTGTAACACATCATAAACTCCACAGCATTAAGACTTTCCTTTTCTACAACAGTTAACAACATTCAGCAGAGTAACAAAAGAACAGAAAATCTGATGATCAAAAAATCAATTCAAGTCATGAAATGAAATCCCAAATAATTTTAAGTGGTGGGTTTAACTGCAGAAAAAAAAACTAGTTACTTAACAACATTACCTCTCAGAAAGGATTAACATTTATTTCATTTCAAAACTTCCTACAGAAAAATAAATTCACATGTAGTTACACTTTAAATTATTTATCTACTAGATTTATATACCAGAGATCACTCAGTGTTCTCTCATCTCTGAAAAGATATGATACATAGAAACTTACCTGTTATACAAGTAAATTACATCGTTCACAACACTACTGTGAACATTACACAAAATTTGTGCAGAGACATGATTCCAAAACTCTGGATCCCATTATTCCAGAGTATTTTTTGAAGTTGTTAAACATAGGATCTGGATATAATGCAGATCTGAATTAAACATTTTACTTATCTGTCTGAGTTAAGCATATTCAGAACTTTTTATTTCAAGGGAGGGGGATCCTCATCAACCAAAGGACAGTGATAATTTTTACAAATGCTCTGATTGTGCTTGAGACACTGTCTTGCAGGGATTTGGCTGACTGCTGAGAAACAGCAGGGAAGAAAATTTATTTAAGTAATTCACGAAGGATATCTAACATGAGTTGGTCCCACAGTTGATAACTGATTTATTGATTCGTTGTTGAGATATTATGACCAAGGGCCGGGGCTGGCCACAAAATAATAACATGAAGAATCAGCTGATCTTGTGCAAGCCAAGTTGTAGCACCTTATTCCATTACAAGCATTGCTTGCGCTATTAGATACATTCAAGATGTAGACAAGTCAGTTCTGCATCCATCATAATGAATAGTCACTGAATAACCGTTCATGATAACTCAATGACTGAAACATTTGTATTAGCATGCAACAAACACTCTGAAATACACAGATCATATTCATCTCTATCTATTTAATGATGAAGAATGATGCATAGTTATCAACATACGCAACTGAATTTTAATTGTGAAAAATGCTGAAGAAGGAATCACTACATTCTGTTTTAACAACACAGATTATTTCTCTGGATTTTTAATTAACCCTTATATTTCTAGTTTCCTGGACAGACTGAATAAAATATGCCATCTGACTCACTCAGCCATGCCACCTTCTTTCACTTTCCTCCATCAGCTGCCCATAACATGACTTGACATGTCTTGACCAGCATGTAGCAGAAGCTGTTGAATCATACTTCAAATTCATATTTTCAACATACAATGCTGTTTATAGAAACTGCATTAAGATACATGAGATAACAGAACATAATTTATATAGACGATTACTTACGATACAAGACATTAATGATGAGAAGTATCATGCATTACAGTAGAAGCAGATGAAGACACAATATTCTGTATTCAGTGTACCCACCATGATTCCATGAATGGCAAAAAATGATGTGGCACTGAACTGAAGAGGTCCTGAATGTCTGTTTCTGAAATGTCCTGTCATGCTGCCTCTATTCAGACTCAAAAGTCAAACTTGGTTGATGCTAGTATGGCCTGATGGGCCAGTTGTCAAGTGACAACATCCGAGACATGTTCAATGAGTGATAAATCAGGTGATTGAGTGGGCCAAGAAAGAAATGGCATATGTCAAACATCCAAGAGTTTTAACACATTCAGTGGCACATGTGGTTGTGCAAAGGGTTGAACCAGAGACAATCAGTAAATACAGTAGAGCTTCAACCTTCAAACTGTCCTTAATTCACTGGTGGCTGTTTAGAGTCTTGGCACTACTTACAAGGTAGAAACATGAACAAAACTCAATAGCACCTCACATCATAATGGTCTGTGTAAGGCCATGGGACACCCTGAAATGCACACCAACAGCAACCAATTACCAGAATGTCTCTATACAAGGGTCTGTCCATTATTGGGCATCAGGTAAAATTGTTACTTGTTTGTAAACACTATGTGATTGCATTCATCAAGCTGGTGTCTCTATTCTAGGCATAATTGAGTCTCTGATGATGGTGGTATAGGGTCAATGGAATTTTCAGCAATGGATGGCAAGTAGTGAGACCTCTCTGCAGGAAACAGCATCAAAAAAGCTTGTGAATATCTTGACATATGAAAGACCTAAATTACTGCAGCAATGTTTAAGGGTGCAGCTCTGAAGTCTGCCAATGCTATATAGTACAGGTGCCAGTCATCTGATTCAATCCTATGACACTGCATTCCTGATCCCTCACATATGTGTGTCATACCCTCCTTTTCCCGCTTCCACCATACGTGTATCAGTGTGCTTGCATTTCTTTTGACACAAGTAGCACTACCACAAAAATGTAACTTCCTGCAATCCTAGAATTATACTTCACTGAGTCTGACAATATGCAGATTTCTTTTGATGTCGTATGGCATCACTGGTAATGCTACATTGCTCTCCTTTGCATGATGCAATTACAGAAACACACACTTGGGAGCTTGTTTTTGTACCAACAAGGGATTGCTCGAGAGGGTGTGGTTTGCAACAAAATTTGCATACAAGCCATGGCTGTAATCTTTTGCCTTCCCTACCATGACCTATCCTCTCATACAAGTTTCCATCTCATCTGAGTGTGACCTTGGTGTGGCAATTTCAACCAACAGCAGTGTACATTTCAAATATCGAAGAAATGTTTTTATTAGGCAATTTATCATTTCCAACTATACTGCTGGCCACCCAAAATGCAACACCAAGAAGGACATGAGATAGCAAAGCCAGAAAGCCAGATTTACTGGACACATAACAACAGATACAAAGATGAAACGATTTAGCTTACAGGCCCGTGCAACTTGCGGAACACGCAGACATCAATAGTTCGTGTGGCCCCCATGGCTGGCAATAACGGCCGCCACATGCTGCGGCATCGAACGAAAGAGGCTTTGGATGTGGGCTTGGAGTATGTCGGTCCAGGCTGCTTCCCCACGTTGCCACAGTTCATCAGGCGTAGCCGCGAGTGGTGCTTGCCGGGCCACTCGGTTGCCGATCAGCGATCAGACATGTTCGATGGGCGACATATAGGGAGAACAGGCTGACCACGGTAGCAGTGACACCTGGTGGGTCGTGACGAATTGTTGCACGATGCGTGCCAGGTGCGGGCGCGCATTGTCCTATTGAAACGTGGCCCAGGTCCTGCAGGTAAGGGAGGACTACAGGCTCCAAAACTTCGGAGATGGTGCTGTGGCTGTTGAGTGTACTGGCGATGTGTACAAGAGGGGTGCGGGTATCATATCCAATTGCGCTCCAAACCATAACGCCAGGCGATGGACCGGTATGGCGACGCATAATGCAGGCTTCATACAGCCTATCGCAGCAGTGCCGCCACACGCGGGTCCTAACATCGTGGTGTTGCAGGCAGAAGCGGGATTCGTCGGAGAAGACAATGTCGTGCCATTCCGTAGTCCATGTGCGGCATTCAACGGCCCACTGCCGCCGCACTCGCTGGTGGTGTTACATCAATGGTAATCGGAGCAATGGGCGCTGTGCGACATGTCCCTGCTCCTGCAGATGACGTACACAGGTACGTGATGACACAGGCTGTTGCGCAACACACCCTAATTCCTGCGCTAACGTTCATGATGTGGCGGTGCGAGCCGTCAATGCCCACCGCACAACATGCTGGTCCTCTAGTTCGGTGGTGTGCCGCGGCTGCGGCAATCGCTCATGTCAGTACATCTGTCCCTCCCGCACCCACCAAATCCACACTCGCCTCACTGTGGCTGGATGTCATCCCACACGAGCGCCGATGTCTTGGTACGATAAACCGTTGTCACGATAAACATGCTGAAATGACTGCCGTATTCTGCGACGAGGCATCAGGAAGCTTCCCACGCACAGGTCCGGCAGCACAACACATTTCCACTACTTACACCCCGCCTTCTGTGCACCCTTCTTATAGTGCTTCTCGGTGGCGTGCTGGGTGCACATGATTTGCATATGCCCTGCAACGCTAATCGTTTGCATGTCCTCTCGCAGGCGACGCATGCTGCGAATTTCAGGCCAATTGGATGCTTCCTTCTTTGGTGTTGCATTTTGGGTGGCCAGCAGTGTATATTACAATACTCAATCATCAAATAAAAACTTGGACAAATGAAAACTCGCCAATTAAAAATGTGTGTACCAGTTCAATTTACTTATATATCACACTTAAGACATGACGGACTTTTCAACAACGCTTTAAGCAACTGCAGAAATCATGACACAGGTTAATGACATCTATATAGAGTAAACAAAAATTAATGACAACATTTTTTTAAATAACAAATTTTATTTACTTATTTTGGCAACAAATGGATTGTGTACACTGCATTCTTAGCAATGTCAGATGAATCATTCCTGAGCATGACTTAGTTAATACCAAGGCACTACAATGTAAAACAAAGCCATTGATATATTCCATGGTCAATTTAACAGCAAAGCTTCCCCATCACATTATACTAATGGAGAGGAACATCCATGTGATGTAACTGTTGAAACAGCTATTGCATGTAAAAACATATGGAATATTGAACAGGCAATTTTTATATAAAACACTCAGAATTATTTCATCATTTATCGTATTTTACAAACATCAATATTTGATTCAGGGTTCTTACACATTTCCTGCAAATGAATTCCAGCACTTTTCCAGGGCTTTTTTTTTTTTTTTTTTGGTTTTCATCAAAAAATTCCAGGAGCTCAAATATTTGCTAGAATCATAGTGCTTTGCTTTATATTCTGCAAATTGAGATTAAATTTACTATGCATTTAGAATTCTCATGAAATTCTACAGGTTCTGCTGTTACAGAGTGTTCTTCAGTGTGTATTACATATGCAATGAAGTGGCAAAATTTCCCTGTATAAAAATTGTTCTCTATAAAACTTATATGAAGCAATCTGGAATATAGCACAATGATAATAATACAAAACAATTTTTCCATGGCACTGAAGATTCCCTAATCCATAGTTGTCTTTTCCCATGCACATTGGCAGCATGAAGGCCAAACATCAATCTCCTTCAGTAAGGAAAGTGCATGCTACGAAGAAGGATTTTCTAGGACTTGCAGGAAGTTTTCCACATGCTGCTGCAACTCCAACTGCATACAACTGCTTTACCACAAACCAAGGTCACTCGAAATAAAGCTGTCTTGCACTGCAGCATCACGCAAGATGACATCAAGCCTCCACATTCTATGGAAGGAAGTGATGTCATTGCTAGTACACACAGCAGGGAGCTAAAACAAAGTAACACTATCAATCCAAACACTTTGAAATTTTTTTTTTCTATTGCATGAAAAAACTCCAGGATTATTCCAGAACCTTTCACAAAAATATGAAAAATCAAGGACTTTCCAGGCCTGGAAAAAAAAGGGAAATCAAAATCCAGGATTCCAGAGGCTGTGCAAACCCTGTTGAATGTATTAAAACAACTTCTGTCTCACAGATTCTGTTTTCACATTTCATTAAAATCCCAGAAAAGATGGAGATCACACCATTATGAATTGAACATGTGTCAGCATGAGCAAGCAGCTCTTTTAGGTTTTAACCTAAATTCTTGAGGGAAAATCCTTATCCCAGGGTATGGACCTAAATCAGTCAGGGCAAAATCCTATCCTAGAGTAACTTTTCTGAAAAGTTTAAGCTCTGATTTTTTTTTAAATTAGCAAATAATGTAAGCCACATTGCAGAACCTCATAAATTATATCAAAGTTAAACTTGTTTTGATAAATTTTTTTTTGTCAAAATTGTCATTTAAAATGTTAAGTTATAAGTTTACCTTTCCCCAGACTTACTGATGAAAATTGTTCTATTACTGTCCCCATTAATAGAGCAACTGTCATTACCTTCAGGCAATGCACAACCTTTTTTTTATATTCTAGGGGAAAAGCTTGAATTATCAACTATATGGGAACAAACAAGCATGCAACAAAACTTTTACACTAACAGTTATCACCTTAAGAAATATTTCTCAAGAAACTGATGACTCTGTTATTTGAAAACATAATATACCAAATAATTTCTAATAATTTGTTAAAAATTAAATTTCACTTAACTATAAATAAAATTCAATTTCATTTGACTTAATAATAAGCATTTTGCGATAAAACTCTTCATAGTTGTCATGCCCAAATAAGGCCAGATCTGTTATTACACTCTTGGGCAACCCCCCCCAATGAAGCACCCAGAAGAAATCATCCAATTGATATGAAAATTGGCATGTGCAAAGTACATGTATAATAGGAAACCAAAGTACTGCATGCAAGCTTTACTCTTGTTATACAATCCTCAATGTGGGGTTCCCATGCACTGTAGTGGCCACTATTTAGACATTGGTCAATATTTTTTAGTCATTTTCATTTGCATAGCCGGCCCTGAGGTACTTACATGCGGAGTGTTATCAAGATTGAAAAACTTTCTCAGGGTGCTTTTTTTTTGCAAAGAGTGCATATGCCAAATAAGATAAGATCTGTTATATAACTGTTTTTGCTCATAACATGATACAAAACCATGCTTGATGAACTGGCTGGTGTTTGGCTAACTGCTTAAAATACCACCTACTGAACATTTGGTTAAGTTAAAATATCACAATAAAATCAAAATGCAGTGGATGCAAGTTTCCTATAAAAATCAGAAAATGCTAATTTGATTGAAAAGTCTATTCAAATGCATAAAAATATACAAAAGGGAGCAAAGTTTAGAAATATTAACTAATTCTTTTTTTTTTTTTACTCTTAATGCGTCCTAATAAGCAGACTATGCTCCCTCGTTACTAGCAACAATACACCAATGTTCCGAAAACATGAACAAGAACAGCAGTGACCTGACTAGAATTCATGCCATTCCTTAAACCCATGGCATATTACTACTACAACTTTGTAGAATTCATGAATTCTAGTAGTAATGGCATATTACTACTAGAATTCATGCCATTCATGAAACCCATGGCATATTTATTATTACTGTAATTTTTGACACTGATAAGAGACTATGGCACAGGAAGGAGTAACACAGTGAATTAATTACTGGCTAAGCCACAGGACCAGAAGCAGATACTAAATATTTCAACTATACTACAAGTAGAAAATTCTGGCCCATAGTTACAAGAGGGTGACCTGATTTATTTATATTTTTTGGCCACTGGTAATTCAGTCGTATCAAATGAAAGTAAGAGAACAAGTGAAAAATTTATAAGAGTTTTGTTTCTTTCATGCTGCCAATGTAGATATGCATTAGCTTTTACTTCAAGCAATTCCTGTCTTCATGATACAACATAGCAGTTATATTTCAATAGTGCAAATCTTTTGTTTCAAATTAGAGAAAGAGCACAGCTCTAAAAGTTCTATATGAAACCAAAAGATAACTACACAACAAAAGCAGTAATTTTTAACAAACTGATAAGGGGTATTTTACAGGAACACTCTTAAATAGGCTGAGCACATACAAGCATGTTATATCTTATTTACTTTGCAAGTTGACTTTTGGTACAGAGGGAATCTATTGTACCTAATGGCAGTACTGATGTTCAAAGATTTATTAATTATTAAGTAACACGAAATAATTACAGTTAAAAATGCATGGTAAATAAATTGTGTGTGGAAAGAACAGAAATGATCTATCCTCTTTTTCAAAAAATGTCATAGGACCCTTTCCTAATTATTACTACTACTTAATATCTTACACACACACACACAATGAAAAAGAAAAGAAAGGAAGACTTTTACAAAGTCAACTAAGTATTTTCAAGATCTGGGCTACTGAAAATCCAGGAAACTAAATTTTTCTGAAATAAAAATGCAGTTACTTGTAAAAAAAAAAAGAGCAGTACAACATAAAAGTCAAAATCTTCCATACTTCATATACACCACAAAAAAGTACATTATTCATATGATTTTTCAAGGTGCTTCACTCTAACATTTTGTCATTCCTTCTACTCATTAAACAAATTTTTGACATTTAATAGCCAGGAAAACATACATATTTCAGATCTGTTTTTAAAATTAATGCATATATTAAATCCAAGATTTTTTTTTCATTTTTCTGGCACTGAATAGTAAAATAAAAATAAAGTGTATATCCCTATATAATGCTAGAGGTCAGATTTTTCTTCTTGATACTCATGACTTATTCTTTGTTCATGATTAATAACTTTATACAAACACTAAAATTCTGCCACAATTTCAATTTTATATAACTGCTTCCTCATTTGTTTTACGTAAGAAAAAAGCTTTTGAGGTAGCTTATATATGTGAGTAACTTCTATATCACAAGAGATAAACTTAATGGCATAACAAGCTTTAGCCATACATTTGACTAGATGATACTAGAGAATAATTTGACTAGCCACTTTATATACATTTTTAAGACTTAAATGTTTTTATTACTTAATTACTTTTTCTAAAATTTGATGTAAATGTGAACCTTATTTTACACCAATATTTTTGTAAGAAACTGAATTATGACCACTTATAATATCTAGAACCACAGCAGTGGCCAATCTGACAGCAATAAAGGTCATGTGAAGTGCAATAGCTACTGAGAATATAAAATTAATTAGTGCCATCACATATTGTACAACACATGCCTTTACTTTTCTGGAACATGTTTAAATAAATAAAGTTTGTTACTATGACATATGTGTGTGAATGTTATGTTTCCTAAGAAATATTCCTGTAAGCGCAGTAAACATATAGTTCTACCAAACAGGGTGACTGATCTTTGGCCTGTTTTGCAAATACAATGCCTGAAATCAAGAAGTTGGAATATTTCATTCATATATTTTGTGAACAAAAATAACCTTTTTTAGACTAAAACAAAATTTCCAAGTTTATAACTGCATTAACTGATGCCTGAAAAATGCCCAACAGCTGTTTTCAACATGGCTCAAATGCACAGCTAACTACACTGCCGGACAATTGCTAAGGACGGATGACAATAGCAACGAGAGCAACCATAAAATGGAAGGCAGGAAAATGTGGAAATTAGCATAAGTGCGGTATACAGTAAGACGTGTTGTGCGTATGCAAATTTTGGATTGCCGAACTTGTTCGTGACGTCATAGCGCTGATAAGAGATATAAAGGATTTGACGCATATTGACCGTTGTTGTTCAAACGCAAAGTTGAAAGGGAAAGAATCAATTGACGAACTTGCAATTTTCAGTATGTCTTCCCGACATCACCTAGATGATTTTACGCGTGGCCGTATTATTGGCAAGATTGAAGGGCGAAAACTAACAGATGTTGCCAGGGAGTTCGATGTCAGCCACAGTGTTGTTTCAAGGCTTTGGAAATCATTTCAAACAAATGGAGAGTGTAGCAAACGTCACGGGGGAGGTCGTGTTCGCAGTACGACACCTGCAGAAGATCGGTACGTAGTGCTATCAACAAAAAGATACCGGCGCAGCACAGCTAGTGAGGTAGTAAATCAGTTTATGGCTGCTACTGGCAAGCGGATCTCCCAAAAAGCTGTCGCCAGACGTTTGCATGAAGGAGGACTATACGCCCGCCGTCCTGTTGTGTGCATCCCATTGTCCAGACGTCACCGTACCGCCCGTTTGCAATGGTGCCATCAACATCGCAATTGGACTGATAACGCATGGTCTGCTGTCCTCTTTCCCAGATGAGAGTAGATACAGTCTATCATCTGATTGTCGACGGCAACTGATCTGGCGTGATAGTGGTACTGCATATTGTCCAGCAAACATACAGGAAAGGGACCGATATCCGACATGTAGTGTCATGGTATGGGCTGGCATCATGATCAATGGCCGTACGTCCCTCTATGTGCTTCCAACTGGGACTATGACTGGCCAACGATACATTAATGATGTTCTGCTACCTCATGTTCGCATGTTCCGTGGTGCTGTCGGTGATAGATTCATTTTCATGGACGACAACGCAACATGTCATCAAACAGTCGCTGTCCAGGAGTGTCTTGAGAGCGAGGATATTCAACGCCTCGTATGGCCAGCACGTTCTCCAGATCTGAATCCCATTGAAAATGAGTGGGATGCTTTGGGGAGGAGTCTTGCTGGTCGCCAATGCCCTCCAATAAACAAGGACACCCTCATTCGTGCACTGGCAGAGGAATGGGATAAATTACCCCAACAGCTGCTTGATAATGTTGTGCAAAGCACGACACGACGTGTGGAATCTTGCATCGCCCTCCATGGTGGCCATATCCCGTATTGACATCTTACGCCGGAATGCCTGCGGACGGTAATTGCATTTTTTTCACGTTTATGTATTCTGCACAAAATGGCCTGTTTGTTCCTTGAAAACGTTTTAAAGCCTTCTGGATTTCAGAGCACAATAAATTGTCTTTCTTGTAATGTCCTGGCATTCTGATATTATTTTATTTCACTTGGCATCCAACCACACTTACTTTTTTATGCGCTATATAGCCGTTTATGATCCGTCCTTAGCAATTGTCCAGCAGTGTATATGAAAAAACTGGTGAAACTGAGCTTTACTCGGCATCATTTCATACAACAGCCTCTTTTACCAGGAGGCTGAGTCTTTTACAAGGGATCATGTGAGAAACACAGATGTCATGCACAAAATCACACCTAGGTGTATCTTAAAGCCCAATGCATCCCAAGAAATTGCATGTAGACCATAGAAAAAAGGTGCATGACACTTGTGTGTCCCATGGCTCCTTTGTGGAAGACCCAGCCCATGATAAAAGAGGCACTAAGTGAAGCTCAGCATATCCTATTGATATCCTATGAGTCGACTCTTTGCTCTGGAGTTTCAACTCTTCCTTGATGAAATATTATACAAATAAATAAACAATCATATAAAGCTACTGCATTTGTGTGTTTCAAATTGCATTTAAGAATACAATTCTGGAGTGATCCAGTAAGTTGAATTTTCAAAATAACATTAATAAAGACACATATAATGTAATTCTGCATATTCATTCACTCTACCCACAGCTGTTTACAGCTACATAAGAAATGAAAGGAAATGCCTCATTTAATTATTAATAAATTTATTTATTTGTTTCCATAGGGTTCTTGTACCCAAAACTGAGAAACTGAACAGCTGTAATCACATTTTCCTCCTCCAGTGTTCAAAATAATACATTTTTACATGCCAGGATAAGGTTGCTTTAAATGTGACTGAACCCACTCCAGATGTCATGTAAGCTTACAGGTAAACAAACCACCATGTTACTATGGAAACAATTTGTATATGCAGTTACAACTGGAATTATTACTTAATTACATCAGGAGCAGGGCTAACATAAAAGAATTTCCCATACACAAGACTGATGAAAGAAAAAAAAAGAAAAAAAGAAGCTGTACTTTTTAACTGGGTGACAAATCAGAATGTGCAGGAAAGAAAGTGTGAATATAACAGTGCATCAGCAAGATGAAATTGTTCTCTGTAATTTATTTTTGTAAATATTAAACTGGATCACACCACAGTGTTCACAATCTAAAATTACTGAATTCAAAACGAAACAACATGCTTTTGAAAGACACTGCTTTCTTGTTTTGTTGTTATGCTAGCAAAAACAACAGCTCAAGTTTTTCTAGCAAGCAAGCCTTGCCTTTTCCCAGAAAGTTTTACAGTCATATTTGTCTTACATTGACTCTGCAGCTGTACAGCATCCATTGCTTAAATTTTTTTTTCTGCCGATATCCTTCCTTTCACATTTCTTTGTTGCTTTATTTTTTATTCCCACACATGACAATAATTTCATCCACCATGCTGAAAGAACTTTCAGCCTGAAGACAATGAAGACTGATATCAAAGCTTTCACTGTTTTAGATAAATGGTGTGCTTTTGAGAATATGAATACTTTTCACACCATGCATTAATCTTACAAATTTCCCAACTTCGTCACTTCCATTTTCGGAAATTTCCCTTCCCTTACCAACCTTAAAATCCACATACTTATTGGGGGAAATAATATTTAATGACAACACAGGAGAATTGGAACATTGCTAGAGAAAAAAAATTAGGATTACGGGAGAAATCTTCAGTCTGTCCAGCTTCTGTTTTCAAAATATTTTCCAAAATTTTCCTGCCGAAATACAAATATTTATGGAATAAAATAATGTTGAACAATACTGGGCAGCAGAAACATAGCAAGGAAAAAGAAAAAAAGAAAAGAAAAAAAGACTATGGGAGAAATTTTCACTCAGTCTATCTTCTGTTTTCGAAAGTTTCGAAGGATGGAATTTCATCCTCCAATAGAAAGTGACCCCACACTGACACCAATTCCTCCCCCCTAAATTTATGTTCAGTTGTGCATCAATCTCACGAATGAGCAAAATTATAATGGAAAAGGCAGAATTCCTCGAATATTCTAAAGAATCTCAGTGGCCTGAAGTTTCAAGCTGAAATACAAACACATATGCAAGAAAAGAAAATGATATTTAACATCAATACTAGCCAGGTGCAGCATCATGATAAAAGAATTATGATTATGGAAAAAATCTTTACTTCGTTTAATTTCTATTTTCAAAAGTTTAAAAAATTAAATACCATCCCCGGACAGAAAACGACCCCCCCCCAACTAACCCCCCTAAATTTCTCTTCAGTTTTGCATAAATCTCGAGAATGATCAAATGATGACAATAATGCAGAATTCCACAAATACACAGAAAAATCTCATGTAAGTCTTCCACAAGAAAGTGATAAAATTAAGTATCCACATCACAAAAATCAAAACAAACAAAACAAAAAAAAAGGAAAAAAATAGTGACAAAATGGAGTATATGTATCTCAAAAAAAAAAAAAGATAAAGAAAAAGGAAACCTCAAGAAAGTGACAAAATGGAGTATCTGTATCTCAAAAAAAAAAAAAAATAATAACAAACAAGAAAACCAAGTAAGTGACAGAATGGAGTATCTATATATATATCGAAAAAACACAAATGTTTCAAATGAAATTTTGCATACTTACTTAAGTCTTGCAAGTATCCTCAGATGCAAAATTTGAAGTTGATTCACTTATCTTTTCTAAACTTACTAAAGGTAAAATTTCTCTGTTTGACATTATCATAACTAAAACCCGGATGTTCAAGCACTAAGAACCTCCGAAATAAGCAAGCATTTATGCACTAAAAAAAAAAATCAAGAAATATGCGCTAAAACAGAAGAAATATGCATTGAAAATTCCTGAAAGTTTTACTGCAGGATTCATATACACTATCTGATTAAAAGTATGGGGATACTTGCTTATCTACAAATTCCCTGTAATAGGAATTAATATCGAGTTGGTGTTACCCTTTGCTGTTATCACAGCTTTCATGATTCTGGGAAGACCTTCCACTAGATTTTGGTACATTGCTGTGGAAATTGCCTTCCACTCTGACACCAGAACATTAGTTAGGTCAGTCACCAATGTCAGGCAGTTCATTCTGGTGCGCAGTCGGTGTTTCAATTCATCCTGAAGGAGTTCAATGGGGTTGAGATCAGGGCTCTGTGCAGGACATCAAGTTCTTGCACATCCATCTCATCAAACTATTCTTGCACGGACCTCACTTTGCGGGTGGAGGCATTGTCTTGTTGGTAAAAGAAAGGGCCTTTATCCAGGTCCATGGCCAGACAGTGGAGTTGGGAGGGGTGACGGATGATAAAGAGGTCAGGCACTGAAACATTGTGAATTGCTAGGTTGGGCAAAAAACAAAAACAAAAGTACACAGGTTGGGCACCGCCTGACATGGACTTTTCCTGGTTATGGGCCTGTCTTCACTGAACTGTTATCATAACTTTGAGAGCACAGAATTCTTGAGAATTTCATTTTAGGCCACAGAATTAAGATTCCCAAGCACTGGAACTAGAGGGCCCAGCCCAAACTATAAAAACCAGCCCCAGAGCATGCCTTCTCATTCAGTGGTGAACAGACTAAACATTTCTCTTTTAATTAGCAGTATATTTGTTTGAGTAACACCGTTCCGTAATAGAGAAGAAAATTTTAACAAGTGGTTTTACTACTGTACCACAATGTTGTTAAGAGTTAACTCTAAAAAACAATAATTTCACTTTTCAAAGAAGTTTTTTTAGAAAATTTACAGAATATATGAAAAAAATATGCACTGAATATGACAATATGATTTTATTCCTTAAAGTTGCTAAATATGCAAAATAGACATTTTGTTTGAACATGTGGTTTTTACCATAACTCAGCAAATTTAGAAACTTCATGATTGTCAATGCTAGTGGTAATGTAGACAATTATCAAACTAAATCTGACTTAAAACTCAGATGAATCTTTGCTGAAAAAAGGCACAAAAAGGCTAAAATTAGCTCTCTTTTTGGCTACAGTATCCAAAATTTTAAGAATTTTTAAGTTTTGGCATCAAAGTCCCAGAAAGCCCACAAAGAGCTTTCTGGTGAGCTATCAATGGTGTCTTTATCTTCTGTAGTTTCCTCTCTCCATTTATTATCAGCCCACCCATGTCTTCTCTTCATCGACCAAAAGGTGTCAGAACAGGGTATCTGCATTTTGAATCTCACACAAGAATTTTAAATAAAATTTTGTGAAATTACAAAGGCCTAGTAGGACATCTTGCATAAATAATTTGAAACTGATTCATCCACCAGTTCCAGAGTTATTAAAGACCAATATCCTGTGTTTAACATTACATGCCCCACTAAGCTCTACTAATGGGTGTTACTGTGCTCCATGAAATATCAGATAATTCTGAATCACAGTGTTTGCTCATAGCTGGATAGATTTCTCTGTTTGGGAAAAGATGGCCATACATTTGCAAACAAGTCATTCTGAAAATGTTGTGATATGCCTTGTGCATCATTTTCTAAATAAAGGCAGAAATGTTACAACTGACAACTTCTTCATCTTCATACATTTAGCTGAAAATTGGAATTAAAAGGGATGAGTACATACATTTGGTACTATAAATCACTCATGAAAGAAAAATTCTTCATCACTAAAGAAACATTTGCCACTGCACAAAACTTTGCTGATGAAACATGGGGGAATGACTCTGACATTGGCTGCTTACACGGCAAAACAAATAAAAGCAGTCTTGTTCGAAGCATGCTTTAGCTGCGAGAGTGAAAGTTGGAAATGATTTCAAAGAAATTCCTCTAACTACCACTGTTTACAACTATCAAATATGGAGTGCACACTATTGACAAGATGGCAAAAATCCAACAGTTGCCATCATTATGCTGATGGCAACTGCAGGTCTAAAAGTGGATTTAGAACTCATAAATGTGCTAGATCTGGTACACTAATGCAAAATGAAAAAAAAAACCCAAAAAACAGTGGGCAATTTTTGTACAAAACCAACCTACAGAAAATGTACATTCACAACAACAAGATGTTGCAGTTATTATAACAGATAAGACACATTTCACTAAGGTTATGCATGCAAATCCGATCCACATAACCCAACATCAACATCTTTTAAATTTGTTCCACATATGAGTTTAAAAACTGAATTTCTTGATACTTATTCTTGAAAATTTTGAATAGGTATTCAAAAGAAATATATTTTAGGAGTAGTATTTTGAGTTAACATTACTTTCTTTTACAGGTGGTCAGATTGATTGCCACTAAAACTGTAATTCTAGGTATGCAAAAAATCCCGGGGTTCCAATTTAAATGAAAGCAAAAACTGAGATAACAGATCAAGAAAAGAAACCTGATTAAGATATAGATAACACAATAAATACAAATGATTCCCTAATATCATTTTTGTTTTTAATTTTTTGAATAGGCCAGATTCATGATATGACTTGGAAGTTTCCAATAAATATAAAACATGACTTAAACTCTGTGAGCTTTTTTCACATGTGATATTACAGAAGATTTCCATAAGAATGTTTGATCACAGTATTTGCACGGATATAGTGTTCTGTTATGTACTGTCTGATGCTGCTTTAGATAACGATGAGCCTTAAACACTTTTCCGCACTTTGCACATGGGTAATACGGGCCTCTAGAACACAAAAGTGAATGTTGTTTTAGGCTACTGGCAGTAGGAAACCTCTTGTTGCATGTTAAACAAGTGTGAGCATAATGAACTAACATGGAATCTGCAATAACAAAAAAAAAAACATGAAGTTAGAAAAATGGAAAGTAACACTATCTTCACATCAACAATTACCAATCATGAAACAAAGTTTACAGACTATGATTTCATCAATAAATTAAAATTTCTAATGTAGATAATTTGTTGCAACTGCATTATTTTGTAGTATTAAAGCATTTTTGCAAAACTAATGTGGTTAAGAAAAATATATTTCTTCAATAAATGAGTATATGCTGTATAAATAACTAAGTATGCATAACTGCTGTGTTTTGAGAAAAAAGAAACTCTTCCTGTTACTGGTCTACACATTGCAATTTACAAGGGTTGTCCCAAAACTACTGAGAATGTTTTTATAAAAAAATATGAACACCTTAACTATCAAGGAAGTGGTCATCCTTTTCAAAATACTGTTCACTAAATCAAACACAGGTGTCTTAATGTTCCTCCCACTTTTTGAATGTCTCCTGGAATTCTTCTTCTGAAATGCTTTTGAAGCGCCCGCGACCAGCTGTAATAAGTTGCTGATGAGACTCAAATTGTCATCCTCGTAATGTCTCTTTTAAAATGGGGAAAACTGGAAGTCACATGGTGATAAGTCTAGACTACATGCAGGTTGGGGCATCAACTTAATATCCATTTTCTTCAAATAAGAAATGACAGAACTGGCCATGTACGGCCTTGCATTGAGCCGCACATAAAAAGAAATGGGGAACCCATGAGTCAGATAGTTACGGCAATGTCTTGTGAATAAACACGTTACAGGCGTTCATAAGAAGCCCCGACAGACACTACGAATATAGTAAGTACATATATAGTTCATTGTTTCTTGATATTAATTATTGATATTATGCCCCATACGTATCTAACATCATTTAATAATCTCCCGATTGCCGAACTTGCATAACGTGTGAAACAGTAATGACGGACATTTAATGTCAATCAAGTTATATTATCGTAGCCACGTAAAAAGTATGTTCATCGGAAATCAGTGAAATTTGAACAACGATATAATTTATAGGGAACCCAAGTCGAACAAACTCGTTTCTTGCCCAAATGCTCGGTTAAAATTCTGTGAATTGATGATTTTGAAATGTGAACCATATCTTCAATACCTCTAACTGATAGGTGTCTATCTTGACATATAATAACACCTACTGTACTGATGTTTACCTTTGTAACACTTGTTGAAGGTCTTCCTCAATGCGCGATTAAAGATGAAGACTAACAACCATCCATAAATTCTTTATGCTATCTGTAAATTGTTGATTTTCCAAGACACTCATCTTTACAAGCATCTTGCATAAGATGGAAAGTCTCTCTGACAGACTTTTTAATTACTAATAAAAAACAACTATTATGGGAATTTTATTAGGAAATCTTTTTATTTAAATTGCAAATTTTCGGAGAAAACTCTTCTCCTTCTTCAGGCTGTCTTTTTGTTGTGACTTATTCCATCAATATCGCGGTTACGGTTAACCTTGAAGGTTACGGTTATTTTTCATCAAATCCTGCCAGATGTTAGGCAGGGAAAATCCTTTGCAGTCATTGATGATGGAATTTTGATTTTCTTCAATCTCTATTCCTTCTTTCAGCTTTCATTTTTGATAATTGCTTTGGAAACTGATGACTTTCAGGAATTCCAATCCATGCTGTGACTAGTTTCTCTAACATGCCTATCTAAACCAGTCTTGTTGGAGCAATTTTTTATAGCAGCTTTATGCTCTGCTATACGAGTTTCTAGTCTGCGACCTGTTTCCCCTATGTAAGATAGTCCACAACTACATTTTACTTCATAGACTACACCTTGCATTTTTAAAATATCTTCTCCTCTTTGAACTATTTTAGGGAAAATATTTTTAACTTTGTTCTCTAAACTTGGAGCTAGCCTAATATTGTACTTCTTACTAATTCTCTTTAAAGACTCAAATAAACCTTTGTGATAAGAAATTTTTTTAGTGAATTTTACTTGTTGCTTTTGCGGGTCTTTATCCCATTAAAATTCAGAAGCTTCTCAATTTCTTTTTTAGGATAGTTATTTTCTGCAAGAATGACTTTAAGTTCTTCTTTATGGGCTTCTTTTTTATCTGCTGTAGATACTATTTTATTATTTTTTCTAAAAACTGACTTGCTACATTTTTCTTAATAGAAACTGGATGATAGGAATTGAAATCCAAAAGTCTGTTAGTATTCATTGTTTTTTTATACCTACTAGTAAGGAATTTTTCATCTTCATAATAGATAGTAATATCTAAGAAGTTAATTCTTCTTTCTTTTTGAAGTTCAATAGTGAACTTAAGGGAATCATCTAATTCGTTGAATGAGTCTAGAATTCTTTCTAGAACAATTTTTGAGATATTTATTATAAATAAGATGTCATCCATGTATCTGCTATATAGACAGAAGTATGTGGGTTGTACTTGTATCTTTTCTTCTAGTTTTCCCACAAAATAGTTAGCTAAGAGTGAGGAGAGTGGGGAGCCCATAGCTAGACCAGATTTTTGAATGGAATTTTTTTCTCAAGTTGAAAGTAGTTGTTCTGCAAAGAGAAGGTAAACATTTCACATTTCAAAAATTCCAACTAATATGTTTCTATCTTTGTTGTGAAAAACTATTAGGTCTGCCAAGTCTTCCGCTATAAAGTCTACAAGTTGATCAATATTTATGTGAGTATACATTCTAAACTACCCATAATAGGAGAATCTACTTTAGGAAGAGGTTCTAATTTTTCTTTTAGCTGCATTGAATTTTTTATCAAGTTAGGTGGCTCTTTTAAAAGATTCTGAAGGTGCGACTTTAAAAAATAGTTAAGATTTGAAAGAATTGAGTTATTTTTTAGTCAATTATTGGTCTAATTGGTTGGTGTTCTTTATGCAGTTTGACTATTCCATATATTTGAGGTAATCTGAACTGTAATTTTGATAATTGTTTATAGTTTTCTGGGAGCTGGTTTTCTTTTTTGAAGTGAAATAAGCTTTGAGACTTTTTAATCAAATCTGGAAGTGGGTTTTCTTTTACTTCTTCATACATAGGCTTTTTTGGTTCTTCTTCCATCTTTTCTTGATAATCTTTCTTATCCATAATAGTAATCAACTTACTTTTGTCTGTTTTCACTGCAACTACACTTTCATTTTTCTGAAATCTTTAAGAGCTTTTAATTGACTGTTCTCATAATTTTTTGAGGTTTCCTTACTTGCTTCTGGAATTTTGTAAGGCTATTGTGGTAATCTTTTCTGAGGAAGTCTGCTTTAATTTGGTCTTCTTTTTCTAAAATGCTGCAGATGCTTTCTAATTTAACTACTAATTTTTCTGTATTAATATTTTCCTTGGATAGATTGAAATTACTTCCTTTATTTATCACTTGTAACAATTCTTGTCTAACTCCAGTAGCAGTTTTGTCCTTTACATGACTAAGAACTGCTGTTTTTTTGTTTTTACGGGAAGTTTTTCTTAAAACATTTCTTTTCTTTAAGGTTCAGCATTTGAATTTTTTTATTTTTGTTTTTTATTCCGATTTTTAGCCAGTCCTCCAAATTCTGAAAATCAGAATAAAAAACAAAAATAAAAAATTTGTTCAAAAGCTGAACCTTAAGAAAATAATTTTTTTAAGAAAAACTATTCCAGTAAAAACAAAAAAAAACAGCAGTTCTTAGTCATGTAAAGGACAAAACTGCTACTGGAGTTAGCCAAGAATTGTTACAAGTGATAAATAAAGGAAGTAATTTCAATCTATCCAAGGAAAATATAAATACAGAAAAATTAGTAATTGAAGTAGGAAGCATCTGCAGCACTTTAGAAAAAGAAGACCAAATTAAAGCAGACCTCCTCAGAAAAGTTTACCACAATAGCCTTACAAAGTTCCAGAAGCAAGTAAAGAACCCTCAAGAAAATTATGAGAACAGTCAATTAAAAGCTCTTAAAGATTTCAGAAAAACGAAAGTGTGGCTGCAGTGAAAACAGACAAAAGTAAGTTGATTACTATTATGGATAAGAAAGATTTTCAAGAAAAGATGGAAGAACAACTAAAAAAGCATATGTATGAAGAAGTAAAAGAAAACCCACTTCCAGATTTGATTAAAAAAGTCTCAAAGCGTATTTCACTTCAAAAAAGAAAAACCAGCTCCCAGAAAACTATAAACAATTATCAAAATTACAGTTCAGTTTACTTCAAATATATGGAATAGTCAAACTGCATAAAGAACACCAACCAATTAGACCAATAATTGACTAAAAAAACTCAATTCTTTTAAATCTAAACTATTTTTTAAAGTCGCACCTTCAGAATCTTTTAAAAGAGCCACCTAACTTGATAAAAAATTCAATGCAGCTAAAAAAAATTAGAACTTCTTCCTAAATTAGATTCCCCTATTATGGGTAGTTTATACATACATAGTGTCTATGTATACTCACATAAGTATTGATCAACTTATAGACTTTATAGCAGAAGATTTGGCAGACCTAACAGTTTTTCACAACAAAGATAGAAACATATTAGTTGCAATTTTTGAAATGTTTACCTTCTCTTTGCAGAACAACTACTTTCAATTTGAGAAAAAAATTTCATTCAAAAATCTGGTCTAGCATGGGCTCCCCACTCTCCCCACTCTTAGCTAACTATTTTGTGGGAAAACTAGATGAAAAGACACAAGTACAACCCACATGCTTCTGTTTATATAGGAGATACATGGATGACATCTTATTTATAATAAATAGCTCAGAAATTGTTCCAGAAAGAATTCTAGACTCATTCAATGAATTAGATGATTCCCTTAAGTTCACTATTGAACTTCAAAAGGAAAGAAGAATTAACTTCTTAGATATTACTATCTATTATGAAGATGAAAAATTCCTTACTAGTAGGTATAAAAAAACAATGAATACTAACAGACTTTTAGATTTCAATTACTATCATCCAGTTTCTATTAAGAAAAATGTAGCAGTTTTTAGAAAATATTAATAAAATAGTATCTACAGCAGATAAAAAAGAAGCCCATAAAGAAGAACTTAAAGTCATACTTGCAGAAAATAACTATCCTAAAGAAGAAATTGAGAAGCTTCTGAATTTTAATGGTATGACGACCAGCAAAAAGTAAAATTCACTAAAAAAAATTCTTATCACAAAGGTTTATTTGAGTCTTTAAAGAGATTAGTAAGAAGTACAATATTAGGCTAGCTCCAAGTTTAGGGAACAAAGTTAAAAAATTTTCCTAAAATAGTTCAAAGAGAAGAAGATATTTTAAAAATGCAAGGAGTAGTCTATGAAGTAAAATGTAGTTGTGGACTATCTTGCATAGGGGAAACAGGTCGCAGACTAGAAACTCGTATAGCAGAGCATAAAGCTGCTATAAAAAATTGCTCCAACAAGACTGGTTTAGATAGGCATGTTAGAGAAACTAGTCACAGCATGGATTGGAATTCCCTGAAAGTCATCAGTTTCCAAAGCAATTTTCAAAAAAGAAAAAAAGGAAGCTAAAAGAAGGAATAGAGATTGAGAAAAATCAAAATTCCATCATCAATGACTGCAAAGCATTTTCCCTGCCTAACATCTGGCAGGATTTGATGAAAAACAACCGTAACCTTCAAGGTTAACTGTTACCGTCAAGGTTAACTGTAACAGCGATAGTGACGGAAATAAGTGACAACAAAAAGACAGCCTGAAGAAGGAGAAGAGTTTTTGCCAAAAATTTGCAATTTAAATAAAAAAAGTTCCTAGTAAAATTCCCATAGTAGCTGTTTTTGATTGGTAATTGAATTAAGAAACTAGGAAGCCAATTCTCAACATGAGCTTTATTCAAAGACTTTTTAAGTTGATAGCAAAATTTAATGGTGCATCTTTGTTCATTTTTGACATCCATTTTTTCAAAAAATCACAACACGAAAATACTTGTTAGAGGTTCATGAAACAACAGTTATTAAACTGCACATTACCGATGACACATGCGTGATAAACAAGTGTGGTCGGTTGCCATGGTTACTAAAATGATTGCTGTTCTTTTCAGACTCATACTAAGGTCGAATGAGGCATTGCACATTTATTATAAAAACATTCTCAGATGTTTTGGGACAAGCAATGTATTAAGCATTATTCACAAGCCTGAAAAAAAAAATTATAGCTTATCTTAAAATGGACATAGAAAGAGAACAACTTAAAAAATATAAAATTCAACATTTTCTATGCCTGGTAGTACACAATTCATCACAAAAAGAAAAGCAGAGAAAAATAATTAAAATAGAAAAAATATTAGAATATGAAAATCTCATAAAGCTCCCCATATGCTCACAACTGTCGGGTTTTTTTTTTTTTTTTTTGTGACCTATGAGATGAGAAAAGACGAACTACATAATGGCGGGCCGAGTCTGGATGTAGAATATATGGTTACTAAATAATGTCCATAGAAACAATTATTTATTTTCTCTTAAAATTTCCTATCTTTCAATTTCTACATTTAGATTTTAATTTATTTAGGTTTGGAATTCCACATTTAACTGTCAACAAAAGTACTGTAGTGTATAGTTTTATCAGTTTGTATATATGTATGTATGCATGCAAGCACCTGACTATATCAATACCATACAAACAGAATTAGCAACAGTTCCTTTGATTGCCATAACTATATGAAATCAGTTGCACTTTTCTGCAAAAGTGAAAATTTGCATATGCTTCTGGGAAATATTTAAGGTAGATTATGGATGAACATTCAAATGCATCTTAATTATTCTAATCACTGTAATACATGTCGGACTGGAATGTGAATCTGGATTCTCCAGTTTCAGTGTAAATGTGCTATATGTACTTCATCAGCTACGGTTGGTGTAGTACCTAAAACAACAACTTGGTTTTGTCCACCCATTACACCAAACAGGTCAACTCTACTGGAGTTTACAATTACTTAGTTCCATTGAGCTGCAAATAAAGTTTTCAGAAAAATGAAATTCAATTTATACCGAATACAGTATCAAATAAAGTTACATTTAACATTTGTTGGTAACCAGCAGATGTTAATTTTAACTGTATTTGCAGGTCAGTGGAACTAAGTAATTGTAATACACCAGTAGAGTTGACCTGGTTGGTAACCAGTAGTATTCAGTCAGTTCTTGACTTGTGAAAACCTGAGCTATTAATAGCTGTATATAGCAGGGGCATAAATAGAAAAAAATTGGGGGGGAGACTGAAAATGAAGGTGTTTGAAATCTGTCAGGACAAAATAAAAGTGAATGAAAAACAGAAGAAAAAATTAAAGCATTATTTTGTATTGTAAGTTGAAAGCTTGCACACAATTATGCATTTTTATTAAATTAAAGAATGTTTTTAAAAATATAAGTCGCATTTTAACAAAAAAATAAACCACCTGGGGGGGGGCTTGACCCCTCTAAATATGCCCCTGATACATAGAAATACATATGAATTGGTTCGTACAAAAAGTACCACAGAAAGACCAATGAAAAATGAAATTCACTTAATGTACAAACAGGTGTTGTTTACTTATTTGCATGGAAGGGGAAAAGGGCTATTGGTGCCAACTTGGGCAAAGGCAGGAGAATGCATAGAAGAGAAAAACAAATAAAATCGAGTTCAGCCAATTTCTGTCCTACACATATTTCTGACATTCACACTATCATACTGAAGCTCACATATTAATATTTCTTGCAGGATTGATTTAAGGCACTGATTAAGGCATGCTGTTGGCTTAACTTACTATGAGCCTAACTACTTTTACTTCCTAAATGAACTTTTGTATTGCATCATCTTCTTGGATTTGTTGCACACATTTCTGTGACAATTTTGAGAACTCAAAACCCATATCAAAAAGACCATGACATGAAAATTCTCAAACACTTATCTGTTCCAAGAAAATTATGGGCAGTAACTTCTGATATAAATGCAAACATTTTAAGAACACAAGGCAAGGAGAATCTTATTGTGCAATGACAATGCTTTTGGCCTTGCATATCATCACTACAAAAACAATTTTCAAAGATAAAGTTTGAAACATACAAGAGTGTGCCATGCATCTTTAAACCATTTAAATTATGTATAGTTTGCAGTGCATATATAAAAATACTATAATCCTCATTTTAGGCAATTTTGGAACGACTGAAAATTTGTCCCGATGAAGGCCTGGATTTTTAGAATAAGGATTCAAAATTGTAGCTAGGTCTATTTCAGAACCGGTACTACAGTCAGTCCCCAACCATGAGGGAAGGAAAGGGGAGAGATTCCCAGGGCTTGCGGTCTGTAAATGCAGGACAAATAATTTAAATTTTAAGCAGAAAAAATGTACATGAAGCTGAAAAAGCATGGTAGTGTACTGTGAAATTTATGTGAAACAGTGTATACCTACCGAAGAAAGTTTTTGCTTGGGAAAAAATACCCAAGTTATCCCTTCAAAAACCAGGCTAAATATTCCTTTTGAAAAAGTAAAAACCCTTATCCAGTCTCTTAACACACACACACACATACACACACACACACACACACACACACACAAAAACACTGAAAAAGTTTGTGCTTAATAATATTTGCACAGCAATGTTCTTACACTGTCACCCCACCCTGAAAAAATATTCTGATTTAGTCACTGCAAATAATTTTTTTTCTGCAACAACTCGTTTGAGTAATCCAAAATAGCAAAGCAATGCACTTGTAACTTTAATATTTTTATGTCTTAATATGGTACGCATATTTCCAATTGTTCTGTAGCATGTAATAATTGCACACATTTGAAAACCTCATAAGATCTTAGGAATTTAAGAATTATCTCACAAAAGTAATCTCTTGGAGTTACGCCTTTCTCAAAACACTCATCATACATCTGGTTTTTTCTTTGTTGTATTTTATAAAACACAGTCATTCTGGAGGTAAGAGAAATTAATTATCGGAAACAGTGATTTACAAACCTAAACTGAAGTTACACCAAACCTAGCGAAACAGGACAAGAATCAAAGCTAAGCAATATTATTTATATAGGAATGTGGTAGGCATTTTTGCACATTTTCGGGATTCTGAGACATTTTTTATTTTATTTTTTTTTGACCTAGGTATTTTTCAATGACATTTAAAAAGTTTGTCAAGGAACAGATATAATATTCATCAGTATTCAGTACTAGTATTCCTTCAGAATTTACAGCCTGTGTGCAGTTAAAATGAAATTTCTGTAGCACAAAAATCACATTAAGGGGGATGCTTTGTACGAGGGATTGGGGGGGCAGGCAAGGGTTGCAGTTGTCCTCAAATAGACATTTTAATTTCTTTAACCTTTGAACTTTTCTTTGCTTTTCTACAACAGCAGATTTTTTAATTTGCACGCTGAAGGATTTCAAATTTTGCGCTACAGTTCACACACGTGCAGCTTAGATGAAACAGTTGGCATTACAGGTTCTGATCGATTAAACTTAATTTATTGCACACTAATAAAATGGTGATAATCACAGACTAATCCATTAAAAATACTAAAGTTAGTATTCAGTAAAAAAAAAATGTAAGGGGGAAGTATGCATAAAACTCAAGAAAATGTTCACCAGCTGATGGTTTCAGCTGCTACTGTCACATGATATCCAGGTTTCTTGCTCAGTGATTATAAATGTGAAAATAATATCTTAATTCTTTTTTCTATATTTTATACTACGCATAAAACCACAGTGAAACGAAAATTATTGTTATATATACACTGCCGGAAAGTGACAAAAAAACACCAAGAAGGAGACGTCTGATACCAACAAAATTTATACAGCATAATAACGGAATACAGAGGATAACGGGATCAAGACATTATGGCAAAATACAGCTGTATTTGCTGGTAAACTGAAAAATAACATTTCCATGTAACATGGTTAGTACAAGGTTGAACTGCCATGAACTGCGTCACACTGTGCAATTCTGACATGGAGTCTGTCGTAGAGATGTTGGATGTATGTTTGGGGTATTGAGTTCCAAGCATCCTCAACCTGGTCATGTAAATCGGAGATGGTCGTGGCTGGCCGTGAAGACCGGATAAGTCAATCTCCCATAAAATCCCACATGTGCTCAATGGGGGAACAAATCCGGTAAACGTGCAGGCCATGGAAGTTGCCTCACACCCTGAAGTTCATGTTGTGTTGCACGTGCCGTGTGTGGGTGTGCGTTATCTTGCTGGAAAACACTGCGATGGACCGACCTTACAAATGGCACAACAACGGGCTGAATGATGTTGTTGATGTAGGAGGTGCTGTTTAATGTACCCAGTACAAACACTAGTTGTGTACGGGAGTGATAGCTGATCGCTCCCCACACCAGGAGACCAGGTGTAGGCCCTGTGTGTCGCTGGCAGATGCAAGAAGGGTGGAGACACTCCCCTGTGCGTTTGCAAACATGCATACGGCCATCGGAGGCTCCCAAGCAGAATCTGCTTTCATCGCTGAACATGAAAGATCGCCATTGCGTTCTCCAGTGCAGACGTTGGCGACACCACTGCAGCCGTTTCTGACGGTGAGCTGGAGTCAGAGGTACACATGCCAGAGGCACACGTGCACGTAGTCCTGCATCCAGTAGACGGTTGCGGATTGTTCGCACAGTCACCTCAGGTGCAACGGCAGCTCAGATTTGCGTCGCAGTGGATGTTCTGCTTGACAACGGCGCTCTTCTTATGCGTCGATCGGTCCGCTCATCAGTCCGTCTGTGACTCCCGGTTCTACGTCTTCTCGTGTGGGAATGTTCCTCGGACCATCTACGCCACCATTGTACCACTACCGATACTTCCCGTCCAATTCGCTCTGCAATACGACGATGCGACCACCCGGTCTCGTGGAGTCCGACTAGACGACCTCGCTCAAAGTCTGATAACTGCTGAAATCGTACACGTCTTCCATGTCCAGGCATTGCAGCTTCTTCAGGATCTTCACACGTGTTCGTACGCCGACGGCTGATTACATTCACTTCGCCGTACTCCTTAAATACTACCGACGATAATTTGCATATTATGCCGTGCTGTGGCGTAAGCGCTCACCGGTTGGTCCCGAAATTAACATCACACCTATGTACACTCGACCCCATTAACATATGTAAATTTCATGATCGTCCGTCAATTCCTTCTTGGTGTTCTTTTTTCACTTTCCGGCAGTGTATTTTGCATTTCTTTTGATTGTATGTAACACTTTTTTCATAGGAGAGAAAGGCTATTTTAACATTTCCAGAGGGAGGGGGGCTTATGTGCTTGTACTGGGGTTAGCAGTTGGGCACTCCAGCTGTCATAAACAGAGATGCCAACATCTGAAGGAAGTCATCAGTAGTCCATATGCGCGGTGCCCGTAGTTCTTCCGTAGTGACGTCAAGTCAAGTCAAGTTCCCACGTTAAAATTTGCAGGGTAGCATGCGTATTTCCCAGAATATACTGCTACATTTTTAGCAATTTATTAATCTCGATCGGGGACAATACTTGGATAAATTTTGCAACATATTTAAATTCCCCTTAAAATGGGGGAAAAAAACTTGAGTAAATACACAAAAAATACATACCATTTCAACTCCACCTTTTAATAAATATGTTATGTCATAAGTGTGTGATGCCACACATTTATGGTTATTCCTCCTGTTTTTTAGAGTGAAAATGCCGACCGCAATCGTCTTTTCCGCTGTGTGCGATTGAAAAATCAACAGCACACGGGGAACAAAACCCATGGTTTTCGGATACCTGAGACGATTTTGGACACGGAAATTTTTGCAAATAACTCTCCTTGAATTTTTGACAACTTTTTTGCGTTTTAGATCCAAGAATATTAGTAGAGACAGGTGGCCCTTTACCCGACACTATTGCAAGTAAATTCGTACACGACAAACACAATGGGAGCAAAGAAAGAACAATTAACTCTGAAAGATTTCATAGCTTTATTATGCGGATAAATAGGAAATTAGCATTAAATGCTTATGATACGAAAAAACTAATCAAAAAGGTATTTTAAATTGCATAAATCAATCAATTCTGGAAAAAAAAAAGGATAAAATAAAGCATCCCTTTGTTTAGCAGAACATTTTTACAAAAGAAAAAAAAACAGAACTGCACTTCGCAAATCTGTCAAAGTAACATAAACAATTAAGCTCTCTACCGACAGCGAGGAGCATGGGAAAATAGGTCACGACTGTGCGCACACACCCAGCAGCTAAGAAACGTCTCATCGCAACTACTGCTAGACGGTTTTTTTGGCTGGTTGCCAGACACATGGAGTGACTTTCTCTTGCTCTGGGCAGAACATACTGCGCGCGAAGAACAAACTCCCGGGAAGGTAACATAAAAACAGGCAATAACAGCGTCCACACATCCAGGTAGCTTAGTTATGTGCTCTGCCAGAAAAAACAAGCATTCAGGATTTCTTTGATCCACAATTGTTTCCTTTGATCTGATGACTATTTGCTCAGAGCATTTTTTTTCCTGATATCCCACCTACCCCTTACTTTGGTGAAACAAATATGCAATAGCAATTAACTATTTAAATTACATTTTAGCAAAAAAAAAAAAAAAAACATAATTCACGGAAACACGCGACCACTGCAAACATGGAAATTCCAATGAATAACATTCCTTGTACTGCTGCGAATTTTATTTTTTTTTCACACCACTGGAACTGGAAGCCACTGAAGCACGCTTCATAACTACAGCAATTCACGTCACACCACAACTAATCAACTTAACAAGAACAGAAAACGTGGAATCGACTCTAGTCTACCTCCATCCTCCGACAACTTACGTTAGTTCAGGACGCGGTTAAGGTTTTCCCGAAGTTAACAGATGTCGTGCATTACGAACGCCTTTCCACAGCAAGCCAGGTACAAAGTCATGTGATCATACAGAACGATCTCCGCTGCAACATTTCCACTGCAACATTTCCGCTTGCTTGTCGGCCAGCCAAACATGTTCGGTGTGTAACGACACCGTGACGTTACTGCAAAAAACACTACATTTGACTATGCTTGACTTTTTTTTTCAAATAATTAAAAAAAAAAAAGTTTTCCGGAAATATCCGAGATTTCTGGAAAAATTTGTAGTTTTTCACACCTTCTCCGTAGTCTGAACATGATATCCATAGAAACTACGGACAATCCGTAGTACTTGGCATCTCTGCATAAACAACAACCAAATTAGGTATCACACTCCAACTGTTATAAATAACACACACATTAGGTATTGCAAGTGTTGTGACCAGGCTGGTTGGTTGGTTGGTTGTTTTTTATGGTGCAAGGGCCATGTTTGGCCAAAGAATGCCAGACACAAGACAAACAAACAGTATCAAAAACATGGTACAGTGATTAAAATCTGGCTGATTCAGTAAAAGTGAAAAATGAGAATGATGGAAGGGCTAAAATCTAGATATGTTTAAAAAAGTCAATTTGTTTTAAAAATGAGAAGACAGCGACAGTATTGCAGTGGTCATCTAGGAGCCACTGCAGCATAGCGGCATCCTCAGTCAACAAATGAGAATGAAAGAAGTAAAAACGTACATCACGAAAGCGAACACAGCTACAGAGAAGATGGGCGACGGTGAGTCGGCAATTGCACATCTCACACTTCGGCGCAGTGTCGCCACACAGCAAAAAGCGGTGAGTGAAATGACAATGCCCAATGCGGAGACGCGCAAGCACCACTCCCTCCATACGGTTCCGACGATATGAGGATTTCCAGATTCCAAGAATAGGTTTAATACGATACAGTTTATTTTCCACCTCTTGGTCCCACAGACCCTGCCACGTTCGCTTGATATGGTCTTAAACAAGAAAGCGGAAATCCCAGTGAAACAGTGGCAGGGTGTGACAACCAGGCTGGACGTCACCTTAAGAATACCAATTATTCCACATAATTTAATTTAAACACATGTTCGTGTTAATGTTTTCCCATGTTGCAATAAATATCCAGATGAAATTGTTTGCATTTTCAACTCTGGCCATTATTATAACCTATTTATATGGTATCAAGTTACATAGGGAAGCTTCCACACACATGGAAGTCCATGACTATTTTGTACATCAGAAGAACTTGTACTGATACAATAAGGAACATATTGTTTATGTGGGGTAGAGGACATGAGATGGTGGAGAATTTTTCTTCACTTCATTTATGTGAAAAGGCTCTCCGAATAGATGCACAATCAAAAACTAGGGGCACAACGATGTACTATGAGTTGCCGATGAGTCATGTAGCTAGATAGTCTCTACAATTGCACAGCATTATGACAATTGCTGAAGCAGTAAATGGTAGAAGTCAAGAATAATGATGGAAGGGATGAATACAATAAATATCTAGTATTCAAATTTGATGAAAAAGGCCCTTTTTGGAAGAAAATCTCCCTCTTAAAAAAATTTACATTCTGAAAGATGGGAGAAACATACCAGGCTTTACAGCTGCTGAAGGACATCTAATAATCAGGTAATCTTAATCCCATACCTATATGAAGTTGTCGCTTTGGAACTTTTCAAATATTACAAAGTGAATTTAAAGTACACTGGTGTCCAAAACCTAAAGATGGGGTACATTTTTACTTCCATAAGAAAAACAATACATAACTGCTGTGAAATGGGGAAATAATTATATTGCCAGTATACGGATATATGAAAAGGCACAAAAATTTTTTTATAAACAACGCACAAATAACATTGTAATCAGTGTTTATGCAAAAGTTATAAATTTCCAAAGGATATAGTTGGAGAATGAATACAGTGCTTACTGATAACCAGACAGAAGTATATTTCAGTATGGAATATGTCCACCCTGAATTATGATGCAGCTCTCATAACATCATGGCACTCTGAGAACCAAGTAATCCAGGAGTTCCTGAGGCAAATTAGCCCACTCCTCCTCCAGAGCACGGATGAGGCCCTGCTTATTTTTTGGAGGGGGTTAGAACACCAATGTGTCTCTCCATTGCATCCCAATGTGTTTGATGGAGTCGAGGTCTTGGGAGTGTGCTGGCTAGCCGATGTGATGAATATCCTTGGTCTCCAGAAATGTCTGCAGTGCTCTCGTACGATGAGGTGTTGCATTGTCATCCATGAACAGAAAGTCTTCACTTACAGCACCACAGAATAATCACACATGACATAGAAGAACTTATTTGTAATATCACAGTCCAATATTCTAGCATCTGTAGTTTGGTGCATCCATTAATCAGGATGCCACCCCACACCATGACCATGGGGCACTGGCCATATCTATCACTTTTCTGTTCACGCTGGTACACAGTACCACTTACATGGCAGATCAAATGATGTCTAGAATCTGAGGACAGACTGAAGCGACTCTCATCTGTGAATAGTACATTGGCACATTGATGTGTCCAATTTCTGTGGATAAGACACCATTTCAAATGTGCACTACATTGAGTTCTGGAAAGAGGAACACAGACTCTAGGCCTTCAGGCATATAGCCCTATATGTAACAGAATGTAGGCAAAGCTGACCGGCCATGGTGCAGCGATTATGTTTTGTCATTACAACTAAAAAATATGTCTTCATGCATTGTAGTAGAGCAAAGGCAACCTCCCAGTATGCATCTGGAACACATTCAATTGGTTTGAAACACTGCTCAGAGGCTGGATACCACACTATGTGCAATTCCAAAATTCATGGCAATATCACTCACTCAGTGGCCTTCTTCCAGTTAGTTTCCCTGTAATTCTTCCCAACATGAAATCATCTAGATGATGTCTTTGAGACAAAGCATTAATTACACATTCATACCTTTATGAATTCACAACCACATTTTTCTTCAAGCACGTCGCCTACCACACATTTTCTTTTTTATCCATTTAAGTGATACCACATGACCCCAGTGTACATGATATGACATTTTGCATGAGCACCAGCTTTCTACCAAACATTCTCAGTTTTGTAAATTGCCACAAGATGTGCCTGATTTTGTGGTTATAACCTTTTGAAATAATGTTTGTTCTTAGGTTTGGACACCAGTGTATCTGTCAGTGACCTGGAAGGCAAATACGTGGGCACACATACACATACTCTGGTAACTCTAGAAAATTTCAAAGAATGGTTAGGAAACACAATGTGGCTGATGTGAAGCTTGACTGGGCAAAGAAGGGCTTTTTCTTCTTTCAAAATTCTTCCTGATGTTGGATAATGCACCTGCAGAAATGATCATTACATGATTTCTATGTTAAGAACTGATGTTTGTCCCTACAAACATGATTTCCACACAATAGCCATCATGAAGAAATTCTGGAAGAGCATTTTAATGTATATGCTTCAGTTTGAAATGTTGGACACTAAAATCACAAGGTGGTGAGAACATGAGTTCTGTCTGAAAAAAACTGCATATAGAATTCGTGAATGGGCTTACTTGGTTTTAGGAGACAAAAAAAAAAAATCATTAGGCATGGAAAAACAGTTCAAATGGAAGGAGGGTGATACCAGTGATTGTTATGTTCTAATATAATGAGAACTATATATTTTATTCCTTATGAAGGAACAAATTTAAATTAAACGTGTTGCTTGTAAAATACACAAGGAATTTTTAACTTCCGACGTCCAGAATATAACATGTTAAAAGTGAACGCTAATATTTTTCACTAGTTGAAGACAATCAATATAATGAGAACTGTAATTTATCTTCAGAATAGACTCAGCAGTTCAGAGAAAATGTTTGCAATGCCAGTCAGTGGAAGAAAATTCAGAATAAAATTAACAGTTAAAGCATTTAACAAAACATATACAGTAAATGACAGCTCTGAAAGCACATGAAAGAAAATACATTTCTATAAATTTTCATGGCCACATTAGATACTAGTTGATATGTGAGATGTTCTGAAAGTATATAATGCCTATTGGGGTTTATTTCACTTAATGTAGCTATATGTTTATGTGCCTTGCAGTGAATGTAAATCACACATTACTTCTTCCCACTTCCTTTTCTTCCAAGTACTTGTTATGATCATGGATATTAAACAAACACATACACAAAGAGCTATCACTATGTTTCTGACCAAGGAGGTTGCAATGCTCCTCATCTCCATATCTGGCTAACAAATGCATTCGGCATAGAGACAACTAATTTCAGTAATGTACAGATATGGTTGACTAAATTAAAAAAAGGGAAAACAAATACTGGACACTAAAACTATCAACCTTAAGCACACATGAAAATGGAAGATGAGCTAACAAGTTCATTCACACATACAGATGCATAACTCTCAGAGAGATTGCTGATCATTTGAGCCATGGTCACAGTGCTATCTATGTACACAATGAAATGGCAACACTTACCTCATGATGTATTGGATGACCCTTGGCCTTCAAAACAGCTTAATTCAGCGGGGCATGGATTCAGCGAGGTGCTAATATCGTTTTACAGATATGTTTGGCCAAGTGGATGTAACAGGGTCCATCAATTGTCAAATGTTTGGAGGAGGAATTCTGTTACACATTGCTCTCTCATTCTCATCACACAGGTGTTCATGGGTTAAGATCTGTGGTCTGTGATAGCCATTTTAACACTTTGAAGACATTGTTTTGGAACCACCATGTGACAATCTGAGCCCTGTGGAATGGCAGATAACTCTCCTGGAAGTAGTCCTCTCCATCAAGAAACATCATGTACATGTATTGGTGTGCCTAATCCACAGTGATGTTAAGATACCTGTGGCATCTAAATGTTGTTTCAAAGGTATAAAGGAACCTAATACCTGCCATGAAAACAAACCCATTACAATATCTCCACCAGCTTGTACAGTTAACGCTAAGAAGCTGGGATCCATTGATTCATGCTGCTGAAGCCATATTTTAGCCCATCTGTCTGCATGTACCAACTGTAAACATGATTTACCAGACCACACAACCTTTTTTCCAGTCCTCAAGGGTTCAATTTTGGTTCTCTAGCACCCACTGCAGATGAATTTGTTGTTGTTTAGCAGAGATGAGTGGTATATGAAGCTGCTGTAGTTCATTTGTGCTTGGGTGTGGCATGCTGTATATACTGAATTTCTTCTCTCAATAGTGCTGCTGTACTGCATAGTTACTTGATACATTGCAGCTCGTCTGTTACCTCATACAGTCCTGTACATCTACCGCTGATCTTTAACAGTGACCAATTGTTTCTACCCATAGGAAGACTACTGACTGCTTGTTTTGTTGTTAGTGCACCACTTACAGTACACCCTTGCTACAGTTGTTCTTACGTAGCAGAGGTTTGCAGTTTAAGATGCTTGTACCTGTCCACCTAGAGTGTACTATCATGCCTCTTTTCCAAAGTAGCTTAAATCATAAGTCTTTCGCACATTATTGCTATGCATGCTTCACACACACATCTGAATCCTTTGTAGTGAGCAGTCTATGAAGCTATCACAATGTCATAGTAGCATGAGGATGGTACATGTCTGATAGCTAGTGGGTGTTCCTAATCATTTGCTACTTCAGTGCACTGTAGCAGAATTTTTGTGATGGGAGGCGTACGTTCCAGATTTTATTTTGGTCCTGCAGACAAAAACGATATTCCTAGAAACCAAACAAATCTTTGCTTGCGGACTCTTGATCATGGATGCAAGATTTCCTTCTTCAGATAGCATTCCATCTTTCAAAATTTTCTGAAAATGGAAGTTAGGTGGAGTAATGATTTCTCCTGTAATGTTAATCTTTTTTTCTCGTGACATTTCCTTTTCTATTGTTGTTAAATATAATTTTATTGCATAAATGTTTGTGCTTCAATTTTAAAACATAGGCAACAATTTCCAAAAATGGAAGTTAGGTACAGTCTTGTGAAATTAAATCATTTTTTTCACAATGTTCCCTCTGCCTGGTATGGTTGTTAAGTATATTTTTATTACATAAAAAAAGTGGTCTACCTGTACAGATTTTTACTGTTTTTCACATCTGGTAGTTATCTTGACCAGTGACCACCTGCAGTTTATTTTGTGATATCCTCGATAATTCCCGATAAATATTTATAATACTGAAAAAAATGGAGGAGGAAAATTTTTTGAAAAGGAAAGTTGGACAGAACAGAAATTTCTTCCATAATTGCAAAATGGAGGTGATTTTTTTATTATTAATATTTTTGCAGTGTTTTCCTTGCACTGTATTGTTGTTTAAACACCATTTAATTGTACAAATATGCGTGTTTCAAATTAAAAAAAAAATGTCTGAAAATGGAAATAGGATGAAGTGAAGATTTCACCTCTAATCAATTTCATTTCCTAGCAATTTCTCAGTTCTCTCATTTTTTTTTAAATGTCTACCTGTACAGTTTTTCACATCTGGTAGTTATCTTGACCAGTGACCACCTGCAGTTTATTTTGTGGCACCATGATATCTGTCATAGACTGATCAGGAACTTCCTGCTATCAGGCTTCAGTGTAGATGGGATATTGAAAGAATTGAGCCATTGTAAAGTATACGTCAAATGGGATCCTCACCACCAGATAACACCCAATATTTGAGAGAGAGAGAGAGAGAGAGAGAGTGAGAGAGAGAGAGAGTGAGAGAGAGAGAGAGAGAGAGAGAGAGAGAGAGAGAGAGAGAGAGAGAGAGAGAGAGAGAGAGAGAGAGAGAGAGAGAGAGGGGGAGGGGTATCTGCATAGAATCGCTGCTAACATTCAAACAGCAGGGCAATCTTTTTTTATTTTTTTATTTATTTAAATGTTAAAAATGGAGACAAAATGTGAGCTCAGTAACGGGGTTTGGATGACACAAAAGACATTGCAGTTCTTTGAAAACATGGGTCAGACGGTGCTCTCAAGAATATTTCCAAATGGATTTTAGTCTTGGGTTCAGAGATGATGCAAGAGCATTACCAACGGAACAAATAACTTTGACCAATAACTTCACACAGAGAAATACTCGAAGTACTTCCATAATGTACTTTGAGTCCTATATCTATTATAATAAGAAGTTTTTACCTTACAGTGAGTACTTTCAGAATATGCTTTGTGGAGAAAAGACAGCAACTGTATGGGAAGCTTTAATACTCCACAGCACCAACAATTAATTGACAAGTAGAACCAGTGATATCCACTACTACCTACCCGTCTATTTTTGGTGATCTGTCTGCATCGAAAAACCTTCATGCTTAAAGACAATGTACAATTATGAGGAGTCTTTTAATACAGCTTCTTTTCACCTCACCTCTTTGAAATTTAAATAATAAATGTAACACTGAAGTCAATTTTTTTCTTCTACTTTTATTTTTCAAGTTTAATTAACTTCATTAACATCTGAAATTGAGAGACATTATCTATTCCTAATTTAAGACCTTAAAAGACTGGAGGCAGATCTAATAGGGGGCACAATCTGTCTTGCTCAAGTTTCAGACCCAAGCTGAAAGGTGAAAGCAACTGGTAGCCTGCATCTTATGTAAATAGAGTCCAGCATGTGGGACATCAGCCAAGGTTAATTACACAACAGCAGCAGCTGTTAAATTAAATAAATTGTATATTGTAAATTTTTATTTTTAAGAGAAAAGAAACTCTAGATGCTATTAGAGACATTTAAGTAAACACTGAGGTAATGCATCTATCTCTGAGTCTGTAGGAATACTTAGGAAGATCTCAAAGCCAAATTTCACTTAAAATTTCTTTTGTCTAGTATCCTTCTCCAAATTAAATAACTGGTAGTTAAAATGTAAACTGCTTAGGTCAAAATTACTCATGAGATACATTTTTTATACAATAAACAGTAATTTTCCTCATACTTAATATTAATTACAGTATTTCGCATATGAAAAAAACATGTAGAATTATGTTATGAATATGTTTAGGATCATCACACTAAGTGATGGTCACAATCATAAATTAAAAGAAAAAAATAAACACATCACAAAAATTTTAAATACAATTACAAATTTAAAAGAAAAACATATTTATCTGCATATTTTTAACTTATGGTGCATAGAAATACCCTACTTTTTGGCATATAATCCGCAGATGATAAAATTCAGCATAAGAGAAAAAAAGTCGGTGTATAATCCACAGACAAATTTCATAGTAAAAGTTAACAAACAGATGTGTAATCCACAACAGAGTTTTATAATAAATAGTATGAAAAGGTAATCATCGATATTTTCGCCAAAACTTTTTTTGTTCACAAATTGCGGTCGGCAGCATAAGAGAAAAAAGTCGGTGTATAATCCACAGACAAAAATTCATAGTAAAAGTTAATGACCCCTGCATATTTATAAGGCAGAGCCACATAAATTTTCATTAAAGTGACCAATTATGTGTAAGTACATGTAAGGTCAGGTGATGCGTAACATCACAGCCTCTCCTTGACAAATGTCAACCCCGCCTTCTCGTGGTACATCCTGTTCCCACTAAAGGGGCTCTGACGACCGCCAATAGTGGTATAACTATACCATCGGGATTAGAGGAAATGCTATCCCACACTCACCAACCCGCTTGGCCAGCGTGGTGAGTTATGGCTAAACCCCTCCAAAATGACTCCACAACTTAAATCTTGGCCCTCAGTCTCCGGCAGCTGGAATGTACCTGGCCAAGGCAGCGGCCAGTGCGACATGAAGGCAGAGGGTGCTAAGAATCCCCGGAGGACCGGACTAGGCTGCCATCTGATGCTGACCTTGGCTACGTACAACGGACGCTCCCTATCTTCTGATTCAAGGCTTCTTGAATTGGAAGAGGAACTACAAAGGATCAAGTGGGACATCGTCGGGCTAAGTGAGGTAAGGAGAAAAGGAGAAGATCTCATTGAACTGAAAAGTGGACATCTCTTCTACTATCGTGGGACAGATACTGGCAGAACTAGTGGAGTTGGATTTATAATAAACAAGAAACTGAAGGATAAAGTTGTAGAAGTTGAAAGTTCCTCTGACAGAGCTGCAAGACTCGTTATCCAACTCTCGAGAAGATACCAGGCTCAGATTATTCAAACTTATGCACCCACCACAAGTCATGCTGAAGAAGAAATTGAAGAATTTTATGAGGAAATTCGTGATCTAAATAATAAAGGTAAGCAGCACTTGAAGATAATTATGGGAGATTTCAATGCAAAAATAGGGCAACGGCAACAGAATGAAACTTCAGTAGGTAGATTCGGTCACGGCAACAGAAACCAGCGTGGAAATACTCTCGTAGAGTTTGCAGAGGCAGAAGGGTTTTTCATCTTGAACTCCTTTTTCAAGAAAAAGCCACACAGGAAATGGACATGGAGACATCCAAATGGGACGACAAGTGAAATTGATTTTATTATGTGTAACAAAAAATTCGTCATAGAAGACTGCAGTGTGCTAAACAAGTTCAACACAGGCAGTGACCATAGATTGGCGAGATGTAAGATGCACCTCAACACTAAACTCGAACGTAGCAAGCTCATAAGACAAACAAAATGTATTGACATAACCAACCTTAAAAAACACCATAATACCTTCAAATTGGAACTGAAGAACAGATTCTCTGCTTTAGAAGGCCTAACATCGGAAGAAGTGGATATTTCTGAAGTTAACAGAAACGTAACCAAAGCTCTTATGGAAACAGCAACAAAATTAGCTGGGTCTAAGAACAAATTGCATGTGAACAAATTATCAGGAAAAACCAAAATTTTGATGCAAAAAGAAGAGAGATGAGGACAACTAAAGAAGATGTGACTTCCAAAGTGGAATACATAGAGCTATGCAAGACAGTACGAAAAAGTATCACTGAAGACGTAAGGAAATTCAACTGTGAACTAGTAAGGAAAGCAATTGAAAACAACCAAAGCCTAAAGATAGCAAAGGGACATCTCAGTAAGGGAAGAAAACAGATTATGGCACTGAGAAAAGAAGATGGTTCTGTAACAAGAAATAGAGGCGAAATTTTGACAAGAGTGAAAGATTTCTACTCCAAATTATATGAAAGGGATGATACATGTACTCCAGGCATCATGAAAGGTACCAGAGTTCTTCCAGTCCTTCCAGCAGAAGTTGCACATGCAATCAAGAACATGAAGCGGGGAAAAGCTCCAGGAGAAGATGGAATTACTGTAGACATCATACAAGAAGCAAGTGGAGAAATCGAAACAGTACTCGCCCAAATTTTCACTCGATGCCTTAATGAAGGGAAAATTCCTGAGGATTGGAACAACGCTACAATGATCTTGCTACATAAAAAAGGTGACATTGAGGATCTCAGGAACTACAGACCTATCAGCCTCCTATCAGTGGTTTATAAAATCTTCACTAAAGTTCTTTCACACCGCTTGAAGGTAACACTGGACATGGCTCAACCGAGAGAACAAGCTGGATTCAGGAGTGGCTACAGCACAATAGATCATATCCACGTACTGAGAGAACTAATTGAAAGAGCGAGGGAATATGAACTTCCATTGTGCATGGCTTTTATCGATTATGAAAAAGCCTTTGATTCGGTGAAACCATCAGCAGTTGCAATGGCTCTGAAAACCTGCAGTATTGAAGATGCATACATTAATATTATTAATAACATCTGTGAAAATGCAAGTGCAAAGATTCTGCTATTTGGTAATACAACACACATAAAAATTGGAAAAGGAGTGAGACAAGGTGACACCATATCTCCGAAGCTCTTTAATGCTACATTGGAAAATGTCTTTCAATCACTGAACTGGGAAAACAAAGGGATAAAGATTAATGGAGATTATCTAACCCACCTTCGTTTTGCTGATGACATAGTCATTTTTGCAACTACCCCATCGGAGCTACAGAGTATGATGCAGGAACTTGCTGACAAAAGTAAAGAAGTGGGATTAAAAATGAACTTTCAGAAGACAAAAGTGATGTTCAATGCTTTTACAAGAAATGAAGATTTATCAATTGATGGAGAAAAGCTGGAGATAACAGACACGTACGTTTATCTTGGACAGCAGATATCAAGTGAGGGTCACATTAGTGAAGAAATTAATCGGCGTACAAAACTTGCCTGGAGAGCTTTTGGAAGAAACAGCATAATTTTCAAGAGCAATATGCCATTATGTCTTAAAAGAAAAGTGTTTGATCAATGCATCCTTCCAGTGCTTACGTATGGTGCAGAGACGTGGACCTTAGCTAAAAGAGACATACAAAGGCTGCAGACAACTCAAAGAGGCATGGAGAGGTGCATGCTTGGTGTAACCAGGAGAGATAAGAAGAGGAACACGTGGATCCGAAAAATGACAAGAGTGGAAGACATCATGATCAGAGTTAAATCCCTGAAATGGCAATGGGCTGGACATACTGCCAGAAGAACAGACCATCGATGGACAGCCGAAATTTTAGATTGGATTTCAAGGGACAGGAAAAGACCCAGAAGAAGACCACATGGAAGATGGGTGGATGAAATTCGAAAGTATGCGGGAGTGACATGGAGGAGACTGGCACAAGACAGACCGTTGTGGAGGAAACTTGGGGAGACCTTCGTCCAGCAGTGGATTGATAATGGTTGACAATGATGATGACATGCTTCATGTAATGCCCATTACGAAATTTTTGGATAGCTTCAGAAATCCGAAATTTTCATAAATACAGCACTCGTTCAGTCCCGTCAATGCCGGATTTTCGAGGTTTTACTGTATATATAAACAGATTTTTTTTCCAATTAGTAGGTTTAAAAAAATATAAATTGCTAAAAATTTTTTTTTTAATTTAAAAAAGTTCCTGTTACAATACCCCGCAACTTTCAAATGGTCGTGATATATATTTTTAATTTCTCTGACAATCGTTCTGTAACTCTGAATAGTGCTTAAGTTACAGCAACAACTATATCATTGAATTTCAGACTTTAAATAATTTATGATGGTGCCAAAGTTCTTCCCTTCAGTCTTGGAGCTGTAGCAGAAGTGCCAGAGGCATTCTCTTTGAAGGAGAGCAAAATAAAGAGGTGGGAATGGGGTTGGAACCTCGCGAAGAGTGGTGGTGGAAGGGGAGGGGTGATGTTACGGAGGTCACTCTTGCAGCAATCCAATGTTCTATGGAATGGAAACGGCACTTCCCTATTCAAGGTCAACATGCTTAGCAGCAGGCAATGTTTTCTCACCTCGTTTTTACAAAGCAGCAATCCCTTACAGAGAGAGAAATGTCTACACACACATACACACGTTTTTCTCAAAGCCAAGGGGAGGGGGGATATATTGATGCAGTGACACTGTGCATTATCGTCGAACATGTGACATTTTTAAAGCTTTGACGTGATACAGATTCCCCTCATTATACGGTATGGTATGAAAATCAAAACTGCTTCATTTTTGAAGTTTACAGGAGAAAAACAAAAAAAGCTCTGTATTATCTGAACTGTTGTATAACCTGCAGTGGCTAGAATTTAAACTTTTAGAAACAGATAATCCACAGATTATGTGCCGGAAAATAAAATGCATGTATTCTATTTTGTTATGCAATTTACAACAGGGCACTACACATACATGTTTTTCACAGATTTTGAGGCACTGCACACACATGTTTTTCACAGAATTTGAATCAAATTTGAAACTACATACTTTCAAGATAGCATTAATTAAGGTGGAAAGTTGGGCATAAAGCTATTGAAGTGAATGATGGAATAAAGATGGATAACAACTTCTATCTGATTACAAAGCATATTTCTCCATCACCTTTGAGGCTGACTGTTGCTAGGCTTGTGTTTTCTAAAACTACCTCTTAAATAACCTTTTAATGACATGTTTAATGCATATCACAAAAGCTATGAACTGGATGTGAGTGCCTTTCTGCTAAAAAAAACAGTAAATAAATTATTTATAGCACAATCAAGTAAAGTCAAAATATTTGTAATGATGTTTTGATTGCTATCTGGCATTTTATGACAGAATATTTTGGTCAGCACCATCAGTTTCATCACACACAATCAATTTGTTGATCTGTTTCTGGAACAAACTTTCAGACAATAACTTTGTCTTCAAATATAATTGTTCCTTTGGACAATGCTAATTTTATCTAACAAGAACCAACTGCCTCTTGGTATCTAGCAAATGGTGGTCCAGAAGAGTATGAGCTTGGCTTCTAAATATTCATATGTACACCCCCCCACACACACACACACAAACCAGACAGTGATAATTAGGTGTTTATACACTTAGTGGCCACTTTATTATGACCACCTGACAGTCTTAAGCAAATGAGCTATGGCTGCATGCTTTTTCCGCCAGAGGGCAAGGCGAGTTTAAAAGGGGAAAGCTTAGTGCTTGCGACAGTAGTAGTGATTTTTGGGTGACGAGATAGGCAAAAAATGTGATTTGACGGACTTTCAACGTGTGATGATTGTAGGAGCTTGGAGCAATGAAGCGAGTATCACCGAAACCGCCGCATTCGTGAAATGTTCCAGAGCAGCTGTTGTTAAAGTGTTTAAAGGCTGTACTGTCAGCCAAAAAACTGAGTCTCTACGTGCAACGTGTAGTCGTCATCGACTAGTGACTGCTTGGGCGGAACGGAAAGTGTCCAGACTGGTAACAGACAACAGAAGGGCAACAGTGCAGCAAATTACAGACCATCTTAACCAAGGATCCCCTAAAATGATCTCTGCATGCACAGTTCGCCGTACACTGCATCAGATGGGATATGGCAGCCGAAGGCCTGTTCGAACACCTTTGCTGTCTGCAGTTAACAAGAGAAAATGTCTCCAGTTCCCACAGGAGCACAAGGATTGGACACTCGATAATTGGAAACAAATTATGTAGTCCGATGAATAACGTTTTCAGTTGCACCCTGCCGATGGCCGAGTGAGAATTTGGCGGAAACAGCACAAAGGCATGAACCCCCAAATGCATTGCTACAACCCTTCAAGCTGGTGGAGGCAACGTTATGGTTTGGGGAATGTTTTCCTGGCATGCTTTAGGCCCTTTAATTCGTGTTGATCAATGTCTGACTGGCACATCATATCTAAACATCATTGCAGACCAAGTGCATCCTGTCATGTGGATGGTTTATCCCAATGGCGATGGATACTTTCAACAAGATAATGCATCCTGCCATAGTGCTCGTATTGTACAGGATTGGTTTCAGGAACATGCCGGTGAGTTTACTTTGCTTAGGTGGCCCCCACAATCTCCAGATCTCAAATCCATTGAGAATTTGTGGGATGAAGTTGAACGAGCCATCAGACAGCTGGATCCACAACCCTGCAATCTCACACTGCTGGAAAGTGCTATTCATCAAGCATGGTCTCAGATTCCACAAACCACCTATCAACATCTCGTGGAGTCCATGCCACGAAGAATTGATGCAGTATTAAAAGCAAAAGGTGGCCCAATGAAGTACTGAGGAGGTAAAATAAAGTGGCCACTCAGTGTATATTCAGATGGTAATCAGGAGATGCTGGTTCAGTTCTTGCTCTTGGATGAGCTAATAATGAAGAAAATTCAACTATTTCATGTGTTGACAATGAGCCCAAACATAAATAAATGATCATATGTAGAAGATTTTAGGAAGGGAGTGTCTGACCCCAGATCTTAAACAACCCTTAGAAATAGGAAGCTAGGAGATCTGGGCTAGAGTGCCTAATAGGAAAGTGACACGGAAGCAAAGTAGAAAGAGAAAGGAAGAAGCCCTTATTTATTTCCGGGGGCCAGTACACAGGGTCCGATGGCTTAACGTGCCCATCCGACGCACGGCAGATGTTTAGTGGATCGAGTGTTAGTACCTGCCTGGGATCGAACCTCAGGTCCTTTCCGTGGCAGTCACGAACGTTGCCCACTAGGCCACCTTCGGCCCTGCCCAAACATAAACAAATCTGCATGTCTTTATGCTAATTCAGCACAGAAATAGATCTTCAATGAAAACAAATGAGAACACATGGATTTTAGATATCAATGGCCTATATCACAACCATATTATTTTCATCAAAAGATTTGCACTCTTAAGGTGAACGTCAATTGAAAATGCGCCACTATACTAGCAATGATGGAATTGGGTTATGTTAATTCACATACAAGAAATGCTTCCTGACTCATGGAAATTGGCACAGGATGAAGGAGACATTGAACTATTGTCAGTGGCTTGCAAATTCGAGAAGAAAATTGTAGGGAATATTTTAAAATTAAATTTCCACGAGTTGGAGTAGTGCTGCATATCGTTAAAAGGCTGTGCCCTATGTATGTTAAGTACTGAAAACATGGCACTTCCTTACCTTTTTTCTTGATTAAAATTTTTCATACACACAATGATAACTGGGCGGTTACAGACTTTTGTTTAGGATGTCAGTAATTATTTAAATCACTTACATTACAGTTTATTGTCTTTTCCACCTGCAAACTTATGTAAATCAGAAATCAGATGCTGGTAATCTAAGATGCTGACAGAAGTTTTTTCAAAAATCACCATCTGATAAGAGAATGACCTCGTGAAATTCATTCACAAAACTAAGACCCCCAGAAGAAGGGGCTGCAAAAACAGCATGATCTATGAGAGAAGGCTGCCCTGGATATGCTTTTATCTCCACCTTAAGTATTTACGTGTGAGGCTGAGCCAAAAGTTTTCTAATTATGGTGAATAACTTTCATTAAAAAAAAAAATAATTTTTAAATGGGCACAGAACTTTTATCATGTAGCATTAGAAACAATCATACTTTTACAGAATGAAGAACACACAAAAGCCAAAAACTGTAATTTTAGCATACTAGAAGTTATTTGACAAAACTATGTTGAGCATATTACTGTGGCTTAAAGTAATTAGGAGGCCATCCACAAGTACTGTGCATGGTCTTACATTAAATTTCCATATGAAATGTCACAAGTGTTGGATATGTTTGCTTCTGGTTGCTTCCCTTCCCAAAAGTCAATGATTCTAAATCAGGGGTGGAAAACCACTTTCTATCCTTTGACTCACAGAAGGGGAAAAAATCAGAACAATCTCAAGAGCTGTAGAAGTTAATTTACAATAAATGCGCTTCAAAGAAATATAAGAAACCAATTTAAAAACAAAAGATTAAGAAAATAAAACTTGTCAAATGTGTTAGAAGTTGCAGTAATGAGACTAAATCATTAAAAGATAAACAAAAACACTGTTAAAAATAAGAAATAAATTAGAAAATATTAGCCTTGTTTTATCAAAACCTTTATTCTGCTTCATTTGAATAAAATCTTATTCCAGATAACAGACCTCTAAATTTGACAAAAAATCAAAAATCTCAGAGATAAAACTTCAGGAAGCAACCTGATACATTAAAAAACCATTAATATTCAATTATTGGAACATTATTCATTCAGAATAAAACCTCACAGATTCATCAGGGTGGTGAATTCTCTGAATGCCTAGTGTCGACCCAGAGCTGGTTTTCTACTACACAGGGGTTATTTGTAAAAATAATTCATTCAAATGGAGATGAATACAGAATCTAATAAAATAAGTTTAATATTCTCTAATAACTCTCTTATCTCTAGCAATGTTTTTGCTGTGTGTAATCTTTTAATGATCTTATTTACATATTTCATCATTGTCAACTATTATCAACCCACTAACAGATGAAGGTCTCCCCAAGTTACTTCCACAACTGTCTGTCTTGAGCCAGTCTCCTACATGTCATTCCTGTATGCTTTCAAATTTCATCAACTCTTACCTCCTATGGGGTCTTCTTCAGGATATATAATATAATATCTATATATTATCAATCCCCAAATGGATGAAGGTCTCCCTGTTTATATATTATATTAAGGACACACACACACACACACACACACATCCTTCCGGTGCTTACATATGGAGTGGAGACATGGACCTTAACTAAAAAACATCATACAAAGTGTCGTCAACTATTATCAACCCACTAACAGATGAAGGTCTCCCCAAGTTACTTCCACAACTGTCTGTCTTGAGCCAGTCTCCTACATGTCATTCCTGTATGCTTTCAAATTTCATCAACTCTTACTTCCTATGGGGTCTTCTTCAGGATATATAATATAATATCTATATATTATCAATCCCCAAATGGATGAAGGTCTCCCTGTTTATATATTATATTAAGGACACACACACATCCTTCCGGTGCTTACATATGGAGTGGAGACATGGACCTTAACTAAAAAACATCATACAAAGACTGCAGACAACTGAAAGAAGCCTGGAGAGATGCATGCTTGGTGTAGTCAGGAAAGATAAGAAGAGGAATTCGTGGATAAGGAAAATGGCAAGAATGGAAGACATCATGATCAGAGTAAAATCCCTGAAATGGCAATGGGTTGGACATATTGCCAGAAGGACAGAACACTGGTGGACAACCAAAATTTTAGACTGGATTCCAAGGAAAAGGGAAAGACCTAGAAGAAGATCACATGGGAGATGAGTGGATGAAATTCGAAAGCATGAGGAAGTGACACGGAGGAAACTGACTCAAGATAGGCCATTGTGGAAGAAACTTGGGGATACCTTCATCGAGCAGTGGATTGATAATGGTTGACAATGATTATGATATATTTATATATGATAGCAATCCTTAATATAATATATAAACAACAGAAATATTTGGCACTAGTTTAGTAAGATATTTAGTTTTCAGCATACCCAGAGAAGAGGAGAGAGATAGGGAGGAGCAAATCACAATGTGTAAGTACCAAACTATCAACTGATCCTTGGGTGGTGCACCTTAATCTCATGTTGTTTGTCTGTCTCCAGTGCCACATCTGGACCTCACATCATGCAAATGATGAAAAATTTTATCTTGTAAGGAAATCTGCCAATATGCACAGTTTTGTTCATTCATTGTACTTCATTCCTGAAAATTTGACACTGTTCCATTAATTTCATGTTAACACAAAGATTGGTGATGGCAACTAGCAGCATAGAACCTATGATGCTATGTAGCCAAGAAGTGAAGAGGCAGATGGACTCCTAACCACTGACAGACATTACTTGACTTGCAAAATCCTCCTTGCTGTTCCCCATGGATCCCATACCCGTCTTTCTCCTTTTCATTTGGTCAGTCACTAAAAGTGTGATGTGCACACTATGCCCTCAGTGAAACTGGTGCTTAAAAATGTCTTGTATCCATTAGAGATATGTAAAAAAAAAAAAAAAAAGCAAATATACAAGTCTTTGTTCTTCTTCAGAGTTAGGGAGCTTTATAATTTTATAATTTTTGTTTTTTAAATGACTGTATCAAATTAATAATCCAGCATTGGATCATTCATCTTGTGTCTACAAACTTCTACAACACTGAACTTGTTCATTATGGTTTAACCATGTGTTTTTATTTCAATATTCTTAGTTGGCCACATGTTTAGCATAGACTCATTTTCAAATATTATTGTAACACATCAGAGAATATCTTCCATTATAATGCAAGATAAATAATACTGCAAAATTTGCATTTCAAATGCCATGGAACTTCAATAAAAACTGAGGTAGCCTAAAACTCAGGAGTGTTTCTAAAATCCAGTATTACATATGCTATGTTCAATGAATAATCAAAAACAAAATCAAATCATTATTTTATAACAACAAACCACTCTAAAGAAAAAAACTTACTTTTGGGATTTTACAATTAATTTGGGAAAATCTTTTCCTTTGAAGGAATGAGAGGAAAACAATCAAATTCATTTGTGCAACATTGCACTTTAATAATAGAAACAAAACCAACAAAAACAACATGAAATGATGTCACAAATGCAACCATGAAAGAATGCTTCAGCTAGCTGCAATTGCCAAAGAACAGAAATGGTTTAAAGGATTTTATTTGTTGATGTCATGTTGACACACACACACAAATGTTGTGGAAATCCAAAGAAAACAGAATGGGAAGTAATAGAGGAACTGAGAACATCAAAATAACTATTAAACTTTGTGAAGAAAATGGAGGTTTTTCTTTGGTTGAAAAATGCAAACTGATTTTTTTGCTAATTCATAAATTCCAAGATTATCATATGGAATATTATTAAGGCCTTTCTTCTAGCCATCATCATTAATCTCTCTTACTGTGCTAAATGCTCTTCTGTAACATAGGTGGTGGAGGGGAGAACAATGGCCAGTTAGACATAACTGATTTTTTTTTAGCAACATGCTCCCAAAAAACTTCTAAACTGAGTCTGATTTTCCACATAATTAGAGTGATGATTCATTATTTTTCACTGCAAATCTGATAAACTAATAACAAATGCACAAAAAAAATTACATGCATATTTCTTTTTTAACTTGGATACTCATTTTATGGAGCAAACATTAGCATATTTTGTTAATTAAAGAACTGCATATACAGTAAAACCTCAAAAATCCGGCATCAATGGGACTGGATGAGTTCCAGATTTATGAACATTCCGGATTTCTGAAAATTAAGTTAACGGGCGTTACATAAAGCATGTACTTACATGTAACAGATAAGTTTTACAAAAATTTGCATGTCTATGCATTAAAAATATGCAGGGGTCGTGCTGCTGATAGCATTCTTCGCAATTTGCAAAAAAAAAAAATCATTTTGGTGATGAAAAAAAAAGTTTTGGCGAAAATATTAGCTATTATTTTTTTGTACTATTTATTATAAAACTCTGTTGAAAAAAATTGAATTTGGTGAATGGTTAGGCAAAAATTTGAAAAAAGCCAGAGGAACCGCTAGGGCTGGGTGATGAATCGATATATTGTGAAAACCCGATGTGAATTTTACAACGATGTTATGGTTTTTTGACTGACGAAACTACAATATATCGCGAAGGCGATTACCGCGATGCATCATGAAGGCCAATGTAGATGTCATTACATGATTGAATCCACATACTGCCATCACCAAGCACGGATCATCATCACACGTTTGACATGCATTTCAAATGTACACACCGATTTATCGCATCATTGGTCTGCGTCGGTTTGGTGTGGCCCAATGAGATGGCGAATTTTTGAAACCTCCCGATGTTAAAAGTAAGTGGCTAACAGGCAATTCTCACACTGTGATCACATGATCTCATGATGTGCTGTAGAGATGGTACATCAGGAGATGTCCATGGTAATTGGTGAAACTTCACATCAGATGTTCTCACAAAAATGAAATCAGAAAAGTGCCAGATTTTCGAAGTTGCCAGTTTTCTGGATGCCGGATTTTAGAGGTTTTACTCTATATCACTTTGATGCAAAACAATGAAAATTTCCAGATTTGCGACACTTCAGAAATAGATTACTAGATCAATGTGAGAATGAAAATATTTCCAAACATTCCATTTCCAATGAAATCACAGCATTATTTTAAGACACAGAATGGAAAGATACCATAATTTTGATGTGGTGCAAGAGGAGAGAAGTATCTCTATATATGTATACACAAACATGAAAGTGTTGAACAAATCTTTGTTACAATATTACTAATTAATTATTTAAAAACTTTTTATTATTTCACCTCTGTCCACACTTTGATGTGGACTAAGACTTTATATCTGAGATTTATACAACTTAATTTATTTTAATGGTATGTTTCTCAATTTCATCTGATAATATCAGTCACTCCATTCAGGATACTGCATTTTTGAAATCATCAAGTTTGGCAATGAAGCTTTGACCTATGTGATAATACTAGTTTTTAAGAAATGTACCAAGAAAAGACAGATGATTGCAGTGCCCCCTACCTTCGAAAAAAATAAAAAGAGATTTTATGTGAATTAGAGATCAAATCTTCACTAGTTTCTAGGATGTCTCTTTAGGTTAAAAGTTTCCCATCGGAAATCAGAAACCACACCATCCCATTGTTGTACCACAATCTCTTGAAAAACTGCAAATGTTTAAAAATTCTATACTTGTGCTCAGTATAAATTTGAATAACATCTAGACATCTCTTGCATGCTATGCACACCACTGAATATTTAATAATCAACATCTGGTGTTTTTTGATAAATAACAAAAAGGGCTAAACCTGTAGCACAAGGCATAATGATTAATGTTGAGTTTTAACCCTGTAACGACCCTGACACAAAAATCTTGCATCACTCTAAATAACATAATGCCCGAAACTGTCTGTTGTTTCACTTCTTTCTTTAATAACAACAACAGTGAATGAGGGTGACTCCTGCTGATCCCCCATAGGTCAAGAAAATGTGAAGAATCAGTAAGGATAAGAAATCTGACTCACTCTAGACAGACGCATCGGGTGTCTATGGCCGTTTGCACATATGGGCATTTTGGGCGTTATAGTCGTTAAAGGGTTAAACCATGATTAATATTGTTTTACTTGTTTTTTAAAACAGGAAATTGCTAAAATGTAAATTCTTAAACTTAAATTTATATAAAAATCTGATTCTATCTTGACTGGAGGTTGAAGATAACCAGTAAAATGAATGTTACAACAATAATGTGCAAATCACATACTAACTATGACAGAGAAATTATGTTTGTCACATTCAAAAATGTATGATCACTCATGTTTAGGTTCTTGCACTTAATTCAAACGCAGTGTGCTGTGATGAACAGAATGTCATTCGATTGTAGTTAGTATATCACTTGTACATTACTAAATGTATATATTTGAAGGCAGAAATTTTTGGGGAAAATATAATCAGGTATAGAATTCCAAAGTTACAAAGTAGTCCAAATGAATGAGTTCTAAAAAGATTAGTATGGCACTTATTCAGCTGGATACACAAAAACAAATATTGCAGGGTGACTGTGCTTATTTTTTCCCATTTTTTTTCAGTTTTTGTTATTCTTTCCCATTATTTTTCCAGTTTTTATTTTTCCCATTCTTTTTGCCAGCATGACCGTAAACTGCTGGAGGTAGAACAAGCCTTGACAACTCTTGTAGAAGCACCCATGATGCTAGCAGTAAAATAGTTTACAGTTGGTGCTGCTCATCTGAAGGAAAGAGGTTGCATATCATCAGTAAATGCAAGGTTCTTCATCAGGCAAATTTCTCTTTTCTGGAAAGCATCCAGAAGTTTCAGTGTCCAGGTCAAAGCACTACGAAATATGTGGGAGTAACATTCTATGGTTATTTGACTTGACATTTATAAAAAGCAAAACATTGTTTAGAGGAAAAGTTTCATCTGTTTTACAAAAGAGAAATCCTACACTTTTTAAAACCTACACTTTTTTAATGCAGATTCAGCAATAGGAGAAATGTTGTCATGCCAAGACAAGTTGGAGGAAATATTGCATTCTGTAAAATTAATGTATCGAGTTGCAACTCAAATCACTTGTTAATTCACCCAATCTTCTACGCACGTGTTGTTTTTTGGCTGATTTGACTAATTTCACTCTGGGTGGGGCAATTTCAGTGTCAAGCAGTGTACATTATTGTCATTACAAGTAAATTTTAATGTTGAAGATTTTGGTGTTCTACTTTTGGGTAAACTTTATTTCAGAAAAACTGAGTGAACAAAATGAAAAAAAAAAAAAATCATGAATTATATAATGTAATACATATGGTTAATATCACACATTTGGTACATAATCTAGCAACAATGTGGAAGTGGTATTTATTACATCATGAATTGCAAGTGAATAGTTTTTTTCCCCATACTCTTACCACACATGATCAGTGTTTTGAATAAATGAATTTCAGGAAGGTATAAATTTTAGATCACATGTAGCAATTTGCAGGCAATCTTTTTTTTTTTTTTTTTTTTTTTTTTTAAATCATGCATTTTGTACAAAAATAAGTAAAACTAGTGTGCTAATGCATTTCATAAAGAATTATGGTAATGTAGAAAAGAGTAAATATGGTTCTAATTAAAGTAATTTTTATTAATATCACATTAAAATAATGAGACAGGAGATGGTTTCTTTTATCTTCCTGATAAACACAATACACAAACATTTGAAAATGAGTAAATAAATTTTAGTAGACATGTTATACTACAGTATACACAGAAATGAAAACTCAAAGTACACAATGGTATTTTAATAATACAGTAAACTTTGTGTTCTGAATTTTGTAGATGATAACTCTAGAATTGGTGATGCTCATTTACATTAAATTTGCCAGACGAAAATATTCTGAATTTAGAAACATATATTCACATGCATGTTTCTGTCTGCAACTAGAGATGTCAGTTTGCATGAAGTTCTCCAGATAGTAATGTTATGCAATTAGAGATATCCATCTACATTAAATTTTCCAGACAATATTCTGCGAAAATGTTTGTTAAATTTCAATTCGCTGTAAAATAATTTTCTGGAGTTAGGATGACAAATTATATATTCCAGATAAGGAGATGTTTTGTAATCAGTCATCAATTTGCATGCAGTAACTGAAAATAATAATTCGAGTCAAAATGTTTTTCAAAGCATAAGAAGAGGTGATGCATGGAAAAGGAGAATTTTTAACAATCTAGTTAAATACATACTGAAGTAAAATAACATTTTTTTAAAAACAACCCAGTAGCAAAATTCTTGCAAATATTCTGGAAATTTTGAAAAATATATAAATGATGGCATTAAAGGCTTTTTCTTCTTCTTCTTCTTCTTCTTTTTTTTTTTTTTAACTGCACCAAATCTCATTCAAAGGAACAAATTGAAAGGGCAGACTTTCAGGATGAAAATTATTCACAGGTTCCCCAGAAGTCAGCCTTGGTATTTTTCAGACTGATTTCTATGGCATTGATAAAGAATATTGAAGGACTCACAACACATCTAAGCAACCAAATATTTAAAAAGAAGGGGGGATTCATGAGTGATACTAACAATTTTTTTTTCATTTATCATGTAGTTCAGCCTTAATCTAAAGAAAATAGCAATCCTTTACCTCTCAATGCAACACAGATACTTTCAATGGATTTTAACATACCTGTCACCCTTCACAAATTAAGAGACAATTAGACAACAGGTATTAACTTTCAGAAATGGTAAACTGGGTGATGCTCTTTTAAAAAAAACACGTATTGTAGATGGATTTCACTTTGATAATAATGGTTGACAAGATTTTTCTGATCTGCATTCTGTTCAAGAATTTCTCCTGACAAATATAATGAACAAAAGATATAGTGGTATTAAAACTAATACATAACAGATACTTCATGAATATCTTCCATATAAGGAAGTCACAAGTTATATGTGGTTAAAATAAATAATACATAGAGATTCAGTACCTCTTTTAGAATTGCTGTTACGCACGTAAAAATACGGACATGTGATTATGGTGGTGCAGTTAATTATGACGTTTATTATTTAAAAAATAAAGACTAAAAGAAAGCAAGAGCAATTACTCACATATATTCGTCCAGAGGTAGTTTTTGTTCGCATACCACCGTAGTTCCGCAAGTTGTTTGGTCTCAGGTGTTCAGCAACTATGCATTGCAAAAAAATCTGATGGTGACTATGATATGGTGTTTAGCAATGTCAAAGTAGTAGACATCTTTGACATGATTCATCACTCATGAATCCTTCTCCCCCACCCACCCCTGTGTTTAGCAATGTCAAAGTAGTAGACATCTACTACTTTGACATTGCTAAACACCATATCATAGTCACCATCAGATTTTTTGCAATGCATAGCCGCTGAACACCTGAGACCAAACAACTTGTGGAACTACGGTGGTATGCGAACAAAAACTACCTCTGGACGAATGTATGTGAGTAATTGCTCTTGCTTTCTTTTAGTCTTTATTTTTTAAATAATAAACGTCATAATTAACTGCACCACCATAATCACATGTCCGTACTTTTACGTGCGTAACAGCAATTCTAAAAGAGGTACTGAATCTCTATGTATTATATATTATATATAATACATAACAGGTTGTAAAATATTTTCAATGAAAAGGTACAGGTAAAATATTCAAACACATTGCAAAACATATTCAAAGAACACAGATTTCACATTTCTTAGTTGTATTATATAGATACTGAAATGTTTTAAGCTGTCTAGCAAACAACTTGTAATACTCTTCAATAAACTAACAAGTGTTGCTCCCAGTAGAGGCCTGCACGTGCCTGAAATTTTTGACCCGATAACATACGACAAATAATCCGATTTGGCCCAGCCTGAAAACTCTAAACCATTGTCTGACTTGACCAAACCTGAAACCACTTGAAAACTAAACACGGCCCAACTGGAGCAAATTTTGTTACAAAACCCAATTTTTTTGCTGTTGTTTTTTATTACGGTTTCAATGAATATGCTTATGTCATCACAGAAGCCTTATCCAGGTGAGTAGATAATCTGTACTTTAACTAAATTGTTATTATCATCATTTTGTTGATTACAGCAACAAAGTTTTTGATTTTTTACTTTGATATGACTCTCTGAGTACCACATGGGAGGAGCAAAGAATGCAGGATACTGCTCACTCAAGTGACAGAGTCCCTTTTTTTCTGTTGTATATTGATAAACATGTAGAGGCTTCACTTTGATCTACAGTACTTCATTTGTTATTTTACATATTGCCCCATGTCTACAGATCTTAAAAGAATTGGTAGGGCAGCTCCAGTGCTTAAAAGAAATTGTACTCGATAGGGATTGGATGTTAAAATAAACATTATTAATAACAACAAAGGAATAGTGGTTACACTAAATGACGTTCATTGTAAAATCTAATAAATTCTTTGTTATGGGTGTCATTTCCAGTACATTACGGTCTGAGTTCAACCTTAGTTACATTAACTCTCATGAAAATAAATCAAATGGATTCAGTATCAGTGGTCATTTTAGGGTTCCCTTGTCCATGTACCACTGAGGACCTCCTGCACAACAGAAAAAATGTAGTTGACATACTGTGTGCCTTCCTATGTAATGCAAATACTGCAAGTTTATAGGAAATGCTAGTCTTGAATAACATGAAGAGAAAATGGATTTGGGAATTATTGTGTAGAAACACTCTTATCTAAAATAATACGAGAATAAAATACATCTTGATAACATAAAGAAACATAATGCTGTATACAGTCTCAGGCTTCAAATTAGCTCTTTCTTTAAACACTCTCTTGACAGTACCATAACTTCTTTTGCTGCTTGCAATTGAGGTAGGGATTGAGATAACATGCTTAGTGACCCTAGCTAGCTGTGGATATTGGCTTGAATTTAACTTCCACCATAACAAATCAGTGTGATTTTCATCATATGGTAAAATCATGTAATGAGCCAATTCAACAAATCTGTCCTCTTTTGTACCATTATCCTCCCAGTCACTGAAATTATTTTTTACTTTTCGTGATGAAAGGTTGCTGAACATATTCCTATCAGTACATTTTTTATGCAATAAGCCTGTCTTTTACAAAGGACTTCACTTGTGTTGCCTCCTCTGGTGCTAACATTTTTAGCAGCCAGAAAGATTGTTAATTGCTCTAAATAGTTCTTTAATAATATCAAAGATATGCATCAGTGGTCAGCACCAGATTTCAAGACTTATTTCCAAATTTCTGAAAACCAATTTCAACAAAAAAAATAAATGATGAAAAAAAAAAGGGGGGGGGGGACAAACAACAACTTGATTTTTATATCAGATGTTTAGATTAAAATGCTGGCCCAACGCAAAGAAGAAAGTTATGTTGTTTGACTTGTTACCTGGGACCAGCCAGACATTGAGCCCCAACCAATGATGGACCAAGTTCAGGCTTATCCTGATCAGTCTGACTCATGCAGGTGTCTAGCTCTTAGTCATACATGGCAAACAAATTTTTCTAGGGTCTGATATTTTTGGTTATTTTATTCAAATTTAGATAAATAATCTACAAAATGGAATGCATATTTTTACGTTTGCGATTTCTCTAGTTGGTTGGGAATGACAGAGCTCTGGGCTTTCAGAAAAGTTCACTAGCTATACAAACTATAACAACAGTTACTTTGCATTAGGCACCCTTATGATGAGTACTACCAATTTTTTCATCTGCCACATTCTATTTTTTCTCAAAATATCGTATCCAGTATTCTTTCCCATATCTTTATGGAACGCAAAATTAACGTTAAGTTTCAAAATTTGTTGTAATTATGGACATCCCTTTCTTCCTGATAAATGGATATCAGTATACCAGTCCACTATTCATCTGAAATTAATCTGAGCTCAAATATCTTTTCTACTAATGGAATGCAACCCATTTACACAGAAGTAGTTCTGATGACTAGGGATAGACATTTTAACAATGGGATATGTAAATGTGTATCTGATGGTTCTGATGACTAGGGATAGACATTTTAACAATGGGATATGTAAATGTGTATCTGATGTTCACCACTCTATTTACAGCCAGTTCCAAAAGTCTGGATAAAGCAGAAGTTTGATGACAGGAAGGATATCTGGTCAATTTTTTTTACTGTAACCAAGAGAATATTAACTGAAGGAAAGTTACAATTTGCCAACCTGGTGGTGCAGTGGTCTAAGTGCTGGCTTCTGACCGTTAGTTTCAGTTGGTCCATGATCACATCCCAGATGAGGCAGGGCTCGTGTGTTTGTATTCTATCACTGGCTCTTTCTCCTCCATAGAACAAGTGGCCTTGAATTAGGTATGGGCAACTTCTTATAGCCCTTAGAGTAGCTCATGGTGGTCATCTCTCCCTCCCCCCACCCACCCCAAAAAACTTACAATTTACACTGTGTGTTTGAGAATATTTTAAAATATCAATTGCAAGTCATGATTATTTACTTTACGATCCCACAAAATGAGTTAAAGACAGTTTCTTTAATGTGATCCTCCAAGCTATAGGATCGACAATACAGCTCGAACAAATCACTTGAAAGCTCTTGCCTATCTAACTTTTTATTTCACAGTAGTTTTTGAACATCCAACTATTTTATTTGCCTTTAAAACAAACACTCTTTGCTTTTGTTGAGAAAGGGAAACATTTTTTATTTCAACATATAAGAATAACTTAAAATTTTGGAATGAAAATTAGCTTTTAAATTTTTTATTTTGCCTCAAAGCTGGAGGGAGTGTGTGGGGGGAGGGGGTCAAAAACGGGTCTGGTACGATTCGTACAACGATGATTGGTCCAATGCCGATTCGTCTAATGCCAATTGGTCCAATGTCGATTCGTCCAATGGACAATTGGTCCAAAGGTACGATTGGTCCAATGCCGATTCGTCCAATGGGATGATTAGTCCAATGCCGATTCGTCCAATGGACGATTGGTCCAATTCCATCCTATCTGTCGGAAGTGCTACTCGTGCTATAAAAGTCGCATCTGTTCTGATTCTATCTCCGATGTTATACGAAAGTACCGGTAGTCCAAAGAATATAAAATAATGTTACATTTCATGCGTAATATTGTGGTTACAGATTTCTTTTTTTTTTTTTTTTTGGAATCGTTTTCTTGTTATACTGTCCTTGCTGCCGTATGAAGTTACTGATGTACGAGCCATTCTATCAACTTCAATGTTTCTCTTTTGCATGAAATAATATAAAATACTAGTGTTCCGTTTCTGTTTGTAGAATGCAGTGGGGTTTTCCGCCAACTGCCCACTGGAAACAACTGTTCGGGGTTTGGACAGAGGCCTTTTCAACAGTTTTTATTCCAGCGATGTCATATTCATAACGTTTACATATTAAATCAAGTTAATAATATTGCGCTTTTACTTAAACACGAAATATTAATTCATAAGCCTTTTTAATGGTTTATATTCTACCGATGTCATATTCATAACGTTTACATATTAAATGAGTTAATAATATTGCGCTTTCACTTAAGCACGAAATATTAATTCATAGGCCTGCAGCCTAGGTACCTTGCAAAGACCTCAGAAATGATACAATTAATGCCTTTAATAAAGTTTTATAAAATGTTTGCAAATACCAAATATCTAGGTTGTAACTTAAAATCTAAAAAGGCCAGCGACCTAGGTGCCTGGTAAATAGCTGAGAAATGATTTGTTGAGTGCCTTTTATAAGGTTTTATAAAATGTTTACAAATACCAAATATCTAGGTTGTAACTTAAAATCTTCTAAAAAGGCCCAGGGCCTAGGTGCCTCGTAAAGACCTGAGGAATGATACGATGAGTGCCTTTTATAAGGTTTTATAGAATGTTTACAAATACCAAATATCTAGGTTATAACTCAAAATCTTCTAAAAAGGCCCGAGGCCTAGGTGCTTCGTAAAGACCTGAGAAATGATAGGATGAGTGCCTTTTATTAGGTTTTATAACATATTTACAAATACTAAATATCTAGGTTGTAAATTAAAATCTTCAAAAAATGCCCGCGGCCTAGGTGCTTTGCAAACAGCTGAGAAATGCTCCATTGAGTGCCTTTTACCAGGTTTATGTAAAATGTTTACAATTACCAAATATACGGAAATTATCTTTCTAAAGGATATAAAGAGGAGAATAATTTAAATTATTATTCCTTTCTGGAAAATAAAAAGTTTACCATTGGTAAGATGATACCATTGGACGAATCAGTGTTGGACCAATCGTACCATTGGACGAATCTGCATTGGACCAATCGGCATTGGACTAATCGGGCATTGGACCAATCATCCCTTTGGACGAATCATCCGGGACCGGTCAAAAACTTGCTCTTTTCTGGCATCATATTCATGATTTCTATGTTATATGCTAACCAACTCAATGTTTTTTAGATGATCTGTATTCATCACAGCTGAAATGAAGATCATACACACACAGACACACACACAGAGCTAATAAAAAAAAGCTCTGAGCATAGAAATGCATTGCAATTCTCAATTATAATGCCACTAATAAATTCTATCACAAGAGTGCTATGACAGAAATTCATTTTTAGAACTATAAAACAACTAACACTAATGCAACCTGACTAATTTTTATGGTACATTAGGTGACATTGATATGTTCTAAGTTGGCACATTGGCACATATTGCTACGTGAATAACTTTTATTTTAAACATATATCTGACCACAGCTTATTTTTGTGGTAGAAGTATGCATTTTATGAAAGTATTTTGTTTTACCGTATGTTGTAAAATGAGTGAATATTGCATCAGAAAAAAAAATCACCATCATATAATCTGTGAATAAAAAAATGAACATTTATAAAAAACTCAAGGTTTACTGAGATGGAAAAAATGTCTATATATAGTAGTGGCTAAAATTGTGGAAACCTTTTGGGAAAAGTGTATTTTTGAGGTTTGATGGCTTTTTTTTTTTTTTGGAGTAGTACCATAAAATTATATATCAATGGAAAGATAATTTCATCAAGAATGTAATGCAATAACTTTTATAAAGGAGTTTGTATTAGAACAGCAGTTATAAAGAAGAAAAGTGAAACACATAGAAAAAATGACATATGTAAAACTTTTTACCACGTCAGTTATACTTAGTTGGGTAACCGTTAGCATTAATTACTGCCTTACAACGCCTTCCGACGGAGTGAACCAAGTTTTTTAGTTCTGCAGCTGTTATAATGTGAAACCAAGATTGAATTATTGCTTCTATTAATTGGGTTTTACTGCTGGGTTGCTTCTGACTAACAAGTTTATTTAGTCAGTTCCATAGATTTTCGATGAGGTTAAGGTCTGGGCTATTCCCAGGCTATTCCAGTTGAAATATAAATGTTTCATTATCTTAGAAAAGATCATGTGCGGAAGGCTTCAGTTTGGGCTCAAGTATTTCATTAATGCATTTTTGGCCATTTATATTCCCATTAATCATGCAAATTCTGCCCACACCTTTTGATGTCATGCAACCCTGGATCATAACACTAACTGGGTGTTTCACGGTACATGTAATGCAATCAGGATGCAAATCTTCTCCGATTCTTCTCCTTACATATTTTATACCATCACTACCAAAGAGGGAGATTTTAGTCTCATCACTCCAAATAACACTGTCCCATTGTTTCATTGTCCAGTTAACATGGGTTTTAGCCCAGTTTAATCTTTTCAACCTTTGTTTGAGAGATAAAAATGATATTTTTCGTGGAATTTTAGGTTTTAGACCAAATTCCTGCGGTCTGCGCCAAACAGTCCTTGCACTAAACTTCACATTGCATTGTGCCATTTCATCTTGCATACACCCAGATTATTTTCTTCTGTCAGCTAGGCACAGTCTCTTAATTCTTCTATCCCCACTTACTGTTGTGCACCTTTTCCTGCCTTTACCAGTCTGGTTTTTTAGTGACTGAGTCTCCTTATACCTCTTCAAAAATTTAGAAATGTCACTTTTAGTTAAGTTTCCACCAATTTTTCTTCTAATCATTTCATAACTGAAGCCTTGTTCACTTAATAGTACTATTTACATCACTTTTTGGGTGACCAGTCAAATCTTTGCACCATTTCTTTAATTTTATATAATATGTTTTACAAGCTCACTAAATGAAAGAACACACACACAAAAAAAAAATCTTGACAGCAATCACATAACACACTGACAAATGTCCTCCTCTCAGCTCCAATACATGATATCAATAGCTGAATCCTACTGTGACCTGATTGGCTCATTGCCAAAACAAGATGACACCTGATTGGCTACATTCAAATAAAGGAAAGCTACTTCATATCAACCTAAGCAAATTGTGCTTCCTTCTTCTGGTTATTTGGCTATAACTTTTCATAGAATACAGATAATTGAACAACCTTTATTGCATTACATTTGTGATGAAATTATCTTTCCATTATATATAATTGTATGGTATTACTCCAAAAGAAGGGGTGTTATTAGCCATCAAACCTCAAAAATATACTTTTCCCAAAAGATTTCCACAATTTCGGCCACTACTGAATATATATATATATATGTATACAGTCAAACCCCTATTTAACGGACTGCAATTTAACGAATTCCGTGATTTTGCATACATTTTTTTGTGGTCTGGACGGAACCACACTGAAATTAATGCTTGGCTTTCCCGATTTAACGAACACATCTCCTCAATTTAGCAGAAAAAAATTTTAAACCACCAAACTATGATAACCAGCATTTTCATGTTAAAAGGCAACCATTAGAAAGAGAGCTTCGTGTAACAGGAAAATTTTACACATGCAGTTAACCAGCGTTTCAAAGAACACCATCTGTGGCGCAGCTTGACGGAATCATAAATTAGTTCGCCTTTCCTCCACCTATCAAGCGTAAGCTTCTTACAGGGGAAGCAAATGACTGATAAGTTTCAAAGCAGCTCAACATTTTCTTGCATGGGTGGAAAGCAGGAAAAAGAAAGGCGGTGTGGAGAAGGAAACCTAGAGTGCCCTGGGGTTTTCAGCTACAGACAGAAAAATAGCACTCTGTGAAGTCAGGGACACACATGGTATGTACCCATTCCTGAACCTCCGGAATTCTTTGCTAAATCCCGCATTTTTTTTCTTTTCTTCTCAATGTTAAATCTACAGCTCAATTAAACAACACAGCTCATTTACGGATAACGTTTTGATGAACACAGGTAGCACCAGAAAAGTTAGTCACAGAAAGAAAGAGAACATAGCTCCTTACGTATTCCATTATCAACACTAGCTTAATTTGAATGTTTCATTTGAAAGGTTTCCTCGATTTAGCGAATTCCGCGATTTTACACACAAGACTGTAGGTCCCTTGAAGTTCGTTAAATCAAGATTTGACTGTGTATATACACTGAAGAGCAATTGAATTAGAGACAGCAGGCGTTATGCAAATGTGGCGCTGTAGGCGGCCCTGTAAAGGGAAATGACATGACGTATGCAGAGATCCGACAATATAAGGAGTGATGTGACGGGAAACAGTATGATTCGGACGCAGTATGCGTAAGACGAAGGATCTAAGCACATTTGATCTTGGGCAAATTGTCGGGGCCCGACGAATGGGTCACTCCATCTTGGAAGTCGTGCAGACACTGGGATTTTCACGAGCCACTAAAACACTGGTGCACCGTGAGTACATCGAATCCGGTAAAACCATCCATGCAAGGGCCAACTGCCATGGACAACAGCGTGCGGATGAGAGGGGTCATCATCGGCTAGCTCGCATTATAACAGCGGATAGACGGGCCACAGTGCAAGAAATCACTCGGCAATTTAACGCTGGTGCACAAAAATGTGTAAGCAGCCACACCATCCAGAACCATCTCCTCGCTATACGGTACAGAAGCCATGGTCCCACGAGGGTACCGCTGCTGACCGCACATCAAAGGGTGCAAAGATTAGCATGGGCGCGGGAACATCGCCACTGGACCCTAGACATGTGGAAAAATTTTGCCTGGACTGATGAGTCGAGATTCACGATGGTACATGCGGATGTACAGCGCAAACCACAAGAAGCGATGGATCCTTCTTGCCAGCAGGGTACTCTTCAAGCTGGTAGGGGTGGCATTCTCGTCTGGGGACTGTTTACGTGGACTGAAATGGGACCCCCTAGTACATGTGGCATCATCCCTCACAGGTCAACGTTACCGGAATCTCTTGGACAACCATTTGCTCCTGTTTGTGCGTCTTCAACATCCCACTGGGGACCTCATCCTGCAACAAGACAATGCACCATTCCAACATTCCCGAATTGTATCCGAATGGTTGGATGAACATTCCACCGACGTGACCTCGCTTCCTTTGCCGGCTAGGTCACCTGACATCAATCCCATCGAGCATATCTGAGATGCCATCGAGACCGATTTTCGATGCTCTGACCCCCTCCATCAAATCTTCGTGAACTGTGGGAGCTTGTTCAGGGGTCGAGGATCCGTGTGGCTTCCCAACTCTTCCGGTGTCTTGTTGAGTCCATGCCGAGACGAATCGCCGCCGTCATCAGGGCGAAAGGTAGTGCTACACGTTACTAGACAGGTATCTCTAATTCAATTGCTCTTTAGTGTATATATATAATACACACACACACCACAGGCTTCTAAGTGTGTTTAACAGAATAAAGAAAAAATGTGCAAAACTATGAGCAGACCATAATGTCATGTAATTATCTGAAGCTGGGATATAGGTTACATAGCTGAAAGAGTAGCAAAATATGCACAGAGAAAAAGAGACAATTGAGACCAACTCTAAAAATATTATCATCCTACTGTAGGTTTTCAATGATAACTAAACTAGTACATTCTTCAAAACACATTAATGTAAATAAACAAAATAACAAATGCTGCAGTTTTGTAAGAAAAAAAAAAAAAGAAAAAAGCCAGTTTATGAACAGCACATAAAAAGGGGACAATAAGAACAGTTATAAATGAGAAACCAGCAATGAGCAAAAATGAAAAATGTGCTGAAACTCATTTGTATCCAAAAGTCATGTTCATTTCAAATGACTGATATTCATTATAGCTATGTATTTTATGCTTTCATATAAGTTTATATCATTTATTTATGACATATAAATATGCTATTTTTTGTCCATTATAATAAAAACATGAACATTCTAACTTATTTTGATCAGAAATCCATTTAAGTATTTTTTCCTTTACAGCATCTAACAATTTTAGTGTGCCTGAGACAGTGTAAAAACAAAAAGAAAAAGTTTATACTAAAGAAAAGAGGGGGAAAAAAAAAAGATGGTTGAATTAGAATTTTTTTTTTTTTTCTGAATTTTTGAAGTCAAACTAAACATGTTCATTTACGAAACGGACATTAGGCAGAATGCTACCAACATACACAAAAGGGACACATTACTAAACAAATGGCGCAATTTAATTTATACCTCAAGTGTGCACTTCTGCCGATTAGTAACCACTTCAATACTACCCTACGAGTACCCTGAAGTTGAATAGTTGGAATTTGATTCAATGCACAAATGAATTCCTCAGTTTTTGTTTTGTCATAAAAGTATAAATGATGGCATATTGAATATGGTAATTGAATTTCCAATTATTTTCCTTTTCTTTCATAGATTCTAATTTCACTATTTCCAAATTATGTCCGAGAGGAGGTTAAAAACAGCAGGCTTCACCCAGCAATACAACAATAACAACCACAGAATTAAGTGAAGACACAGAGTTATACACTGAAGAGCAATTGAATTAGAGATAGCTGTCTAGTAACATGTAGCACCACCTTTCATCCTGATGATGGCGGCGATTCGTCTCGGCATGGACTCGACAAGACACCGTAAGCGTTGGGAAGCCATACGGATCCATGACCCCTGAACAAGCTCCCACAGTTCACGAAGATTTGATGGAGGGTGGTCAGAGCCTCGAACATCTTTCTCGACGGCATCCCAGATGTGCTCGATGGGATTGAGGTCAGGTGACCTAGCTGGCCAAGGAAGTGAGGTCACATCAGTGGAGTGTTCATCCAACCATTCAGATACAATTCGGGAGCGATGGCATGGTGCATTGTCATGTTGCAGGATAAGGTCCTCAGTGGGATGCTGAAACCCACAAACAGGAGCAAATGGTCGTCCAGGATATCCCCGTAACATTGACCTGTGAGGGACGATGTCACACGTACCAGGGGTCCCATTTCAGTCCACGTAAATAGTCCCCAGACGAGAATGCCACCCCCACCAGCTTGAAGAGTACCCTACTGGCAAGAAGGATCCATCGCTTCTTGTGGTTTGCGCTGTACTCGTATCCTGCCATCCGCATGTACCAATGTGAATCTCAACATCAGTTCAGGCAACATTTTTCCACATGTCTAGGATCCAGTGGCGATGTTCCCATGCCCATGCTAATCTTTACACCCTGTGATGTGCGGTCAGCAGCGGTACCCTCGTGGGACGATGGCTTCTGTACCCCATAGCGAGGAGATGGTTCTGGATGGTGTGGCTGCTTACATGTTTTTGTGCACCAGCATTAAATTGCCGAGCGATTTCTTGCACTGTGGCCCGTCTATCCTCTGTTACAATGCGAGCTAGCCAACGATGACCCCACTCATCTACACGCTGTTGTCCTTGGCAGTTGGCCCTTGCAGGGATGGTTTTACCGGATTCGATGTACTCACGGTGCACCCGTGACACAGTGGCTTGTGAAAATCCCAGTGCCTGCACGACTTCCGAGATGGAGTGACCCATTCGCCGGGCCCCGACAATTTGCCCACGATCAAATGCGCTTAGATCCTTTGTCTTATCCATACTGCGTCCGACTCTTACTGACTCCCGTCACATCATTCCTTATACTGTCGGATCGCTGCATACGTCATGTTGTTTCCGTTTACAGGACCGCCCACAGCGCCATATTTGCATAATGCCAGCTGTCTCTAATTCAATTGCTCTTCAGTGTATATTGTAATAAAAATTCTTATAAGCAGAAACTTTTGACTGTGCTACAGTTTTGTTCACCTGTGATCAACTAAATCAGAGGTCTGGTTGCCAGAACTACATTATGAATTGGAAGTGCAGCAACTGTTGCCAGATTTTAGTAAAGTGCCCCATATATTTATTTGGATCTCTCTACTAAAACCAACTGCATTTATCTGGATATATTTAATAAAATCTGGCAACAATACCTGCACTGCGAATTCACAATGTAGTTCTGGCAAAGAGACCTCTGATTCAGTTGATCATGGGTGATCAAGACCATAGCATGGTCAAAAGTTTCTGCTTATGAGAATTTCATTACTATACATAACTCTGTGAGTTTTCACTTAATTCTATGATGGTTATTCAATAGGCCACAAAATTCCCAAGCACAGTAAACATGATCTTTGACAAAACTCTTGTCTAGCATGCTGAAAAAATTAAAGGGTTAGCTTTATTAGAAGATGCAATAGTAGTTCTGTAACAAAAAATTCAATTTTACACCACTTAGTGAAAAATTTTATATCACAAAGCTGGAAGATATGTGGAACAGAACATGGTAATGGCCCCAGAAACTGAATGTAAAAGAAATTTATTTTTAATGTGACTTTCAGAGGAGCAGATATAAAATCAAATGCAAATAGTTTCTCATGCAGGAAAATAGAGCAACTGTAAAATAAATAGGGTTGCAGAAAATGCTGATCATGGCTACAGCCAGTATGTTAAAATATTTCTTTTTAATTAGATCTGCACAAGCTGGTACACCATGATACTAAAAAACCCATGCGCACACCACTTAGCAGAAATATTTTGCAGCAGAAAAGGCGGCAAAATGTTTCAAAAATTGTAGTAACAGCAGCTACAATTAGATGAAAAAAAAGGGGGGGGGTCTGAATAGGACTTATAAAATAGTAGACATGCACTATGTAGAAAAAAGTATTCAGGCACCTCCACCTAAGCAAATAAATGTTCATTTCCAGAACCAGACACACACATGTGGGTGTATTGTGTGCTGTAAATAAAGGGGAACATTGGCACACCTTTAAGACCATACTGGAAGTGACTATGCCATGATGAGCTGAACTGATGGGCTTTCAAAAAGCATGGCATGGTTGTGGTTGTATGCCATCTCATTTAGCAATCAAAGTGTAGCATTGCCACTTTTCTGGGACTCCTAAAATTCACTCTGAATGATGTTCTTTATCACTAGAAAGTAGATTGTGCCAATTCAGCAAAGCCACATTCTGAGAGACTACACAAATGGAGTAATCATACCAAACAAAACTTACTGAGGAATGGAAAAGCACACATGCCCTCTGCTACAGACCCGGCCAGCAACACCACACAAGCAACTGGAACAATCTATTGAGAACAACATGCCCACAGATATTAAGGTGGTTCTACCTAAAAACTCTGCCTGATGTTTCCAATGGTAAAACTTCTTTACATATTTTCTTTGCAATTAATGTATTCCCAAGGATGAAAATTTGCACATTGATAAAACTATTTTTAAGTTATAGCATGGGATACTTAACACTTGCTAAAACATAATCATAATTAAGCAATCCACCATTTGTTTGTCTACTGACATCATCAATGTATAGGTTACACCATCTATTAACAGGTTTGAACATTACTCAAAGAAAAATGATTGATTTTTAATATAATTACGGTTATGTGTTAGTAAGTACTAAGTATCCCATGCTATAACTTAAAGTTAGTTTTATTGATGTGCAAATTTTCATCCATGGGAATACATTAACTACGAAGAAGATATGTACAGAAGTTTTACCATTGGAAACATAAGGCAGATTTTAGGTGGAACCACCTTAAGCAAGGTCAGCTGAGTACAGGCCCTGCATTATTCCAGGCAATGCCAGACAATGACTGCAGCAGTACCTTGCCCATTCATGGACAACAGAAGAGTGGAAGAGTGTTTTGTGTGCTTTCATTTGGATGGATGTATTTGGGTGTGGCACATGTCCACAGAAAGCTGTAAGGTGGACTGCATTGTCTTTACAGTCAAGTTTATAGGAAGGATCTGTGATTCTGTGGGCCAGTTTCTGCTGGGAAGGAGTTGGTTCTTTCGTTGTGGTGCTCTTTAGCCTAAAGGACATTAAATGCAAAGACATTTTAAACAGCCCTGCACTACCTATGCTGTGGTAAAATACTTTGGCACAGATCCCTGCCTGTTTCAACAAAGACAAGTACCTTGCCACACTACGAGGTCTGTCTACACCTGGTTTTCGAGGAGAAGGACATCTAGGTGTTGAATTGGAATGACAAAAATCCTGAACTAAATCCAATAGGACACTTATGGGATAAGCTAGAACAATCTCAGCCGGCAAGACTTCTACAAAGAATAATCTCAGCCGGCAAGACTTCTACAAAGAATAATCTCGGCCGGCAAGACTTCTACAAATAATAATCTCAGCCAGCAAGACTTCTACAAAGAATAATCGCAGCCGGCAAGACTTCTACAAAGAATAATCGCAGCCGGCAAGACTTTTCTGAATACTTACGGGACAAGCTTCAATCTCAGCTGGCAAGACTTCTACAGCTGCTCTGGCAGAATTTTGCAGGAGAAATAAGAGGAAAATTCTGGCACAAACTTACTGGCAATTGTGGAAAGTCTCCCTAGTAGGGTGACTACCTTTATAATGGCCAAAAACAGGCCAACTAAGTAGTGATTTCACTTAACAAATGCTCATGTTTGTATATTGTTGTCTACACAGTGTAGTTTCATATGTAATCATATACCCTAATATCTCTATAAAAGACAAACAGTAGTACATCTGGAAGAAAATCAGACAGAACACAGATTATAGTGACAATGACTAGAGTTCAGCAATTTTAAAATATTTTTTTTAAGTATGGATCTGTAGAAGTTAAAATATTGTAAAAATAAAAAAATGTATGTTTATGCTTGTAAAAAACTATATATAAATGGACTTTTAGAAGCAGAGACATTATTCCAAATATCATCATCATCATCATTGTCAACCATTATCAATCCACTGCTGGACGAAGGTCTCCCCAAGTTTCCTCCACAACGGTCTGTCTTGTGCCAGTCTCCTCCATGTCACTCCCGCATATTTACGAATTTCATCCACCCATCTCCCATGTGGTCTTTTTCTGGGTCTTTTCCTGTCCCTTGGAATCCAATCTAAAATTTCGGCTGTCCATCTACGGTCTGTCCTTCTGGCAGTATGTCCAGCCCATTGCCATTTCAGGGATTTAACTCTGATCATGATGTCTTCCACTCTTGTCATTTTTCGGATCCACGAGTTCCTCTTCTTATCTCTCCTGGTTATACCAAGCATGCACCTCTCCATGCTTCTTTGAGTTGTCTGCAGCCTTTGTATGTCTCTTTTAGTTAAGGTCCACGTCTCTGCACCATACGTAAGCACTGGAAGGATGCATTGATCAAACACTTTTCTTTTAAGACATAATGGCATATTGCTCTTGAAAATTATGCTGTTTCTTCCAAAAGCTCTCCAGGCAAGTTTTGTACGCCGATTAATTTCTTCATCAATGTGACCCTCACTTGATATCTGCTGTCCAAGATAAACATACGTATCTGTTATCTCCAGTTTTTCTCCATCAATCGATAAATCTTCATTTCTTGTAAAAGCATTAAACATCACTTTTGTCTTCTGAAAGTTCATTTTTAATCCCACTTCTTTACTCTTGTCAGCAAGTTCCTGGATCATACTCTGCAGCTCTGATGGGGTAGTTGCAAAAATGACTACGTCATCAGCAAAACGAAGGTGGGTTAGATAATCTCCATTAATCTTTATCCCTTTGTTTTCCCAGTTCAGTGATTGAAAGACATTTTCCAATGTGGCATTAAAGAGCTTCGGAGATATGGTGTCACCTTGTCTCACTCCCTTTCGAATTTTTATGTGTGTTGTATTTTCAAACAGCCGAATCTTTGCACTTCCATTTTCATAGATGTTATTAATAATATTAATGTATGCATCTTCAATACCGCAGGATTTCAGAGCCGTGGTAACTGCTGATGGTTTCACCGAATCAAAGGCTTTTTCATAATCGATAAAAGCCATGCACAATGGAAGTTCATATTCCCTCGCTCTTTCAATTAGTTCTCTCAGTACGTGGATATGATCTATTGTGCTGTAGCCACTCCTGAATCCAGCTTGTTCTCTCGGTTGAGCCATGTCCAGTGTTACCTTCAAGCGGTGTGAAAGAACTTTAGTGAAGATTTTATAAACCACTGATAGGAGGCTGATAGGTCTGTAGTTCCTGAGATCCTCAATGTCACCTTTTTTATGTAGCAGGATCATTGTAGCATTGTTCCAATCCTCAGGAATCTTCCCTTCATTAAGGCATCGAGTGAAAATTTGGGCGAGTACTGTTTCAATTTCTCCACTTGCTTCTTGTATGATGTCTATAGTAATTCCATCTTCTCCTGGAGCTTTCCCCCGCTTCATGTTCTTGATTGCATGTGCAACTTCTGCTGGGAGGACTGGAAGAACTCTGGTACCTTTCATGATGTCTGGAGTACATGTATCATCCCTTTCATATAATTTGGAGTAGAAATCTTTCACTCTTGTCAAAATTTCACCTCTATTTCTTGTTATAGAACCATCTTCTTTTCTCAGAGCCATAATCTGTTTTCTTCCCTTACTGAGATGTCCCTTTGCTATCTTTAGGCTTTGGTTGTTTTCAATTGCTTTCCTCACTAGCTCACAGTTGAATTTCCTTACGTCTTCAGTGATACTTTTTCGTGCTGTCTTGCATAGCTCTATATATTCCACTTTGGAAGTCACATCTTCTTTAGTTGTCCTCATCTCTCTTCTTTTTTGCATCAACATTTTGGTTTTTCCTGATAATTTGTTTACATGCAACTTGTTCTTAGACCAATATATATACACATTTATGTCACTTTGCAGAAATACACATTTTCACCACCTAGCAGTTTTCCTAAAACTGAATTGCTGTTTGGGGGTTTAACGACCACTGCGGGCAGTTGCCTGCCCATAATTTAGGGTCATTGGTTCCAGGGAAGGGCGAAACCAGTGCTATAAGACAAACACAACATCCATGCCTCACTGGGATTCGAATCCAGGCTCATCTCAGATGAATAGTGAGAAGCCAGTGCTTAAGACCATTGCACCACAGGGACGGCCACTTTGCAATAATACTCTGCAATGTGAAAAACAAAATATGTACAAAGTTTTGATCGTAACTCTAGCAATGGAACACAGAAAGATCCATACCGGTGGCACAGTGCTCTAAGTGGTGGCTTCTGATCATTCGTTCGAAAGGGGTTCGGGTTTGAATCCCGGTGAGGCATGGATGCTGTGTTTGTCTTATGGCACTGGCTATTTTCCTTCCCTGGAACCAGTGACCCTAAATTAGGGACGGGCGACTGCTTATAGCCCATTGAGTTGCTCACTGTAGTCGTTAAACCTCCAATATAAAAAAAAAAAAAAAAAGCAGAAAGAATTTTTCCAGTGTGACATTTATAAGTGAAGATATGTAATGAGCAGGAAAACAAAAACATACTACACTTCATGAATAATTGTGCAACACAGAAATTCAAAAACAAATTAATGTGTATCTGTACTTTGTCACGGGAACCAAATTTGTTAAAACTTTTAGACGAAGAGTTATTGTGCCTGTAGGGGGGACAGATATACAAAGCAACACTAAAAAACACGGAGTTTTCAAAAGTGTGCTAAAACAAACAGCAAGAAAAAAAAGTGCAAATTTTATGTAGTGAATAAAGCTATTTTTTAAGTTTATCCTTCTTCTTATTTATTTATTGATTTATTTTATATTTTGTTAAGTACTTGGATACTGTTAAGTGATTAATTAACAGAATCAAATCCTGTTTTTCCTGCTGAAAGAGCCAGTGAGGCTCATAAAAAGTTTATCATGTAATGTCTTAATAAAACAAGGATACTGTTAAGTGATTAATTAACAGAATCAAATCCTGTTTTTCCTGCTGAAAGAGCCAGTGAGGCTCATAAAAAGTTTATCATGTAATGTCTTAATAAAACAATCAAGTGTAAGATGCTTGCAGCAGAACTTCTGGGAAAATTATGTATATTGGCGGCCTCCACCATCCCCATAGCCGCCCCAACACACACCTTTGTTGAGATGCACACCACAAGCACAGTAATTTTATTACTCAAGATATTTACAACAGATGAGGATTAAACACATACAGAATAAAAAAATGCAAAATTACAAAGCACTAAAGTACATTTTTCACTAAAATGTAGACAAAGATTTCACAGCAGTCTGTGTGCTTCCACTGCAAAATTACATCACAGTAACACAAATAAATGAGGATAAAAACTGGAACATGTCTATTTTGAAGAACAACAGCCTGAACTTGCATAAACATATCTAGGCAAAAATGATCAGGGTATCTTTGTACTAAATAAAACTTCATGGAATATGATTCAGATAACATTCGTAAAAGTACAAAAGAACGTAACTAAGTTTTCCTGAAATTGAATACTTCCGGAGGAAAAAAAGAGAACTTGTCCCCACTGTTGAGAAAATATAGTGAAAAGCCTACCACTCATCATTTCTTTCTAAAGAAGTCACAGCTTCTTCTGATGCACAACCAGGTAATCTCTTTGAAGATGGAAGCACTTCTATCTGTGAGTTCTAAACAACTCAGGGTGTTCATATTGCCATTCTACTTTATGGCACTACTTAAACAGACATTTCAGGTTGTAAATAACATTTTGTATGTTTTTTATTCACCTACCAGAGTAGTGTGTGTGTGTGAGAGAGAGAGAGAGGTGGGGGGGGGCAAAAGTTTGTCCCACTTTGAGCTGCACATAATGTTGAACAGGCACATCAGACTCATTGTTTTCTGATATGGAACACAATGTGTCTGATGACATGCATTTGATGTGAAGTCCCATTGCACTATCAGGTGAGCAGAAGATGGAGGTTGATAAATGTGCTGTTTGAATGCTCCTATGCCATAACTGGGGAAAAGGATTAAGTGTGATGGCAGCATGAGAAAAATTTGTGCTGTTGAAGGTGAGGAAAGAGTGAAAAGCAGAACACTGCATGAAAATCGTTCAGGTGTTCCAATGTTTGTGACACCAGTCTCGAAGACTAGCCAAGATTAGGATGTCCAACAACTACAAACACTAACACCCTGGTCAAAGCTGTGGCAGCAAACCCTAGTACCAGTACAGAACAATTGGCAGCTGAGATGGAGTCTTCTCAATCCACCATCATTCGTCACCAGCTTGGTTTGTCCACCAGGTGCCATGAAATGGTTCCCTTGATGAATTGACACTCCAGCAGGCAGAACGTGTTTCTCTCTGTTGCACATTGCTATCAAACCTACAGGATGATAGGTTTTGGCATCACATTTTCACAGGCAATGAGAAGTGGATATTCCTACATTATCCAACCACTGGGAACCAGTATCTGAGGTCGTGTCAAGAAACACAGCCAGTAGTGTGAAGAGGGTGGTTTGAAAGGAAATTCATGTTGTATATTTAGCAGAATTGTGAGGATCCTATGCACTCGAAACTCATACCAAATAGTCAGGCTCCACGGAAAGAACCTATTTGCAAAACAACTGCAGGGGGTTCATGATGCTGTGCACAAATGCTACCCAGCACTCATCAATAGCAAGAAAGCATTGCTGCAAGTTGATAATGCCCCAAGCCACCACCTCTAGAGTGGTCCATCAAAAAACTACATGAATAAGAAGGGGTTGAGATCCTATTCCATCCTTCATACAATCCAGATTTTGCCCCATCTGACTACCACCTGTTTCACTCCATAGTCCATTTCCTACAAGGATGGCACTTCACTTTAGTTGTGGATGTGGAATGTTGCATCAGAACAAACCTGCTGAGTGGTGCTACTGTGGAATTATGGCGCTGGTGAAACATTGGCAAATGACTATAGAAAACAATGGCCAGTACTTTGCAGAATGAGGTGAGCATGCAGCACTTCCTCGCATCATTAAACATTTTAGTTGCAAATGGCATGGACTTTTGACTTACCCTGGTAACTTCATTTTAAATATATCAAGCAGATGGTGCCATGATCAGCAAGGAAGCAAAAATCTAGTTTGTTTACATTTGTACAACTATCAAAACCAGCAATTATCTCATGAAACTATTATCATCCATAGCTGTAACCCCCAAAAACGATGGGGAGTTCAGCAAAGATATAACTTATGAAAGTTCACAAAACTATCACATAGCAGGGCCTGATCAGAAATCACACCAATCATGCCACCATTACTTTGTCACAGTTACTGAAAAATCAATGGCAGCCTAGTGACCAATGTATAAAAATAGCAGTTCAAAAATAACATTAGAATATCATGATTGGGACTATGTTAGGGCATAAACAATAAACAGGCCCAAAATCCCATATCTTGTTACAGTTTCAGCTTTTGAGATTCAGTCAGGTCTTAAGATAAACCTTTCTTGAATTTCAGGAGAGATTTGCTCTTAAAGTGTTGAACCCCACAGCAGCAAGTTCATGATCAGTCTGCGACAGATACTACGGTGCACACAACAAATCTACAGGTGGTTACTGGGCAAGATAACTACTGAATGTGAAAAATGATAAAAGTTTGCACAAGTAGAGATTAAAAAAAAAAAAAAAGAAACTAACCACCTTATATTTCCTTCAACCTACAAAAAAGTCTAGCCTAGATACTACAGCAACTGCAATGATAATTAGGATTATGAATACTCTGCCCTCAGTACCTAGAATTTTGTCTCCATTTCAAGCTAAAACACAAAGATTTACAGAATAAAATTACATTTCATAACAATACATGGCAGAGGGAACACAGTGAGAAAAAAATACTATTACAGGAGAAATCTTTGCTCTGTACTACTTCTGTTTTGGGAAAAAATTTTTGCCATGTTTGTTCTTAAATACTAACATTTATGTAATTCAATGATATTTAAACAATAATACAGTGTAGTGAAAACAACACTGTGGTGAAAAAAACAACTATGGGAGAAATCTTTGCTGCATTTAGCTTCTGTCATCGAAAATCTGTGCTTCCATTTTACGATTACAAAAGAAATCGTCGCTCCGTCCAACTTCCACTTTCGGAAAAAAAAAAAATTCAGTTTTGAGTCTTAAATACATAAATTTGTTAAGCAACCAGAGAAAAGGACACATAAAAAAAAATTCAGATTTATTTGGCTTCGTCTAACATCAGTTTCTGAAAATTGTTGCCACTATCTTCAAACTGAAATACAAACATTTATGCAATACAATGATATTTAAGAATACCGCACAGATAGAGCATCGTGAGAGAGAAAAAAATATGATTACAGGATAAATCTTTACTCCATCTAACTTACATTTTCAGAAAGTTTTGAAAAACAGAAAACTTGCATTCAAGATTGGGAGTCTGTGAGAAGATCTAATAGGGTTCTGGAGTTATCGGTTTTGTCTGCAGGACCAGAATAAAATCTGTGACGTACATCACCCGTCACCACGATTCTGCTATGCGGGTGTTGACTGCTCAAGATAAACTGAGTAATAGATCACAACCCCCTCCCCCTCTGGGTCTACAAAGGGCTGACCTGGATTGTGTTGAATAGGGGAATAATAATACCTTTCTTTGTTGTTGTTTCTGAAGAATTCTTGACAAAGAATTGGAAAACAAAAAGTACAGCAGCCAATATTTTAAAATGCCAATACCAGGCATGTCCATGTTTCTCAAACCTCAACCTCTCATGTATATGCAATTCCTATCAATAAGCAATGTTGGTATAATAAGAGAGTGTGAAAGCATTTAGTTTTCCATGAGAAATGATGTAACTGAAATTACATTATGGTGCACATTGTTAATTTCCTTTAATGAAGTAATAAAAAAAAAGAAAAAAAATGAAGTCCACAGAGTTAGTAGACTAACATTTTCTGAACTCCATGATCCCACTCTGATGACTGCATGTCATTCACTACTTAACTAACTTTGTACATCTGTGTGTGATAAGTTTACTGTCAATACTTTCTTCAAAAAGATACGTCAAATTTTCAACTTATTTTAAGCATGCAATTTCCTTGAATATTTTTATCACTTATGAAAAATTTATAACTTATTCTAAGCTAATAAGTAACCTAAAACCAAACACCTCTTTTTATATCCTACCTTTCTTAGTGCTTGTGGCCACAAATGGGCTTTCGCTATGAAAATCTATAGAAATCAATGTCAAAACAAAATGATACATTAAGGACAGGTTACTATTCTTAGTGTTTTAGATGCTTAAGAGGGCAATTAAATTAACAAAATGCACAGACAAGTTTGAGAAAAACTTATTTTCCAGAAAAAAATCTTTAATCTAACATTTTTGTTTTTCATGGAATACAATACAAAAAAAAAGTTTCCTATTCCACACACACACACACACACACACACACACACACAAAGTGTGTTGTACAAACAAGAGCAGTAAGTGTCAGTGTTTTTTTTTTTTTTTTGCTCTGTTCCTGCTACGCTACATGCTGTATCTATCACAAACTGTGATTTTGTCACAGTTACAAGACAGTAGCGTAACCTATTCTGAGAGTTCTTAGCAGCTTTGTTACAGTGATTGTGTACATATATACATATCAGTAAGCTACTCTCTGAGATTCAGAGGTCAGCTCCTCAAAGGAAGTGCATCTGCCTGATTAAAGTTTAAAACTAATGGAGATAAATTTTACATACTGTTGATTGCATCAAACATCTCCATTTACAGCAATCTCGGCACACAACTCTCGAGCTTCACTGACGTCCATTACCCATCTCGCGCAAGACTTTTTGTACCTCATATTCACTATCTATTTTTTATGCAGACATTCCTGAATCTGGTCGTCCCATGATTTCCTTGGCCTTCCTCTATCTTTCTTTCCTGCAGCTTGGGCTGAATATATTCACTTTTTCAACATGGCCAAACTGCCTCAGAATATTTGTTTCCACCTTACAAACAGCATTTTGCTTCACATTACACATCTATAACACATGTTTATTCTTCATGTGATCAGAATGTGTCTTGCTATAATCTCCCTGTAAGTAAAGCATCTCTTCAGTACACAAACTACTAATATGTCTCTTCTGCAGTACTCTAGTTTCGCTGCCATACATCAGAGTAAAGACAATTACACTTTCGTACTCAGCCATTCAGAACCTTTTTGAAAACCCATTATTCCTGTGAAATCCTCCTAGAGTAGTCATGACTTTCAAAGATGAATTCACTTGCCTACCAATTTCACCATCCAATCGATTTTCTCATCAAACATGTTTCCTTATTTTTCGCAAATTTATTCACTTGACAAATTCATTCACCTGGTTTATCCATGTACAGATCATGCTGATCTTGCATTCAGTGCTATCAGTTTTACTATTAAATAGGCACTGTTCCTTTTGCAGAGCAATCACAGTCGTTATTGTTACATGAAAAGCACAGTTAAACCCATCCCTACCACACAGTTTAATTTTTGACTAATTTAGAGTCTTTCCACTGCTTATTATTGCTCCTGTAGTCATGATAAGTTTAGACAGTCATGATACCATGTTTTGTAGAAAAAGCAACTAATTCCTTAATTTTGCTCTGCAAACTATGCAATAGTTTTGTGACTTTTGGAGAGCTTTTTCCCTCCTAGAATGAAATATATATTTTAAAACATGATCACATAAAAAAAACATGATTAAAAAAATATTCATAATTTTTCTGTTTTTTTTTTTTTTTTTTTTTTTGCATAAAAAAATCCTTGCTATCAGAGTGTCTAAATTATTATTCTAACAAATATTCAGCCTGAAATGCATGTAGAGATAGCTAGTTTCTTTATCTTGTAGAGGTGGGTGTGGGCAGGCTCAGGCTTACGTAGGTAAATAAGGCAGAGTGATACACAGAACTACTTGAAAGCATCAAGATTTGGAAGTCTACTTAGAACAACTTCCAAATTTTGCAGGTGTTAGGCTACTGAAAAAAAAAAAAATCTAGAATATGTTCTACACTCAAGTGGCTTGTCACAATATTCTGAATAATGTATAAATTGAGAGAAGGGTACATTTTCTTTCACATTAAGTGAGAGAAAACATATCCCTCTCTCAGCTTTACAGCACATTTAAATGTGTCTTAAATTCATACATCTCAAAAAATATTATTAGTGTATAGTATTGTTTTTAGAATAAATTAACTTCATATTTAATAAAAATAAAACAAAAGATTATCCAAGAAATTCACTGTGATCATTTGCCCTTATTTATTTACGATCTTTTTGTGTGTGTGTGTGTGTGTGTAAGTTTATGTGCCAAACTATCAATAATTATTTTATTTTTTACATGACACAGTTCATTCAAACCTGTGAATACTTAAGAATTTTTTTTTAATAAAGCTCATGTGGAAAACTGGCTTCCTAGTTTCTGAACTTGTAAATACTTAATTAAACTTTTAATATGGGTTTTGTCTTCTAGAAAATATTTATTTTAAATCACAAATTTTCAGAGAAAACTCTTCTCCTTTATCAGGCAGTCTTTTGTTGTCACTCTTTCTCCGTCACTAGCAGGGTTACAGTTAACCTAGTGACAGTTATGGTTATTTTTCACCAAATCTTGCTAGTTGTTAAGCAGGCACAAACCTTTGCAGTAATTGATAATGGAATTCTAACATAAAGCAGCTATAAAAAATTTAAAAAGTTACTCCCACAAGATAGGTTTAGATATGCATGTTGGAGAAAGTGGTCACAACATGCGCTAGAGAATCCCTTAAAGTCATCAGTTTCCAAAGCAACTTTCAAAAAGAAAATTAAAAGAAGGAATAAAAATTGAGAAAATTCAGAATTCCATCATCAATGACTGCAGATGTTTGTCCCTGCCTACATCTGGCACGATTTGGTGAATAACTGTAACTGTGATAGTGACGGAGAAAGAGTGACAATAAAAGACTGTTTGATGAAGGAAAAAAGTTTTCTCCAAAAATTTGTGATTTAAAATAAATATTTCCTAGAAGAAAAAACCCATATTAGAAGTTTAATTAAGTACTTAAGAATATGTTTATAAAACATATTTCACTTTTTACTAAAGAAAAAAATGCAATGCCATTTCACTAGGAACATTTAAAGCTGCAGATCTGTAGGCTTCAATAACAGTTTTCAAACTGTAATATAAGAAAAAAATCCCAAGGACATTTATAATAAATATTGCAGAAGAACTATTATGTGTTAAAAATACAACAAATTTGAAACAGTAATTTATGGAAAAAATTAAACTAGATTTAACAGAAGATTTAAGGAAATATTAATAAAAATTGAAACTAATTTTAGTAGAAAATTAGAAAACTCTAATAACTTCCATAATTAATAAATTACTACTAGAAAAGAAACGAAAAATATATTAAATTCAGTTGAAGTTCTTTAATTATCTTTTTTTCTCCGATTTTTTGTTTATTAGCAGATGTTTTCAGTCCTTTATTGACTGTCAAGCCTGATCTTAATGCTCTGAATTCAGTTCCTAAAGTTTGTTGACACTGAGAATGGGATTTCAATTATGTTGCCAAATTTCACTTAAAGACATTGTCCATGCTAAATAAAAATTACAGTGCTCCCTGAATGCTAGTTGATGTTATTAAATAGTTCTTTAAAAATAGGACTTGAGAGTTTTAGTAGGTTCATCTTAATAGATCCTTTATCACTGATTATGTAGTAGCTCTCTTTAGCAAGTTTCCTCTTGTGCATTTTAAGGTCCAAAATACAAATTTTGCATATCATTGCATTGTATTGCATTTACATGCTTCCATGTGTTTAACTATTGCATTGTTCTGATCTCTTTTCACAACAGCACTTGTGGGCTCTTTAATCCTAATTTTCTTCCAAGAAAATGTGCTGGTGTTAAGACAATTCTCCTCATCTCAAGGAGTAGTTAAAACATATGTAACTAGTCTTCTTGCCCCAAAGATGACTTTAATTATCCAGACTCTTAATAAAGATATACCAAAACCTTTAAAATGCATTACTGGAAGAATATGAGAGGAAAAATTATGGATGCAAATGGAGGAGAGAGTAAGGCATCAGAAACTGCCAAAAAGATCTCTTTGTTGTGCACAACTGATAAATGCCTTAAAAAAATGATGATTTTAAGTATTTCTGTAAAATGCAATTTTATGGCCCTTATGTATAAGAGATGCAGGAAGGAGGAGATGAATTTGTTCAGTTGTTTGAAAATTTGTTTTAATATAGACAGTGACACAGTAATACCTTATGAAAACATGGAGTTGATGAAGAAATTCAGAAACCAGTAGAAGAAACAAAAGCAGCAGAGGAAAAAATGCAAATGTGGGTGAAAAACAAACTGCAAAAGAGGTATGTTAAATTCATGAAAATATTAGAAATTTTTTGAAACAAAGAGGCTGTTCCTAGAAATCTTGAGAATTTTTACACACTTGAATGCAGAGTACAAAATCTTGCTAGAGAGATACCTGTAAACAATTGACATTTATTTATTTTTTTGGAAAGCATATGGATTCTTTTTCATATTTATAGCTCTTCTACTGAAGATATGTATGCAATTCTGCTAAATTCATTAAAACAAAAAATATACCTCATATTACAGGTAAGCATTAATTACTAGCCTGCTTTATTTATACACATGTTAGCATAAATATGCACTTTACAAAAATATATTTGTTTTTAAAATCTTATATTAATGGTTTTCTTAATAATGAAATGTCTTAAAAAATAATATGAAAAAATTATGACTACGATAGAGTATGAAGTAGAACACTAAATTTTTCATTAGTGGCAGTCACTGTAGTTTTAAAACTAGCTAAAAACAACTATTTGAAAACATGAGAAACGAAATATGGAAATTATTACCTGATCTCTTTAAGTCTTTAGCAACTGTTACACTAAATCTTAAAATAAAATCCTATGGTACCAATTTGCATACAACAACACTGATACAGATACCAACTCAGCAAGCATGTTGCTAAGCAACAACACATGAAGTTACAAGCTTACAGTTACATATGCATTTATCAAAACTCAAAGTGAGGTTTTAAGAAATACAGATTACAAAAGTCCTACCTGAGATTTTCATTGATGATAATCTGGGTTTGATTTGGGTTCTAAAGTGCAACAAACAGGGAATCAGTGCAATCTTCAATATAATGACTATACATACTAATAGATGATTACGTTTACTTAGTTATGCAATAGAAGTTTACATTTGTTGGTTTAAAAACAACAGATGGAGGTAGATGTTCACTATCTGTATGTACACAAAATGAAATTATGGAAAGTTATTTATGATTTGTTGTGTACAATCACATATATAAAGTCATGAAATGGATTTTTTAGGATAAATAGAATTTTATAACAAATAGTGATGCCATTCACAAAAACTGATGAACTGAGCTTTATTTAGCCCACATGGAATTAATGAGTATGTTACAATTATGTTTTACCCATGTGAAAAATGTGCATAGTGAAGAATTCATTGGCATGTAAATCACTGTATACAGTGCTATTTTAATAGTGCTTACATTCTGTATATCCAGACTGTAAGCCTCAAAAGTTATTATTGAATAATAATGTCATACAATGTACTACTCGGCATGTAAATCATACATCAGCTATCAAAAGTGGCTGGGCCTCCCTCAGCTTCAGCATGAAATTTTTTAATGTGAGTTTCCATGGCACTCCTTAGACGGAAATTGTCACCACAATATGGACAATAATGTAACAAAGCTGAATGGATAGGGAGATGGCGTTTTAAATGGAAACTTGAGCGAAACACTTTGTTGCAAACAGGACAAGGGAAACTTGTTCTTGAGTGAACGAAGAAATGCTGCCAGAGGTTCTTTTTCCTGGGAAACCATTTTCCACACTGAGGACACACACATGGCATCTGAGACACTTTCATTTTCCCTGAAAAATATCAATACTTTCAAACACATGCTCTAGCTTGAAATACTTTGAAAAAAGCTTTTTTTATCACAGTAAAAAAATATTTAAAAATTGTAAAAATCAAGATTTACAAAACTTCAAATTAAATTATGTGCAACCTGAGAGTGTTACACATAATACAGTACAGCACAGAAGGAAATGTGATTATCAATATTGTTACTTTAATACATACAATTTTTCACAAATTCTGCAGCAATTGTTTTTCTTGCATTTAAACAAAACAATGAGAGTGATTATGGAGTTGTCATGAATTACAGAATCGATTTTATATACAAAGATTTATAACTAAATCACGAGATTTTAAATCATGGCAAATTAGGGTAGTCCAAACTGCTTAAAGGAGGGTAAAATAAAATAATACCAACATTTTGCTTATTTGACATACTTTATCATTATAAACATGTCATATCATATCAATGAAAGGTGATATTACAACTGCTTTTCAGTTCTTTTTTGTTTTGTTTTCTGGTAGTTGTAAACCCCGCCTCCCTTACGGTCACCTGATTTTAAATATGGCATCTCCTCTTTGTCACAGCAGAGGAATGTAATACTATAATATTTTTATGGTCTCAGAATGCCACACAAAATATTTTTTGGAAGTTGCCATTTATTAAAAATATCTTGCTTTTAGAATGAGGAACAGCTTACATATATTTACATAAAACCACAAGGCCAATTTTATTGGCAGAATGAAAGTCATTTACAAGGAAGTTTTTCAAATCTTCTGACTGGAAAGTGTTTCATGATTGCAGCTATCTACCGTCGTTCTTTCCATAACTTGCAACTCACAAGTTTTGCTCATAGGATTTTGGAGAGCCAGTGCTTGACCAAAAGTAAATACAGGTTTCCCTCAAGTTATATCGCAGCTGTACTTTCAGAAAACCAAGGGCATCCTGGGAGAAATATTCTTGTATCATCATACATAATAATGAATGATGCACTCCTACATCTTCAACCTTTTTGGTTTCAAATGTTGTCATAATAAACAAAAAGAAAAAAAAAGGCAAAATACAGATTAAATACAACATTAAAACACAAATTTACAGAAAATGCATCACATTTCAGTGAGAGCAAAGAATTTTCAGTATTCATTTGAGAAAAGTAAAAGAATTTAATGTTAATCAAAATGATTAATCTTCAAACCTGAATTTTTTCATACTACATGGGCAATGTCTCATATACTTGGTTAAGTAAGAGGACTTTAAACATGATATACAGCATGCTGTGACCAAAATACCTTATTTTCACATGAGTAGACACCACAAATCTTGCACTTAATCTTTCTGTGATGTATTATAGAAAAAGTACATTTCAATAGCTACTACAGTTGAACTCACATATGACGAGCTTGCATAATATGAAGTTTGACATAAACCGAAGTTTTTATATAGATCCCTTGAACTTAGAAATATTACCCCCATTGCTATTTTAAACACATATTATGAACAATATGTTTTGGAGAAAGCACATACATTGAAGTTCAATATCATTATTCTGCAAACAAAAATGTGGATTCACCTAGTTTTTACTCTTTCTCTTTCACTAGAAAACAAGGAATTACCTGCTATCAACAACACCCCATGGTTTCCCTTACAGACAGCACAATTTGCATGAAAACAAGAATGCTTCAGTTGCTTTTTACCACTTTCCACTTCCCCATTTCTCTGCTATACATAGAACTCCTGGGCAAATGCTGCCTTTTATCTGTCCTCCCTTTGCAACCATTCAATCACCTAATCTATACTCCAGGAAGCTACTAACCAGTTTGTATGGGACCACAGACTGGGTTAATAACATCATGCTAACGATAGGATTCCCAACTGGAATTCTTTATCTTTTCAGAAGGTCATCCCCCTCTTCAATGGGTGCTGTTCTAGGAGACTGACCAAGGTAACAAAGAATGAGGTCAGTCACATTTGGTAAATTTAATTGGACTTCAGGTGCTCAGCATGCTAACGAAAATAAAAAAATATCATGCTTTAAACATAAGAAAATGCAATCAGTTTTATTATATTTGCACTTTTAAGGTATTAACCTCCTGCAAAGTGCGCATAGTTTACGTGCAATTCATAAATGAAAAACTATTAGAAAGTACCAATCACTCACCCTAAAGATCATGGTAACCTCCATCGACAACACACTTCCAACACGTCAATCATCGTAATGTTTCTGGGCTTCCAAGGTTTACAGACATCTTGCTTACGACTCTTACTTCCGGGTGTGAAACATCGTATTTTTCTTTTTTAGCCTTATGAGATGTTACAATAAAGCTTGTCAATTCCATAAAAAACCACATATACTACTCATTCATACAATTCAATTAAGAACCATGTACATAATTTACATAACCTTACATTCCTAGGTGGCTAAACCTTTGTCAACTGTAAATATCAAACTGCTCCTTCTGTTTCACAACCCCTGCCACTCCAAGTGTCACACCCATTCAGCCCCTCACACACAATCCTCTAGTACTTTCAACAGACCTCTGTCGTCATCAGGAGGCAGGTGTGTCTCACCCGCCCACCACAGCTCAAGTGAGCAGAGCCATCGAGGCACGGGCCCCAGTCGCTATCTCTGAATCATTGTCTCTGGCGCCATCTATTGTCCCTGCTGCTCTTTTATCAGTTTTATGAGAAAATGAGGACTTAAAAATTTAAAGCTGCTCATTGTAGAATTGCTAACTGAGGGTGAGAATCAGGGGATGAATGATGATCAATTAAGATATGAAGAAGAAATCACAATAGAAAAGAAAACAATGTCATGCTTGCTATTGAAAATTTAGAAAATCTTATAATTTAAGTTGGAAGTAGAAGCATCTTAACCACTGTGTTAGAGGAAGTTGAAAAAAATAAGCAGCTACTATATCATAAAAAGCACAAAACAAATAACAATTGACTCATATTTCTGACATAACATCTACAAAGCAAAACACACAGATGTAAGAGGTAAAAATTAAAACTTTGCTTATTACTGATCTCATTTAAATGTGGCCTTTAATTAACAAGAATTATTTATATTTGAGATTAGTTGATAAACATTTTATGATTAAACTAGTTTTAACTGACACACTATAATATGCCAAAAATAACCATTCTTTATCTGTCTGGTTATAACAAAGTTTGCATATATTGAATGTTTTTAACTCTCCCTTCAATTTTGTTATATATGGGTTCAACTGTATTATTAAAAATTGAATTGGAATGGTTTTGTCTTATATGAAAGGGTGATATCTTGATCAACAACATAGTATAAGCGCTGTTCAAACTTCCAGAGCTTTCCGGTTTTCTATAAAACATCTAACTGACATGACCTAGTGAATGTCTCTTCCTTTCACAAGCATACTGCAGAAGCCATGACAGATTCACATACCAAATCATAACTAAAATAGATGATGATCTTTATACTTTGTGTATAGCATAGCAGCTTAGCTTACAACTGTGAAAACTGACCATTGTTTTTATTTTTATTATTATTATTATTTTATTTTTTTTACAATACAGAATTAGTAGCTGCTTTGGTTTAAATGTCTAAACATTTTCTTGGCATGGATGATGAACTCTAGTGGTGCCTAATTTGACAAGACATCACAGACTCCTACTGATAAAATCTACCAGTATGGTGATATATGATCTTCTGCATCCAAAGAGGGCTACAATGAATTCCTTTATGAAGGAAAATCGGAAAGTAAGTTTTTTTACATTTTTATTTCAGAAATAAACAAGGTACAATGTGTATCACATGGGTTACATATAGGCAACATCGCTACAAATAGAAAAATGTAGTTGTAGCAGTAGCATATCACAAAATAAAGTAGCTTATGGTAAAAATTACACTAGAAATTGAGCTAGTTTGGGAGGGGGGGTGAATGGAAAAAAATATTCTTCAAATGATACAGTTCCAGGTTTTCTTAAGTGTTATTGGCAGGAACAGGGGACTGAGTACATCTTGCCTACAACCACAAAACTGACTTGACTTACCTTGCAAAAGCTAGCTCAAGTGCCAACTGGGAACAGCTGATTGCAAAATTAGATTCCCTTAGTCAAAGAGAATGAATTTGTAGATATTTCCTGATTTAGTTTTTATTTGATTTTTCAGGACTTCACAGCTAATCTAGTTTGCCTAGAATAGAAACTATTGAATGTGTTAAAATGTGTTACATATGATAATCAGAGCTGAGGTAAATACAAAGGTAAACTAATGTTAAGTAAGAAAGTATAAAGTATAAAGATCATACCCAGAATTTGCACTTTACATTTATTTAAGCCTGCATGTTAAAAAAAAAAAAAGTAATTGCAGCAAGTTTTTAAATAATATAGTTGTAGTGGTAGCTAATTACTTTTGAAAAGCTGCTTTCTAATCACTGCATACAGACACACATGCAGCCATAGTGGTGATGCATCCTCAGATGTAGCCATTGTTTGACCTCCACTTATGATATCATCAGATTGGAAGTACTGGTCTTTAAAGCACTTCTTCAATTTCCAGAAACTGATGGAAGTCTAACAGTGCCAAATCAGGGTTACAGGAAGGATAGGGAAGAATTTCTCAGTATTCAAGAATTCAAGAGATCCATTATGGGTTTGGCAGTGTGCAGCCAGGCTTTACAGCCAGCATTTTGCGGCCAACAGTGCCCATCAACGTCATTAGCGTTATCATTGATAAGTAGCTGTACTGATCATTGTACTGTGAAGAGTAAAATCCATCAATTGGTCTTGCATGCATGAAAACACTGTTTTCAGCATTTTTCCCAGGCTTGGCAGTGTCTTGAATATCTTTGGGCAAAGACAACTAGGATGCTTTCAGGTGATTGGTTTGGCTTCACTCACTGGGCTGTAATGGTACTTTCTAACTTCTCCTGATACATTCCCACCTCATTTGAAGTTCTTTCTCACGAATCCCCTATCTCTTCCCTGTATCACTGAAGAAAATTTAGCTACATCACCATATATGCCTTTTTGTGGTCATCTGTCAGTTGACTAGAAACCCATCTGCAACAGATCTGACCTTCAGTAGCTAGACACTTGCAAACAATGTGCTTTGTGAAAAGGTGAATTGCTCTTATAATGTTGCCAGAGACACATGTCTGTCTTCTCACAGTGGTGTTTCAGTAACATCAATATGCTCAGTGGATGTGGATGGTTACTCACTATTGTCTTTATCCATTATGCTTACCTGAGTACATTCAGTGTGTGACACTACACAGTCATTACACTGGAATAATAGGCTGCTACCAGCTCATGATGGATATTAACAGGTTAGAGGCCCTTGGTCCACAAAAATGGAATACTGATTGCACTTCTTTCTGTATCTGTTGGCTCCATACAGCCGCCATTGCCACAGTGACTTTCCACATGTCTGTGATATAGTCGGTGCTTGCCTTTGCTATCTGGTGGAGAGATCATGTACACACTGAGGTTTATTTTGATGGGTTCCAAAAACATGGAACCTAGCTTTCTAACTTCTCCTGATACTTACTTGCATAATATCCTGAGTGGTCTTGACAGCATGGGAATGAAAAGAACAACACTAAATATTGTATTCACAGAATGTCATCACTACACTGAATGACCAAATAAATGAAATGATGTTAAACATCCCATGCATCAGTGTTTTGAAAACAATTAGGATCACATTGTGGTATGCTGGCAAATCATGAAATGCATTTTCAATAACCTCTAAGTTAAGAGTTATGGCTCTTCTGGCATAAAAATTTTGAATGTCCTACCTGTAGCTCTTATGTGCCCCCCCCAATTCCAATGCTTTTAGAAAGTTTTAGTTGAATATTTATCAAGTTTCACAAATATTCCTTCCGTGGAAAATGTGTTTGATGATGCCTACTTTCAGTATCACAAAATTATAAACTATAATTTAACAGGAGACATCATCAGGTACACTTTGCACAGACTACTGAAGCTTGTATGATCAATTGAGGGCCAGTTTGGATGAAACAGACATCCACTGGTTATGTCAATCCCTAGAGCTTTCTGCTATTCCATATTCCTAACCCATCTGTATTGTAGCCCAAGGTAGGAACTCCTTCTCCAACAATCCCTTAATTTCTTGAGAAAATTTAATGGAGTATTCCTAATAAACATGCTATACATACATACATTTCAGTATATATGGCATATTTATGAAACCACTGCTGGAGTAGGAAGTATTTAATCATAATTTTAGAATGTGAAAAAATATTTCAGTATTTTTCGTCATATGACCAGCTGATTGTTTATTTAAAAAAGTTATAAATTTAGGCTCTGTGGATACTATGCTGCTTTAAAACAACAACACATTTGTGCGTCACTGATTTTGACAAAAATCAAAACTTTGCATTATTATTGTTGTTATTGTAATACAAAGATGGTCTGCAGGCAATATAATTTCCTCTCAAGGACTATGGAATATCAAATTCTGTGGGAAGCTCAGTGTTCACACACATTCATGGATGCTGCAGGTCTAACTACAGAAGTACATAAAACAGAATCTAACTACAGAATGGCTGTAATGCTGAACATGATTGTTGTTGTTTTTTCTATTTCTTTGGACTGCTGGGTCATCCTATGAACTGACTTTTCTGTATGAAATTAATTAAGGTTTGGGATCAACTATGTGGATTTGGATTATGTATGCCACTATGAATTATATGAAAAAATAGTTGTTGTTTTTTTGTCCCCACCTGAATTTCACGTGCAGTGGATTACGTGAAGAAAAATATGGTACTTTAAATTTTTAGTAGGTGATTCATTATCATATGTTACAGATGACACAAAAGTTTACATGGTTTTCTGCAACATTATGAATAAAACTATGTTAATGTAACTGTAGGCGGTACATGTGGCTGATACGTGACGTGCAGCGGATTATGTGAAGAAAAATGTGGTACTTTAAATTTTTATATTAGGTGTTCCATTATCATATGTTACAGATCACAACAAAAGTTTGCATGGGTTTCTGCAACATTATGAATAAAACTATGTTAATGTAACTGTAGGTGGTACATGTGGCTGATACGTGGTTCAAAGCCTATGTTACATTAACTTAGTAGCTTACTAGTAGGCATGAAAGGAAGTTTAACCAAACAGTGAACATTGGTGAAAACATGTCTACTGCAATAACAACTATTCAAGGGTATTTAGGACTTTAAACTGAGCACTAAAGCCACACAAACAGCCTGAAATATTCGACTTACCTTTGAAATAACACATGGAACAAATGTGCAGCTCTCTGAAATGGTTAACAAAATTTGCATCAGATGATGAAATATGTTATGGATCACTCTACCAGGTAAGTTAATATGCTATTGATACCAACAAATAGAATGTAACCACCAAGTTTAATTCAAGTCAAAAATGCTTAGGACTCCCAAAGAGATTCAAGATGAGGGAAGTTAACTTGCTATTGATACCAACAAATTGAAGGCAACCACCAAGTTTGATTTAAGTCAGATATGCTAAGAGCTCCTGCAGAGGTTTACAATGAGTGACAAAATTATTTTACTGCAACTATGTCACCTAGGAAACATCTGGGAGCTGAGCAAACTTGTTTCACATGAACTGACTACCAATAACAAACACAAATAACTTACACCTGCACAATGTTGCTTTTATGCCACAATAACAAACCATTGGTTTCTTTTTTGACTGCTTGCTGGATATACAGTGGAAGATGAATTTGTACATAACACCTAATGTTGATGAATTTGTACATAACACCTAATGTTCATGTGAGTGTTGTTGCCTGGTGAATTTATACTGCATGTGCACACACGCAAGCACACGCACACTTCAGCAACCATCCACCAAAACAAAATATTGTTGTACCTGTGGATCACAGTTGATATAATACATTTATTAGCTTCTCACCACTAGCCATACAGCCATGTAATCACTTTGAACATCTATTTAGCCCAACTGCTAGGTGCTGAAGATGCACTTCTCCAAACAATGCCGCCACTGAGCATTTTTTTCTCCAGAACGGTGCAAGACCTCATGCAATGTGAGTGACCCAGGATAAATTCCATAGCCTTCAATGGAAAATTTTTACCCACCCTCCATATTCATTATATGTGTGTGTGCACCACAACATCTAACTACCACCACCTGTCCAGGCAATGGAAATTTGCATGTGCAATTTATAATTTCCTAAGCAGTAATGAAAATTTCTTCACTTCTACAAATTGTTGATGTTTTCTGGTATGGTGTTTTACAAATTTGTAACTAACACAGAAAATATTAACAACTATGAGGGTTTATTCTTTACTTAATAAAATATCTTCAGACAATTTTATGCATGTTCAACAGATTCAATATATGGGTTTGTCACTAGAGTGCTTTATCATCTATATTGCATAAAACAAGCATAAAAATAGAAATAAAGAAAAATTAAATTTGTGGTTTTGAAAATGGGCAGTAAATAACTACTATTATTTTGCACATGCATGTGTATTTATTTTTTCATTTTAGTGTACGTAATTTTACAGTGTTCAACTGCTCATTTTTTCCCCTAATGAGCTGCTCTTTTGTATGAGCTACACACACATTTTTTTTCAGGCATTTTTTTTTTATATTTAAAACCAATTTCTTCTTCTAAAAATAGTTTTCATACCTTACTAATAAAATTATTTACAAAAGTTGGAAAGGATAAGACCTTTTATCATTCTATGAAAGATTAGCCACACAAAATAGATATGGGATTATTAATATCACTGTCAATTTCAAATTAGCAAATTAAAATTTGCAAAAATAACTTAACAAATACAGTGCAGAAAAATTTTAGTTAGTGATCTAAACATGTTTGACACACAAATATGTTTCCAAAAATACTAACCAGAGGACTTATTACATCTCTCCAAAACATGTGTAATAAATATGAGAAAGGTGTGCACCAGGATTCAGAGATAATATAAGAATAATAAAAAAAATGCAATGAACAAAACATATTCTTCAGCAAGGAATAATTTACAACACAGACTATAACTATGATCTTATGTACAAGTGGGGGGAGGGGAGGAAGTACTTCTAAACAGTTAAAACTAGACTAGCAGAACACAAATTGGCCAATTAAAAAAAAAAAGCATGTCCAACAAACCAGCATTGGACAGATGCATCACAGGCAATTGAAATGTAATGAATTAGGAATCTCTAAATATTATCAATAATCAACCACAACTCATAAAAAAAATTGTAAGGACTGGAAATGAAGAAGAAAAAAATAAAAGATCTATCATCAATAACTACTCAGGTTGTATCCATATCAATGGTCCCGAATTCTTTCTTGATCAGAACTACACAGAAACAATTATCTAAAACAACTGTGACCATCACAGGTTGTTCACTTTAACTGCCAGAAAAGTAAACGTCAATATAAACCCGATGAAGAAGAGGTATTTAATTCCTTTGAAAATTAATCTGGATAACTGTATTTCCTGATTGTAACACAGCTGCACTAAATTCAATTGTACAAACATGAAGCTCTGAAATGTGGTGTTTAATGATGTGCTATATCCATTATCAATAGCATTATAAATTGCAATCATCATTCATGATATATATACATAAAGAACATTTTGTATGTAGTTTATGATAGACACTGAGTTATAAAGAAAGTGGAGTGCTCACTCTATATTGATTAATTAGCATCGGAGCTTTATGTTTTGGCAAACGAAGTGAAATCTCGTAATGTGCATGCTTATATGCGTATACATGGCTAGGCAATTTAGTTTTTATCATGAAAAAATTTTGTGAAAAATGTTCTGGATTGACACCAACCATAACATTTTGTTATTTGTGGTGGGAAGGAGAGTATCACCATTTTTATAAACTTATCTGGTAATGAAAATTTTGAAATAAGAAAAAAATAAACAGAGCTATGCATTTTTCCTGAATAACCAACTTCACAACAGCAAACTTTTAAAAAATTAAACAACTTAAAATGAAACTTACTTTATCCCCCCCCCAAAAAAAAAAAGAAAAGAAAGAGAAAGAAAAAACACAGGTGTTTGAATTTTGCAACACCTGCAGGGCAATGGGTTTTAAATTGTGGTATCAGCAACAGCCAAATTGCCTCCTGTTCCACGGGGCAGATAAGTGGTTTTTTTATTATTATTATTATTTGTCCACTCATAATACAGTCGACGAGCATGCAAAAGAAAAGACCATCTTCTTTCCCTGTGAAATGAGAGAGATGTTTCCCTCTTTCCACAAGCACAAACAATTATGGATGTACAAACCACAGGATAAATACCCCCCCTCCAGTTAGCTCTCCCATAAACATGGTGTGAACTCTTGTAGAACATTAAGATGAATAAATTTGAATAAAGACAATGACATCGCTCTGTCCACATTATTTTTATAAACAACACACAGCAACTGAAAAACTGTTCATCCGACACCAATGGGATTGAACCCCAGAACTCTCGATAACTAGCCGAGTGCGTTCGCTATAAGATATTTTACAATTACAGCAAAGAAGAAGTGAAAATTTCTATTTATTGCTCCATTTCCTGTACATTTACAGCACTTTGATTTCCGATGTTATTAGATGTGAGTCGCACAGGTGAGTTGAAGTGTATTAAAATAGTTTTCTACCCTTCCCTCAATTTAACTCCAATGAAAGGTCTGCAATGTGCTCTGTTACCATTTGCAGGAATTGAGATTTCAATGAATAGAATATTATTGTGTTTTGACATTCTTTGTAACTATTGGCAGGAGTGGGGGTGGTCCACAAATAAAAATTCTTTGTGGCACGCTAACTTTCAGCTTCAAACTTGGTACAGTGTTATTTCCAACAAGAAACTGAGGAAATGAATGGAACTGCTGTGTTAAACTTGGTGCAGCATTGTTCACAGAAAATACTGTAATTAGTAAGCTCAAATCCTTGAAAAAGTGTGTTCTATAACCATTTAACGTTTAACAACGTCATTTGCTAGAGCCTGCTATTATGTCAAACAGGTCACAGAATTTTGCGGTGTGTCTCTTATATGAAAATGTAGCCCTCAGCACAAAAATTAAGATTCATGCTGCAAACTATTTATTAAGGAAGCACTACCCAATTTTAAACCTTAAAAATAATGTGTATGAAAAATTTGCTAATGCCCCCCTTATGGTGAGTAAATGAGCATATTTTACACCCTATTGGAATGAGAGATGCTACGCACATAAGACAAAGAGGGGGGGATATGTTAAGCAAGCAAGGGACACCAGAAACCAGTCAACTGGCAACAGTTTGATCACATGTGGGAGTTTTTGGATGTGATAACAAAGAGTAAAAACTATATTGTATTTAGCATATATCTGAAACAAAATTACTGAACTGTAACTATACATCAACAGTAATAATGAAAAGTTATACATGAGGGCAGCAGGGAAAAAACTAAAATTATATCCAAATTCTTTTTTACATATTATCACTTTGACAATGTTATTATGGCCTTTCCTTGGTCATGTGTTTTCAGCTCTAGCTTCATGCCCAGTAGTGTACTTATCTGGCTGTTGCCCCTTTTTTTCTAGTCACTATTCCTACTTAAGGATGACTACTAGCTGAAAAAAATATGAAGGAGGGGGAGGGGGAGAGACATGGAAAAGTAATGCAAAACTCATATATATACACTCATTGTCATAAAAATCCGCACATCAAGAAAAAACCATGTGATTAATGCCAAACTCAGTGAATAGCTACTAGGAGGGCAGACATACAAATGATTAAAGTTTCGTGCAATTCCGAATGCCCGTGATCCAAGACCGGCACTGCAAATGCAATCGTTAGGGCTTATAAGACGCAGCACAGGGGACTCCACATTCATGCCGAAGTGTGCTGTAAAAGTCAGGTGATTTCTGAGCGACAGACATGCTGAGGAGCTGCCATAGATGTGTGTACAGGTAACTGATTGAGTTTTAATGAGGCTGTATCATCAGAATGAGAGACGAAGGTGAGCAGAATTGGCCTCCATTTGGGCCGGTCGGACAGTATGGTGCGATTGTGTTGGGAGCAATGGACACGGGAAGGCAGCCAGACAGAGTGGACTGGCTTTGGACGACCCAGACACACAACCAGCAGAGGACCAGGGCGGCACGCACAGATGCAACGACATCCTTGTCCAATATCCAGAGACATGTGGCGGCTGTACAAGGGCCTCCTGTGTCTGCCAGAGCCATTTTCAGACGCCTGGCAGAGGCAAATCTGCACTCTCGACGGCCCTCACGTTTTCTGGCATTAACACCTGACCATCGTTAGTGTCGATTGCAGTGGTGTCAGCAGCGAGCAATGTGGAATGCTACGGACTGGTGACGTATAATAGTGTTCAGCAACAAATACTGCTTCTGTATGGAAACGGACAACCACCGTGTCAGATTGTGGGAGACAGCAGGTGAGCGCTACAATCTCAACCTCACTGTACAGTGGCACATGCCCTGAACTGCAGGTGTGATGGTCTGGGGAGCCATCGTGTATGACAGCTGGAATTCCCTCTCAGTGATCTGAGGGATGTTGATAGCCCAGCGCTACGTACAGGAGATCCTGTGGCCTCATGTGCTGCCTTTCCTGGTGAGGTGGCCCAGAGCCATTTTCCAACAACATAAGGCCCATCGTTCGCACACGGCTTGGGTTTCCCAAGACTGTCTACATCATGTTTTAACGCTTCCGTGGCCTGCCAAATCACCTGATCTCTCGCCCATTGAGCACGTGTGCGACCAGATGGGACGCCAGCTTTCTCTGTGTCCAAGTGTTCGTGATTTAGAGCAATAGTTGCAAGAAGCGTGGGCCAATTTGTCCGAGGATAACATACAGCATCTCTTTGACTCCATGTCGGACCGTATCATCGGATATACCCGAGCACAAGGTGGTCTTATGAGGTGCTAACACGGACTGGAATGTGTACCATATGTCCATAAGAAATTGTCCTGTTGCTGTGATATTGTAATCACTTCAGTCTTTGGTATGCACCATCTCACTACTAAAATCTCATTTAAATCCGATACCTCCTTCTATGTGCACAAAATTTTATGACAACGTGTATATATATACTAAAGAGCAAAGCCGAAAACATAAGAAAAACTTTAGAAGTTAAAACGAAAGTTGCAAAATAACCTGAAGATCAAAACGCGCAACGCAGCAGTTATGAAAATTCGGAATTCACATTCTATTAAGAAGAGACTGAAGCAAAAAAAAAATTTTTAACTCATTCCAAGTTCAATATAGAAAAGGTTATGTATTGACCGGTGTGAGTAAAAAGAGATACAAAGAAAAAACAACTGAATGCAGAAAGTGTCAAGAATACTGAGCCTTGGCTTTATCAAGGACCAGCAAAAACTCTGCATTTTCTCACTTCCACAAAGACCTATTTGGAAATGGGTTACTGCAGTCATGGATGCAAGTAATAAGCCCACCTAAAAAATTTTTAAGTATATATGTCATGACCTCCGCAGAGTTATATGACCAAGCATTAGTTAACAATTTAGCTTGCAACCATAACCTTCCTGGCCCGACCCATGCTCTTCATTTGTTACTATTAAACAGAAAGAAGATGATTATAGAAAACTTAAGTTGTAAGAGTGACATAATGAACCAGAAATAATGTTCAGTAATAACAAATTGCCTAGTTCGCCTGAGAGAGAATTTAAACCTGAATAGCAATACAAAAGTATATATATATATATATATATATATATATTGCTTGAATAAAATACTGATCTGATCTTGAAGGAGTATGAGAAACTGATGAATTCATAATACTTGACCACAAATTCAATGGAAATAACAGGACCTGACAATGCATTTTGCTCCCAAAACTATGGCTTGTAAATTTTGTTGTGATGCTTTTCACAGTTAGTATAATGAACTTTTTTGTAAGTTTCTAATGTTTTCTTCTTCTCACTGAATCACTTTGGTTCCCACATTAACGAACTTTTTTGAGTACAAAATTCTTTCCTTCATTGTGATACTTTTCATAGTTAGTATAATGAACTTATTTCTAAGTTTCTAATGTTTTTTTCTTCCCACTGAATCCCTTTGGTTCCCACATTAATGAACTTTTTTTGTGTACAAAATTCTTTCCTTCATACCATTTTTTAAAAAATTGAATACCACATAACAACCAAATGTATCACGTGTTTACTGCATAAATCCAAGCATTTTCATAATGCCTGAACTATATAACCAATAAAAAAATTAATTCATCTAGTAAGAAGAATAGGGGAGTTGTTGGATGAGGCACACTGTGTACTCATATGTCTTGGTAGTTGGTGAACTGATAATGTCACACGACAAATTAAATGCCTCATTCTCTCAATCAATACCATAAAAGGAGCTAATGATTGTGAAAATAAATCAACTGCTCTATCACAAGTGAAGCCACATTCTGAAAATACAAAGAAACTCAAATTGCCACTTTGGCCACTAACAACAGAAACTCAAGCACATACACATGTACACAAAGAGAAATGGAAACTGAAAATACAAAAAAAAATAATAATATAAGAGTGCTGATAGTACTGTACAGCTCTATTACAGTGCTAAGACTGATTATATGAAAAAATTCAAATGACGGACGACCTTTCTAGGACATTGTAACACCATACAAATGTATATGTACTAATAACATAAAGTTTAAGATTCAACCTTACACCACAGTAAGCAACTAAATGCCAAACGCCACTACGTAGGAAGGGCAGAAAAACTGAAGATGCAAAGTGCAATGAAATCAATAACAATGCACCATTTTTTTTTTATTTCTTTGATATATCCCAAAATCCTGGCAATTCTTTTACTTTTACAACACTATTTTTCATTTAAAAGATTAGCAAATCTGAAAGGCAATAAATTTATTTAATTCAAATTAGAATATAAAAATGATGACACCCAAATTTTCAATTGTAACGAGCATGCCTTTTAAATCCTTTCCTAGACGAAAAAAATATTTTACAGCAAATTTTTAGAAAATCTAAAAATAAAGCAAAAAAGAGAATACACTTACAATCACATTTACATTTTCCATACAGTTTTTCATTTTCCTCTAGAAGCTCTGCAAGTCTGAATTTCAAAAAAATTTCAAACAACATTGTGAAATTTATAAGAAACACTGGTAATTTTAATTCCTTATTTCATCATCATCATCATCATTGTCAACCATTATCAATCCACTGCTGGACGAAGGTCTCCCCAAGTTTCCTCCACAACGGTCTGTCTTGTGCCAGTCTCTTCCATGTCACTCCCGCATATTTACGAATTTCATCCACCCATCTCCCATGTGGTCTTTTTCTGGGTCTTTTCCTGTCCCTTGGAATCCAATCTAAAATTTCGGCTGTCCATCTATGGTCTGTCCTTCTGGCAGTATGTCCAGCCCATTGCCATTTCAGGGATTTAACTCTGATCATGATGTCTTCCACTCTCGTCATTTTTCGGATCCACGAGTTCCTCTTCTTATCTCTCCTGGTTATACCAAGCATGCACCTCTCCATGCTTCTTTGAGTTGTCTGCAGCCTTTGTATGTCTCTTTTAGTTAAGGTCCACGTCTCTGCACCATACGTAAGCACTGGAAGGATGCATTGATCAAACACTTTTCTTTTAAGACATAATGGCATATTGCTCTTGAAAATTATGCTGTTTCTTCCAAAAGCTCTCCAGGCAAGTTTTGTACGCCGATTAATTTCTTCATCAATGTGACCCTCACTTGATATCTGCTGTCCAAGATAAACATACGTATCTGTTATCTCCAGTTTTTCTCCATCAATCGATAAATCTTCATTTCTTGTAAAAGCATTGAACATCACTTTTGTCTTCTGAAAGTTCATTTTTAATCCCACTTCTTTACTCTTGTCAGCAAGTTCCTGGATCATACTCTGCAGCTCTGATGCTGAGTCTTCGCATGTCGAACGGACAGCTTTTACAAGGTTATCAACTTAATTACATGGTAAGCAATGCAGAACAAACAGAACTTAAATTCATTTACATATTTACTGCTCTGAAAACACTTGATGTAAAGCATGAACCATCATGTTCAATTAGCCCCATGTGTCATGGAGCAGAGTTTACACAATAATGAAGTAATATACTAAATATAATACTTCTCTAAAGACATGCCATACAGATGGCAGCTTGTACGATACATTTTCATTGCAAACATCTGGCCTTGTCGAGATCTTTACAGTCTCCCTGACAGTAGCTTCTTTTTGATGGCATACCTGGCAATGCATGATGAATCCTTCCAAACAGAGATGTTGCATTGAACAAGACCTCCACAGTAAGGGCAGTATCAGGTCTTCCATCTTTTATGTCTTTACCAGGCTCTTTTATTCTGGTCATGATGAATTGCTTGGTCATTCTTATATGAAGCTTTACAGTTTCATCTTAGTAATAGGGAGGAATAGCTTAAGTCCCATTGTAATTGCCACAGTCACATTTCATTTTGCTACTTGCTAAATGTGTGTCAATTGATTGAGAAGACCTAATGCCAACATTGTAACCAATATTTTGAAGCAAATTCTTGAAATAGTAGGAAAACCCTAGTGCATACGAAATAGCTCTTATGAACTTGGGCTTTTTCATATTTTGCATTGCTTTTTGTCTATTAATGGTGCATTTCACTTGCTTTAACATACTAATCATTCTTCTGTGGCTATACCCTGTCGATATGCTTTGCCTTATAACCTTTGAAATCTCCTCTTCCTGTTGCTTCAACTTTAGAGCAGATAGTGTATACTCTTCTAAATCTTGATCTTAAAATGTCTGAAAAAATTTAGAGGGTGTTGGTAGTGTGTGTATAAAAATCCCTGCCTTGAGGAAAGTGTATTAACAACTGAGTCATGTTGCATCTGCTTAAATTACACAACCCATATAGCAACCTGACATGTTTCGTTTGTAACAGCTTTTTGAAAATATGTACATGCCATCCATCTTGCCTGCCTGAAATTAGGGCACAGAACAAAGTCTATTTATATATTTTTACATATGCATTATATTTTCCTTCATATAATCTGTAGACTACGGAATTCAGGAAAAGAAAAATTCCTTGGTATAGGCTGTGGCAGCTCATAAACCCCACCTGTGATGCTGATCATGAACTGTAATTTCCTACAAATTTCTTGCAATTCATGGGATGGCCCTGAAATCAAAAGAGATAATAAAAAATGATATAATTAAAAAAAATAAAATAACTTGCATTTTTTGAGTGCTTCTGTGTTACTTTCGCATGATTAAAGAGCAAACAGCTCAAGTTTTTTAGAAATTTCACAGTTCTGTAGTTAGACCTGACAGTTTCACAGTTAAGATTCCATAGTGTGCAGTTCTATAGTTATACCTACAGAACCTAGAAACATGTGGGATGCTGAGCTTCCCCTTGCATGTGATAACATCCATGAGAGCAAATAATAACACCTTCGTTGCATCATATTTTCTGTCAAAATGCTCATAAGCAAAAAAAAAAAATCTTTTCAACTGGCAAAAAAGTAATTTCACATTTCTCACAATATAATGAATACAATTTTCAAGAGCAATATGCCATTATGTCTTAAAAGAAAAGTGTTTGATCAATGCATCCTTCCAGTGCTTACGTATGGTGCAGAGACGTGGACCTTAACTAAAAGAGACATACAAAGGCTGCAGACAACTCGAAGAAGCATGGAGAGGTGCATGCTTGGTGTAACCAGGAGAGATAAGAAGAGGAACTCGTGGATCCGAAAAATGACAAGAGTGGAAGACATCATGATCAGAGTTAAATCCCTGAAATGGCAATGGGCTGGACATACTGCCAGAAGGACAGATCATCGATGGACAGCCGAAATTTTAGATTGGATTCCAAGGGACAGGAAAAGACCCAGAAGAAGACCACATAGGAGATGGGTGGATGAAATTCGAAAGTATGCAGGGGTGACATGGAGGAGACTGGCACAAGACAGACCATTGTGGAGGAAACTTGGGGAGACCTTCGTCCAGCAGTGGATTGATAATGGTTGACAATGATGATGATGATGATGAATGAATACAATAATGAAGGAAAATTTTCACATTTATGATTTATTATGTAATTTACATTCGAATTTCATTAGATCTTTCGGTCAAACGTCATCCTTGTTCACACAGGTAGCAAGTATTCACGTGTCAGAGAAAGCTTCCCTACTTCTGCTCTTTCTCTTCAATCGATCGAAGATACCTCTGCTTTTCCAAACTGGCCCAGCATCAAAAGGATTATCCCCTTTCTCAAACAAATTTTCCTTTTGCTACAGAAAACGCCTCGAAATTCTCTTAAGCAAAAATTCTGGTAATTTGGACACACCTTTCAACATTCTGATTATTTGGAAATCTCTAATGGCAACAGTTACAGAAAAGATGTCCACCATTTGAATACTTGCTACCAATGTCAACAAGGCTGATGTTCAGCCAAAAGATCTAGCAAAATTTCATTGTAATTACATAATAAATCAATAAGCATGAAAAATTTCCTTCATTATTGTACTTTTCCACTGTTTGTGGGCCTTTATCTTCATATCACATTATGTTTTTTTCTTGCTATTGCATCTTTGGTAATTTTCCAAATATACAACTTTTCTTGGCAATTACTACTCAATTTTAAAAAAAATCTAAGATCTATGAAACATCTCTCCCCTCCCCTTCAAATATATGACTTTTCTTGACAGTTACAACTCAATTTGCTTTAAAAAATCTAAGTTTCACAAAACATCTTTAAAAAAAATAAGCACTTTTTATAACTTTTTTAACAGGTAATCCATAGATTGTATGACAGAAATTACAATAATAATAAAAAGTAAAAAGAAAATGTATTTTGCCACAATGTTAGTTTTTTGTTACATTTTTAAATGCTTTTATGCATAAAATTGGAGGACCTTTTAGAAATCTGTCCAACATTTGCTTAGGATGAATTCTAAGTTCGTTCAGCCTTGGACTACTGTTCACATTTGAGGTGATAAACTTAAATCAACATTAAACATAAGAACAGTTCACCTGATCAACAATTTCCCACTCACTCTTTTCAAACTTCTATCTCATATGAGCAGTAGCAGCAAAGCAAATGTGTAGGTGTTTGTGTCTTTCACAGATATATTCATGAGCATCATACTAGGTAGCTGTCAAAAATTGTACCATTCTTTGCAGCTTTCCACACTACGAGAAATACACTTATCCAACACCTTTATCCAATCCATTGAATAAGAACCTAAATTGATTTGCCAACTCATTCATTTGTGTTATATAAGAGTCTTGGAGTTCACAAACAGCTAGGGTTTCTCCTTTAATATTACACCCTCCATTTAAATTAAAGGAAATATACAACTTTCGAACAGATCCTTGCATTACAGAAAGTGGAAGAAAAGGTTATGGTGCTAAGCACTAGATAGCTTTTGTCTTTTATGATTAATTTTCTAATTAAAACAGGATTTAATTCTGCTGGAATACAGATGAATAACTTAACAGACATGTTTAACATAGGTATAATCCTGTCAAAAGTTTTAAAAACAACAAAATATTTTGAACTGTACCTTTCTATTTATTCTTTACACTAAAACTGAAATATATGTGTTAACATATTAAAACTGGGAAACAATTTAGATATGTTGTTTTTAATTTACGATTCTTCTTACGAAAGAGAAGTAGAAGCAAGATATTTTGAAATCTATGGTGACTCAAAAATCTATATTGCACAAGGTTTGTTGTTTTTTTCAAATAAAAAACAATCAAATAATTGTTTTTCTTATTTTCAAAACTTTAGTCAGAATACAAACTAAGCAAAATATCTACCAATAATTAAAAAACAACAACTGCAAATTAGCATCTGAAGAGATTTACACTTAAAAATTACCAACCTAAACTTCATCTTCATACAAGAATTTAATTTTATTTAATACAAACAGAAACTGCACATTTCCTCATTAAAAAATTAAACTTTTTAATGATATTTTTAATTACTTGTGCAGCAATGCGCTACAAGAACAGAAAAAAGCTTTAAGTACCTCTAACCTCTAATTTTACATGGCAAAATGTACTCAGTTGCATTGAAAGAAATCACTAATGGGAAGGTGAACAAAATTTTATTTTTCAACCACTTGGGGTATGCAGCTTTTTAAGGTGGTTACTTAGTGAGCTTCTCCATCGGAAACGATCACCACAAATTTCACAAGCCAGGCTACGTGCTGCATGCACATTTAAATGCTGTTTCAAATGTAGTCGGGATTTAAATACTTTTGAACAAACAGGACAAGGGTATTTCCGATTAGAATGAACAAACAAATGCTGTCGAAGGTTCTTCTTCCTGGCAAAGACTTTACCACATTCGGGGCAAGAGCATGGCTGTTCTGCACCTCCATTATGACCTGAGGAAGAAATATAACTACCAGTACTGAACACAAACAGAAATATTAATTAAAATTAAATTTATTTCATTTACTTTGATTGAAACACCAAATGCAGAAAAAAGAAAGTCCAAAAAAATTTATTTGATGGATATTGAAGTACAGCTAAATTTTAGAAGCTATTTTTGTAGAAGCTTACTGCACAGACATAAACACAGGCTAATGCACTTTTATGATTACAGCAACTAAGAATGTTCAATGAAGTAGAGCCAAGTATGAATATCCTGGTGCTGTTTATGTTATATACAGTCATAACAAATAAAAGCTAAGTTCTACATATTAATGAAGTCATGGCAGCCTTAGTAATGTAATATCATTAAATCTGTTGTCAAATTTTCAAGTTGCATACCAACCTGCATTCACAACTCACTCAAGAGAGTAGGTGTTGCCACACATATGGTAATAATACCCAGCTTTCTGTTCATTAATTGTGGCTCCTCTTCTTTCAATTTGTACACCTTCTTCCAACTTCCATTTCATAAATTTTGATATGACATCTTTATGGAGTCTCAGTTTTGATTTTGTCTGTGTTTTGAATGTGTCTTGTCAAATTTTGATTTTGTTGGTAACATTTCTTACCGAGGCTTTATGTTTTGCTACACAGGTCCTAAGTTGTCTCCCAGTTTCTCCAATGTAGGTTCCCTCACAATTGCAGTTTACACAGTAGGTCACTTGTAGCAGCATTTGCTTTCTTTTTAGTTTATAGGAAAGAAGAATTTTTTATTTTTATTTTTATTTCTCAGACTCAGAGTAAGTTGAACATGGCATTTCTTGTTAATTCTCTATAGTTTTTAAAATCATATCTTATGAAAGGTTACTTTCCCATTTGGCTTAATATTATTATTTGGTGTTTTTGATTTAACATGATTTTTTTCATTCTTTTCTATTAATGTCAATGGATAATTCAGAAAACTTGACTACAACAAATCATCCTATCCCTGCAAAAAAAAGTTAAAAATTAAATGCAAAACAACAATAATTAATGAGAATAACTGAAAAGAGTGGCACTCATATTCTTTAAATTCATTCAGCATTAAGTTTAGGTTTATCCAAATTTTCTTAAAGCCAGCAAGGTGATATCTATTTCAGCACTTTAATATGTAATAATTGCACATCTTTTTTTTCTTTTTCAGCCTTTCACTCATCTTATGTCCCCTTTCTTTCAGGAATTAATTTGATAATAACTTCTAGAAAATTTTGCATGACTTCTTTAATTCATGTAATGTTTACCATGTGCACACAAAAAATATGCTCTAATTATAAAAAAATGAAAGCCTGTGGAAGCATATTCAATCAATATTAGGAGGATGCAGTATGAAAGAGGAAAAAAAAGTTGTTTTTTTTTCTCCAAACCATAAAAATTTTACATTGATCTATAACAACAGCAAAACTTTGAATTTATGAGAAAAGTCTTATTCTCAAAACTTGAGCCTTACTGGGAAAATATCTGATGTGTTGTTAAACATAAAAATAACTTTGTTCAATGTTTTGTTTGTCTGTTAGGAGATTTAATTAAACAACCACTGTGAGCCACTCAATGGGCTATAAGCAGTTGCTCCTCCATAATTTAGGTCCTCTGGTTCCAAGGTAGGGAAAAAGCCAGTGTCATGAGACAAGCACAACATTCATGCCTCACCCAAGATTCAAACCTAGATTCATCTAGGACAAATAATTAGGAGACTGCACCTCATACCAATCAGCCACCATGTTTGCTTGAAAAGTGATAACTTGGATGTTGATAGTAAGAAGGACTTCATAATAACTAAAAATAGTATGACTCCATGAACTAATAAAACAACACTTTGCACATTTGGAAATCACTACTGAAGTCCATATTCAAAACTTACAGTAAAAAAACTTGAGTGCAGAACCACAAAATTCCACTGTTATCCCAAAATTATTATAGAGAAAAAGCCATACTTTAACAGTGTTTTCTCAGTTAAAATGAAAAATAGTCATTTTACTTGACTGAAAATTCTTTCTTTGTAAAAAGAATTTAGTAGGAAGAGGAGGAAAAGGAGATAGATATGTCTCAAGATAAATGAACATCACTTAGACAGCAAAATAAAACGGTTCCTTACTTTGAATGGAAGGGGGGGGGGCTTTTGCAATCTAAAACTGAAATAGCAACAAAAGGGCACTGAATGCATGAAATGAAAAAATGCTAGATGAAATTCTCATCCTTGAAGAAGTCCAGACACTACAGACACCCCGGGTCACCCCCCCCCCCCCAAAAAAAAAGAAGAAAAATGGTAAATACTATTCTCCTGTTAGAAGGTATCACATAAATTGGCACTATTAAGTAGCTAAAGCAATATTCAACCAATGAATAAAAAACAATGTTAATTTCTAAACTAATTTGCTTTACATAAGAAGCACAAAAAGGAACACTTCAATTATAAACTCATGGCTATCTCTGATTTCATTTTAATATTATTTCTACATTCTCACAAGTTCAACCACAAGTACTTATGTTTATTTATGGGCAAATTTCTGGACATTTTGGCTTTTTCATGACAGCCTTAACATTACAATATACTATTCACTGCAACAATTCTTTGAAAATCAGTCTATAAATAACTAACAATATACTGCATTTAAAAATGCATGAACATATAATGAACAGTTTTACTTGGCAGTAGCGAGTTTGCAAAGTACTGAGGCAAACCTGAAAGTGAAGTGTTACAGATTGAGAAAAACCAACAAGCCATAACAAAACAAATATTAAAAAGATTTGTCTAGGGACATTCCTAGTAAAAAAAAAAAAAAAAAAAAAGGAAATGATTACACTCCACTCACATTTACTGCTGTTTACCAGAAAGTAAAAACCCTGCTACCTGCTGCTTTTGAACACAGTTCAATGTACGAAACCTTTCCTCTATGACTGATAAATTACTCCATGTAATGTTAACTGAACTTCCCAAGAATTTTCTTTGGAAAATTTGCACAATATAACAGCATTAATGATGATAAAGGCATGTTTATAAGTTCTAGAAATTATTCTTACACATTCCATACTGCTTAAAAACCAGATGCTGAATGCAACCTTTACTACCATTAGTTATACAAAGGCATTACAATGTTTATCTCTGGCAGAATAATAACTCTCATAAGACACTTGAGAGAGAGCGAGAGAGAGAGAGAGAGAGAGATTGGCTGTATTTGACTATGTTTTCCTGATTACATTCAAACACTGATGAAATACATACATTAAATACTGTGTTAGTCACACATTCATTCTGCAACACTGCAGTGAGTATATTTTGATCCACAGTTTCAACTATTAGATGTGTTAGAGACCAATAACCAATACAATTACAATTACCCATGTCTATTTTTTGTGTACATCTGAACGCCTATAAATTGTACTGTATGACTGTATCATAGCTCCAGTGTGAGACTCATCTTAGCAAAAATTTTCTGCAATTAGTGCACACAAGAACAACACACACACAAGTAAAACACACGCACACACACAAACACAAACAGTTGTATATTACTTGCAACTTCCTTTATTAATAAAAACTAAGTTGACATATATTTTGTCTTTAGGCTGCTTCATCTATAATGTAAGATTGCATGTACATTTGGAAAGGCTGAGACAATTATTTAACTATTTTCTGCTAGACAGTTATTTCCTGAAATTGTCCAAATAATGCAACAAATAGCTTAACTTATATTACCCTGCAGCAAGAAGTGGACCCTTATCTCCTAATTTCAGGGTACATATGTTACCATTATACCATCTGGCAAGAGCACTTTTTTTCTTATGATATGTGCTTTGGTGTTTAATGAATTCCATAATGAGTTCTCTATACCTATTTTAGGGAGGTTTACCCTAGGCAAGGGATAAATGCTGTTGGATAAATATACCATTCATGTCTCATCTAGGGCCCAATTTGGACAATTAGCCAAAAGCCCACACCTCTGGTCACTCAGCCACCAGAATGGCACAGTGTTTATCTCAGATATAATATATATATATATTTTTTTTCTACTGGCCCAGAATACATACCACTAGAATTTGCAAACCACTAGCCCACCAAAATGCCCACTGGTTTGTAAAAAAAAACAAAAAAAAAAAAAAAAACTTAATACATTTACAATATATGTAGAAAATAACATCATTTCAATAGAATTATCTCCAATATTTGTTTTTTAAAAAGAAAACCATACAGCAAGGTAAAAGAAATAGCAATTCATTTTTTGACTCGTGACAATTAGAAAAAAAAAAAAAAACTTACTATAGCCATCTGGGCCTGTAAAATCAATAGCTCAGTGGTATGAGGAAGTTTTACTGGCCAATGTCCAGCAGACCACTGGGTAATTCGAACATTATTATAAAATAATTATAATAATAATAAAATGGATTAAATGAAGTTTTTAATGGGAAAAGATTCACGCTTGGTGAAAACAATAATGCAATTATTTATGACCTCTTCAAACTTAGACCTATATATAGTAAAAAAACCTCTTATAGATGCTGCAGAGGCAACAGTAATAATGCCAATGCATACATTGATTTTGTCAATTTCTTGACATCTCTGGATAATAAATACTGTCTTCAACTTTGCTGTATGTTGCAAGGTCCACATTTTTTCACTTAAACTTAGTCATATAAGGGCTCTTTGCAAAGGATATCAGAACCATGTATACAAAGATCAATATGTTAGCTATATTGTTGATGACCTAATTAGGCTTAGACTAAGACAATCATGTAAACAGTCATCACAGCCGACTGAAAAATGTTCACTGGGTTCTTGAGCATATTATGATAAAATCGGATTTAAACAAATATTTCAAGAATGTGAAAAATATTTTCCTAAGAAAAATATATGATTATGCAAGAGTTACAAATATGGGCCAACGATTGGAAAGCTTATTTTCAACTACATGGAACTATCAGAAACATATGAAAGCCGGCAGAATAAGGAACTTATACCATGCCTCAGTGACAAGGCTGAATTTGTCAATTTCTGTGATCCACACTTCGGTCACATTGTTACTGGCAATCTCAAAGTCATTAAATCCAATCAACTGAGATGTGTCATGAGTAAAGAAGGCAACTTCAGAATTTCACACCAAGAACCTGAACTGAAGGAAATCATAAGAGTTATTAAATCAGATCTCTCAAATTTTATACTAAAAGCCTCTTCTCATTTTGAACTTCCAGCTCAAGCATTTATGCAATGGTATATAAAGGTTGCCAATAAAATCTTAGTTAATCTGAAAGATAATTCAAATGGATGTAAAAATGTTGGTAAACCGATTGATAGAGGCATATTCAGAGATATTTCGGAGCTCCGCAAATCTTTCATAATAACCTTTGCAGACAAAGCAAAAAACAACTTTACAATGATCTGTAAGAGACTTTATCACCAACTGAATGAAGAAGAGTTGACAAGCGGAAGTACCTATAAAAAGAATACCACAAAAAAGAAGTGATTGTTAAGAAAATCATAGAACTGCAAAAAAGACTAAAAATCATGAATATTAAGGTCAAAATTCCTATCTTATACTTAGTGCTAAATTTCACAAGAACCCAATTGAATTTCGATCTATTATAGCTGCTACCAACTGCTGTGGTGTAGAAGCAGGTAGTAAACTGCAAAAATGTCTTTGAAAATTTTTGGACACGGTGGAACACACTTGGATCATCAGAAACAAGACCACTATTCTTGATATGTTGAGAAGTCACTCCTCTGACCTACCACTAGGAATACAAAAGTACGACTTTGAAAATCTCTTTACGTCAATAAATTTTAACGACTTAGAATGCATTTGCAATATTTTATATCACAAATACCATGATATATTAAAAATAACAAGACACCTGGAGTCACTTAAAGACCATGTGTATATTTAACAACTATTTGGCTTTGGGTTCAAACATATTTCTTCAAACCCAAGGAATACACATGAGCTCAGTCTTTTCCAGCATTCTAGCAAATTTATACCTGCATGTATATGAAAGAGCATTTACTTATCTGCCTGAAAATGGTAAAATTTGTAGGTACATCGATGACTTAATAGCAAATAAAGGTAACTTGATCACGCTTAGTTACGTTAACTGAAAACTTTTACAAAAGTTCGTAAGTTGGAAGCTTTCGACCTTATCTTAGGTCTTCATCACGCCAATGGAGGACTAAGATTGTTGCCAGATTCTACATTTGAATTTTTCTATTTTTGTTGCCAAAACTTAGAATTGATCTCCAGATCAACGGAATGTAGAGAGGAGATTCGGAGTTGAAAGCTTCCAACTTACGAACTTTTGTAAAAGTTTTCAGTTAACGTAACTAGCGTGATCAAGTTACCTTTATTTGTTAATATTGTTACGTGTTTTGCCCATCATCGTCATGACTTAATAGTTTTTAACTTTGTCAGTTTTGACAAAAAAAAATAAAAATAAAAGAAATTTATCCAGAAAGTTTAAACCTAGTTTTGACTGGATGTTGTGGTCAAAATGTGCACTATCTAGACATTGAAATCAATAATTGTGTTACCACTATTTTTGACAAATGAAGAAACTATACTTTTGAAGTGAATATTTTAAGTGACTGGGAGTCAAACATCTCCACCCAAGTCTTCAGAAATATCATAATATCTGAATATTTCAGATGTATTCACTTTTGTAGCAACTCAGAAGCTCTCATCCTTCAATTAAACCAACTATTTAACACACTACTTTCTAATGGCTTTCTACTTCTATTTCTTAAGAGATATTTTAGTCAACTCTTACACTGACATAAAAAAAAAAAATTCTTTGTACAACACAAATCAATTACATTACAGCAACTGACTAATAAATGACCTAACAAAGTTAAAACTTTCATCCTTCTAAAAGCACCAGAAGACGGGTCTCTTGTGGTCGAAGATTTAGCTAACTCTAATGGCAACACTGCCTACTTACCTATCTTTGCTATCTTCTATTACACCTAGTACTTACTGCACACAAATCTAATGCATTACAATAACTGATATTCACATGGTTAGATGTCTAGTGTTTGAATGTCTGGGGTAAATGTTCTATTGTCTCTATATATCTCTGATTTAATATGTACTGATATTTGTGAATCTTATTGTTTGATTGCATTTTTGTACTTTCTTGGCTTGCTAGTTGAGCTTGGTTTTATATATTGGTGACCTAAGGAACACACGGGTGGCTTTCAACATTTTGCCTACACCCACATCGAAAGGTCGCCAGTTCCCCTCAAGAGATTGGCCCTTTTTTTCATTCCTTTTGCTTATTGTATTATTTACTTGTTAACTTCTTTATATTTCATCTTGGGTTAAGCACTTTGCTGCTATAAAATATACTTGCCTTTTCATTTATTTTTTTAATCATCATCACCATCATCATTGTCAACCATTATCAATCCACTGCTGGACGAAGGTCTCCCCAAGTTTCCTCCACAACGATCTGTCTTGTGCCAGTCTCCTCCATGTCACCCCTGCATACTTTCGAATTTCATCCACCCATCTCCCATGTGGTCTTCTTCTGGGTCTTTTCCTGTCCCTTGGAATCCAATCTAAAATTTCGGCTGTCCATCGATGATCTGTCCTTCTGGCAGTATGTCCAGCCCATTGCCATTTCAGGGATTTAACTCTGATCATGATGTCTTCCACTCTTGTCATTTTTCGGATCCACGAGTTCCTCTTCTTATCTCTCCTGGTTACACGAAGCATGCACCTCTCCATGCTGCTTTGAGTTGTCTGCAGCCTTCGTATGTCTCTTTTAGTTAAGGTCCACGTCTCCGCACCATACGTAAGCACCTTTTTAGTTTAGTATATATATACACACACACACATATATATATATATATATCATCATCATCATCATTGTCAACCATTATCAATCCACTGCTGGACGAAGGTCTCCCCAAGTTTCCTCCACAACGGTCTGTCTTGTGCCAGTCTAATCCATGTCACTCCCGCATACTTTTGAATTTCATCCAACCATCTCCCATGTGGTCTTCTTCTGGGTCTTTTCCTGTCCCTTGGAATCCAATCTAAAATTTCGGCTGTCCATCGATGGTCTGTCCTTCTGACAGTATGTCCAGCCCATTGCCATTTCAGGGATTTAACTCTGATCATGATGTCTTCCACTGTTGTCATTTTTCGGATCCACAAGTTCCTCTTCTTATCTCTCCTGGTTACACCAAGCATGCACCTCTTCATGCTTCTTTGAGTTTTCTGCAGCCTTTGTATGTCTCTTTTAGCTAAGGTCCATGTCTCTGCACCATACGTAAGCACTGGAAGGATGCATTGATCAAACACTTTTCTTTTAAGACATAATGGCATATTGCTCTTGAAAATTATGCTGTTTCTTCCAAAAGCTCTCCAGGCAAGTTTTGTACGCCGATTAATTTCTTCACCAATGTGACCCTCACTTGATATCTGCTGTCCAAGATAAACGTACGTGTCTGTTATCTCCAGCTTTTCTCCATCAATCGATAAATCTTCATTTCTTGTAAAAGTATTGTACATCACTTTTGTCTTCTGAAAGTTCATTTTTAATCTAACTTCTTTACTCTTGTCAGCAAGTTCCTGGATCATACTCTGTAGCTCTGATAGGGTAGTTGCAAAAATGACTATGTCATCAGCAAAACGAAGGTGGGTTAGATAATCTCCATTAATCTTTATCCCTTTGTTTTCCCAGTTCAGTGATTGAAAGACATTTTCCAATGTGGCATTAAAGAGCTTCGGAGATATGGTGTCACCTTGTCTCACTCCTTTTCCAATTTTTATGTGTGTTGTATTTTCAAAGAGCCGAATCTTTGCACTTGCATTTTCATAGATGTTATTAATAATATTAATGTATGCATCTTCAATACTGCAGGATTTCAGAGCCATTGTAACTGCTGATGGTTTCACCGAATCAAAGGCTTTTTCATAATCGATAAAAGCCATGCACAATGGAAGTTCATATTCCCTCGCTCTTTCAATTAGTTCTCTCAGTACGTGGATATGATCTATTGTGCTGTAGCCACTCCTGAATCCAGCTTGTTCTCTCGGTTGAGCCATGTCCAGTGTTACCTTCAAGCGGTGTGAAAAAACTTTAGTGAAGATTTTACAAACCACTGATAGGAGGCTGATAGGTCTGTAGTTCCTGAGATCCTCAATGTCACCTTTTTTATGTAGCAGGATCATTGTAGCATTGTTCCAATCCTCAGGAATCTTCCCTTCATTAAGGCATCAAGTGAAAATTTGGGCGAGTACTGTTTCGATTTCTCCACTTGCTTCTTGTATGATGTCTACAGTAATTCCATCTTCTCCTGGAGCTTTTCCCCATTTCATGTTCTTGATTGTATGTGCAACTTCTGCCAGGAGTACTGGAAGAACTCTGGTACTGGTACCTTTCATGATGTCTGGAGTACATACATCATCCCTTTCATATAATTTGGAGTAGAAATCTTTCACTCTTGTCAGAATTTCGCCTCTATTTCTTGTTACAGAACCATCATCTTTTCTCAGTGCCATAATCTGTTTTCTTCCCTTACTGAGATGTCCCTTTGCTATCTTTAGGCTTTGGTTGTTTTCAACTGCTTTCCTCACAAGTTCACATTTGAATTTCCTTACGTCTTCAGTGATACTTTTTCGTATTGTCTTGCATAGCTCTATATATTCCACTTTGGAAGTCACATCTTCTTTAGTTGTCCTCATCTCTCTTCTTTTTTTGCATCAACATCTTAGTTTTTCCTGATAATTTGTTCACATGCAACTTGTTCTAGACCCAGCTAATTTTGTTGCTGTTTCCATAAGAGCTTTGGTTATTTTTCTGTTAACTTCAGAAATATCCACTTCTTCCGATGTTAGGTCTTTTAATGCAGAGAATATGTTCTTCAGTTCCAATTTGAAGGTATTATGGTGTTTCTTAAGGTTGGTTATGTCAATATATTTTGTTTGTCTTATGAGCTTGACACGTTCCAGTTTAGTGTTGAGGTGCATCTTACATCGCACCAATCTATGGTCACTACCTGTGTTGAACTTGTTTAGCACACTGCAGTCTGCTATGATGAATTTTTTGTTAAACATAATAAAATAAATTTCACTTGTCGTCCCATTTGGATGTCTCCATGTCCATTTCCTGTGTGGCTTTTTCTTGAAAAAAAGTTCAAGATGAAAAACCCTAAGAGTATTTCCACGCTGGTTTCTGTTGCAGTGACCGAATTTACCTACTGAAGTTTCATTCTGTTGCTGTTGCCCTATTTTTGCATTGAAATCTCCCATAATTATCTTCAAGTGCTGCTTACCTTTATTATTTAGATGACGAATTTCCTCATAAAATTCTTCAATCTCTTCTTCAGGATGACTTGTGGTGGGTGCATAAGTTTGAATAATCTGAGGCTGGTATCTTCTCGAGAGTTAGATAATGAGTCGTGCAGCTCTGTCAGAGGATCTTTCAACTTCTACAACTTTATCCTTCAGTTTCTTGTTTATTATAAATCTAACACCACTAGTTCTGCCCGTATCAGTCCCACGATAGTAGAAGAGATGTCCCCTTTTCAGTTCAATGTGATCTACTCCTTTTCTCCTTACCTCATTTAGCCCGACGATGTCCCACTTGATCCTTTGTAGTTAATCTTCCAATTCAAGAAGCCTTGAATCAAAAGATAGGGAGTGTCCATTATACGTAGCCAAGGTCAGCATCAGATGGCAGCCTAGTCCGGTTCTTCGGTGATTCTTAGCACCTTCTGCCTTCGTGTCGCACTGGCCGCTGCCTCGTTTTTCTTATGTTTTCGGCTGTGCTCTTAAGTATATATATAGGAAGGATGTAAGGTCAGGTGATGCATAACATCACAGCCTCTCCTTGACAAATGTCAACCCCGCCTTCTCGTGGTGCATCCTGTTCCCACTAAAGGGGCCCTGACGACCGCCAATAGCGGTATAACTATACCATCGGGATTAGAGGTAATGCTATCCCACACTCACCAACCCGCTTGGCCAGCGTGGTGAGTTATGGCCAAACCCCTCCAAAATGACTCCAGAACTTAAATCTTGGCCCTCAGTCTCCGGCAGCTGGAATGTATTTGACCAAGGCAGCGGCCAGTGCGACATGAAGGCAGACAGTGCTAAGAATCCCCGGAGGACCGGACTAGGCTGCCATCTGATGCTGACCTTGGCTACGTATAATGGACGCTCCCTATCTTCTGATTCAAGGCTTCTTGAATTGGAAGAGGAACTACAAAGGATCAAGTGGGACATCGTCTGGCTAAGTGAGGTAAGGAGAAAAGGAGAAGAACTCATTGAACTGAAAAGTAGACGTCTCTTCTACTATCGTGGGACTGATACTGGCAGAACTAGTGGTGTTGGATTTATAATAAACAAGAAACTGAAGGATAAAGTTGTAGAAGTTGAAAGTTCCTCTGACAGAGCTGCACGACTCGTTATCCAACTCTCGAGAAGATACATGGCTCAGATTATTCAAACTTATGCACCCACCACAAGTCATCCTGACGAAGAAATTGAAGAATTTTATGAGGAAATTCGTCATCTAAATAATAAAGGTAAGCAGCACTTGAAGATAATTATGGGAGATTTCAATGCAAAAATAGGGCAACGGCAACAGAATGAAACTTCAGTAGGTAAATTCAGTCACGGCAACAGAAACCGACGTGGAAAAACTCTGGTTGAGTTTGCAGAGGCAGAAGGGTTTTTCATCTTGAACTCCTTTTTCAAGAAAAAGCCACACAGGAAATGGACATGGAGACATCCAAATGGGACGACAAGTGAAATTGATTTTATTATGTGTAACAAAAAATTTGTCATAGAAGACTGCAGCGTGCTAAACAAGTTCAACACAGGTAGTGACCATAGATTGGTGAGATGTAAGATGCACCTTAACACTAAACTCGAACGTGGCAAGCTCATAACACAAACAAAATGTATTGACATAACCAACCTTAAAAAACACCATAATACCTTCAAGTTGGAACTGAAGAACAAACTCTCTGCTTTAGGAGGCCTAACATCTGAAGAAGTGGATATTTCTGAAGTTAACAGAAAAATAACCAAAGCTCTTATAGAAACAGCAACAAAATTAGCTGGGTCTAAGAACAAGTTGCATGTGAACAAATTATCAGGAAAAACCAAAATGTTGATCCAAAAAGAAGAGAGATGAGGACAACTAAAGATGATGTGACTTCCAAAGTGGAATATATAGAGCTATGCAAGACAGTACGAAAAAGTATCACTGAAGATGTAAGGAAATTCAACTGTGAACTAGTGAGGATAGAATTAAAAACAACCGAAGCCTAAAGATAGCAAAGAGACATCTCAGTAAGGGAAGAAAACAGATTATGGCACGGAGAAAAGAAGATGGTTCTGTAACAAAAAATAGAGGCGAAATTTTGACAAGAGTGAAAGTTTTCTACTCCAAATTATATGAAAGGGATGATACATGTACTCCAGACATCATGAAAGGTACCAGTACCAGAGTTCTTCCAGTCCTCCCTGCAGAAGTTGCACATACAATTAAGAACATGAAGCGAGGAAAAGCTCCAGGAGAAGATGGAATTACTGTAGACATCATACAAGAAGCAAGTGGAGAAATTGAAACGGTACTCACCCAAATTTTCACTCGATGCCTTAATGAAGGGAAGATTCCTGAGGATTGGAACAACGCTACAATGATCCTGCTACATAAAAAAGGTGACATTGAAGATCTCGGGAACTACAGACCTATCAGCCTCCTATCAGTGGTTTATAAAATCTTCACTAAAGTTCTTTCACACCGCTTGAAGGTAACACTGGACATGACTCAACCGAGAGAACAAGCTGGATTCAGGAGTGGCTACAGCACAATAGATCATATCCACGTACTTAGAGAACTAATTGAGAGAATGAGAGAATATGAACTTCCATTGTGCATGGCTTTTATCGATTATCAAAAAGCCTTTGATTCGGTGAAACCATCAGCAGTTACAATGGCTCTGAAACATTGTGGTATTGAAGATGCATACATTAATATTATTAATAACATCTATGAAAATGCAAGTGCAAAGATTCGGCCGTTTGAAAATACAACACACATAAAAATTGGAAAGGGAGTGAGACAAGGTGACACCATATCTCCGAAGCTCTTTAATGCCACATTGGAAAATGTCTTTCAATCACTGAACTGGGAAAACAAAGGGATAAAGATTAATGGAGATTATCTAACCCACCTTCGTTTTGCTGATGACATAGTCATTTTTGCAACTACCCCATCAGAGCTGCAAAGTATGATCCAGGAACTTGTTGACAAGAGTAGAGAAGTGGGATTAAAAATGAACTTTCAGAAAACAAAAATGATGTTCAATGATTTTACAAGAAATGAAGATTTATCGATTGGTGGAGAAAAGCTGGAGACAACAGACACGTACGTTTATCTTGGACAGCAGATATCAAGTGAGGGTCACATTGATGAAGAAATTAATTGGCGTACAAAACTTGCCTGGAGAGCTTTTCGAAGAAACAGCATAATTTTCAAGAGCAATATGCCATTATGTCTTAAAAGAGAAGTGTTTGATCAATGCGTCCTTCCAGTGCTTACGTATGGTGCAGAGACGTGGACCTTAACTAAAAGAGACACAAAGGCTGCAGACAACTCAAAAAAGCATGGAGAGGTGCATGCTTGGTGTAACCAGGAGAGATAAGAAGATGAACTCGTGGATCCGAAAAATGACAAGAGTGAAAGACTTCATGATCAGAGTTAAATCCCTGAAATGGCAATGGGGTGGACATACTGCCAGAAAGACAGATCATCGATGGACAGTCGAAATTTTAGATTGGATTCCAAGGGACAGGAAAAGACCCAGAAGAAGACCACATGGGAGATGGGTGGATGAAATTCAAAAGTATGCGGGAGTGACATGGAGGAGACTGGCACAAGACAGACCGTTGTGGAGCAAACTTGGGGAGACCTTCATCCAGCAGTGGATTGATAATGGTTGACAATGATGATGATATATATAGGATGTAAGGTTAGGTGATGCGCAACATACTAAATCCTCTCCTTGACAAATGTCAGCCTTCTCATGGTGCATCCTCTTCCCACTAAAAAGGCTCTGACGACTGCCAATAGTGGTATAAATATACCATCGGGATTAGGGGAAATGCTATCCCACACTCACCAACCTGCTTGGCCAGTGTGATGAGTTTTGGCCGAACCCCTCCAAAATGACGCCACAACTTAAATCTTGGCAATCAGTCTCCAGCAGCTGGAATGTACCTGGCCAAGGCAGCGGCCAGTGCAACATGAAGGCAGAAGGTACTAAGAATCACCGGAGCACTGGATTAGGCTGCCATCTGATACTGACTTTGGCTACTTACAATGGACACTATCTTCTGATTCAAGGATCCTTGAATTGGAAGAGGAACTACAAAGGATCAAGTGGGACATCGTCGGGCTAAGTGAGGTAAGGAGAAAAGGAGATCTCATTGAACTGAAAAGTGAACATCACTTCTATTATCATGGGACAGATACTGGCAGAACTAGTGGTGTTGGATTTATGATAAACAAGAAACTGAAGGATAAAGTTGTAGAAGTTGAAAGTTCCTCTGACAGAGCTGCACGACTTGTTATCCAACTCTCAAGAAGATACCAGTCTCAGATTACTCAAGCTTATGCACCCACCACGAGTCATCCTGAAGAAGAGATTGAAGAATTTTATGAGGAAACTTGTCATCTAAATAATAATGGCAAGCAGCACTTGAAGGTCATTATGGGAGATTTCAATGCGAAAATAAAGCAACAGCAACAGAACGAAACATCAGTATAGTTAAATTCGGTCATGGTAACAGAAACCAGCGTGGAAATACTCTTGTACAGTTTGCAGAGGCAGAAGGTTTTTTTTTCATCATGAACTCCTTTTTCAAGAAAAAGCCACAAAGGAAATGGACATTGAGGCATCCCAATGGATTGACCAGTGAAATTGATTTTATTATGTGTAACAAGAAATTTGTCACGGAAGACTGCAGTGTGCTGAACAAGTTCAACACATGTAGTGACCATAGAATGGCGAGATGTAAGATGCACCTTAAAGCTAAACTCGAGCGTGGCAAGCTCATAAAACAAACAAAGTGTATTGAAATGACCATGAGCAGAGTAAAATCCCTGAAATGGCAATGGGCTAGGCATATTGCCAGAAGGACAGACCATCAATGGATAGCCGAAATTTTAGACAAGATTCCAAGGGACAGGAAAAGGCCCAGAAGAAGACCACATGTGAGATGGATGGAGAAAATTCGAAAGTATGCAGGAGTAAATGGAGGAGACTGGCACATGACAAGACCGTTGTGGATTGATAAATGGTTGATGATGATGATGATGATATATATATATATATATATACACTATCTACCAACAAGTAATTGGACACCTGTGATAGCAAAGGAAAACAAAGTTTATTCACCTTCAATAGTTGGTGGAGCCTCCAGGAACAGCGATTACAGCTGTGACCCTCCGGGGCATACTCTCAACCAGGCGTTGTACGATGGCTAGCGATATTTTCTTCCACTCGGTTGGAGAAGACAGGTCAGTTTGTTCACTGATTTCAGACGGTGGGGGCATCCTTTAAGTCGACGCTCCAGCTCGTCCCAGAGGTGCTCAATAAGGTTAAGGTCCGGGCTCTACGCAGGCCAGTCCATTCGATTAACCCCATTGTAACCATACCAAGCCATAGTGGACCTCGCAACACGACAGGTGGCATTGTCATCGTGAAAGTAGCATGGGTCCACCCCGTAAAACTGCCTCAACGTAGGAAGCGCATGGTCATCCAAAATGGTGCAGTAGGTCTCGGCATTGAGTCTACCAGGAATTGCAACCAAGGGTCCCATGCTATACCAGGAGAAACACCCCCATAGCATAATTCCACTGCCGCCGAACTTCACAGTTGGCACAATACATTCCGGCAGGAGGCGTTCTCCAGGCAGACCCTGCCATCCGAACGGTAGAGGGTGAACCTTGATTTGTCACTCCAGAGAACCTGTTTCTACTGTTCAACAGTCCACTGTCGACGTTCTTTGCACCACGTTAGCCGAGCAGCGCTATTGGACTTGGTGATCAAAAGCTTGTGGGCGGCAGAACATCCATGATAACTAAGCAGATGGGCTTCCTTATGGATGGAATTCATCGAAAGAACACTCCCGGATGCTAGTTGAAACTCCTCATGGATGTGGCCCATCGATTTGGTGTGGTTCTTCCGAATTTCTCTGGCCAGCACCCGTCGGTCTCTAACTCCCAGTTTTGTGGGTCTGCCGGGTCGGGGCACATTCCGACAGTCACCTCTCATCTTCCACTTGCCAATCACATAGGCCACCGTCGATTTTGGGTACTTCCAACTCGCTGGATATGTCACGTATGAATCGGCAATTTCTGTGATACCCGACGATTACATCTTTCTCGAAATCAGAGAGCTCCGAAGCACGTGGCATCTTGCATGCGACTGGCTGCGTTGTTGTTTCCCACACGATATTTAACGGCGGCGGGCGTGACGTGTATCAGGACCGCAGATATCGTCGATCGCAGGGGTGTCCAATTGCTTGTTGGTAGATAGTGTATATATATATAATGCTAAAAACACAGCAAAAATAAAAATAAAACAAATATTAAAAATAGAGAAAAAAATAAAAATGCCAAAACTTCCAAACCAAACGAGCACAGGAGCAAGCAATAAACAAAAAACATTTTTTTTTGCCAAACTAGAAGAACACAGGGATTGCAGATCGTATAGCAGAGTTTTACAGCTTCGTCAGAGGCAAGCATGAAAAAATCTACCATATATCTACAAAGACCAGAAAGTGTGGGTTTCTGTTAATTCAGTTTGCTACAAAGGACTAAATTGTTACCCTTAACTTTAATTTAGTACTTTGTAGCAAACTGAATTAGCAGAAACCTACACTTTCTGGTCTTCGTAGATATATGGGAGATTTTTTTCATGCTTGCCTCTGACGAAGCTGTAAGAGACTATGCCATATGATCTGTAAACCGTGTGCTCTTCTAGTTTGGCAAAAAAAAATATTTTTGGTTTATCGCTTGCTCTTGTGCTCATTTGGTTTGGAAGTTTTGAAATTTTTTTTATATTCTCTATTTTCAATATTTGCTTTATTTTTTCTTTAAGTTTTATTTTTGCTGTGTTTTTAGCATTATATCAATATTTGTTTTGATCTTTCTTTAATGCAGCCTTGTCACTTTAGAATTTCAAAGTTGGTTTTTATTTTGAGTTTTTTTATGGTTTTTCTGCTATATATATATAATTTCAGTCATGGCAACAGAAACCAGCATGGAAATACTCTCATAGAGTTTGCAGAAGCAGAAGGGTTTTTCATCATGAACTCCTTTTTCAAGAAAGAGCTGCAAAGGAAATGGACATGGAGGCATCCCAATGGATTGACAAGTGAAATTGATTTTATTATGTGTAACAAGAAATTTGTCATGGAAGATTGCAGTGTGCTAAACAAGTTCAACAAAGGTAGTGACCATAGAATGGTATGATGTAAGATGCACCTGAACGCTAAACTCGAATGTGGCAAGCTCATAAAACAAACGAAGTGTATTGACATGACCAACCTCAAAAAACATCATAATACCTTCAAATTGGAAATGAGGAACAGATTCTCTGCTCTAGAAGGTCTAATGTTGGAAGAAGTGGACATCTCTGAAGTTAACAGAAAACTAACCAAGGCTCTTATGGAAACAGCAACAAAAATAGCTGGTACTAAGAACAAGTTGCATACAAACAAATTATCAGGAAAAACCAAAATTCTGATGCAAAAAAGAAGAGAGATAAGGCCAACTAAAGAAGATGTGACTTCCAAAGTGGAATATATAGAGCTATGCAAGACAGTACGAAAAAGTATCACTGAAGACGTAAGGAAATTCAACTGTGAACTAGTGAGGAAAGCAATTAAAAACAACCGAAGCCTAAAGATAGCAAAGAGACATCTCAGTAAGGGAAGAAAACAGATTATGGCTCTGAGAAAAGAAGTTGGTTCTGTAACAAGAAATAGAGATGAAATTTTGACAAGAGTGAAAGATTTCTACTCAAAACTATATGAAAGGGATGATATATCAATATGTACTCCAGACATTACAAAAGGTACCAGTACCAGAGTTCTTCCAGTTCTCCCGGCAGAAGTTGCACATCCAATCAAGAACATGAAATGGGGAAAAGTTCCAGGAGAAGATGGAATTACCGTAGACATCATACAAGAAGCAAGTGGAGAAATTGAAACAGTACTTGCCCAAGTTTTCACTTGATGCCTTAATGAAGGGAAGATTCCTGAGGATTGGAACAATGCTACAATGATCCTGCTACATAAAAAAGGTGACATTGAGGATCTCAGGAACTACAGGCCCATCAGCCTCCTATCAGTGGTTTATAAAATTTTCACTAAAGTTCTTTCACACCACTTTAAGGTGACACTGGACATGGCTCAACTGAGAGAACAAGCTGGATTCAGGAGTGGCTACAGCACTATATATCATATCCACGTACTGAGAGAACGAATTGAAAGAGCGAGGGAATATGAACTTCCATTATGCATGGCTTTTATCGATTATGAAAAGGCCTTGGATTCGGTGAAACCATCAGCAGTTATAATGGCTTTGAAGTCCTGCGGTATTGAAGATGCATACATTAATATTATTCATAACATCTATGAAAATGCAAGTGCAAAGATTTGGCTATTTGAGAATACAGTACCCATAAAAATTGTAAAGGGAGTGAGACAAGGTGACACTATATCTCCCAAACTCTTTAATGCCACATTGGAAAATGTCTTTCAATCACTGAACTGGGAAAACAAAGGGATAAAGATTAATGGAGATTACTTAACTCACCTTCGTTTTGCTGATGACATAGTCATTTTTGCAACTACCCCATCAGAACTGCAGAGTATGATCCAGGAACTTGCTGACAAGAGTAAAGAAGTGGGATTAAAAATGAACTTTCAGAAAACAAAAGTGATGTACAAGCTTTTACAAAAAATGAAGATTTATCGATTGATGGGGAAAAGCTGGAGATAACCAATACCTACATTTATCTTGGACAGTAGATATCAAGTGAAGGTCACATTGATGAAGAAATTAATTGGCATATAAAACTTGTCTGGAGAGCTTTTGGAAGAAACAGTATAATTTTCAAGAGCAATATGCCATTATGTCTTAAAAGAAAAGTGTTTGATCAATGCATTCTTCCAGTGCTTGCTTATGGTGCAGAAATGTGGACCTTAACTAAAAGAGACATACAAAGGCTGCAGACAAGTCAAAGAAACATGGAGAGATGCATGCTTGGTGTTACCAGGAGAGATAAGAAGAGGAACTCGTGGATCAGAAAAATGAGAAGAGTGGAAGACATCATGATCAGAGTAAAATCCTTGAAATGGCAATGGGCTGGACATATTTCCAGAAGGACAGACCATCAATGGACAGCCGAAATTTTAGACTGGATTCCAAGGGACAGGAAAAGACCCAGAAGACCACATGTGAGATGGGTGGATGAAATTCGAAAGTATGCGGGAGTAACATGGAGGAGACTGGCACAAGATAGACCCCTGTGGTAGAAATTTGGGGATACCTTCGTCGAGCAGTGGATTGATAATGGTTGACAATGATGATATATATGTATATATATATATATATATAGAGAGAGAGAGAGAGAGAGAGAGAGAGAGAGAGAGGGGGATTTGCTCCCCTACCCCAAGACAGAGATGTAATACAAATATTTACCATGAAAATATTTTGGATTTCCCCCTCCAACCTTAAATTTTCATTAGTTCCACATGGTAAAGATGCTCTGAAACAAAAACTACCAGGGATTTAGGATTCCTAACATGAGTAGCTTTTATTAGAATGGAAAGGTTGTTTCTATGAAAATGCATGATACATTCAAGCAATGCAATTTTGATTTCTGTACTGTTTTTTGTTTTGTTTTTTTGTTATTTTGCTTGTCTTGTTTTGTTTCAGGGTTTAGCAACCACTGTGAATGACTCTAAGGGGCTATAAATAGTCACCCATTTCTAATTTAGGACCACTGTTTCCACAGAAGGGAGAAGACCAGTGCCGTACGACAAACACACCACCAATGCCTCATCTGCACCTCAAACCCAGGGCAACTTAGACTAACAGTCTGAAGCCAGAACTTAGATTTCTGCACCACCAGGGCAACTTGTAATAATGCATGCACTGTGGTAGAAATTTGCACTAGAAATGTGCTGCTATGGGTGGTGTTACAGAAGCATACTTCGAAAGGAATCAGAAGACATAGGGCTCACTGCCACTAGAGGACAAAGCAATTTTAAAGTTTTCTATGGCATATCTATGTCAAAAAATAATGAGCCAAGTTTTGCATTTATATAAAGTTGCAACTTTATATGAATGCAAAGCACTTAGTCTACTTAAAATTTCCTCAAAACTAACTTTTTTTCTTTCTCGTTTCTTTTAAAATGATTACTGTATCTAATGCTGCCACACAACAAAAATGTATGTTCTTACCATTACCATGCATCACACACATACTGTTAACAAGTAAAACCACGAAAGGATTATGGAGAATAATAATTTAATAATTTTCAGCTAGAACAAAGTACATCATGAAAGGGACTTCTGTAAAGCTTGATTTTGAATTATAAGCAAATAATATATTTGATTAATTTATGGGGAGGGGGAGACAAATTTGATTTAAAAGTAGAATTTGAAAAATACAAGTAACAAAGAATAAAAAGAGCTGTTCATAAAATATTACCCGATTTCAAGAATGAATAAATTATTTAAAGAAAAATTAAAATTGTGATTACCAAAAAACAAAAAACATAAGAAAGGAAACTAAAACAAAACAAAAACATAAGAAAGAAAACTAAAACAAAACAAATCATATTAAAAAAGTAATATTGTTTTAAGTGACATTCTAAAGGACTTCAGTTATTAAGTCTGACATAATTCTTGCTCAAGGTTTAGACAGGACAATAAAAGGATTAACACTTTCACAGCCGCGCAACGCCGAACGGCGTCATACAATCTTAGCCCAGGTGCCGCCGCCGCCAGACGGCGTCGTAATCATGGCTGCATATTTCGCTTCCTAAAACCTTCAGCACTTGAAGAGAGTTATTTATTTTGTTACTGGCACTGAAAATAAGTCTCCAACTGTCTAAAAGTGACCGCAGTTTTGGGGTAGTGGATTTTTTCCCACATGGTTTACAAAAGGGAAAGTAAGTTGACTTCCCATAGACTTAACACAGCGTGCGCTTTTCACTGCAATGTTTATTTTCCTTTGAACGTCACTGGTTTTGCGGTGAAGGGAATTATCAATAAATAAATGCTTGAGTGGCAATAAAAAGCATTTGCTACTTAGAGTTTATACATCACAGGGAGGTTTATTGAGGAGGCTAAAGGGATTTCAAAGAAACCCATATTCACTTCAATACTTAGTTTTGTGGAAACAATGGATATATTCGGACACGCTATCGCCGGTCCCTCTCAACCAAAAGTTCCTTGGCGGGCACATTCTTCCGTGAAAATAGGAGATGATGCCGATAATCTGTCATCAAGTACAGAAATGTATTCTTTTACTAGTTGTAGTACAACCAGCAGTGAAAGTGAGAATGAAGAACGCTGCGCTCCTTCTCATACTTCGCCTCAATGGATTTTGGCTACACATTGGTGTGATGGTCCCAACATCATGAGAAGAATTCTGTTCACTGGTGTACCAGGACTGAAAATTAATATGATAGGTACTGAGCTAATCGATTTTTTTAATCTTTTTGCAAATGAAGAATTTTATGATCTATTAGTTAGGGAAAGTAATGCATATGTTGTACAAGTGTTTATCTCGGGAGTTACTGAAGGTTTACAAATAAATGAATGGAAAGATGTGTCGGTAGATGAGATGAAAGTATTTCTGGCCTTCTGTTTCATATGTGCATTATACAAATGCCCCATCTCCAAGATTACTGGAAAACAGAACCATTATTCAAAATGGACTGCTTTTCTTCAAATATGAGCAGGAATCGTTTCCTTCTGATCATGTGGTGCCTTCATTTTGCAAGAAATCCTCAACCTGGTAAAGCGATTACAACCAATTGCCTTGCAAAAATAATGCCTTTACTGGATTTATTTAATGATACCATAGAGAGCATAATACTACCCTGGAAAAGAACTTATGATTGATGAATGAATGGTTTTATAGAGAGGTCGGTTGATTTTCAAACAATATATGAAAACGTCATAAATATGGGGTGAAACTTTATATGCTAACGGAACCAAATGCTATGATTCTAAAAGCTTTGGTTTACACAGGGCAACTGGACTCCCTGGGAAGGGGGAGTCATGCTGCTAATGTAGTTTTAAAAATTGATGGAAGGGAAGCTAAATGTTGGTCATGCTATTTATATGGATAATTTTTATAATAGTTACAATCTTGCATTGCAGTTGTTGAACAATGACACTTATTGCACTGGAACTCTCCGTGCAGACCGACGAGATCTTACTAAGGATGTCACGAAATCTAAACTTTTCAAGGGGGAACGGTAATGCCAATATTCTAATGCTGTTGCAGTGTGCAAATGGAAAGATAAAAGAGATGTTCTCTTCATTACCATGGAGTTTGAGGATGATTTAGTTCAAACTGTAAATAAAAGGGGACATATAAAAGAAAAACCAAAGGCTGAATAGTGCTATTTTTCAACTATAATAAATTTGTCAGGGTAGATCGTTAAGATCAAATGCTAGCGTACTATCATTTTGAAAGGAAAACCATAAGATGTTACAAGGAGCTAGGAATACATATATTTCATATGATGATAATCACTTCCCACAACTCGTATAATAAATTCTCAGGGGAAAAGATAAGCCTCTACGATTTTAGGCTATCCATTGTACGTCAACATTTGAATCAAGAGCCATCAACTTCCCGAGCGAAGATATCAAAATAAATCATTAAAAGTATGTGGCCATCTTCCAGTCAAAAAAAGGGGGGGGGCGTTTCTTGAGGAGACGATGCAAAATGTGCTCTGCCAAAGGGATCTACAGGGACACCCTCTATTACTGCACCCAGTGCCCAGAAAATCCTGCACTGTGCTTTCAGCCATGCTTCAAATTATATCATCGTAGATAAAGGATAAATATTTTCTCTTCCTATTTTGCTAAAAAAAAGCATGTTCCAAGTTGAACTGCATGTTTTTGTGTGTGGGATTTTTTACCCTACCCAAATCAAAATGTATGGATTTTGTATTTATCGATTTATGCATCACGGCACTATTTATGGAATTTTTGGCGTTTGTAAGTATTATTTCTCTTGTTTTAAATACAACAATGTTCGAAATATGTATCCAGTAAATGTCTTCTTCAGTATCGGAATAATATTTAATTGCTGGCAGAATTATAATTATGAATATCAATTATGGATAAATTTTCTCGTATTTTAGAATTGCTAAGTCATGCAAAGCTATGATGAGATACGAACACACGGCTGGTTGGTCTAAACAGATAAAAGCTCAATTGTGGTGCCGCATGACACCTTGTGGCGTCGTAGGAGATCTGTACGGGTTTCATACCAGCACCGCGTGCTTGCCGCTGATATAGTACAGTGGCAGCAAACGTGTTAAACACTAAAAAGCATCTTGTCTTACAAAAGGATGAATTTATTCCTTGATAGACTGCTGAAAGTACCATAATCAAATGAGAAAGAAGCTAAAAAACAATGACTGAAGTGCAAAAGATTGCAACTAAAAGCTATTCCTATAAAGGAGGAACAGCTTTTAGTTGCAGTCTTTGCACAACATACAAATGAATATAAACATGACATCTAATAAGATGAAAATATCTGAAAATGTTCAACAACTTTACTATTTTACCTTTTAACCTTAAAATAACAAGAGCTATTGAAAAAAAAACAGCAAATAAATTTAACCTAAATATCTACCTACAAATATGCATGGAATCAAATATTATCTCAATATTTCCTATGCTGACATGTAAAGTTGTAAAACCAAAATTAGAACTATTAACTATATATTTTAAGCAATTAACTTGAATGCTAATAGTGTACCAGACATATAATGATAGGAAAAGTCATTACTTTTCATTATACCAGAGGAGCAGATACAACAATAAAATTAGAAAAGTTATTGGAAGTTTTCATATATACTGAAACATATTATTTGGTAAGACTGTACAAGAACAAAACTTGTATATGAAACTAAGACAGAATGAGAGTTGTACGTTGTATATGTGGAAACACTTTAAATATTAGTCATATTTATTCTGCTTTCATACCGTATTACACCTTTCAATAGAAGCAACTCAGAGGATAATTTTCCAAGCATGCAAAATTTCTAACATTTATATGATCAAAAATAAGAAATGTATAAAAAATATGTTTAAGGACTGGCTAAATGAAAATCCTCAAGGAAGAAGGTTAATAATAGAATCCAAAATTGTGATTACTAAAATCTTGATGGCTATGAGTATTCAGGGAAGCTCCACAATTAATTTTTTCTGTGCAGAAGACAAAAAAGCGTGTGTGAGAAATGAACTTAGAAAAAGCTATGGAATAACAAAAGCTCTTTGCTACTCCAATTATTAAAATTACATTGGATTTGACATACTTTTACTTAATCCAGAAGAATCAGGGTTCTGCTTCTTCAGGTACAGCAGAAAAAGTAAGCATATAGTTAATAGCTATAAATCACATCATGTAATCATGTCTTCACTATGGACATGCTTTGAAGTGAAGTTTTGTGTAGCCAACTATCTTCCACATAATACAAAATGCTAAGTAAATCAGGTATAATCAAGAATAGATTCACAATGATTTAAAATTTAACAAAATCCAAAGAAAAATGTATTCATAACAACACAGTTTGTAGCACTTCAGTCTAACTGATAATGAATGAAATTAATAGGAGAAAATTTCTGCATGGAATTTTTGAAAGAAAACTTGAGAAAATTACTTATAAATTGAATTTCAAGACAACATTCTAGCTTGTCATGTAAGTCACATCTGAAGAACTGTTCCCGCCACTATTTATTAATGAGTCAACCTAAGTAACATAATCAATAAACAGCTCTCTTTCTTTCCAATTTTAAATTCTTCCTACTTTCACATTTACAAAATGTAGATACTGCTACATGACTTACATGGATTCTAATTTTACTGTAGTCTTAATTTTTTTTGTACCATTTAGTCCAGAAAAAAAAAACAATATCAACAATATGCTTTTACAAAAGAAGTGACTGACAAGAAAGAAGGCATATGAGGACTTTCATTCATTTAAAATTAAAAGCCTGCAAAAAAAAGAAAAAAAAAAAAAAAAGAAAAGAAAAACTACAAATTTGCTACTACAAATAGGACTGAAATTATGTGCAAAAAAGATTATGGTTGTAACTAATTAGATGTACTTCGTTCAGTGAAATTTGGAGAAAGGAAATAGAAACTGAAAATAAAAAAGTGATATCCTCAATTAATAATTACCAGGATTATATTAGCCCATCCACTGGGTTTTATCATAAAATTTTTTTGCAAGTGATTCCAATCGTAGGCTAGGTTGCAGCTCAAAAATCAAAACATTTTTCATTCAACACCTGTATTTGAATTATTAACAAAATTAAAACTGCATATCATCACTGAAATATTCCTTCTTAATGACTTCATATACAAGGGGTTTATACATTGCAATCAGTTCCATTTCAAGACACAGCCTTCATATCAGAAGGTGATTTACTAGAAAATGTGTTAGGACTGGGATGCTCAACCAAGGCATTAGAAAATGAAGTTCCTAGAGGCAGATCCCCTTCAGTTCTTCAGGAAAGTTCACACTGGATAATATTGTCTGATGAGAGTGATATTGAGTAAAACTGTTGTTGTATGTGGATCATTTTAAACATTCTCAGCATGAGACATTGTGAATAGAAAGATATCATCATCATCATCATTGTCAACCATTATCAATCCACTGCTGGACGAAGGTCTCCCCAAGTTTCCTCCACGACGGTCTGTCTTGTGCCAGTCTCCTCCATGTCACTCCCGCATATTTACGAATTTCATCCACCCATCTCCCATGTGGTCTTTTTCTGGGTCTTTTCCTGTCCCTTGGAATCCAATCTAAAATTTCGGCTGTCCATCTATGGTCTGTCCTTCTGGCAGTATGTCCAGCCCATTGCCATTTCAGGGATTTAACTCTGATCATGATGTCTTCCACTCTCGTCATTTTTCGGATCCACGAGTTCCTCTTCTTATCTCTCCTGGTTATACCAAGCATGCACCTCTCCATGCTTCTTTGAGTTGTCTGCAGCCTTTGTATGTCTCTTTTAGTTAAGGTCCACGTCTCTGCACCATACGTAAGCACTGGAAGGATGCATTGATCAAACACTTTTCTTTTAAGACATAATGGCATATTGCTCTTGAAAATTATGCTGTTTCTTCCAAAAGCTCTCCAGGCAAGTTTTGTACGCCGATTAATTTCTTCATCAATGTGACCCTCACTTGATATCTGCTGTCCAAGATAAACATACGTATCTGTTATCTCCAGTTTTTCTCCATCAATCGATAAATCTTCATTTCTTGTAAAAGCATTGAACATCACTTTTGTCTTCTGAAAGTTCATTTTTAATCCCACTTCTTTACTCTTGTCAGCAAGTTCCTGGATCATACTCTGCAGCTCTGATGGGGTAGTTGCAAAAATGGCTACGTCATCAGCAAAACGAAGGTTGGTTAGATAATCTCCATTAATCTTTATCCCTTTGTTTTCCCAGTTCAGTGATTGAAAGACATTTTCCAATGTGGCATTAAAGAGCTTCGGAGATATGGTGTCACCTTGTCTCACTCCCTTTCCAATTTTTATGTGTGTTGTATTTTCAAACAGCCGAATCTTTGCACTTGCATTTTCATAGATGTTATTAATAATATTAATGTATGCATCTTCAATACCGCAGGATTTCAGAGCCGTGGTAACTGCTGATGGTTTCACCGAATCAAAGGCTTTTTCATAATCGATAAAAGCCATGCACAATGGAAGTTCATATTCCCTCGCTCTTTCAATCAGTTCTCTCAGTACGTGGATGTGATCTATTGTGCTGTAGCCACTCCTGAATCCAGCTTGTTCTCTCGGTTGAGCCATGTCCAGTGTTACCTTCATGCGGTGTGAAAGAACTTTAGTGAAGATTTTATAAACCACTGATAGGAGGCTGATAGGTCTGTAGTTCCTGAGATCCTCAATGTCACCTTTTTTATGTAGCAGGATCATTGTAGCATTGTTCCAATCCTCAGGAATCTTCCCTTCATTAAGGCATCGAGTGAAAATTTGGGCGAGTACTGTTTCAATTTCTCCACTTGCTTCTTGTATGATGTCTATAGTAATTCCATCTTCTCCTGGAGCTTTCCTCGCTTCATGTTCTTGATTGCATGAGCAACTTCTGCTGGGAGGACTGGAAGAACTCTGGTACCTTTCATGATGTCTGGAGTACATGTATCATCCCTTTCATATAGTTTGGAGTAGAAATCTTTCACTCTTGTCAAAATTTCGCCTCTATTTCTTGTTATAGAACCATCTTCTTTTCTCAGAGCCATAATCTGTTTTCTTCCCTTACTGAGATGTCCCTTTGCTATCTTAAGGCTTTCGTTGTTTTCAATTGCTTTCCTCACTAGCTCACAGTTGAATTTCCTTACGTCTTCAGTGATACTTTTTCGTGTTGTCTTGCATAGCTCTATATATTCCACTTTGGAAGTCACATCTACTTTAGTTGTCCTCATCTCTCTTCTTTTTTGCATCAACATTTTGGTTTTTCCTGATAATTTGTTCACATGCAACTTGTTCTTAGATCCAGCTAATTTTGTTGCTGTTTCCATTAGAGCTTTGGTTACTTTTCTGTTAACTTCCGAAATATCCACTTCTTCCGATGTTAGGCCTTCTAAAGCAGAGAATCTGTTCTTCAGTTCCAACTTGAAAGTATTATGGTGTTTTTTAAGGTTGGTTATGTCAATACATTTTGTTTGTCTTATGAGCTTGCCACGTTCCAGTTTAGTGTTGAGGTGCATCTTACATCTCACCAATCTATGGTCACTACCTGTGTTGAACTTGTTCAGCACACTGCAGTCTTCGATGACGAATTTTTTGTTACACATAATAAAATCAATTTCACTTGTCGTCCCATTTGGATGTCTCCATGTCCATTTCCTGTGTGGCTTTTTCTTGAAAAGGAGTTCAAGATGAAAAATCCTTCTGCCTCTGCAAACTCAACGAGAGTATTTCCACGCTGGTTTCTGTTGCTGTGACCGAATTTACCTACTGAAGTTTCATTCTGTTGCCGTTGCCCTATTTTTGCATTGAAATCTCCCATAATTATCTTCAAGTGCTGCTTACCTTTATTATTTAGATGACGAATTTCCTCATAAAATTCTTCAATTTCTTCTTCAGCATGACTTGTGGTGGGTGCATAAGTTTGAATAATCTGAGCCTGGTATCTTCTCGATAGTTGGATAACGAGTCGTGCAGCTCTGTCAGAGGAACTTTCAACTTCTACAACTTTATCCTTCAGTTTCTTGTTTATTATAAATCCAACACCACTAGTTCTGCCAGTATCTGTCCCACGATAATAGAAGAGATGTCCACTTTTCAGTTCAATGAGATCTTCTCCTTTTCTCCTTACCTCACTTAGCCCGACGATGTCCCACTTGATCCTTTGTAGTTCCTCTTCCAATTCAAGAAGCCTTGAATCAGAAGATAGGGAGCGTCCGTTATAGGTAGCCAAGGTCAGCATCAAATGGCAGCCTAGTCCGGTCCTCCGGGGATTCTTAGCACCCTCTGCCTTCATGTCGCACTGGCCGCTGCCTTGGCCAGGTACATTCCAGCTGCCGGAGACTGAGGGCCAAGATTTAAGTTGTAGAGTCATTTTGGAGGTGTTTGGCCATAACTCACCACGCTGGCCAAGCGGGTTGGTGAGTGTGGGATAGCATTTCCTCTGATCCCGATGGTATAGTTATACCGCTATACTCTCTAGCAAATGTTGTCACACATACATGCATATCACTAAGCTGTTCTCTGAGATTCAGAGTTTAACTCCACAAAAAAATACAAACTATCAGATAATTTTTACTTACTGTTGCCATATCAAACTTCTCCATTTACAGCGATCTTGGCGTACAACTCGGGCTTCACTGACATCCATCACACGCCATACACAAGATCTTTTATACTTCATACACATAATCTTTTTCTCATGCAGACACTCCTTAATCTGATCCTCCCACGACTTCCTTTGCCTTCCTCTACTTTTCCTTCTTGCCACTGGGGCCTAAAAGATTTTTTTTTTTTTTCAAGTTCACTAATTCTTTCAACATGGCCAAACACCACCGAAGCATATTAGTCTCTACCTTGCTAACAACATTATGCTTCACATTACACAACTGCAACACGTCTTCATTCCACACACAATCAGAACATGTCTTGCCCCAAACCCCTGTAAGTAACGCATTTCTCCAGCACACAAACTACTTCTATGTTTCTTCTGCAGTACCCAGGTTTCACTGCTATACATTAGAATAGGAACAATTACACTTTCATACACAGCCATGCAGGACTCTCTTGAGAACCCATCCATCCTGTGTAAACCTCCCAAGGCAGCTATGACTTTCAATGAAGAATTCACTCTTCTACTAATTTCACCATCCACTTTGTTCTGTCTATCAAACATGCTTCCTAAATACACAAACTCATTCACCTGGCCAATCACTGTGTCATTTAGACATATATTGCATTCAGTACTACCAGTTCCTCTCTCAAAAACCATACCTTTGGTTTTTCCCTTATTTATACTCAGTTTGAATTTCATGCAAACTTCGTACATCCGAGACAACATACTCTGCAACTCACTTTTGCTCTCTGCCAACAGGACAGTGTCATCAGCATACAGCAATTTGCACACACGGATATCACTAAGACATAAACCAGTATTATCTATTTTGGCATCACGCATTCATAAATATATTAAGCATCCATGGTGACATTACAAAACCTTGTCTGACTCCTGCACCAATAGAAAACCATTTTGATAAAACACCATTTACTCGTACACAAGCTCTACTGCCAGCATACATGGCTTTTACACTATTAAGTAGATTCTCAGTAACACCATATTTATTCAATACCTTCCACAAAGGTGTCCTATTTACTCAGTCATAAGATTTCTCTAAATCTATGAAGGCAGCAAAAACTTTCTTACCAACAGCCAGATACTTTTCAATCATTATGCATAATGCAAAAATTTGGTTAGTGCAGTCTTTACCAGGCATAAAACCACTCTGAACATCCCACACTTTCTCTGATGTAAGACCCCGTATTTTTTCAATAACGACCTTACCAAACACTTTCCCTGGCACACTCAGTAGGCTAATACCACGATAGTTCTTGCAGTCAGTCTGATCACATTTTCCCTTATACAAGGGAACGATGATAGCATCCTTCCAATCCCAAGGGACCATTCCTAACTTCCAACACAGCTGGCAAATTTCAGTTAACCAATCAATTACTGGGTCACCACCATATTTCAACATCTCGGCAGTTATGCCATCAACTCCTGGAGCCTTACCATTCTGAAGAGATTTTAGAGCTTTACACACCTCTTCTCTTCAGATCCCTTCTGTGCTTCCATCATTCACTGTGACATCATCTGTTTCTGCCTCTGAATCCCCTTTGCTTTCCTGATCTAATAACTCACAGAAGTATTCACCCCATCTTTCACTTAACTCATTGGGCTTCCATATCATTTCCCGATCCTATTCTTTACACAGCTTACAACTTTGTTTCCCTTATTTTTCTTAATTCTCATGTACTTCCAGAAAGTTTTCCTATCTTTCCAAAAAGCCAATTCATGCTTTTCCACCTTCTCCTTCCTATCTTTTGCCTTACTCTGGCGAACCAGCTTAGCGGCTTCACGCTTCTTACAACGATATTCATCCACAGAAACGCTACCTTGCAACATCCCCAAATAGGCTTCCTTTCTCATTACTGCCTCTTTAATCTCACTATCCCACCAAGCATCACCTCTATTGTAACCCACTATTGTGGTGACACAGACCTCTTCAGCAGCAGTGACAACACAATTCTTAAAACATTCCCACTTCTTTTCTACATCCCTCTCACAAGACTTCAGCTCCTTCACTCGTTCTCTGAGTACATCAGAATAATGCTGATTATATTCATGGAGCCTTTCAACCTTTATTCTTTCCATCCTCGGCCTCTTCCTATTCCTTTTCCTCTAACCAACATTCAGTGTCCTGGGCCTCTTCCTATTCCTCCAACCAACATTCAGTTTCACACGTGAGACTACCAAGTAATGATCAGAACCAACATCCGCACTTCTCATCACACAAGCGTCAACAACTAAGTGTTTCAGATGCTGATCACAGACAACAAAATCTATCACACTCTTTTGACCAAGAGTACAATTTTCCCAAGTATATGTGTGGATATACTGTTGTTCAAAAATGTATTAGATATACACAAACCATTCTCAATGCAGAGTTCAATTAATCTTTCACCATTATCATTCACACAAGGATCATTAAACTTACCCAGAACATTGTCAGAAATTGCATTCTGCACACCACCTCTAGCATTGAAATCCCTTGATATTATAACTTTCTCTTTAGCACCAAACTGGCTCAAAACAGCTTTTAGCTCATTCCAGAAATCTTCATTCCTATCAGAAGGTTCCAAGTCACAAGGAGCATGCACTACAACAATTACAATTCTCTGAAGTTTAACTTTCAAACAGATCCAGAGAATTCTCTCACTTACGCAACTATAGTGAATCAAGTTGTTCTTCATCTTTTCACTTAAAATCACACCTACACCAGCCTGTCCTCTCACATTATCCAATACTCCAGACCACACACTCACCGTTCCATTCACTTCTTCTATCCCAATTTCCTTCTTTTAGGTTTCACTTACACACAGCACATCAAGTCTATACTTATTCATCTCTTCAATCACCTCGTTCATCTTGCCATTTATACCTCTAGTATTCCATACATCAATCTTACACTCACTCAGCCGAGATCTCTTTCTCATACGCCATTTAGAAAGTCCAGAAATAATTTAATTTAAGGGCACTACAGTACATTCACTTACTTCATATGCTAAATTGATTCTGCACAATAACACTTCAAAATCAAAGATCCCCACAACTCATGTGAAGTACTGGTTTGTGATTTGTAAAGAAGTGTGCAATAATCGAAGCACACACAATTTTTGTTATTTCTCTGTTGCAGGTTCACTGACTGTACTACACACAACAAAGCAAAAAGAAATCCATGTTTTACTCTCCCTAGTGTGAAAAAAGGAAATATTGACTAAAATAAAAAAGGTGCTAAAGCATACTTTATTAATTCTGCATAAGGATTTTCAAACAGTAAACCACTTGCACATAAAACAAAAGGGCAGATTGAATCCTTCCTGTTCTCCAAATTACCTGTTTACAAATAATCATCCAGGTTTTGAAACTTTGTTTACATGATGGTTAAACTCTCATGCTAATAATCAATAAAGAGTCTGCACTTTGAATTCTTTATAGCTCAGTGTCTGCTATAAATGATTCAGGAAACAATTTGTTTTAATCGTGAGTAATGGTTGAATTTTATAATGTTAATAAAAATGGTTATAAACCACACAAAACATCCAGCTCTAAAGCTTAAACAAAGCATTAGAGCTGGATGTTTGCAAACTTGAGTTTAGTGCTGTAGTGTTATAATAAAAAAATACAGTACCATACATTAAATGATTATATAAAAACTTTTAAAACTAGGGTTTTGGCAAAAGCATAGATGCCAACCTCTGGAAGTTGTTTTTAGTAAGAAACATGTCTTTTTTTTTTTTTTTTTTTTTTTTTTTTTTAGTGATCCAGCACATAGTGGTATTTTGGGTATCTAGCATGACAATGAATTCCAGTCTGTCACAATTATTACAGAAAAAAAGGAAGAAATAAATACATTGAACAATAATTCCCTAGTGGAAAAATTAAAAATGCTGTCTACAGGAAAATTCTAAAATAATACCTTCAGTAGTCTTTTAGATTTTCTCTCTCCATCTCTTTTAATACCCTCAGATTTCGGCAGGTTTAACTTTGAGAATATGAATACTTTTGAACACAATGTATCAGTTCTTACAAACTTTCTAGCTTTGATACTTCTGTTTTCAGAAAACTTTCCCTGTTTTATCAAGCAGAAATGCAAACATGTATAGGGGGGAATAATATTTAACAACAATACAGGGCAGTAGAAACATCACAAAAAAAATAAAAAAATAAAAAATATGATTACAGAAGAAATTTGTGTACATCTGACTTCCGTTTTCTGAAATGTTTTCACTGTTTTCAAGCTGAATAATAAAAGAATTTATATAGTACCTTCATTCAACTACCTGGGAACTACAATAAATTTTGACCTTAAATGGAATAAACATATTGATTTTCTTTTAATTAAACTATCTAAAAATATTGGTATAGTGAGTAATATCCTGACTGATCTAACAACTAAAACATTGATCTCATTGTATTACACACTATTTCAAACTCATATCAATTACTGCATACTATCATGGGGACAAACGACACAATACAATATTAATAAATTACAAATTCTACAAAATAAATTTATTAGATTAATTGATCTCAAATTACATCCTAAATACTCGACCTTTAATAAATTTTAGAACAAAAGTATATCCTAATAAATATAATATACTTACTATTACTCAACTATACTATTTTAATCTTGGTAAAATTATGTTCAAATGAATTAAATACAATTTATATTCAGATCTCATATTTCTTAATACACATGCACATTCATATGAAACAAGGAATAAACTACAATTACAACCTATTTTTCCAAAAATGGAATCAATTAAACTTACTCTAAATTACAGAGGCCCTCAATACTGAAATTCTTTACCTAGCAACCTGACTAATTTAAACAATTTTAATTTATTAAAAAAAATTAAAACTCTATCTTCCTCAATAATTAAAAAAAAAGGAAAAGATTGGCAAAACATCTTCTGATTGTCCGACTTGATGTGTCTATTTGTTGTTTCATTTCTTTCTTCTACAGGGAGTATAGGGCTATGTCAGGCCATTTTGGCCTTTTCCTTTATCTTCCCTGTTGTTACAGTCTATGTTCATCATTTATGTACTGTCAATTTTTTTCCCACTTTTTTCTTCTTTCTTTCTTTTCTGCTAACAGCATGTAACAACAAAAATAAATATAATAATAATAATAAGTACAAATACTTGCGGAATAAAATTATATTTAACAACAATAGTGGGCAGAAGGAACATCGTGAGAAACAGAATTTACAAATTATGGGGACATTCTCGCTGCATCTAACTTCTGGTTTTGGAGACTGTTACCTACATTTCTAAGCTGAAATTCAAACATTTATGAAAAAATTTATGTTTAACAATACTGGACCGAAGCAGCATTGAATGTAAAAAAAATTATGATTATGGGAGAAATCTTCACTCCATATAACTTCTGTTTCGAAGAGTTTTGAAAAACAGGATTCCGTCCCCAGATGGAAAATGTGTGTGTGTGTGTGTGTGTGTGTGTGTGTGTGTGTGTGTGTGACCCCCCCCCCTCTATTCAGTACAGCATTGATCTTAAGAATAACCCAAATTATGACAAAAAAAAAAAAAAAAAAAAAGACGGAATTCCAAGCTTTTGCGGAAGCCAGCTTCCAGGGAGGAAAAATCAATTGACGATAATGACGATTTTCTGTAATTTCAGTGTCATGTCTGTGCTTCCATAATCCCAACCAAAAATGTGTTATATTATAGAAGACCTGTACAGGTTGGCATCAATGCAGAGGTATTGAAATTATTTTAGACAGATTTCTGAAGTGGATACAAATTTTTAGGTCTTTCCTGACGCTTACTTTACTTCTGTGATGGTGAATCTTCAATCCCACAGAAGTAAACATCACTGAAGACTTGATGAATATATATTCACTCTGAAAATTTGTCTACAGTTATTTTAAAAACTTTAGTAAAAACCCATTAAAAGCTGGATTATATTTAAAACACTACAGTAGTCATGGAATCTATTACTAGGCTATAACTGCCTAACTAGTACATCTACTGGAACTCAAAGGAAACTCTCTGATTAAGATTAGCGTATCAGATGAAGTTTTGGTACAGGACAATTATCTTGAATAGAATTAGCTAATTCTCACTGTGGAAGCAGCTAATCTCCCAATCCGCTTCAAAGCCATATGCAATTTCAGATGATGATAACAGCATATGATGATAACTGACAGCATATGATGATAACCAACTTCAGATGATGATAACAGCATATGAAAGGAAGAAAGTGACTACAGAAAACAGGCAATCAGCAAGCACAGCAGTGACAGAGGTGCACTGCATAAAGTTCCAGTAAGAGATGCTGCAATGCAACAGAAAATGTGAACAACTGAATTAATTTGTAGGAAGTTTGTGGTTCCATTCCACACAGCACAGGAAATAACACACAAAACTTACTGATTTTTTTTTTTTTTTTTGGCAGCATACAAAAACTAATGCTTTCATCTATAGTCCAGAATGAATCCTGAAAACTGCAATATTTTCTTACAGCAAGGAAATCATTTGAGGGGTGAACTGAAGATGAAGCTATCTGCCAAATTAACATACCATATTCTAAGAAATTATAGGACATAATGACGGCTATATTGAGAAACTGTAATGCTAATTCTTTAATTATGTTTGATTTCGAACATACATTTAACAAACACTGAGGTTATTTAAAAAGTCCCAAGCAAAGTATGATAAAATAATGAAGGCATGTTGATAGTGCTTAAAGTATTGCATCATCCTCTGGCAGGGTAAAAATAACAAAGCAGACACTGGACATGAACTGCATCAGTGATCTTTTTTCAGATATACTAGGAAAAATCTCCAATAATTTAAATGAGGCTCTTCATTTCAATACCAGTGATGTGTATAAACTTGTCCAATGCAAGCTTATCTGACATGAATTTAAAAGGAAGAGAGAATAATTCAATATTGGAGAAAATTGGGAGAAATACACTGCCGGACAATTGCTAACGACGGATGACAATAGCAACAATAGCAACCATAAAATGGTAGGCAGGAAAATGTGGAAATTAGCATAAGTGCGGGATACAGTAAGACGTGTTGTGCGTATGCAAATTTTGGATTGCCCAACTTGTTCGTGACATCATAGCGCTGATAAGAGATATAAAGGATTTGACGTGTATTGACCGTTGATGTTCAAACGCAAAGTTGAAAGGGAAAGAATCAATTCACGAACTTGCAATTTTCAGTATGTCTTCCCGACATCACCTAGATGATTTTGCGCGTGGCCGTATTATTGGCAAGATTGAAGAAGGGCGAAAAATAACAGATGTTGCCAGGGAGTTCGACGTCAGCCACAGTGTTGTTTCAAGGCTTTGGAAATCATTTCAAACAAATGGAGAGTGTAGCAAACGTCACGGGGGAGGTCGTGTTTGCAGTACGACACCTGCAGAAGATCAGTACATAGTGCTATCAACAAAAAGACACCGGCGCAGCACAGCTAGTGAGGTAGCAAATCAGTTTATGGCTGCTACTGGCAAGTGGATCTCCCGAAAAACTGTCGCCAGACGTTTGCATGAAGGAGGACTACACGCCCGCCGTCCTGTTGTGTGCATCCCATTGTCCAGACGTCACCGTACCGCCCGTTTGCAATGGTGCCATCAACATCGCAATTGGACTGATAACGACTAGTCTGCTGTCCTCTTCTCAGATGAGAGTAGATACAGTCTATCGTCTGATTGTCGACGACAACTGATCTGGCGTGATAGTGGTACTGCATATTGTCCAGCAAACATACAGGAAAGGGACCGATATCCGACATGTAGTGTCATGGTATGGGCTGGCATCATGATCAATGGCCGTACATCCCTCTATGTGCTTCCAACTGGGACTATGACTGGCCAACGATACATTAATGATGTTCTGCTACCTCATGTTTGCATGTTCCGTGGTGCTGTCGGTGATAGATTCATTTTCATGGACGACAACGCAACATGTCATCAAACAGTCGCTGTCCAGGAGTGTCTTGAGAGTGAGGATATTCAACGCCTCGTATGGCCAGCACGTTCTCCAGATCTGAATCCCATTGAAAATGTGTGGGATGCTTTGGGGAGGAGTCTTGCTGGTCGCCAATGCCCTCCAATAAACAAGGACACCCTCATCCGTGCACTGACAGAGGAATGGGATAAATTACCCCAACAGCTGCTTGATAATGTTGTGCAAGGCATGACACGACGTGTGAAATCTTGCATCGCCCTTCATGGTGGCCATATCCCGTATTGACATCTTACGCTGGAACGCCTGCGGACGGTAATTGCATTTTTTTTCACGTTTACGTATTCTGCACAAAATGGTCTGTTTGTTCCTTGAACACCATTCCAAAGCCTTCTGGATTTCAGAGCACAATAAATTGTTTTTCTTGTAATGTCCTGGCATTCTGACATTATTTTATTTCACTTAGCATCCAACCACACTTACTTTTTTATGCGCTATATAGCCGTTTATGATTCGTCCTTAGCAATTGTACAGCAGTGTATTATGTAGAAAGTGTGCTTTTTAAGTAACCCAAAAATACGTTTGGCTCACTTTATAAAATTGTATACCAAAAATTTAATTTTATAAGGTCAGTCGAACATATTTTGGTGGTACTTAAAAAGCACACTTTCTACATAATATTTCTCCCACATATTCTCCAATATTGAATTATTCTTTTCCTTTTAAAATATCTTTCACTTCCTCCTCTCATCTAAATATACTATGCATCACTTGTAATCAATACCCTGCTTACTCATTTTTATCAGATTTAAGCTGTTTATCGTTTTGTTTTGAGATTTAACCACCATCATGAGCAACTCTGTGGGCTATAAGCAGTCACCCATCTGTATTTTAGGGCCATTAATTTCAAGAAAGAGGAGCTAGTTTTGTAAGGCAAAAACATTACCCATGTTTCATCTGGAACTTGAAACCATCAGTGGTAAAAAGTGAGCACCTCAGACCACTTAGCCAATGGGACAGCACTATTTTTGTTTTCCTACATTTTGCTCTATTCAAACTAGTTAACTTTTTATATGGGATTTATTTAGGTAAAGTCTCAAAATTCCTGCAAATTTTCGAAGAGAACTCCTCTCCTTCATCAGGCAGTCATTTGTTCAATCTTCTTAGAGGTTCAAACTGAAGGAAAATTAAACTTCTTGGATTTGACTATGTCCAGGAAGATAAGTTCCTCACAAAAATGTACAAAAAACCTTTGGATACAAATAAAATTCTGGATTTTAACTCCTCTCATCCTTACTCAATGAAGAGAAATGTTGCAAACCAATTTTTATAAAAAATAAATAATTTAGTCTCCTCAGAAGATATGAAAAAAGCCCACATGGATGACCTGAAAGTAATGCTAACAGAAAATAACTACCCAAATATGGAAATAGATAAATTACTCACACGAGATGAACAAAAAAATTCAGACAAGCAGGAGTTTAAGTTCACAAGAAAAATTACGTATCCAAAGGGTTTGTTTGAATCTTTAAAGAGAATTAGCATGTAAATATGATATAAGATTAGCTCCAAGTTTTGACAACAAACTTAAAAATTTTTGCCCTAGCTTGATTCAAAAAGAAGAAAACTTGTTAAAATTGCAAGGAGTAATTTATAAAGTAACTTACAACTGTGGAAAATACTACATAGGTGAAACAGGTCGTAGGTTGGAAACTCGCATCGTGGAGCACAAGGCAGCAATAAAAAATTGTTCAAACAAGACAGGATTTGACAGGCACGACTCTTTAACTGTCATTGGACATCAATCCAACTTCCTGAAGCATAAATTGAAAGAGGGAATTGAAATTGGAAAATACCAGAACTTCATCATTAATGACTGTAAGATATTTTTGCTGCCTAATATCTGGCAAGATATCTTGCAAAATCGCCATAACCGTCAAGGTTAACCATAACCAAAGGAAGTGACGGAGATTGAACGAATGACTTCCTGACGAAGGAGAGGAGTTCTCTACAAAAAGGAATTTTGAGCCTTCACCTAGATAAATCCCATAAAAAAAAGTTAACTACTTTGAATGTAGTAATCTAAGAAGCCACATAACAAAGATGAGTTTGATTTATACATTTTGCTGTTTTACAATATTACCCTTACACATACAGCATCATAGAAAAATACAGGGAAATGAAGTTATGGCATTAGCTAGAAATATAAAGACCTATCATTTGTGGGCAACTGTGGATATCAAATATACATCTATTTTGATGATATTATATATATATATATATATATTGACACTGACACTTTACAAGAATGAGTTTTGTACTTTACTTTAATTTCTAACTTTTTACAATGACATTTTGCAATTTTTTTCTTTTTAAAAAATGAGTATTATTACAGTGTATTAATGGTTCTATTATGGACACTTGATTTTCTTCAGCTGTATATCCACTAATGCAACATAAAATCTCATGCGATGTTCTGCTGAGCAAAAAGGCAAAAATTTCAACAAATATACTGTTTTTGAAAACGCAGCCGCGCGCTGTTCTAAAGTTTACAGCATATCCGGATTTTGTATTTCTCCTTAAGAAAGAAAAAATTTGGAGCATTACCTGAGGGGTAATTTAATATGCATATTTGCTCAAATGTCTGTTCCACAGTTTTATGATAAAACTATACAGAAAAAGGGTTGGGGGAGAAGGAACAATGGATAATCCGATATTGTTTGTACATCATTTAATTCATTACATACACGCAATTAATTTTCAGTGTTAAAAATTCAAAATTGAAAGGTTGGTATTCAGTGACAGATGGCCGACAATGAGACTTTGGGTCCCCAGCCCCATGAGAGCTATGGCGAACAGCAACCGAAATGTGAGATGATAGTTAATACAACCAACCCAATATTATTAGTGGTGATATGATCTCTTAAATGTTATGCAACATTTACTTTTACCAACTGGTTATCTGAAAATCATAAAATAAAACAAAAATTGTCTGAAATCGTTTGTCATTATCATCTAATGACATTCAAGAATTGTCATAAATAATAATAATCAAGTGAAATTGCAGTTAGTGTATACACTTTACATTTTATATACTTATTATTTTCTTGTATTTCAAACAGACACTTGAAAAAAATATACAGACATAAATTTGCAAATATTATTTATTTTACTTTCTACAAGAACACACATGCACACACTCACACCAACTGACACTTATTTCAGTACACAAAATAACACGGTCTACAACTACACATCATATTTCATGGTACACTATCTCATGTGATGCCGGCGGACATGAGCACAAACAGAACTTTTCCATCTAAAATTTCTACCACAAAACTGACATTTATGGTCTTTTGTTAATACATGTTGCTGATAATGCTGCCTTAAAAGGTGCATGGACTTGAACATCTTCGGACATAATGAACAATGATGCTGATTATTTGAATGTACAACAGCATAGTGTTGTTTCAAATATGGTAATAAGCGGAAAACTTTGCCACACAAAGAACACTTATATGGGCTCTTCTCTGAAAAATAAAGCAAAAAAATAACACAAAGAATTAAATAATAATACAAAAATAAAATAAAAAGTTAGAAAAACAAAACACTTATATCCCACCTCACTTCTTTAAAACTATAATTCCATATGTAAAATAAATGAAACTGATATGTTTTATTTGCTACAGATACTTTGGAATTTAGTGTTCTGCTAGATAATAATGCCAGCTACCTCTATATGGGGTAGGAAATCATGCTTTTCACTATCCTATTGAAAAGTCTTCTTAGTCTTTTGAACTTAGCACGAGATTTAAATTTTGGATATCTCAAATAATTGTTAAAAAAATAATGCTAACCTTCAAGGAAAATTTTAGAAAGCTACAGCTATACCATCTTTCTAAACAGACAATATTGCATTTGTTTTTTTGCTTTTTGTTTAAGCTGTACTCTAAGTTACTAAGACCTCATGTGAAAAATTGATATGATGCCATTCTGTCATAGTTATCTCTTCTATAATTTAAAGAGCATTTTTGATTTTTTATTGTATATAAAAACATTTTGCTTTTCCCCATAGCCAGCTTTATGTTGGTTGCTCCAGTATTAGCAAACCTCTTCATCTTGGCTCCAAATGGAAGAACGCTCAATGTTGTTGACCTAGAGGCGCTTCAAAGATATAATTACTTGTGTTTCAGAAGAAGTGTACATATAATACTGATCACAACCAAACAAAATAATGTAGATGTTTCTAATATTTAAAATTTCTTATATTCACAGTCAATAAAGACTGCTGGTTTGGTATAACTGGGGCAGCAGAAGCACAGATTTAAATTTTTTTCTTAAATATTTCTTCCTTGTCATTGGTGCAACAAATTTTAATTAAATGTGAAAATCCTCCAAATACATGGCGTCAGTGAATAAACAAAGACATTGCTCTTTCCATGTTTTAATGTTTTTGTGCAATATACTCTAATAATAATTTCAGGAAAGCTCGGAAAATGCTAGCCAAAAAGCTGAGTGATGTATTTTTTGTTAAACCCAGGCAACACCAAGTACCTCTGCTAGTAGTTAATAAAGTTATGTTCAAGTACAGTTTAAGATGGTGTTGGTCCATTGTAAATTTTGGGTACTATTTTTATTGTGGACGCTCTACTACCTATGTCTAAGTGCAACTTCAAGGGGCACTGAAAGACCTCAGATTCACAATAATTCTCATGTAATGGCAATGAAAGATCTGTGACACCTGGTGTCAACAATGACATCACTAATCACTTCAGCTATCCCATAACATTTGCTATCAGAAGCAGGGTCAAGAGCATTTTTGAATACAATTTATGGAGAGAAGAAAAATCATTAGTAGCACTCTGATTATTAGTAGTAGGATCCCCTGCATCACAGATTACTTATACTAGTTGATGCACAGTATCTAAAAGGTGCCAAATAATTAAGCTGTTGCGTGGGAAGCACAAGTTCTAATCATTTAACTGAAAGAAATGTGAGCAGCAGAATGTAAAATTCATGCTGTGATGTTTTACGATATGTTGATTTTGGGAAAGCTTTTTGGCAATGCCTGCTAATGATAAAATTCAGAATTTTTTTCTAAAGTGCATGCTTTAATGGTCCAGTGCTAAGTTTGAATGTTAAGGCAGAAAACTCACTGAGGGCAGTTAATTAAGTGAGGAAAATCCACATGAAGCACCAATGGACATTTCAAGCTGGAACCATATGGTGTGTTATCATGGAGGGGATAAGTGCATAAATTTAGGATTTATTCCTGGATATAACACAGTGAACTCCAAATGTGTGACCATAAGCATACCATGAAGAGATGCATGAGTTTTGTGGGTTACTAAATACGCACAACATAAAGCAAAAAAAAAAAAAAAAAGGCAGTTCATTGCATTAAAAAAAATTATATAGTGCATGTAATCAAAATAATGTGGTTGTGACACAAAAGGCTTGGAGTAAATACTTTACTAAACACGAAGAATTTTCTTCAAGAATTAAAACATTTACTCAAGGCACCACCCAGATATATTTATTTAATTCTATTTCCTTTCTTCAAGAAAAACAACAACGTATAAAAACATAGACCTAAGTCATTGCACGATCCAATTTCATGTAAAAAAAATATCCTCAAGTACTATACTGAACTATATTTATTTACATGAGATTAAAAAGCTATATACAATAGATTAAAAACACAAGATCTTTCGCAGTAGCAGCTACCGCATCATCGGGTGACACATAACATATGGAACCAGAGTTCTTAAATAGTTTTAATATGATGGTATTGAAGACACTATAAAGCGCCACCTGACGGTACATTAATGAAATACATCACTGAAATACATCCGTAATGCCCTCTGTAAAAATAAACTCAGAATAGTCATTATAAAGGTAATGGTAGTCCATTTAACAAGTTCTTCCAGGCCCGAGGAATATGGTACGGTATGTCATCATTGCAACATTTATCACCGAACTGGTGAATAAACATGCTTTCCATATACAATAAAGAAACTTTGTTCTTTGGGCCGTAAGTCAACAGATGTGAAGCATTCCAGTCAGGAATGTAAATACCAGCACTGACCAGGCGTGTGAGAGAAGTATCAGTAGATTTACGCCTGACATTATATTGATGTTCAGCCAAACTGATACCAAAATTTCTAAAAGTAGAACCTACGTATGTACTATCAGGTACATCAGGAATAACCGACCTAAGTGGAACACAATAAACCCCATGTCTAGAAAGTTTGTGAAGAGGGTCCCGATCTTTAAGAATGAAAGAAAATAACGACCTAGTCTTTAGACCGAAGGTCAAATGGCAACCTCGGCACAGACTACTCAAACCAGAGCAAACACTAGGTAAGTAATCCAATGAACCCACATATCTGATTTCACGAGACGGGCATGCAAGAGTAGTAAATCTCAACCTCGAGACATGAGCAATGATATGGGAGATACAACTCTGGGTGTACCCATGGCTAAGAGCAATGTCCCCAATAATACTGAATTCCCATTGGCGTAAACGAGAAGCGGAAGAGTGTGTGAACGCACAACGAACAAAATAATATAGTGCCGAAAGTTTATAACGGTAGGGATGAGCCGAATTGGCAGGGATAATACAAGAAATAGCAGAAGGCTTACGGTAAAAGAAGTAGTAAAAAGATGAGATACTGGGTCACGCTGTAACAAAATATCCAGAAATGGGAGGGAGCAAGAATTCTCAATGTCAACTGCAAAATTGATAGATGAAAACTGGGCTGACATAAGTTCGGAAAAAGCCATAAGTTCGTCGAGAGAATAAGTCCAAAAAATAGGAATATCATCAATGTATCTTAAATATAATGCGGGACGTAAGACACATTGACTAAGCACACGCTCTTCCAAAGATTGTAAGGCAATTTCCGCCAAAACTCCAGACAGGGGCGAACCCATAAGCGTACCCTGTAATTGTTGGTAAATAACACCATTGAATTTGAAGTAAGAACGTTGGTGAATAAATTTCAAAACTTGCACAACGGCTAAGGCTTCCACGGGTTGGTATAACCCAAACGAAAGGAGCCTGGAATCAATAATATAAATAAGACCAGGAACAGGAACACTGGGGAACAAAGAAGTTACGTCAAGAGATGCCATAATATTGCTCCCTCCCATTTCTGAATATTTTGTTACAGCGTGACCCAGTATCTCCTCGTTTAACTACTTCTGTTTACCGTAAGCTTTCTGCTATTTCTTATATTATCCCTGCCAATTTGGCTAATCCCTACCATTATAAACTTTCGGCACTATATTATTTTGTTTGTCGCACGTTCACACACTCTTCCACTTCTTGTTTACCCCAACGGGAATTCAGTATTATTGGGGACATTGCTCTTAGCCATGGGTACACACAGAGTTGTATCTCTCGTATCATTGCTCATGTCTCGAGGTTGAGATTTACTACTCCTGCACGCCCGTCCCGTGAAATCAGATTTGTGGGTTCGTTGGATTACTTACCTAGTGTTTGTTCTGGTTTGAGTAGTCTGTGCCGAGGCTGCCATTTGACCTTCGGTCTAAAGACTAGGTCGTTAGTTTCTTTCATTCGTAAAGATCGGGACCCTCTTCACAAACTTTCCAGACATGGAGTTTATTGTGTTCCACTTAGGTCGGTTATTCCTGATGTACCTGATAGTACATACGTAGGTTCTACTTTTAGAAATGTTGGTATCAGTTTGGCTGAACATCAATATAATGTCAGGCGTAAATCTACTGATACTTCTCTCTCACGCCTGGTCAGTGCTGGTATTTACATTCCTGACTGGAATGCTTCACATCTGTTGACTTACGGCCCAAAGAACAAAGTTTCTTTATTGTATAAGGAAAGCATGTTTATTCACCAGTTCGGTGATAAATGTTGCAATGATGACATACCGTACCATATTCCTCGGGCCTGGAAGAACTTGTTAAATGGACTACCATTATCTTTATAATTACTATTCCGAGTTTATTTTTGCAGAGGGCATCACGGATGTATTTCAGTGATGTATATAATTACTGTACCGTCAGGCGGCGCTTTATAGTTTCTTCAATACCATCATATTAAAACTATTTAAGAACTCTGGTTCCATATGCTATGTGTCACTTGATGATGCGGTAGCCGCTACTGCGAAAGATCTTGTGTTTTTAATGTATTGTATATAGCTTTTTAACCTCATGTAAATAAATATAGTTCAGTATAGTACTTGAGGATATTTTTTACATGAAATTGGATCGTGCAATGACTTAGGTCTATGTTTTTATATGTTACGCATAGCACGAAATGATGTTATAGTGAAAAACAACAACAACTTATGAATGTTTTGTGTGTGTGTATTTCTGTTTAAATACAAACATGTTTCAAATCTAAAGTGCTATTAGGGAGTAAGACTGAATAATACCTACATTTATCTTGATTAAAAAAACTAAATATTTCTCCAATTATTATTTTTTGTATTTTATGACCAGGAATATGAAGCTTCTGGGTCTCTACAATCACATTAGTGATGTTAAACTAAACATAATTACCAGAAACTTCTGCTTCATGTGTCAGCTAATATTACAAATGGTGGCATAGCCAGAAATTTCTTAAGGGGGGTGGGGGGGTCCATGGGCTTGGTTCATTGGTGAAAGCCTCATATATATATCGCTTTAAATTCATGCTAAATCTCCCCTCAAGGGTGGGCCCAGACCCCAGATCTCCCCTTCCCCTGCCTATGCCTATGATTATAAATGTTTTAGTTCATGCTTTGATTCCTTAGTGAGACATCAGCACTGGGTTTTTCCCATGCTGATTTTTTCTAATTGAAACAGCACATAATTTTGAAATAAGTGACTCCCCCAATTATTGCATACTATGCAGGTAATTAAACTATAATAATAATAATAATAATAATAATAATAATAATAATAATAATAATGTGAGGAAGCTATTTTCTTATGGGTAACTGAAAATATTTAACAAAAGTTTCATGAATAAAATAAATTTCCATTGAAAATTCAAAAAATGATTACTGTTTATTCACAGAATACTAAATGTTAAGAACAATTCCTACTAGTAGTTCTAATTCAGACTATTAAATAGCTCTGATCATGCTACCATTCTCCTTTATGGGCTATATTTTAAAATAACTTGTACAATATTCTAGAGGATAATGCTTACCTTCGCATTCCTTGCTAGCAATGAAAAAACATTTCACACATGTGTTTTCCGGTCTTTGTTGATGTTTAAGTGTGTGAAGTAAAGTTATACATCTCATACAACGGACATTAGGACAATAACATCAACAAAGACCGGAAAACATGTGTATGAAATGAAATGTTTTTCATCGCTAGCAAGGAATGCCAAGGTAAGCATTATCCTCTAGAATATTGTACATGTTAAGAACATTTCACAAATGTATGGATGACTGGCAAGAATAGCTTTGAGACACCACCACTTCCCCAAACAGGTCATGAACAACCTACATGTAAACTGTAAAATCATCTGAAATCAAGGCAACACCACTTAACTATTAAAACCCAATCTTTAACAACAAAAGTTATATGTATATCACACACTGCATTTTCATCAAATAATTTCATGTAAGTTTTTACTGAAATACACCATAAAATTTTCTGCAATAAATTTTATACACCATAAAATTTATTGCAGAGGAGACTTTTACTGAAGTAAGCATTTTATACTGCTTTCAAAACATTAATATTTTTAAGTTTAAATTTTAGAATAAAAATTTAAAACCCAAAATTATTATGAAACCTAGAATTTCTGATAATTCTTTTGCCCAGAGTGCTTAAAATACATGTTTACCAGATGATAAAAATAGGAAAACAACATGCATTGAAAATCCTAAGTTATACTAGAACTGTTCAGGACTAAATTCTTGCTACAGTAGTTGTTTCTTGAAATGTTACATTTTCCAGTACTCATACCACTTAACAGCTTCAAATAACATATCCTTTTTAAAACTAATATCTAATAGGAACAATAATGGGGAGCTGGCATTTTTCACCTAGGAAAACACTGCAAGTTTAAAATCATCTTTATAGACTCTACAGAGCTGTTTAACTAGGAAACTTTTGAAAATGCCCATGTTTATTACAAAAGAATTTCAAAAAAAAAAAATGGATGAAAGCTTGTTAAGATAAATTTAACAACTGGTTTTAAGTCAGACAGCAGCAATATTAAGGAAAAATAATTCTCCCTCTTTCCAAGTGTAAGTTTACCCAAACTGTAAAAAGCTTGTTGAAACAAGTAAATCACTTAGCAGCTGTAGCAATAGTAAAAAAAATTAATAATAATAACAATTAAAAAAAAAATTATCTCAATCTTTCCAAGTATTAAGTCTAGCCAACTGCACTGCACAACTACATCTCAAGGAAGGAATTCCATCATTCAATAAATGATGCTAATGAAAGTGCATCTAGTCACATTACAGAAAATATATTCTAATATACACAATTTATTTTTTTTTAAATATGTTACAACAATTAAAAATATAGTACACATAAGCTTCTGCTTATCAGAAAATATTACACAAAGAACATACAAAAAAAGGGCACTTCTTGAATGAACAAAACATTTATGTTCAAGCACATGCAGCTCGCTATTTCTTTAAGCACTGTCAAATTGTTATAATTACATATCATATGAATAGAACATGAATGAGGTGAAATGCCAAATGAATGGAGAAAGAACACTACAAATCATATGGGAAGAATCTCTGCTGAAAAAAAAAAAATGTGGAAGTTTTTACCTGAATCTCAGTTTATATTAAAACTTTCTCACTTCCACACTTGTATTTATTTATTTAAAGTGTTTTCAATATAATTTTTTCCTGTGGTCATCATCATATTCTTCCCTCCTCTATTCAAATTTTGCCAGGTATACTGAATACATGTTATTTAATCATACAGCAGATTGATATTTAAGGGGGAAATACATATGTATGAAATCTGGGATTTTTCCAAGTCAACAATGAGGTAGGAGTATTCAACAGGATGATAAGGACACAAAGAAATAATTAATTTTAAATAGAGAAACATTAGCTTTGATTGAATAATCAAAAGCTGATTCTGAAAAGAATTTCAACTAGATGTAGAAATATACTTAAATCATCAATTTGCCTGTTTGTTGTATAGAAAGTTAACGTAAAATCAGTCACAGGCAAAATTCAAAGACAATAACATGAAGATCTCATCTGGAGCAACATAGCGCAAAAGTGAAAAGATTTCCTCACAGAAACATAAAACCAGATACATACTAACTCCCCAAAAGCAATGAGTAATCCATTAGTTTTTTTTTTTATGTTTAGTGCATGTCTTTGTCTCAGTTGTTATCATGCAATGAATAACTTGATAAAATGTAATTTAAACTGCAATGAATGGAAGGTGCATAAACCACAGAAGTTCATTGTGCAAAATTCAAGGACAATAACATGAAGATCTTAACTGGAGCAACATAGGGCAAAATTGGAAAGATTTCCTTACAGAAACATAAAAACAGATACACACTAACCCCCCAAAAGCAATGAGTAATCCATTAGTTTTTTATGTTTAGTGCAAGTCTTTGTCTCGGTTGTTATCATGCAATGAATAACCTGATGAAGCGTAATTTAAACTGCAATGAATGGAAGGTGCATAAACCGCAGAAGTTCATTGTACTTAAATTAAGAAGAAGGTAATGTAGTAAACCACAAAAGTTCATTGCACTTAAATTAAGAAGAAGGTAGTGTAGTAAACCACAGAAGTTCATTGTACTTAAATTAAGAAGAAGGTAGGGCTCTGTGTGCCACAGTAAGACATTGAACTGCACACAGAGCCCAGTTTCACAGATTTTGTGATTGCAGTTATTGCTGGATATGTTTGTATGTGTAGCTACTCAGGGTTTAATCCATGCAAAAAAAATCTGTGTTATTACTTTTTTTGGCAAGAAAATCTTTTATGATTTTGTTATGAGGGTAAAAGGAATTTTCTGTGGCCACTATAGCCTTAACATAGGGGTTCTTACACCCTATGTTAAGGTTCTTGCCCACTGAAAATACGGAACTCTGAACTTAGTCAGACCAGACATCACTGTCATGAGATTTTTGAGAATTTTACAGGCTTAAAGAAATGTTTAAGCTACTCACACTGATGACAGACACACAAATTATTTTGTACTAATTGGTTAAAATTCTTATTAAACCCTGAGCCAACAAGACAGAAATACAGTTGAGCTACAAGAGAACTTAAGACATATTGTCAAAAACACGAGTTTGTACATCTTTTTTTTTTTTAATTTTACACTATCACTTACATATATTTAGCAATGCATGTTTATTTTTAAAAACAAAGTCCGTGAAGCAAATTTCTCTATCTCCCCACATTTGTAATTCTCACAGATCTTAAATATGTAACAATTAACCTTAAAAATATAATCTACACCACATATAATACATAAAAAATTTTTTTAACAAAAAACGATCATTTTACACTGTTCATACCACTTAATTTCAACTGACAAAGGATACAAAATAATTACATCTCTACAACCAATATGTTTTGTCACACTGCAAAAATCTCTTAATTCACTACAACTACATTTATGATTCATGATGCTGATAGTGCATATATTGCATCAATTTACAATGGAAATGACAATGATGAATAATGAATGCATAAAAATACATTTGCATTGAATCATATCTGTAGTAAAAATAAAATCAGATTATTCGCTTCATCCATTTTAAGACTATGAAAAGTTCTGATAATTTTCATGTGGAGATTAAAAAGATGTTTTCCCAAAACAAAATAATGTGAATGCATTTCTGATGAATTTTGGTGCATAATGCAGTAAATTAAAAAAATGGAAACATCTTCAAAATGACATATTTTTAATTATTTTTGTTTTGTTTATGATATGGAACTTTAAATCATGTGGCCTTTCTACAGTAAATTAAGGAACCAACTATGAATAAATTTACAATGCTAAAAAATACAGATTAAATTCTACCACAAAATAATAAATTTCACAGCTAAATAAACATCACAAGATTTATTTCTGTTACTAAACAAAAAAGTTTCACACTTTAGTAATTATGTTTTTGGTTGAAAGAAGTTGTATTTTATTTCATCATCCCTGCAAGTTTCATATTTAAAGTATTTCCTTATGCACGATATAAGCATTCCAAATCTTATCTGAAAACTTGGAAATATTCTAGTTGGATAATGCTTACTTAGGCATTCCGTTTCTAGCGATTATTCACTTTTCACGCACGTTTCAGGTCTTCGTTGATGCTATTGTCCTATTGTCTGTTGTATGTGCATCTACCTTTCACATCCAACACTCTGCTTATTTTGGGTAGATTCAGTAGATTTTCACTTTAGGATTCAATAACTTCAATTCTTTACCGTTATTAATGCTCTAAATTTTTCACCCAGTCTTTGGGCATTATCAGGAGCGTGACGACTTTCCCAACGATGTTCGTGGTTTATTTCTCGTCAATGGAGTCCGAAAACCCACGTTGCTATTCGTCAAATACGCTGTATTAGATACTTTTCTTAATTAAACCTAGCTGGCACCATCTATGTTTCTCTAACTCGACCATTTTTTTCTCTCTCTTCAAATGGTCATTGATGTCGACTTTCCGTATTCTTCTTCATTTCATTTCCTACTCTCTTGTCTCTTTTGTCGGTTTTTCTTTTGTTGTTCTTTTTCTTGTCTTATTAGCTCTTTCCAAAGGCTATATAATGTATTAGGGTCATTTTGGTTACACACCCTTGTTTTATTTTTATAACTTAGGATCGATTACTCCATTCTCATATGGCTCTCTGATTTTTTATTCCTTTTTAGCATTTTAATTTCTTCGAATTTTCGGAATGTTCGGTGGTCAATACAGAATTGCACTAGGCAGTTTTTGCTTCTAGAATATTTCCAAGTTTTTTAAATAATGCACGTAAAAATGAATAGTAGCATTTTTCGATCGATTTCTAAGTTGGAATATGAACTGTTAATATGAATTATCTGAAAACTTAAATTTACACCAATTATTTCATTTTATTTAGTCTTAAAATTAGAATTTTTATTTTTAACTCCATCAAAAGAAAAATAAGCTCAAAAGCCATGATATCAGTACACAGATAGAAAAACAGAAAGGTAAACAAATGAAGCTCTATTCTGCTATACTGATGATGTATGATGAATGCTGAAAGATAAAAACATGATTATAAAAATTACCTGAAAAACCACACAACCAATGAAAATACTTAACTACAAAATATTGTCAGGAAAAGTCATCAGTAAAAAACTACTTGGTGTTTTAATGTGGTTCTATAAAGAGAGGCACAATTTTCCTGCTACTCAATGAATAAGTAATAAAAGAGTGAAATAGCATGATGTTGGAAGACTGACTTGGTGCTTATTTTGATACACTACAATACCAATGTGAATGAATTAACTAAAGAATGTAAACATCAAGTTCATAACTGCTTTTCCTGCTAAGTGAGGGAAGCATCTTTCAGGAAAAAGAAAAAAAAAAAAACATCCACAAACAAAATTTTTGTCATTTACTGTATTTTCCGAGAATAGCGCTGCAGTTCCATTTACTTCCTCGGTTTGTTATTGAAATTAATGCCACACCCAGTTCAAAGCCAAAGGTAACTTACCACAAAGGAAGTTTTATTTGGTGACCATTCCAATCTCCCTGCCAATATGATACCAGAGTACATCGCATATCTTACAATTAAAATAGATGACACAATGATGGGAGATGTTAGGAAAACTATATATTTATTTTCAATATGCTTAGGATTACCCGCGCAAATCACATCTAATAGCATTGGAGGCAAATGCGCTGTAGATGCATAAACATTTACACACTAAATGCCAGTTGTCAGAATTGCTTCATTACTGTACTTGTGTAACTCTTCTTCCTAATGGGTTAAAGACCTTCACACGCCATTATGGGAGGTGGGAGTGCGTGTGCGTGTGTGCATGTGTGTGTGTGTGCATGCGTGTGTGTGTGTGTGTGTGTGTGTGTGTGTGTGTGTGTGTGTGTGTGTGTGTGTGTGTGTGTGTGTGTGTGTGTGTGTGTGTGTAAATGCGTAAAAAAAAATTCTGTTAATGTTTTCTTTTGTGTGTGATTGGGAGTTTAATAACTACCATGAACAACTCAGTGGGCTATAAGCAGTTGCTCTGTGAATGTTCAATCGATATGTTCGGTTGACTGATGTATCGAATGTCTTGATAAAATGTAATGAACATATTAATAATGAGGAACTGTACACCAATAATGTAGAAAGTAGTAAAATTATACTAGTAATCCAATTTATTGGTGTAGGAATACATAAATAAGCATTTCCAAGCTTTTGTGCATCAACCAGATGGCTTTTTCAAGGAAGTTAGACAGAAACTGCAATCTGAATAATAGAGTTCTATTATTCAGATTAAGCATTCTATTATTCAGATTGCAGTTTCTGTCTAACTTCCTTGAAAAAGCCATCTGGTTGATGTTCGAAAGCTTGGAAATGCTTATTTATAACAAATAAAGGTAACTTGATCACGCTAGTTACGTTAAATGAAAACTTTTACAAAAAGTTCGTAAGTTGGAAGCTTTCGACCTTATCTTAGGTCTTCGTCACGCCAATGGAGGACTAAGATTGTTGCCAGATTCTACATTTGAATTTTTCCTATTTTTGTTGCCAAAACTTAGAATTGATCTCCAGATCATCGGAATGTAGAGAGGAGATTTGGAATTGCAAGTCATAGAGTTGAAAATAATTTCCAGGCTTTCATGGTAACGGAGGGCAAAACGATTGTCAAAAGAAGCAATTCGTTTTGCTTCATTCCAGTGGGGAACTGCAGAAGTGTCTTCCATTATCAAAATAGACAAGGCAGTATTAGGATTGGCTTTCGAAACACCTTTTTAGTGTTCTAAAATTCTATGGTTAATGCTCCTGTATGTGCTTCCAATGTATAAGTTATCCCCAGTAGAAGAAGAGATAGGAATGCAGTAAACTCCTGGGAGGTTCAGGCTTTCAACTTTGTCCCTATCCCTTTGTAGAAGTTTCAAGATGTTTGGGGTAGATTTAATGGCAAGATGGTAACCAAAACTTCTAAAAAGAATCTGTAACTTATAAGCATAGGAAGGATGGTAAGGAACAGAACCACAGAATTTCAGGTCTTCTTTCTTATGAGGAAGGAGGCATTTGATTCTTATGAGGAAGGAGGCATTCGATTCTTATGAGGAAGGAGGCATTCGATTTTTGAAAACCATTCAAAAAAAATATTCTTATGAGGAAGGAGGCATTCGATTCTTATGAGGAAGGAGGCATTCGATTTTTGAAAACCATTCAAAAATCGAATGCCTCCTCCCTCATAAGAAAGAAGACCTGAAATTCTGTGGTTCTGTTCCTTACCATCCTTCCTATGCTTATAAGTTACAGATTCTTTTAGAAGTTTTGGTTACCATCTTGCCATTAAATCTATCCCAAACATCTTGAAACTTCTACAAAGGGATAGGGACAAAGTTGAAAGCCTGAACCTCCCAGGAGTTTACTGCATTCCTATCTTTTCTTCTACTGGGGATAACTTATACATTGGAAGCACATACAGGAGCATTAACCATAGAATTTTAGAACATAAAAAACGATGTTTCGAAAGCCAATCCTAATACTGCCTTGTCTATTTTGACAATGGAAGACACTTCTGCAGTTCCCCACTGGAATGAAGCAAAACGAATTGCTTCTTTTGACAATCGTTTTGCCCTCCGTTATCGTGAAAGCCTGGAAATTATTTTCAACTCTATGACTTGCAATTCCAAATCTCCTCTCTACATTCCGATGATCTGGAGATCAATTCTAAGTTTTGGCAACAAAAATAGGAAAAATTCAAATGTAGAATCTGGCAACAATCTTAGTCCTCCATTGGCATGATGAAGACCTAAGATAAGGTCGAAAGCTTCCAACTTACGAACTTTTTGTAAAAGTTTTCATTTAACGTAACTAGCGTGATCAAGTTACCTTTATTTGTTAATATTGTTACGTGTTTTGCCCATCATCGTCATGCTTATTTATATATTCCTGCAACAATAAATTGGATTACTAGCATAGTTTTACTATGTTCTGTATCAAACATATCAATTAAAAGCTGATTTATTAGAAAGATATGTAAATTTTATCAATTTCACATGCTGTAGTTAAGACATTAGGCAGTATTTCATGCTAATAGCGATACAAATGAAACTGATGCATAACTATCTCATATTATGCTCTATCATTAGGTTACATATACAGATAAAATCTCATCCATAACAGCGGCATTTATTTGCAATAACTCTTTACTATAACTTAAGAGAGGTTTAGACCTTGAATTTTGTGCCAAAATGTTAGGATAACCTTTAAGAAACAAAATTTTTAGTCTCATGTGAGGCTGGTATTTTTTTCTTACTCACTCTCTTTTTTAGCAGTTATCACCAATTCTAATTACACAGCATATTTATTAAGTATTTCCCATTTGACTGTGAGCAGAGAGGGTTGGAACACAGAAGCAGCTGAAATTGAGATCAGGCAGATCCGAAGGTAGAGGAGTAGTGATCCTTTGGGCCACTTATTCTCCCTTCGAAATATTTTCAGTGATACCTATATGACACTAACCTAATTCGAAATATTTTCAGTGATACCTATATGACACTAACCTAACTCCAGGAGAGGGGGAAGGGGATCTTCTGTAAAACAGTTATTATGTAAAACAAGTAGAATTTCCATAAACTTTACGGGTAAACAATAAAACTTGACAGGCACGTACAAGTGTTTCACAGCATGCCGTTCGTTACAAATCCCGAGCTGTGGGAAGTGAATGTCATTTATTTAGCCTGCCTGTGATTGACACTTACAATGATTTATTTATGTGTTTAGAAAGAGGGAGCCACCACTCTACTTTCCTGTGGTAGGAAGTGTGCAATAATAGAAGCATATGCAATTTTGTGGTATTCATCATCCATGACATGCCCTTGGCCAAATGGGCACTGAAATGCTTGACAGTGGATCAGGAGACATCAGGTTTCAGCAGCTAAGGCGATATTGCAGTGTTTTCCGTAGGACATGGTCAGTTTCTTGGCTCAACTGGTAACCATGGATACATTTGAATGATCTGTAGTCCCAAGTGGCACTCGAAAGAAGAGAGACACTGAGGTTTCCCTTGCCCAAATAAAATTTCGTGCCTAGAAGTTTGAAGCAATGGTGATGGTGTCTGTGTTTTGGGACAGAGGCATGCTAGTGCTAGCAGGTGGTAAAAAAAAAAAAAAAAAAAGATGCTGCCATCACAACACATTGTACATTCCTTCTGGACAAACTGAAGCAGAAACTGATATCAAAACACAGGGGGAAATTGTCAAAAGGGTTCTGTTATTCCGGCATAATGGTTGAGCTCACAACGCTGGCATCTCAAATGCAAAGTTTCGTGAAATTCACTTTGAACTGTTGGAACATCCTACTTACTGTATTTGGCACGATTTGATTAATATTTTTATCCAAATTGAAGAAACATTTGAAGGGAACATAATTCCAGTTCATTTCTGATGCCACATCAGATGTTGACACATAGTTTGAGGAACAACCATCAGATTCTTTATTTATTTATTTATTTATTTATTTTTTTTTTTTTTGAGGGCTTAAAGAAAAGCTGAAACATCAGTGTCAGGAGTAAGTTGACCTTGGGAGAAAATCTGTAGAATATAATTAATGTATTAAAACCATTCCTCTGACTATTCTTTCTATAAAAAAAAGCTAAGGACTTACCAGCGCCCCCTAGTACATAGTTCCAAAATAATTCCAAAAGTTAAATCACAGCATGCAAGGACTGTTCACACAGTTCTAACTTCAAAAAACAAATCATATCATTGTAATTTTGTCTTCATTTTTTTTTGACATAGTTTACCTAGATTAAAATAAATTTTATTTGTATCAAACCAGTAATGCTCTAGTTTTTTTACCCCAAAGGAAACGAAGCTTTTTGTTCTGGTCATTCAGTTAGTCATAAACAGTGGTCATGTTCTTGGCATCACATGAAAATTTTATCCATGGAGGTTACTGCTGAACATCCCTTACAAGGATTGTAGTGATGATCGCAAGAAACATCACAAACTAATATCAGATGGCACTTTCATGGAAGAAAATCTCCATATAGTGATTAATCTCAGTGTTGTGAATGCTGTGGGCAATTAGCAAGACAATCAGGAAAAAGACTTTTTTTTAATTCTCACAGGATCAAGACAATGATGGAATAATTGTATTTACATCAAGGAGAATTACATTTTAAAAAAATTATAATCACTTCATAGGATTTTTCTATGTATCAAAATACAAACTTAAACTACCTGCACTTAAAAATCCTGCACATCATTTATCATTCTAAGTGAAAACTTGTTTACCATAAAGGAATATGACAAAAAATTCTAGGATCCCTTTATCTTGTATATGGAAAAGTCCCAACTAGTCAACCTGCACTGAGATCAAATATGATAAAAAAAAGTGGGGAGCTGTAAGGTGACGGAGTCTGGCCCCACTAATTAATTTCATGTAGTAATGTTTTCTGTAATTATTTCTCGTTTCAAAGGCAATGTAATGTAAATTCAAACGCGTGTTGTCACGTGGTACGTTTCCTTTGTATGATGGATTATGTAACACCAAGCAAAGCACGTGACTAGCAGGATCCGTTGACCGCGACCGGGTCTGATGTATAGGTCAAAGATCACCACTTCTGGTGAATGGTGAATGGCTAACTCCCCATCAATAGGATTTCCAGAGGTGGAAGGGGGGGGGGAGAAGATTAAGGATATAAAAGGAAGCGACACGTTCTCGTTCTCTAGAGAGGATTTTTGCATTTCACCTCCCACGAAGTAAGACGTGTTGTACGCAGAGAGTGTCGGTTAGACCTCTCAGGGTTTTTCGTTTTCACTGACGGAATAGTCAGGGTTGTTCGGCGATAAGAGATCGACCGGAGGTTTTGACGGAACGACTCAAGTCCACATGATGGAGGGTCTTCAGAGATATCAGTGAGATAGTGAAGTGTTCGCTAATTGGAAACCTGTTGGCACGCAGAGATAGCCAATCGAATGGAAATTATTATTTCATCTATTAAATTTTGTTACGTCTAACCAAGGACTTGTTATTGGAGTTCCTCATTATCGTAGATCTTAAGAATTGCTGACTACATGCTCCGATATTTCAATGATCAAGTTTAACTTGATGGCTCTCAAAAGAACCTACATCAGGCCCGTTTGAGAGATTTGGATTCCGTAAGGCCTAGTGGCAGATCGAACTCAGCGGGACCTGACATATTGTGGCAAAGAACAAATCATCAGATAACATGAAATACTGAGAACAGTATTCATACAAGTGCTGATCAAAGAGTAATGAGACTGACTTTTTGCAAGGAATAAAAGCTGAGTAAGGTTCACATCCTGAACATTAAATGGAAGGAAGACCTGCAGGCATGTCTGGTGTTCTTCAACCTTGTGAGAAAAGAACTGTAGTACCTTGATGTTAATGACGTTTCATTTTGCTTATGCATAGGAAGCATGCAGTCAACTCTTGGACAACATTATGTGATAAAACATTCAAAGCAAACAGAATATAAATTCTGAATTTGTTTGTAACACTTACTACTGGTCATCCATGTCACACCTCTCAGAAAAATTGAAATTTTCATCGCCCTGGAGCGGGAATCAAACCTGCATCTCTTGATTTCCGTTCAAGTATGCTATCCATTACACCCCCCAGGACAGTGAAGTTCCAAACAACTGAGACTAAGTTAAGTTTGACGGGTCAAAATGTTATGAGGAAGAAACGATGCTTCAACTAGCAAAAATCTGAGGGTGTTCAGATTCCTAAGCTAAGTTTGCTTAGTCTCAGTTGCTTGGAACTTTACTGACTTGGGTGGCGTAACAGTTAGCATACTCAAACAGAAATTGGGAGATGCAGGTTTGATTCCTGCTCCAGGGCGATGGAATTTTCAAGTTTCCTGACAGGTGTTACATGGATGACCAGTAAGTGTTACATGCAAATTCAGAATTTATATTCTGTTTGCTTTGAATATTCTTCTATCAATTTCCCATGTATCATGAGGAATATTTCTGCCTTCACTGATTTATCATGTGATAAAGTTTTGTGTTCACCTCAAAAAATCGAGGAAAGAAACAGATGAAATACTTCAAGAAGGTTTTTTAAATTAATAAGCATAAGAATGTGTGAATACACATGCACAACAATCTTTGTAGGAATACCACTATTTTCAGCATATTTACATCAATCTTCGCGACATGAAAACATCGTGTACCTCTTTTTCTTATAAATAAATACATTTTTTAGAAGGATTGATCATTTAATAATAATTTATTGTACGGTAATTAAATACTATTTGTTTATGAAAATGTAACATTTGCTTTAAAAATATTATCAATAGCAACATTACTCAATCCTCCTAAAAAATATATTTATTTATAAAAAAAAAATGAGGCCCACGACGTTCATATCACGAAGAAATGTAAATGTAATGAAAATAGTGGTATTCCTATAAAGATTGTAGGGTAAGTGTATGTGTATTCACACATTCTTATGCTTACAAATTTAAAATCCGTTAAGCACTTTAAATTTTCCTAGAGAACGTTTTAGGTGTCTTTGACTCTATATCATCAAGTTAAAAACAACACTAACGAACTGCAAGAAGCCTTCAGTGGCGAAGTGAATTCACATGTAAGTGTGTTTTATTGACATTAAGAGTTTACGAAGGCAAACAAAATGTTGAACATCTGGCAAGGGAAGGATGTCCATCGACTTTATTTTTGAAGATTTGTTATTATTGTGAGTGTATTATCAGAGAGGAGAATCAAATAACAATTAGGCAGTCATCAGCAGTGGCATAGCAAAGGTGATGGAACCCGGAGGTAAGAAATATGATTTGCACCACTTGGATAACAACAACACAAACGACTGAGAATGTGGTTTCAGGAAGTGACTTGAGTATTGGTAAGCACCTACAAGAGAAAAGTTTTTTTCTAAACTAAATGCATTCTGAGAATTTATTCGAATCAAATTTAATTTTATGTTGAAATACACTGAAAAACGTTAATTTTAACTTAGATTAGACAGTGAAAAACTAATATACCGTACATATTTGCATCTAAGTTGAATGTTTCTGGAAGAAATCCTGCTTTCAAAGTGGGGGTTGGTTTACATGTGAGTCAGTAAAGAAAAAGGCTGAACTTGCAAAGTGTTACACGAATTTTCCCAGGGGACTTGCTGGCAGGCTTATATGGCAGCTCCCTGTGTGTCACTACACAATAGTTTTCTGACCTGCTGTCAGTTATATCCTCAGCTGTGTTCCCCACTTGGGGGAAGGGGGAGCATAGCTACAGATATAAACTGGTAGGTATGTTTATTCCACTCTCAAGACATTGTACAGAAACAGCACTCCTTCCACCAGTCAATGGCATACATGTGCCGCAGAAGGCAATATTTGATTTACATCAAAATAAAAAGAAAATTATGATTACAGATATTTTTTACATTTTGTTTTATGTATTTTACTTGTGTTCGTTGAAATATATATATATAAATACGGAGTGGGATCCAAAAGTTTGGAGACAGCACCTATCCATGACAATGCAAGTATGTAGTTAAAGTTACGGCATCTGAAATACATCTCTCTCCCCTGTAGTCAGAATGATTTGGCCCATGGAAAGTGATTGGAATGCACATGCAGATGTTTCCTGCTGTGGTTAGTCATCTGCCTTTTGCAATGTGAGAATTATGGCTTTTGAAAAGCAACGTTGTAACATTAAATTTTGTCAGTGTTTGGGTAAAAGAGTTGCAGATACCTTAGAAATGCTTTCGAAGGTGTACGGTCACTCTTCAATGGTGTGATCAAAGGTGTATGAGTAGCATCGACATCTCAAAGAGGGCCAAGAATCTATTGCAGATAATAAGCGCTGTGGTCAACCTGTGACAGCACGGAGTGAGGAAAACATTACAATGGTGGAGCACAGGTTCATCAGGATCATCACCAAACTATTGAGGAAATCGCTAACGCAACTAACTTATCGGAGACCACATGCCAGCGCACTTAGATGGAGGATCTTAACATGCACCACACGTGTCAGCACATTATCCCTTGCCTTTTGACCTCCGAACAAAAGGATGAATGGATGCAGATATCGGGCGAATTAATCGACAAAGCCGATAGCGATCCTACATTTTTGGATAACATCGTCACAGGTGATGAAACGTGGTGCTACTTGTTTGATATTCAGCCAAAGTGTGCTTCTTCAACATGGAAATCACAGTCTTCATTGTGATCAAAAAAATTCCGGCAAAGTCGCAGCAAAAAGAAAGTCATGCTGGAGGTGTATTTTTATTTTTTCAGCATTGCCCATTCCGATATTTATTCCTGAGGGCATAACAGTTAACAAGCAACATTATTTGGACATTTTACACCGCCTACGGGAGTCAATCTGTTGTAAATGGCCAGAGATGTGGCGAGGTGGACAATGGTACCTTCTACATGACTACGCGCCTGCACATTAGTCCCTACTGGTCACGGAGTTTCCCGCCAGAAATTGTACTAATGTTGCTTCCACATCCCGCCTATTCACCTGACTTAGCTCCCTGCAAATTTTACCTCTTTCCACTAATGAAACAAGATCTGCAGGAACGTTGTTTTGTGTCAAGAAATGAAATAAAAACAGCAATGCAGGAGGCATTATGAGGCGTTGCAAAACATGGCTTTCAGCAATTCTTTCAGAAGCTTTATGAGCACTGGCAAAAGTGCATCGTCGCTCAAGGGAATTAATTTGAAGGTGGTTGTGCATCGGTGTTTTAAAGTATTCAAAATAAGGAACTATACGCCAAGTCCCCAAACTTTTGGATTCTACCTCACACATATGTTAACAAATCTAACCGTTTTGCATTTCACTATTTATAGTGTGTAGTGGCACATGGAGAGCAGTGATCTCACATGTAAACAAATCGCTGGCAATTGCAGTGGGAGAATTCATGTAACATTTTGGAAGTACTTATAAAAAAAAAAAAAAAAAAAAATTAAATATTTTTTCAGCCAGAGTAGGATTCCTATGGGAATAGGTGCAACTAATATGATAAGAGCAAAACCTAATTCCATTTCAGATTGAGATTGTGGAATTTCTTGCTTCCAAATATGAAGGAATCCTCTCATTATTTCCCCAGTGGCACCAGATCTTTGGAATAGGGCATCTCGTAAGTCAGACACTAGATATATCATTTGGCTGTTGGGAAGGGGCACAACTAATCAGGCATCTCTCCTCCTTAGTTTTCATAGCAAGTGTGGGCATTTCCAGTCCTTACTCCCATCAGTTGTGCCAGTGCTGAAATCTTTAAATTTAAGGTTGACTTTATTTGTGGGTCAAAATATTTTACAAATTTTTAGCTGTTGAAGTAGTAAGGTGGTCAGCTTATACACAAGACTGGCATATATGCAATTATATATGGTGTGTTATCAGTCAGAGCTGGGCCAAATCAAGGAGCACTAAAAACACATAACACCTAACAAAACGCAAACTTAAAAAAAAAAAACTTATCACTACCCTTGTGACTGAGCAGTCTGAAGTGCTGGATTCTGACCATTCATTCAAGATGGGTTTGAGTCCTATGAGAGGAATGAGTGGTGTATTTGTCTGATGGTGCTGGCTCCATCCCTTTCCTGGAGCCAGTTGCCCTAAATTTGGGATAGGCAATTGCTCACAGCCCTTAGAGTTGCTCATGGTGGTCATTAAACTCTTGAAAAAAAAAAAGTGGTGAATATTAAATTGCAAAGAAATTTTCTGCACATGGAAAAGCATGTTTCCACACTATAAAATGTTTTGCAATTGCACGTTTTCAACTTTGGCAACATCATTTCAACCTTTTTTGGTGCCCCCATGGACTGGCTCTTGCAGGGAACTATCCCTCGCTGCCCATTCCTCCACTCACTATGTCTCTGGTTATCGGATGCAGTAGACATTTTGTATGGAAGCACCCAGACCATCGTGAAGAAGCACTTGAGTTGGTATCATGTGTGCTCTTCTTGGATTACACAGGTACCACAATACCTGTGGAATCAACACAGGTACTAACAATAGAGAAACTTTCATGCAAAAAAAAAAAAAAAAAGAAGTTAAGCTGCTCCATCATCATCATCAGTAGAACCTATACCTCACTCCATGTGAGTTATGGTTATTCAAACAATTAAAAAAGCATTGAGAGGTCACCATTTTAAGACTGATTGGTAATACAAAATAGCCCCAGGATGGTGCACATTTTGAGAAGTAGGGTTACAAACTAGGAAAAGTGCATTACATGTAATGGATAGTATTTTGAGAAAGAGCACATTGATGATTAAATGTTTCAGTCAGAAAAAGCAAGGTGAGTTTCATTACTTTTTGATCAGCATATATAAATGCATACTTCTCTAAAGTTACATCACATTTGCATTCCCAGAAGAACCATGTGAACCTCAAAAACAAACAGGGGCACCCTGGCACAGAAGGTTAACACATAGCTAAATTACAAAATATGTGGTCAAACTGATTATTTAAGCTTGAATTTCTGGACTGTGTGCAAAAGAACTCAATGGAATATAAAAGACTCCTCAAATATAGAATCCTATATTTGACAGGTCCTATTTGCATTTAATTACCAAAAGAATATTACAGTGTTATCCCTGTACTTTCTCCTTGCTGGTAAACTGGGTGGAAAGCATTGGATTTGTGCCTCCACTTTAAGCTATTCTGTATAACTAGTAATTTCTGAGTTTTACAGAAGTGATAACGCAGCTCTGGAAAAAGTCAACAAGAAAGCTGTCTTACAATATAATCACTGGAACTGTGTATTTTTGTTTTGCTTATTTCAATTATTAATTTACTTTCTTTCAGGGCTGTGACTTAGCCAAAAATAATGAAAATTTCTGCACAAACTCAAAGTGCAACTCATGTTTTGACATCAGTAGCTTTCGGCCCTTCTTCTTTAAAATAAAGCAATATACAGTAAAGCATTGATTATACAATTTTCCAGTGACCAAAATAAAAAATGCATAACTATTAAAAATGTACAGGGAAAACTTTTTATTTAGTTAGTTGTGTTGGTACCATTTCAGTTGAAGGAGGGGTCATGATATCTTTCACTTCCTGCAGTGCATAGCTAAAATTCACTAGCAACCCACTTCTAAAGTTTCAGCAAAGAGACTAACACCATTACCACTAAGTCTTTGCCTATCACCTCCCACCTCCTCCATTTCCCCTGTTTGAATAATTAATTATATTTTGAATCAACTTCTTGCCTCCAAATAAATTTAAGAATAGCTTTTAATGACAGTAAATTATCTGCAACAATTAAATAAGTTCAAATCTTTCATTACCTTTAAGTTGCTTAACCTTGAATTGGGAAACTCAACCTTGAACATATTAAGCCTTACAATGATCAGATCAGATCATGTGTAGAGGATTTTAAGAAGGGAGTGTCTGACCCCAGGTCTTAAACAACCCTTAGAAATAGGAAGCTAGGAGATTTGGGCTAGAGTGCCTGATAGGAAAGTGACATGGAAGGGTGGTAGAAAGGAGGAGGAAGAAGTCCTTATTTATAACCGGGGGGACAGTACCTGGGGCCTGATGGCTTAGCATGTCCATCCGACACACTGCAGATATTTAGTGGTTCGAGCATTCATACCTGCCTGGGTTGAACCTGAGATTTTTCCGGGGCAGTCACGAACGCTGACCACTAGGCCATCCATAGCCCACCTTACAATGAAAATCATTGGATTTCATTTAACTGTAAAACAGTTCAAGCTAACCCTAACAAGGCTTGGGTCTGATGCAAATACTTCTGAAAATCTTTGCAGAAAGAAAGAAAAACACTTGCAGAGTTTGTAATGAGGAAAAAAACTAGGCTATTGTACATGGAATGTATTCATATGACACTGTAATTTATATTTCCTACTTTTTCTTCCTTTGTTAAGTTGTCTTATGTCTGAATTTCTGATCCGGATATTTTAAGACATTACCAACACATTTTACACTAGAATGATCTAAACCTATTTTTATACTCAATATGCAAGAGGAAGGGAAAGGTTACTGAAACTACAATGTAACTTTTAAATAGAATAGTTATCTATACTTGCAATAAAAGGAACAGAACTTCCAGATATTGTTTATCATTATACTTGAGCTATATAAAATGACACATTTATCCAAAAATTATATATTAATATTGAGTATAAAAAGGAAAGCTGATGCAATATTTTCAACAAATATGCACAAGGTTCATTCTATCTACATGTTATACATGTAACAGCAACTACTTTTGAGTATCTGGAATGCAGTATATAGCAGTGGTGGAGCAATCCTTGTCTGATGGACACTTTTGAAACTCATAACAGTGTTACTTGACATTAGCCAAATGTAATCTTCATTTATTTGGCTATTTAACATCCATGTGAAAGCAGTGCATATGTCAGTTCAAATCTGAGGTCATAATCTTAAAAAAAAAAAAAAAAAAAAAACGTTTAAAATTGATCAAAACTTAAAAAAAATACCACACAAAACTCATAAATGCAAATCACTGAGCAATGAGAAATATAGTTCATGATTAACCCCTTTCTTGTCTTTACTGGTTAAAAATCTTGCAGAATACATCCCTTCTTTTTGCTTGTAAGGTTTCCTTTTGAGTGTTATGTCTGACTAAGTGGTTCACTAACATGGCCATTTTGTGGAAGTGAGACAGGAACTAGTCATAATCTATTCTGGAATTTGTGTTAAAATGATTTATTCATGAACTATATGCAAGATTTGTGTTGCACAATAACACAAGATAATAAAATAAGCCTGGGCTTTTTTCTAATATCAAGTTATACAAGGTCTGATCAAAAAGTATCCAACAGCATTTCCTCCTCCTAAACTAGACAGAGCATGGTGCTGAGACTCAGTGGTATGCAACCTTGGACTTTAGTGTTCATGTGTGAATTTTTGTCATGCTGCTGGCTGCCTGGAAGTGAAGGTTTGGCATTTTGACCTCCATGACTGTCACATTCTTGTCTTATGTCCCAATAACACAGGGTTGAGCAGAGAATCTGCATTAAATTTTGCCACAAACTCTGCCACACACCATTTGAAACAATTCAAATTATTAGAAAGGGTTTTGGTTATAAAGCTATGGGTGCAACACAAATCGAGGAGTGGTATCATCTCTTCAAAGATGGATGGATGTCTGTTGAGAGTGATGAGCATTCAAGAAGGCCCCCTTTCGAGCAGGAATTCTGAAATGATCAAGAGAGCATGCTGTAAACAAGGAGTACTATCAGACAGTTCTCCATTGCCTATGAGATGCAATGTGGTGGAAGAGACCTGAGCTATGGCAGTAGCTGCACCATGACCATGCCCTTGCCCATTTGTCTCACAGTATTCAGGCCATTTTGTTCAAATACCGGACCCTATACTCTCCAGACATGGCTCCTCATGACTTCTGCTGGCTGTTCCCAGAAGTTGAAAATGCCTTTGAAGGGAAGAAGATTTGAAGACAAAGAGGAGATCATAAAGAATGCAACGCAGCACCTGTTGGCGATCCCTAAAAGGGACAATACTTCAAAAGCTATCTAGCCAACAGCACAGTAAAAGTTCATGCACACGCATTTAAATCAAAGGTTGTGCACCACTGAGTCTTGGCACTATGCCCTGTTTAGCTTAGGAGAGGAAAAATGCAGTTGGATACTTTTTGATCAGACCTTGTACAAGGAATGAGTTATACAACTTTTTCACCAGCAAAGACAAGACAACTGTTAATAATTATGAAAAACTTTTTCCCCCATTGCTAATTGATTTTTGAATGCATTTGAGTCTTTATACAGTATAAAGTTTTTAAAACTGTTCTTGTATGTTTATCGAATATTTTTGCCGATACTTGAAAATTGCATCGCCCTAGAGCAGGAATTGAACCTACATCTCCAGTCTTCCATTTGAGCATGTTATCTATCCATTACACCACACAGAACAACAAAGTTTCAAATATATATCGTTTTTAAAGTTTTCTGAAGAGGGGGCTACATGGGAAAACAGTGAAGATATGACACATTCATGCAAACAATGACATTAATATTGCCTTCCACGTATATGTGAAGAATGAGTTTTTCAGAGAATTAATTTCCCACAGATGTGTAAAACAAAAAAAAAAGAACAGATTACTTTTTGACAACAGCACTGAAGAAGTTATCTGCTATCAAAAGCCAGGGCTACAGCATTAGAAACCAACCAACAGAATTAGCAGATTTATTAAGATATGGGACAGTTGTGGACTATGCAGGTCTGAGGTGGATACTATTGTAGAACATCTAGGTTTCGACTGCTCAAGATAGAAGACCAAAGAAACATTTGGAATTGGCCAGATTATATCTACAATTGGAGCATTGAGAAACAGCTTGCATAGACTGGGTTTTGAAGTTGAGAATAATTCCATACCCTGTTGATCCAGGTGAACTAAATAGAATGAAGGTATTTTTTTAACACTGGCAAAAAAGCTTTGAAAGAAATAAACCATAAATTGATGCCTACTCCCTTCTGAGAAGCAGAAAGGAAATAAAAACTATCATCGTCATCATGAATTCAGTGTCAACAAACTTTAAGTACTGAATTCAAAGCATTGAGAACAGTTCTTGTCAGTCGACAAAAGGCCCAAAAACATCTGCTATTAAACAAAAGCTCAGAAAAAAAAAGAATCAAAGGACATTTCAACAGAATATAACGTCTCAAAATACAATGAACTTTATCTTGATCACATGGTAGTGAGAAAATTTGTTCTTTCCTCTTTATTAGGAAAGTTACATTTACAAGCTGTAGATATTGCCACTGTCAACATTGTGTAGTGGCAAATGGAAGATTGACATTGCTGGCAACAGTTCTGTTCAGAAATGCCATGTTTTTTGCATTGTAATGGGTCAGCACCATGTGTTACACTCTAGTCACTTTGTTCATATCCTATGTTGGTATCCACCATGGCATCTCATCATATGAATGCACATCGCGTACAATGTCAAGGGTAACGTTGGTTTGGTTAGTTGGAGTTTAGTGGCACAAGGGGGCCTCGAAGGGCCAAAGAGCACCAAAGCAAAGTCCAGGGTAACAACAACACCTTATGAGATTCTCAGCGGTTTGAATAATTCTTGAAATATTTGCCATCAGCCAATGTGGATGGCACTATCAACAAACTGTGCATATATCTCATGCTTAATACTTATGGCCTCTTTAACTGTGGAACACTTATAAACATTTGTAAAGGCATTCACAAACTTATGACACCAGGATCTGACAATGCAGAATATAGTGTGACTCATACAATACACACAGTGACATCCAGTGAATTTCCATAGAAAAAGTTCTTTGGTATGCTGGAAACAAAGCTCCGATCAAGCCCCATCAAAACAATTATTATGTGAGCGCCTAACAATCTCTTTTAACAACACAAGTAGGAGTATTTTCTTCATCCAACTTTTTTTTTTTTTACTGGGTTTAGACAACCATAAGTAAATTTAGGGGCTATAAGCAGTCACCATCCCTAAACTAGGGCCACTGGCTCCAGAAAAGGGAAACAGCTAGTACAGTAAGACAAACATACCATCCATGCTTCACTTGAGAATCAAACCCAGGCCCACTTGGATGAACAGTCAGAAGCCAGAGCTTAAGACCACTGCACCATTGGAGCGGCATTTTATCCATGAAGACAGCCTTTGATAAATTAACAAAAGTAGCTTTCCAACCCTCTTTTGTATATACCTGATAGATTCAGAAGTTACAGTTCAGGAAAATTAACACTTCATGAGCCAGAAAATGGAATTCTTTATTTAGATAAATATGGTGAAATATTTTAAATTGAAAGATGCATAATTTTTAAGAAGTTGATAGCACTAAATTTCACATGTATATGAAAAAATATTGAAAATTATAATTTATGATCTACTTTTGAATCCCAGGACAAAATAAGTGCATTTCAAAACTTTTCTTTTTCACCGAAAGTCCCTGTGGAACTTTATTTCATAATTATATAGATTATAGGATTATAGTTCAAATTTATATATCATATGCTGCTACAGAAAGAAAACACAATTACAGAAATAATATGGATTGTTAGAAGTTTTACTTATGAAGATAACCATGTAAAATAAATAATTCATTTTCTGTAGACTGATTAAAACTTAAGAATATCAAGTCTAATTATCATGTATTATCCACAGATGTTTAGAAACAAGCATAAATATCCTTGAATTTGGTAGTTCATCAGCTTTTATCCCAAAGTTACATGTTCATATGATCAATACAGATGGTAAGAAATAAATGAAATTTTCATACTTGGTGAGAAACAAAATAATGTTTTCTCAATGAAGATGCAGATAACACACAAAAAAACTTTAAGTTTTAAAATGCTGTTACACCCACTTACGGAAACAGAGATTTCATAGGTTGTATGAAACTGAACTCCCAGTAAAAAAACTTTTCACTCAACAAATACTTAACAACCTACATGCGCACAGAACAGACTGGGCTTTGAGGAAAGTAACATGGTTAAATAAAACTTGAAATTCACAACTACACAAACACACTGGGTAAAAATTATAAGTACTATATTTTCAAAATTCACGACGACACATTGAAAATAATGAGGAGTAAGAAGAGGAGATGGGAGTTGGGACTGTTATGAACTTCATTAACAGGTTTCACAAGTTATATAGATTTACACAGCATTCATGACTAAACCACACTTTGACAAACTGTTACCAAATGTCTCAAGTCTTCTGATGCTTTTCATGAGTTTTCAGATGCATCTGGAAAGAATATCGCCAACGGAAAGTTCTCCCACAGTGACTGCAAACAAAAGCATTTGGCGAGTGCATCAACAGATGCTGTTTAAGCAGGCTACGAGATTTGAATGCTTTGGTGCACACTGGGCAAGGGTGTTTTGGAGGGGCATGCACAATGAAGTGCTGTTTCAAATTTGGCAGCCGTTCAAATGATTTTCCACAGTAAGGACAAATATATAACGTGCTTCCATCTGAAAAGGAAAATATGTATTTGAATCATTTATTATTTCATAGAAATACATTGTACTGAACTGTAAAAAAAAAAGTGTGTACATGTGCAGTACTCAAATAAACTTATGGGGAGAAAATATTGTTAAATAATATGTCAAAATCAGTATTTCATTAATTTTTTTCACAGAGGAGTTTAGTAAAGCATTCAAAATAACCCTAAATAAAGGTTCAAAAATGGAAACTTGCTATTTTGTACATACATCAGAATTCTGTTTATAAATAGTTTCTGAGGACACACATACACACAAAATAATAACGGAAAAAAATCATCATCTGAGTTCAAAACCAATATGTCTTCAAACAAGCTTTTAAAACTTTCAAAGGAAAAGGCCTTGGGCAACAGAACATACATCCTACAAAATTAAATTTAAAAAACAGATAAGCAGTACTTTAGTGCTTATTGCTTTACAGAACGATTTTCCATAAATTGAAAATATTTTTTTCCACCACATGACTTAGAAAAGCTGATTTAGTTTAGTTTTGTTTACCATGAACAATATGTAATGGTGAAATATTTGAATTTTAATGTTATGTTTAATAAAATAATATTTTGTGACAGCAATGGATAGAAGAGCCTCATTAAGAGTATGGCTGTAGTTTCTTCATCATTTCATTCTGTTCATTACAGATGATATGAGCTGCAATTACTTTTTTAACAACCTGGTTTAATAGTCCTAGGAAGACACATTACTAAATTTATACGCATATTTATATTTTTGAATTCTTTCTACATGCAATAATCAATGTATGAATATAAAAGAAAATGTTATGCATTTCTTTTGAATGATTTTCATATTAATGAGATAAATTCAAATTAATAATGACAAATTTTTGGAGTTAATAAAAAAATAGATAGAATTAAAAGTACTTAAATGAAAATGGCAAATAAACATCATGTTTCATTCACATACATTTCATACCTTATGAAGAAAATATGCCTGAACGATTATGAGGAACTATTACAGTAGCATTGTTCATTTTTCAAAGTGCACCCTATGTTACAAACATACACTTTTACAATATATTCTTTTTGTGGAAAATGGCATTTTATCATCTTGAAGTATTGTTAATTTGCACTTGATTACATTTATTTTTACATTTGCATGTACAACAGCTTCTGAGTTTATGCTATTTCAATTTTACATGCATGCCACAAATATCTACGGTTTACATAAAAAACAAAAACAAATATGGCAGCAGCATGAAACAAAAGGCAAAACAATAAAATCTATCAAAATTTTGTTGTGAGAACAGTTCATAAGTTCCACTTCACGATATAGGGTGTATTATCTCCCCTTATTGAATGTAAGAATGCAACATTTTAAATCACATACTTATTCATTCTAAGGGGTATGAAGTTTTAATGCTACAGTGAATGAGTATGTAAAACGATCAACTCCACAGCTGCAGCAATGATAGTGGCCAACATTATTAGAATTAAATCATTTAATGCAGAATGAAACAAACAAACAAAAAAGATAGCATTTCACATTTCTCACATTTAAGTTATTAAAATAAATAATAAAATTGTTTTATGATAAAAAACATGAACATTACAAAATATGTTCTACATTGATCACATAGTTAAGACAAAATAGTAGAAATTAAACAGTAAGTCCTGAAAGTAGTTTCCCAGAAATCTATCTCCATTTTTGAAGTTAATCAAATTAAATGTCAGACAATGTCAACACATTTAAACTGTCTAATGGAAATACAGTAATGTGTAAAAACTTCGGTATCAATTCCCATTTTAAAAAATCTAAAATAATTTATTTTTAATTTTTCACAAAATACTCCACACATTAAGACTTCCATATGATAATTTGAACATAAATAAATGCCAAAAATAACTTTCAGATCTTTGATATAGACATTTAAACATGCCTAGAACAACCATTCAGCTTTGTAATTCAACATTATTTTATGAATGCAGGATCTGGGAAGTTAAATCATTCAACATCATTTTATGAATGCAGGATCTGTGGGAAGTTAAATCATGCTACAGTCACTGACTTTCAATATAAAAAATCTTCTGAGCAGGAAAATTACTTTATGGCTTCTATGTTGTGCATGAAAATGCAAACTTCCTGTAGAATGTGCTTATGCACTTATCCGTGATGAATTAAAACCTAGAAATGACAACTGAAAAAAATGGTATGAATAGTCTTTCTTTGCTAGTAAAACACACACACACACACACACACACACACACACACACACACACTGTATGTCTTCAAATTTTTGGAAATAACTGAAGAACAGCAGTGGATGATGGATGAGAGTGGAGTGCTAACCTCTCTGTTATCTTCTTGTAGCAAATGAAAATGTTGTTTGTCATGTGTATGTATGTGTTTACATTTTCGCTCTTTTTTACATATTATATCATTACAAACACTATATAATATATTCATGAAAGAAATTATTTTCTGAAAAAAATAGATGGCATACTGTTAACAAGAAAGAAAGCTGTGGTTGACAGCATGACTAATATCTTTTTTTTATATTTTTCGGTGCCACTGGTCATTAAAAGTAACTTGGTATGACATTCAAGAAACCCAAAATATCACATGCTACCTTATTACTCTGCCACAGTGAACTTGTTTTCTACACAAGACTTATGCTTTGATTGCCGTGATGACAGGTGCAGCATCACCACCAATGGAAAAATCTTTTCTTACCAAAATTTAAAGATTCATATTCCTTTTGCTAATTCACAATAAAATGAGTGAGAAAAAAAAAAAAAAAAAGCCTGTTTTTTTATGTGCCCTAAGATATTCTGTTTTCCTAATTTTGGTATTTTATGGGAATTTTTCAAGCTGATAAACACATAATACATTAAATATGTAGTCCTTTTACTTCATAAACTGATTTTACATTTGCCATGAAAGGAAGGAAGTTAACGATTTTCTACAAAAAGCACATTAAGTTACTGCTGCAATACTTGAAAAATATGACTCAGTAAGATATATGCATTAGGCAAGTTCATGGTGAGTGGTTGCTAACCAAACCAAAGCAACAATTTCAAGAACAGAAAATCAAAAACAGATTATGACATCAGTATAAAAGTACAAAACAACAACAAACCCTGTTATGCTAAGGGGGTTTTCTAGATCATGGAACACATGATTTAAGGAACTGAAATGCATCATTTACAAACAGAGTAACATTAAAATGGCTTGCAATGGGAAATGACACATAGGCGAAACCACATATAACAAGCACGCATAATACGAAGTTCTGCAATAACTGAATATTGTTATAGAGATCCCTTGAACATCATAATATTCACTCTTGTTATTTTTACCACATATCATGAACAATGATTTTTGGAGAAACTGCATACACCGAAGTTCAGCAAGATTATCAGTAAACAAAATAAGTGGCATTCACCCAGTTTCTTCACTGAAAAACAAAGAATTAGTGGCTGTTGACAACACCTTGCGGTTCCCCTTACAGATAGGTCAGTTCACGCGAAGACAAGAATGTTTCAGTTGCTTTTTACCATCTTCCCCTTCCCCCCTCTTCTGCAGGGCTTGCTAAACATGCATCTCCTTGGCAAATGCTGTCTTTTTCCTCTCCCCTCACAAACTTTCAATCACTGAATCTTTCTTTAGAAAATCTTAAGAGCTTATTTTAGATCTACAATCATCTTGACCACTGCATCACAGGAAGTTGAAAAACATTTAACATTTAATACAGCAATCATAATAAGTACAAAACAAGCAAGAATTGGCTCATGTACCCGATGCAACCAAGTAACAAGTAGAATTTCAATTTTTTGTCAGTTACTTTAGTTTTTACAGTTTTAAATGTTTTGCTTATTGCAAATCTCATATTATAGTTTTCAATGAAATATCATTTACCATTGATTAATTGTTAAATAGCTTATGATTGGCCAACTTTAATCTGATGTTATGTAAAATACCAAAAACATAGCTCCCCCCCCCACACACACACACACACTTTTTTTTTTATCTGTAAGGTTCTAACAAAGTTTGCACATTTCGAATGTTTTTTATTCTTCAACTTCCTTATACATGGGTTTGACTGTATTTTTAAGTCACAGAAAACATTCTTAAAAGGATGGAGTTATTTCCGACTGAACATTCATGGCTGATGGCAGGGCCAACATTAACGTTTATGACACCTGGTGCAACAACACTTTTCAGTGCACCCCACATGCTTTTTGCTTTTGGGTGTGTGTGTTTTTTTGTATGATTTTTAAGCCATATATGGCAAATATATAACATAAATAAACGATCGCACGAATTGATCCCAAGGTCAACACTAAAAACAACACTCCTTTTTGTGCTTAACTGTAAGAGCATGCTATTGTGATGATTTGGATTGTTCCAGTGAGAGCAAGACCTTTCAATGTCTCCAGTCATCATCACTCAGAGTCTTGAATTACAATACTTGCAAGAGTTTTTTCTTATATGCTGTAACATTTTGCAAAAGAAAAAAAATTCTGCTCTGTGCCTTTCTGAACTTGGCACTCAGTGCAGTAACACCACTTGAACTGCCCTAAAACCAGGACTGGCTCCTGGTTTAGGATAGAATTTCAGATGTTTATAGGTTGGGGTGTTAATGGATGTTATGTGATGGTGCTTCAAGGTTGGCCTGGACTTTTTATTGTAACTCTCCATGTCCTGTATGGATTTTGACAGAATTTATATGGTAAATATGTGTGAGCTTCCCCCTTAAACTAGTAATGGCTCTTTCCATACAGCACATGGAAGGTGCATTGTTGAAAGTTTAGTGTCTGTAGAGGTGTCAGTCAGTGTAGAACATCATTGTATTAATATAGAACAGCACTGAAATGGAGAAGGTGAAACCCAATGAAATTTTGTCAAGATCGCAAGCACAGTATTGGAATAAAATGACAGGGTTAGTACTCATTTTCAGAAATTGAAAATAAGGAGTTTCTAAGGACTTTTTAAGGACCTTAAAACCAATTTTTATGGACCTTACTTAATTTTATCAGGAGTTATAAGTCAATTTTTATCACTTTTAAGAGGGCATTCATATTAAAAAAAACACTATTAAAACATACTTTTAAAATAGTAAAGATCGCTTAAGTAAAACGATTTTTAATCATTTATAATAATGTGTCTCTAAAATTGTTTTTATATTTACGTGTCTCTAGAATTGTTTTTCCACTTTCCTTTTGCCCACATTGTTTTCTTTGGTAATAGCCAAATCAAACTTTTATCTCCTTTTGAATCTTGTAACTGACCTTGTTTTTTGTTCACAATACTTTTTCCAGGCCCTTTGAACTTCAACTTCTGAGACACTTTCACTATGTCTTTTTTCACAATTTTATAAAAAGATTGACAACTCTTAAAGCTTCTGTTTGTTCAGCCATGTTAACAGCAGACTTTTCCAATTGGATTAAATCCTTTTCTACCTTAGACCATTTCCATCTCAGTTCAGGCAGGCATGACCAACATGTATGTGTCAGTTGACCACCCCCAATTATTATTATTTTTTTTTAATTATGGAAGCTACTCCTAATAGAGGTACAAAATACCGCAAAAGGATTTTTCATAAAAAAAATTTTTGGTCGAGCCACAGCATTTTGAAAATAGGCAAAAAATACACTCGTGACAAAAATCATGTGAAACGCCAAATTTTTAAGTGCACACTGCTCCTGTAACAGGTAGGGACTATTTTTTTTTATTTTGAAGCTATTGAATTGGCCTTTCTTTAAATTCACAGAAATTGGTCAAACAAATGTTGCCAGATGGAAAAAAAAAAATACATTTATCACAAAAAAATTTATTTTCCACAAATTTAGGATTGTTTTTTTTTTTTTTTTAGAAAAAGACTTATCAGGTGGGTAAGTGTGCCAATCTGCACCCCTACTAGAGCTATCTTAGCAGTAATTTTATTTTTATCCTGTGATGCTTGTAACTCATAAAATTAATTTTCAAAATATACAAAATTTCAACATTTTTGAATTGCAATATCTCAAAAACCCCATTTTTAAAAATTCTGAAATTTTGTCCAAACAATGTCCTAATGGTAGGTAGTTTACTGGGGGAGTCAGGTTACTGGATTTTTGCCTTGAAATTTTCTTACATATTTTTGAAAGTGACACTTTTTTTCAATTTCTTTTCTTCCAATTTTTAAAAAATGGCACTTTTTTTTTTTTATTTTGAATTCAGTGAAAAAATGAGAACTGTAAACATTATTTAGTAAATTTTTAATAGCAGGAGAACAGAATTCCCGGCAAGGCTCGCACTAAGCATTCACCGTCGCCAAATGTGACTAAATCTGAAAATGGCAAGAAAAAATTAGTAACAGTGAAAACGGTGGTGAATGATTTTATGAAACTTGGGCAATTTTTGACTCATGGGTAAACTGCAATTTTCAGCAATTTTTGGGTTAAACTGCAGCTGATGTGATTTCAAAGTTTGATTTTCCAAAGCTGTGGCACTGAAAATGGTACTGCCTGGGGCAATTTTTATGGAGTACTGTGAAACACCTATTAAGACTACTTGAGAGTCATTGGGATAGTCAATGAAAATAAGAGCTACTGAAGGTGAGGGATTTCGAGAGGGAAGAAACTCTTCTGTAATTTATGAGCGAATCCAGAGAAATGGGATAGGCAAGGTTAAACAGTCTGCAGCACATAGTCCAGTGTTGGTGTTGCACTTTGACTTTGCTCAAAACTGATCTGTAATTCTACCTGATGAAGTGCAAAGTTACAACTGGCAAACAATGTCAAGATCTCACTCTTTACATGCATTGCATACTTTCTAAATGAGACTAAGTCTTTTGTGGTAGCATGCAATGATATAAGCCATGACACAGCACATGCTCTGTGTGCTATTCTGCTCATAAAAAGTAAACTTGCTAAGACTTGTCCTTTGGAAGAATTTAAAACAATTGTTTACATCTCCGATGGAGCAGCCGGGCACTTCAAAAACAATTATCGGTTCTATGAACTTATGAATGGGGACCCAAATGTAACAAGGAAGTGGATTTTCTCAGCCACAGGCCAATGCAAGAGTGTGTGTGATGGTGTGGGTGGCCTGTGAAAACATTTTGCTCCATCTGAGATGTAAACAATTGTTTTAAATTCTTCTACAGAAAGAAGCTTCACACGCTATAAGACATGCACCTTCATTTGTTGAAACTCTCTCCCCCTTGATCCCAAAGACTAAACTTCAACTCCTCACAAATTATGAAGTTCAATCCTATTGAACCAGCAAAGTAGAAGAGTGGGATACAGTAAAATCTGTTGTTGGAATACAGTCACGGCATTCTTGGTTAGTACGAGGAAATAAACCATCAATGGCCAGAACAGTCTGGCACCCACATAAAAGCAGTGCAATTTTCAAGCCAACAACAACAAAAAAAAAACATTTTCTGTGAATGATTTTCAAATAAGAGAATTAATAGGACGCATTTATGATGATAACTGGTAAATGGATAGGACAGATTACAAACATATCTAAAGAATTCGAGGACATAATAGTATCTTTCATGCACCCTCATGGACCAGCCAGAAGTTTTTGGTGGCCAGAAGAATGTCGCAAGAAAACAGGTCATGTGTCCAGTGCCCTTAAAAAATGTACTTCTAAAGGTGAATGGCCCAACTCCTGTTGGACGTTCTGCACGACTTCATACCTTTGATGAGAAGGAAATAAATAAAATCCAGCAGCTTTTCTCAGTTTGAATAATTTGTAGTTATGATGGTAAGCTCATAATTTTTTTTTGAGGCCTTTTTTCTTATGTAAATAGAAATTGAATCTTAACTGCAATTGAGATAATGTACTGTATGTGTACAGACTACGGATTTTAAAAAAATTAAACATGTACATAGGTGGCAATTATTAAAAATCATAAAAATGACTTTAAAATATAGATTGACACTGCAATTTGGAATATATACTCAGGTAAACTTTTCAGAAATATCTTTCATCAAAGTTTTTTTTTTTTTAATAATAACCCAACCATGAGGTTTGAACAGGAGAGAAGTGCATTTTCAAAAATTTGTAGGAAATTTTCAAGGCAAAAATCCAGTAACCTGATTGCCCCAGTTAACTACCTACCATTAGGACATTATTTGGACAAAATTTCAGAATTTTTAAAAATGGGGTTTTTGAGATATTGCAATTCAAAAATGTTGATTTTTTGAAATTTTGTATATTTTAAAAATTAATTTCATGAGTTGCATGCATCATTTGGATACAAATAAAATTACTGCTAAGACAGCCCTAGTAAGAGTGCAGGTTGGCACACTTATCCACCTGATGTCTTTTTCTTAAAAAAAAAAAAATCCCAAATTTGTGGAAAATTAATTTTTTTTGTAATAAATTTAGACTTTTTTTGCCGTCTAGCAATATTTCTTTGATTGATTCCTGTGAACATAAAGAAAGGCCAATTCAATAGCTTCAAAATAAAAAAAAAATCAAGTCTCTACCTGTTATAGTACAGGAGCAGTGTACATTTAAAAATTTGGTGTTTCATATGATTTTAATCATTGGTGTATTTTTGCATTTTTCAAAATGCTGTAGCTCGACCATTTTTTTTTTTTTTTTTTTTGTAAAAATCCTTTTGCAGTACTTTATTTATACCTCTATTAGGAGCAGCTACCATAATTTTTTCAAAAAAATTGGAGGTCGTCAACTTACACCCCTTGCCTGAATTGAGATGGAAAGGGTCCTTAATCCTTTTACAAGGCTGCCACTCGGTTAAAGCAGTAAAAAAAGTTGAAAAAGTAACCAAAATTATTTCAAAAGTAACCAAAAGAAACCTATCTATTGCGCAAACAGTAACCCAAAAGTAACCTATTCTATTTCGCAAAAAGTACCCAAAAAGTGTGTGTGTATATATATATTTATATGATTGTATTCCAAGGGACAGGAAAAGACCCAGAAGAAGACCACATGGGAGATGGGTGGATGAAATTCGAAAGTATGCAGGGGTGACATGGAGGAGACTGGCACAAGACAGACCGTTGTGGAGGAAACTTGGGGAGACCTTCGTCCAGCAGTGGATTGATAATGGTTGACAATGATGATATATATAAGGTCAGGTGATGTGTAACATCACAGCCTCTCCTTGACAAATGTCGACCCCGCCTTCTCGTGGTGCATCCTGTTCCCACTAAAGGGGCTCTGACGACCGCCAATAGCGGTATAACTATACCATCGGGATCAGAGGAAATGCTATCCCACACTCACCAACCCGCTTGGCCAGCGTGGTGAGTTATGGCCAAACCCCTCCAAAATGACTCTACAACTTAAATCTTGGCCCTCAGTCTCCGGCAGCTGGAATGTACCTGGCCAAGGCAGCGGCCAGTGCGACATGAAGGCAGAGGGTGCTAAGAATCCCCGGAGGACCGGACTAGGCTGCCATTTGATGCTGACCTTGGCTACCTATAACGGACGCTCCCTATCTTCTGATTCAAGGCTTCTTGAATTGGAAGAGGAACTACAAAGGATCAAGTGGGACATCGTCGGGCTAAGTGAGGTAAGGAGAAAAGGAGAAGATCTCATTGAACTGAAAAGTGGACATCTCTTCTATTATCGTGGGACAGATACTGGCAGAACTAGTGGTGTTGGATTTATAATAAACAAGAAACTGAAGGATAAAGTGGTAGAAGTTGAAAGTTCCTCTGACAGAGCTGCACGACTCGTTATCCAACTATCGAGAAGATACCAGGCTCAGATTATTCAAACTTATGCACCCACCACAAGTCATCCTGAAGAAGAAATTGAAGAATTTTATGAGGAAATTCGTCATCTAAATAATAAAGGTAAGCAGCACTTGAAGATAATTATGGGAGATTTCAATGCAAAAATAGGGCAACGGCAACAGAATGAAACTTCAGTAGGTAAATTCGGTCACGGCAACAGAAACCAGCATGGAAATACTCTCGTTGAGTTTGCAGAGGCAGAAGGATTTTTCATCTTGAACTCCTTTTTCAAGAAAAAGCCACACAGGAAATGGACATGGAGACATCCAATTGGGACGACAAGTGAAATTGATTTTATTATGTGTAACAAAAAATTCGTCATCGAAGACTGCAGTGTGCTGAACCAGTTCAACACAGGTAGTGACCATAGATTGGTGAGATGTAAGATGCACCTCAACACTAAACTGGAACGTGGCAAGCTCATAAGACAAACAAAATGTATTGACATAACCAACCTTAAAAAACACCATAATACTTTCAAGTTGGAACTGAAGAACAGATTCTCTGCTTTAGAAGGCCTAACATCTGAAGAAGTGGATATTTCGGAAGTTAACAGAAAAGTAACCAAAGCTCTAATGGAAACGGCAACAAAATTAGCTGGGTCTAAGAACAAGTTGCATGTGAACAAATTATCAGGAAAAACCAAAATGTTGATGCAAAAAAGAAGAGAGATGAGGACAACTAAAGAAGATGTGACTTCCAAAGTGGAATATATAGAGCTATGCAAGACAACACGAAAAAGTATCACTGAAGACGTAAGGAAATTCAACTGTGAGCTAGTGAGGAAAGCAATTGAAAACAACCAAAGCCTTAAGATAGCAAAGGGACATCTCAGTAAGGGAAGAAAACAGATTATGGCTCTGAGAAAAGAAGATGGTTCTATAACAAGAAATAGAGGCAGAAATTTTGACAAGAGTGAAAGATTTCTACTCCAAATTATATGAAAGGGATGATACATGTACTCCAGACATCATGAAAGATACCAGTACCAGAGTTCTTCCAGTCCTCCCAGCAGAAGTTGCTCATGCAATCAAGAACATGAAGCGGGGGAAAGCTCCAGGAGAAGATGGAATTACTATAGACATCATACAAGAAGCAAGTGGAGAAATTGAAACAGTACTCGCCAAAATTTTCACTCGATGCCTTAATGAAGGGAAGATTCCTGAGGATTGGAACAATGCTACAATGATCCTGCTACATAAAAAAGGTGACATTGAGGATCTCAGGAACTACAGACCTATCAGCCTCCTATCAGTGGTTTATAAAATCTTCACTAAAGTTCTTTCACACCGCTTGAAGGTAACACTGGACATGGCTCAACCGAGAGAACAAGCTGGATTCAGGAGTGGCTACAGCACAATAGATCATATCCATGTACTGAGAGAACTAATTGAAAGAGCGAGGGAATATGAACTTCCATTGTGCATGGCTTTTATCGATTATGAAAAAGCCTTTAATTCGGTGAAACCATCAGCAGTTACCACGGCTCTGAAATCCTGCGGTATTGAAGATGCATACATTAATATTATTAATAACATCTATGAAAATGCAAGTGCAAAGATTCGGCTGTTTGAAAATACAACACACATAAAAATTGGAAAGGGAGTGAGACAAGGTGACACCATATCTCCGAAGCTCTTTAATGCGACATTGGAAAATGTCTTTCAATCACTGAACTGGGAAAACAAAGGGATAAAGATTAATGGAGAATATCTAACCCACCTTCGTTTTGCTGATGACGTAGTCATTTTTGCAACTACCCCATCAGAGCTGCAGAGTATGATCCAGGAAATTGCTGACAAGAGTAAAGAAGTGGGATTAAAAATGAACTTTCAGAAGACAAAAGTGATGTTCAATGCTTTTACAAGAAATGAAGATTTATCGATTGATTAGAGAAAAACTTTAGATAACAGATACGTATGTTTATCTTGGACAGCAGATATCAAGTGAGGGTCACATTGATGAAGAAATTAATCGGCGTACAAAACTTGCTTGGAGAGCTTTTGGAAGAAACAGCATAATTTTCAAGAGCAATATGCCATTATGTCTTAAAAGAAAAGTGTTTGATCAATGCATCCTTCCAGTGCTTACGTATGGTGCAGAGACGTGGACCTTAACTAAAAGAGACATACAAAGGCTGCAGACAACTCAAAGTGGCATGGAGAGGTGCATGCTTGGTATAACCAGGAGAGATAAGAAGAGGAACTCGTGGATCCGAAAAATGACGAGAGTGGAAGACATCATGATCAGAGTTAAATCCCTGAAATGGCAATGGGCTGGACATACTGCCAGAAGGACAGACCATAGATGGACAGCCGAAATTTTAGATTGGATTCCAAGGGACAGGAAAAGACCCAGAAAAAGACCACATGGGAGATGGGTGGATGAAATTCGTAAATATGCGGGAGTGACATGGAGGAGACTGGCACAAGACAGACCGTTGTGGAGGAAACTTGGGGAGACCTTCGTCCAGCAGTGGATTGATAATGGTTGACAATGATGATGATGATGATAAATATAAATATTATTATTATTATTATTATTATTATTATTAATGGCCTCCTTATCACCCGTTATAGCCATCCGATCTTTCCACTTTATTTCTATTTTATTTTTTAAACTACTTTATATACTTATACATGAGTAGGAAAGTAACTTATTTATAAAAATATGGAGCAAACATGTGACAAATGTAGTTTGTTTATCAATAAAATACACTAAAATTATTTATTACTTATGGAAAAAGTTGGTAATAATTATGTAAATTGCTTTGCATAAGTTCTGCTTTGTTATACTTTAGATTTTTCTTAATAATAACACATGAATAGAAAAAGTAATATAATTGCAAAAAATAATGGAATGAACATTATTGTGACAAATGTAGTTTATTTAATTAGTAACAATGTACTAAAAATATTTATTTTTTCTGGAAAAAGTTTGTAATAAGACGTGTCCTCTGCTTATCTAAATTATTCTGCATTAGTTCTGCTTCTTTACAAACGAGATTTTCCAGCTCTTTTACAACTATCATTCCTTCAAGCATTGCTTGGGCAATCTTTGCTTCCCCAAGATCATTTCTGTCCAAAGCTTTCTTTAACTTCGAATGTGCTTCTTCAAAAAGCTTGTCACTGGTTGTTTTTTTCTCATTACGATCTTTTTTTAATTCTCTTCAGATCTTTTTGTAGTTTTTCAATACACTTTTCTCTTTTTAATTTCCAATTCACTTTCTTCTATGATCTTGGCATACTTCTTTTCTTCTTCCTTAAGTTCAACCGCTGCTCCATTTTTTTATTCTCTAGATGCACCATGTAGGAAGAGTGGGCAGATCTTGCCAAAGCCAGTAGTTCCTGGTGATTAGGATTAATCCTGGTTTGTTTCCGTAGTTTTTTAAAGCACATTGAATATCAATTCATGCATTTAACATACGCACTGACATGGACGCTTTGTAATCAGTCAAAATTCTACCAGATTGAGAGAAACCTCTCTCAACATCTCCACTCCCATGAGACAGAGTCAAACATACCTTTATAACTTCTGCAACATTTGGATACTTCAGCATGCCACTAGGGAGTTTGAGATTAATGTATGTTTTCCAGTACTCATCAATTGGAGACTTTTTATTTGCTTCAACATTTTCTAACTGTAGCATTTTCTACTCATCTTGAAGGATATCAGTGGGAATATCTATGGGAAGAGCCTTAGCAACCTTTACAATATCCGTAACGCTGCGATTTGAATTTTTCTCCTTAGGCTGCAGAAAACGCACCTGTTTAAGAAGAGGTGCAGACGTAGATACAGATAGCAATGTTTTCTGTAGAAGATGTTTACAACTGGCAATATAATGTTGATGTACACCCCTTAGAAACAGAATGACTTCTCTTTCTGGCAAGTCTTTCATGTAAGCTTCCACTATGCAATTAACCACAACAGCTTTTAATGGAAGAAGGTTGCCTGACTGAAAGATTTGTTCCTGATCCCATGAACATGATGTATTCAGTTTCTTTAATATGTCAGTCTTGCAAACCCGACCAATAAGAGAGCAGCAGAGTATTTTCAGTTCACCATACAAAATATGGATGAGCGGTTCTTGCTTTTGAAACCTCTTAGTGAATCCTATAAACAAATCAGCACTTGACATGACAAAAGTCAGTTCCGCTTTGTATGTTTTTTTTTTTCAGGAATGAGCTGATAACTTTGAACTTTCTAGTTGACATTAAGGCTGCACATTTTTCAGGGATAACATTCAAGAAATATTTCTCCAGAGCAGGACTTTGTTCAAGCAGGCATTCACAAGAATCTCTCAAGGTCAGCCACCTTGATGGCAATGCTTCAATAATTTCTTCCTTGGCACATTCATTTCTTGCTGTACTTCGGTGTAATCTTCCCATCTACTTGGAAAACCATCAAAGAAATGAAAAACTGTAATAGCAATGTCTGAACATTCCTCTCCTAATTCATTAAGACCCTTCAGGAAAGCATTATGAACCACATGTATGTTGCATGTGCCAATGTTAATGAGGCCACTACCTCTAACAGACAACACTTCTTCATTAACTAGTCTGTGCACTTTTATATTGATGTTGGGTCCATCATTTCCTAACAACAACATGTGATTTAAGGACAAATCTGATTTTTCTAAGGCCAGCAATATATGCTTTTATAGTTCTTCTGCAGTCGCATGACCTAAGAAGAAAGATTCAAGGTGCATAACTTGTATTTTTGCCTTATTTTTTGACCAATATCTTATCAATATTTGAAGTTCTTTTTCATTTTCTACATTTGTTGTCTCATCAAACTGAATACTGTAATATGAACCCTGAGCATCTTTGATCATTTGGTTATGAAAATAAGAACATAATGCTTCCGTAATAAGATAACTCACTTTAGTTTTCGACAAGGAAAACCCATCAGGTACACACTGTGGAAACATGGACTGAAATATGTCACTCATTCCATTGCATGAAGCAGCAGAATAATTGCTAACAACAGTTTTCAGCCCAAATTAATTCTCCTCTAATTGCACTGTCTTTTGAACTGTATAAAAGCACTGCACCTGTAGTACTAACTGGCGATACAGATAAGGATGATCCAGATTGATGGTTATCATGTATTGGAGTTGTGGGTGGTCCAATTCTTGCTGACAAATGCAGTTGAAGAGCAGACATCTTTGTTGAAGCATTATTTTTATGTTTCACAGACTGTGCATGCTGAGTCACAGACTGCAACCCTTTAGTCATTGAAAAGTTGCACTCACAAGCAACACAATATCCTTGATCTTCAGAGTTTCCCTTTTTTAACCACTCAGCTATTTTAACACTGAGGCAATCTGTTTTTGATAGCCATGAAGTCTGAAACTTACACTTTCCCATGTTATTTTCTGTATTCAGAATCAATCTTAAAAAAAAAAAAAAAAAAAAAAAAGGCCTCAGTATTGAGTTCTACACAAGAGAAAGAACAGAAAAACACTTATAATTGAATTAGTATGTAATTAACTTTTAAGTCTTTCTGTTTAATTGGTAAGTTTAACTCTTCAGATAAAATAAAATGATATAACTCTTCAGATAATATATCCTTAAGGATAGATATATTTGTTTATTCTCATCATCAGAGTTCAATCAGTGAAATTTACCTAAGGCCTATAATTTATTTCAATTAGAATAAAAATGATGACCTTAGGTAAACAGGTGATTGCTCCAGTAATCATACATTACATTGTAGTAGATGTTTCTTGCTGTTTATTCCTAAAAAAGTAACTTAAAGTAACTTTGAATTAAAAAGGTTACCAAATAGTGACTTTAAAAAAAAAGTAACTTTTAGTTGAAAAAGTAACCAAGTATAACTTTTAAGTTGCTTTAGTTTTAACATATTTAGGGCATCTCTTTGTTTTTTTCTCTTTCCTGAGATTACAGCCTTTCTTTTCATTCTTTTGCTCTTCCAAATGTTGCATATATCTATGGTGAGCAGAACATACTGAAGCTGGCAACTCCTTTGTAAGCTCTACATTGTGAATTCCCCCACAGAAATTAATATCATCGTAAACAATTCTTTGGCTTATGTAAGAATTTTCTTTTAAGTTTTCTACTTGTATCTATCTGCCTATAAACAGAAAACCTCTGTTCGACTGTTGCTTGGCCATGTGACAATACTAACAACATTTTTATCACATTCTAAAGATCATCAAAACTTTTTAATAAGTATTTAGCTAAGAAAGCATCTAATTTGGTTTCAGAGGCATTAAAATCAGAAAAATTAGTAAAGTCTATTTTTACTTCATTCATTAAAAAGCCTCTAAATTGCAATAAAATATTCTCACACTGTTGCTCTTCTAATTCTTTAACTTCACTCAGATGGCAAAGGATATTTTTCATCTTGGCTAAACAATCACTATCATGTTGCCATTCTTTTGGTGTCTAAGCAAACTATATTGCGTGCAATTGAATATTTGACCGGGCATTTTTCAATAAGAGTTGATAACATTGTTACAATAAATTTTTGGCAATCATGTTTAAAGTGAAAGAACTTCATTTTCAGTAATCTTTTTCATTTTCTGTAGATGATTTACAATTTTGTCACCTGTGAATCCACAACTGATATCACTAATTTTAGAAAAGCCCGATTTGTTATCGAAATTTGAAGAGGATCTTCTTATTGTAGCAAAAATCTTATTCACTCTCCATCTTTATCAAAGTGAATGGCATACAGTAAAAAAAGAAATTTCTCAATAGAGTTTTTAGAGGCAGAGATAGGCTGCAAACAGAAGTACATAAACACCACCTGGCAGCAGAATTGTGAACCACAAACCTCCTCAAATACAAACCTAAAGTGTTCCATAAGGTAAATTGTATCTGTTGTTGAAAGATTTTTTTAAATCGGACATTTAGAAGTACAGATATTGAGAAAAATAGATTAAATATTTGTGCCCCTAGTGGCACAATTGTGAATTATTTTGGGAAGAAAACACACAAAAGGAGTTTTCATAGTTGGTAGTATCTGGTCGAAAGAGAATATTTGTCAATCGGGTTATTAGTCCCATAGATATTACTGTAAATGGAAACATGAACTTAAGTCCTCTAGTCGCGCACTTGTGCGTAAAGAAATATTTGAAATTAATGAGAAACATTTCACACCAAAAATGTTCTCAAACAAAGAAATAATTTTTCAAATCGTACTATTAGAAACAGAGATATGGACAAAAATAAGATATACGTAAACGCCCCTGGTGGGAAAATTATGCACTATTTAAGCACGAGGTATGTATTCTCAAAAAGTTTTTGGAGGTGAGCGGTATCGGTTCACGGGGGAATTCTTTAAATCGAGTTTCGAGCTCAAATTTTATTGCAAATGCATTAGAAGCAAAAATAAACACTTACGCCCCCTGGCGGCCAAAACATTCTTTACCAAAAATAAGGAATTATATGCAAAACATTTTCCCTGAAGAGCTGTATCCAATGTAGGAAGAATTTTTCAAAGCGGACTTTCAGAAGCGGAGATATTGGGGGAAATGCGATTTACTGTTACGCCCCTAGTGGAAAATTATTTGTCCGTAGATATTGCTGTAAACGGAAACGTGAACTTACACCCTCTAGTGGCTAACTTGTGCATTAAGAAATATTTAAAATTATATGAGAAACATTTCACACCGAAAATATTTTCCAACAAAGAAATTTTTCAAATCGTACTCCTAGAAATAGATATATGGACAAAAATAAGATGTACGTATACGCCCCTGGTGAAAAAATTATGCACTATTCAGAGCAGGAGGTATTCTCAAAAAGGTTTTGGAGGTGAGTGCTATTGGTCCACGGAAAAAGGTTTTGGAGGTGAGTGCTATCGGTCCACGGAGTAATTTTTTCAATCGAGTTTCGAGCTCAGATTTTATTGCAAATACATCAGAAACAAAAATAAACACTTACACCCCCTGGCGGCCAAACCATTTTTTACCAGAAATGAGAAATTATATGAAAAATGTTTCCTTTCAAGAGCTGTATCCAACGCAAGAAGAATTTTTTCAAAGCGGACTGTTAGGAGCAGAGATATTGAAAAAAACGTGATTTACACTTACGCCCCTTAGTGGGAAATTTATGCATTATTTGAAAAAGGGACTATAACTAAAATAGTCTTCGATATAAATGCCATTGAAAGGAAAAATAATTTTTTCAATTGGATATTTAGAAGCAAATGTATGAAATAAAATGCATTTTAAATTCGATACGATCTTCATTTGCACCCCCCTCTAGCGGCGAAGTTGTGCATCGGAATAAACCCAGAACAAATGGATCACCATTCTCACATTTTAAGCTTCCCAATACAAAAAGAATTTTACAAACCAAACTAATAATTGCAGAGATATGGTCTTCCTGGTCGGACAAAGTGATAACATTAGCACAACGCCAAAAGATGCTAATAACGCAGCTTCAGTCCTCCTAACAGACGAGAAAACCAACAGCCCCTCCCCCTGCATTTTGCAGGGGGTGGGGAGGAAAATTTGTTAGACATGTTATGTCAACAGAAAAATCTTCAACTACGAAACATCGCGCAGGGACAAAAAGGCTGGAATGGATAAAATTCTAGGACATGTAACAGAATTTTAGACATTTCCAGGACAAAATGGAATTCCAGAATTTCCAGGATGAAAAAAACAAAACGCAGAAAGCTGCGGATTTCAGAAAGATTTTCACGCCTGTTTTAAGGACTCTTTAAAGGCCCTTAAAAACATTTAACAAAAATAAGGAGTTTTTAAGTACTTTATAAGGGTCCTTAGGAGCATGCAATGAAAATAAGGAGTTCCTAAAGACTTTTAAGGACCGTACGCACCTTGAATGATGTCAAATGCAAGTGCCTACAATTGGTGCAACAAGTTTTCCAAGGGCTGAGAATCAGTTGCAAATGAACTGCACGCACACATATCAGCTACTACTGTGATGAAAGTGAGCATCAATTGTGTATAACAGGCTATTTTGGAAAACAAGAGGGCTAGCATACATGACGTAGCTGCAGCGATCAACATCAGTGTTGGTAGTGTGTAAAAAAATTTTCCATGAGCACTGCTTTGGAAGAGTTGTGCATGTTGAGTAACCAAATGCATTGACATTTGATCAAAAATTGTTTCGGGCCACCATCTGCATCAGTGGCATAACTAGGGCAGGGCAGGCAGCGAAAAGTTGCCCTGGGCACAGCTCAATGGAGGGTCAAAAATCACTGCTTACAGTGTGATTAAAATTGAAATTGAAACTTTTGCACAGTTTATGATAGATTTTTCTCACCCCATACTTAGCTATTTCTCCACTAACAGACTTTGCTTATAATATGCTTTGCTAGTTTCAGTAACCTTGGCATAGCTTAAAGTTCGCATTTCTTTTTCAAAAAGTTTTGGGGATATGTCAGTTGCTCACATTAAGAAATGAAGGCACAATTATAATTATAAGTATGCTGCAAGAGAAGGATGTCATTCACATTGCTGAAGATTCTCTGAGGGCTATTTGGTCATTATTACAATTACAAGCCACAACTGGCAGCTGAATTCAGTCCATTTGATGTGATACCGAATATCCTAAACTCCGAAGCAGTTTGGAAAAGCTCTACAAACAGTCACGTTAGCAAAGTCTGATTGTACTTTGCACATAGCAATGACATTGGGATGCGACATTAATTTTTGTGTGTGTATGTGTGTGTGTGTGTGTGTGTGTGTGGGAGGGGGGGGGGGTTGCTGACAAGGCTATGGGCTATAACTAGTCACCGTCCCTAGCAGTTACAATGGCTCTGAAAACCTGCGGTATTGAAGATGCAAACATTAATATTATTAATAACATCTATGAAAATGCAAGTGCAAAGATTAGGCTGTTTGAAAATACAACACACGTAAAAATTGGAAAGGGAGTGAGACAAGGTGACACCATATCTCCGAAGCTCTTTAATGCCACATTGGAGGGTGTTTTTCAGTCGCTGAGCTGGGAAAACAAGGGGATAAAGATTAATGGAGATTATCTAACCCACCTTCGTTTTGCTGATGAGGTAGTCATTTTTGCAACTACCCCATCAGAGCTGCAGAGTATGATCCAGGAACTTGCTGACAAGAGTAAAGAAGTGGGATTAAAAATGAACTTTCAGAAGACAAAAGTGATGTTCAATGCTTTTACAAGAAATGAAGATTTATCGATTGATGGAGAAAAGCTGGAGATAACAGACACGTACGTTTATCTTGGACAGCAGATATCAAGTGAGGGTCACATTGATGAAGAAATTAATCGGCGTACAAAACTTGCCTGGAGAACTTTTGGAAGAAACAGCATAATTTTCAAGAGCAATATGCCATTATGTCTTAAAAGAAAAGTGTTTGATCAATGCATCCTTCCAGTGCTTACGTATGGTGCAGAGACGTGGACCTTAACTAAAAGAGACATACAAAGGCTGCAGACAACTCAAAGTGGCATGGAGAGGTGCATACTTGGTGTAACCAGGAGATATAAGAAGAGGAACTCGTGGATCCGAAAAATGACAAGAGTGGAAGACATCATGATCAGAGTTAAATCCCTGAAATGGCAATGGGCTGGACATACTGCCAGAAGGACAGACCATCGATGGACAGCCGAAATTTTAGATTGGATTCCAAGGGACAGGAAAAGACATAGAAGAAGACCACATGGAAGATGGGTGGATGAAATTCGAAAGTATGCGGGAGTGACATGGAGGAGACTGGCACAAGACAGACTGTTGTGGAGGAAACTTGGGGAGACCTTCGTCCAGCAGTGGATTGATAATGGTTGACAATGATGATGATGATGATGATATATAAAAAATAAAAAAGGACATGGGGTACAATATTTTGTGGTTTGCCCCCAGGCGCAGAAATACCTAGTTATGCCTGTGATCTGCATAGAGCATTTGCATCACATTACTGTAAGTCTGAGGTAGATTAATTTCTTCAACAGATAGCAATTGGCAACCACACTTGGGTTAATTATTTACTCCAAAAACAAAAAGCAAGCTAGCTGTGAATGGCACCACAAAAGTACACTCTGCTTTGAATGCCACAATTCAAAGCAGAGTGCTGTCTGCAGGAAAACTACTGGCTACTATATTTCAGTATGCAAATGCAGTACTCCTGGTGGACTTTCTTGCATGAGAAGCAACAATGAATGTGCAGCTTTATGCTTAACTCCTAGAAGAGAAGCTTCAACCCACCATTCACAAGAAGAGCCCAGGAAAATTGTCAGAACAAGCCATCTTTTTGCATGACAGTGCTAGGCCACATGCGATGTGCATGACAATGATAGCTGCTACATTAAAGGACTGGGAAATACTCAACCATTTTCCTCAACACTCATGAATTGGCTTGAAATGATTTCCACCCGTTTGGTCCACTTAAAGAGCGTTTAGGAGTAAACAAATTCACTGCAAATGATAAGCTGCAGGAGTGTGTTCTCTAGTGACTATGGCAGTTACCCAAAGCTTGTTTCTGATGGATTTTCTTGCACGGGAAGCAACAATAAATGCATGGCATTATGCTGGCCTCCTACAAGAGAAGCTTCAAGTGGCAATCTGCAAGAAGAGGACAGGAAAATAATCAAAACAGATCATCCTGTTATATGACAATGCTAGGCCACACACAGCTCATATGATAATAGCTGTTGCATCAATGGGCTAGTAGAAACCCTCATCCATTCATCCCCAGTCCTGATTTTGTACCAAATGATTTCTACCTTTTGTTCCTTCACTTGAGGAGCATTCAGGAGGGCAGAAATTCAGTAAGAATGAATGACTACAGGATGTGTCCTATAGTGGCTATGACAGTAACCCAAATCATTCTGCATTGCCGGAACAACAGTCTTCCATAGAAATGGAATAAATGTGTTAATGTTAAGGAAAACTACCTGGAGGAGGGCCCTTCAATAAGTGTATTCCAATCCATTTCTTTTACATATGCGCGCGCAAAGTCAAAATCAACCATTTTGTTTTTTTATAATTTGGGAGTTTAATGACCACTATGAGCAACTCAATGGGCTATAAGCAATCGTCTGTCCCTATTTTAGGGTTCCTGGCTTTAGGAAAGGAAGAAAGCTAGTGCATAAAACAAACACAACATCCATGGCTCATCAGGATTCAAACCCGGAACCACTTGGACGAATTGTCATAAGCCAGCGCTTAGACCACTGTCACTGGGTGGTCAGCCAAACCTTGAACTACCTCCCCATAGTTCTGGAATTCAATATGGAAAATCATAAGCAACCCTACCTCCTACTGTAGGCACAATCAAAACTAATTGCTGTTTGGCAAATCCTAACAGCCTGGCCTCCAACTGATAATTCCATTAATGGGACTTTAAAGCAAACATGCAAAACAGAACGAAAGACAGCACAGCTTCAGAATAAAAAATATATAAAATTAAGAATAAACACATCACGTATGATGAATGCACATTAATATGGAGTGAACAGCATTGCATATAATAACTATAACTGATTCATCACAAAAAAAAAAAAAAAAAAGATTTTTTTTTGCACTTTCTTTTAAAATCCCAAAAGACAACTTTCTTTATCTACACTATGACTTTGAAGCACTTTGATACCCTTTTTTAAAACCTCTAAATTCCCACAGAATGTATATGCCAATCTTAAAAGAGATACAGGGTATACTTTATTTAGTCCCCCTATTTCAACAGTAAATTAGATGACTGCAGGGAAAGAAGAGAGGATGGAAAAAGTGCTTTTGGAACATTTGAACCTGAAATAGAACAAAGTAGGTGAAAGTGTTTATGAGTTTATAGTAGTTCTTTTTCAAGATTAGTATTGTGGTTTGAGGTTATTTTAAGAATGCAAGTGATCGATTGATCATGTTCAATGTTACTTGTAAAAACATTCAGAAAGGAAGAAAAACAATGGCAGTAAAAAAACAATTCACTTCTTGATTCCTTCTTTTTTGTTTACATACATACGTACAAACAACTTGGTACTTACCAAGGTACATCATTTTCAGCAGCAGCAAAAATTATTATATGATTTGTCATAATCAGTTTATATTAGAATAAGTTAAAAGAAACAGAAATTCAGTTGACACATATACAGTCCAGTATAGGCCACTAAAACAAACACAGAAACTGCCATCGGTCACAAAACATGTACATTCATCACACTTTATCTTCAGTCACTGACATGTATTAAATCATATCTAAGAATGATGATGATGATATTCACATATGTGATAAATGTAAATAAAAAAAATATAGACAATGTCTGAGTATTAAAAATGTTCCATCCTAAATGCACACTTGGAAAATGGTATAGTCCATCCGTTATTACCTGGAAGTTGGGAAGGATTCACTTGACTAGTTGTAGGGTTGGTTTGCATTGTAAAAGTCATATCTTTTCCGTAGCTAAATACCAATCACAGAATGAGGTGGAAAGGGGAGGGAATAGGGATTCCTTCTAGTGTTGAAGTTGAAAGAGCCTTTCCCTGATGTTCTCCATCCCCATGCACTTCTCTCGCTACCACAAAGACTATTTAATGAGAAGCTCCAAAGTAGACAATGAGTTGAAACTAAAAGGAATCCCCATTCACTCCCCTCTCCACCCTGTCCCATCATTTTTTGGTCTTTAGCTAGGGAAAAGATACATCTTTTATAATGCGAACCCACCCTAAAACTAGTCAAGTGAATTGTTCCCAACTACCAGGTAATGATGAACAAACTATACTTACTTTTAGGATCTATCAGTTGCACTGTTGTTGTACACAAACGTTTTGCTCTTTTTTAACAATTTATCTTTCTCTATACAAATCAACATATACATGAACAGGAATGGATGCAGTATGCTTCTTGCAAAATATAATAAATTTTTAGTACAAATTTAATCGTTGGCACAAATGTGCCGTATTTTTACTGTTTCTATGTAGCCATTCCTTCAGAAAACTTGAAAATTACATTGCTCTGGAGGGGAAAATGAATCTGCATCTCCTGATTTCCATTCAAGCATACTATCCATTACACCATCCAAACTCCAAGCAACTGAAGCTAAGCAGTTGTAGCTTAGAAATCTGAGATCATGTTCAGATTTGTGCTAGTCAAACCAATTATGTGCTTCTGATCCAGGGCAATGTAATTTTCAAGTTTTCTGAAGATGTCGCTACATGGAAACAGTGAAAATACAGCACATCTGTGCCAACGATTACATTTGCATTGCCTTCCAAGTATTTGCGAAGAACTATTTCTTCAGAGAAATTCGTTTCCCACTTATGTACGAAATGTTTAGTAGTTAACACAAATAATATGCCCGAACATTATTTGGTATACACATAATACAAAAGATGATTACATTGCAAGTGTATATATGTAAGTATATTCCTTTTTAGTAAAAAAAATAAGCTAAAAGTTTTAGCTTTCCTATCAGTCTCCTTCAGCATGCAGTTTTTACTGAGCTTGGGTCAATTTTTTTTAATTTCAGAACTGGAAAATTATAAAGAGAGCTGGGTGAACCCACACTCCACCCTCTACCCCCAAGAGCACATACTGAATTAACTTTAGTTTGGGCCATGTTACCAAATACACAAGTTTCTACACTTAAGTAGATTTGTTTGCAGATAAAATAATCTGGAACCAAAATTTACATTAACATACTACCACAGGTTAAGCATCCATTATCTGATATGCTTGGTATCTGGATGTGCTTCCCATTTCAGATATTTTTAATTTTGGGAGCATTTGCATACAGTGTGCTTATACAATGAGGTAGCTTGGTGATGGGACCAAGTCTAAAAACTAAATTAATTTTTATTTTGTATTTTAAATAAATTTAAACTGAAATTAGTTCACTGAACTGGAAGGGTCAAAGAACAATACAAATGGATCCAACTTTGAATTGATTTGCAAGAGTCATTTCCTGCAGAAATCGTCCACCAAAGAAGTCACCAAATGACACAAATGGGTCTGACTCAGGACCAATTTGCAAGACATTCGTTGCAGAAACTGTTCACTGGAAGAGTCAACAAATGAATCAGTGTGAACAAATTGGTTTTGTGAGTCAAATAGATTCTTTTAAAAGAACTGATTTGCCCATCACCACAACAGAACAGAGTGTCAAAGTCCCACCAAGGGTATCTGAAGTCATGTGTCATAACCAAGAACTGTGCAACACCGGGAAGCCTTCTGAAATTTTCCATTTGTGGTATCATGTAGGCATTCAAAAACAGTTCCAGATTTCAGATTTTTGGATAAGGGATGGCCTACTTGTACTGCATTTCTGAAGAGGGGGGGATACCCCATGTAGATGAATCAAAATGGAAGTTACTTCAAAATCTAAACAATTCTGGTTCAGCAGAATATCACAGAAGCTGAGGCTTTCAAAACTGTGATAAAATATTAGGAGTGTCATCTAGCACACCACTAAATGTTCTCAATCCTGGGAGTTTGTGGATTAGACAGGTATGCATATCAGAATAAATTCACAATCAACAAGTTAAATCCTAAAGCTTACCAAACCATATGAAGAATTTAGCCAACATTATGTGACCCACAACTCCTTTACACAATGGTAAATACATGACCACAGTGATTGGGGACTGGAGATACCACAAACCTGGAGTTGAAGAACTTTATCTTTAGAGTTTATGACCATGTGAATGTGCACATTTCTCAAAAAATTCTGAGACAGATTTTTTTATCTTTTAGTTTAAAAGACAGAATTAAAATTTTTAATGTAAATATATAAATCCTCTTCATAGGGCACCTATATGGGGGCAAAATGAGGCCCTTGACACCCCACCCCCCACCCCCTGAAATCTGACCGCACCATTTCAGTTCTTGGAAGCATTTCAAAGATTTCTGTGATAACACTAATTCTGATTGCTTTTTTTCCTGTTGAACTTTTGGAGGTGTGTGCCTGCAGTAAAAATAGTAAAAATGTTGATAATTTGCATGGAGACATTTAATACACCAACAGTAAGTAAATTCTAGTTCTATCAGTTAAATGTGTACTTGGCACAGAGTCTTCCTTTGGGGAGCTAACATCTGAATCTCAGAGAACAGCTTAATGATATGATATGATATGATATGATATGATGTGTGTGTGTGCGTGCGCGTGCATGTATTATATATGTACACTGCCTGACAGAGAAAATGTCACACCATGAAGGAATGCTCGAAAACACCAAACTGTACATATAGAAAGCCAAGTAGGTCCTGAACAAATGATTTAATTGTCACATACAGACCAGACTCTCAGCGGCTGAATATACAGGATGATCAATTAGGAGTGTTGCCCCCATTTGGGGCAATACAGCATTGAATCCAACGTGGCAGCGAGGCAATGAGAGTCCGAATAGAGTCCTGGGGTATCATGGACCATGTGGTGTTGATTTGAGTCCACAGTTCATCTTCATTTTGCAGGGGTGGGAGGGTACTCAATACTTAACCAACGTCCAATCGTGTACCACAGATGTTTGATGGGCGAGAGGTCGGGAAATCATGCTGGCCACAGAAGTGTGGCGTGCAGCCAAGCATTATCCTGTTGAAAAACGCCGTTTGGGATGCCTTGCAGATACGGTAGTGCCACGGACTGCAGCACATCATCAACATGAGGTGTGCTGTCAGTGTCCCTGTAATACGCACTACCGGTGACTGGCTGTTGGTGCTGATAGAACCCCACACCATGATTCCTCATTGTCGAGCCATGTGGCGCTCCACAATGGCGGAGGGAATCTGCCCATTGGTCACGTCGCCTCCAGACTCTCACATGGCGATCACCCATAGTAAGACACAACCACAATTCGTTGCTGAACACCACACTGTTCCATTTCGGCACCCCACCCAGCTCTGGAGTGACACCACGCCAAGTGGTGACGACGATGGCTCACCGTTAAGGGTAGCCTTCGCAGTGGATGGCTGCACAGTAAACCAGATGCAGCGAATCGGCGCGATACTGTCCGGGTCAATATTGGAGCATCCAAGCCTTTCCGTACACTCCGCAAAATGTCGCCAGTTGTGACCTGTAGGTCCGCTACGCATGACGTCGGATGTGACGATCGGTGTGCTCAGACGTCCGGTCGCTCTACGACGTTGCAAAGATCTGGGACAACTGTCTCCAAATGAAAACCGACGGTTGTGGCATCATGTTGTGTTTCTTCCGCAATACGATACAAAGAACATCCGGCGGTACGAAGGCCTACGATGACACCTCTGGTGAACTGATTCGTTTGGCGAAATCGTGTACGACGGTGTCTTAACAGCATTGGCACCCCTTGTTCATTCTCCAGACATGGTTACAGAAGAGCCACTCACTTCTTGCGGCCGTGACTTCTTGACTAATGGCCTCACGGGCTAGTTGTCCGCTTATATCCTGCACGCCATTTGTGCAACTGGCCTGCAAATACAATCATTTGCATAACTTGTATGTGTGCATCCATCCTGCGATTTGCATGGCGCTGCGTTCACGTCTTCATGGTCTGTATCTGTATGTATTTATGTATGTATGTATTTCATTGAAGCCCAGAAAACATAGTACAGCATGGAAAAGTATGAAAGGTGAAGGAGTGAAAAATATATCCTCTTCTGCAGGAGCCATTAATTGCTAGACAAAGATCTCACAAAGTTTCTACCAGAACTTTGTCTTGGGGGTATTTCTTTCTTCGTGATGATCGCTGGGATTTTGTGGCACATTGAGACACAAGTGGCCAAAAGGCTCGTGGCTCAAAACAACAACAAAGAAATTTCCTTATCATCCTAACACGTTGTCTCATTTTCTTTATTCATCTCTTTCAAATAGTTTTTAGGGTTTCTGATTTTCCATTAATTTATCTTTTTGTTGAGTGTGCGCATGTGGCAAAATCAGTCAGATAAAAGAGAAAGCACAGAGGAAATTTGTGTATGGCAATTGTGCGTGCTGTTTGTATTTACAATTTCCATCTTCCCCCTTTTGAAAGTTAAAATTTTACTGGTATTCTAAATTCAATGGAAAACTTTGACTATTGGTTTGATTATGGCAAAAGCAGAGTAATTGGACATTTATAATGATAAACGTATTCACCTGAAAATGAAACAACTGAACATTGTAACCTATTAGATGAATACATCTATCATCATGAAATTTTGTTTCACACGTTGTAATATTTATTTCTAAGACCGGGAAAATATGCTTTATATATTGTTATACAGTATATACAACATATAGCTTAAGCTTCAGCATAGAAACAAGTTTGACTTACCATATCAACTTGGGCATCGCACATTTGCCCCATTATTGTCAACATTACTGTATTCACTACAGATATAAAAAACATTGAATGCAAAATGAAGAAAAGTAGAATTTAAAATCATTTACAACAGAAAAAGGCAAAGCTAAAACCATGTAAATTTTAAAACCATTTATGTCAAAAAAGGAAAAGCTAAAACCATGTAAATTTTAAAACCATTTATGTCAAAAAAGGAAAAGCTAAAGCCATGTTAAATCTACTTTTCATTTTGCATTCCGTTTTTTATATATCTGTTGTGAATACAGCAATGACGATGATAACAACGCCAAAAGAGAGGATTCATAGACTTTCTACAACGTAAATCATACAACAGTTTTTTAAAGGTAACAAAATGGATCCACCTAATAATATTGGATAGAATGCTTATAAAATTTACAGCTACATGTTCTACAGAAATATCCAAAATTCAATGTACGCATATTAAAAAACTTGGAAATCTGGTAGCAATTGAACTTGAAACCAAATATAAAACAAATAACCATGGAATTAAACCAAACGTACTAACCCACAAAAATCTTTTATAAATTTCAGCAACATTCAGCTTAATTTCACCCAAATAAAAGCTCTTCAAAAAGGGCTAAAATATGCCAATCCAGTATCAAAAATCAACAGGTACAAAATTATTCCAGATGTCGAAAACATAATCAAGTCACAACCTCAGCCCATCCAAGAAGAAACAAGATATAAAGTGGCCAAAGCCATCACTTCATCGACAAAAAGTAAACATTACCCTACTTCAAAGTGCAATCAAGAAGAAGAAAAACAACTATGACTACTCCAACAAGACCCGAGGCTTGCTATAATTACAGCGGACAAAACTACTCAAGTTATTATACTTAATAAAGTTGACTATGATGCAAAGATGAATCAGGCCTTAGAAAAAATTCCACATGCAATTATACCTACTGACCCTACAGCAGCTACAATAACATCATTAACTAGGTTGAAAAGTCAACATACACTTCCACCTACCATCTCAGAGAACTTGCATCTGCCTCCGGGTCCTAGAGTCCCTGAACTCTGGGAAATCAAAACTGCATAAAGGACATCCTGTCAGACCACTAGTGTCTAGTTATGCCAGCCCAACTAGGACATTAGAAGATACTCTAGCTAAATTACTCTCACCATCAACAAAATGTTCTAATTTCTCAGTTTCCAGTTCATGTCAAGCACTGGCCAAAATCAAAGAATTTTCATCTAAAGGAGCTAATTTCATGATGGCTTCATTGGATGTCATATCCCTTTTTCCAAATGCTCCAATAAACATGGTGCATAATATTATTGAATCAAAACTAGAATCACAAGCAGCTTTCTCTACATCGGAGATTAAAGCCATTATCTCTGCCTTACGCTTAATACAAAACCGCTCATATTTCCAATTTAATGGCGATATATATCGTCAACTGGAAGGCGCACCAATGGGCTCCCCACTCTCGCCTATCTTAGCAGAAATTCTCTTACAGGAATTGGAGAATCATGTACTTGAATCGTTTCCAACTCCCCCTGGACTTTATTTACGCTACATGGATGATGTTCTCATTTTTTGGCATTCCACTAAAGAACAGTTGAACCAGTTCACAGACTGCTTATCATCTCAACATCCATCTATTAAGTTCTCCATGGAATTTGAAAAGAATTATACCTTACCATTTTTGGATTTTTATTTAAAACAAGACCCTCATAGACAAACTGTTCAATAATCAGCGTATCAAAAACCCACATCCTCTACAGTCATGATTCCATCTCAATCATCTCATCCATTAAACCAAAAAGTCACATCCATCCAATTCCAAGTACGACGAGCATTTAGCCACTCATCGACAGTAACATTACAAAATCAAGAAATAGCCAAAATTAAAATATCTGCATCTCATCATGGCTACTCAAATGACATCGTTAATTATACCGTAAAGAAAATAAATCGCACATTAGATACCACATTAATAAAAGACTGTAGACCAGTTAAATATGTGGGATCACTACCATACATTCCAAGCATCATCAATATACTCAAAAACGTTTGTCATCGTCACAATATTGGCTTCAGTGTTCGAACACACAATGTACTATCAAGAATAAAAAATGATAGAGACGTTGTTCCTTTGGACAACCGATATGGAGTATATGTTATCCCACTGAAGACAATAGACATTCAAGATGAAGATCGTATATATGTTGGATCTATGCTTTGCTCATTAAAAACTCGTTTAAAAGAGCACCAATATAACATAAAGACAAACTCATCAAGGACTTCCCTATCAAGGCTATCATACAATGGATCACATTACCCATGTTGGAGTGAAGCCAACATCCTCGCCACGCCCTACTCAAAAGCATCAATCCTCCTAATGGAAAGTCTATTTATTCACAAATATGGTGAAGTATGTTGCAATGATGATACTCCTTGTCACATCCCTTTACCTCGGAAAGCGGTACTTAAAGAGTTATAACATATAGAGACTTACACCAATTATTTCCTTCATACATAGTTTAAATACGTTGCTTGACACGTAATACAAGTATATTTATCAATGTTAACAAACCATCTACGAGATATCATGTCCATCATGAGCAGGTGACAATATCAAGAAAACCACATATCATTAATGTATTCAAATCATACTCAGTTCCATTCTCCTAATAACATCTGAAGATAGGTCCGTTGCGGGCCTGAAAGTTCTAATGTTTACTATATGAATGTAATAATTAACTTCATCACATTAAATCATCTAAACAGTCAAATGTGTTATTTGAATCTGTTATTTGGATAAAGGGACGTTGATGCAACTTTTTAGCAATTTCGTTACAAGTGTTTCCATGTTTTTAGCTTTGCTTTTTTTTTGTCGTAAACGGTATTAAATTCTACTTTCCCTCATTTTGCATTCCATTTTTTTATATATATCTAGTGAATACAGCAATAACAACAATAAGAAGGTGGCGGCAGCGGCGGCGTGCGATGTCCAAGGTGAGTCAAACTCTTATCAGTTGCTTCTATGCTGAAGCTTAACTATATACACACACATTGTCATAAAAATCTGCACACTAAGAAGGAGGCGTCGGGTTGAAATGAGATTTTAGTAGTGAGATGGTACATACTAAGGACAGAAGTGAATACAATATCCCAGCAGATGGACAATTTCCTGCGGACATACGGTATACATTCCAGCCAGCATTAGTACTGCGTCAGACCACCTCATGCTCGGATACATGCGGTGACACGGTCCGCCATGGAGTCAAAGAGATGCTGTATGTTATTCTGGGACACATTGGCCTACACTTCTTGCAACTGATGCTCTAAATCATGAACACTGCGACATGGAGAAAGCCGGCATCTCATCTGGTTCCATACATACTCGAAGGGCGAGAGATCAGGCGATCTGGCAGGCCACGGAAACGTCAAAGTATGACGTAGGCGATAGTCCTGGGAAACATGAGCAGTGTGCAGACAGGCGTTATATTGTTGCAAAATGGCTCTGAGCCGCCCACCAGGAAAGGCAGCACATGGGGCTGTAGGATCTCCTGTACGTAGCACTGGGCTGTCAACGTCCGTCGGATCACTGTGAGGAAAGTCCAGCTGTCATATGCGATGGCTCCTCAGACCATCATGCCGGCAGTTTGGGATGTGTGCCACTGTACAGTGAGGTTGCGATTGTAGTGCTTACCTGTGGTCCTCCACACTCTGACACAGTGGTCATCCGTTCCTATACAGAAGTGGGGATTTGTTGCTGTAAACTATACGTCGCCAGTCTGTAGCATTCCACATTGCTCGTCACTGACACTACTGCAATCGTCGCCTGCGATGGTCAGGTTTTATTGGCAGAAAACGTAAGGGCCATCAATAGTGCAGATTCGCGTCTGCCAGGTGTCTGAAAATGGTTCTGGCGGACACAGGAGTCCCTTGTACAGCCTATACATGGATACTGGACGAGGATGTCATTGCATCTGTGCATGCCGCTCTCATGATCCTCTCTGCTGGTAGTGTGTCTGGGTCGTCCCGAGGCTGTCAGTCCTGCCTGGGTGCCTTCCTGTGTCCGTTGCTCCCAACACGATCACACTGTACTGTCCAATGGGCCCAAATGGTGGCTGGTTCGGCACGCTGGCCACCCTGCCTCCCTCATCCTGATGATATGGCCCCATTAAAACTCCATCAGTTGCCTGTATGCGCATTTACAGTGGCTCCTCGGCATATCTATTGCTCAGGGATCTTACCTGACTCTTACTGTGCCCTTTGGTGCAAATGTGTAGTCCCCTGCACGGCGCCTTATAAGCCCCCAAGGATTGTGATTGCACTGCTGGTCAAGGACGTGCGGGCAAGCGGAATCACACAAAACTTTAATCATTTGCATGTCTGCCCACCCCGTAGCTATTCACCGAGTTTCGCGTTAATCGCACGTTGTTGTTTTTTTTCTTGGTGCACAGATTTTTACGACAATGAGTGTATATATACAGTATATATTAGAAGTTGAAAGTTCCTCGGACAGGGCTGCGCAACTCGTTATCCAGCTATCAAAAGATACCAGGCTCATATTATTCAAGCTCATTCACCCACCACAAGTCATCCTGAAGAAGAAATTGAAGAATTTTACGAGTAAATTCGAAATCTAAATAACAAAGGCAAACAGCACTTGAAGATCATTATGGGTGATTTCAATGCACAAATAGGGCAACCGAATAAAACTTCGGTTGGTAAATTCAGTTATGGGAACAGAAATCAACGTGGAAACACTTCCGTAGAGTCTGCAGAAGCAGAAAGGTTTTTCATCATGAACTCTTTTTCAAGAAAAAACCACACAGGAAATGGACACATCCAAATGGGACAAGTGAAACTGACTTTATTATGTGTAACAAAAATTTCATCATCAAAGACTGCAGTGTATTAAACAAGTTCAACACAGGTAGTGACCATGGAATGGTGAGATGTAAGATGTAAAATGCACCTCAACACTTAACTTGAACGTGGCAAGCTCTTAAGGCAAACAAAATGTATTGACATAACCACACATAAAAAACATCATAATACCTTCAAGTTGGAGCTGAAGAACAGATTCTCTGCTTTAGAAGGCCTAACATCGGAAGAAGTGGATATTTCTGAAGTTAACAGAAAAGTAACCAAAGCTCTTATGGAAACAGCAACAAAATTAGCTGGGTCTAAGAACAAGTTGCATGTGAACAAATTATCAGGAAAAACCAAAATGTTGATGCAAAAAGAAGAGAGATGAGGACATCTAAAGAAGACGTAACTTCCAAAGAGGAATGCATAGAGCTATGCAAGACAGCATGGAAAATTATCACTGAAGACAAGGAAATTCAATTGTGAACTAATGAGAAAAGCAATTGAAAACAACCAAAGCCTGAAGAGAGCAAAGGGACATCTCGATAGAGGAAGAAAACAAATTATGGCACTGAGAAAAGAAGATGGTACTGTAGCAAGAAATAGAAGTGAAATTTTGGCAAGGGTGGAAGATTTCTATTCAAAACTGTATGAAAGGTATGATACATTTATTCTAGACATTATGGCAAGTACCATTACCAAAGCCCCCCCTCCCCTCCCAGTCCTTCCTGCAGAAGTTACACAACATGCAATTAAGAACATGAAATGGGAAAGAGCTCCAGGAGAAGATGGAGTTATCATGGACATTATACAAGAAGCAAGTGAAGAGATTGAAACTACACCCGACCAAGTTTTTACCAGATGTCTCAATGAAGGGAAGATTCCTGAGGATTGGAACAATGCTACAATGATCCTGCTACATAAAAAACATGGCGTTGAGGATCTCAGGAACCACAGGCCCATCAGCCTCCTATCAGTGGTTTATAAAATATACACTAAGATTCTTTCACATCGCTTGAAGGTAACACTAAACATGGCTCAACTAAGAGAACAAGCTGGATTCAGGAGTGGCTACAGCACCATAGATCCTATCCACATACTGAGAGAACTAATTGGAAGGACAAGAGAATATAAACTCCCATTATGCATGGCTTTTATTGATTATGAAAAGGCTTCCGATTCCGTGAAACCATCAGCAGTTATAATGGCTTTGAAATGCTGTGGTATTGAAGATGCATGCATTAGCATTATTAATGACATCTATGAAAATGCAGGTGCAAAGGTTCGGATATTTGAGGATACAGCACAAATAAAAATTGCAAAGGGAGTGAGGCAAGGTGACACCATATCTCTCAAGCTCTTCAATGCCACATTGCAAAATGTCTTTCAATCATCAAACAGGGAAAACAAAGGGATGAAGATTAATGGAGATTATTTAACCGACCTTCGTTTTGCTGATGACTTAGTCATTTTTGCAACTACCACTTCAGAGCAGCAGAGTATGATCCAAGAATTTGCTGACAAGAGTAAAGAAGTCGGATTAAAAAGGGACTTTCAGAAGACAAAAGTGATGTACAATGCTTTTACAAGAAATGAAGATTTATTGAGTGATGGAGAAAAGCTTGAGTCAACCAATACCTACATTTATCTTGGGCACCAGATATCAAGTGAGGGTTACATTATAATCGGCGTATAAAACTTGAATGTAGAGCTTTTGGAAGAAACAGTACAATTTTTAAGAGCAGTATGCCATTATGTCTTAAATGAAAAGTGTTTAATCAATGCATCCTGCCAGATGCTTACGTATGGAGCAGACACATGGACCTTAACTAAAAAAGACATACAAAGACTGCAGGCAACTCAAAGCAGCATGGAGAGATGCAGGAAAGATAAGAAGAGGAACTAGTGGATAGGGAAAATGACAAGAGTGGATGACATCATGACCAGAGAGAAATCACTGAAATTGCAATGGGCTGGACATGTTGCCAGAAGAACGGACCATTGATGGACAACCGAATTTTTAGACTGGATTCCAAGGGACAGAAAATGACTCAGAAGGGAGATGGATGGTCTGATTTAGAGTGCATATATATATATAAAGCTTCTTGGAAATAATTACAACATGTGAAACAGAATTTCATGATGATAGATATATTCATCTAATATACTACAATGAATTTTCCACATATTGCTGCATGAAATTCTTTAGGTTAGATGCATATAAATAACAACTGAACATGTATGATGAATACTAAAGATTTTCAGCATTCCCATTTGTAAGTTTGTCACATCCCCTTCCCCCTTGCGATTGTACTGGATTGATGCTGGAGTAAGGATAGATGATTGGCTAAGCTACAGAAATCATAAATACTAAATTTGACATGACAACAAGTGGATGGAATGTGATATGTCCTCACATTGAACTTCATGGAAGATTTTTGTTATAACCCAAGTAAGTTATCAACTAAAATTCTTTCTTAGGTTTGAAAATAATTTTCTCTTAAATTAAGTGAATTAATGAAGCATGTGAAAAACATTATTAAGAGACTGATAATTTTGTCAGTCATTTTATTTCTAATAAATATTCATGGAAGATGTATTGACTGGCCAGTCTCATAACCTAGTGTGCTGCCACCACTTCTTCATGATAAACAGTGGAACCTCTATGGAAGGGCTACCAAACTGGCTAGTTGAGACTGGCTAGTACACCAAAAATCCTGCAAACAGTTGGAAGAACTGATTGGCTTGAAATTAATTTTCGGTTAATACAACAATGTATGCAGATTGTCCCTATCTTTGATTGTGATCTACACATACAAACTGCTTAAAAAAAATAACTCAGTAACTGATGCTGATGTATGTAGTTCTGGTATCCCCAGTCTGCAGAATACTGGTAGCTCCATGCTAATTGTTCACAGTGTACACAAGTAACAGTATAAACTCAATCAGTCAAGCACGACCTGTTCAAAATTTGGTATGACGACATGCTGGGAAGTCTGAATCAATGGTACTAAGTCAAACTACAAAAATTCTTAGAACAGCTATCATTATTTGATTATTTGAATGTGATTACTGATGATACCGATAAGCTTGATCAAGAATTAAACAACAAAATGGGTAAAGCAGGGAAAAGCCTCTTCCTACAGTATGAAACCCTTTCCAATAAGAAAGAAATGGGTCAAAAAATAAAACTAACTCTGCACAATGCAATATTCACAGCAACCCTCTTTCATAAAAGTTAAAGCAGTGTGTATGAAGAAAATGGTGCATTAAAAGGTTAGAAACTATAGAGTGGTAAGTGAAATATCAATGGAAATAAGCGGATTCACTGGCAAAACAGAATAGCACTATGGAAACATCGTAACGGAGCTTGATACATCTTCAGAATAAAGGAAAAGTAAATGGGAATGCAAGAGATGAGAGATTATCGATGTTAATTTTGTGGTACCAAGCCACAGAACAAACAATAGACACAGAACACGATGGTTGAATGTATAAAATCAGTCAGTAGTGATCCAGAAAGCGATATGTTAAGAGGAATAAATCTTGCAATGGACAAAAAAAAAAAAAAAAAAAAAAAATAGTTGGAGAAAATTTGTTGGAAGCAGTTTTTCTGTTTTGGTAAGTGGTTGTGGCCAACACCATGCCTGAATATCAAGTTGGTAATAATGAAGATAAGAAATATGGTACTACATGCAATTTATGATAATATAACTTACAATTACAAATACAACTGAATACAAATAAAATTTATGATTATCATTTGGCTTTTTATGAATGTTCAATCACTTCAAAAAAAGTGATATCACCCTTCCTAATGCAAGTCTATTAAATACAGCTGAAAACAAAACAGCAAAAATACAGTTTTATGAAGTAACTGAAGAAGAAATATGAGTAATTCTCACCAATATGTTGTTTTTTGATGATGGATATAAGCAAATGTATTTGCTGCTGTCTATGCTTACAACTACTATCAGACAGCTGTAAAATAAAGACAACAGTTGCCCCCCCTCCCCCTTCTTCTTGATGTCTTGCCACCAATGTTCCTGCACATCAGGGTGAAACATAACTTTATATACAAGAGGCATAATATGATGTAACAGTTCTTAGGCTGCAATTTGACTGAGCTTTATGAAAACTATAATTTCCTTACAACATATTGTCTTTATTATTTTTTTCTCAATACATCCTTTTTCAACTAGAATTCATGACTTAAAAGAAATCTGACAAGTATGTCTGCATAGCCAGCAGAATAAGATGACTGAATATTACTGGAAAAATCAATCATTCATAATGACAAACTGTACAAGTTTAGAGAAGTATTAGAATAAGCATTTACTGAAAGATTTGATAAAAATGCGAAAAATTAAATCATATTTACAGACTTGAATACTTTGCCAACGAATCTATTACACATAAATTATGAAAGAAAAAAAACACTATGCATGCTTTATTTTCTGACAAAAAAAGAAGTAATATGTTTTGATGATAAATAAAATTTAGCATCGATTCCATGCTTTTCAGAAAAATATTTTTTTAATAAAAACTTCAGTATAGTATTCTGTATGAAAAAGCAAAATGATATTTCTTTTTACCAGTTTAAAATATATGAATAATCAGGGAAGAAAATCTGTTCATAAGAAACACAAAAATCTGTTTTATATGATTCGTTAGGTAGGAGGCAGAAAAGGAATAGCAGTTCAGGTGATTTTTTTTTTTTTTTAAGTAAATCAAGCACATGATTCTATATGATTTTATGAAGAACTTAGTATGCCTGTTGTTGTTTTTTTCACTTGCTTTATTTGGCCACTTAGTGCTGGGTCTGGAGTTTGAATAAATGTTAAAATAATATTACCCCATCAGCACAGAACAAACTAAAAATGAGCAGACATAGTCATACTGCAGACAGATATATGGATTAAAAAAGAAGAGTAATTAAAAAGTGAGTTCAGATATTCTGTAGCAAACTGTAGGGTTCCCAAGAAATGAGTTTAGATTATTCATAGGCACACTACAATATGTTACACTGTTATATGCTATTACACTTTTGTAGCATTCCAGAATTGCTTCATTAGTGGTATCAAAATAATGCTGATATCAATCTTTTGTTGGCAAGCACGAAATTTCATCAAATGTTCCAAATTAATATTTGCATTCTAGAATAAAACATGGTATTCACAATTCATAATTTAGGTATGTATGTAATTGTATAGTTACAAATACTGTACAAAATCCTTTCCAACCTACACCACCTGAGGATTACATAATGAACAATGAACAACACTGTTACCTGGCTTTAAAGTAATAACAATGAATACTATAAAACACACTGTACACCCCCCCACCCCCCACACACACACACAAAACTGGTACTGGTAATCATTTAAACTCATCTTCAACAATAATAATGTAAGAATAATACAGTTCTGCTTAAGAAAATGTGAGGGACACACAACTGTGTGAAGATTCCCTATCCAGGCAGTGGCACACTGAGAAGAGAGGGATGAGGTAGTCCAACAGACCTGGATTCCTTCTTTAAAATAATAATAATAACCCTAAGGTTGAATACATATGTTATGAAGTGATTTTGTACTGTGAAAAACACTTATTTGATAGTATATTCGGCAGAAAAGTAGCAGTGCAGTTTGTATTAATTTTGCTGTGAAATACTATGAGAGAATCAAATCAAGTATTTGAAAAAACTTTCAACTTCAGTTGGTATGTGTCTTTTTTTTTTTCACATTCTCCAGTCATCACATGTAGAAAAAGTACCCAAGGACATACTTCATGCACAAAATATTATGTCCAAAATTACTTTAGGAAATTTATCATAAAAAGTTTTCATATATTAGAAGAAATTCCTTACCAATGGTTGTAAATTATTTTGTTGAAAAAGTTCCAATGCTACGCTACAAAGAACCAGTTCTTGAAAAGTCATTTTTAATTTTGAAAACCCTTTTCATTTATGGGGTTTTACCAGAAAATGTTTAATATTTTCAGTGATAAATCATGTCCTTCACCAAATGAAATCTCTTTTTTTTTTTTTTTTTTTGCCCCAAAGAAAAGAGATTTCACTTGAATAAGCCCGATGGAGAGGATTATTTTCTGCAAAAATTTGCAAAATATTAAGTATTTTCATACAAACTTTTATAAAAACAATGAAATCATGATGCAACCAATGATGTAAATATTGTTTATTACTGCAATAGTATTGATAGTATTCTATTACTCACATCAAATTTTGTAGCTGTGAGCTCGGTGATGCAGTTATGTAATGGTATATGAAATATAACAACAATGCTGCTAGGCAAAAGATGTTACTTACATTATACTCTTTCTCTAGTCGTCCCATTGTTCACCACCACAAGTCAACAAAATAGTGCTTGCTGGCTATCAGTTCGTTTAAAAAATGTGCGTAATCTTCCATGTTATCTGCTGCGGTCCCAAATGCAGAACGACCTCACTGCACGATTTTATTAATGTATGATAATCTCAAAGCAGACTTGGTTAGCTCTATTATTCAACTATGCATGGATTTTACTGAACTCAAAATAACAACAGACAGTACATCGTTATGCTATAAGTTAAAATCCAGAATATGAAATTGTAAAAATTGAACACCATGATGAATTCTAAAAAACGAATGGAATCAGTTAAGAAATTATGAGATGAAATAATGAGCATAATTGCTGTCGATATCTTACACACACTGTACACCCTGAAACCCACCTCCATCTGCGTTCTCAGACGCTTTTCACACTAGTTACTAATAGGCATTCTCAACAGGTACTGAAGGATTCACTAGCAACCTTCCTTGCCTCCGGAAGTCATGACGCATACAGCGCATGGGTCATTATTGCGTAAGTAGGCAGGCACCATCTAGTGTGAGATTCTGACCTTCCTGCCTCTGTTGTTGTTTTTTATTCGTATGCTTCTCTGTCAATATTTTTCAGTGTGCATTAAATTCCTCTACGCATATGGGAGTTCATATGGTGTGTTGTAGTTACCGTTAGTTGGATAGGTCTTCATAATTACAACAGATTCAGCGATATGGGAGAACATGAAATTACTTAATCAACAAAAGAGTTGGAAAACTGTACAAATTGCTGAATCTGTTGTAATTATGAAGACCTATCCAACTAACTGTAACTACAACACACCATATGAACTCCCGTATGTGTGGAGGAATTTAATACACACTGAAAAAATATTGACAGAGAAGCATATGAATAAAAAACAACAGAGGCAGAAAGGTCAGAATCACACACTAGATGGTGAATGCCTACTTACGCAATAATGACCCATGCGTGGTATGCGTCATGACTTCCGGAGGCAAGGAAAGTTGCTAGTGAATCCTTCAGTACCCGTTGAGAATGCCTAGGAGTAACTAGTGTGAAACGCGTCCGGGAATGCAGGTGGAGGTGGGTTTCAGGGTGTACAGTGAGTGAAGGATATCGACAGCAATTATGTTCATTATTTCATCTCATTTAATTTCTTAACTGGTTTCATTCATTTTTTAGAATTCATCATGGTGTTCAATTTTTACAATTTCACGTTCTGGATTTTAACTTATAGCATAAGATTTAGTGTCTGTTGTGATTTTGAGTTCAGTAAAATCCACACATAGTTGAATAATAGTGCTAACCAAGTCTGTTTTGAGATTATCATGCATTGATAAACCTGTGCAGTGAAGTCGTTCTGCATTTCGGACCACAGCAGATAACATGGAGGATTACGCAATTTTTTTAAACGAACTGATAGCCGGCACCATTTTGTTGAATTGCGGTGGTGAACAATGGAACAACTACAGAAAGAGTGTAATGTAAGTAACATCTTTTACCTTGCAGCATTGTTGTTATATTTCATATACCATTACATAACTGTGCATCACTAAGCTCACAACTACAAAATTTGATGTGAGTAATAGAGTATATAGATATGTTATATCAATATTATTGAATATCTCAGCCATGTATAACGTGCACTTTTCAAGCACAGAAGATATACATGAATTGCATGAATTTACCCTTTATTCACTGGCTAGACTCTTCATTCCCATAAACTGAAAATACTACAGAAATAGATATGTAGAATTGGCTTGGGCTTTCTGTTTTCTATTTTTTTAATGCTTAGAATTTAAAAAAGGATCTTGAATATTCAGTTTTGTACCCTGTTTCAAATTGTTTCTCATCATATTTTTAGCTTCACTACAGAGATAATGGAAATGACTGTCACACTACAACTATGTAACCATTTGTGTACTGAATGTTAAAAATTTGGCAGATGAATGGTTACACAAATGGAAAAAAATAGTACAGGGAAGATGAACCTGTTGAATAAACACTGTAGTCTACCACAGCTGTAACACCAAGCATCTTTTATAGGTCAATGACTTTTTTTTTCTTTCTGCAACCAATATATGACGATGGCTGATATGCTTCCAGATGTAAGGTGGAACATGCAGCATGATGATCATGACTGGGAAGCTTTGCAATATTCTGTGGCTACTGAATGCTGTCGACATTGACCAAAACATCAAACAAATGCCTTACAGTGCTACTTAATTGAAAGCACAGAATTCTGAAGATTCATTGTCACAAGGGGACTAGATATGACAGGTAACTCAATTTCATTAATGGAATATTCACCAAATATCTCCCTTCCCCAGGTATCACAAAATTTCTGGCCAGAATATAGAAGATTGCTCATAGTTTTGTCCTGCATTTACAGCCAGAAGCCGGTACTTACACTTGCTTCCTAATGGAAACACTTAAGTGACATCTGCTTTTTCTTTGGGGAGGGCAGAGGGATTAGTAAAATAAAAATGATTAAAAACTCTTACCCACAGGGGACTTTACTTAGATTAAAATACTTAAATTCTAGTTTGTCTTGAACAGCTTTCCATTATTCTTCATATTTTCAAGTTCTTTTGTATCAGATGTGTGTTTCTGGTCTCTAGAACTTCATCAAGGCCTGTTCTCAATAAAACTATCAAAAGTTTTATTTACATAGAAAGAATTTAATTTTGTTTGCCAGGTTCCTCCTATAACAGCCAGTTATTAAATAAAAATCTTTTCATTATGCATTTTGTAAATCTATTACTTTTGAACTAAGTTGTTGAAAATGCTATTTATAAGTTTTGTAGGTTATTAATGGAACAGTATTTTATGAAGTAGAAACTTCCTTTAAGTAGTCTCCACGAGGTTCATAGTCCAATATTTAATTATATGCCTCAAAGATTCATGTTTGAAAAAAATAAGTGGTTACCAATAAACTATTTTGAACCTTATTATAAATAGCTTCTTCATATTCTTTAATTCTGAGTTCCAATTTTTGAGATATTTGTCCTACAATATTGTTACAGTCTAATGGAATTTGATATACAACATTTCTACTTGTCATCTTGTCACTGTGTTATTGGAAGGTACTTTATTGGCTAAATTTGCTACTTTGTTTTGAGCTGTAGTTTTGGAAGATACAAAGAACAATGGAAAGCTCTTCAAGCTAAAACAGAATATAAATGATTTACCTTTTTCAATCCACATATAATGTGTGATGAATTAAAAAAGAAATTAAATTATTTACCTTCTTCAATCCACATACAATGTGCTTGTTTTTAGAAACACATAAAAATTCAATAACTAGGTTAATGCAATTTATTAGTCTCCTTATATTTACATTTCAGTCTAACTGTGACATATTAGGGATGGTCAAAATCACAAAACATCCATCTGAAGAGCTACGTTTCACAATCTCAGTGACTGACACAAAGAAGAAAAATAATCAACAATAAACATTTTGGCACAACATACTGGGATTCCACAATGTAGCAAAGGTAATAGATCTGACAATACATTTTAAATCACCTGTACCCTACAATTAAGGATACCAATTTCACAGATAACACTGAGGAATGGTAAGTTGCTGAAGTTGTTATATTACTCCTTACAACCTACACACACACATATTAAGTTACTCTACACCAACAGTTCTCAAACTTCTGACACCACAGAGCCCTTTTCACCCAAGGAAGAGGCCGCAGAGCCCCAATATCTTTTTCAGTGCCCGTGTTTATATTCAGTGCAAAAAATTGTTTCTACAAACAATGAGGATTTAAGAATTCCATTTCTCCGATTTCACATTCAAGTCTTGAGCCACTGATCCATCGCAAATATTAAACACCCTCACAAACGCACAAACTCCTGAGGAGTTGATTCCCCCAAGCCAACTGAAGTGAAATAAACTAAAGAGACGGACAGAATAAAGCTTGAGCGAATGTTGTGGTTATGTGGTGCAATCATGTGTTGTATTGCAAATTCTGGGAATCTGGCAACAAAAAACAGTGTCAATGAAAAGTAGCGTCAGACTGGTTCACAGTTCGGTCTTCTGAGAATTAACCCATTCAAGACAAGTCCAATCTCAGCTTCACAGCAATAATCCCATTTCAATTATTGGGTCTTACATCATGCAAGCGCGAGAGAAAGATTTGGGACGTGATCTCATGCTTTCAATGACGATGACAATAGGTTGTGCTTTGTTTTGCCTGCCTGTTTCAAAACTGCTAATATGTCGTCCCGAGAATAAAGGACAACTACACATGGCTTCTAATATGGGTCTCTATATATCATTGGTACATGCTCTGAAGGAAGCGTTATGTACATTCATTGTATAAGGAAATTGAGGAAGTACGTGGATTTTTCCAGTGTATTTTTGTTATCGAACATGACGGTGTCATGGAGCCTCAGGGCTCTGTGGATCACACTTTGAGAACTGCTGCTCTACACTCTATAGGGTTATGTTAAGGTTTTAAATAATCTAGCATAATACAAGAAGAATTCTCATCAAAGAGCAGCAAATGCCCATAAGATATTTTTAGTATGATGTTAGGTTTTAACAAATATAGATACTTAAAGCTGTCACTTAGTTTTATATGGTTTTCTCTGTTTAATGTTAGAACAACAGTGCAGTATCAGATGTATAAATCTGGGACAGCAATTTAATCTACTTTCCTGTTTTTAACCTGTTCTTTAACAAAAGAAAGAACAGGTTAATTTCAAGCTACTTTCCCACATTATTAAAAAGATAAAACTTGACAGATATCCAACAAAAAAGAAACAAAAATATTTCAGTGAACAATGGTATTGACATCAGGATAAATTAAGTAAGAACAACAGACAAGTAAGTACCTAGCACTCAAGTTTAAAATCACATGATGAGGATGGGCAAAACACGTAACAATATTAACCAATAAAGGTAACTTGATCACGCTAGTTACGTTAAATGAACACTTTTTGTAAAAGTTTTCATTTTACGTAACTAGCGTGATCAAGTTACCTTTATTTGTTTTAAAATCACAAGGTTCACAAGGCAAAACTTCTCACCTACAACTGAATTTTCAAGTCACCGCCAAATCCTTTGTTATTCTTTTGCCCTTTCCTAATGGATGAAATGAGTTTAGTAATCATAAATTGCTTCACCACTTTTCTTACTTTTTAACTTCCAGATCCCTTTGATTTTCTCCACACAAAATATAGTTGAATGAGCACAGGACCAGTGAACTGGTGCCATCCTTATGCATAGATAATTATTTGGACTGAAGTTTCCAGAATGGAAAGTATATTTCAATTGCACACATTGTTAAATTGTTCACATTGGCTGCAAGCTAAAGACAAAGGAAGTGGAGCACAAGGTAGGACATGATTACATTTATCTGCACAACCATTTCCAACAATTCTGAAAAGTTTATGACCATTTTCATTCTTATGTCTTTTACAAAGAACACTAAATAAGTTATGTACCTAGCAATGAAGGAGTTGAATTGGAAACAAATTAAATTTATTAAGGTACATTACCTCTCAAATTTTCGATCTATACACTAGATCATTGTCAGGAGTTCTTACGTCTTACTACTTCCACAGGCCTGGAGACCAATACCTGTGGAAGTAGTAAGACGCAATAACTCCTGACGATGATCTAGTGTATAGATCGAACATTTGAGAGGTAATGTACCTTAATAAATGTATCCTCAATAATTCCCGTTAAATATTTATAATACTGAAAGTAATTAGAGGAAACCATGAAGTCATTAATTATTAGAACAAATTTAAAGAAAGCATAGTTGAGTAGACCAGTGAACCAGTTCCATTCTAATGCATATAATGGATTGTCCTTTTGGCTAAAGTTTCCAGAACGGGAAAAAAAAAAAAAAATATTTTCACACCTTATTAGGTTGCTAATACTGGCTGCAAGTTCAAGACAAAAGGCACGTGGGCCATGGTTGCATTCCTCTGCACAACCATCCACCTCCAACAATTCTGAAAGGTTTATGACCATTTTCATTCTGTGTGTTTTACAAGAGACATCAAATAAGTTATCTACCCAGCCATGAAGGAGTTGAATTGGAAGCAAATTCATACTGTTTTTCAATGCAAAGTCTCCTGAGTTTCATACACTTTTTCCATTTAATAGGGAAAGAAAAAAGAAACAGAAAAAGTTCTTCACTTGCGTCTCGAATTACTTGGAAATGGTTCAACACTGCCTGGAAAATAGCCCCCATGTGGCTTTTTGTTCACGTTTCGGAACAGGACATATTTACTTGGGACAAGGATATGGACTGTGTGATAGATGGTTCGGTTCCTTAACCCTTTAAACGGCCGGTCTACATGAAATTTTTTTTGCCAAAAATCCACCGAAGCTGCAGGGGCTTATGGTTCAAAATTCTCCCCACTCCTGGAACTTGAAATGTTCCCATTGTGACAGGAATTCGGCTTTCCCAGCACAGCAATTGATCTCCCCTTTTCACTCAGCAGGGTGCAACACAAACCTGTCACAGGAGATTACCAATGTCATCAAGTCCTTTATTCTCTGTTCTATGACCCAAGGCGAGAACAGAACCCCCACCGCACACTCGTGCCTCAAGACCACAGGCCAGTTGCAGAGTCTTTCGGTGGACACACGGGGAAAGTCCGTAATAAGGTGCAGTCCCCTGCTCCCACCAATAAAAATCTTGTCCTTCATTGCTCAGGTGAAGGAAACTACGACATCTTCAAAATACCTTATTCCAACAGCGGCCAAGTTGAATAAAGTAAAATCTTTCAGAACACATTTTAAGATTTATTTGAATTGGGCATGCCATTCCTTCTGCATTTCTGTAAAAGACAGAAATGAGCAGTTTACAATGTGATATCAGTCAAAGAATGATCTTATTCCCTTATGTCATATCCTTTATTGTAAAGTTACTGCATTAATACTAGCAAGATGGCAATTGCAAACCTTCATGCAGGGGACTCTAGTGGGACCCCGGAGTGTTTGGGGTACCCAGAATTCTCTACCACTACCTATGCTTTCTTTCCAGAAAAATGAAACAAAGCTTGAAGCACAGTCTTTATCTGCAGAACATTCTCCGACCCCATGGATATATAATGAGTGTCCAATTTTCTGTAGCACAAATTTACAGTTTAATGAGCAATAACGGAAATATCTTTTCTTTAATTTAGTAAGAATAGATAAAACAAATAATAGAATAGAAATTTGGAAAAAATATTCTCCCCACTTTTGTAACTCACTGAAGAGAAATCTGTGAATGCCTTTTCATTTTTTAAGCTAACAGTGAATGACTTTTCTCTCAGAATGCATGTCATATCCTTTATTGTAAAAGCATAAATTATTAATTAATTGTTATATTGATACAATTCGTTCAGAAAGCTGCAGGCACGTAACTTAATATAATTCAAAATTCGCTTGTGAAAGTTGAGGTGAATTAAATATTGTTTTTACTTAGCTTTTTCATTTTTCATCGATGTTATATGTGTTTGCCCTTTAACAATATAATAAACAGGTTTCTCTCTGTCTCGCTCTCTCTCACACACACACACAATCTGATTAAACAAAGCTTCAGGTCAAATTTTTACTTGCAGCCTATTTAACTATTTCTTGGGGGCGTATGGAGCACTGATGATCATAATTTCCTGTAGCATGAATTTACAGTTGGAACAGCAATAGTGGAAAATGTATTTTTAATTTAAAAAAAATAATTGAATCGAAATTTTGGGGAAAATGCGCCTCAATTTTGTGACTCACTGAATGGTAAAGAGTGATATACTTCATTTTTTAAGCGATCGGTGAATGACTTTTTCGCAGAAGCATGTCATGTCCTTTGTTATAAAAGCATGGATTATTTAGTTTTAGATTGATTTCATTCGTTCTGAAAGCTAAATAGACAATGCAGTAAATATGAATATAACATGACGCACTTTGTTCCATGGATTTCTTGTTGGATCACCCCATTTAAGAATGTCTGTGCACGCCACTGTGTGAAAATTTAATCACATGGAAACGAGATTTGCTGGATGACATGGATGTGCAGTGCATGGTCGAAGCGATGAGTCTCTGCCCGCCAGCATTGTATCCAGCCTGCAATTGCTCATGAAAACTGGAGATCCAAAGTTTTCCTCCCATTTTACATCATGGCCTTCAATTATAATAGATTCGCAGTATGATCTCATCATTAACCACAGTGCGAATGACACAGGATGCAGTGGTCATTTTCACTTTTTAATGAAAAATAATTTAAGACGTATATGATAGAAAATAATTCCTTCATAAAAATTAATTATAAGAATGTTTTTATGTCATATAAAACGATATAAAATTATCTCTGATGGAAAACATTTGTAAATGCATGTGATATAAAAATAAATAAAAAAAACCATGTACATCACTTGAAATATTTCGTTTAATCATAACTCCATCACACGTAACAATTTTTCACAGGAAAGACTTTTTGTGTTGTTTATTCAACAATTCAAATACTTCATGGCATGCTCATACTTGTTCCTCTGGTTCAGGTCATGTGGCACCCATTTTCCTTCCTTCTGAATCTTTCCCATTGCATGTAAATGATTGGAAATGGTTTGTTGAGTTACCCCCAGTTGTTCAGCTAGTTATTTTTGCATGTGAGACAAATCTTCATCCAGCAATGCTTGCAGTTCCTCATGTGCAACCATCTGTGAGGCACCACTACATTCTCGATCGCTAACATCAAAATCACCTGCTATAAACAGTCTAAACCAAAACTCACACATGCTTTTTGATACAATATTCTCCCCCAGAACAGAACAGATCGATGCACATGCTTTTGCATCACTTTTTCCTTGATGAAAGTAGTAACGAATGCAGTGTTGAATAAATACAATATCGATTGCCATCTTTCACCTACTGATGAGCAAATGCGTTTGACTGTTGGGCAAACTTCTGTGTCACATTTTATACTCTGGACCAGTTACGGTCACATGACAACAACGAGAGGGAATGTCGGATATGTAAATTAGCAGTACACGTCAAACAAAAAATGCTTTGAAACTTATTTGTACACCTAAAATATTCGCGAACGGTAACCGACCTAGGAGGGTAAAATGATTTGCAAGCCCTAATCCTCCTGCTTCTTGACTTCATGAACGTGTACCTAGCAGATATTCAAATCCTTTATTGTTGGTACTTTATAGTTCATCATACCCAAGATGGACGTGAAGGGTGGCTTCCCTTGGGAAACCAAAGCCACAATACACATGGTTTGTAAACAAAAAGATGTGTCGTCTGCATCGTAGTCGTAGAGCTGAAAGGCGCCAGTGAGAAAACTAAACAAGATTCACTCCTAAACTACAGCACGCATAGTGCTAATTTAACAGTGGAGATCCCAGTGCAGCACAAAAATCTGCTCCGGCCACCAGCCATAAGTTTAAATTTTAGGATACAGAGTTTGGTGGAGGGTACTACTGGGAAGTTCCATATCTATTACTATAAATTTCTAACGTTTTCAATTGGCACACCGGCATAACTGAAAATGGCAAATGCACACAAAAGCATAGTGCCTTTAAAAACGTTCAGGGGAAAAAAAAAAAAAAAACCAGCAGAAGAAAAACTAAAAAAAAAAAAAAAAAAAACTCTGATAGGAACTTGTTTTCTTCCATAGTAAATTTTATCAGTACCAGACACAGCAACATTTGATTTTGAGGATGCAAATTCCACTGAGAGGATAAAATGTGGCGAACACAAGATCATAATTTCTCACTATCTGCATTATTAGTCGAGGCACAATTCTTCTTGTCCCTACACAAAAAAATCATGAAACTTTAAAAAAATGGAAAAGCGGACTGTTGGGTCAAAACGAATGTCTTACGTCATTTTAGCAAATTGTGTTTCAGATATAAATGAGCATTAAGACATTTTGGCAAAGTCTGAAATTCACGGGCCTCCTAGGCTTTTTCATAAACTTCTCTTTCTCATAAATGCATTTCTATTTCTCATAAATATATAGGAAAGTATACTAACAGCAAAAAAATTCCACTTGGATATTTCAACGGGAATACAAGTTTTACAGTCTTTCAAATGCAATTTGACAATTTTCACGACGGTGTCTGTCTATTCTTCTCTACGTGAGTGCACGTATGTGCATGTGGAGGGCATGAATTTGCAATTTAAAACAGAAGAAAAACCATATTAGAAGTTTAATTGTTTACTTATATTTTTTAAATCACAAATACACTTTTAAACTTATCTGTTTGGATCTAAAATACTTCCCATTGATTCTGCTTTCCCATATTGCAAACATTCTACAAGAAACAATCTACATATACGCACAAACATTATTAATAATATCACGAGAGTTCATGCTTTTAAATAAAAAGCTTCTGTAAATGCAAAATAAAAAACATAAATATAATTTCTAATAAATAAACTATCTGTTCAGAAGATGGCAAATTCTTATGTAATCTTATGCTTAATTCCACAATAAAACTTAAACTTGTTAACAAGGCTTGCTTTTAAGTACTGATTAATATTCAATGAATCATACACTAAAAAATAGTAGCCATACAATTTAGCCTCCTTTTGTTTCACGCCCATACATATGAAATGGCACAGAATAATATAAGCATAACAAAAAATGTACGATGGCAAGGAATATCAAACACCTATTCATTCATCATTTATTCACATTTGTTTTTCATGTATGTGTGTGCTGAAATTACATACAATAGATTCCAGTTAATTGGGACACATCAGAACTAGAACATTTTGGCCCAATTAAGCCATTGCCCCAATTATGTATGTGAAGCTTTATCCCAAAAAGCTAATTCGGGATTTTTGTCAAGAATTGTCCCAAATTAATGGCTGCTTCGATTAACCATAAAGGCCCAAGATATATTAGATATATTACTTATGTTATTTTAACATGCACACAGACAAAACATTGAAGATAGTGGTGATGGGTATTTGGCATGGGCATCCCCCACACAGAGTGGTACAGACCCAAACTAAACACAGGCGATAAATAGGTGGACAGTAGGGCTTTACAACAGTGTATCATAATCGACGAACATAGGTAAACATGGTGATCTGAGAGACTGATCGTGGGCACATTGTTGGCGCAAGACAGATGGATCATTTCATCACCCAAGTGATACAAATCGTACAGTTCCTGAGAGCAACAGTATCAAAGACGTATCATGAGTATTTCATTGACGGACGTACCAGCACCCAGAGAGATAGTGGTGGCTGACCACATGCCATTGATGACCAGAGTTGGCATAAACTATCCAGGATTGAACTGACCAACTGCTTGGAAATGGCAGTGCAAATCATATTCAGGTTAAGTCCCAAGCAGCATCAGCAAGTGAACAGTACAGGGCACGCCTCACACCCTGGGATATGGGAGTCCATGCCCTACTCATGTGCCACTGATGACTGCTCATCATCAAAAATTACATCTCGCCTGGTACCAGGGATATAAAAACTGGACTTCTGCGGAGTGGCGCTGCATTGTGTGGTCAGATGAATCTCAGTTTGAGCTGTACCAGACTGACAGGAGGGTGTGGATGTGACATTGACAGCATGAGGCCATGGCTCTGTTATGCCAGGTTGATTCTGTTCAAGGTGGTGGTGGCTCTGTGATGGTTTGGGGAGCCTTCTTGTGAGACACATTAGGTCCCTTGGTGTGTCTGGAGAGGTTCTTAACCTCTGCGCTACCAGCATCTGCTAGCTGATCATCAGCTACATGCTTTCATGGCCTTCCCGCATCTTGAGCGAAGGCCGTGAAAGCATGTAGGTATGTTTCAGTAGGACGATGCACTTCCTCATTGGGCTGCAACCACCCAGGCATGGTTTGAGAAAACCTCATCGGAGTTTGGAACCATCCAGTGGGCCCCAAGGACCCTGGATTTAAACCTCGTGAAAGCTCTCCGAGATGCCATGGAGTGAAACATCAGATCCATGGATCATGGACTGATGTCTCTGGCTGAGTTGTGGACAATACGGAAACAGGCATGACTGGCATTATCTCTGCATCTGGTGGAATCGACGCCTCAGCGTGTACAGGCCGTTATTCATGATAGAAGAGGCTGACATGTTATTAGGTAGATATCTCTAATGTTTTGTCCATTGAGTGTATACATCAGTGATTACTAGGATAAAACTTTTTGGTGTTGTCAAATTTTCTGGTTACACACCAACCCATCATCAGGACTAACTCAAGGAAGTAGTTGTTGCCACTCATGTGGTAATACCCAACCTTTCTGCTCGTTAACTGTGGCACCTCTTCTTCTTTCAGTTTGTATGCCTTCTTTCAATTTCCTTTCCAAAATATGCTGTTATGTGATGGAATTTTTATAGTCCTAATTAATTGAATGTCCAGTGTTTGTAATGTGCCTGTCATGTCCTGTTTGGAATAATTTTTTCATTTTATTTTTTTGAGAAAATTTCTAACTAGAAAAAAATTAAGTTTTAAATTGCAAACAATCAAACAATAATGTTAATCCTAGTTGTAAATGCATTTATGGCACCTCTATTCATAGTGATTGTGGAATAACTTTTTTTACGGGTCTTTTAGAGGTTATTATTCATTAAAAAATAACCTCTAAAAGACCCGTAAAAAAGTTATTCCACAATAATGTTAAGCTAATTAAAAAAGTCACCTATCAAAATGGGCTATTCAAAAAACTTCAGAGAGAGAACTACCAAAAAAATTCTACATTCAATTTGCACTGGGGCCTAAATAATAAAACTAAAAAATTATTTCCTCCCATAAAGCAAAAAGAAAGGCAATGTTCTGCTACAAGGAGAAGTAGCCTACAGTGTAAACTGCAATTGCGGAAACATCTAAGTAGGAGAAACTGGGAAACAACTTAACCAGCATAACAGAACATAAAGCTGCTATAAGAAATGTTACCAGGCAAACAAGACTGGATCAGCATATTCCAAACACTGGGCATTCAATTAACTGGGACTCCATAAAAATTCTGTAACATCAAGAATATTTTGTGAAAAGGAAGTTGGTGTACAAATTGAAAGAAGAGTCACAATGAACACAAAGGCTAGGTATGACCGTATGAGTGGCAACACCAACTTTCTCGAATCAGCCCTGACCATGGGTTGGTGTGCAACTGAACATTTGGCAATGGGGGAAAAAAGTTTTATTCTAGTATTCCCCATAAAACTATAGTTAAATCTTACATTAGTTAGTAACTAGGATTTGCCATGACTTCATTAATACACAGGATTATATCAGCTTTTCATAGTCTGATAGACTATGAATCTCCCTTTCCAACCCATTCTTCACTTAAAAAAATACTGCTATAGGACCAAGCTGAACAAACACAAACGTTCCTTGATGCTTGTACAATGGAGCACCCATATTCGAAAGACACAGGCCACATGGATTCACGATAGTGTGGTTTTGTTAGTTTTGTTAGCCACAGAGCAAATAAAAAATTCAGGAATGACACAGAAATATCACATATATGAAGGAAAGAACCTTCCTTAACAAAATGAATCAATACAGTTTTGTTATTGCAGGTGCTTATAATGACTAGCAGTTTTAACTCTACAGGGTAGGAATAGATTAGACAGTGGCATATTTAGTTTCATAACAATGAATACAAAACAGTAAGTTACACACATATTACAAAGTTCACATGCATAAAAAACATCAACATGGAGCACAACACAAATTTACTTTTTTTTTTAAATGAATGCATCAATAAAGAATTATAAAGTACAGATACACTAATAGGTAAAACCATAATAAGTGTGTCACTGGTCTCAAATTCAGTGACCATCAAAGCAAACAAAAATAACAGTTGCATTGTTGGACTTGTTAAATCCATGTTGAACACTTACCGCACGTGTTGGTTTCTGTATTTCCGTTGTGTAGATGCGGCATGGGTTTTTTTTTTTTCATTCGGTTGCTGTTCCTTTTTAATTGGCCTCGTAACTAAATGAATTTTTTTCCCTTTGCTGCTTCTACATTTCGATACGTTTTTTACCCAAGTACTTTCGGTAAACATCCTGTTACCGTCATCTAGGGGAGGTTTTGATCCGACCTGCACGGACCATGTCGGCAGAGCAGTATGTGGTTCTCGTGGGCTGCATCTGTTTGCGGCTATCGCTTCCTCTTGGGCGTTGTGGCGCCATCTCTTGTTGCCTAGCGATCTCATTTTTTGAACTTTTTGCTCAATTTTAATTAAATTCCTCCAGCTGTTTCTTAAAATATTAGGGTCATTGTGGTTGCAAACTTTTGCTCTATTTTTTTCTATCATTACCGACTTTTTCTATCAAGTCGGTAATGATAGAAAAAAATAGAGCAAAAGTTTGCAACCACAATGACCCTAATATTTTAAGAAACAGCTGGAGGAATTTAATTAAAATTGAGCAAAAAACGAAAAATGAAATCGCTGGCCATCAAGAGATGGCGCCACAACGCCCAAGAGGAAGCGATAGCCGCGAACAGATGCAGCCCACGAGAACCACATAATGCTCTGCCGACACGGTCCATGCAGGTCGGAGCAAAACGTCCCTAGATGACGGTAACGGGATGTTACCGAAAGTACTTGGGTAAAAACCATATCGAAATGTAGAAGCAGCAAAGGGAAAAAAATTCATTTAGTGACGAGGCCAATTAAAAAGGAGCAGCAACCGAATGAAAAAAAAACCCCATGCCGCATCTACACAACAGAAATATGGAAACCAACACGTGCGGTAAGTGTTCAACATGGATTTAATATGTCCAACAATGCAATGGCATTAATGCACGTCAAAAAACGAATTAACTTTTCAATAGCTGACTTTTTCTTATGAAATCCAATATTGGAAGTACTTGAAAAAATAACAGTTCGAATCTTTTTGCCTGCCCACTCCTTTCAAAAATAAGGAAAAAAATTTCTTGTCAATAGAATAATATAAATAGACACCAAAGACTGGTTATTGCTTGTCATACCTAGATACATCAACAAACTATATATACATCACAATTTTATACACAATATCTGGCTTAAAAAGCAAGGTCAAGTACCTGTATTACATTCCTAAATGGCAGATATTAAGCACAAAATCCATTAATGTTTCATAACTGATACATTCAAATGCTTTTAAAGAAACTGAATTTGTACTAAAAGTAACTTAAACTACACACTTACTGACAAACATGAATAAAACTGCTGTGTACAATATCATTTACAGCTAAACTCAAAGCTGTGAAATTGCTGACAATATGAGCATTTAAAGCTTGCTAATAATAATAAATACAATGTTCTGTTCATTTTGAATTCATTATAGCATTTAAGCCTGGATGTTTTCACCAGTTTTCTACACAGCACATTACCTTTTCAATTTTTGGCACAGACTTCAGGTCTTCACAACATATATTAAACTTATTTGATTTTGCACACAAAAAGATGGGGTTTTTTTTGGTAAAATTGAATGATTTTCACCTTTGAATGATTTTTTTTTTTTTGGTAAAATTGAATGATTGAATGATTTTCATCATGTAAAGATCTACAGAAATGTAAATCCACTGATAAATGCTTTTATGCAAAATATAATAATAATAATAATAATAATAATAATAATAATAATAATAATAATAATAATAACAAATAAATAAAATAAAAATAAACAAAGAGGGAAAATGTAAATACTTATTTGATTGATAAAATTAGAAAAGCTGACAGATTCAGCTAATGATTTAGCTATCTATAAGCTAACTGCAACACACAAATTTGCATGATGTTATGCAGAAAATAGAACAGAGCATCAAGAACTCAGAAAAGCTGTAATGGGTTTTAAAATGAAATCTACATACAGTTTGCTTCAGTACTACAGAATCCAGCAATTTGTTTCTTCAGAAAATTGGGAAATACTTGGCAGACTTAATAACTCCAGAGATAATGATAGCAAACTACTTAGTAGCTTGCACACATATTTACAATGTAACTCATGGCAGTTTTTTTATCCAAGGAGTAAATATAAAACCCTAAGCTGGGATGAGTCTGCTCAGTGAAAACATCACTATTTAAACATCTCCCAATTGCTCCACTATTCAGTTCTGTTGTCCATGTAAATGGATTATGAAAAAAAAAAAAAAAAAAAAAAGGTGCATATGCATCTGTAAATCTATTAAGTTTTCTAGTGTTTGAGTGGTCTGAGATGATTATTTGTGCTATTGAGCCTGTTTTCAAACCCTGGAAATGACATAAATGGAATGTAGTCCTTACCTTTTGCACAACAACAGATCTACCACCGAGGCTGAGTGCACCATTTTTTATATACCTAATAATTATTTTTTCTGGAGAAAAAGGTTCTGGAACTCTTTAACTATAAGTAGTCAAAAGGGGAAGAGGTGGCCCTAATAAAAAGGAGCTAAATTTTTTGAACATTATTCCTTAGTATGCTACAAACTTCAAAAACATAATTTACATACTCATATTACATTAAAAAATAGCTAGTAATTCACAAGTTTTTATTAGCAAACATTACTTTATTATAATTAAATAATTATTCCAAAACTCAAAAATCTTTGCATTAAAAAAGATACCGGAATGCCATTGAGCCCTATCAATACCTATCTTCCAAGTTTGTATTTTTCACTGGAGGTTGAAATTTGGTTTGTTACATGGCCCAACAGGTTTGCAAACTTATGGAATCATATAAATAAATAAATACGTAAATGTCTACAAAATTACTAGATGAGCACTATACTTTGCAAACAGGAGAAATACTTCATTGTGTCATTTTCTAACCATAAGCACTTGCCAAAAATGAAAAAAACTAGAGGAAAGATAATTTGTTTAAGACAATAATCTTACTGGGTTAAACATATTCTCATCAGAGATACATACTTTTTTCCAGGTATGTACTGTCAAATATAAATTTTTTTAGTAAAAAATGTCTTCAGTACCATCACTTGACAAAAACATCAAAACCATTGCAGAAAATAATGGACAGAATCCATGAAATAATAATTTATCATCTAAAAGTTTTGCAAAGATGTATAGACAAAAAGTTAGGATGATTTCCTATGGCTTAGTCCATTTATGAATATTAATTAAATGCCTTTGGTAAACATTCTTCCACTTAAAGGACATTCCACAAATGAAACAAACATGAGTTCTAGCAGAGTGGACTGTCAAATGTTGCTTCAAATGCTGTTTCCGTTTGAATGCCTTACTGCAAAAAGGACAAGAAAATAAGGCCTGCCTTCTGTCTTGAGGTAGATGAATAACAATTTGAGACTGCTTGTCTTGATGCAGCACATCATCAAAATTTCCTATAATGAAATAAAGATTTATTTATTTTTTAATTTCTGAAGGTACAGCTCAATTAAATCTACTCATGATAAAGAGCTATAAACATTACACAGAAGAACCCACTTATAACGTGAGCTTGGGACTAATGGAAATCCTTGCTAAATTCATTTTTGGATAAAAAATCCCACCCTGTAAAAATGAGTACACACTATATTGACAAAAGTCACCGGACACCTAGAAGAGAAACACAACATAGCATTTATTGACATACATTAGTATGGTGTCGGTCTACCTTTGACCTCAATGCATGCACTGACCCTTCAAGACATGCTTTCGACAAGGTTTTGGAACACAGCGATAGGTATTTGCTTCCATTCAGTACATAATGCTGCCACTAACTGTTGCTCAGTAGTAGGCCTTGGTTCCAAACTTCTTATGAGGCATTAATTCATCCCATAGGTGCTTTATGGGATTAAGAGTGGGGCTCTGTGCTGGCCAGTCCACACAAGATACAGAATTATCATCAAACCACGCCATAATAGTCCTTGCTTTATGGCTCGGTGCATTATCCTTCTGGTACCAACAAGGCTCAGGTTCCATAGTATTGCCACAGAGTTGGTAGGGCATAATTGTCCAGAATATCGAGGTAAACGTGCTGGTTAACAGGTTTGTCCATGATAACCAATGGGCCGGGACCATACCATGAAAAACACCCCTGCACAAGTACACTGCCAGCTCCAAACTTGACCATAGGAACAGTACACCGTGGTAAATAGCATTCCCCGGCTGCCGCCATACCCACACATGGCCATCAGACTGATGGATCATGTATCTGGATTCATCAGTCCATAGGACCTGTTTCTGTTGATCTATGGTCCACGATAAATGTTCTTTACACCATGCTAAATGACAAGTAGCATTCAGAGTGGATCTGAAAGGCTTATGAGGAGCCGCACAACCACAGTAACCCATGGAATGAAGTTCTCTGTGAATGGTACGTGTACATACCGAGGTTCCACTGAGGTCTTGTGCAGTACTTTGTCGATTAACTGTAACGACTCTCCTGAGGCTTTGACGTCCTCTATCACTGATTTTTTTTAGTCTGCCGGTACGTTTTGCTGCTTCAGGCACGCCATGTGTCTTCCACTTATTCAGTACATCCAAAACAGTTGACTTGGGTATGTTTAAATACTTCTCAGTTTCTCTTATGGACAACCACTAATATAGCACCCAACAATCTTTCCTTTCTCAAAGTAAGTTCTCTCTCACCGCAACATTTTCACTCAACTTCACAGTGCAATGTGACTGCGATCAGCTGCAAGTTTGTTTTTATACCATTTGCAGCTGTGCCGCGCATCTTAACAACGCAGCGGATCTGTTCATTTGCTTTTGAAAGGGTGTCTGGTGAATTTTGTCAATATAGTGTATGTGATAATATGCATACATATTGTTATATATCCACACCAATTGGATGTACTTGAAAGATTTAATTAATTAATACAATTGTACAAATTAAAATAAAATAAGCACTTACATGAATACACAGTGGCACCGAATCCTGAAGCAGACACCATGTGGAAATATTAAAAAAAAAAATGGAATTTTTGTTATTTATTTGTTTCCTTAATTTTCGCTGAATGATACTCAGTGAATTAAATACCTCATCATTACTGTAGTATGTTGCTTCAAAAAATGGAGATTTTCTGCACAGTTAGCAAATCAATGACTGTTGCTTATGATGGTCATCAAGTGTTTTTGTCATCCCTTTTTCTTACTTACTTCAGCAGTTTCTGACAACTTAACTGCTTCTGTGATATTGTCTGCACAAAGGATGCCAGATGTGGCAACAATGTGATCTACATGAATAAAGTCATCAATTGCAGAAACATCATGAAAATGTCCTGCCATTGCAACCAGAGAGTGGAAGTTGATCAATTTCATGATCAGAGTTAGTTGTTCTAGACAATGCAGCTTTTCTGAAGCAGTTTTGGATGGAAGATTGGGATATGCATCTCCAAGCAACAATTATCAACTAAGTTATCAAGAATAGGAATTCTAATTTCCACCTTTTCCCATTCTTTCTAACAGTGTTAGAATCAGTTCTCATCAGTAGTGGCACTTGATGACTCGAATCATTTCTTGGTATATTGGTTGTAACATCTTAGCTTTTCTCTCCTCGTTAAATCTGGGAATCTCATTAAATCTTGTTCGCTAAAAATGATCAAATTAGCTTTAAATTAACATCATACTAAACAAAAGTTCCTATATGCTTGTTAAACCTGGGATCTCATTAAATACAGGCTCATTATATGTGGGTTCTACTGTATTAATATTCGAATGTCAATGCATATTAAAAATAGCTTACAATAAAAATACACTTTTTGCAAATTTTTCATATAAATTAAACACACATGGAAAAAATGTGAGTACCATCAAAGACCTATTCTGGAGCTGAATGCACTAGAAATGGATAAATTCAAAAGATATTTCTACAGTACAGTCCCTTTTACAATACTTATACATAATTCTTAGTAGGGAACAGCTAAAATGGTTAATACCACTATGGCTGGGATTACAATCCATACACAGATAATGACAATCTGGTGTGACATGACCTGCAAAAAATTTGTTTGGGTCACTAATTCTTCTTAATAAAGTACTTTTCAGAGACTGGTTTTTGCAGTTGATAAAAATCAAAATGAAAAAAAAACTCAATAAATTACAGGAAATAATTCATAACAAAACTGATTTTCATGCGCTATACTTTCATAGCAGAAAAGTCAAACTGACAATTTCATAAATATAAAATCAAATTTAAATAGTAATACAATTTTACTGAATTATAGTTTCTTAAACCTTTTACACACCAAATTTTCTATGGGGAGCAAAACAACATTTCAAGAATAGAACTGATTAATTTTTTTTGTATACATATCAACAAAAGTTGTTCTTACTGAATTCTGTTAGATTTCACATGAATATTCTAAAACAAGAAATTTTTAGTATTATCTGAATGGCAATACATTCATAATATGCAGCTAATAACACAATTGAATATGATGTTCAAAAACACCTTCAGAAATAAAAGAAACATTTACATGGATGGTGAAATAAAATTGATAAAGTACAGAAGCACTGGGATAGGTTATATATAGTACATGGACCTCAAACTGACTCTTAACGATAAAAAAATTCATTTGTTTTGGCAGTAAGTACATATACAAGAACAGATACAAATTCAGTTAGATGTGATCTTTTGTTATCCAATGGTTCATATGAAAATCATCTGATGAGGACTGATTTTAAATCAGAAGAGAATGAATTCCCAAAGAAATTCTCCATCAGTTTCAGTTCACAAAGAAGAGACACACACTTTTTAATTTACAAAAACAGAGAAAAAGTATGTAAAACTAAATTCTGAAACAATTAAAGAATTACTGAATAGAAATTTTCATATGAGAATTACAACAAAAGCAAGTGACAAATCAGTCAGTATAGAAAAGAATGGGGAGAGAGGGTTGATGTAGCAAAGCATATCACTTTGTTTGTGGAAAAAAAAAATGACTGTGAAATTCCATTATAATTGCCACACCAATAATCTTTTAAAGAAGAGTGTAAAAAATCCAATACAGAAAACAAATCAGAACAGCTTCCTGGCCAACCACAAAAAAAAAAAAAAAAAAAAAAAAAAAAATTAAATGCCTGTTTGACTCTTAAAGTATTGATATTTATACACATATACATTTGGCAAGATAACAATCGTAATTTAATGTAACATTTCAATTGATAGCCATTCATTCATTATAAAACAAAGTAACACCATTTTTTTTAACTTATAGTTAAAAAAATGTGCATTATTTTACACACAGCAATACATTTTTGATTTATTACAAGAGCCAGATTGAAAGTTGCACTGGGAGCAAAAATTGAACTTGTATTATCCTAATTTCCCATTCGCTAATGATAGCTATTAGATCACATAAAAGAAAAGATACCATTTCACCACATGGCTGATAGCTGCAAAAGACAAACTAAAATAATGTTATAAAACTTACCGAAATAAGAGGTTTAGTAAAAAGATATTTTATCTCAAATGTCAATAATGTTAATCATAGACATTTTTACTTTTAACATACAAATATGTGTGTGATGGACAGAAGTGACATCATGCTTTCTAATGTAAATCACAGTGATGTAAAGAGATGAATTTAACTGCTGGATATGGTTGAGATTTTTCCAACTTGAGACACCAAGCTTTTTCAGCTTTGATGCATTGAGTCAATGAACCAAGGGGCAGAATGATTCAGGTTTACACAATCCAGATGAAAATATAACATATTAGAATAGAACACTCTAAGTATTAACAAACAGCACATGCATAGCTTAATTAGTTGAAAAAGGATCCCACATTCATGAATACAATAACAATCTTTGGCCATGCCTGCAAATACTGTCAACAATGCAATCACAATGTTCAGAAGTCGAGCTTTGATATTGTGTAACTAACTTCCAGGAGTGAGCATATGACTTTGTATTTGAAGGCAGTCCTAACAGAAAGAAACTGGAGGTCCAAAAATCTGGAAATCACAAATCTTCGAAAATTAGACGGCAGCAGCAGAATTCCCATATGAAGGCCATGGTTTCACTAAGTGTACACTGCTGTTTATAGAAATTGCAACACAAAGACAGACCCAAAATAATGAAGTGGAATTTATGCCAGGCATGAACTATTTGAAGCACAGTGCTATATGTATGCAGAAAAATACACGATATTCAGTACCCAGTGTGTCTATCACAAGTGGCAATAATGTCATGTACATAGCATGGCATTGAACTGCAGATGTCCTGAATGGCTGCACATGGAATGTCTTGTCATGCTGTCCCTCTTTAGATGTCAGCATGGCCGGACAGGCCAGTGGCTACAGTGGCTAAGTGACTAGACTTTTTTAATGGGTGATAAATCTGGTGAGTGTGCACACCAAAGAAAAAATGGAACATATCATCCATGACATCTAACATATTCTGTGCCACATGAGGCCATGCATTGTCTTGTTGACAGGTAGAGCCAGGTGCTGTCTGCATAAACAATAGGGCTTCAGCCTCCAAAATGCTTTGCATACCCCTTGCTGTTCCAGGTTCTGGCAATATACATGAGGCAAGAATGTGAACAAAATCCAACAGCACCCAACACCATAATGTTCTGTGTCTGAGTAGTATGGCAATCTAAAATGCACACCTCTAGCAACTGTATTCACCACAGCACCTCCATAGAAGGGTATAACTATCATGGTGTAGGTAAAACAGCAACTTGTCTGTAAACACTATGTGATACCACTCATCAATACAGTGTCTTTGTTCATAGCACCATTGCAGTCTCTGATGTTGGTAGTATATGGTAAATGAAAGTCACAGCAGTGGACGGCAAATTGTGATTCCTCTCTGCAGCAAGGGGCATTCAACAGTGACAGAGTTCATGGATATCTCCTGATATGTGACACACCTTCCAGTATTGAACCAATGTTTGAAACATGGCACTACATCCCACCAACGCTATTTGGTACAGGTCTCATTCATTCATGCACAGTTGCACTCTAGACCCTTCAAGTTAGTGCATCCTGCCCTCTTCTTCTGGCTATCACTGTACTCGCATAACTGTGCTTGCATTTCTTTCGACGTGAGTAGTGATATCATGAAAAGACAATCTGGCTTCCTACAATCCGGTCTTATCTGAAGTTGGACAACTGTACATATAACTTTATTCTGCTGTAGCTCTGTCATTCACTAGCAATACATCACTAGCACACTTGAGCAACGCAATTATATGGAAACATGCTCTCTACGCATGTGCACTGCCTGCTTTGTATCTACATTAGATCAGTTGAGAGGGAATGGTTTGCATACACACACTGTGGCTGCAATCATTTGTATCTTACACTGTGGCCTACCCATGACATAAACTGCTGTCAATTGACAGCAGTTTATGTCATGCAGCACTTTCTTGCTAAAACCAGCAATTTTCTTCACCCACATCAAGGGAAGAAATGAACTGAATGATGACTTACCCCAGCTAAGGCAACAGTTGCTGTTTAAACACAGGAAGCACCACATTAGAAGTTTTTCATGGTGCCAGAGTACTTCTTGGAAACAAATGTGAATTTTCATGGATGAAATCCAGTTGTCAGCACTTTGCTTCATTACAAAAGAAAAATTAGTCTGTCATGACATGAACAATCATGAATTACATTTCTTATAACTACACTTCCAGTGTTAGAGTCTGATAAAGGACAGAAATATTACCCCTAAAATTTCCTCTGAAACATTTGTTACACACAGGAAAACAACAAGCAGCTTTGACTACAGGAAGAAGCACTACTGGTACCGGTTAAGGCAATATGGCATTACTGCTGGCAAATGCCAGAGACTGTAATGTACAAGTTATACCAACAGGAAGAAGTCCAATATAGGCTGCAATGGATTACCACTCTTAAATGCTTATCTGTGTGACTTTTAAATATTTTATATCTAAAACACTCTGCCAAGTAAATACTGTAAGTACACATTTGTCATCATATTACCCCCTCAAAAAAGGAAAAGAAAAAAGAATACACAATCACAAAACAAACACATATTTACTAGCTATATTTCATTAAATCTTATCTGATAAATGCACAACTGAAAAAAACAAAAATGATAACTAGCTTGATTTAGACAATTTTGAACGGCTGCTCTATTTTATGCACTATTTATTAAATACATTAGTACTTCAAGCTGATCACTCCAATGGTCTAGAATAGTGCTTCTCAAAGTAGTGGTCCGTGGACTTGTGCTATTCCATGTGTACTCCCATCATGTCTGACAGTGTGATAAACACTGGTCTAAAACAAGAGTTTCTAATGACTTGCACCTTTTTAATCTGGGTTCATACACTACAAGAAGAAAATAAAGAAATGGATGCAATGTTTGTATCATAGCTCATAGCAGCAAGGGAACTGGCTACATTAGCTGTGTGCACCACTATCTTAGAAATATTCAAGAGCTCACAGCATCCACTCACAGGTGGATTTTATGGGCTCATGCTGGGACTCAAAGAAGTCAAATAATAATAATAAGAAGAATTTAATGCTAAGCTTTGACTATTCATGAACAATCCAGACTAGGCCAAGCAGTGACATATGAAGATTCTGCATACCTTCTCAGCAGCTCAACTTCAGTTTTTAGGGTATGCAGACAATGTTACTCACACAAGATGAATAATGCATTCATCAGTAACGAATAAAATTAGTCTGAAGTAAAAATTTTAGTTGTACTTAATATTGGTTTTATTTCCACAATAAGATTACACTGCATTACATAACTTAAAACACTCAGTAACAGAGTGAATATGACAGAAACAAATTAAGTCAGCAAATGCTTTGCAAAAATTACTGATACTTGGTAATAATTGATGATATGGCTATTCCTAGGTTTAATAATGTACTATAAATATCTCAAAATCATAGGCTTTTACTAAGGAATAAAAGGATATTTATTAGTCAAATTTTCGGGTAGTACCCTACCCTTCCTCGGGACTACAGCTATAGCAGGTGTCACCATTCATGAGGTAAATACTAACCTTTTAAAACATTTAATGTTAGAATATTCCCATGTACAATGAAGAACATTTCTTTCTTCATTGATTCATTTAATGTTGTACCACTTCTTCTCTTTACTTCCAGTCCTTCTGGCAATTTTCTTTCGAGAAAGTGCTGTTGATGGGGCAGAACTTCTACAGTGTCCCAAAGCACTTTTATGTCCTGTATTTTGCACGTCTGTCCAAACCTGTTTTGTTTTGTCATATTTTTAATTGCAGCTTTATGTTCTGCCAATCTGGTTTTAAGCTTGCAGAAATTAGTCACTTTTCTTCTTTAAGTTTTAATTGTATGTGGTAGAAACAGGCAGGTAGCTTAAAACCACATAGGCAGAGAGAACATAAAGCTGGAATTAAAAATATGACAATTAAAACACATTTGGACAGACATGTTCAAAATACAGGACATAAAAGTGCTTTGGGACACTGTTAAAGTTCTGACACATCAACAGCACTTCCTCAAAAAAAAAATTGTCAGAAGGACAGGACATACAGAGGAGAGGTACATCATTAAATGATTTGAAAGGTTGGAATTTACCTCATGAATGGCAACACCTACAATAGCTGTATTCCTGAGAATGGGTAGGGATGCTACCTAAAAATTGGACTTATAAACATCCTTTTATGCTTTAGTAAAACCCCATAATTTGGAGATATTTATAGAAAATTACTGAGTCTTAGCAGTGACAAATGATTTCAGGTCTAAGAATAAAAACTTTAAACCTGACCCCATTAGAATGACACAGAGTATTAATACCTGCAGCACATTGAAAATGAAAATGGGTTTATTTTACAACACTTAGCATAATCTATGTCTACACAACTAAGCGTATTAGGATCTGTGTTGTGTAACTGCCGACATGGAAACAATCAAGGCCTTTTTTTGCAACTTCATAGCAACAAATTTTCCAATGACTAATTATGTTCATCAGTGAAAGAAATTTCTTTTGAAGTGGAAACATAATTCAAATTAATGAAGAAAATATATTTGAAGTACATGGGTTAGTACAAGGTCACTATTCTTTGGCATTGAAATGCAGTAATTACTTATTATCCACTGGCCACTTTATCAGAAAACTCAAATGCTGTACTGTCCGAGCCGCGGATGGCTTAGTGGTTGGTGTTTCAGGCTATCGATGCTGGGTCCCCAGGTTCAAGCCTGGGCTGATCTTTCAGAGATGGCGTGATTTACTAACAATCGCTGAATATCCGCCGTGCATCGGACGAGCACGTAAAGTGACGGCCCCCAGGCTGGACCCACTGGTTAAATGGGTATCCTTTCCTATGTCCTCCCTGAAATTCTCTCACCCAACTATGTGCAATATCGTACTTGTACGGTGGCGCCATCTACTGTACTCTAATCTCACTACAAACTGTTCTGTCAAATAGTCGCTAGACTTGCTCTCATTCCTTCCGTTTCTGTGTCCTGCCCAAAAGGCGATCTCGCTGTAGGTGGCTGGGACCTAAACTCTACTACCTGTGGACGGAAGTCCTACAAGAAAATGACGCTGACCCCCCTAACGGTATGCTGTACTGTCCTAATGAAAGAACTGAATATACCTCTCTCAGTTGCTGACCCCCCCCCCCTAAGTGTGTTACCATTACACTACCTAAGTCAATGCATTTTACAGCAACTTAAGCATTATTTTCACGTCTTTCAAGAAAATGGCAACATGAATGGCAGTCATAGCATCCATGCAGTTGTTTTCTGTGACACATTATGGCATTTTTATGTGGCCATCTTGTTTGACCTACTGTGGCATTTTCATATCAAAATATGATAAGTTTATGAAAACAAAAAATAATGGGCTTAATCTTGTACTGTGAAGATTTATTCTACGTTGACATCTATAGTGTTTCAAAATGGAACATACTGTACAACAGTTGTCTCTCTCTTCCCTCTCTACAATAACTTTTTTAAACTTATCCTCCATTCTTTACTGCTACACATAATAAAACTATTGATATACTCCTGAAAATTATCATGAAATTGACATAAAAAAAAAAAAAACGTAAATAGTTTACTGTAGAAAAGTTGCTTCCCTGATTAGCAAGCTCTGGGCAAAAATCAATCTTGATGTTTTACACTGTCACAGGGCCTACAAATTTTTCAAAATAAGTTAGTAGAAATCTGCCATACAGAGAACAAAACTGAAGTTCCTTTGCTCTCACAATGTAATGTGTTGGCCAGATATTCTCTCTTAACACCTACAATATTCAGTCAGACATTCAAAGTACATAGAACAAAAACAGCCAACAAAGCAAAGTTAATTTTCTTCCTGAAATTGTAACTTTTAAAGTCACTTGTTTTGTGGGTATAACTTTTTATCAATTCTAGCATTCTAAGGTCAGAATAGGTCATAGTTCATCACGAGGATGTTTCTTGAATACAAGCCCCAAATTCACAAATGGAAATTCCAATAATTCTTTCTCACCATTGAAGTGGTTCATATTTTGCTATACATCTAAATTTAGACATTTTCCATCTACTAAAGGTGTTTAGCAAAACCTATTAGGACATGCCTAAATGCAAAATAAACAACATAACACACTGATTGACATAGAAAATGACATACCAGGAAGTATTTGTCAGAGTGTCATGCAAATTGGTGTATGCGTCAACAGGCATATGTTAATGATAGCAGTTGCAAACCAATCATGCGACAGGTTAGGGAGATAAAAAGGCAAAACAGATTGGTGTAGCTAAGTTTAATTGTCCTCACATGGGCATGTAATCCACTGCATCGTGTATGGGGTGAGAATATCTGGGTGACAGCGTAAGGCATCCTACCTATCTGGGTGACAGTGTAAGACATCCTACCACCACACAGATACCTTTACCAAATGCTTCATCAACAGCTGCATATGGCTAGTTGGTCAATGCATTGCATCATGGCAGAAATGCATTGGGATGCAATAACTATTGGCAAAAGGTGACAACTGGTTGGAGGAGGGTAACGTGTTGCCGTAGTGGTACTGGTGCACTTAGGCAAACATCTGAACACCTTGATTGCTACATTTAGTGGCAAGCTGTAACAGAACACAATCCACAGCAGAAGACATTCAATAAGATGTACAAGCAGCCATAGACATCCCAGTATTGATACAGACTGTGAATTGCAGATTGGTTGAGGCAAATTCACATTTTCACCAGTCATTGCAATGACTACCACTCACCGCAGCACACTGCAGTGAAAGGTTGCAGTGATGACATACCAGACAAACATGGCAAGATGAATGAAACCATGTCGTATTTAGCAACGAGTCCTGCTTCTGTCTCAGTGGCGACGATGACCAATTGTGAGTCTGGAGACAATGTGGTTGCAGGGCCAATCTTGCTGCTACCCATGAGCAATATACAGCTCCTCATTCTGGCATCAAGGTTTGAGACACTATCAACTTCAACAGCTGGTCACTGCTTGCAACCAAAGTGGGTACGATTACCACATGATGATAAGTTGGAGTTGCTGCACCCTGCTTTGTTGCCATATCTTTGAAACCCAATTTCAACATAACACCCACCCACACACAGCCAACATCAGTAGATAGTGCCTACATGATGTCCAGTTGCTGCCCTGGCCAGCATTATCACCCCGACTTCTTCCTAGAGAATGTGTATGTCATCATTGGCAGTCAACTTAATGCCTATGCATGACTCCTCGCAATGTCAACAAATTGTGGATGCAGATCAATGATACATGATCAGCAGCAACCTTTGGAGACTTTTCCACTCAATGCCATGCCATATTGTCGAATGTATAGCCCAGCAAGGAGGTCCTATGACCTACTGACTCAGGTCATATTATATTGTATCCTTGCCCATCAAATACATGTAAACCTGCAGAAATTAAAGCAATCATTTCTCCACCTACTTGCCTACATGTATGGTTAGTTTCATCTCATTTCATATGCTCTTTCGGGGTGTGGCACTTTCGATGTCAAGCAGTGTACTGACAAATTTTAACCTTAACTTGGCTGTATGAGGATGGCTGTTACTATGCACTTCACATCTTTACACTGCCATCAATCTTGTCTGGACAGAGACTGATTTTATTAGTCATTATATTTTGAGACCTTTGGACTAAGAAAAACCTAGCAACATCTCAATTTAATGTCAATATTTCCTGTTCTTAATTTTAAATATGTAAGATATAACAACCTGTTGAGACAATAAAAATATTTCATGTATTAGCCAGTCACCACTCACAGTGTAGGCATCCTTACTAACCCCGAGCCTCATGAAGTAAATGCTAAACCCACTGGCACTGCCACAGTGGAGAAACTTACCTACATGGTCAAATCTAATGTGATGATACATGCTGAAACATGTTCGGAATGCCTCTTGGTCGAAGGACACCTGCTTGCTTAAGAAAAGGCATCTGAATTATGGTTTGTACACTGACTTTTTAGGATGCTAAGGAACTAATGAAAAATTAGACAGGCATTTCCTGATGAGAGTGTTGTGCCATTAAATCTCAACCACCTATCACATCCTTCATTGCAGTCATAGTTCTTTGTGATGACAGAGTGCACCTGTGAACCAATCATGAATCATTCTCAAAAAGTTTATTTCCTTAATGGAGTCTTGCACAAGTCCTGTGCCATTGTGCCCCAACAGACACATCCTTCATATACCAGTGATTATCATTCAATAGTCTTCCATATGCCAACAAAAAACAAATTACTTAACATATCTCACTCTGGAATATTCCACAATGTGTCTAACTAGAAACACACAAAGTCTAGAACAATCATGTCATCATTTGTAACAGGTATTTTTTGTGTTGCTGGGCTTCTTTAATCAAGAGATACATCGAAAAACTTTGTCAACCTTGTTTTACTGTACATGGGGTATCATTATAAACATTACTAAATAAGCAAACTGAGGATTAACTTTTAATGTGATTTTCATCATTTTTATTATCATGTCACAATGCTGTAGATGCAGCTGTTACATTCAAAATAAATTATCTGTCCCACCTATTCTCATATCAGAACTACTGAAATAGTATGGCGCAATTTGTGTGTTCTCAGAATTTCATACCATTTATTGGCAAATGACCGTGGTTAAATAACCTCTGTACATGGAAGGACAGAAACCATAAAAAGAGGAATTCTGTCAATAAAAGTCACTTGGTATGATAATTTTGAAACTCAAAAATTACTAAACATTTCGTTGTGAAGGAATGCCATGTTTAAAAAAGCACTGATTCATTGTTCACTAATGTATTCTCATATGCTCATAAAATAAAAACTTCCCCTCCTTAGGCTGGTAAACTCATGCAAGTAAGGGCACAGAAAAATTCTCTAAATTATGAAAGCGTATAAGTTACAGCTTTGCTCACAGGAATTTTTAATACTTAAAAAAAAAAATATATATATATACACAGTATATATCCACCACTACTTATGCTCAATACTGAACTATCTTCATTTATGGCAGAAATATTTATAAATTGCAATTCTACTGTTTACTCTCTTTCAAAGTTAACTACAGCTTTTCCACTATCACTTCTACATAATTTTTTGGTTATTTGAAACTGGCAGATGTTCTACACTGCCGGACAATTGCTAAGGACGGATGACAATAGCAACCATAAAATGGAAGGCAGAAAAATGTGGAAATTAGCATAAGTGCGGGATACAGTAAGACGTGTTGTGCGTATGCAAATTTTGGATTGCCAAACTTGTTCGTGACGTCATAGCGCTGATAAGAGATATAAAGGATTTGACGCGTATTGACTGTTGTTGTTCAAACGCAAAGTTGAAAGGGAAAGAATCAATTGACGAACTTGCAATTTTCAGTATGTCTTCCCGACATCACCTAGATGGTTTTACGCGTGGCTGTATTATTGGCAAGATTGAAGAAGGACGAAAAATAACAGATATTGCCAGGGAGTTCGACGTAAACCACAGTGTTGTTTCAAGGCTTTGGAAATCATTTCAAACAAATGGAGAGTGTAGCAAACGTCACGGGGGATGTCGTGTTTGCAGTACGACACCTGCAGAAGATTGGTACATAGTGCTATCCACAAAAAGACACCGGCGCAGCACAGCTAGTGAGGTAGCAAATCAGTTTATGGCAGCTACTGGCAAGCGGATCTCCCGAAAAACTGTCGCCAGACGTTTGCATGAAGGAGGACTATACGCCCGCCGTCCTGTTGTGTGCATCCCATTGTCCAGACGTCACCGTACCGCCCGTTTGCAATGGTGCCATCAACATCGCAATTGGACTGATAACGACACTGGTCTGTTGTCCTCTTCTCAGATGAGAGTAGAAACAGTCTATCATCTGATTGTCGACAACAACTGATCTGGCGTGATAGTGGTACTGCATATTGTCCAGCAAACATACAGGAAAGGGACCGATATCCGACATGTAGTGTCATGGTATGGGCTGGCATCATGATCAATGGCCGTACGTCCCTCTATGTGCTTTCAACTGGAACTATGACTGGCCAACGATACATTAATGATGTTCTGCTACCTCATGTTCACATGTTCCGTGGTGCTGTCGGTGATAGATTCATTTTCGTGGACGACAACGCAACATGTCATCGAACAGTCGCTGTCCAGGAGTGTCGAGAGCGAGGATATTCAACGCCTCGTATGGCCAGCACGTTCTCTAGATCTGAATCCCATTGAAAATGTGTGGGATGCTTTGGGGAGGAGTCTTGCTGGTCGCCAATGCCCTCCAATAAACAAGGACACCCTCATCCGTGCACTGACAGAGGAATGGGATAAATTACCCCAACAGCTGCTTGATAATGTTGTGCAAAGCATTACACGACGTGTGGAATCTTGCATCGCCCTCCATGGTGGCCATATCCCGTATTGACATCTTACGCCGGAACGCCTGCGGACGGTAATTGCATTTTTTTCACGTTTACGTATTCTGCACAAAATGGCCTGTTTGTCCCTTGAACACGTTCCAAAGCCTTCTGGATTTCAGAGCACAATAAATTGTCTTTCTTGTAATGTCCTGGCATTCTGACATTATTTTATTTCACTTGGCATCCAACCAAACTTACTTTTTTATGCGCTATATAGCCGTTTATGATCCGTCCTTAGCAATTGTCCATCAGTGTACTTTATCGACATAGCTGATATAATCTGTAGAAACAAAATGAACTATTACAACATAAAAAATTATAACTGAGGTTCTTCGTATCTCTTTCCTTAATTATTTAGTAGATCTACACTCATGGAAAAAAATTTCATTGATAATATCTCTCTCTCTCTCTCTCTCTCTCTCTCTCTCTCTCTCTCTCTCTCTCTCTCTCTCTCTCTCTCTCTCACACACACAAAATGTTCTCTAGGTACACTGCACATGACCTCGCAGCAGTCAGATCCAGCCCCACATGCAAAATTAAGCCTATATTAAACTGAAAGCTACTGCACTTTTTTGTGCTATTAAATACTTTCAATGTAACTGACATTTCCCTGCAGTGGAGAGGTGAGACCATGTAGTAATTTTAAAGTGCTTTCTTCTTATATTACTACATGGCAATTATCTTTTTCAATCCTATTTTACGTCAGTTCTTCAAATCTGATTTCTCCAACCCCTCCCTTCAGTATAGCAATCAGACTTTGCTCAAATTTATTTGAAGGTCTTATATTTTGTTTCAAATACCTGAAAAGCTTTGCATTTTTACTCATTAATTCTATGTTCCCATTCCCCAGAAGCAATTCCCCTTTCACTTGTTCTTGGTTTAGTTTTTCTGTAACTTACTCTATGATGACCACACTGCTTTTACTGAAAAACAGGAATAAAAAAAAAATACATGCCTACTCCAGGCTTGTGACGGTATGATTGGGACATTCCCTGAACATATCTCTGACCAAGACACAGCTCATGCCTAAAGCCCCAATGACAGTCTAATTCACATTGCTTCTCCCCCTTCTTTTCTTTACATATGAGATCCCATATAACATAGATGTACAATTGAATAGAAGTGCTTAAGAAGTTTTGAAACACACATTTACACTTTGAAGAAAGTTTTGTAGTTAAGGAGAGTATCATTATTGGGGCATGTAAATGGTTAGTTTTACAGAGTCAACTATGACTTCACATAACTGCTAACATGTATACTGCAATGCTTACAATAACAGAATTCAAGAATTGTGCACAGGACTACAATGGCTCTCAAATTTTTGGAGTTCAATAGTTCTTACTTTCTCACTGAAAGAAACAAAAGAGAAGTATGTAATCTCAATTCACAAGCTCAGATATAACAATGAAAATAAATGATGAATTATGAAACTACATTAGAACATATCAGAAAACATTGAAGGAAAGGAAGTTTAGTGATATTAAATTACCATTCTTTGCAGATAAAACTGATAAGATTGGTTCATGTCTACTAATGTAAAACAATGTTTGAATAATAAAATACTAAGTTCAAAATTGCTGACTTATGCACTTGAAATTTATTATGTTGAACTTCAAAAATTTTATACCCAAGGTATCACTTACCCAGGACATTTTTTTTCATTAGGCATTTATGTTCATTGTACCTGGCAGTAATGAAACATATGAGAGCAGTAATTAGAGGCTTATATATATATATATATATATCGAGAGAAAGTAGTAGTAGTAGTAGTAGTAGTAGTAGTAGTAGTAGTAGTAGAATGCTTAAAATAGAATAACTTTTAGAAAACACTACACAGTGTGTAAAAAATTTCAGATCTGGTACCTTAAACATTTGATAAAGTATCATGTTAATGTACCATATGTTTCATGTGCAGTAGTAACAGCATAAACATGATAGCAACAATATTTTTTTGATTAATTTTCTAATTTACAAGAATCCTACAAATGAGTCTTTTGATATCTTTCGAACACTAATTACAGGATGATTCAGTTCTCATCTGAATCATCCTGAAATTTTTTCTGGATTTTACCTGCCAATAATTCCTACTCTGTCTCATTTAGTCTATGCAAAAACTGACTCAAGTGTGGGATATGGTGGGCCTACCACACTTGAGAAGGATGGTCCACCTTAGTATCAACCTGGAACTCGAAAAAGGCAAATCACAAAGAGATCTCAGCTGAGTGAGTGTAAGATTGGTGTATGGAATACTAGAGGTATAGTTGGCAAAATGAATGAGATGATTAAAGAGATGAATAAGTATAAATTGGATGTGCTGTGTGTAAGTAAAACCAAAAGGAAGGAAATTGGAATAGAAGTGAATGGAACAGTGAGTGTGTGGTCTGGAGTATTGGATAATGTGAGAGGACAGGCTGGTGTAGGTCTGATTTTAAGTGAAAAGATGAAGAACAACTTGATTCACTTGTTGCATAAGTGAGAGAATTCTTTGGATTCATTTGAAAGTGAAACTTCAGAGAATAGTAATTGTTGCAGTGTATGCCCCTCGTGACTCAGAACCTTCTGATAGGAATGAAGATTTCTGGAATGACCTGAAAGCTGTTTTGAGCCAGTTTGGTGCTAAAGAGAAAGTTATAATAGCAAGGGATTTCAATGCTAGAGTAGGTGTGCAGAATGCAATTTCTGACAATGTCCTGGGTAAGTTTAATGATCCCTGTGTGAATAATAATGATGAAAGATTAATTGAACTCTGCATTGAGAATGGTTTGTGTGTATCTAATAGGTTTTTCAACAAGTATATCTACACATATACTTGGGAAAATCATACTCTTGGTCAAAAGAGTGTGATAGCTTTTGTTGTCTACAATCAGTGTCCAAAACACTTAGTTGTTGACACCCGTGTGATGAGAGGTGCGGATGTTGGTTCTGATCATTACTTGGTAGTGTCACGAGTGAAACTGAATGTTGGTTGGAGGAAAAGGAATAGGAAGATGCCCAGGACGGAAAGAATAAAGGTTGAAAGGCTCCCTCAAGATCATCAGTGTTATTCTCACGTACTCAAAGAATGACTGAAGGAGCTGAAGTCTTGTGAGAGGGATGCAGAAAAGAAGTGGGAATGTTTTAAGAACTGTGTTGTCACTGCTGCTGTAGATGTCTGTGGCACCACAACAGTGGGTAACAATAGAGGTGATGCTTGATGGAATAGTGAGATTGAAGAGGCAGTAAAGAGAAAGAAGGAAGCCTATTTGGGGATGTTGCAAGGTAGTTTCTGTGGATGAATAAGAAACGTGAAGCCACTAAACTGATTCGCCAGAGTAAGGCAAAAGATAGGAAGGAGAAGGTGAAAAAGCATGATTGGCTTTTTGGAAAGATAGAAAGACTTTCTGGAAGTACATGAGAATCAGGAAAAAATAGGGGAAACAAAGTTGTAAGTTGTGTGAAGAATAGGATTGGGGAAACGATATGGAGCCCAATGAGTTAAGTGAAAGATAGGGTGAATACTTCTGTGAGTTATTAGATCAGGAAAGCAAAGATGATTCTGAGACAGATGCAGATGATGTCACAGTGAAGGATGGAAGCACAGGAGGGTTCTCAAGAGAAGAGGTGTTTGTAGAGCTCTAAAATCTCTTCAGAATGGTAAGGCTCAGGGAGTTGATGGCATAACTACCAAGATGTTGAAATATGGTGGTGACTCTGTAATTGACTGGTTAACTGAAATTTGCCAGTTGTGCTGGGAATTAAGAATGGTCCCTTGGGAGTGGAAGGATGCTATCATTGTTCCCTTGCATAAGGAAAAAGGTGATCAGACTTACTGCAAGAACTATCATGGTATTAGTCTACTGAGTGTGCCAGGGAAAGTGTTTGGTAAGGTCGTATTGAAAAAGTATAGGGTCTTACATCTGAGAAAGTGTGGGATGTTCTGAGTGGTTTCATGCCTGGTAAAGGCTGCACTAACCAAATTTTTGCATTACGCATGATGATTGAAAAGTATTTGGCTGTTGGTAAGAAAGTTTTTGCTGCCTTCATAGATTTAGATAAAGCTTACGACCGAGTAAATAGGACACTTTTGTGGAAGGTATTGAATCAATATGATGTTACTGGGAATCTACTTAATAATGTAAAAGCCATGCATGTTGGCAGTAGAGCTTGGGTACAAGTGAATGGTGTTTTATCAAAATGGTTCTCTATTGGTGCAGGAGTCAGACAAGGTTATGTAATGTCACCATGGCTGTTTAATATATTTATAGACGTGTGCATGCATGACGCCAAAATAGATAATACTGGTTTACGTCTTGGTGATATCAGTGTGTGCAGATTGCTGTATGCTGATGACACTGTTCTGTTGGCAGAGAGCAAAAGTGATTTGCAGAGTATGTTGTCCCTGATGTACGAAGTTTGCATGAAATTCAAACTGAGTATAAATAAGGGAAAAACCAAAGTTATGGTTTTTGAGAGAGGAACTGGTAGCACTAATGTAATGTTAATGTAAGTCTAAATGGCACAGTGATTGACCAGGTGAGTGAGTTTGTGTATTTAGCAAGCATGTCTGACAGAGAGAACACATTACATGGTGAAATTAGTAGGTGTGCGAATTCTTCATTGAAAGTCATGGCTGCTCTGGTAGGTTTTCACAGGAATGGTGGGTTCTCAAGAGAGTCCTGCATGGCTGTGTATGAGAGTGTAATTGTTCCTACTCTGATGTATGGCAGTGAAACCTGGGTACTACAGAAGAAACATAGAAGACATTAGTGTGCTGGAGAAATGCAGTACTTACGGAGGGGGGGGCAAGACACGTTCTGATTGTGTGAGGAATGAAGATGTGTTGCAGTTGTGTGATGTGAAGCAAAATGTTGTTAGCAAGGCGGAGACTAATGCTTTGGTGGTTTGGCCATGTTGAAAGAATGAGTGATGAGATGCTTACTAAGAAAATCTTTTAGCCCAAGTGGCAGGAAGGAAAGGCAGAGGAAGGCCAAGGAGATCATGAGAGGATCAGATTCAGGAGTGTCTGCATGAGAAAAAGATTATGAGTATGAAGTATAGAAGATCTTGTGCATGGTGTGTGATGGATGTCAGCGAAGCCTGAGTTGTATGTTAAGATCGCTGTTGGAGAAGTTTGATACGGCAACAGTAAGTAAAAATTATCTGGTAGGTTGCATTTCTCTTTGGAGCTAACCTCTGAATCTCATAGAACAGCTTAGTGATGTATGTATGTATGTATGTATGTATGTATGTATGTATGTATGTATGTATGTATGTATGTATGTATGTATGTATGTATGCATGTGAAAACATCACCTTTCATGCACATTTCTTATTTTCTGGACAATTCACATCATTCTTTGAGTGGATACTGATAAGTCTTTGGCTTTCTTACATTTCCCCTTTTTCCAACAAATGAAACACATGTCACATGAAACAATATCATCGTCATCATCAGCCATTATCAATTCACTGGTGGATGATGGTTTCCCCAAGTCTCTTTCAAAAATTTGAGTCTTCAGCCAGCCTCTTCCATGCCACTCTGGCATGCTTCCTAAATATATATATATATATATATATATTCTATAAAGAAGATACCTAAGCAAAAAAATACATATATAATTTTGACTCACACCTAGTACAACATAGAAAAGGTTATGTATCTACCTGTGTGAGTAAAAGGAGAAAAGATAAAAAAATAAAATAAAACAACTGAATGTAGAAGGTGTCGAGAATACTGAGCCTTGGCTTTATCAAGGACCAGCAAAAACTCTGCATTTTCTCACTTCCACAAAGACCTAGTTGGAAATGGGTTTCTGCAAGGCCATAGATGCAAGAAACATTCCCACCTAAAATAGTTTAACAAATATATATATGTCATGTCCTCCGTAGAGTTGCATGACCTAGCACTAGTTAACAATTTCGCTTGCATCCATTAACCTTCCTGGCCCGACCCATGCTCTTCATCTGTTACTATTAAACAGAGAGAAGAAGATTAAAGAGAACTCAAGCTGTGAGAGTGACATAATCATTAGAAATGATTTTCAGCCATAACGAAATTCCAAGTTCGTTTGAGAGAGAATTTAAACCTGAAAATCAATGCAAAAGAAATCCAAATTTTTATAATTTTGCAATTATCTGTAAGAAGTTCTATTTTGAATTGTTAACTATGGAACTCAATAATAGAGTAACATACGAGCCCGTAAGTTATTCTACCAAGCAGTTAGAAAATCGGTTTAAGGCATTCTTCAAGAAACTTAAAATTCCACAAACTAGAAGATATGAGCCTGAATTTCCATTTCTTTTTGCAACGGTTAAGTTTCATAAGGATCCTGTGAAGTTCAGGTTCATAGCTAGTGGAGTAAGGAGTCATAAAAGAAAATAGATCTTGCTTTTGAAGATGTCTTAAAGAAGGTTTTGAAACACATTAGAAACTGTTCTAACTTGATGTACAGAGATTTTTGGATAATTAATAATAATGCAGAAGTAATTTCTACTATACTCAAAGTTTGTCCCCTAGATATTAATAGTTATGATTTTGAAAACCTATATACTAATCTGCCTCTATCAGATATAATCACTACCTTTAAAGAGCTGTATGCAGAATTTAAACTTAACCAATTTGTTGATGTAGGAACTTGGAACTCTTATCTCAATTGCTGCATAAAAAATAACCATATCTTATATAATAATACTCTCTATAAGCAAGTGAACGGTATTCCCATGGGAACATCAACGTCCACGAATATCGCTAATCTATTCCTGTTCTTTAAGGAATATAAATTCATTAAAAATCACCCCACCTGCTCAGATAACTACCTTTACACTTTTAGATATATTGATGATCTGCTGTGTATCAATAATTCAGAAGTTATAGAGAGTGATTTTGATAATATCTATCCTAGCTCTCTCAACTTATGTAAAACCAACCACAGTAATCAGGAACTTGAGTTCCTAGACTTAAGCATTAAGCTCAACAGAGGTAACCCATCTATTAGCCTCTTTGATAAAAGAGTTAATTTTCCTTTCAAAGTAATTAAATATCTACACTGGAATAATAACATTTCAAACAAAGTAATTGAGAATGTACTGATTTCTCAGGTCCTAAGAATTTCAAGAATTTGCAGCAACAATTTGGACTTCAATTACCACATTAATATACTATTAGAAAGTTTTCTAGAGAACGAAATTCCTTCTTTTTTCATCAAAAGAACTTTAAGAAAAATTATTCTGAATAATAGAGTAAGGTTGGCAGATCTGCTTTAATTTTCTACACAGTTAATAATATGATTCTGACCAATCAAAGCCGTAAGGAAGTTGGCTAGAGGATGCCTATTAACTACCTAAAGGAACCTTAGTGCTATGGATATGACGGTCCTATTAAAACAAAAAATTAAATAATATAAACAAAATCACAAAAAAAGCTTAAAAATCTGTTTATAAAAGAAAATAAAAACAAATAAAAAAGAAAACTAGTTATTCAACACTAGGATACCTATACTAAAAATAGTAAAACCAACATTAAAATTAATAAGATTCTGATTAATCTATAGAAGCTCACTAAGGTGATTTAATACATGCAAAGATTATTGAATACACTGCTCGTGTATTTTATAATATTTCTCATGTATTCTGGAGAGTTAATTCTGCTCTTTCTGATCATACAGATCCACAGTCTTAAGTTTACATATTTTTTTTCTCTGGTTAAAATCTCCGCGCGTTGGTTTCTTGCTGTATGAGGAGGCCATCAGCCCCACCCTCACTGCCCCCCAGCGTCTAGGGAGTGGCGGAAGAGGTCAGCCATGTTCTTCTTTTGTGAGGAGAAAAGTTTTTGTCACACAAGAGGTAAGCTCTCTTCCTTGTTTTTGGGTTCTAGGTTTTATAAGTTCAATGTTTGTACTTCATGTACTTTTTCTCTGTTGTTTTTTAGCTTTTCAGCTTTTAGGCATTGGTTTGTCTGTTAACATTTTTGCGGGTTTTAACTCTTTCTTTTCTCTGTAACTTTGAGCGTCTTTTGGGGTACCTAGGAACAGAAGATGGCTAAGCTCGTTCCTTTTCTATGCGCTGTCTATGCGCTGTTTTTTCAAAGTAGTTAAGTTCTTAATAACTAATTAATTATGCACTTAAAGCACTGCTGAAATACTTTGTACATATTGCAACTAACTGTTTAAGGTATATAACTTTCACAAAGTTTTCTTTAGTTAATTACTATCTTTAACTTATTCTCGTTTTTGTGCTGTCATAAGTTGTAGAGTAGGGGGTTTTAGACTCAAGTTTTCTTTCAAAAATTTGTTCGTTTAAAATTAATTTTTCCTTTTTTAATTGCAATGTAAAAATTTGGATTTCTTTTGCATTGATTTTCAGGTTTAAATTCTCTCTCAAACGAACTTGGAATTTCGTTATGGCTGAAAATCATTTCTAATTATTATGTCACTCTCACAGCTTGAGTTCTCTTTAATCTTCTTCTCTCTGTTTAATAGTAACAGATGAAGAGCATGGGTCGGGCCAGGAAGGTTAATGGATGCAAGCGAAATTGTTAACTAGTGCTAGGTCATGCAACTCTACGGAGGACATGACATATATATATTTGTTAAACTATTTTAGGTGGGAATGTTTCTTGCATCTATGGCCTTGCAGAAACCCATTTCCAACTAGGTCTTTGTGGAAGTGAGAAAATGCAGAGTTTTTGCTGGTCCTTGATAAAGCCAAGGCTCAGTATTCTCGACACCTTCTACATTCAGTTGTTTTATTTTATTTTTTTATCTTTTCTCCTTTTACTCACACAGGTAGATACATAACCTTTTCTATGTTGTACTAGGTGTGAGTCAAAATTATATATGTATTTTTTTGCTTAGGTATCTTCTTTATAGAATGTGAATTCTGAATTTTCAAAACTGCTGCGTTGCGCGTTTTGATTTTCAGGTTATTTTGCAACCTTCGTTTTAAATTCTAAAGTTTTTCCTTAGTCTTCAGTTTTGCTCTTAAGTATATATATATATATATATATCTTGGAATATTTTGGGGCAAATTTTGGTCACATTGTGATATGAATAACCATTTCCTTTTCAGGTCTCAAGTACAGATGGCATCCTCTCAAGTATAATTCACAGTGAGGAAGAGTAGAGCAGAAATTAAGTTCCTGTTCTTGTAAGGGAAAACAGTGAAAGAAATCCACACTGAAATGTCAGAGAGACATTATGTGATTCGTGTCCTTCCTATTCCACAATTAAAAACTGACTTGCCAAATTTATGACACAACATTTCAGTACCAAAGATAAAGATCATCCAAAAGGCCTGTTGCAGTCATCATTGCACAAAATGTGGATGCTGCCCGCAACATGATTTTGGAAGACCAATAATCTCTGAAAAAAAAACAGTGTAGATTCTCGGGATGTCGAATGAATATGTTTAATTCATTATCCTTGAGGTGCTGGGCATGAGGCTCTCAGCCAAATGAGCACTGAAATCCCTGACTATGGATCAGAAGAATCATCAAGTTGCAGCAGCTAAGACAATGTTGCAGCATTTTCAGCAGGATGCTGACAGTTTCTTAGCTTGACTGGTAACCAAGAATGAAACATGTATACATCTGTATGATAAGGAGTCCTAGGAACATTTCACAGAATGGAGACACAGCAACCTCCCTCCTCTCATTTACCAAAAAATATTTTGATCAGGGAAGTCTGCAGTAAAGGAGATGGCATCTGTGCTCTGGGACAAGGATGTGGTAGTGTTAGTGGACTACCTGGAAAAGGGTGCCACCATTTGAACAATGTATTATACATTCATTCAGTACAAACTGAAGCAGGAACTGAAAACAAAACACAGGGGGAAATTGTCAAAAAGGGTTCTGTTTTTCCAGGATAATGCTTCACACTAACAAAGTTTTATGAAATTCACTTTGAGCTGTTGAAACCTCCTGCTTACTCAGCAGATTTAGCACCATTTGTTTATTTGTTCTCTGAACTGAAGAAACATTCAAAGAGAAAAATTCTAGCCAATTTATGATGTCACATTAGTTGTTGACATGTGGTTTAAGGCATAGCCATCAGTTTTTTATTTGGAAGGCTAAATGAAGCTGAAGTATCAGTGTCAGAAGTGTGTTGACCTTGGAGGTGAATATGTAGAATATAATATGTATTAAAACTGTTCCCATGAGTTAATCCTTTCTATGAAAAGCCAAGGCCTTATCGGCATTCCCTTGTAACAAAGACATTTATAGCTACACTTCACCCCACCACGAAACCTGATTCAGAGTTTTTATGTAAATAAATACTACTAAGAGAATGTGGTTTCAGTCAGTATCAGCAATTACACTTTTTAGATGATGGCAAAATAACCACATCAAATTAATGTCTACCAATAACCTAGAATTTGTTCTGTCTCCCTTCTGATACAAAGGATATCCTATCTTGTGCACAAAAACTTTTTCTTCTTTAGAACTATGTCTAGCTTACTGTTTATCAGTGGAAATAAACTTTGCTTCATTAACCCTTTAACTGGCTAGAATAAATCAACTCAGGGTTAACACAAGGGGTTGAAATAAGCTTATACAAACATTTCATTGTCAAAGAAATGGGCTAAATGAAGCTGGAACAAGTGAACCTGTGCATCAGAAAGTTTTGATTGCCCCCTTAGATTTGTTATTCAAAGTGGTTTAGGTAGACGACTGATGCTATACATTTGTGACTGATTACCTGCTAAAAGGACTATAACAATGGCATATAACCTGAAGAAATATCTTTTTTTCTCCTGGTTCTATGTCACTGTAACAGACATTACAGCCAGCAATCTGTTAAGATGTTTGACTCAATTGTTTCTACTCAGAGGCACAGTTTCCATGTCACAGAGGCTAGCACTTTCCCCATCATGCCTTGGGACGTGGAACAGAGAATAAAGGACTAGAAGAGAGCGCTATCACTAGTTGAAGGTTTATGGTCCCCACTGATGAGACGGGAGGGAGAAAGGAATTGTTTTGCAGCAAATTTTGTAAAACCAGAAGCTATCTGAATTTTTCTGTTTGGCGAGCACAGAAAATTTGGGTACCATTTGGTTAAAATATTTCAGCCGCTTAAAGGGCTAACAGAGGTACCAAGTGAAATGAAGCTCAATTTTGCAATGTTCTTCACACTGTATCACACTATCAACAGTGTTAACATGATATCATCATTCACAAATTCGAAACAACTACTTCATTACTGCCTACAGATATACATTACATTTTTCTTTGTATAATCTGCAGACCATGAAATTTAGTCCCCCCCCCCAAAAAAAAAGAACAAGAAAAACACACAGTATAACCCACACTTGTGGCACTGATATCAAAACATAATTTTTGACATAAAAGTCGCAATTTACAGAATGATCCAGAAGTCAAAATATTTTTTTTAAGTGAATAAAAAGCCAAAATCCCTAGTTTTCAGCATTACCATAGTTCGTTCTGCAGTTAGATAAAAAAATCCATAGAAGCTATGGACACTCTGTAGCAAACTTGTCAACTTGTCATCTCTGAAAATATTTGAACTGAAGATATTTTTTTAAGTGAATAAAAAGCCAAAATCCCAAGTTTGCAGTATTATTATAATTCCATTGTTAGATAAAAAAATCCATGGAAACTATGGACATTCTGTAACACCCTTGGCACCTTTGAAAATATTTCAACTGAAGATTTTTTTTAATGAATAAAAATCTAAAATCCCTAGTTTTCAGCCTTACCATTGCTCCATGGTTAAATTTTAAAAATCCATAGAAACTATGACACTTTGTAGCACACCTGGCATCTCCAGGGATCATAGCATACTTCTGGAAAATTTTAGGTAAGAATTTTAGGAATTTTAGGAATTTTTAGAAAAATTTTAGGAAAATTTTAGGAGTGTATTTCAATAAAAACTAGATGTATATTTGTATACATCTAGTAAAACAACTTTGTATACATTGTAAAGAGTTTGCTTCACACCCTTCAACCATATATACTGATAGACTGCGCATGACATCAAAATTTCTGGCTCCAACATAAAATCGCATGACAACAGTCAAAAAGATGGGTTACACCTGCTGTGCTTATGGTTGCTCTGACCGATATAGTAAAGAAAGTTCTATGATTTTTCATGGGTAAGAAACGAATTAAATACCTAAGTCAATAAAGTTCAATTACTTAACCAGAAACTTGCAGCTATTGATATAAAAATATAGTAACTTAAGAAAAAAAAATGGAATGCATGTTCCAAATTCTTCGCAAATGTTCATCACATTAGAAATCACAAAATGTAAACAACACGATCATTCATGTATATAGCTCATAAGTAAACTTACCTGAAGAGTTTTCATTATATATGAGGTGCATTCACATAATACACCGAAAACACTGAAGTTCTGCAGCGTAAATTAGTAATCATAACAGCATTTGTACACGAAATTTGGAGTCTGATGATGACGTGCCCAATGTTTGAGCCATGGCGGCTTTGATGCAGCTATTGCCAATGCGCAGTCCATTAGTATATATGGTCGAAGTTCACACCCAAATTTTTTGCATAACGTCTAATGTCTAAAGTTTAAGTATGATTTACTTCTAATGTTCAGTTCTTATCTTTTCACGTGTTATTATCATATTCAAGTATATTTACCACATTCAAGTTTCACTTTGAACATTAATATGCTGTTGAACCGGAAGCAATTCACGATTTTCACAGTAAAGTTTTCAGGTTTCACATTAAACTATAATATCCTAAAAAGGTAATTGAAAACCAAGAACTATGTACAATTGTTCACTGAATTACTTTTTTCATATTATTGTTTTAACCTTTTCCTGATTAGCCTATCTTTTTCTGCTTCCACCACAACTAATTTACTTTCAGTTTTCTTTATTTCAGCTGAACCTTGTATGATCAAGTTAGAGGCAACTGCTATTTCAACAGTATTTTGTTTTTCTACAGGTTTTCTCATTCTTTCTGTTCCCTCTTGAATTACTGCTAGGGAGGCTTCTTTATCTTTTTTAAGTCTATTTATTTCTGCATCATTTTCTTTTATTTTGTCATCAAACTCAGCTTTTCTTTTTTTCTCTAGCTGCTTTTCCTTATTTTCCCTCTCTTTCTGCTTCCTTTCTTTTACCTTTTTTGATTCTTCTTCCTTCAGCTTATCAACATACTCTTTATAAAATTTATGTGAATCACGAACACTATTTAACAAATTTCTTGTTATGGGAACTTTACTTACACATCCATAGTGTTTAATGGCCCCTTTAACTATTCTTAATGATGTTATAGTTGAGTCTTTTAAGTTAGCCTTGTCCTTCCTTAACAGAGCAGTGTTAACCGAAAATCCCCATTCTGCATCAGCATTACCATGAGGTAAAACTAAAATTGACTTTATGAGTTTAGCAAGATTTGAGTATTTTTCTTTTCCGCTAGAGTCTTTAATACTAAATATATTACGCCAGTAATGATCAATCCGCACTGGAATATGCCCTTCCTCTGAAAATTTCACTAGTTCATCTACAGTTGGCTTATCGCAACTTAAAAGTTTCCACTCTTCTCTTACTCTATCAATTTGTTCCTCAGAAAGATGCAAAACACTTGAAATTCTGGTTATTTCCGAAAGTCCTTCAGTGACTGAAAGTTGAGTTGACTCTTTCTTTGGTTCTTTTACCTTTAAAACTTCTATGTCTCTTAGCTTTTGATTGCAGAATGGCAAATTTGACTTTAAATATTTTGTGGTTTCAATTAGTGATGATCTTACATCTAAGAGAAATAATTTCTGCCTGGTCTCCTGAACATTCCTGAGGAGATTTTTTGTCTTCATACCAACTTCTAACTCCCCTAGTTTTTTCCATGAATTTTTGTTTTCAAAATCTACATTCTTTAGGTCTTCTCCAAATTTCCCTGCAATAACATCATCTTGGATAAACTGAGCCATAACATTCTTCATTAAAGTATTTAAATCAGAATATAACTGGTGTATTTTTGGTTCTTCACTCTGATAACATAATGAAAACTTTTCAAAATTTTGGTGTGAAAATGAAATTAATGCTAAATAGCAAGGAGTTAGCTCATTTTTCAGGAAACAGTGAATTCTTTTATACCTTGCCAAATTGCGTAGTTGTTTTTCAAATATTTTTTGAGATGGCAAGAAGTTTAAAAAATATTCTGTAATATTTAGCCATTGATCCAAGAGCCTCTGGGCTACAGAACCAACGGTTAATGTGACGATTATGGGCAAAACACGTAACAATATTAACAAAGAAAGGTGACTTACAACTTCATTGAATTTGCGTAAAAAGCACTTATTTACATTTGGGCTGTCCATGGATACACAAATAATTCTGTTCAACGAAATATTGAAGGATGATAACACACCAAGAATTTCTTTTAGCAAAATATCTGCTGTTGCATGACCCAGAAAAACGCTTGTTAGGTATCGGCAAGAAACTGAATTTATTTCTGAAGACCAGTACCTGAGATACACATCCAACTGCCGTTTCACTTGTGTATTTGTAGTTTCATCAAATGCTATAGTAACCTTTCCTGGGCTACTAGATGCAATGTCTTTTTTCAAATCCTCTTCAAAATATTTTGACAATCCATGTGATATCACATAAGCAACTTTTTTTTCTTTAAGTTGCATTTTGGCTGCAATAGCAGAATCAGGAAACATTTCTTTGAAAAGTTCAACTGTTTCAGTGCATGAAACAAAAGACATATTGTCCTTAGCAACTTTCATGGCCCATAATGCTTCGGCTTTAGCCAACTGTAAATCATGACTCAGTACTTCACTAATATTTGTTTGGGGCTGAAGATCCCGTCCTCTAAAGGCTTTCAGGATGGACTTATTTTGAAATTTACTTTGAAATTTCTGCAAATGTTTTTTTCCTTTATGATGCGCTTTTACTTGTGAAAAGCCACTATTAGAAATGTTGAAAATTTCTGAACACAATATACACTTAGCAGAAAATATTGTTTCAGTTGCAGAACACCATTCTTTCAACTTCACTCCGTCCAATTCTTTGGCGAGCCACGCATCTTGAAATTTCGTTTTGGATTTAGGCATCTTAAACACTTGTATTACTAAACAGAAAATGAAAGGGAAGTACAAAAACACGTTCCAATATTGCAAAACCAGACAACTTCCCGAAATTTGGCTGCGAGGATGTCAGAAGATAGAAAAAAAAAAAAAAAAAAAAAAAGCAGGTCACCACTAGAGAACTGAACCTGCACATCATAGCACAGAGAACACCATAAAAGACACAAAACCAGAAACTATCATACGCATCTCACGCAAGTTCAGTCAAAGCGAGTCGGAGCCGAGATATATTGCGCATCGAAGGTCGCTGTCGCCGACGCACGATCGAAGGTCAATGATCACGTGCTCTACTGCCTGTCACGATAACACTCAGCTACCATCCCATCGTCATTACCGGAGGTTACGGAAGGAGATCACATGTTTCCTCTTTGCTTCCACCCACCTGCGGTTTACAATAACAAAACATCAGCAGAAAAAGGAGGTTCCACAAGGCGTGTACAAAAACAAAGTACGATCTTCTGCGTGCCACGGAGTTCGTCTGCAAAACGCAAACCAGGGGTGAAAATGACCCCTCCCCTTTTCACTTAGATCTCTTGTTACTCTCGAAAACTGTCTGAAGGCAAAAAAGTGGAGCGCCCGCCCCGAAGCAAGTGCATCGCAATGGCGTCATTTTCCCTCCCTTCAGCAGCACAGCATATAGGCTGTGTTTCTACAATAACAGGTCTTTTTACCTTACCGTAATGGTAAATTTATTGGCGTTAATAACGGTTGTGTTTTTAATAAATAAGCTTACGGAAATTTTAGGATGAATAGCAAATTTTAGGTATAATTTTAGGAATTTAAGGAGGGTCACAAAATATTAGGAATTTTAGGAATTTTAGGAGGAATGCGATCCCTGCATCTCTGAAAATATTTCAACTGAAGATTTTTTCAAGTGAATAAAAGGCCAAAATCCCTAGTTTTTAGCAATACCACAGTTTCTTAGTTAGATAAAAAATTAATAGAAACTATGGATGCTCTGTAGCACACTTGGCATCTCTGAAAATATTTCAATTGAAAAGCAAACAAGAACACTTAAATAATGATTAATGTGGCAAAAACTGACAAATGAGATTTTCAAAGTGATTACCGAAGGCAATTATTATGTGCTGTGCAATAGCTCAGTGACATCTACATCTGTGGGTGTTGCTGAGCTTTTAATTATTTTTTATAAGAGTAAATAGTAACACCTTCATTGTATATTTTCTAACAAAATGTTTGTAAGCAAGGGATAAAAAAAAATCCTTCTTCATTCTTCGTGGATCTCTATCTTTGTAATGCATTACATTTTTTCTGTTGTCAGTGAAGTTTTCAATTTTAATGCTATATTTTGTTTTGAATTGGCACTAATGTTCATAGTTGTAAATGCATTTATGGCACCTCTATTCATAGTGATTGTGGAATAACTTTTTACGGGTCTTTTAGAGGTTATTTTTAATGAAAGTTGGTTGTCAAATTTTCGAACTAAAGCCTAGTTCGTCATCAGGACTATGTCACTGGAGTAGTTGCTGCCACTCAATTGGAAGAGACCATCCGCAATTATCGTTAATTGTGGTACTTCTTCTTCTTGCTATTTCGATCCCTTCTTCTAGTTTTCTCTTTACTAAGTTTGACTGGTGGGCGATTATTTTCACTGAGTCCCAATTTATGGAGTGTCCACTTGCTTGTACATGTCTGTCTAGCCCTGTTTTGTTCCCAATGTTCCTAATAGCTGCTTGGTGTTCTTTCATTCGGACCTTAATACTTCTCCCTGTTTCTCCTATATAGCTGAGTCCGCAGTTACAGTCGATGCAGTAAATTACTCCTTCCTGCAATTGGATGTCCAATTCTTTCTGCTTTAAAGCTGGCAAGAATTTCTTTATTTTGTTATTAAGATCTGGAGCTAGCCTGATATTATATTTTGCTCCGATCCTTTTCAGTTTCTCGAAAAGTCCCTTGTGGTACGTAATTTTGCTGGTGAATTTGAAGTTGGTTTTTTCCTGCTTCTTTTTTGGCACTTGTTTAAATATTTTCTCAACATATGGGGAGGGGTAATTGTTTTCTGCCAACATTTCCTTTAATTCTTCTTTGTGAAGATCTTTTTGAGAAGCTGAAGAGACCAGGATTTCAATTTTTTCCAAAAATTGTCTCGCTGTATTCGATTTAATATAATCAGGGTGGAATGAGCAGAAGTCTAACATCTTCCCTGTGTTGGTGGGTTTTCTAAAAAGCTGAGTGAATATTTTCCCTTCTCTTGAGGTCAAGGTTAAATCCAGGTAATTGATGCTATGGTCTTTTTCCTGTTCCAGGGTGTACTTCAAGGTATTCTCTAGTAAGTTAAATTCTTCCAGAATCTGAGAGGGTAGAGATTGGTCCACAGTATCTACTATAATTAGGACATCATCCATGTACCTTACATAGAGAGCAAACAAGGAGGGTTGTATAAGGATTTTTGCCTCTAGTTTACTTATATAATAATTTGCTAGCAGAGGTGCTAGTGGAGAACCCATTGCAAGTCCTGAAGTTTGCCTGTAATATTTCTTTCCAAACTGGAAGAAATTATTCTTGAAGGAAAATAGGAGCAGTTCATATATGCCAAGTAGTATTTCTCTATTGTGATTATGGAATACTATTTTTTCCGCAAGGTCATCTGCAATGAATTCCAGTAGGAGGTCCAGGTTAATGTTGGTATACATAGAGACTATATCCAGGCTTGCCATTACTGGATGAATTAATTCTGGCAAGTTGTCCAGTTTTCTTTTTAGCTGCATGGAATTTTTTAGTAGGTAGGGAGGAGAAGGGAAAATATCTCTGAGGTGACCAAGCAAATAATAATTAATGTTGGAGAGTGGCGAATTTCTAGTGTCTATTATAGGTCTTATTGGATGGCCTTCTTTGTGAACTTTTATCGTACCATAGATCTGTGGAATTCTTGACTGGATTTTGGAGAAGTTTTTGAAGAGCTCATTAAGCTGTTTTTTATTTCTTAAAGAGCTGATTAATTTCTTAAGATTTTTTTACAGTTTGATCTATAGGATTACCATTGAGTTCTTCATAATAAGGCTTGCTCAATTCAGCTTCCATTTTATTGTAATACTTCTCTTTTTCTACCAATACCAAAACTTTGCTCTTATCTGCTCTCAGTGCTACTACTTTATCATTGGCTTTGAATTTTTTAAGGTCAGTAATGGCACTTCTATTAAAATTGTAATCAACTTTTACTGGCTTTTTTACAAATTTTGAGACGCAGTCTGAGAATTCTTTCCTTAAAGTAACTGCTGTATTTTCATCTTCTCTTTCTACCTTACTACAGATGCTTTCTAAATCAATCAGTATACGTTTTTTATCAAGTGTTGCGGAGGAAAGGTTGTAATTATATCCCTTATTGAGGAGATTAATCAGGTTTCCATCTACTCCTTCTTCCGTCAGATCAATGACATGTTTGTTAGTGGTGGATGGTATTAACTGTGGGCCAGGTGCTGTAGACATTAACTTTGGACTTAACCATTTATTTTCTTTAATTTTCAATTTTTCCTTAAACTTTTTGTTTTTATCTCTCACTGCTTTAGCTAACCAATTATCAATATTTTTCTTTTCTGCTTCCGGAATTTCACCTAATGAAGAGGTCCAAATACGAGCTTCTATTCGTTCGCATTGCTCAATAGTTTTGAATTTATTACGAATCGCGCCATTCACCGTTTTTAGTTCTATTTTTCTAATAAAATTTCTTGACAGATTTTCCGCGATGTTTTTCGTGAGTCTCAAAGAAGGTGGAACAAAATTAGCTCTTTTACATTTCTTAAGAAAATACAGTTGTGACTTACATTTGTCGCTTTTGCACTTACTCCTTTCTATCTTTCTGATGTTTCGCCATATATCCAGCCCGTATGTGGTTTTAATCCTAGTTGTAAATGCATTTATGGCACCTCTATTCATAGTGATTGTGGAATAACTTTTTTACGGGTCTTTTAGAGGTTATTTTTAATGAAAGTTGGTTGTCAAATTTTCGAACTAAAGCCTAGTTCGTCATCAGGACTATGTCACTGGAGTAGTTGCTGCCACTCAATTGGAAGAGACCATCCGCAATTATCGTTAATTGTGGTACTTCTTCTTCTTGCTATTTCGATCCCTTCTTCTAGTTTTCTCTTTACTAAGTTTGATGGTGGGCGATTATTTTCACTGAGTCCCAATTTATGGAGTGTCCACTTGCTTGTACATGTCTGTCTAGCCCTGTTTTGTTCCCAATGTTCCTAATAGCTGCTTGGTGTTCTTTCATTCGGACCTTAATACTTCTCCCTGTTTCTCCTATATAGCTGAGTCCGCAGTTACAGTCGATGCAGTAAATTACTCCTTCCTGCAATTGGATGTCCAATTCTTTCTGCTTTAAAGCTGGCAAGAATTTCTTTATTTTGTTATTAAGATCTGGAGCTAGCCTGATATTATATTTTGCTCCGATCCTTTTCAGTTTCTCGAAAAGTCCCTTGTGGTACGTAATTTTGCTGGTGAATTTGAAGTTGGTTTTTTCCTGCTTCTTTTTTGGCACTTGTTTAAATATTTTCTCAACATATGGGGAGGGGTAATTGTTTTCTGCCAACATTTCCTTTAATTCTTCTTTGTGAAGATCTTTTTGAGAAGCTGAAGAGACCAGGATTTCAATTTTTTCCAAAAATTGTCTCGCTGTATTCGATTTAATATAATCAGGGTGGAATGAGCAGAAGTCTAACATCTTCCCTGTGTTGGTGGGTTTTCTAAAAAGCTGAGTGAATATTTTCCCTTCTCTTGAGGTCAAGGTTAAATCCAGGTAATTGATGCTATGGTCTTTTTCCTGTTCCAGGGTGTACTTCAAGGTATTCTCTAGTAAGTTAAATTCTTCCAGAATCTGAGAGGGTAGAGATTGGTCCACAGTATCTACTATAATTAGGACATCATCCATGTACCTTACATAGAGAGCAAACAAGGAGGGTTGTATAAGGATTTTTGCCTCTAGTTTACTTATATAATAATTTGCTAGCAGAGGTGCTAGTGGAGAACCCATTGCAAGTCCTGAAGTTTGCCTGTAATATTTCTTTCCAAACTGGAAGAAATTATTCTTGAAGGAAAATAGGAGCAGTTCATATATGCCAAGTAGTATTTCTCTATTGTGATTATGGAATACTATTTTTTCCGCAAGGTCATCTGCAATGAATTCCAGTAGGAGGTCCAGGTTAATGTTGGTATACATAGAGACTATATCCAGGCTTGCCATTACTGGATGAATTAATTCTGGCAAGTTGTCCAGTTTTCTTTTTAGCTGCATGGAATTTTTTAGTAGGTAGGGAGGAGAAGGGAAAATATCTCTGAGGTGACCAAGCATATAATAATTAATGTTGGAGAGTGGCGAATTTCTAGTGTCTATTATAGGTCTTATTGGATGGCCTTCTTTGTGAACTTTTATCGTACCATAGATCTGTGGAATTCTTGACTGGATTTTGGAGAAGTTTTTGAAGAGCTCATTAAGCTGTTTTTTATTTCTTAAAGAGCTGATTAATTTCTTAAGATTTTTTACAGTTTGATCTATAGGATTACCATTGAGTTCTTCATAATAAGGCTTGCTCAATTCAGCTTCCATTTTATTGTAATACTTCTCTTTTTCTACCAATACCAAAACTTTGCTCTTATCTGCTCTCAGTGCTACTACTTTATCATTGGCTTTGAATTTTTTAAGGTCAGTAATGGCACTTCTATTAAAATTGTAATCAACTTTTACTGGCTTTTTTACAAATTTTGAGACGCAGTCTGAGAATTCTTTCCTTAAAGTAACTGCTGTATTTTCATCTTCTCTTTCTACCTTACTACAGATGCTTTCTAAATCAATCAGTATACGTTTTTTATCAAGTGTTGCGGAGGAAAGGTTGTAATTATATCCCTTATTGAGGAGATTAATCAGGTTTCCATCTACTCCTTCTTCCGTCAGATCAATGACATGTTTGTTAGTGGTGGATGGTATTAACTGTGGGCCAGGTGCTGTAGACATTAACTTTGGACTTAACCATTTATTTTCTTTAATTTTCAATTTTTTCCTTAAACTTTTTGTTTTTATCTCTCACTGCTTTAGCTAACCAATTATCAATATTTTTCTTTTCTGCTTCCGGAATTTCACCTAATGAAGAGGTCCAAATACGAGCTTCTATTCGTTCGCATTGCTCAATAGTTTTGAATTTATTACGAATCGCGCCATTCACCGTTTTTAGTTCTATTTTTCTAATAAAATTTCTTGACAGATTTTCCGCGATGTTTTTCGTGAGTCTCAAAGAAGGTGGAACAAAATTAGCTCTTTTACATTTCTTAAGAAAATACAGTTGTGACTTACATTTGTCGCTTTTGCACTTACTCCTTTCTATCTTTCTGATGTTTCGCCATATATCCAGCCCGTATGTGGTTTTAATCCTAGTTGTAAATGCATTTATGGCACCTCTATTCATAGTGATTGTGGAATAACTTTTTTTACGGGTCTTTTAGAGGTTATTTTTAATGAAAGTTGGTTGTCAAATTTTCGAACTAAAGCCTAGTTCGTCATCAGGACTATGTCACTGGAGTAGTTGCTGCCACTCAATTGGAAGAGACCATCCGCAATTATCGTTAATTGTGGTACTTCTTCTTCTTGCTATTTCGATCCCTTCTTCTAGTTTTCTCTTTACTAAGTTTGACTGGTGGGCGATTATTTTCACTGAGTCCCAATTTATGGAGTGTCCACTTGCTTGTACATGTCTGTCTAGCCCTGTTTTGTTCCCAATGTTCCTAATAGCTGCTTGGTGTTCTTTCATTCGGACCTTAATACTTCTCCCTGTTTCTCCTATATAGCTGAGTCCGCAGTTACAGTCGATGCAGTAAATTACTCCTTCCTGCAATTGGATGTCCAATTCTTTCTGCTTTAAAGCTGGCAAGAATTTCTTTATTTTGTTATTAAGATCTGGAGCTAGCCTGATATTATATTTTGCTCCGATCCTTTTCAGTTTCTCGAAAAGTCCCTTGTGGTACGTAATTTTGCTGGTGAATTTGAAGTTGGTTTTTTCCTGCTTCTTTTTTGGCACTTGTTTAAATATTTTCTCAACATATGGGGAGGGGTAATTGTTTTCTGCCAACATTTCCTTTAATTCTTCTTTGTGAAGATCTTTTTGAGAAGCTGAAGAGACCAGGATTTCAATTTTTTCCAAAAATTGTCTCGCTGTATTCGATTTAATATAATCAGGGTGGAATGAGCAGAAGTCTAACATCTTCCCTGTGTTGGTGGGTTTTCTAAAAAGCTGAGTGAATATTTTCCCTTCTCTTGAGGTCAAGGTTAAATCCAGGTAATTGATGCTATGGTCTTTTTCCTGTTCCAGGGTGTACTTCAAAATCTGTCAAGAAATTTTATTAGAAAAATAGAACTAAAAACGGTGAATGGCGCGATTCGTAATAAATTCAAAACTATTGAGCAATGCGAACGAATAGAAGCTCGTATTTGGACCTCTTCATTAGGTGAAATTCCGGAAGCAGAAAAGAAAAATATTGATAATTGGTTAGCTAAAGCAGTGAGAGATAAAAACAAAAAGTTTAAGGAAAAATTGAAAATTAAAGAAAATAAATGGTTAAGTCCAAAGTTAATGTCTACAGCACCTGGCCCACAGTTAATACCATCCACCACTAACAAACATGTCATTGATCTGACGGAAGAAGGAGTAGATGGAAACCTGATTAATCTCCTCAATAAGGGATATAATTACAACCTTTCCTCCGCAACACTTGATAAAAAACGTATACTGATTGATTTAGAAAGCATCTGTAGTAAGGTAGAAAGAGAAGATGAAAATACAGCAGTTACTTTAAGGAAAGAATTCTCAGACTGCGTCTCAAAATTTGTAAAAAAGCCAGTAAAAGTTGATTACAATTTTAATAGAAGTGCCATTACTGACCTTAAAAAATTCAAAGCCAATGATAAAGTAGTAGCACTGAGAGCAGATAAGAGCAAAGTTTTGGTATTGGTAGAAAAAGAGAAGTATTACAATAAAATGGAAGCTGAATTGAGCAAGCCTTATTATGAAGAACTCAATGGTAATCCTATAGATCAAACTGTAAAAAATCTTAAGAAATTAATCAGCTCTTTAAGAAATAAAAAACAGCTTAATGAGCTCTTCAAAAACTTCTCCAAAATCCAGTCAAGAATTCCACAGATCTATGGTACGATAAAAGTTCACAAAGAAGGCCATCCAATAAGACCTATAATAGACACTAGAAATTCGCCACTCTCCAACATTAATTATTATTTGCTTGGTCACCTCAGAGATATTTTCCCTTCTCCTCCCTACCTACTAAAAAATTCCATGCAGCTAAAAAGAAAACTGGACAACTTGCCAGAATTAATTCATCCAGTAATGGCAAGCCTGGATATAGTCTCTATGTATACCAACATTAACCTGGACCTCCTACTGGAATTCATTGCAGATGACCTTGCGGAAAAAATAGTATTCCATAATCACAATAGAGAAATACTACTTGGCATATATGAACTGCTCCTATTTTCCTTCAAGAATAATTTCTTCCAGTTTGGAAAGAAATATTACAGGCAAACTTCAGGACTTGCAATGGGTTCTCCACTAGCACCTCTGCTAGCAAATTATTATATAAGTAAACTAGAGGCAAAAATCCTTATACAACCCTCCTTGTTTGCTCTCTATGTAAGGTACATGGATGATGTCCTAATTATAGTAGATACTGTGGACCAATCTCTACCCTCTCAGATTCTGGAAGAATTTAACTTACTAGAGAATACCTTGAAGTACACCCTGGAACAGGAAAAAGACCATAGCATCAATTACCTGGATTTAACCTTGACCTCAAGAGAAGGGAAAATATTCACTCAGCTTTTTAGAAAACCCACCAACACAGGGAAGATGTTAGACTTCTGCTCATTCCACCCTGATTATATTAAATCGAATACAGCGAGACAATTTTTGGAAAAAATTGAAATCCTGGTCTCTTCAGCTTCTCAAAAAGATCTTCACAAAGAAGAATTAAAGGAAATGTTGGCAGAAAACAATTACCCCTCCCCATATGTTGAGAAAATATTTAAACAAGTGCCAAAAAAGAAGCAGGAAAAAACCAACTTCAAATTCACCAGCAAAATTACGTACCACAAGGGACTTTTCGAGAAACTGAAAAGGATCGGAGCAAAATATAATATCAGGCTAGCTCCAGATCTTAATAACAAAATAAAGAAATTCTTGCCAGCTTTAAAGCAGAAAGAATTGGACATCCAATTGCAGGAAGGAGTAATTTACTGCATCGACTGTAACTGCGGACTCAGCTATATAGGAGAAACAGGGAGAAGTATTAAGGTCCGAATGAAAGAACACCAAGCAGCTATTAGGAACATTGGGAACAAAACAGGGCTAGACAGACATGTACAAGCAAGTGGACACTCCATAAATTGGGACTCAGTGAAAATAATCGCCCACCAGTCAAACTTAGTAAAGAGAAAACTAGAAGAAGGGATCGAAATAGCAAGAAGAAGAAGTACCACAATTAACGATAATTGCGGATGGTCTCTTCCAATTGAGTGGCAGCAACTACTCCAGTGACATAGTCCTGATGACGAACTAGGCTTTAGTTCGAAAATTTGACAACCAACTTTCATTAAAAATAACCTCTAAAAGACCCGTAAAAAGTTATTCCACAATCACTAATGTTCATGTAATGCAATTTAAAATAAAAGTAGGAAGGATCCTCAAATAATTAAGAATATTACAAATTAAGCATTTTCTCACACATCGGGAGCAAGTTGTGATGCAAAATTAGAAACATTTGCAACCAACACAAAATGCATTACAAAAGCCTTGAAAACCACCAACTTTCCCACGGTTTACGTGTCCTTGTGAAGTCACAAGCGTGGGTTATTTTTATACCATTTGTTGCTACCCAGGCAGCACAAGATGGCAAGCTGTGCCGGCACATGTGAAAGGTTTTAGTTTACATTTAGGAGCACAGGACAAGTGGTCAGCGGCGCAGCATGGTGGTCTTCAATTATGGCTTCAAAAAGAAAACATGTTACGTTAGAACTGGCGCAGAAATTGGAAATTTTAGAGAAGTTAAAGCGGGGTTGTTCCAAAAAAGCCATCGCTGCTGAGTACAACATTGGACGTGCCACTGTTTATGATATAAAAATGAAAGAGAATGAACTTCGACAGTACACAAGCCAAATGGACAGTGAGTTGCAAGAACGAAAGGTTATGCGAACGGGTGAAAATGATCAACTTGATGCAGCCATTTACAGATGGTTCATACAGCAACGCAGTACAAGAGTGGGCTGGATATCAAAGCGGAAGAAAAGACAGGGTGTGTGGCAGCTGACAGTCACCGGGGAAAGTGGCTCAGCAAATGAAAAATATGCGGAAGAGTTTAAAAAAAGTTGGAGAAGATGATAAAGGAAGAACTAACTCCTGCTGCAGTGTACAATGTTGATGAAACTGGCCTCTTTTTAAAAATGCTCCCTTCAAAAACCCTTGCTGCCAAGAACAAAAAGGAAGCTTGTGGGTATAAACAACAAAAACAACGTGTCACATTGATGGCATGTTGCAACGCCGATGGGAATCATAAACTTCCCCTCCTGGTGATTGGAAAAGCCCAACAGCCACAAAGTTTTCAACACTGCAAGATGAGTACAATACCGGTAGATTATCGTGCTCAAAAAAAGGCGTGGATGGACTCAGAAAATTTCTCTTGGTGGTTCCATGATAATTTCATACCAGCTGTGACGGAAGAACTGAAGAAAAAGAAACTTCCGTTAAACGCCATCCTCCTAATTAATAACGCTCCCAGTCATCCCTCCAACTTGTCTCTGAAGTCAGGTGATATGATATACGAGCTGTCTTCCTTTCACCCAATGTGATAGCTCTGATCCAATCTATGGACTAGGGAATTTTGGAATCAATTAAGTGCCACTACCGACATGCACTTCTTACCTCCCTGTTGGATGAATGTGAAAACGATTCCACCATGGCTATGCTGAAGGTGTGGAAAGCAATCAATATGTGTGATGTTGTTTTCCAAACAACAGAAGCCTGGGACATTGTGGAGAGCAATACCATACAGAAGAGTTGGAAAAAAGTGTGGCCATCGATTGACACTGAGTTGGAGTCAGCACCGAGTGGCAGTGATGAGCCGGTCAATTCAGAATCATCAATGCCAGATGCTGTGTTCATTGATATGTTCCACAAGCTTCGAGGAGGAGAAATTGATAAAGAGGACATTAATAAGTGGCTGAATGAGGAAAATTGAGTAGACCAGGCTTTAACAGATTAAGAAATCATCAAAATCATGCAGGAAGAAAAAGATGAAAGTGATGAGGAAGAGGGCCCCACAGTGGCAGAGAGCACGAAGATTTCTCACACTGCTGGCACTGAAGCTGCCGACATCTTTCTGCAGTACATAATGCAACAACCAGAAACGTGCAGTACCGACATAATGCTAGTAAAGCAACTGCGTGACAAAGCCATCCATCGACGAGCATCTTCATTAAAGCAGACAAAAATCTGTAACATGTTTCGAAGTGACCACACTGAGTAGAAAATGCAAGATTTCATCTGTGCTGTATTGCAATTGTATGTTTCTTTTACTATGTATAGTACGTACACATACATGTTGTGCTTTACTGTACTGATAATATGAAAAGATCATTTCATTGTTGCAAATGAGACAGTATAGTACATACTGATTGTGTTATTTTACCATTATCATATGCTACTCTCTTATTTATGTTTTTTTAAATACATATGTACTACACATAGTAAACTTGTAACTAACTGAACATTAAATTTAATAAAGAATTAAACTGAATTTTTATGCACTCTCAGTAATCCGGCACCCATCTGTGCAAGGAATGGTTGGATTAGCGAGAGTCTACTGTATGACCATTTCCAATAAGTCTAATGACTTTTGTGTATATATCAATGGCACCAAAGAAAGATTGGAAATTCAGCAAATTGAGTCCTTTGAAAATGGAAGGCAGAAGTGTGATAAAACATGAGTGAAATGCTTTCAGGAAGAATTTTCTCATTAATGAAGAAAGTCATCAACTTAAGAATGCTGTGCAAAGAAGTAATTTAAAGATATTTAAGCAAACATTTGTGGTACAATTACTAATCTATATGGGGGAAAAAATCACTTCAATTTCTCCGATTTCTTTTTCTCTGCAATTGCCAAAACAGTCGCATGTGGTCTTTGTTCTTGTAAGTGTGGTAAAAAAATTAATAATATTTTTTTCTTTCAAATGAAATTGTTATGTAATTTGAAAAAGTGAGGGCCCAATACAGTGGACCCAAACTTAAAAAGAGTTACATCCAGCTTGATCCTTTGTATACTGCAGAATCCAACAGATTCCTAATGAACTTTGTGCCTTCCTCACCTAGCAACAGATCAAGAATAGTTGATGACAATATCACTTCTTAACACAGCAACAGAACTTAATTATTATTTACATATACAACAAAGCACAAATGTAATAAAACCACATCAAGTAAAAATTCAATTCACTTATGAAGAAATCGGTTTTTAAATGAAGATCTTATATTGCAAAGCCCAAGAGAAAACAATAACAACACAATTTATCCTACATTTTAAATACACAGAATATACCTTACTTACAATAAATGGCAAACACTAATTAAACACAATGTGAAACCAGCTCATCATGTTTTATCCTACCAGTATTTGTTAAATTTTGAACACTGTCATTTCATTATTAGTAGCAGCACCTAAACAATGCAATAGACTAACCCATAATTATATAATTAATTTCCTATTGTTTAAAATATTCCTGATCTTTCTATGTTATACAACATGAAAACAAAGAAGGGTTGCATTATAGATTCATGAAAAGCAGTAAATGTAAAGGGTGAGCTGAACATATTCTCAAAGACACGTGACAGGTCCAACGGAGAAATGTTACTGATTACTGTGATGATGGCTTCCTGTAGTTCCACCAGAGAATGAATTCTCATTCTCATTGTTCTTGTAAACAGACTTTTTCAGTAAATCCCGCAAATAAAAATCTGGAGGCATGAGATCGGGCAAACATAGCGCCACATGCCTTTGGAGATGATCCTGTTTCTGAACACATCAGTCAACAAAGCAATGGAGACATGAGCTGTACGGGACGCAGTGGAATCCAGCTGGAAGTAGCCATTAACAATTTCCTCCTCAGTTAAGTGTCAGGTTAATGGGTACAGGATATTGTCACAATACCACCTTGCCGCATTTATGCTCCCCTCGAAGAATATGGACCTAATTATGTGTCTTAGAGACATTGCACACCACACACCAATCTTCTGAGCATGTAATGGCATTTTGTGTATCTGATGCGGATTATTGGAAGACCACATGTGACTGTTTTGGGCTGCTCACATATCCTGATAAAGCGGAACAGCACTTCATCGGAGAAAATCATGATGTCCAGAATGTCCTCTCCATTGTCGTTGAAGTCTTTGAACCATCTGCAATATTCCACACGCTTACCATAATCTGTGTGCTTCAGTTCGTGCACTATTTTGATTTTGTGCAGGAAGAGCTGCATCGCATCTTCAGTGACCTACGAGTGCTGCTGTATGACACAACTACTTGTTTTGCCAATTTTTGAAATGATTTCTTTGGACTTTTAGTAATGCAAACAGAAATATCCTACACCTTTTTCTGTTAACACTCGTGGCCTACCACTTCTCAAAGCATCTCTCACTGATCCAGTTTTACAAAACTTTTCAATTAACTGCCTCACCGCCATGCGATGGGTGCTTCAGTATCGGGAAATTTTTCTCTGTACTTAAGTTTCGCTTCATCCGTATATTCACCTTCACTACGGAACATGTTTTAAATCAGAAACAGTCTACCCTCAAGCTACAAAACCTTGTTCAACTGGCCACTGTGACGCCTCACTATTGACTAATTCAATCATGGCCAGACGCCAGAAATACCAGCTGCATCGTTCAAGGTCAGACAACAGGAAGCACATAACCCAGCCCCAAACACACAAACATTCTCCATTAACAATATTGCATGTACGTGTGCAGCAACTACACTTTATAGATTTCTTATTATTATTTCTTATCACAGTAAGTCAGGTGCACAGGGACTTTGGGATCACCTTATATGTATGCTTGTTTTTATTCAACATGAAACAAAACATTTATGAAAACTAGTTAACTTTTTTATGGGATTTATCTAGGTAAATTCTTAAAATTTCTGCAAATTTTCGGAGAGAACTCCTCTCCTTCATCAGGCAGTCTTTTGTTCAATCTCCGTCGCGGTCTTCGGTTACAGTTAAACTTGATGGTTACGGCGATTCTGCAAAATGTCTTGCCAGATGTTAGACAGCGAAAATCCCTTACAGACATTAATGATGCAGTTCTGGTATTTTCTAATTGCAAGTCCCTCTTTCAATTTTTACTTCAGGAAGTTGGATTGATGTCCAATGACAGTCAAAGCGTCCCAGTGCTTGCAGTGTCCTGTTTCTCTAACGTGTCTGTCTAATCCTGCCTTGTTTGAACATTTTTTTATTGCTGCCTTGTGCTCCGCAATGCGAGTTTCCAGTCTATGACCTGTTTCTCCTATGTAGTATTTTCCACAGCTGCAGGTTACTTTATAAATGACTCCTTCTATTTATAACTAGTTTTTTTCTTTTAGAATCAAGCTATGGCAAAAACTTGTTGTCTAAACTGGGAGCTAATCTAATATCATATTTACTGCTTATTCTCTTTAAAGATTCAAACAAATTTTTTTGATATGTAATTTTTCTTGTGAACCTAAATCCTGCTTGCTTGTATTATTATTTGTTTTGTTTTGTTTTGTTTATATTGTTTGAGTAATTTATCTATTTCCTTTTTTGGGTAGTTATTTTCTGTTAGCATTACTTCCAGTTGATCCATGTGGGCTTTTTTCATAACTTCTGAGGAGACTAAATTATTTATTTTTTCTAAAAATTGGTTTGCAAAATTTTTCTTCATTGAATATGGATGAGAGGAGTTAAAATCTAGTATTTTGTTTGTATCCAAAGGTTTTTTGTACATTTTTGTGAGGAACATATCTTCCTGGACATAGATGGTCAAATCCAAGAAGTTTAATTTTCCTTCAGTTTGAACCTCCAAAGTGAACTTAAGGGAATTATCTAGTTCATTAAAGCACCTTAGAATTTTTTCTGGAAGATTTTCATCCTTGCTATCTATAATGAATAAGATATCATCCATATATCTGTAATAAAGGCAAAAGTATGAGGGCTGAACCAGTACCTTTTATTCCAGCTTTCTTACATAGTAATTTGCCAACAGTGGGGAGAGTGGCGAGCCCATTGCTAGTCCAGACCTTTGGAAGGAAAAATCATTTCTCAAATTGAAAAAAGTTTTTTCAATAAACATATAACATCTTTTCTCAAATTGAAAAAAGCTTTTTTTCCACATAACAAAAATGAGTTTGATTTACATTTATGAATTTGTTTCAATATGTGGGAAGTAGCAGACACATGGAACCAAACATCTGCATGAATGAGCACAATGGAAATCAGAAAAACACAGTTTTATAATGGAAAGCTGTAAGCATATATGACACCCCACCCCGATTCAATTATAAATCAATTATCTTAAAATTGATAGCACTTTAAATTTAAAATATCAACAGTTTGTAAATTAAAAAAATATATTTTTCTCAGAACATACAAATTTACGACTCCGCAACTGGAAATGGAAAAAATTGAAATAATAGAGAAAGTTATTAAGTTCATCAAAAATTACATTTTGCATGCTTTCAAACAGGAAACCATGCCTGTTTGAAAACAGTCAACTTTGGCTAACAAAATTCTGACTTACAAATCTTTCTGTAATTAGTACTGCAAAATTAGAAACATCAGTGACTGTGTAGCTAGAAAAAAGTGAATAAAAAGATTGCTAGTGATCTAAGCTTTACAATAACCTACTCATTGGATATCTCAATACTGCAAAAAAAAAAAAAAAAAAAAAAAAAAAACTTCTATTAGTAATTTGATTCACAAAACAAAATGTAACTGCAGCTTAATACAAATAAATAGATAGAGAATCTAACAGCTCCTCATTGAACCACCTCTTTCTGCACATACTCTGGCATTGGACATCCTAAGAAAAAGTTTGTTCTTTTGAACAGTAATTACTAATTTGGATGGTTGATATTCAAATTACTTGTGATTTCATAATTTCTAAGGAGGGAGCACTGATTTATTTAAGTTTACCCCTTCATTTTACGAGTAGCCAACTTTTATTTATTGAAAGAAGTGGCACACTTAATTTATATAATGTTTAGTTTAGTGTCCTGTTGAAATGCTTTTAAAGTATGTGATACAAAACATTTTGGTCTCATCTTTATGTATTTATGCTATTATTCACCCACATTCCACTCATGACAGAACTACACAAAATGCTAATTTTTCTGTAGAGACAGAAGGAAAACGTTTGGTGATACCCCCCCCCCCCCACCCCCATAAGTAATCAATCTGCTTCCCATTTTTCCAGTGTGTTTTTATATTGAAGCCTTGTAAGAAATGTTTAATACCTACTTTAGCAAAAAAGATAATATATTTTACCTCAAGCTTCAACACAAAAAACAATTCTTTCTGTAATTAGTATTACAAACTAGAAGTTAGCATATGAGATCTAACTTGCAACAGCTTGTGATTTATTACTGTCTACTGCCAATCAGTAACAAGAAATAGAGGCGAAATTTTGACAAGAGTGAAAGATTTCTACTCCAAATTATATGAAAGGGATGATACATGCACTCCAGACATCATGAAAGATACCAGTACCAGAGTTCCTCCAGTCCTTCCAGCAGAAGTTGCACATGCAATCAAGAACATGAAGCGGGGAAAAGCTCCAGGAGAAGATGGAATTACTGTAGACATCATACAAGAAGCAAGTGGAGAAATCGAAACAGTACTCGCCCAAATTTTCACTCGATGCCTTAATGAAGCAAAGATTCCTGAGGATTGGAACACCGCTACAATGATCCTGCTACATAAGAAAGGTGACATTGAGGATCTCGGAAACTACAGACCTATCAGCCTCCTATCAGTAGTTTATAAAATCTTCACTAAAGTTCTTTCACACCGCTTGAAGGTAACACTGGACATGGCTCAACCGAGAGAACAAGCTGGATTCAGGAGTGGCTACAGCACAATAGATCATATCCACGTACTGAGAGAACTAATTGAAAGAGCGAGGGAATATGAACTTCCATTGTGCATGGCTTTTATCGATTATGAAAAAGCCTTTGATTCGGTGAAACCATCAGCAGTTACAATGGCTCTGAAAACCTGCGGTATTGAAGATGCATACATTAATATTATTAATAACATCTATGAAAATGCAAGTGCAAAGATTCGGCTGTTTGAAAATACAACACACGTAAAAATTGGAAAGGGAGTGAGACAAGGTGACACCATATCTCCGAAGCTCTTTAATGCCACATTGGAGGGTGTTTTTCGGTCGCTGAGCTGGGAAAACAAGGGGATAAAGATTAATGGAGATTATCTAACCCACCTTCGTTTTGCTGATGACGTAGTCATTTTTGCAACTACCCCATCAGAGCTGCAGAGTATGATCCAGGAACTTGCTGACAAGAGTAAAGAAGTGGGATTAAAAATGAACTTTCAGAAGACAAAAGTGATGTTCAATGCTTTTACAAGAAATGAAGATTTATCGATTGATGGAGAAAAGCTGGAGATAATAGACACGTACGTTTATCTTGGACAGCAGATATCAAGTGAGGGTCACATTGATGAAGAAATTAATCGGCCGTACAAAACTTGCCTGGAGAGCTTTTGGGAAGAAACAGCATAATTTTCAAGAGCAATATGCCATTATGTCTTAAAAGAAAAGTGTTTGATCAATGCATCCTTCCAGTGCTTACGTATGGTGCAGAGACGTGGACCTTAACTAAAAGAGACATACAAAGGCTGCAGACAACTCAAAGCAGCATGGAGAGGTGCATGCTTGGTGTAACCAGGAGAGATAAGAAGAGGAACTCGTGGATCCGAAAAATGACAACAGTGGAAGACATCATGATCAGAGTTAAATCCCTGAAATGGCAATGGGCTGGACATACCTCCAGAAGGACAGATCATCGATGGACAGCCGAAATTTTAGATTGGATTCCAAGGGACAGGAAAAGACCCAGAAGAAGACCACATGGGAGATGGGTGGATGAAATTCGAAAGTATGCAGGGGTGACATGGAGGAGACTGGCACAAGACAGACCGTTGTGGAGAAACTTGGGGAGACCTTCGTCCAGCAGTGGATTGATAATGGTTGACAATGATGATGATGATGATGACTGCCAATCATTAACGTTTTTTAATAGAGCCATTCTTAAGCAGGGGTAGCAGCAGACATCTAACAAATTATAGGTTTTAAGGACATAAATATGCAATCAATATGGAAGCAGAGTATGGTAATACCTTCTTTTACACTTAGTATGTAACACACAAACTATCATTGCATCAGTTACAGGAATTTCAATGCCTTGAGGATCAATTTTCTAATTTCCTTTTTTTTTTTTTTTTTTTTTTTTACAAAAGTGGCAATTTAAAACACTATACCTGTAACAAATATCCCATTAATTCTAACTGAAATATAAATGAAAACTGTGCACAAACATCTGCAGCCATTTTAGTCATAGAGATAAAATTATGACAAACTGTTTGTTTTGCATTAGCAGAAATCAGGGTTGGGTCTTTTCTGGCAAATATGTATTCTTGCTGGGACAGTGGCAGAAATTAGTAAAAACCAAGTAAAAATGGGAAAAAACACCTTTGGAAAAAAATACTATATATGTAGGTTATAAGTACAATGTACTAAGCATGCTTTATTTATGTAAAGAAATTAGAAACACAATAGCGCTTTCAATCTCACTGGGGTCTTGATTGCCTGTAAACAGATGGAGTGAGACTGGCTGCCAGCATTTCCAAGTTTTTCATATTGGTTGTTGCCAAATGATAGGAATAAAATATGGACTGTTGGTATTGCAGTTTGAAGAGATATATATTTCAATGCTCTCTCTCTCTCTCTGCATAAGCCAAAACCTTCAGTTCAAAAAAAGTATGTCTTCCAAAAACTTCTGCCTACACAAAAAAATAAGATATATATGATGGCTGTGACCCTACTGAAGGGAAACTACAGTGCTGATGTACATACAACAATGTTAAAGAAAAGAACAGAAATGAAAAAAACTCCAAGTTTAAAAAAAACCTGTTTTTTTTTTCCTTTCATTGATTTTTCAACATTTTTTGTCAGAAGTGCAACATAAGCATACAAGTGAATGCTATACTTTAAAAATTTAAAAACTTGCAACCACCTGCTCACTGCATCCAAATCTGTGCACAGGGACTGACTTAAGACAATCTGGGGCCCTGGACAAGACTTTTTCAGTACCCCCTCCCCCCCTGCCCCTAGCGCCCCATGTTATGTGCATGCATGTATGATATAACTCTTTCAGTGGGTGAACATTGCAAAATCAGTTTGATGCAAAGCAAGTACAGTAATATATAACTATATTTGGGGGCCCCCAAAGTTCAGGGCCCTGGGCACATGCCCCGAATGTCCTCCTGCAAATCAGGCCCAGACCATGTGTAGCAGTCATGAAAGTGCAGCGAATTAAGACAGATGAACCATACAGCTACACTTCACTGGAATTTGAATCAGTCATTTTGGAACATACTGCTGTTCAGTTTGTTTCCAGCTTTTTTTCATACACTGCTTATCATTGAAACTGCCTGCCCAAAAAGACTGTGCCAAATCAGCCAAAAACACCAGTGACATAGAATATGAGGTGGATAATACATGATTTAATTTTCAAACCAGTACATCAATTTGACAAGATCACATGACAGCGGTAGAAAGACCATTTCATGTAATATGAAGAAACCAATAATGAAGAAAATACTTTCACGCATGATTTATTACATATTAACATATTAAACATTAGGCAATAGTACAGAGGGTGAGTCAAAAGTTTTACAATGTTTGGATCCCTTTATGTCTTCATACGCTACCTTTACGATGAAAGCTGACTAGCATCCAAAGTACAGGCCATCGTGTTGAACCATTTTTAGCCATCTGTCTGCCAGTTCTTTGATTCCACAGCAGTAGCAGTTCTTATCCTTCGAGGCAAAGAACTCCTTCACCCCAGCTGCCACCTCCTCCTGGTTGTTGAAGTGCCACCTGCAAAGGCAGTGGGCCATGGACTGGAACAGGTAATAATCCAACGGGGCAAGGTCCGGACCACATGCTGGGTGTGGCATCAGGTAGATGCCTCAAGTTCCTGGAGGTTTGCTCAGGTCGTTCACCCGGCATGAAACCAAGCATTGTCCTGCTGTAGGAGAGCGTGCTTTCTGTTCACCAGTGTCGGGTACTCCTCCAAAACGGCATATATTCGCTTCAGCTGTTCAGAGTAGAAGTTGGCATTGATGGACCGACCGTCTGGAAAAAATTAGTAATGGATTATCCCCTCGAAATTCCACCAGATGCAGAGTATCCTCTTGTGCTTGAAGGGCCCATGTTTGGTAACAGGTTCAGAAAGCTGGCCCGGGCTCAACCACTGCTGTTGTGTTAGGATTATGGAAATAGACCCACTTTTCATCGCATGGGTTTTCTAGGAGTTTCGTGCACACTTCCACTCAGCAGTTTGCTTCAGCTGGCGTCAGTTCGTGAGTGACAATGTGGCAGCACCATTAGACCTTGCCAAGGTCCTGAAGGTGAAAAACCATAGTGGTCTGTGATATGCCCAGCTCGCTTGATAATCTCTGAATGCTGGTTGTTGGATTTGCCTTTACGGCTTGGCGCACGGCCTCCAAATCCATGGTTCGCTGCCTACCTGACCTTGGCTGATCGTCAAGGTTTCTGTCACCTGAACGAACTTTTTTTAACCATCTGGTTGCGGTGCTGTGGCCCACGGAGCTTTCCTCTTTCGCATGACAAATGTTTCGTGTTGCTTAAGCAATGTTATGGCCCAGTTCAAATTCGTAAAGCAAAAGTTCAATAATTCGCCGGTTGTGGCTGTTCATCTTTTAGGCGTCCCAACCACAGACAAAATGATGACGTGCAATGCTGTTCACAGCAACAACTACCACTTTATATTCCTTTTGGCTGACTCCAGTGTGCGACTTGGACTAGTTTAAACACACGACATACCCACCGCAGCACATGCGTTTATGCAAATATTGCAAAACTTTCAACTCACCCACAAGTATGATCTTTCGGCTGAAACATCAGCCTTGTTCACACTAGTAGTTCACACTTGTTCACACTAGTATCAGTTTCCCCTCAGAATTGAAAACAAACTTTTCAGAAAGTTTGGTGTCAAACAATATGTCTGTCACATACCTCCTCTGTGGAAACCATCCCTACCTTTTATTGGCTCAATCCCCTACCATCATTCTTTCACTTACAAACTTGTCAAAATTTTCAAAAATTTCATTTACAGGCTTGCAATCAATATCTAACGACAGAGATCCTTTAGATTATTTAGACTGCCCTGGGGTATACCTCATCCCTGTGTCTACTTCCTCAGGTGAAAAATTTTACATGCATATTAGTAGAACTTTTTCTACAATAAACTGCAGAATTTTGGAACATAAAAGGGATATCAGAAAAAAAGCCTTCCTACTTCTGCACTTTCTCTTCTGACAACTGAAGATACCTCTGCCTCTCCAAACTAAACTTGCACCAAAGGACTGCACTTTTCTCAAACAAATTTTCATTACACTAGAGAGATAGCACTGGAGTTCTCTTTAATAAAAACTCTTGTAATTCAGACACACCCGTTCAAGTTAGCATACTCCGACAGAAATCAGGAGATGCGTGTTCGATTCGTGCTCCAGGGCAATGAAATTTTCAAGTTTCCTGAGAGGTGTTACATGGATGCCCAGTAAGTGTTACAAACAAATTCAGAATTTATACTCTGTTTGCTTTGAATGTTCTAGTTGGTGATAGAATTATCAACTAGGTCTATGACGCATTTTCAGATCTTTGATATGCTGTAGGGTCCCTCAACACTACACTGCTTTGTTCAATATAAGCTGGAGCACTAGACACAACATGGCTTTGATGGCTTGTGTCTGCTCTTTTATCTCTCACATAATTGGTTGCATACTCGAATGATTTGCACATTACACCTACCTGCACTACTACCTACTAATTTGCAAGCCAATATGCCAACTCTTTCTGGGTGGGCAATTTCAATGTTGAGTTGCTTTGTGTAGCAAAATTAAAGATTTCTGGATCTAACAGATGACAAGAATAACGCATAAGCTATATTCAGAGGTGTAAAGCCTGGAAAGTGATTTCTGTACCAGTGTACATTCTTAGTTGCAACAGATGATAACATTACTTTTGTAGATCTGACAGTCTCTGCTGAAGAAGTACAAAGAAAAGTTTCATGATCTGCAGAATGCTCTGAAGCTTGAACACAATAATTTTTCAGTACAGCTCTGATTCTGTGGCCTGATGTCTAAACTTATAATAGATACCTGACTTGATATCACCAGAATGTTGCACTGGGCACAGATCTGGTGATCTCACAGGAATTGGAGAAACTCAGTGTTAATATGTAAGAGTAAATCAAAAAGTAAAGAAAATTTTGCTGAATTTACCTAAAACAAAGTGAAACTTACATAGCTGTAGCAGTCTTCAATGTAGTCCCTCTGCAATTCCACTCACTTTTTACACAACAGCCAACAAGTTTCTTGATTCCATCAGAGAACATTTCTGCCCATCTCTGAAGCCATCTATACACTTCTTCCATCTCTACATCAGTACCACACTGCTGATTACATAATGCTTCTTCAAGAAGACCAAAGAGATGAAAATCACTAAGTGCAAAATCATGGATATAAAGTGGATGTGGAAGAACCTCAAACTTCAGCTTCTGAATTGCTACTATGGCTGCAGTCACTGTATGGGGGTGAGCATTGTCATGTTACAAAATGACAATTTTTGGCAATGATCTGTTAGTTGCAAATTGCATGTTCCTGCTTATCTGTATACACTGCTGAATGTGTTGCACTGCTAACAGTTCCTGAAACTGTTTCCAAAGTAGGCTCATAATTATCCAAAAAAAAGGCTAGCAAGATTTTTTTTTTTTTTTTTTGGTGGATTGGACACTTTTGAACTACTTTTTTTGCTGGGGATGAAGGGCATTTCTATTCCACACTTTGCCTCTTGCTTTCTGGGTCAAAATGGTATGCCCAGGTCTCATCCCTGGTGGCAATCATTTTCAGTAAACCTGGATGTTCATAACACTGCAAGAACTGGATGAAATCTCCATACACTGTTGTTTGTGTTGACTAGTCAGCTGTTTCATGACCCACCTGGCACACACTTTTCAGTATTCTAAAGACATCATATGCACAACTGCAAAGGCAGAACCATAACTTATGTCTAACATATCAGCTGTATCAGCCACAGCTATCTATTGGTCTTCTTGAATGAGAGTTCACACAACTGACATAGTCTTAAGTTTCTGACATTGACAGTACTACAACTGAGCTTTTTAAGTCACACTTGTTTTGCCAGATTTAAACCTTTCTACCCATTCATAATTTTTTCTCTGGTCCAGACACATATATAGTCACTCAGTCTCTCTGTATTGGATTATCATTATTTTGTGCATTTCAGAAGGATTGACTCTTTCTGTCCAAATAAACCTTATAAACACTGTTCAACATTGGTGAAAAGATCACCCCCACAGCTAGACTGATGTGTGGCACTGTGTAGTGCAGGTATCACCTTGTCAAACTGATATTTATGACATGCTAACATTGGTTAGTTGCTGTTGCTTGAGGTATCAGTTTAATTCACAAACAGCCTTTACTTTTTATTTACTCATTCCCATACTTGTACTTATGTATACATTAAGTGACCATTTGATTTAGTACACCTCTTTCTACCTAATAGCAAATAATGCCCCACTTTTCCCATTCCCTCAGAACAGCATGATTCAGAGATATACCAAAAGTATGCCATAAGAATGCTGTTTCAAACATATTAGATAATATTTGGTGATAAAGGATGACACTGCAGTAAGCTATCATAATGCCAGAATCATTCCTGGATGACTAGTATTGTAATATGAAGAGTTAGTCAGGTTAGTCCGTTAAAGAAGCCCATTTGCAGATGGATATACTGCTGCCATGAAGGAATGTAGCACATCAACAGTGATTTTCAGATATGCAGCATTCAAACATTACTCATGTGGGATAAAATGTGTGGCACAAAAATGCTTTCCCTACTTTGTGGCACTGCCACCTCTTGCCCACATTACTGATTGTTAGTAAGATGAATCCATGCATATAAATTTCTTGTTTTTGTTAAATACTGGTCCTTCTATCAACTTTAACAACAACAACAACAACAAAAAATCAGTTTCCATTAGAAAATGCTATCCAGCATTTGTGCTCCTCAGCCCATTTCAATTGCTGTTCCCTGTTTCCTTTTTACTTTATTTAATTATTTATTCACAGAAGAATCATGATAGTCCAAGGTGGATGGGAGTTAGGTTGTCACGAATTACCAAAAAGCTTAGACTACACGTGAATTAAAATATATTGTTCCACAGCTTGTATGAAAATATATCCTTATACACACTCAAATCAATTTGGACCAGGTTGCAATGCAATATAATTCTTTGTTTGAACGTGAAGGTGCATTATCCAGAATTAACAGAGCTTTGTGAATAATATTTTTCTCTTTTAGAATTTCTGTTTTGGGAATGACCTTTTTAAAACACAATTGGTTAATTGTTTAAATAGCTCAAAGCTAACTAAAAAATTTCTGAACTTTATGACATTCGTAAGGCTGTCAAGCAAATGTGTTTGAAAGCTCTTTCTCAAAGCAGATTTGCCAACCAGTACAAGGGAAAATTTATGCTGTCTAGATACACTGCAGCAAGGCAAGTGCAGTCACTCTTTCTCTGCTTCTTTTGAGTGCTGGAGCTTATTTTTCATGCCAAGAAGGTATTGTTTTAGATGGAAGCACTTTATAATATGTTTAAAACTGCCTCATTACAGTTACATAGTTGGTCATTTGTAAGATTTTCATTTTCTATTATTCTCTGTAATTTATTTCCAAATATTGCAGCTGCTTCCAAATCTAATAAGTTTCTTCACACAAATATTTAGCATATGCATCCCTTATCTTTTCTTACATGTCTAGCTAGTCTACACTACCAGCAAAATAACTCACCATTTTGAAGCTGCTTGCAAAAATCAAGTGCTTTTTATTGTGACATCACTCTTGTAACCATACTGCTTTTTAGTATCTGCTGTGTAAAGCACATGATCAAAGCATCCCTAATTTATTTATTTTTTTTAACATTCAGCCTTCTTTATAGTTTTTTGTGTGACCAAGGCACCTTCAGAACATTTTTTGATTTTTGCTCTGTTTGGGAACCACAGAGCATAAGTGTTCTACACCTAGTTTTAAATTTTTTAATCATTTCACTGTTATCCAATTTTTCTATAGCTTCAAGTTGGTTTCAATGGAAACATATTTTCTCTCACTTTTAGCATTCACTGCTACAGTGCATTAAAATGCTTGAATCATATAACACTTCACAAGAATACACAAAGAAAACAGTTAAAAGGAAGTAATGCTTGAAACACATGTGTGCACACATACACAGAGGTAAGGACATCATTTAAATTCTATCCCAACATAGAAATGATCTTGATTACAGTACATCAGCTTAGATGAAATGGAACATCAAACTATCGGGACTTGGACTCTTGAAACTGCACTGTATTTGTTTCACTTTATTTTATTTTTTGCAGAGAGTAGTGACACCTTGTTGGAGGATCAGCTGGCACATCCCATCCATTACAGACTACATGTTCTGCTATGCCTCCTTTGTCACCACTTTAGTATTAAAAAGTCATCAGACTTATGTTTACTCAAGTCGTACGCATGTCTTACAGGCTCTTTCTTTCATCCACAAACTGTTTTCAACTATAGAACTGCAAGTAGTTAAATGCTTCCTTAGAAATCAGACCATTCTCAATATACCGAAGACATTGTCCTGCACAAAAACAGGAAGATTACTGTTTCTAAGATATTCTAACAGCACTTCTGGTTCCAATTATTATCCTTCATATTTCCACTTTTATACTACACACAGATTGCAACTCTGGGTAATTACCTAACCACATTAAATAGGATGTTATAAACAAGTGATCAGGGCTCTTAGCAGTCTATGACAGAGAAAAGGGAGGTATACTTAGTAATGTGGCCTCTCACTGTGCATATTACCAGCTTCTTTTTTTATTGCATCATCTTTGAATATAGAAAATCGTTAGGATAATAACACAAAGCCAGAATGGCACAGCACAATAGAACTTCATATGTCTTGCTCTGTCTTTTGGTTTCCTACTCGAGTATAATTTTAATATGGTTAACATAATTTTTTTTATCTTTTTCTACTTGAGATATAATTTTAATATGGTTAACGTAATGAGGAAAGTTTTATTTATTTATTTATATTTTCCAAAAGAGCCGAGAAAATAGCTTGAGTTTTCATAAATTTTCTTTTTGTTTTTATGTGACTTGGCAGAGCTACTGCTGTTGTTTTTCTACACATTCTGTGTTGGCCTCGTATTTCAGTCCCCCCCTCTTCTTTTTTTAAGTATGTATATTTACAGTAAGCTATGGGCAAATGAAATTCATTCCAGCTGGCCTTGGAACTTAGAAAGGATTTGAAAACAGTAGTTTGTTTCCTAAATCTAAGTTGTTGTTGTTGTTGTTTTATTTTATTTATTTTTATTTATTTTTTTATTTTTTTTGAGGGGCATGACAAAAAAGTCCTGTAAGACAAGAAGGAAGAAGGATCTTCCAATGTCAAATGAAATATGCAAGAGCAAAAGGAAGAGAGCGGGAAAAGCCACACATGAGAACATCATTTGCTAAATCCAAGACTTTCCTGAACAAGTAGTTTCATGACTCTGACTAAGCCTTAGCAAATCAAAAAATCATGATGTATGATTTGACAAAAATCAAAAAAATTTTCATCAAAATCAAGTAATGCATGATTTTGACTAAATAACATCTCGTATGTATTTTTTGAGCACAGATGATTCATTTGCGTGCCTTATTATTACAGGGGTTGAAACATATCTGAAAAGTTACATGCCCAGCTGGGCATGTGCAGAAATTATTTGCCTGCCCAGGCAAGAAAAACTGTATGACCAGGAAAATTTTTCTTTTAAGATAACAAATCAGAGCCTTCTTTCCCTTTAAATTAAAAAATATAGTGAACTTTTTTACATGTTTTGCATTTTCATTTTAAACGTTTGTATTAAAAATGTTCAAAGCCCAAGAGTACATGTTTCCAGTTTTAAGATGATGATACTGAAATTGGTATGATGATGAAATTGGTATAATAATGAAATTGGTATGATGATGAAATTGGTATTTCAGAAATTCAGTGATTCTGACATGTTCCTTTCATTGAAGTTTTTGCCCTTTGTCACTAAACACCAGAGGCTGGTTCCATCACACGTATTAATCCTGTTGCTGACTATAAACATTTGGAGCAAACCAACATATGGTTTCAATTTCTGGACATACAGCATAATATAATTAGTGATATTCTTCTCTCCTTGGCACTCCATAACAGAGAAATGAAACATGACACATGAGCCGACTGTCGTTTTTCTTGTAATAGGAAATTCTATTCCAAACTACATTTTTAAATTTAGTTGCACGGACTGGGCAACTAGATTTTTTATTTACCTGCCCAGGCTAATAATTTACAAGCCCCAGGCATATCGGGCATGGTATTTCTCAAGCCCCGTATAATTAATATTTTTTTCACTTTTCCTAAAATAAACTGATTCTTTTTATATTTAAGTGTGGTTATTTAGCATTCTTCACTTTATTTTTCTCAGGTAACTTTTGACAGAAAAGTGGATTTTTTGTTGGAGAGATGATCCTGCTACTAAAATTATGTTTACTAGGACAAACCGCCAACACTAACCGATAACTCGGGTACAGTTGGCAAATTTTGAGCGAAGCTATTGAAAAATCTAAGCCCATTAAGGCATCTATTATAATAAATTCTAAAAAAAAAAACGTAAAATTTATGAACTTCCATAACAAAAGTACAAAACATTCTAAAAATTAATTTTTCATGAACTACTTTCGTCCACGCCTTCACGTTGGTTGTGATCAGGTTGCATGTAAACAAAGCGGAAAGACACACTCAGATCGGGAACCACGTTTTTCATGAAGACTCACTGAACTGACAAGTGACGTCATTGATGTCATATTGCTGGCCTTAACCGCGACTTTAGAAGTTAACAGTTAGAAAAGAAACAAAAGCAAAAAAAAAAAAAAAAAAAAAGCTTACTGGTGCCAATTTTAACGTTTTTCTTGTTTTCACAATGTGCTCCGCTTCCTTTTTTATCAGTTTGAACGAAAGTAATTTCAAGTTGACGGCAAAAGAACTAAAAAACTCGAGCAAATTGCATCGCGAAATATTGGGACTATGGAATGTTCGCCCATTTTTTTAATTGAAAAAATCAATGATTAGTGACATGGAGTTAGTATCATGGTGATTGGTTGTGTCCTATAGGAATCATCATCATCATCATTGTCAACCATTATCAATCCACTGCTGGACGTAGGTCTCCCCAAGTTTCTTCCACGACGGTCTGTCTTGTGCCAGTCTCCTCCATGTTACTCCCGCATACTTTCGAATTTCATCCTCCCTTCTCCCATGTGGTCTTTTTATGGGTCTTTCCCTGTTTCTTGAAATACGGTCTAAAATTTCGGCTGTCCATCGATGGTCTATATGTCAGTTATATGGTTCTGCCAATATGTTCAGGCCATTGCCATTTCAGGGATTTTACTCTAATCGTGATGTCTTCCACTCTCCTATAGGAATAATAACCATTAAAAAACAGACCAATTTTAATAATTTTAATTCAAATTCCTCACTGACACGGAATTTTGGGAATTGGAAGGTGTCAAAACCTGACCACGGACCAATAGCATGCCAAAAATCACAGTGATCGAATGTGTCGTGTCGTAGCTATGCCCGAACAACTAATTGTTCTGAGTCTCGTATAGAGAGCGGATTTTTTTTAATTATCGTTAAAATTGGTCAGTTTTTTAATGGTCATTCTTTTTATAAGACACGGCCAATCACCATGATACCAACTCCACGTCACTCACCATGCTCCTTCCTTTCTCTGTGGCACGTGTCACCACGATCAGTTGAAGATCTTTGGAGGAGTAGGTAACAAACAACTTCTTCTCAAAACCTGGGAAAAAAACCCTGAAAATGCAAGTTTTTGAACGTTATTCTCCAATGAAACAGAATTTGGGGAATCAGAAACCGTCAAATCCTGACCATAGACGATGTCCAATCTCATGCAAAAAATCATGGTGATCGGATGTGTCATCTGGTACTTATGCCCGAACAACTAATTGTCTCGAGTCTCGTAAAGAGAGCTCCGCTCAAAAATGCAGGTTTTGGGACAATTTTCCTTCAATGACATGGAATTTCGGTAATCAAAAGGAATCAAAACCTGACCATGGACAATTTCCAATTGCGTGCAAAAAATCCCAGTGATTGGATGTGCCATCTCCTACTTATGCCCGAACAACTAATTGTCTCGAGCCTCATAAAGAGAGCTCCGCTCGGCCTTCAGCCTCGCTTCCCTCAACAAATTCTAAAAAAGGAATGCGTAAAATTTATGACTGCCAGAACAAAAGTACAAAACATTCTAAAAAGAAATGCCTAAAATTTATCATGAACTACTTTCCTTCACGCATTCACATTGTTTACATGCAACCTGATCACAACCAAAGCGGAAAGGCCCACTCAGATCGGGAACTACATTTTTTATTTTGTATCACGAAAGACAGGCACACACATACACAAACTTGCTTTTATTATTATAGATTAAGCAAGTGTTGAGCTAACAGACGGAGTCTTTCCACTTCTTCGTTTTTCAATTCAAATGTTTTTTTTAAATGAATGCTAGTGAGCTGACTTTCGTCTAATGGTTCAAGTAAAAGGCCATTTAGTTTAATTGAAATTCCTCAATGACATGGAATTTTGGGAATCAGAAGGCATCAAAACCTGACCATGGACGATGTCCAATCGCATGCCAAACATCACGGTGATCGGATATGTCATGTCGTACCTATGCCCGAACAACTAATTGTCCCGAGTCATGTATAGAGTTTTGGGTTCAGTTTCAAAGCATTAAGGCAAAATTCCTACCTTGCAATGACTCTAGATATCTTCAGCTAGTCAGTTTTCGTGCAATGAAGGAGATACAGCTAGACAAAAAATAATTTTTTTACAACTGTCAACATCACAGGACACACACACAATCCAAACAGAACCAAAATGCTATATAATTCAGGAAACCGTTACGATTTTTTCGATTTTCTGCTATACGGTTTACTTGAGTTGAGTTCACATATATAGTTCAGTTCACTTGAGTTCAAAATGCAATGACGTCACTCACAACATTGCGGATTTTTTTCAATTTTTTATTAAAATGGGTCGTTTTTTAATAATTATTATTTTTATACGCCACGATGAATCACCATGTTACCTACCCCATATCACTCACCATGTCCTTCCCTTTCTCTGTGGCAAGTGTCACCATGATTGGTTGAAGATCTTCGGAGGAGATACATGACAAACGACCCCTTCTCAAAACCCGGAAAAAAAAAACCCCTAAAAATGCAAGTTTTTGGACAATTATTCCTCAATGACATGAAATTTCGGGAATCGGAGGCATCAAAACCTGACCATGGACGATGTCCAATCGTATGCAAAAAATCACGGTGATCAGATGTGTCATCTCGTACCTATGCCCGAACAACGAATTGTCTCGAGTCTCATATAGAGAGCTCCGCTTAATAAGGTGTATTTGAAATTTATTATACTATCACCCTTCAAAAGTACACTTGCTTGGAACAGGAAAATTATGGCTTTAATATTGAATCTTTTCATTTTAATATTAGATTGCAAATTATTAAAGTATTTCAAAAAGCAGGGTGAAATAAAAACTCCACATGGTTGTCCAAACATATTTCTTGTATTACTTGTCACTTCTGAAGTGCAGCTGCAATGCTGATGTGGTACTTTACCCTAAAATCAAAATAATCATTTTTGGATTTTGGCTTAATGACTTTACAGGATTTCCAATTTTTTCATGTCTTTCTTGGTTTATTTAGATTGTTGTAACTCTTTTGAATTAGCACTAAATCATCACTGCACATCAAACTGCTGAGTTCGGTAATACTTCATGATTTAAAACTATGATGTGCTTTCTTTTAGATGTTCATCCATTATATCATGAGACAACAATTGGGACATTCTACACCCCCATCTTACTCTAAGATTAATCTCAGATCCCCTACCCATACTTCCACTACGACTGCTACAAGACTCTTGTTACATAATCCACCATGACTGATACTAGACTCATAGTGCACTGAAGTAAGACAGAGAATCCTATGAAGTGTTGTATGACTCAGCACATCTTAGTTCAGAGGATAGTCAAGATTCAAACCACAGCACACGCATGCTAGCATTACACTGAGACCATTCCAGAAACTGTTAAATCACACCTCCTACTTTTCTCTATTTTTAAAATGAACAGGTGCCCTTATGTTTTGCATACCTAAGACACTGCTTTGGCTGTTGGCGAGGTCTTTATAATTTTTCTCTTTTAGCTAGTCACAAAGAATCTATATATTTCCAGTAAACTTGACTCATTTCTGATGTTTACCAAGGGTTAAGTAAAGGCAATCTACTTAATGAGTATTCTTAAACATGAAACAACAAACACATAAAAAAATTAATGCTAACACTGGAATAATTTATATATACATTTAAAAGAATTTAAATCACAGGCAGTGATTCTTTCTTTCTTTATAAATCACCCATATCTTGAAACACTTACAGGCAATAATAATTATCAACACATTATATTCTTAGTGCATCCTGGGTAGGAACACGGTAAGTTTATACTGCGTACATCACTTTTTTGTTTGTTGTCCGTCTCCCATTTTTCGCTTTCAAGTCTTAAATAAAGGAAATTGTAATTTCTGCTTCATTGAAAGTTAGTTAACAACTGTTGGAGCTTTTCTGCAAGGAATAGTTCAACATCTATTGTTTGAAGCTCGAAGCAATAGATCATCAAACTATTTCGTCACTTTTTGAGCTTGAAGCAATAGATCATCAAATCATTCCTTCACCAGAAAAGCTAGTTGTTAACCAAATTTCATACATACATACATATCACTAAGCTGTTCTCTGAGATACAGAGGTTAGCTCCAAAAAGAATTACAAACTACCAGATAATTTTTACTTACTGTTGTCGTATCAAACTTCTCGATTTACAGCAATCTTAACATACAACTCGGGCTTCACTGATATCCATTACAAGCCATATACAAGATCTTCTATACTTCATACTCAATCATTTTCTCATGCAGACACTCCTGAATCTGATCCACCCAAGTCATCCTTGGCCTTCGTCTGCCTTTCCTTCCTGCCACTGGGGCTAAAAGATTTTCTTAGTAAGCATCTCATCACTCATTCTTTCAACATGGCCAAACCACCGAAGCATATTAGTCTCCACCTTGCTCACAAAATTTTGCTTCACATCACACAATTGCAACACATCTTCATTCCTCACACAATCAGACCGTGTCTTGCCACAAATGTAAGTAACACATTTCTCCAGCAAACAAACAACTACGTTTCTTCTGTAGTAACCAGGTTTCACTACCATACATCAGAGTAGGAACAATTAAACTTTCATACACAGCCATGCAGGACTCTCTAGAGAAATCATCATTCTTGTGAAAACCTCCCAGAGCAGCTATGACTTTCAATGAAGAATTCCCTCACCTACTAATTTTACCATCCAATTTGTTCTCTCTGTCAAACATGCTTCCTAAATATACAAACTCGCTCACCTGGTCAATTACAGTGCCATTTATACTTACATTACATTCAGTGCTACCAGTTCCTCTCTCAAAGACCATAACTTTGATTTTTCCCTTATTTATACTCAGTTTGAATTTCATGCAAACTTCGTACATCAGGGACAACATACTCTGCAAATCAGTTTTGCTCTCTGCCAACAGAACAGTGTCATCAGCATACAGCAATCTGCACACACGGATATCACCAAGACGTAAACCAGTATTATCTATTTTGGCGTCATGCATGCACACATCTATAAATATACTAAACAGCCATGGTGGCATTACACAACCTTGTCTGACTCCTGCACCAATAAAAAACCATTTCGATAAAACACCATTCACTTGTACACAAGCTCTACTACCAGCATACATGGCTTTTACACTATTAAGTAGATTTCCAGCAACACCATATTCATTCAATACCTTCCACAAAAGTGTCCTATTTACTCAGTTGTAAGCTTTCTCTAAATCTATGAAAGCAGCAAAACTTTCTTACCAACAGCCAGATACTTTTCAATCATCATGCGTAGTGCAAAAATTTGGTTAGTGAAGCCTGTTTTACAGAGAAAGCTTATGACCGAGTAAATAGGATTTTTGAAGGAGAAATTACAATTTCCTTTATTACAGACATGAAAGTAAAAAAATGGGAGACTGACAACATAAGAATTTGAAAATGGTGATGTATGCTGTGTAAACTTACCACGTCCCAACCCCAAAAATACTATTTTGTCACGTTGAAAAACAAAAACTGTGTAACATTCCAATTTCTGAAAGGAAGTTTTTAGTTGTCATTATAGTCTTGAAAACCTATATCAAAATTTCCTGAATATTACATGTTGCTTATCCCTTATTTAGGGTTACTGAGATTGAAGAAAAACAGAACAAGCCCCATCATATGAAATCAGACTTTTAGCCCAGGTACTAGTACACCTACTGTATATGGATATCAGTTATCATTATATCATCTTCATGACGATCCTCATTTAGCATCAATCAGGCTTCTAATGTGGCTAACTTTTGTTTCAATGGAAGGAATTATCACATTCTGAAGGTCCCTATGAAAGGAAAGCATTTCCTTTCTTCTGGATCCAGTCTTAAACTATACCTTTAAAAAATGTGGCTCCACTGAGCTAAGAAACTTAAGTTAGGGTTACCACAAACTTGACTTTGGACAGAAAAGGTTGTTTTATTAAGGACTGTTGAAGTAATGTTGCCTTCAAGCTCATAGACAGATATTTTTTTTAAGATAACTTCTTTTGTGGAAATTTTTTTTATCAAATCATATTTTAGAACATTTTTAATTACATTTTAGCCATTATAAATAATGTTTTTATCACTGTACAATAATATGAAGCAATATTCTCAATGAATCAAAATACCTTCTTTCTATCCCAAGAGAAAAAACAGAATGAATGTTTAAAAATAATTACAGGAATATGAATAATCTTCCATGATAACAGACCATAGAAAATTTTTATCAATTCTGGGCACATACTTGATATACCAATGATACAAGAATACTGTGTGACTTATATACTCTACATTTGCAACCATCAAATCAAATTACTATTGCTGGAATTCCTTTCATAAAACAAATACAAATGTGGCTTTTAGGATGTTGCCACTAATTTAAATCATAGAAGAAATAAAATATCAATGATACTAATAAGATGATACTTACCCTGCTGGTTGAGAGACGAATCAATCTACCACTCCAACTAAAACAATGCCCACAAACTGCTAATTCTCTCTAGGAAAATTAGTTAATAATTTCATACATGCAAAAACACTTTGACATCTAAGTGTTTAGATCTTTAAAATGCTAATTTAAAGCCCAAAACAACTGTATAAGAAATAAGTGAAAATGTGAAATTTTGATTCAGTGATCCTATTGTCGCAACCTTGGCACACACATATTATACACATCCCGGCCACTGAATTAAAGATTTTTATATTCAATACTGGGTTGGATCTCCTTTAGAATTATTGAAGTACAGTACGTATATGATTTGGTATAGATTCCACAAGATGTTGAAGTGCATCTATGTCTACAGTGCACCAGGCATTCACCAGACAGTTCTTTAACTGGCTCAGATTTGATGGAATAGGAATTTGCTCCTAGATATGCTTTTCTCACATGTCCCATACATTCTCAGTGTGGTTCAGATCCAGGTTTTGTGATGGCCAGGGAGGATGATGGAAGTTGCTGTCATGCTCACTGAATCACTGCTGAACATATCTCATGACAGAATGGACAGTAGCATCGTCATCCATGAAACAGTCACCACCTGCTGGATGAAAAGTCAACAGTGTAGGATGGAAAACAATGCTCAGATAATTTTTAGAGAACACTCAACCTTCCAGCAATGTCAGGGGAACAGTTCTGTACCAACAAAATGTGCCCAACACCATGACACCACCTCCAGAATCTTGAGTTGTGTTTACAAGTCAAGCTGGGTCCATTGCTTCATGAAGATCTGGTCAAACTCTCTGCCTATCATTGGTACAGAACAAGTTGTACTGCAAATCCTCAAACCACACGACTTTTTTTCCGGTCCTCCAGTGTCCAGTCATGGTGTTCCTGACACCACTGTTGATAAACTTTCTGGTTCTTCACAGAAATCAGTAGTTTCTGTACAGGCATACAACTGCCATTACTGATCCTCTTCAATTTCCTGAGCATATTTCACTGAGATATAGGCTGGGTAGAGCCTCCATTGAATACTTGGGTCAATTGCTGCACACAAGAAATCCCGCTCCTACTCTGATGTACGGCAGTGAAACCTGGGTACTACAGAAGAAACATAGAAATTGTTTGCGTGCTGGAGAAATGCGTTACTTATGGGGCAAGACACGTTCTGTTACTTGTTTGTGGCAAGACACATTCTGATTGTGTGAAGAATGAAGATTTGTTGCAGTTGTGTAATGTGAAGCAAAATGTTGTTAGCAAGGCGTAGACTAATATGTTTCGGTGGTTTGGCCATGTTGAAATAATGAGTGATGAGATGCTTACTAAGAAAATCTTTTTAGCCCCAGTGACAGGAAGTAAAGGTAGAAGGCCAAGGAAGTCATGGGAAGATCAGATTAAGGACTGTATGCATGAGAAAAAGATTGAGTATGAAGTATAGAAGATCTTGTGTATGGCGTGTGATGGATGTCAGTGAAGTCCGAGTTGTATGTCAAGATTGCTGTAAATGGAGAAGTTTGACACAGCAACAGTAAGTAAAAATTACCATATCAGTGGGGGGTTGGTATCTGTTAGTTTGTATTTCTTTTTGGAGCTAACCTCTGAATCTCAGAGAACAGCTTAGTGATATGTATGTATGTATGTATGTATGTATGTATGTATGTATGTATGTATGTATGTATGTAAGAAGTCCCATTTCTCTGTACAAGCCTTCTCAAACAAGGGAGATATCCTTCCTGACAGATTGTCGCTATGCCACAGTTATGCATCTTAGGTAAGTAATAAGGGTTATTTTTCCACTTATTAAAGACTCGGAATATCTCACTTTAGTTAAACAAATCAGCTCTACTGCATTTAAAATTATCACTCTAGCCAGACGGGCACCCACAATAAGCTCTTTATTGAACTCCAAAAGGTCTTTTGTTTTTCTCATTGTGATCAACTCAACTGAGCAGCAGCAGTGTAAATAGTTGCATAGATCACATGATGACACACATGGCCATGTACTTTTCATGCATGCTACGTAAGTGAAATTTACGTACATCTGCATAAAAGTTTCTAATTCAGTGGCCAATGCGAGTACTACAGCAATAAACATGTTTACTTTTAAAAACTTCTGACTTCCAACATGTAAATCATACTGCAGATAATTTGCAAATAAAAATAAAAAATTACCAAAGAAGAAATATAAAAACATGACAGCTTGCTGAATAATCTGCACTTTTGTGTATTCAGAGCAAATATAAAATTTATATTTTTAAGAATATGAAGTACTTAGAGCACTTGTCAGGATTTGTGCCCTTCATGACAAAACAATTTTTCAATCACATTTTCAAAAATTTAGCTCAAAGTGTGAATTCAGTTATTTAAATGTCACTGAGTAAAAGGTTTCACTGTAAATTTTATCAACAATGCACAGTTTGACCTATTTTAAGCATGTATTTGTATGCTGTAAAGAGAAATGGTTAACTTTCTTTAAAAGTAAAAGTGAAACAACAAAATGTATTCAGAGGAAACTTTAGAAGACATTATGAACAGATTCATGCATACAATTAATAAATTTAAGTTACCACAATGCGAAATACCTTATTTTCCAATTATAATGCCATTATGCTAAATTCAATTTTACAAACATGCAGCTCTGAAATGCAGCATTTAACTAGGTGCAGCATAAACAGTGTTTAACATTATAACTTTCAACTTTCGCTCATGATGTGAATACAAAGTTTCATGAATCGTTTATGGCAGACACTGACCTAAAAAGAATTTGGAGATCCATTGGATTTTTTGTATGAGAATTTGGTGATTATCTTCGTTGATTATTAGCGTGGGCACCACAAGCAGTCATGAAAATAAAATCTCAAAACCTGCATGATTATATGTAAATGGGTAATTTGGAGAACTGCAAGGATTCGGTCTGGCCTTTCATTCCACATGTAAGAGATTTACGATTTACCATTTTAAGATCTTTATAAATTACGCTTCAGGACGTATTTTTTTCTGTTCTTATAGTCTTTTTTTTTTCTTTTACTAACCTTGTCTATGGAGAGAAAACCAAAAATTGTACACTTAAACATCTAATATGGGTATTTTTTTCTAGGAAATATTTTAAATAAAAACACAAATTTTGGAGAAAAATCTTCTCCTTCACTTTTGCTGTTACTCTTTCTCAGCAAAACTCTGCCTGAAGAAGGAGAAAAGTTTTCTTTGGAAATTTGTGTTTTAAATTAAAATATTTCCTAGAAGAAAAATACCCATATTAAATGTTTGATTTAAGAGTTTAATTTAAGAAACTAAAAAGCCAGTTTTCAACCGGAGTTTTATTTTTAAAAAATTGTATGTGCTTCCACTATCACACACTTTGTCATACATGAAATTATACTGATATGTGTGGCTTCTTTTTTCTCAACACATAAACCACTGTAGCGTCAGTCACAGCCTAAACGACATTCACTTTCAGCTGCCTGGAAAACATATTCGTCACTGTGAGATGCTTGTGGTCTTTCACACCCTTTCCCTCTCTCATAAATGGGGTATTAAAGACTTTGACCAATTAGGAAGAAGAGTAACACAAGCACAGAATGGAAACAGTGGTGGTGACTGCAGTTTAGTGCATAACTTCCTGCACAACTACAGTGCTTTCACCTAAGACATTATTAAATGCGAGTTCCGCAGGCAATTTCAAGTGCATTAAAATTAAACAATTTCCCTGACACCTCCCCTTCATTGTATCATTTACATTCAAGGTATACTCTGTTACCATATCAGTGGGGGTTGGAGTTGAAATGAGGTTGTCAATTAAAAATTCCTCAGTGGTTTAAGTTTACCTGTGGCTTTACAATGGGTGTGGTGTTATTCCTGATTTGAAACCAGAAGCAGCACCAGAAGCACCATGGATGAACTTTTATGCATTTGGATCAATTTACCCATGTGTTCTCATCTCATAGCTTTGCATGACTTTACTATTCTAAAATACAAGAAAATTTATCCATAACTGATATTCAAAATTATAATTCTTCCAGTAATGAAATATTGTCCCAATACTGATGTAGATATTTACTGGATATATATTTTGGACACTGTTGCATGTAAAACTACAGAAATAATACTTACAAATGCCACGGAACTCCATAAATAATAACATGATGCACAACTGGATAAAAACAATATCCATACAGTTTGATTTGGATAGGGCAAAAAATAAGACCAATGTGTGGTCAAAATGTGTTGAGGTACAGTATGAGAGAAAATGTTGCATTTTTCATTTTCACTTTCACTGCTGGTTGTACTACAGCTACTAAAAGAATATTTTCTGTATTTGATGACAAATTATTGGGATCACCTCCTATTTCCATGGTAGACGGTGCCCACCACGAAACTTTGGGTTGAGAGAGACCAGCGATAGTTTTGTGGAAAAAATGGATAAATTTGGACGCACTAAGTTTTAAAGTCAATATGGGTTTCCTTGAAATCCCTTTAGCCTCCTCAATAGGCTGCCATGTTACATATAGACTCTAAGTAGTAAATGCTTTTTATCAACACTCAAGCATTTATTTATTTATAGTTCCCTTCACCACAAAACCAGTGATACTCAAAGGAAAATAAACATTGCAGTGAAAAGCGAACGCTGTATTTTGTCTATGAGGAGTGTTCTTACTTTCCCTTCATTAAACCATGTGGGAAAAAATCCACTACCCCAAAACCGTGGTCATTTTTGTACAGCTGAAGACTCATTCTCAGTGCCAATAACGAAATAGATAACTAACTGTCTTCAAGTGCCGAAAGTTTTAGAAATGGAAATATTAAGACACGTTTATGACACCTTTCAGAGTCATCGGAACCTGGGGCAAGTATTGAATGATGCCACAAGGAGTCATGTGGCAGTGAAAGTGTTAAACAACTCATCATACAAAACCTGCACACACACTTTCACCACACATGTCAACATAAAAAAACCTTCACATGAAATCTTTAAATTTTTGAATAACATTGGTGGACTGCAGAGCCACATACCAAACATTATGGCAATGCTGGAGGTCTGTCACATATAAGGAGATATTTAAAAGCTCTATATGATGCTATCTGCTGTGGAGAGAACTCACCATGTGTCCAGATGGACTGGGAACTTCACATCACAGCTTCCAATAAAATTTTGAAGTCAAGGAATTTTAAAAGTAATCGAGGTAGTTGCCTTAGATGCACGATCTTGATAAGAAAAATCACATCACAATACAAATTCAAATTCATGAGTTGAATTTAAAGATTTTATTATATATACATGTATTAGAACTTTCAGGTTTCCCTAGAACCCATCGCCAGATACATAAACAGAAGAAGGAATGCATTTAAATAGAATGTTACGTGACATGATAAAGACATCAGGTATTAATATGTGATGCAATGTCACCTGGCTTCAAATTATCTAAACGACGTAGTAAGTATCATGAAATAAAGAAAGAAAAATGGGATGCAGGTATGCATACAATACTGCATTGTAAAAAAAAATGAAAGTTAGTATGTAACTAAATTAATTGTTTTGTTCTCATCAGGAGATACAACAAGGAACATTATAGCAGTAATCGAGATTTATTCATCCTTCATTTTGTGAGATGTTGCATTAAGGGTCATTTCGATCACTGCTATAATGTTCCTTGTTGTATCTCTTCATGAGAACAACACAATTAATTTAGTTACATACTAACTTTCATTTATTTTTACAATGCAGTATTGTATGCATACCTGCATTCCATTTTTCTTTATTTCATGATACTTACCACGTCGTTTAGACAATTTGAAGCCACGTGACATTGTATCACATATTCATATCTGATGTCTTTATCATATCACTTGACATTCTATTTAAACGTATTCCTTTTTCTGTTTATGTATCTGACGATGGGTTCTAGGGAAACCTGAAAGTTCTAATACATGTATATACAATAAAGTCTTTAAATTCAGCCCATAAATTTGAATTTGTATTGTTATGTGATTCTTCTTATCAAGATTGTGCATCTAAGGCTTTATCAAGATTGTGCATCTAAGGCAACTACCTCGATTAATTCTGACTATCTCTGCACGAATTTAAATCTTCTAATATCAAGGAATGTTGCTTTAAAAACAGTTGGGCCAGAGCCTCTGGTGGGGAAAACAATGTCTTACCCCAACTGGTTCAGCAGATTTATTTCCTGGTCAACCTAGTAGTAGTCCAGTGACATCTATGATTCCCATTACTCCATCTTTAGAAGATCCAAGGGTTCTTCCTCAATTACAAAATATTCTATCCACTGCAAACTCAGATTGCAAACTGAATTTGAAGAAAATTGCTCTATGTAAGGGAACAGAGAATATAATCCAATGCAATCCACTACAGTAATTATACGAATGAAGGAACCTCATACTACAATCTTGATTTTTAACTCAGGAAAATGGCATGTACTACTATTGAAAGTGAAGAATAACCTACCTAGCAGCTAGGAAATATGCATATAGTCAGTAAAGTTGTGAGCCTGAAATTTCTCCTGAACAGACATATTGTATGCAAAGCCCAGAACAGTACTGTTCACATTCATATCTAAAAACTGGTGATGAAATTGTATTCATTTTGAAAATTCATCAAAAAAACAATGACTAAATTTGTATTAAAATAAATTGTCCAACTTCTACATTTCTTCATTCCCTATATTTAGGAACATACATACACATAATTTTCTGCAAGTACTCCTTCCAAAACTCAGCATTTAAGGTGTAAAAAAAGCACAGAAATCTGAGATATTCATGCTAATTTATCAAAGAACATGAAGAAAAATTAAAATACAACCCTGATTTAAATTGCAAAGTTATCTGGATCAGTTATGCATATAACATGCATTTCATAAAAAAACCTGAAGTTTTTACTGATGTGGAAAATTTGTTTCATTATTTTTAACAGCTGCAACAAATAACCAAAGGTCTATACCTATAATCTTCAGAGACCTGCTATACAAAATCAATATTTTTTTTTCTCTTTAGTAATCTCCTTGCTTTATGCTTCAATCTTAAGAACATGCAAAGTAAAAAATCCATGGACTTTATGTAGAAAGGAAACAATATGTAAAAAGTGATCAATTATCTGAGAAAATTAGAAGCAATAATGAATTGCATATATAGAAAAACGTTTACCTTGTTTACCTGGCCATATACTCAATTGCCTTATTTTAAACTATTTGCACTGGGCCTAGCAAAGTACAAAGTTTAACAGCAAAATGTGATCCAACCAATAATTGCCATTAATTAAGAATTCGGCAAGAAAAAGAAAAAAGAAAAAAAGATAGTTACATTACAATTTTACAACAGTACTTTATAACCTATCATATAAGTGAGATGAAAGGTACATTTTCAATTTCACATACTTTAAACATCAATTAACTTTTGTTGTTTTCAGCACATCTTTTGCCATGAATGTATGCCCAATAACTGCTATACCTATAGTATTACTGTCCTCTTGTCCATCTGTAGACATTTTATCTTGACATCAATGGCTCAGATTCTGAAAATTCTTCATTTTACAGCTAGGACAAGAATAATATTTATCTTCAAGAACACAGTGTACACACCTTTGAAAGATTGAGCTTTAAAAAACTTTTTAAAATCAGATAACTGGAACTAGGAGCAAAATTTTCTTTGAATTTTCTACTTTGCATAGTGCACAATTTTTCTGTCAGATAGTTTATGTGAGGTCATGTAAACATAGTTTTTCATTCAGAATATCTGCAGGGGGGTCTAATTTTCTTTTTTTAATCCAGTCATAAAGTAATTACAACAAAAAATTTCCATGAATTTCCCATCTTCTTCATTCAAACTTTTAGTATACAAATTTTCAGGCAGCATAAATTAAAAATTTTAGCATGAAAATCTTTTAACATTGGATTAGTAACCAGCAACCACAATTAACATTATCCATATACTTTCTTTTTTTTTCTAATGTGCAATTTTCACTAGGTGGAACAGCATGATATTTGTGTTGCATGCTATATCTGTTTTCCAGGAAGCTCCACTTGGAAATATTTTTTTCAATGAATAGCTCAAGAACATTCTACATTGTTCACAAATTTTCCCACTTTTCTTCATATTAAATCTTTCTGCAAGGAGTGCAATGGTTTAATTGAATTAAAAATGATACCCTTGCTAATAGAAGCAGGATAGCAAATATTCTTCTTCCACAGGACTGGCATACCATCTGCAATATTTTCTCATGTTTTTCCAGATACTTATCTCTAGGTGGTGTAACAACACATCAGAATTTATCACCACACCTCTTCTTAAATTCGTATTGAAACACCTTTCTGAATCAGCTAAGAACATTACCAAAGTTACCGGCATTTTTTCACAGCTGTTCTTGATGAGAAATCTCCCAGTTTGGTGAAGTAAATTGTATATTGTCTGTTGGAAAAGAAAACATTAAAGCAACAAATCAACAAATTATTTTGCACTTCTACTGCTAAAAGGGATAAATTGTCTATACAGTAGTGGCTCAAATTGTGGAAACCTTTTGGAAGTAGTGTATTTATGAGGTTTGATGGCTCATAACACCACTTTTTTTTTTTGAGTAATACCATAAAATTATATATCCATGGAAAGATAATTTCATCAAGAATGTAATGCAATAACTTTTATGAAGGATTTTGTGTTAGAGCAACAGTTATAAAGAAGAAAAGTGAAACACATAGAAAAAATGAGATATACAAAAATTCTCACCATGTCAGTTAATACTTAGTTAGGTAACCTTTAGCGTTAATTACGGCCTTACAATGCCTTCCCATGGAGTGAACCAAGTTTTTTAGTTTTGCAGCTGTTATAATGTGAAACCAAGATTGAATTATTGCTTCTATTAATTGGGTTTTATTGCTGGGTTGCTTCTGACTAACAAGTTTCTTTAGTCGGCTCCATAAATTTTCGATGGGGTTAAGGTCTGGGCTGTTTCCAGGCCATTCCAGCAGTGGAATATGATCATCTTGAAACCACGTTTTGCACACAGCAGCAACATGACATGGAGCTGAGTCCTGTTGAAATATAAATGCTTCATTGTCTTAGAAAAGATCACGTGCGGAAGGCTTCAGTTTGGGCTCAAGTATTTCATTAATGTATTTTTGGCCATTTATATTCCCATTAATCACGCAAATTCTGCCCACGCCTTTTGATGTCATGCAACCCCGGATCATAACACTAACTGGGTGTTTCACGGTACATGTAATGCAATCAGGATGCAAATCTTCTCCGATTCTTCTCCTTACATATTTTATACCATTACTACCAAACAGGGAGATTTTGTTCTCATCACTCCAAATAACACTGCCCCACTGTTCTGCTGTCCAGTTAACATGGGTTTTAGACCAGTTTAATCTTTTCAACTTGTGTTTGAGAGATAAAAATGGCTTTTTTCATGGAATTCTAGCTTTTAGACCAAATTCCTGCAGTTTGCGACGAACAGTCCTTGCACTCAACTTCACATTGTATTGTGCCATTTCATCTTGAATACACCCAGATGATTTTCTTCTGTCACCTAGGTTAATTCTTCTATCATCACTTGCTATTGTACACCTTTTCCTGCCTCTACCATCCTGGTTTTGTAGTGACAGTCTCCTTATACCTCTTCAAAAATTTAGAAATGCCACATTTGGTTAAGTTTCCACCTATTTTTCTTCTAATTTCTTTATAACTGAAGCCTTGTTCACTTAATAGTACTATTTTACATCGCTTTCTGGGTGACCAGTCAACACTTTGCGCCATTGCTTTAATTTTATTACGTTTCACAAGCTCACTAAATGAAAGAACAAAAAAAAAAAAAAAAAAACTTGATAGCAGTCACATAACACACTGACAAATGTCTTCCTCTCAGCCCTAATACATGACATCAATAGCTAAATCCTACTGTGACCTGATTGGCTCACTGCCAAAACAAGATGACACCTAATTATAACAAGGTTGCTTACCTTTTTTCACATTTCCCTGCACGTTTTTTTTTTTTTTTTTTTTTTTTTTTTGTTGTCATGCTTGGTTCATGCCTCCGGTGCGGTGTTCTATTTTTGTCCTCAGGTTCTTTCAAATGTTCGACGAATGCCCAAGTCCATGAAGTGCATTGCTTTCTAGGTCCCAAAACTGTATCTTCCTCAATCCTCACCTTTCCCACCAGCGTGTAAAACCAAACCTTCGTTGGTAAAATACCCCAATTCTTGAACTGAAAACCAAATTTGATATTATCAACGAACATAAACTGCTTATTTACATGCATACAAAATGCCAAACAAAAATATTAAAAACGTATATACAACTATTTACATACGACTCATCTTATTTCTTCACTCCACTTCTCAACACCTCATGAACAACTAGAACATTAATTCACCACACCTTAAGCCATTCCAACACAGACTGCCTCAAGTACTTTCTACCCCATCCAGGGTTATCCTCAGGTGTTCTAGATGTTTTCTCTTCTGCTACCGCAGTAAGAGTGAACGATACGTCCGTCTTCCTCGCCCTGCTTCAACGTCATTTACAAAGAACTTCCACTGTGGCTCCATCTGTTATTGACTTTAGTGAACTCTTCATTTTCTTCTTCTGTGTTTTTGGTTTTTTTGTTCAATTTTTATTAGTTCTTTCCATTTTTCATTAAGGATACTTGGGTCGTTATTATTACAAATTCGATCTAAATTTTTTTCAATCAATACAGACTCTGCAATGCGTAGGTGTCTCTCATTGCAACATGATTTTATTATTTTAATCTCTTCAAAATTCGGGTATGTGTGGTTATCCAGACAGTATTGTACTGTATCAGTGCTGTTTTTGCTTCTTTTTTTTTTTTTTTTTTGCCAATTTTGAATATATTGTTGTAGGCAATGTTTTAACTGATTTTTGGTACTTACAATATATGATATTGGTGGGATTCCACTTATAGTTATTTTGTACACACCTGCTTTTTTCCAAGATACTACATTTTTTAGTGTTATTAATTATCATATCTCCAATAGTCATTACTTTGTTTCCCATCTGAATTCCATATTTATGGCATAATTTATTGATTTCTTTAGATATTCCTGGAAGGTAAGGTGTTGGTCCAACATATTATAATTGTTTTTTTCTTTTAGGGGAATATGTATCCTGAATCTTTACTTGTACTTCATAAATCCATTTATTTATTTTCTGTGGAGGGTATCCATAGCTGTATGAGATTTCTTTAATGAATTTATTTTTTCAGTATGAAATTCTTCTCTAGAGGAATGTGTGATTGCTCTTTTGATTAATGTTTTTATGCTATTACATTTCTGTGTGTAAGGGTGTGTTAAGTTATATGGTATCAGAACAGGGACATATATCTGTTTTCTGTGTACCTTGTATTGCAGTTGGTTATTTTGCTTGATGATCTTAACATCCAAGTAAGGTAAGATATTTTCTTCTTCATGTTCTACTGTCAATTTAATTGTGGGAAGACCTGAGCTGAATTTCCACATTGAAACACACGTGCGTTCAATGATGGCATAACAAAGTGATGGATCAAAGAACATGAGCACATTGGCATTCCTGGAGTACGATTACTTTTAATGTTATTTAAAAAATCACAAACTATGCACTTTGACACTGGATTTTACACAGTAAATACATATTCGTCTTTAGTTAATATCCATTTAATGTAATGGTTTAACTTCTGCAACTTTTTACATGTTACCTTTCTTTTTTGTCAAATGCATTTCTCTATTGGAAATTATTACAATTACAGAAAGAAATTACATAGGCAAAGTTCGTTACGCACCTTTTTGGTTGTAACAGTTGTTGGTCTAGTCGTCGTTGTGTTATTCTTCACTCGATTCTTGAGTTTAGAGTTTTAAACATTCTAAAAACAGTTGTTACATTCTTCACAGAGGCGCACATACTCCTTAGTAGCGAAGTTAAAAAAAGAGAGATTATGCTATGGAGGAGCTTCCTTCAAGACTATTTTGGACCAGAATACTTTTAAGTCTGGAAATTCGAAAGGTCAATAGAGGTGAGAAGGTTCGGAAATCCATTAGACCAACATAAAAAGTCTCTGTTTAAAAATGCAATTCCTCCAAGAAGGGTAGTCATGACAAAAAAAACCTTCTTGGAGGAATTGCATTTTTAAACAGAGACTTTTATGTTGGTCTAATGGATTTCCGAACCTTCTCACCTCTATTGACCTTTCGAATTTCCAGACTTAAAAGTATTCTGGTCCAAAATAGTCTTGAAGAAAGCTCCTCCATAGCATAATCTCTCTTTTTTAACTTCGCTACTAAGGAGTATGTGCGCCTCTGTGAAGAATGTAACAACTGTTTTTAGAATGTTTAAACTCAAGAATCGAGTGAAGAATAACACAACGACGACTAGACCAACAACTGTTACAACCAAAAAGGTATGTAACGAACTTTGCCTATCTAATTTCTTGCAGTAATTATAATAATTACCAATCGAGAAATGCATTTGACACAAAAGAAAGGTAACATGTAAAAAGTTGCAGCAGTTAAACCATTACATTAAATGGATATTAACTAAAGACGAATAAGTTTTAAACATGTTTTTTCATCTTGATATATCGAGAAATATGTATATTTATAGTAAATACAGCTCATTGATGCATGAAAAATTTTACTGTGTTTTTCTTAAAGAATAATATTTAGGCACCACAAAGCCATTAAATATTTTTTTTAAATGCACATCCTTTAAGTCATATAATAAATAGTATCAAAACATTGGTTAACACAGCTTTAACTCAATCATCCAACAAAAAATATAGAAATAAAGAATTTCAGTACATAAAAACTGCTGCTAAAAAGTATGGTTATAATGCAAGCATAAGAAATTGATTAAGTTATAGAACGGAACAAAATAAGAGATACAAAAAAAAAAAAAGTGTGTTGGTTCTTTTCTATACATTAAAAGACTCATTACTGAACTTAGTAAAATGGGCAGAGAATTTAATTGTTAATTTGGGCCAATCTGTTACTTTGCAAAAAGATCTCATAATAAACTTAAATCAAAAGAATTGGATTCTGCAAGTGTATATGAAATTCCCATAAGGCTGACAATCGCCCAAATTTTTTTCTGTGGGCAGTACTAAAATAAAAAACTAAAATATGATTTAAAACAGCACAATAAAAAATGATCTCCCCCCCCCCCATTAAAAAAAAAAGAATGCTATGGATTCAAAATTATATAAAAAATAAATAATTTTTTAAATATGCAAAAAATAAATTGTTGGCTTTTCATAAATCCAAAAAAAGAATTAAGGATCTCTGAAACAGTTTTTATAGCAAAATATAAAAATGCAACTTGTAATATTTATGATCCAATTATGTTCAAACAGCCTTGTAAGTTACTAATTAAACATGAGCAACTGAGTAGCCATTAAGAATCAAAGAGAGAAAAATAAAAAGTTGTAACCCTCATAAACAGAGGGCACCACAATAGTACAGGAAAGTTCAAATACGTAATGATTGTTTGTGTAGTACTTTTCATTAAACACACATGGCAGAGTAACAAGAATTTACCACTGCATTCAGCTTGTTGACCTTGATGGAATAAAGACGTTCTGACAGCATCCAGAGTTTGGACGAAAGTCTTAGCAGAATGAGTAAGGTTCCAGCAGGATCTAGGTGTTATCATTTTAAAATTTCTTCTAAACTGTATATATGTATAAATTAAACAGTAGATTGAAATTATACTGAAATGATACTTTGCAACTACATGTTTTTGCATATTTCAATACTCAAGGGGTTTTTAATACTTACAGTTTTTAAAACTGCTTCCAAGTGTTTTTAAATGAATAGCTAATTTAAATTTTCAATAAATGAACCCAATTATATGGCCTGGAGAGTGTGATGGAAAAGCACATGCATTAACAATATTTGCCTTCAGTTGGGGAATAAAGCAAGTTTTCAATGCTAACTTATATATTTTGAGATTTTCTTAAAAAGAATTTTTAAAAGAAAAGAGTTTTTCTTAAAAGAACTAAAATAAAAAGAATTTTTTCTTGACACATGATATATGCAGGGTTACTAATATTACATAAAGACAATGAGAAGCAATTGTAGAAATTTTAATGAGTTTCAAGGGTTACTTCAAGAGCAGGTTTATGAGGGGGGGGATGGCATGCATTTCCGATATTTTTTTGATAATTAAGTGTTCTGAATTACCTATAAAAAACACGGATTTTCCTAATATATTTTTAAAACTGATTTTCTCAATATATTTTCGAGCATTGAATTTCCATGTGATTTTGTCAAGAGCCACTGTAGTTGCAAATTTCATTCTTTCAAAAAGTTATCACTGTATTTTCATGAAAAAAATGGACCTCCCATATTACATTTTACCACCAAAATAGCATTATTCCTTTTTAAGATTTTCATTTCTCTGAAAATGCATGGTTTCCCATTGCTTAGTCACTTATTGCTATATAAACTGACAAAAAAAGAGCAAGCATTTTTCCTTTTGCATTTTTGAACTTCCCTTTTTTGTTGGTAAAGTTCGATTAACACTTACCGCACGTGGGGCTTGGCTTTCAATTATTATTTCCGTTATGTGGATGCGGCATGGGGGTTTTTCATTTAGTTGCGGGTCCACTTCATTTTTTTCCCGTTGGTATTTATCTGGCCTCATCACTAAATGAGTATTTTCCTTAACCCGAGTACTTTCGGTAATACTCCATTACCGTCATCGAGAGGACGTTTTGCTCCGACTAGCACGGACCGTGTCAGCTGGGCATTTCGGTGGTTCTGCTGCTTCTGTCATCGGCTATCGCTTCTTCTTGGGCGTTGTGGCACCATCTCTTGTTGGTCAGTGATCTCATTTTTCGAACTTTTTCATTTTTTTGCTCAATTTTAATTAAATTTCTCCAGCTGTTTCTCAAAATATTAGGATCATTATGGTTGCAAACTTTTGCCCTATTTTTTTCAATCATTACCGACTCTGCTATTCTGAGGTGTTTTTCGGATTTACAGCTTTTAATGATTTTTATATTTTCGAATTTAGGATATTTTTGGTTATCCAGACAGTATTGAATAAGTGCTGTTTTTCTTCTTTTTTCTGCCAATTTTTTACGTGTTGTTTTAATCTGTGTTTAAGCTTATTTTTGGTACTTCCTATCCTCCAATGGCTTATATAGGAAGTACCAAAAATAAGCTTAAACACAGATTAAAACAACACGTAAAAAATTGGCAGAAAAAAGAAGAAAAACAGCACTTATTCAATACTGTCTGGATAACCAAAAATATCCTAAATTCGAAAATATAAAAATCATTAAAAGCTGTAAATCCGAAAAACACCTCAGAATAGCAGAGTCGGTAATGATTGAAAAAATAGGGCAAAAGTTTGCAACCATAATGACCCTAATATTTTGAGAAACAGCTGGAGAAATTTAATTAAAATTGAGCAAAAAAATGAAAAAGTTCGAAAAATGAGATCAGTGACCAACAAGAGATGGCGCCACAACGCCCAAGAAGAAGCGATAGCCGATGACAGAAGCAGCCCGCGAGAACCACCGAAATGCCCAGCTGACACGGTCCGTGCTAGTCAGGGCAAAACGTCCCCTCGATGACGGTAATGGAGTATTACCGAAAGTACTCGGGTTATGAAAAATTATGAAAGTAAATGAGGAGGCAGCAAAGGAAAAAACTCATTTAGTGACGAGGCCAGATAAATACCAACGGGGAAAAAAATGAAGTGGACCCGCAACTAAATGAAAAACCCCCATGCCGCATCCACATAACGGAAATAAGAATTGAAAGCCAAGCCCCACATGCGGTAAGTGTTAATCGAACTTTACCAACAAAAAAGGGAAGTTCAAAAATGCAAATGTATTAATGCACGTTAAAAAAATAACCTCCAATATCGGAAGTAAATTGAAATTTTTCCTTCTGTTTACAAAAAAAAAAAAAAAAAAGAGGTTGTAAATCGGAACTCCAACTCTCCGGCACCATCTTTTGTAACCTGTAATATTATTTTCACTGCACAGTAAGCACACAGTGGTGTTTTTGAACATAATTTCAGTTCAAACAAAAGAAAACATGCTTGTCCACATGTTTTAAGTAAAATTAAATATAAAAAATCGGTACTGAATTGTTCATTCTGCTGTAAAAACAATTTCATAGGTCATGGATATTGCTCAGATTCCACCATGATAGTTAAGTATTGGTTTTGAAATATAATTTCACTTTAAAAAATGGGAAGCGGTAAAAATGGTCGTTCTACTGATTGGTTTGGAAAAAGAGGCTGACAGAAATACAAAAACTTTCATTTTATTAAAAAAACTTTAAAAATAAAAACTCTGAAGGAGAAATTGGGAGGAGGGCATAGCTTGCAGAATAATTCAGAATTCCGTAAATCATGGAACATTATCATTCTTGCTAGCTCAATCACTTTCATTCGGCATAGGCATGAGGACTGCAAAAAAATTGAACAAAAAATAAAAAAAATATTAAAACTCCACAAAAACCAAACATTGTCTGAAGAAAAAAGAACAATAACAAAAACAACAAAAAAGGAACACAGGATACTGGGTTTGACAACCAGACACAATTAAATGAAATTGGGACACTAGGCAGCTAAGTCGGACTTATGGGAAAATTCTCTTACTGTAGAATTTTTTTGTATTCATGAAGAATATCATTAATTATACAGATTCACTCTATTTTTGCAAGCATACTTTGCAAAATGCAGAGCAATTGACAATCCTTTACACATATATATCTTGGACAACAGATAATAAGCAAGGGTGAACTGAAACCTATATGACTTCTCCTGCGCTGTCAATATGCTGACTCTGCAGGAAGTAATGGGACTCATTTAAGAAAATTTAGTTGGTGAAGGCATTACAAAGTAATCCTTATGGATAAAGTTCTTCAAGAAAAGCTGAAGACCTTTATACATAAAATATGTAGGGAACCTTGCAACTTCTCCCCCTTAATGGGAAACCATATACTGCTGAAACTCTAATTTTTTCTGAACTTTTTTCTTTGGGATCTCTCCTATCAGGGCACCCTGTTTCCATTTCTGTACTCTATTTTTTCAGCTCTTTCACATGAGTTGCAACTAGAAGGGCTCTGATCAACCTTTTGAGAAGAGAGATTTCGTTGTTTTGTTTCCTAAAGAACTTAATAGGTGTATGAAACTTGGATGAAGTGCATTTGGAAGCAATAGTACAACTTTCAAAAGCAATTTGCCATTATCTTGTAAAAGAGAAGTGTTGAATCAATGAATCCTTTTCTAGTTCTTACTTATGAATCAGAGAAATCTGTCTTAACTAAAAAAAGGCTTTCAAAGAATATAGACAATTCAAAGAAGCCTGGACAGAAGATGCATGCTTGGTGTAGCCAAGAAAGAAAAGAAAAGGAATTCATGGATTAAGAAAACTACATGAGTAAATGACATAATGATCAAACTAAAGGGTACAAGTGGCTATGGGCTGGACATACCGCTAAGATAACTGACCACCGTTGGACAATTGAAATACTAGGCAAGAAATAAAGGATCAGGGAAAGACCCAAAAAATGACCGTGTGGGAGATAAGTGGATGAAATTCAAAAGCATGCTGGAAAGGCATGGAAGATAATGGCTTAGGACAGACACACGTGGAAGAGATTTGAGGAGACCTTCACTCAGCAGTGGAGTGAGAGATGCTTTACACATATACACACTCATAGGAAAATATATAATGTAATACTGAAGAGCAGGAACACATACAAACCCTTCTGGAACGTAAGTCTTGCACTACACTCAACCATCTACATATTCCACCTATGTATAATGTCCTATCCTTTGGTCTAATTAACTAAATTTATTATTTGACTCACATGTGAACTATCACATTTAATATGTCCTATATATCAGAAATAGGATTCAGTCCTTCCATAAACAAACTTTAGTAAGTATGCATGTTGAACAAGTGTATCAGCTTTCAACAGATGATTTACACAAAATTTTAAAACCTCAGAATTTCAGCAATAATAGAAGATATTTATGACAAAAAAGACAACCGGCCTCAGGTATGGAAGTAACATTACAAGAACAGGTGGTAACTGATGTATACCCACACAGCACAGAATATTTCGTATATGTTACAGGTACGTAACACTGAAACATTGAGACTTTTCAGATATGTTGCGCAATGTAACAGTAATGTTTCAGAAAACTTACGGTTACGTCAAAATGTCCGCAAACGTTACATAACTTTGAAACATAACTGATATGTTACAGTGAAAGGTCTTTGCAACTTCAAGATACCAACTTCATGTTACTGTTACGTATTTGAAAGATATTTGTGACATCATCATATTACTGTTGGGTGATGATATAGGGGGTTTCTGTAAAAAGGAACCCATCCGCGTGCTGCTTCAAGGATGCATGTGGTCGATTCCTGGTCAATCATGACGTCAGTCGCAGCCATTGTTTTTTCACGTGATCTTCCCGACCATCTTTCGTCCGCCATTATCTCTTTATGTTCAACCATAACATTTTGTGTGCCACGTGGTCTTACCGAACATTTTTCTTTTACCTCCCCACATGGTCTCAGCGATATCTTTTGTACGCCTTTTTGTTTTTCCCCATCAGGGAATTTTACGGTGTGACGTCACGACGCTAGGGAAATTTTCTTTCCAAGGAAATACAAATCCTTGAAGTCACGCCAGGTTTGAACTCCTGTCCAGCGGGTTTCTAGGCAGATGCATTATCCCACTCGACCATGGGATGCCTCGCGATTACAGCGTTCTGTAGGAAATAACGAGAAGGCCAGTGCTTTGCGAATACTTTGTTTAATAGAAATACATTTTTTTCCATCGATCATTTTATTTTTCTGTAGGATGACTAAAATTTCTTCATGATTAATTAACAAAAAGTACCTTTTAATGCATACCTTACTCTATTTTTTTTTTCAAAACTTGTGTAGTCAAACTTCTCCATATATCAACATCATTTTTTTTCTACCTTTACAAACTAACAACTACTTTTATTGAGACTTTTTTCTGATTCAAAACCAACAAACGTACTAAGATATTATACACTGACTTGCAAAACTTAAGGACGGACGGACACTAATGTACACTAACTAGCTAACTCCGGATACGGAGAAGTGGCCACCAGAGAACTGGACACATTGGAATTTCAGTGCCATTAAATTGTTCTGCTAAACACATTTCATGTGCTGGCTATATTTCCCGCTACTTGAGCAACCACTGTTCATAAAAAAAAATTTTTAATATTTCTTTTTCAGTAAGAAATTTAGACCTTTCCATGATTTTTGGGCCAAAGACAAAGCGGAGAACTGGTCACCAAAGAACTGCCCACAAAAATTTTAAGGGGCCATATAAAAATTGTGTTCTGGACTGCTCCGTGGCTACGTCTCCTGAGATTGGTTATCTGACACACATAACATTTCCGTAATTTCGTATTTTCTTATTTATGATATTTTTCAAGGTTTATAAACCACAGCTACACAAATTCTTTGTGGGTATGTGTGAACCCAGGAAACTTATCGGGGAGGGGCTAAAATATGAAATATAAAGAATTTCTGGTCCGATCGGAATAATTTCAGCGTTTACAAGCTACTACTCAACAAATTATCTAAAGACACGTGCCTACCCAGGAAACCTGTGGGTGGAGGAATACCAAAAGTGTAGAATATAAAGAATTTCTTGTCCGATTGGGAGATTTTCAGCATTTACAAGAAGAAATACTTTTTGTAAATGAATTTATGGCACCTCTATTCATATTGTACTGTGGAATTAACTTTTTACGGGTCTTATAGAGGTTATTATTCAAAAAAGTTGGTGGTCAAATTTTTGAACTAAAGCCTAGTTCGTCAACAGGACTACGTCACTGGAGTAGTTGCTGCTTGCACTTACTCATTTCGATCTTTCTGATGTTTCGCCATATATCCAGCCCGTATGTGGTTTTATAATCCTAGTTGTAAATGAATTTATGGCACCTCTATTCATATTGTACTGTGGAATTAACTTTTTTACGGGTCTTATAGAGTTTATTATTCAAAAAAGTTGTTGGTCAAATTTTTTAATAATAACCTCTATAAGACCTATAAAAAAGTTAATTCCACAGTACAATATGAATAGAGGTGCCATAAATTCATTTACAACTAGGATTAAAACCACATACGGGCTGGATATATGGCAAAACATCAGAAAGATCGAAAGGAGTAAGTGCAAGCAGCAACTACTGCAGTGACGTAGTCCTGATGATGAACTAGGCTTTAATTCGAAGATTTGACCACCAACTTTTTTGAATAATAACCTCTATAAGACCCGTAAAAGTTAATTCCACAGAAATACTCTTTGTTTTACATTTCAGGTATTACCCCCCCCCCTCCCTCCCGGTTTCCTGAGGCGACACATGCCCTCAGATAATTTGTTGACTTGTAGGTTTGAAATGTTGAAAATCTCCAGATCGGACCAGAAATTCTTAATATTTTACACTTTTGGGCATTAACCCCCCCCCCCCCCCCGACAGGTTTGCTAAGTAGGCACATGCCCTCAGATAATGTGTCGAGTTATAAAATCTCCCGATCGGACCAGAAATTCTTAATATTTTACACTTTTGGTATCCTCCCCCCTAACAGTTTTCCTGAGTCAGCACATGATCTCAGATAATTTGCAGACTTGTAGTTTGCAAACCCTGAAATCTTTTGTTGAGTTGTAGATCACAAACATTATTTTATAAAGAATTACATTAATAATCAAAATTAAGAAAAGACAAATTATGGAAACTATATGACTCAGATAACCAACCAACCTCTGGGGGTCGTGGACACGAAGCGGTCAAAATGTAATTTTTATACAGCCCCTTAACATTTTTGTGGCCACTTTCCAAGTCTATACCCAGCTAACTCGAGTACAACAGTATCACCGAAGAATATCCCAGTAGCACGTGAAATGACTACGAGAGTGCTTCGATGAAATGCATAAATGCGCATGCGCATCTATGCTGTTGCCAAATCAAAAATCTTAAATATCGCCGGAATGTAACGTCGAGGTAACAGTTATGTACAATGGTAACTATAAAGAAGTACTATCGGTGAATGCTATTTTTAACGTAACTGAAATTTACAAAGAGTTGTGTTCAAAATAGATGTTGCTGAAACATAATTGTAAGATATCTCTGAAAGTGTAACGAAAATGAGAGATTGTAACATTACTGATACATATCTGAAACGTTTTGTGCTGTATGGGTAGATCTGTATTGCATCAAAAATATAGTCAAATGCTGTTTCAAAAGGTATGCATTTGAACTTGACAGCAAAATAATGTACAAGATGATAAATTCACATGCAATTCTGACCCTAAATCAATCACATCAGTGTGAGTTGAAAAATAAAAAAAAAACATTAGTGATATATGTGCAAGAATTAAGGAAATTTTCAGTAAACTTATATATTACTTTTAAACAAAAAGAACACCAATGAAGATAAATAATTTTGAATTTTCTGTTGAACATCTAAACACGCAATATTGTTCTGAAAACCCATTGTTCTGAAAACCATCAATGTATGTGCATACATTACACATAGGTTTGGAGGGAAACATACTTTGATGTGTAATGAAAAGTGATTTTCATGTTACATGACATGACATGACATGACATATATATATATATATATATATATATATATATATATATATATACAGAGGTTGTCCAAAATAATGGAAACACCTCGCTGAAAACAGTGACTTTGGAATGTGCTGCTTTTTGAGTAAAACAAACATGTGCTACAATTTTTTTTGCAAAAAAATGTTGCTTATAGTCTCAAGGGTCTGTGTGATTACATTGTAAATCGGTGTTTGCATAATTTCATTCCAGGTGAAGGCACAATGAGTGACCTGTCGGAGTTCCAAAGAGGGCAGATTGTAGTAGCCCATCTGTTTGGTGCGTAGGTAACCACCACAGTGGCACAGGTATTGGGGGTATCGAGAGGTACCATGTCGAAGGTCATGACCACATGCAATGTTCATGGCACAACATCATCTGCGAGACACAACTGTGGAAGGAAAACGAAACTCACTCTGAAACACAGGACATTAAAGAGGATTGTGACTGCAAGGAGGAAGACCATAATGACGAAAGTGACTGCTGAGCTTAATGCACATCTCCAAAACCCAGTGTTAACCCATACCTTGCAAAGGGAATTGCATAAGCACAATATTTACGGCAGAGCTGCGACTTCAAAACCCCTGGTGTCACAGGTGAATATGAAATGGAGACCACAGTGGTGCCAGGAACATAAAACGTGGACTACGGATCAATGGAAACATGTCTTGTTTTTCGATTAATCAAGTTTCTCACTATTCCCCACCACAGGATGGGTTTACGTATGAAGAACCACCACAGAAGCCTACAATCCAGACTGTCTCCTTCCTACAGTGAAGCATTGAGGTGGTTCCGTAATGGTTTGGGCCATGATCTTGTGGTTTGCAGCAGGTCCCATTATCACCTTACACGAACAGATCACTAGCGGTGACTATGTCACTCTTTTGGCCGACCATGTGCATTCAATGGCACATTGTTTCCGTCAAGAGATTGAACCTTTCAAGATGATAATGCCCCGATTCATAGAAGTCGAACTGTTCAATCATGGTTTGAGGGACATGAGGATGAAGTTGCACACCTTCCCTGGCTTGCACAATCACCGGGACTTAAACATCATTGAGCTCCAGTGGTCTGTGTTGGAAAACAGAACATGTTATCCCGTTATCCTCCTCCGGCATCTTTAAAGGAATTGGAGCAGTTTCTGCAGAAAGAATGGTACAACATACCACTTACCACCATCCAGGACTTGTATGTGTCCATTCCAAGGAGGATTCAAGCAGTTTAAAATGCCAAGAGTGCTCCCACACCATATTAGGTGTGTAACACCTATTATTTCAAGGTGTTTCCATTATTTTGGGCAACCCCTGCATGTTTGTGTGTACATTATACATATTACATTATATGTTACCAATTTACAAAGATACTAGATTTCACAGAAAACCAATGTAAAAATATTTAAACATTTTTCTTTTTTATACTGAAGACAAACTTTTATTTGCCAGTTTGGATTTTACCTGAACATTCTTGATCAGTCTGAAAGGGAATTCATATTTCTAAGTGAAAATTTAAATATTACTTTAACTATGTTTCATTACCCAAACTGAATGTAAAATAATAGAATCACATCCTCATCTCCAATATTTTTTTGTGTGTTTGCTATTTCAAGATAATGTTCCAACATTTAATATCTGGAGCTACGTACAAATAGTTTTTAGAAACTATTTTTACTTTTTTTTTCATGAAATCTAATGACTGATTGTGTACAGGTTTCATAGATAAAGTCAATCTATCTATCTATCTGTCTGTCTGTCTATATATATATATACCCAAGAGCAGAGTCAAAGACAAAATTTTACCTAAGAATTTAAAACTAAATTTGGAAAAAACCTGAAGATCATGATGTGCAAACACAGCAGTTATGAATTTTCAGAATTCACATACTATTAAGAAGAGACAGATGCAAAAAAATCTTTATTTGGTACTAAAACAACTAAGAAATACTAAAAAACCAACAGGTATGAGTAAAAAGGAGATAAAGTAATAGCAACCTGAATGTAGAAAGTGTCGAGAATGCCGAGCCTTGGCTTTATCAAGAACCAGCAAAACTCTGCATTTTCTCATTTCCACAAAGACCTAGTTGGAAATGGGTTTCTGCAAAGCCATAGATGCATATATATATAATGCAAATAATTGAGTTTACAAGAATTTCTACATTAAAATGTTTGCTTTATAACTGCAATTGGAATGACAGGGTACCTGAATAGGAACATGTAAAACCAGGGTGAATAATCTGAATGCTTACATGCAACTCCAGGAATCAAATCTCAGATAAATTTGATTCCTAAATTCTGAGATTTGATTCCTTTTCAGATAAGGGTAATGTTCAAGTATTAATTATCTGGATACAGTTATATTAATCTATATTTAACTGTTCTATCATTTCCCACAAAAAAATCAATCAAAATTGTTTTGCAGAGATTAAATTTTGCTGTTAAAGAATTGAAAATCAGCTGAAAATCTCAATATTTGTTGCAGAAATTCCACTTATTATTGCATAAATTGAAAACCAGACTACACATGTGAAAATGTATACTACAAAAATTAAAAACTCTATTACAATGTAACAGAATTTTTTATTTTTGCAATAAGAATTGGAAGTAACTACAACAAACCTTTAAGTACACACATTCTTCAGAAACCTGCATGTGCTTCAATTTTTTTTTATCTGAATAAATTAAGTGAAAAAATTTTTAACACACACACAACAATAAAAAAAAATGCATGTGCACTATGAGCTACTAGGAAGACACATGTACACAAAGCAGACACTAAAAACACTATACAAAAATTTTATTGTCTTTGAATGGATGACATTACATGTTGGTCCACGAGATACAATGAATGTTGCAGTCTAAAGAATACACAGCAGATGAACTACTTGGTATGATCATTTTTCCATTTCAGCACAGTGGAGCTTTTCTAAATGATCAATTCACACAGAAGTAGTAATTCTCAGACTTATCAAGTTCTTTCTATCCAAATTTAAACTAAAAGGACACAGGGCACAGTGAAATCTTTCTACTTCACTTGCATTTTTGACATCCAAAAACATACCTATCTACCACACTGTCTCCTTAAATTACAATTTACACCACAAAAACGTCAATTAAAATACTATCTAAAAAATTGCACAAACTAAGAATGAACACGTTCCATATGTCTTTTAAGAACATGTTTCCAACGAAACTTCATTCCACAAACTGTACAAGTTATTTTCTTGGGACAATGAACATTAAAATGTTGTTTTAAATGTTGTTTCATTCTGAATGCTTTCTTGCACACATGACACACATATTTTTGTGGAACCTCTGGCTCTTCATAATAATGACAGCTTAGCTGAAACATAGATAAAACCTCCTCTGGAAAAAAATTAAAAACATTTGAAATGCACCATCACAATACACGGTTCTTTCCAAAACCAAACAAAAATTCCTATATGACAAATCTACAAATACACATTAACATGCACATGAAAGTCAATATCTTTAACAGTTTGAATAAAACTATTCAATACACCATAAAGAAATACAACCTGCCAGTTAATATCTTTGTAAGTAGATAAATATGTACTACCAGAACAGAATGACTCTTCTTTGCCAGAATGTACAGAGTGCAGAATAATACTAACCTGAACTTAAAGCAATAAAAATTCCACTTTAATCATGCCAATTCTTTCTTTAAAATTTCTTGCAGAAATATATATTGAAAAAAATTTATATTTTGGGGCAAGGTGGTAAAATTTTTCAATTATATATTTGATGCAGAAGTATCTTGGAAGAGAGCAATTTTTCAAATAACTTTTTTGTATGCAATTTCAATTTTTTTAAATATTTATTTGAGTAAAATTCAGAAAAATAGAAAAATTAATGAGCATAGCAATGTGCACTAGGCACACAAAAGGAACACTGTCTCAAATAAAAAAAATTGCATTTCGTGAGTAACTGCTTGCTCAATCCTAAATAAACTGAGTAAAACTGTCTTCAGACAAAAATTGAAATACGCCTGAATTTTACTACAATACACCACAGCACTTTGTTAAATGGAAGTTGGAAGAATGAGTGAAAATTAAAAGAAGAGCAACAAATAATGACCAAGAAGGCTGGACGTTAGCACATGAGTGGGAACACCTACTTCCTTGAATTAGTCCTGATAAAGGATTGGAGTACAACCCCAAAATTTGATGATCAGCATAAAAAAATCCTGGCAATCCTCATAAATTTAACTTCAATTTAAACTGAAATACACGTTATTTAAATTTTTAATTCCATATATTATGGAATATTTACTTGGATTTTTTTTTTTTTCATGGTACAAATAATAACATGATTCATTTCTGGTGAATGATCTCAAAATAACAATAAACAAGATAAACTTAAAAGGTCTAGCTTTTTTCAAGGGCTTAGAACTTAAAAAAATTATACATTCTATTTTTTTTTTTTCATTGAAAATGATCTCAGATGAGATCATTTCAATGCTTATAATAATAGTACTATATATATATATGAGGATTCCTGACTCTGAAAATCTGGGGGTCCTGACCCCCCGACCTCCAGTGGTTACGCCTATGTCCACATTTATACATAAGAGTAAGTCAAATGAAAGTGACGCAAGGTGATTATATCAGAAAGCATTACCTTTATGTCAAAAAAGTCACCACCAGCATTGAGACATCTGTCCCACTGACTAAAGAGCCTGGTGATTCCAAGCTCATAGAAGTCCCTTGGTTGCTGCATAAAAATTAATGTAACTGTCTCTCTCCTGCACTTCAGCATCTGACGCAAACCTGTGACTCCCTATTAGCTTCTTTTTCAACTCACCAAAAATGTGGAATTCACACGGTGAAAGGTCCAGATTGTAGGGAGTGTGTGTAAGAGTTTCCCCACTTGAACTTCTGCAGTGTTTCCATGGTAATATTAGCCTAATCGGGCCATGCATTATCGTGCAACAAGACGATACCCCTCAACAACAAGAGGCTTGTTCTTGATTGCCCTGCACAGGCATTGCAGCATAGCACAACAGTGATCAGCGTTAACAGTCTCCCTATGTTCAGCATATTCAATCAGTAATAGCCACCTTACCATAAAATCGCCATTCCTTTTCTAGTGGAGATATTTTTCTTGGCTTTCTTTGGGGGTGGCAATTCAGGATGCTTCTGCTGCAGCCTTTGTATATATGTCTCAGGCTCATAGTGGCGGCACCACGATTCATCTCTGGTGACAATGCAATCCAAGAACTCATTTCCTTCAAGGTGATACTGCAGCAGATGTGTCAATCTGGTGCCTAGTCTCTGCTTTTTCTGGTCCTCACTAAAAACATTCAGAATCCAATGAGCGCAAAGGAGCCGATAATTCAGATGTTCATGAATAATGGTATGCACTGAGTTGTGACCGATGTTCACACTAGCAACCACCTCATCAATACTCCGGTTTTGATCTTATCTAATCAATGCATCCACCTCTGCTAATGTGTTTGGTATGGCATGATAGCTTTGTCCCAGTCTCGGGTTGTCGTGGCAGCTATCATGTCCTTCCTTGAAGTGTCTGCCCCATAGCTTCACTGTGGTTAGCTAATGAAACGCAATGCTCACCATAAACTTAAGACATGTTGTGATAAATATTGTATCGTGAAACACCTTCAGCTGTTAAAAATCTGACCACACCATGCTGTTCTTCTGCTGGAGTGTCCATTGCAGTGCAGGCCCATGTTCAAACCAATGCAACTCAGATTCCACAGCACCTCTTATCACAGCTGTGCCTTAACTACTGACCTGACAGATCACTATGTCCAATAAACATGCGTCAAGGTCAATGGGCACAACCCTTTGGCAGTGGGGAAGGCTAGGTCACTTTCATTTGACTCACTCTTACATATATATTTCATAAAACTTTGAGAAAGTGGATGGAGGATGAAAAACAAAAGTGTATCATCTATTTATTCCGACTTTGTTTTAAGAAGCAAAAATAGCCAGGCAAAGGTCAGAATTGAAAAGAAAAGTCATTGAAGCCCATCTTTCACTTTTGTTTACATCTTTCAGAGCATCACCTATATCATGAAATAGGACATAAGTATCAATGAAACTCTCTCTCTCTCTGTCTCTGTTACCATAAAATTTTAACTAGGATTGAAATAGGTAAAAAAAAAAAGTGTCTCTTGGCTATGCCACTGTCTTAAATAACACTTTTTAAGTGATGCAAATCTAGTTATTTAGAACTATAAATCAAAGGAAAAGTTTTAAGCCTGTCACACTCAAAGTAACAACTTTCCTGTGTATGAATAATTGCAAAGACACAAAATTTGTGCAGCACCTCTTCTATGATATGAAAATTATGTTTTACAAGTCCTACTGCAATGGAATTCACACATTCCATGATTTTCTTACAAAAGTTTATTTATCACGTTAGATCTTCATTTTGATGGTTCACAGCAGTGTTTCCTAAACTGTGAGTCATGAGATGTGAAAATTTTGATATCATTTGAAAATAGAAAATCATAAAAAATGGGTAAGTGAAAAAGCAAGCCAAAACAAAAAGGAGGGCTAAAGAACAATTAAAGCTATCTATCTATTAAGGCTATGCAGGTCACAAAAGTTTGTCATTTCTAAGAATTGGATCTAGGTTCTAAAGAGTTTAAGAAGCCCTGGTTTAGAATCCATTGTGTCTAGATTCATTGTACAGACTCTTATCTTTCATGTACAAAGGACTCAAATCTCTATAAATACAGTAAGTGTCACTCTCCACAAAAATAACTGTTTTGATAAAATTATTGCACTTTCAAAGCAACATCAGAAACACATCAACACTACTACAATGAGCAACCCAGACAGGAACAGTTGGGATTTGATATCTCAAAACCTACACTGATTAATTAGTACCATAGCAACACATGGTTCAAATCGAAAAAAGTTACTGGCTTTTCAAGTGGTTACACTATTCATGACTGTACTAGCAAAACTTTTAGTAAGAAATGTTTGCACCAATGACATAACCTAGCAATAATACAACAAGTCATCCCATTGCAACATGAAACAACATTTAGTGGCAGTGTTACTTATGAAACAGATTATTCAATAACTGGGAGGGGTGGGGGAGGGGGTAACCATCATTATTTAAAACATGGATGTTTTTTGTTTTTCCACACGTACAATTTTAAGAACCTGTTCAATGAATTTCCATGACAACTTCTATCTTTTTTTCAGGTCAGTAACTTATCTGAAGGTCACAAAGTAGTGATTTTATTATTATCCCAGAGTTTTATAACAATCTTTTTTTGTTTTTCAGTTTGAAAAAAATATATTTTAAAACTCTTGATTCAACCATGAGATCGCTCACTTTCTCCTTTTGTTCGATAGTTACTTTATAAAATATTCTGAAGAATAGGTAAAACTACAAAATAAATATCTATTTCTGCTTGTATGTATGAGGGTCATTCAAAAAATAACAAGACTAATTTTACACGAGGCAGAAGTGTAATGTGGTAAAAATACACTTACATACTTTCAAAGTATTCTCCCTCTACCTGAATGTACCAGTCCCACCTTTCTATCCACTTCCGGAAGGTGTGTTTGAAGCCCTTTCTCGGCATGTTTCTGGATATCCATCACAGCATTGTTCAGTTCAGTATTTGATGCAAACTGATGCCCACACAGTTGTTTTTTCACTTCAGATAATAGGTGAAGGCACACGGTGCCAGGCCCAATGAATACGGAGGGCGCACCATCATTTCAATGCCTAGATCATGGATAACCTGCTGGGTAAGCAAAGCACGATGTGCAGGGCATTATCTTGATGCAGAATCTAACCAGTTTGTGCATATCCTGGTGTTTTGGGGAATGATTTTTTTTTCCTTTAGAGGACCTCTGAGAACTTCAGAATAACAGGTACCAGTAACAGTTTTCTGTTATGGAACATAATGGTCATACGCAATTCCCTTTTTTGTCGAACAAATGAGAGACCTTTTCTGCACTAGCTTGAACCTTTATTTTCTTGGATCAGGGACCATTGGGTGTTTCCATTGGGGGCTCTGTTGTTTTGTTTCTGGATTGAAATGGTGAAAAACTGTTTCATCACATGTGATGACTCGATCCAAAAAGTGTGGCTCACGTCGTAACAGGCACTTCCAGTGGCGACAAGTGATAACATGATTTACCTTATGTTCATCCGTGAGCAAGTGGGAAATCAACTTTGCAGCAATTTTTTGGTACCTAAACTGGTTTCTCACAATGTCGGCAATGGAACCAACAGACATCTGCATCACATAGAAACCTACTCAAAGGTCATTTGGCGGTCTTCACGCAATAGTGCCTCAATGGTATTGACATTAACCTCCGTAGTCAATGTCGGAGGCCTACCGGAGCATGGACCATCTTATAGACACTCTTCACCATTTACACATTCATTTTTTTTTATTGTGCCACTGAAAAGCTTTTGCATGGGACCAAGTATCTTTCTTACAGGCTGTTTTAATCATTTTGTGCATTTCTGTGGCGGTTTTATTCAAATGTACGCAAAATTTTATAGCTGCTTTTTGCTCCAGTTTTAAATTCATACTGGGTTATGGAAACATGTCTGAATACAATGCCATCTACTACAAGATGAAGCAGTGGAGGGCTGTAACGAAGCGCTCTGCTTCATTACACCTGAAAGCTCAGCTGACTGACCTTTCAGGTGTTCTGACAAAGGCAGCTGCATTCCTCTGCATGAGTTCGTTTTGGTGCTATGACATCAGTCTCGTTACTTTTTGAACAACCTATGTAAGTAAACAGATAACATCTCATTCATTATGAATATCTAAAATTCAGATCTCTCATTAAAAAAATTGCTCTCTTGAACACATTACACAGTATTCAGTACACAAGGACAAAAGGCAACTTTAATTCCCAAATTTGTCTCCTTTTACAATGGAAAACAAGTGTTTCACTCAAATTTGTAAAATACAAGGAAATGCTAAGATAACTTTCAAACAATTTTCTTTTGATAAAACAAATTTACATTTAAAAAATAATAATAAACTGAACTGAAAGGGAGAGCTGAAGAAATTACAAAAGAAAAAGGGTTAAAAACAAATTTTGACTGAAAATATAATGTGTTACAAAAAGGATGCAACTCTAAAATGAAGAAAGAAGAACTTGCAGGCAGGGAAATGTTATGTCAAGTTTTCAGTGTAGGTGGCAGCATGGCACCAAAGGTAAGCAGTTGAATAACCTTGACACATGCTAGTTTTGTTCAGGCTTCCATTCAGTCATGTTGTGTTGGCCATGTCATTTTCCAAGAAAGAACATGTGTTTATTGTGGAGTCTTACTTAAAACATAAATCTTAAAAAAGTGCGAAAGACGAGTTTCAGCTGCAATTTGCTTGGTCTTCAGTACCCAACAGGTCAAAAATATTGCATTTAACTATGAAATTTCACGAGACTGGAAGAGTGGAGGATAAAAAGAGACCAGGATGGCCATCACTGTTAATTGTGGAAGTTCTGGATGATCTGAACAAATGTTTAACTTACTCACCAAGAAAATCAGTTCAAAAGTTATCTTCTCAAATTGGACTGTTGCCAGTTACTGTTTCCAGGGCTACAAAGAAGTTCAAATGGCATGCTTACTGTATTGTTGTTGCTCAGGAATTGAAAGAATTAGACCATAAAAAACAATGATGGTACTGTAGCTGGTTTCATTTGTTTGTTAATGAAAATCGGATTGAAGTGCTAGATCGTGTTTACTTTAGTGATGAGGTTTGGTTTCACTTGGATAGTTATGTGAACAGTCAGAACAGCTGAATATGGAGCAGTGATGGAGTTTGGTGTGCCATCTCATGCAGTGGTGTTATTGGGCCAATATTTTTTGACAAAATTGTAGATGGTTAAGTTTATCGTGACATAATCCAATAGTTCATTGCATTGTTCATGGTGAATGAAACAGAATGTTGGTTTCAACAGAATAGCATTACCTATCATACAGCAAATGAAATCATGGCCCAGTATATGAAATAATCTTAAGATATTTTGCAAGGTTTCTGTTTCACAGGTTAAATTGCTAGGAAAGTTCAACTAGACAACATATAACGTTCGACGGTAAAAAATTAATGTATGTCAAATAACTTCTGTAGGTAAAAAACTACAAACACAACATGGTTTTGTACACCTCTTCAAATCTGTTCGTAGTTTTTTACCTACAGAAGTTATTTGACATACATTAATTTTTTACCGTGTAACGTTATATGTTGTCTAGTCGAGCTTTCATAGCAATTTAACATGCGAAACAGAAACATTACAAAACATCTTAAGATTATTTGATATACCGTATTTATATTCCCTGTATTACTACATGATTTGGTTAAATTCCATAATGTGAATCTTGAAATCATGGCCATTTTACAGGACTTTTTTTGGATGTAGCTTGATCTCAAAAAACTTGTGGCCCCCAAGATCTCTGGATCTTACTCCTCCAGATTTTTTTCTTTGGGGACATTTAAAAGGTCAAGTGTTTCACACGAATAATCATGCACTTGAAGAATTGAATGCAAACATTGAGAGTTGGCAAACATAACTGAACAAAAATTATGTAAAGTGGTGGCAAATATCATAAAAAGGTACAAACCTGCGTTCAGGCAAGAGGAAAACATTTCCAACACATTGTAATGGTAAAAGTATGTGTAATTTGTTTCCCTCTTGTGTGCTTGTGTCTTTGCATAGCAAATCAATTAAAACTTCATATTGTCCATAACACGGTTGCATACTTTTCGAAACATCCTGTAGTTCCCAATTCAGTAACTGATCAGTTAAGAAAACAATTTCTGGCAGGAAATTAAAAATCATTCAGTATTCTAAGAAAAAAAGTACGAAAGCAAACCAAACCTTTTCAATAATGAAGCAAAATTCTTTGAAACAATCACCTACCACAGAAGACTAATTTAAAAAATAATGATGAAATTCTATGTAAGAAAAAGTACAGAACTCAGTACTTAAAAATGAACTTTTTCAAAAATTGAACAGTTACAGGAAGAGTAGCACACAGCACTGAATATAACTATGGGTTTGACTACATAAAAGAGAATGGCAAAAAACTGTAGACCTGACTAACAGAACATATGTAAGCAATAAAAAAATATAATCTAATAAAATGAGAAATACATACATAAAACCAACTGGTCATGAAAATAAAGTGGAAGTAATTAAAATGATCATCAAAAAACATCAGCCCCAACTATAAAAAAAAAAAAAATGGAAGTTGCAGGTTTAGTTTCCACTCCAGGGCAAAGTAATTTTCAGGTTTTCTTAAGAGGTGGCTACATGTGGAAAACAATGAAAATACGATACCATTGTACCGATAATGGCACTTGCAATGTGCACATAAAGATTATTAACACATTTACGACTGCCTTTTTAAGTGAACCACTTTTACTTTCAATAACCCTCCCTCCCACTTGGGAAAACATTTATGCACGGCTAAATGGTCAGACAGCTGACATTAGCTGTCACCAACACTTTCTACACAATGGAACTGCGAACAGTTTAACTCATATAGACACTAATGGAACTAATACTACATTTTTTACTTTCACCAAAGATTAAAAAGACCTTGGGAACCACAAAACCTAATGTTTTTTTGGTTTTTCTTGGTTGCCACACCCATTTAAAATGACATAATCCAAGCCCACATACACTCTTTGCAAAAAAAAAAAAAAAAAAAAAAATGAAGTACCCAAAAAAGTCATTTGATCTTGATGAAACTCCACATGCAAATACCTCAGGGCTGAATATGCATATAATTAAAAAATAACGACCAATGACTAAATAGTTACCTGCCATAGGGCATGGGAACCATACCTTGAGGAGGGCATATCAAGTGGCAAAGCTCACAACAGGGGGCAATTGCGATAGTGGATTGCGATCACATTGACCTCCACGGACTATGAGGATGCCTTGATGTCAGATTCGTGCACACTATGAGCAACTGAGTGAGTATGATAGAGGACGTATAATTGGTCTAGGGGGGGGGGCAGGTGGTAAAGTCACCGTATTGCCAGGCATTTGGGTCAGAGCTACATGGCAATCGGACATTGGTGCCAAGGAGGGCACAACTCAGCGGTACACAGACAGTAGACAATGAAGAGCAATGACAGAATGTGAGGATCGAGTGATTGTGAGAGCAGCATGAATAGAAAAGAATTTGTTGTTCTCAACTATCCGTGGCCACATCATATGGTCTAAAGGTATGGAAGTGGACATTGAGACTGTTGCCAGACAACTTGCTGTATGAGGTCTACATTTAAGGAGGCCCCCTCCGCCGCCTACCACTGACCAGTGAGCAGAGTGGCACTGGTTGTAGTGGTGTCAGGCCCGATTAATGTGGGCTAGTGTCCAGTGGCATAGTGTTGTTAGTGTTGTCTTCAGTGATGAGTCATGGATTGCACTTGGGGCTGATGACCAGTGCACATGTTTCTGGAGACGAGACGACCAGCGCATGGATCCTGCCTTTACCACAGAATGGCACACAGCTTGCACACTGGGAGTGACTGTGCCAACAAGGTGTTTTACTTCAAAGGAGGAATACCATGCCAACAAGGTGTTTTACTTCAAAGGAGGAATACCATGCCAACAAGGTGTTTTACTTCAAAGGAGAGGAAAACACCTAATTTCACAGTTTCTAATGATCACTTAACCCTATTACTCTGTGGCAAACACAGATAATTTTAAACATAAGCCATTATTAATCTACAAGACTAAGAACCTAAAGGCAATGAAAAACAATCTGCAAGAGTAACCAACATGTGCAATGGACATGAATTACAGGTAAATTATAAGTATTTAACGACTGGCTGTAGAAGGAATTTTTCTAGAGGTCAGAATACGAGGGTGGATCGAAAAGCAACGCACACTTTTTTTTTTTTTTTTTGGCAACAGTTGAATAGATAGGCAAAACAAAACATAAACACAGTGAAACTACATTTCTTAGCTATTTTTCAACATAAGAACCAAGACGCTTGATACATTTATCCCAGCATGGTACCACTTTTAGTATATCTTGTCCATAAAAGTCCATTTTCTGGGCTTAGAGCCACCTGTGCACAACAAACTAGACTTCATCAACTGAACTGAAGCACTGGCTGCCCAGGAATCTTTTCAAGGGACCAAACAGATGAAAGCCTGAAGGAGCCAGGTTTGGACTGTACGGTGGTGCTACAGCACCTCCCAGCCAAATTGCACAATTTTGTTACAAGCGCATTGTGCACCATGTGGGCAAGTGTTGTCATGAAGCAGTCTGACATTTGCAGTGTCTCGTTGGGTCTTTTGCCACGAAGGGTACAATGCAACTTTGTCAATGTGTTAGTATATGTTTTGGCATTCACAGTGGTCCCCGTTGGAGGAAACTCCACCAGGAGAATTCCATGCATGTCCCAGAACACAGTGATGGGGACTTTTTGTGCAGATTGGGTTACTCTGAATTTTTTTGGTGGCAAGTAGTCAGAGTGTTTCCACATTATACTGGCCTTTGTTTTGGGAGTGTGGTGGTATGCCCAGTACTCATTGCCCATCACACCTGCTGGAAATTCATGCCAGTCTTCTGCGTAATGTAGTGGTCCAAGGACGACATTATTCTCTGTCCCTTCTAGTTGTCTGTCAAGTTCTTGGGCACCCATCGCGCACTGACCTTGCAAAATTGCAATTTGTCATGCACAATATCATACACTATACTCTACAAAATGTTGAACTTCTGTGCCAATATGCACAGATGGATCTGCCAGTCACTCAGAATTGCTTGTTCAATGCCTTTCACAGTGGCAGGTGATTTCCTGGAACGTGGTGAATCGGTAAGGTTGCCATGGCCCTCTGCAAAGAAACTGCACCATCTGGAAATGTTGCAGCAGTCCAGGCAGTCACCACATACACTTCGACTATTTCTTTGTGAATTTCTGTCGGAATTTTCCGTTTAGCCCACAAAAATCGGACTACATCGCATTGCTCTTCATTTGTAGGCGACACTAACAAATGTGACATCTTTGTGCTGTTCTTCACATTGTCTTCCACCACAGAGACATCTGATCCAGCAAAACCGGTCCGTTGTGTGATATTCAAACTTGTCTGGCAAACTGCAACCTGCTGCTTGCCAACTGCAAAGAGAAAAAAATTGCTGTGTGTTACTTTTTGATCCTCCCTCATACTTTACATTGCTATTTTTTAACGTGCTACGACATATCTGCCACACATCTCAAATAAAAATGTGAAACCTGACAGATGTGAAAACCATCTCATTATTTAAGAAGTTCTATTTAAACTGAACTTCTTAATGTCCTGTTTGCTACCTTGGATAATCCTGAGTTAGGCATGACACTCCACGACTTATCAAAATCTTATGCCATCACCATTATTCAAGTTACATGGATGGATACCAAGACATCCATTATGAATGCTCTCTGGAGGAAAGTGTGGCTAGAATATATTCCCAAAAAGAAGATAACTTCATGAATTGGTGGCACATGGGTGGCTGCTTGGTGGTGATGGTTTTAAGGCCTCTAGCCAGATGACATCTTGGAGATAGTAAACTATCATGAAGAGAACCTGGGCAAACAGCAAGAAAAAAAAAACTGCTAGAAGAGATTGTAAAGGATAAGCCTGTATCGCTGAATTTGCAAACAATTCCTAACCTACAGAAAATTCTTGCTGCAGATAACATTAGTTTCCTATAGAGCCTTGATGCAAACTAGGAGCATGAATTGTTGATGAGAAAAAATATCAGTAGTGCAATAGTCCTAAACAACCCTCGACACTTATAGAGTTCTTCCGTCACTTCCAGAATTTTTCTCAGCCTGGTACTTCAAAAGTACAGCATGAGCTTAAAAATAGAAAGTATCAAATCTGGTGATTAAGTCTATGTTTTGTAAAAATCTTTTATATTTTTCAATTTCTAATGCATATACCTTTTATGAAAATGCAAGCTTATTTGTTGTAAAATTTCATTTTCATCACTTTTTTATTTGTGCTACCTTAAGCAAATGACATAAATACTGGCATACAGAAATTTATGTAATTGTAATAACTGCAAGTTAATTCAGAACTAGCACATTTACTTTTTTTTTTTTTTTTTTTTTTAAGTTCTATTTGTGTGAAATCAATGAGTGCAAGGTTTCTAAAAAAGAAAACTAATTGTGTAATAATTGCATTATGACTACACATAGTCTGTGTGTGTGAGTGCTGCAAAACCATAATACAGTCAACCCTCGATGTACTGTTCCTAAATTAACAGCCACTTTTGCATAAAGTCACCCCTGGGGTCTGAACAGACGTGCTCTATACAGAACATCCCTTGATATACCACAACATCAACTACCAATGTATATTACTGCACCAACTTGACTTTCCCAAAACAAAACATACTTGATTGTACCACCACTTGTTAGCTGTGTGAGAATTCCCTCTCCATTTTTACAGATATTATTGACCTGTGGCGAACCCTAATGCTAAAGACACTGAATCAATCAAAGATGTGAATCAGTATCTTTTGACAATAAGAAGAATTTTTAAAGCAAACATAAAGGATACCGATATTTCAAACATATTTGTTAAATTAGACTGTGTTCTGCAAATAATTGGATTTAAATTTAAAACACAAATGAAAATAGACAAGGCTTCTAAAAGATACTAAGTTAAGTAAAATTATTTTGTGTAATGCTATCAATCTTCAGTTGATAAAATTTCAGTAAAGAAACATGATTTTCTTATTAATTTTCTTATATTTAAATATTAAATTTATCTTCCAACTATGCAAAGTAAATTTCCACATTGAATGCATTCCAGAAGCTTCTGAGATGGAAATGGATGCTTCAGATTACAATGATCATTAAATACACAACATATAGTTTAATAATTTTCAAGTTAATATGTTTTTAATTTGATCTTAATTATGATTTTTTGATGAACCATAATTAAAAAACAATTGGGTTACTTAAAAGTAATCGGCAAATTTGATATAATGCCACCCTCGATGTAATGCCACAATGTAATATAACAAATGGAGGTGGTACATCAAGGGTTGACTGTAATTAATCAGTACGTAACCATTCCATGGTCAGCTAAATAATTTTTTCCGTATTTGTGAACACGTACCCATTTTTTTCTATCTGTCTGTTAAATGTTTGAAATTACTATTGGATGGGAAAAAAATACTTTAAAATCCTCATATGTTTTTAATGCACTGCAAACACAATCATATGCTGAGTTTTATCTCCTTTAAGCGTAATTGTAAACCTTCTAAAAATGCTTCAAGAGCAACAACTAACACTTCCTTTTCTGTGCTTAGGGCTGTTACAAAAGGCACCCATAGAAACCTTGCTTTGGTGGAATTTGAACTCTATGATTTACATTTAAAACCTGTGAAAGAAATTGGCAATTCTTCCAATTTAGAGAGAAAATCTTTGTAATGCAGTTATAACTTGTCTTCAAGCCACACAATGGACCTAAAAGAAAAAAACTTTCTAAATAAACATATTTCTTTTACCACTTCAAATTATTCTAACACATCTCAAGATAATGTTATTGGCAACACCTCAAATATTGACCTCAGTGCAACTCAAAACCAAGTTTTGTCATAAAATGCAAATTTCTCAGTCTCCAAAATAATTCCTTTATCAAGTATCATTGTACCAGTTGAAAGATCAATCATCATAAGCAACTTAAATTCAGATGAAAAAGAAAATATTAAAAACTGCATCAGTAGAGTGATTATGACCAGCACCAAAAAACTGCCCGAGTTAAATTTGAACAAAGAACAACAACAAGCTCTTAAAGATTTAAAATTAAATGGTGTCTTAATCACTACAATCTGGCAAAGGTGGAATAATAGCTGTTTTGAACAAAAAACAATATGAACATTCGGTTAATAAACTTCTCATCAAAGGACGTTATGAAAAAATGAAAAGTGATCATATGGATAAACACATGAGAGAAATGTGGGAAGTAATTAAATCTTGCAACACTCTTGGCCTCAATAACATGAAAAAACTAATACCATCTGATCTTCAATTTGCTCACCTCCAAATATTCACAAACTAGGCATTTTATTTCCACCTACGGTTGATAATATTGATAGAGCATCCTACCAACTGGTGAAATTCCTATCTCAGAAATTATCCATCTTACCATCTACAGATAAAAGTTCCATCAAAAACTCTACATAATTTGTGAACAGCCTAAAACTTCACTCATTGAAAAAGAAGACATTAATATCACTAGGTACTGTTTCTATGTTCTCTACAATTCCAATGGAAGGAGCAATGGAGCAAATTTGTGGTCTAGCAATGGGAAGCCCACTACCTCCAATTCTTTGTGAAATATGAGAATATATATGGCACATTTCGAAGACAAGCTTTTCAATGTGATTTCTTTCAACCCTTGGGTACACTACATAGATGACATTTTCATCCTCCAGGAGGGTGAGATTTCTAAATTCCTTGGTGATTGTTACCAATAATCAACCTATTAGATCCAAATATTCAATTTACTTATGAATTGGAGCAAGATGGTTCTCTTCCTCTTCTAGATGTACTAGTGTGAAGGTTACATGGTGTGAAGATTTATTCATCACTACTGTTCATTGCAAACTATTTGCTTTTAGCTTACTACCTCATACAAGATCAAACCATTCCATCCAACACAAAACTAGTGCCTTATATATGTATGTCTACCAAGCCTGAAATGCCTGTTTTACAGAATAGGGTCTCCAGAATGAATTATGATAGACATGTTGCTATCAACAGAGGCATCAAAATCCTCAGTGGTGGACCCAGCAATCAAAAAATTTCTAAAACCTCCACACAAATCCACCTTGACTCCAATTTCTTCAAACATTCACTGAAACTTAGCAGTTCTATCATCAATCATCAACTTAGCAGTTCTTTCTTTCATAGCTGAAATTTGCTTTAAAATATTGAAATCCTTAGGTCATCAAATTTCAAAGTAATTTTCACTCCTGTGAATAAAATGTTTTGCTCTACAGAAAAGGACCCAATTTCATACAAAAACTATTGGGAAATCTATTGTATCCAATGTCAGTGTGGCCTGCCATACATAGGTCACACATAAAAATCCTTAGACTTAGGTTAAAAGAACACCCAGCATACGCTAAAAAGTGTGAGTTCAATAAATCTTCTATAGGCCAGCACTGTTGGGAAAATAACCACCAATATTTGCTTGATGATGCAGAATTGTTAGAAAGACTTAGATCAGTGTCTGATCTTGACTTTTTAGAAGCATTTCACATTATTCAAAACCATACCTTCCTGATGAATGATTTATCTTTGTTGCCATATCTATATCGGCACTCCTCAAAACTGATAACTGCCACATATGGCATGTGAAACTAACAACCGTTGTCACAAGCAAGAAATCAACACCCCACAATCTTGAGGAAGTTGGATTATATGGATTATACGTATAGTTCCAAGTGAAACTATAGTAGATGTTAAGTTATAAATAATTGCATTCATAAACATTTCTCTATATTAAAATCAAAATATGTTTATACAAAGTCTGTAGTTTATCATTTTAAATCCTCATTTGTTGTTCATTGCATACTGGGATATATAAACTCACTCAGAGTAAAATATGTTAAATTAACATTTTTTCTTATTCACAGAAGAGAATGACATGTGACTGATGTACTGGTCAATACTATCCACATATGAACAGTTCCACCATGAGTAGACTAAGTGCTGTTTCAACTTCTGACTTATGATTATTGCATATTGAGGAAACGTTAAGTAAACACTGCATGAAATGTATCAGTTATTGACAGAAATGTCTCCAGTCAAAAATGTGGTGGGATGGCACCTCATAAGAGGAAAGGCACTTTAGAAAAATATAGATACAAAATAACATGCTTGTACATATAATGACATCAAATCTGCAGAAGGAATATTAGGAATTCTATGTCTATTCAGATTACATTTTCTTTTTCATACAGTAGATCTTTGGTATTTAAAAAAATTATTAATATACAAGATAAAGAGCCCCTTCAAGGCGTCTATCACCTTCACTAAAGATGGAAGCAGTTTATTCACAACTACTTCAACATAAAATAAGTCACTGACACAAATTGGGTTATAATGTATATAATTTTTTTACTGCTACTTTTTTTATTGTGTTGACAAAAGATCTACAAAGTGAATTTCAATTACAGAAACCAGTAACATACCCTTATCTTTCTGATATACAGTGTGTCCATAAATTATCTTTGCAAACTCAAGCCTGAATTAAAAATTTAGGAACTGAGAAAATCTGATGTGGTTTTTGTATTTTAAAGAAAAACTTTCAAAGTTTTAATGGAAATTTTTCTGTTTACTCTCAGATGCATGCATAGTGCTTGTAACCAATAACATGAAAATTGCTATAGATAGCTACTCCACAAAAGAGTGCCAAGTGTGTTTTCTGGTTTACAGAGAGTGGCTCATATACTGAAGTCGAGTGGAATTTTATGACCAAGTATGGAAAGGAACAACTATCAGTGGGGGAAAACACACAATAAGTTTATGGAAACTTATGGTTTCTATATTAAAACCAGGCTAGCCAACACAGCACTAGTACAGTGGACATTGAACATACATGTGTGTGTGCCTGTATGGTGTTCACTTGCAGCCCTAGAAAGTCCATTTGTACTGCTGCCAGACGGTTACAATTCCCATGTTAAGTGGCACACAAAGTTCTTCACAAGCATTTGTGATCAACTCTATGCAAGCAAAGTCCAACTGCGGCAGATTACTCAGCCAGATAAATCACTTGGATTTCCTGGAAAGGATGGCCCAATTCTTTTACTACCTTGTTAGCCCAATATAATTACTCTGAACATTTGTGTGTAAGTGCGTGTGTGGAGGGGAGGGGGTGTTAAGGATAGTGCATAGAAATTAGGATTTGCAACATTGTCAACTACATGCAAAGTATTATAGAACTCACTGTGGCTGTTGAGGCAAAGATGCTTGCACAAAAATGGGTGCAAATCGAGTAGTCTCAACGAGTTACGTGCGACTAAAGGTGATTATGTCGAGCTATACTAAACTTTGTAAATAAAACTTTAACAGCTCATCTTTCAAATGAAACAAATTATTCCAGTTCCAGAATTTTTAACTGATGCTTAAAAACTGTAAAGATAATTTATAGACACCCTGTATGTTGAAAAAACAGAACAACTATGAGTTTTTAGCCTGCAGACCTAAACCAACATGAACAGCTTTCAAGGTGTGGTATGACAATTAAAATATTTTTTAAGACCTTCCACAGTACACCATTTTCATAGTACCACATCATTATTAAAAATTCTCATCAGTAACTTACAAAAAAAAAAAAAACATTAGGTAAATTGGGTAAAAAAATGGTACTAGTTTCCATTAGTGGCTTCATACAATTTACCAGAGTTTCTTCATAAACCTCATGTTTTACAGTTATTTGTGATCTTATGATCTAATCATTCGATGGAGCATGCACTTTTGCTGTTTATATTTGTCAAAATGGAATCTGAAAATCAGTACCTACTGGCTGAAATGCTTCAGCAACTGCCATTTGCAATAGCATGCCAAGTTGTTTTCATGGCTCAGGTGTTGTCTGTTACGTCACACTTCCAGTTGCCAACCGATAAGAAGTGGATGGGTAAAAGTTTGAGCTCCATGTTCTCAAATGCTGATACTTAATAAATTTCTAAATATGCATATCATGAGACAAATTCCTAAGGATTGTCTTATGTTAAAACGTGCTTTAGGATGGGAGCACATGTCTCACGGAACGACAACGTGCAAAATTCTTTTTAATATTAGGTAAACAATACCTTTGATATTATATTTGTTTTTTCTAAATATGCTGTTGATAAATTAAAGTCGTATGTGCTTCCGAATTGATTTTTGTGCATTTTTTACTTTACCCCACTCTCACTAAGCAGTTAAAAACAATTTATAATCAAGCGAATCCATGGTGTAAAAGGCACTATCTTAATCTGTGCAGGATCTATTTGTAAAGTTGAGCAGACAGTCACACAGAGCCAAAAAAAAAAAAAGAAAAAAAAAGTCATACATAAATTAACATACAACTGAAAACATCACAATCCATTCTCCTGTGTCATGTGACATTTGGTAGTTGAATGCTTTTTCCGCTCAGCCATAATATGAGAGCATGGAGCTCAGACTTTTACCCATCTACTGCTTATCGGTTGGCAATTGGAAGTTGCTTGTAGCAGATGACGTGTATGCTGTGTAAACAAATTTACATGCTATTGCAAATGGTGGTTGCTGAAGCATCACAGTGGGTAGATACCAATTTTCAAATTTCATTTTGACAAATTTAACAGGCAAAAGTGCATGTTTTGTTGTCTGATATATCATCACAAGATAACAAATTACTGAAAAACATGGTTTACATGAAGAAACTCGGGTAAATTTTATGAAGCCATTAATGGAAACTAATGCCAAACAAAGTTTCAGATCCATTATTCATTCAGTCAATTTTTTATTCATTCCATTGGGATTAAAACTGATACGTTTCCCATGTAGTATTACATTCGGCATATGCTAATGTATGAATTTAGTATTTGTCCCAGATGCTTTTGCATATCTCCCTATACTAATATAGTAGATATAGTATCTTCAAGTTTTCCTCTTTAAACTGGTTCTACAAACATAATTAAATGTTTACAAATTACAAATAAGTCAGCACAAAGCAGTCTCTAGCAGTTCAATCTAATTAATTAAATGCATAGATTTTAACTAAGGAAAACAGTCAATTATTTTCACACTTAATTTTTGTGTTACATTGCAATCATCACAAATATTCCTTCTGATGCTTCAAAGGCTTCATAAGGGCAATTAGGATTAAGCATAGAAATTCAGTTTGTAGTCAAATAATTTTGTTCTAGTTAAACATTTCACTTTTAATTAATAATAAATTATATATTGCCTTTCACAGCTTTGAAGTTAATAGTCACTACTACAAGTCATAGTTTCTATTTAAATTAGGGCACAGCCAACTGAGTATCATTTACATGAACATGAAATTTACCTATAAGATTAGATTTTGGTAGACCTGAGTTTCAAAACCATTGGAAAATATGTAATGCCAAGTCAAGATGAGTTTGATTATATCAAAATAATATTTATATATTTTTAAGTGAATTCATCAACTGGAAAAAAATTGATGAGTGTGTTTCAATAAAAACGTGGTTTGAGAAAGCTATGCAATACATGTATACTAATACCTACATTTAAAACAGGTCACCAATTACTCATATAATTTACAAGAACTGAGGAAATTTTCATTACACCTACTTGCTACTGCATTAAAGATCTGCACTAACTACCTCTTACTGCTTTATAAGAAAAAAATCTCTTAATTTAAAAAAAAATAAGTTTGTGAGTAACTTGAATCTCTCAAACAGAAACACATCAGTACCAATTAAGTGCACAGTTCTACTCATAAAAGCAAGTTTGGAGTCTACAGATAATATACTGTAAAGTAGTATCAGGTAATTTCAAACAAATGATCACTGCCACTATATATTTTTCAACACACATTTTTAAATTTGATATTATTTATTTATTTATTATAGCCTTTTGTTCTCCATTAGCATGCAAAAGACCATGCAGACTCAGGGATCGACATTTATACTGTAGTTACTAGCTCAAGAAAGAAGTGAAAGAAACCAGCACTATAAAAGAAAAGAGTAAAAAAAGGTACTCATGACTCACTGTTGGACTAAAAAGAAAAAAATACGAAAGAAAGGAACTTTTGTAACCTATATGAATCAAGATGAGCCTACCAAATTAATTGGTCACCAAGTTAACTCATCAGTGAGTAATAAGTTTATTCAAGATGCATGATGCTTTTCCTTCTCTTTAATTCCTCGTGAGTCAATTCATGCCAAACATGCAAATGTAACATCTGCTACTCTTGTTCTAAAAATAAATTTGTCACTTTGCAAAATGTGTTCCTTTTCTTTAAGTTTTGTATCTTACATTCTTTTCCATATCTTCAGGGTGCATATATCCCAGAAACTATTACAATATGACATATCTCTTTCCCTTTACAAATGGAATATAACTTCCAGGGACACTATCATTTCCATTAGATCTTACACCATGATATCTTCTTTGTCTTTTCCCTTATCCTGTTTTTTTTTTGTTTTTTTTTCCCCCATTTTTTTCTACTTTCATTACTCCTACGATAGTTCCATACCTGCAAACTTTCAGAAACTGAAATCTGAAAAAAAATTTCATCACTATATTCGATGAAAAATTTAATCGATACCTTTGATTAAATTACTTATCTAGCATACTGATTAAATGTAGTGAACACATCAATTAAAAGTCAATATGTTACACAAATCAAGTATTAACTTTTAATCGTTGCTTTACTACCGAACATTATTATTCTTGCACATTAATTTCAAAAATAAAAAACTACCACACACTCAATGTTTTATTAATTACGAGTTCCATCCAAATCAGTCAATTTTCATGAAAGTTATTATGTGAAAATTCTGATGAACAAATCTTGTGCATGTGCGCCCCGAGTGCCGATAACCATTTTCAACAGGTTGGTCCACCATGAGTCCTGAACAGCATACCGAAATTTCGTCATGTTGGGGTATTGATTTGTGCACAAAAATTCCGCATATTTAAGATCCATTTGAACTTTTTTCTACGATAACTACATTCTAAGATAGCATTTCGAACTGGGGTAATAAAGACCAGTGTTCCAATGCCAGTCTCCCCATGCCGGAGTATTGACAAGTTGCTACTTGGGGGATGAACAATGCATTATCTAAAGTGGGGGAGGGGGTATACATAGTGAGAGATAGGTAAGTCCAAAGCTGGGACAGTTTAGTTTACGCATGGCACAAGCTTTCGTGTTGCAATAACGTGAAATGATAACCTCAAAAATGTGGGAAAACTACAGACAAAGTTTTACCACATAAGCACATGTACCTGAAAAGAAGTTTATTCCTTACTTACATTTGCGCTTTATTTTAAATAGATTAAATAAAATAAAAAAGTTCTAATGGTGGGGGTGCAAAATCATCAGGAGAAAAAAAAATCTGGGTGAAATGCTAAATCCATAAAATTAACATCTTGCTCGTAAAACCGTAAAAGTCGCATTTCCATAAATTTTACAGGTAAGTCGTAAAACCTGGCAGGTCTATAATTCTTCCTTTAGCTGTCCCTTACTTCTTACTGATCTCCATTTTCTTTTTCTGGTCTTTTATGACTTGGTCATTTGCTAACACTACGATACATTTATATTACTTCCTTATGGCCATTTTCCATCACACATAAGGTGAAAAACTGGCACAAGGATATAGAAGTACAAACTACCTCCATTATTTTACAATAGAAAAATTTTCCTGACATTTTCAATCATACAAAAATTATGATAAAACCTCTATCAATCAATACACTAATATCAGATTTCTTCTAAAAAATTACATTTTTGTTTTTAAAAAGTGAAATAGAAACTTATGTGCCTTCTCAGACAACTGTCTTGCAAATCATTCAAAGAATGACGGTGTTGATGCATGAATATTTTTAAAAGAATAAAGGCTGGTTAATGAGGAAGGGAAGGGATGTTCATGTTACAAACAAACACATACTACTTTTATCCTCACTTTTATTTGTATTATATCACAAAAGAAAAAACCCTAAATATTAGAACCAATTCTTCAATATGGACCTCTAAAACAAAATTGCATTCTGTGGCTTTGGCAACTTAAGACTACAATTATAACCAACTGGAATACATCTTACTTACTAGCAAACTCTAAAGTTCCGATGAGGTGAGAATAAGTGAAAACCTACATCAGTTGATACTATTGTCAATTAACATTTGCCACCATATGCAGATACAAATTACTCAAATAATGATAAGTGTTTGTCTGCGTTTTAAATGTTAAATAACAAATGAATCATCTGAACAAGACTTCTGACTGTGAGCTAGCCTTGAATGAACTGAATGAAAAATGCAGAGTTGTCAGAATTCATACGGAAAGTCATTTGCAGACAATTGGGGATAATGTGCTGTGTACCTGAGTTAAGTTATTAGCCAGATTTTAAGTACGCATTTTGGTGACTCAAAAAGTGTTTTGAGCACATCATATCCTAAGTTACTGATGTTAGGATAATTTCAGCATTTCAAGAAAATGTATTGCTATGTTGTTAATAAGGAAAACACTATGGTACAGAAGTGATAATCTATCAGTGAAGTACTGTGTCAAGAGGAACAGTGAGACTTAAAGTATTCCTCCTCCACATCTAGCATCAAAACCCCTATCTTTGGTAACTGTAAAACAATAAATAAATAAATAAACACATAATAGTAGCCACCAAAGATACAGACTCGGTTCACTCTTTTGAATGTTATGGACTGTAGGGCATTCAGATATTTATTACATTAGATGCATGCTATACTGAAAGCCCATCAATTATATTTGCTTCCCAATAACGAAATATAAATCACAAAAGTAATCCTTTTCATTTTTATATTTGAGGTTTGAAGTATTTGCATCCTTTCATTATTCTGTTATTCACTTAGATTTGTTTTTATAGGGAATAAATGACCAAATAAACAACTACAAATATCTTCAAATTATGGGTTTTTTCTAAGGAATAAAAGGAAATTACATATATGCCAAATTTTCAGGTAGTACTCCTACCCTTCCTCAGGACTACAGCTATAGTAGGTCAGATAAACATGTAGTGATTTTGTAATATTATTGCTTCATAATTTCATTTAGTAAGCATGAACATAATATTAGGTTTACGAGATGTGTTTTTGATCTATGAGTTTTAACATTCATTTCGTCCCGTTCCCACGTCCAATGTTAGTAGATTCGATTTGCTGCTGTGGCCGCTTTCTGAATATATCTTTTTTTGGATCCTATGTGTAGCTCTTCAAAAATTCTGACACTAAGATATTTTAGGTCAAACTACAAGTAGGATCCAACAAAAGATATATTCAGAATGCAGCAATGGCAGCAAATTGGATCTAGCGATGGTGAACCTGGGAATGGGATGAAATGAACATTGGAACTTATAGATCAAGAGCATATCTAGTAAACCTAATTTCATATTCATATTTACTAAATGAAATTTATGAAGCAAAAATACTGCAAAATTATTACTCATTTATCTGATTGCTTATTACCTATAAAAGCAAATATACATGAGGAACAGAATAATGAAAGTATGCAAATACCTCAAATCTCAAATAATAAAAGCATGTATTTACTGCATGCCAGATAAATGCAGAGTTTGCCTAAAATTATTTTTGTAGTTTTACTGCCTACTTTCACCAAAAACTATTTTTATAGTTTTACATAAAAAAATGTTATTAAAATTAAAAATAAAATAAAATTACTAAATAAAGACATAAATAAAAAGCTATAGTTAATTACAGTTAAAAATCATTAAAATTATATTTAATATAATTATAAATTAAGCTAAAAATCACAGTTAAGAATTATTAAAATTATAGTTAATAAAATTAAAAATTAAGAAAAAAAAATTATTTATAAAAAAATTTAAAAAATGATAGTTTTACATAAAAAATTAAGTAAAACTATAAAAATAATTTGCTGCCCCGGTGGCACAGTGGTCTAAGCACTGACTTATATGATCATTCGTCCAAGAAGTGTATGGGTTCAAAATACCGGTGAGGCATGGTTGTTGTGTTTGTCTTACGGCACTGGCTCTCTCCCTTCCCTGGAACCAGTGGCCCTAAATTAGGGACGGGAGACTGCTTATAGCCACTGAGTTGCTCACAATGGTCGTTAAACCTTCAATAAAAAAAAATTATATAGTTTTTTGTCTAGAATTATTTTTATAGTAGTTTTACTGCCTACTTGCACAATGAAGAATATTTGGGGGAACTACATTCAATATTTGGAGAAATAAAGATTTTGAAAATATATATAATGTGATACAAAATTCCGTAGTTTATCAAAACTTTTACAAAATGTCTGTAAAACACTCCCAAGTTTTCATAATAATGTTACTGAGTATTAGCTTCTAAATAGTAGTAGCAAATCATACAAATACAGCACTCAGGGTGAGGGGAGAAATAACAACGAGAATGAAATTCAGACAGAGGTTGAGAACCTAACATCACACACAAACATAAGAGGAGGATTTTAACAACTGCAGTTCACAAGTTTTACTGGCACATCTTTGTTTAGCTGCCAAAAGTGCCCCATACATTTCTGATTATGGATATTGATGAATCTTATTCATGTGCCCTTTCAGTGCATGTTTCCAACGGAAGGTCATGCCACAGAACTTGCACTGTAAATTCTTTGGTGCATGAACAGTCATGTGTTGCTTTAGATGCTGTTTCAATCTGAATGCCTTAAAGCACACAGAACACGGAAACAATCCACGAGATGCACTGCTGTCCAAATTGTTCATTGATGCCTTACGGCTTAACTTGAATAGCTCACGAATCAGATGTTGATAACCTGAAAATAGAATGACAATAATGTAAAACAACAGGAAAGAGAAAGAAATATATATATATATATATACAGAACTACAATTCAAAGTAAACAAGATAAGGGCAAAACTCATTGCCTTCACCCCCTTTTGCTGAAGGATTAACAACAAGTGGCACTATTTTTAACATGGTACTAATTAAAATACTTGATGAAATGATAAATGAATGACAGAGAAGCCAATCAAAATAGCATATAATTTGTGGAAATCATACAATATGTATATGGAATGTACATAATCACTACATCTATTAGAACAAAGCACTTCATGTTAGAAAAACCTATTCAATTGGATCACTTTGTTACTTCTGCATCTATATACTTAACATTTGAGCAACATTTATACACAATATGCCTCAGTGCAGAAAGAAATGCACGAGTTCTGGATCACAAAAACATCCACAGGAAGATTTAGTTACTTTCACGATGACCATTTCTGCTTTTTCACACTTTCACATCAAATTATAATAGCAAATTAAACAATTTAGTGTATGAAATAACTTTTATCTTTCAGAAAAACATAATGCTATTTTGAATAGAGGACTCTGCCTTAGTACAACTAGATCACATTATATTACTTTAACTAAAAAAAAATATTTTGACACTTCACACTTTTCAAAATGCATATAAACCATATATGTCTAATACAGAGACTTTTTTTAGAAATAAGATTCCAAGTTGACCCAAGAAACTTTGGTAAACATCTACCATAAGAAAAAACACTGCATATACTTCCACTGTAGAATAATACATACCTTTTCTTCCTCTCTTCTTTCAGTTGGTAAATGAAATATTAAATTTACTTCAGTACTCTTCACTACTAATCACTGTTTAACAAGCTTTATTTTTAAAGTCCACACATATATTTTCTTAACAGGCAGGAGAAAGGAAGAGTTCTTAGTACTTACAGCAAGATAACATTTTTTTCATTTAACGCTGTTTTGAGAAACTGATTGGTTTTAAAGAATTACATTATAAAAAATAAATTAAGTATTGATTTTGGATCACAATTTTTTTATGCTCATAAGAAACAAAATGTATATAAACTCACCTTTTATCCATATTGACATAATACAATTTTGCTACAGATATATTTAGAAGAATATTTACATTTATTAGATTTCTCATAACTACTGATAAAGTTATCACTTAATAGTTACAACAAAGCAGTTCTCGAGAAGATTAAAATAATGAACATGCAACATCTGAGGAGTGGGTAGATGATTTTGAGTAACACAATTCTTCCAAGCAAGGTTCGGGAATCACAGAAATGTCTGGCATTCTACAAAACTACATCCTACATCAACGGTGGACTGATATATCAGGTGTACTGCAGGAGAGATAATGCACATTTTTAATATGACAAAAAATATCAAATATAACGGATATAAAACAGTCAGTTTTGTAACACAAAACTCCATATTAGTAACAGCAGTTAATACAATACTTGATTTAAACAATATCCAAATCTTCTTGAATTGATTCTGTCATTACTCGCTGTATCACAACGGGACTTAACTTATCAGTCCTGCATTTTTTTCCCTATACATTTTAAGCTTCAAATTCCATGTAAGCAACTGTCTTCAATCAATAACACGCCGAGAAAATTGGAACTTACATTAAAAATGCAGTACATATTCCACATGTAGTTTGCATGTTTTGAACTCCTGCCCATTCTCTCGTATACCATGTCAAATAAAAACTTCACTGAAAGTTGCTTTAAGTACATTATATTTTACATTAAATTATGATAAAAGTTTTAAAAGTTTAACAATTATATGACAACTTAAAAAAACTATGACAACTGTCTTTCCGCAATAACCACATGGCCATTACAAATTTACAAACTTGAACACTTGAATTTCTATTCTAACTTTAAAAATTTTCAGTTTACAATTAAAATAAGTTAAAAATATCAAAATGTAAAATCTCCTGTAGGTTTTACATCCTAGGAAAAGCTTCTAATATCTTGCCTTACCACTATATGAACTGTTTTCGGTAACACGTGTTACCATCTTCAGGTGAACGGTGATGTCTTATAATCTTGGTGGTTCACAATAGAGAGCTGCTTCTTATCATCTTGGTAGTTCACAATAGAGTCAACATCGTTTTACAAGACATGAACACAATATTTCAGGTAATCGAAAAATATTGTGCCAATGTGCTGCCACCTGTTGGGAATGCCCAATTTTAACCTCCATATAGTATCATTTGTAGTAGTTGGATTTTTTTTATTATATACATATATATATATATATATATATATATATATATATATATATATATATATATATTCCCTACGTATTTTTTTAATGAAAATGGCAGGACTGGTACTTCAGCAGTTGAACTATGCTATGGTTTGCTAATACATTTTTAGTGGCAGATTATGATGTTCACTGAAATATGGGAATAAGATTTTTTTTTTAGACTTTTCTATATTTTACATTACAGATCAGAATCCCATCAGTTCTGTTATACGTGAAATCTTATAGATGCCACGGAAATGGTGTGCAATGATTTCTTGATATGACAATTCACACATTGGCTGAAACTTTGGTTGTTACTAATAACAAAATCATACTGTCACTTGTCACAGAATGATTGATCAGTATGTGTGATTTTTTAATACAATGAACTTCACAGTACATTTCTGTCAATAAAAATTCTACAAATATTAATATGCTCAGTGTTTACTTTTGCTCAGAAGTGATAATACAACACAACAATAATTGCAAATCATTTCCAGGAAAGCACTGTAAAAAATTAACTGATGCAGTTCATTTTTCAGGGTTCATACACATTTAAGGAAGGAAGGGGAGGGTGGTTCACAGATTCAAAAATAAAAAAACTTGTATAATATCATTAACTTAGCAAGTTTTGTTTCTCACCCCCCCCCCACCCCCACCCCCCACCCCCACACACACACTTTTGAGGTAAACATAGTATGGGGCATAAAAAAAAAAAGAGAGAGAAAGACAGACAGACATATAGTGAAAATCTGCTCTAAAATATTTTCTTGTTTTTCCTTTTTTCAAGTTCACACAGAAATGAGTTTTAGGGCATAGTTGCTCCAAGGGTAGCATAGCAACCTTGCATAATGAGTTTTCGCTGAAGCTACAAGTTACTATTGCCAAATTTGACCTGTATGACGGGGGATGATTCTAAACAAGTTTACCAGGTGGAAATGTAAAATCACTGCATATATTGTGTGATTGCTTTCAGCAAGCTCACATTACATAATTTGATTTGTAGTGGCAGCTGTACCACATTTGTTTTTTCAGATTCTAACCCCCCTCCCTCGCTCTCTTGAATGGGTTTTTTCTTTTTTTTTTTTTTTTTATACCATATGACAATTAAAAATTTACGGATTCTGATTTATAAGGATATTCCCGATTTTCATCAGAAAATAGTAAAAATTTCCGAATACTCAAGGCCTTGAAATGATTTCTTTTTATTCAGTGAAAAAAAATGATATTACAGATTTTATAGAGGTAATTTGCATATACTAGTAACAACTACTCCAATGATGTAGTGACAATGAACTAAGTTCTAGTTCAAACATTTTGCTATTAAAAATATACTTGAATTACCTTTATAAAACCAGCAACATCAATTATTTCACTATAAATAAGAATTAGAGGTGCCTTGATGTCTTAATTATTTATTTTTTTTAATTCAAGGCTGAGTGCACACCCTGCATTTTACTCCTTGAGAGTTAAGGAAAGATTATAAGACTGCTTACTGCATCAAATAAATTATGTGAAATTATGGAAATTAGAGGGCTTTTTCTAACCTTGTAACTAATTTTTTTCAATTACATAAGAATATAAGAATATTGCTTATACAATCACATAAGAATATTAGAATATTGCTTATACCTACAGTAACTTTTGCTTTTAATTTTTGTGCAGCATTTTATCAGAAAACTGGTGCTTTTACTTTGTGTTCACGGCACATTTTTCAGATTCATTGTTCGAAACATTTCTAAGCAACAGCAGGTTTAAAATGTATCTCATGTTTATCATAGTTACAATACACATAGAACACAGTAACTTCACTGCCTTCATAACATACTGCTTCTCTTTAGTTTACATACAGCACCATCCTTTTACATTAATTAAATCATTTAAGGATTGGAACCATGGTGACCAAAGTACTCATATTTATAACATATCAAAATTTGCAAAATTTGTTAGAATGTAAGGTTTATAAAATGATAAGCACAAGAAAAGGAGGCTGTGCAAACACAAGACTGCAAAGGGAAAGATGAACATGTAATCTATGGGAACATATCTAAAACATGTCACTATAATCCTGAAAAAGAAATGCAGATATACAGATATATAGAACATATTTTACAAAGAAAAAGCCTCTCCCTATATTTTCATGTTTTTATGTATATGGAATGAAGTTGCCATTAATGAGATACTTGGATATCCTTCCTGTTTTATATTATACAAAGATACATTTATCATATAGCACCAATTTTGAAGTTCCTTAATGATTTATGAAAAGTTAAAAAAAATGAAATAATGTGATGCAATACATCTTTGTTAACTTATTACTAATTTAAATATGATGGTTACAGGTGCATTCACACATATATTTCACTAAACCAATTAAAAAAAGCAGACATACATTTTAGTTTAGGACAATGTTCCTATACTTTTTCTTTCTGCCAAGTGCACCCTATTCCTGTGCAACAAATATTTAGGGCTCCAGCCTTCCCCAGCAACACACACACACAAAGTTGCACAATCAACAAAAATCAATAAATAGTGCAAAGACATTTCTTGTATGTATGATGCTAAGGTGTGTTGAAATTCTTTCGCACCTCAGTTAATTTCACATAAAACAAAAACATTCTAAAACATTGACTGATTTGCCCACAAATATGTTTCTATGTGAAATGGATTTTGTTTCATACTACAAAAACATTCTTTCAATTTTTTTTTATTTGATATTGTGTGCAAAGAAGTGTACACATGTATCACTGATGTTTCAAAATAATTTTTTTCTGAATGTAAGCCCAGCTACCATGATAGTTTGATTTTGCTTTGAATTTTAAAGGTGTCAATTAATGGACAATGACATCAACATTGTAAAACATAATGAGTCAAGATATGGTTAGCTACCTTTACTGTACCACATACATACCCCTAACAAACTATCTATTCTTATGATAGATAAGGAACTATCATATAATTTGTACATGTGGATTTCAATTCCACTACAGGAATTTTTGCCTACAGAAATACTTAAAAACTTATGAATAATTTCTAGAGTAAATTCTATCTCTTCACTTGGTTAACTGTAGTTAACAGTATATTCTCAAAGAAGTAATCAACCAAACTGATCACAGATAGTTCTTCCTAATGCCCTTTTAAATGGCAAACCTTATTATAGCTTTCTTTTTATTACATTTGTCTGTCTTCCTCAGAATTTTACTAAATTCCAGTTTATGTCTGGTTTTTTGGGTTTTTTTTTTTTTTTTTTTTTTGCAAATGTTCATCTAATCCCATTTTAATTTGATTTATGTGTTTTCATTTGTATTTTCAGCTGTCTCTGAATTAAGCAACTAGAGGAAAGTCACATATCCTTTTATAACTGTAATGGTGATATAATCAAATAGATCAGACTAAAGATCAGAAAAAGCATTTATAAGAACATATTTTTCTTTACTCATATAATAATATGTGAAACTACAAGAGGCATAAAAATATACTTTTAGGGAACAAACTATTATGTGAAATAGTAAAAGATAGTTAATTCATTTACTGTCAAATTTTTGGACAGAACACAAGTTATCCAAGAACCAGGTGTGGCTGCTCAGGGGAAACCCCTCAAATCTGAGCATAATCAAATGTTTCATAAACAATGGGATCTGGTACATACGCATTCCAAGTTGCTCAACGGTGGAGCCACATGACTCTGCCACAACTAGCTGAATGACCGATTACGTTTCAGAAGGGAATGTAATGTGTACAACGCCAACAAAAAAATACTTGCTGGTGCCTTTTAATCAAAAACAACAGCTCTCCCTCCATAAATATTCCCACTTTCTATACAAAATTATATAATAACAGTTGAAACTCCAGCTTACAACAGCAAATGTTTTTATTGTTGCACACCACCAAATCTTGTTTCCTATTAGTTTCTTTTCATAGAAAAAAAGTAATAAGCATAATTTTTTTATTTTAACTGTTCCATAATTTTCCAACAATTTGTTTTAAGTTATTTTTAAGTTTTCATAACCTGTAAGATGTATCAATTATTTTCATCTCGGCAATACTTTCTGTTTCACTTTAGCCTTATCCAGATGCACTATTCCTGATTAAATAAATAAGATGATTTTTCCCCCTCTTTATTCAGAATTCATCCTTTAATTAGGTGTATGATAAATGTAGCATATAAGTTTTACTGAATGCATTACAGAATATTTTTTGAACAAAATTTGTTTTGGCTGACTGATTAAAATTATAGCTGCATGAATTTTTGGGTGTTATTTATCTCATGATGGAATGTGCCTTTATTTGTAGCTGACACCACTGGATGCTGCAATTTCCATTCTAGCAATCAGTACATCTAACTGAAGCTTCCTTGAGTTCTGCTGCTTGCTTGTGTGGCTCTGCTGAAGTTAGTTATTTTGCTTTCTCAATGAGGCTTTCTTTATATTAGGAATGAAAAAGTAATGAAACTTTGAGTCAATATATATATACATGCCTGAACGATCTAGAGAAAAATTGTTTTGAAGAAAGGGGGAGAAAGAAAGGTGGACTGAACAAAACTGCAAAAATTCAGTTGCAATGAATTCATAACTAAATAAAAACTGAATGTGATATGGTCATTTTTGCAGGACTGCTTTTCTTAAGATCTTTGGTACTTTAAAATATGCAAATTGCCCAAAGAATGATCATCGCACTGTTAACAATTGGCAGTTGCATGATAACTATTTCTAAAATAGGTGTTGCCTCTAGCTATTGTATGTCAGAGGGAGGTGGGGGCTTCTTTTGATTCTACCATTTGCATGTGTGGCCAAACTGAAAGAAACCCCACCTCCCTCTGACACCCAACTACTTTCCTCTCTCAAGGAAATAAGAAACCAGTCTCATGGGAGTCAAAACCAGTGGATTGATGAGTAATATTAATGACAGCAGTGGTGATATTAATGACCCCCCATAACAATTGCCAAATCTAGAGAACAAAAAAATTACATATTCATAAAACAAAATATCAATTGAATACATTGCCTATTCAGTCAGCTGATAAGTAGAATAATTATGCAACTTATGATTGAAGGTGTGAAGATTTTTATCTCTATGAACTATGTTCAAAGTTTTCATGCTTTTGCTTTTGTGTGTGTGTGGGGGGGGGGCATCATTAATTGTTTTGCATCAGGACCACAATAAACCACATACCACCAATGGGTGGATGGATAATTTTACAACTTTTTATATTTCCCAAATTTCTCCATATAATGGTATGAGGAAGCAGAGATGTATATCTTCTAATGTTGTTATAGGATCCAGCCTTCAGCCTATTTATTGGTATTGGTGTCTGTGTGTTTTTTTTTTTTATTAGTTGTTTTTTTTTTTTTTGTGTGTACTTCCCATATTGTTCTGATGCATCATTGTAGTGAATAACATTTATCTCTCATTATTACTACTGTTTTTAAATGTTGATTATTTGTTAACAGTAGCAAGGATGAAGATCATATGAATCTTCTGCAAAACAGAATGTTAAGTTCTAACTAAACACTATATTGTAGTTCTAACTAAACACTATATTAGCCAGATACAGTACTACATAGATTATATATTGTACTTTTTTATGATATATTATAAAAAATCATCATCATATGGCTCTGTTTCACACATTATATTGCTACAATGTAATGTTATATGTTACATTGGTATAATACAAATATGTGTGTGTCATACTTTATATTTATATTTCACATTATGACACATGTGAAACCGAATATATGATGATTATTTTTGATAATATATCGTAAAAAATATGAAGAGTGTTAAGAGTCATCACCATATCATCAAGAATATCACTTTTCTGAAACTATGTTTCTGCATTTCTGGGAGACAGCAAAATTTTCCCTAGCATGCAAGCCTTGTTACATCTCAATTGCCTAATCCTTTGCCAGCTGTACCCTAGTTCTGTTTCATGCTTACTTAACATCTCCTGGTAGCAAGAAGTAATCCAATTTATTCATGTCATGCAATGAAATTAGCTACATCTCCAGAAACTTATTTGTATGAATGCTAAAAACTCCACATTTTATCCAAATCACACTTCTATTCAAATGGAGAACAAATAGCATGCCAAAATTTCATAAGACTAAGTGGTCACAATGGAAACATTACACTCTCATCCACTCAACACTTTGCAGACTGTCACTGGCTGAATCAAGAGGAACTTCTCTTCACAGCAGCAAATGACGTAAACTACCAAGGGAAACACCACATTCATGCATGTATAATTTGAAAACTTTTCATTGGCTGAATCGGAGAATTCACCAATTCCTCTGCAATTTCAGTCACTTAAAATCCTATAAAACTACTTCAAAAATGTAAGTGTGAAACGAATCACCCAGAAGAAATAATTCTTCATAAATACATGGAAAGCAATACAAATGTGCCATATTTTCACTGTTTCCATGTAGCAACTTCTTTCAGAAAACTTGAAAATTACATTGTCCTAGGGAGAGAATTGAACACGCAACTCCCGATTTTCATTTAAGCATGCTATCAGTTACACCACCCATGACAAGGAAGTTCCAAGCAACTGAAGCTAGCCAGATGTAGCTTAGAAATCTGAGAACTGTTTGGATTTCTGATGTGAGAAAAGGTCATGTTGATGCTACGAGGAAGTACGGGATAGCTTTGAGTAGCGCAAATTTGAATGGGTTTCAGATTTCTAAGCTACACCTGCTTAGCTGATCAGTTGCTTGGAACTTCTTTGTCCTGAGTGGTGTAATGGATAGCATGCTCGAACGGAACTTGGGAGATGCAGGTTTCAACTCCCACTATAGGGCAATGTACTTTTTAAGTTTTCTGAAAGAAGTTGCTACATGGAAACAGTGAAAATAAAGAAAGTTTGCACCAACAATTACACTATAAGGCTGCTTTAGAAATTTGTTTATGGGTAAAACAACAACAAGGTAAGAATGCGGCATTTGCTGCTGATTAGAAACAGTTTCCTTTAAACAAATGAAAAAAAGACCAAGTACTTTTTATACATCCAGTGGTGCATGACAGCATCAGTGCAGTGGCAAAATGGCATCTAGAAAAGGATGGCATAATAAGCACGATTATTTTCCTTTCATTATTTTTAAAGAAAATAAAAATGATAGTATGATAACCTTCATCATTGTGATGCAATTTAAAATAATACATCATTTTCTCTAGAAATTTTTATTAAGGTTATGCCCAACTGCAATGGATAACCATCACCGTTTTGAAATTTATTATCACATGAACAAAATTTGTTCATTATGGAAATGTGCTATTTCTTCATATCACATCAAAAGTTGAGCACACACTTATCTTTTTTTTTTTTTTTCACTGATGATACAGAAAACAGTTCATATCATAAAAAATTTTGCAAATTCTACATCAGTCAAAACTTGTTCCACTAAGTCAAACCAGCTGTTTTTTTTTTCCTTCTCAGCAATCAGATTGTGATACTCAACTGTTTATACTTAGTATAATCTGATTGGAAAACTTGAAAATTACATTGCCCTGGAGCAGGAATAGAATCCATATCTCCCAATTTTGAGCATCCTACTGTCACACCACAAAGGACAATGAAGTTGCAAGTTACTAAAGCTAAGCAATCCCATGCTTTCTCTTAACATCTAAATCACCAATACTTCAGACTTGGAAACAAAGGAAGAAATATTCCTCACAAATACATGGAAAATTAACAAGATTAATTTCGTGAATTTCCCATGTATTTGTAAGCAATATTTCTTCCTTAATTCCCACACTTGTCTTGTTTTCTGGTGACTACAACAGTAGTCAGGATAGAGCTCAGATGGACTATGCTTGTAAACTGCAAAAGAATTAAACAATAACAATCCATACTGAGTAAGAAAAATTGTATGATTAATAACACAGAAATACAAATTCAAAGACAGGTTAAAGTAACAGAGTAGCAAAAAATCAGGGTGAAAATTATTGTGATGAGTGAAAACTGTAAACTTATTACAACTAATTCTGGAAATAGGAATTCCTCTTGATTACAGAAGGAAAGAAGTTGGTTATGACATTTATAAAACAGCAATTAAAATATAAAAAATTAATGTGCTTGGCTGATTTATGTAACAATTTTTCAGAAGAAGAATTTCAAAGGAATGCCAACTAAATTAAGTGCAAATGTAGGCACAATTACAGCCTTTACTGTAATACTTGAAAAAATATCAGACATACTGCACAGCAAGAATAGCCCTTATCATAACATCTTCCTTAAAAAGCAACACACTGCTTTGTAAATGCTAATAGACTGAGAGAACCAATTAAGACACAGTTAATGCAACTTTGGTTATCAAAAATTAGTACTTACATACATAACAAGTCAGTAATTTTAAGCAGCAGACCTCAGCTTGTCCTGTAAGTTGAAACTTGTGAATATCAGGCAATTTTAGAACTTCTGTCACATTGCATTGGGGTGAATATCTGAAGCGTTATAACTGTGATCTAACACATCACAATCTCCATGAATTAAATACCTTGCATAACAATTTAATGAGAACAAATCTTTACAGTCACAAAAAACACTAAAACATCTGACAGACTGCAAAACAAAAGGAGTAAATAAAACATATCTGATGTTATTTTTTTTAATCTCACAGATTTGCCTAACAATTCCATAATCTTGTTTACACAATACATTTTAAATTGTTATACAAAGTGGGCATTATTTTTGTGTTCATATCAAAGACTCCATGGAAAGGAATGCCATACACAAAACACAGAAGGACAAAGGGAGAGGCAGGTGGCTGTAAATAAACTGTCCAATAACAGGGCATGAAAAATACCATGCCCAAGATGCCCAAGGCATGTTAAATTATTGGCCTGAGCAGGTAAAACAATGATCTAGTTGTCTGGTCCTGGCAACTAAATTTTAAAATAAAGTTTGAGATAAAAAATTTCCTATTACAAGAAAAAAGACAGCAGTTGCATGTATCACATTTCATCTCACAATCACCAGAAGTTGTATGTTTGGTACAGAGTGCGAAGGACAGAAGAATATCACTTTAATTACATTATGCTTCATGTCCAGAAACTGGAACCATTCGTAGTTTGGCTCCAAATGTTGTTTACAGTCAGCAATGGGATGCATGCCCCTGATAGAACTGGCATCCAATGCTTACTGACAAAGGGCAAAAACTTCAATGAAAGGAACATGGCAGAATTACTAAATTTCTCAAATATCAATTTCATCATATGATTTCATACCAATTTCAGCATCATCATCATCTTAAAACTTGACACACAAGCTTTTATGCATGGAACATTTTGAATACAGACTCTTAAAACAGAAATGAAAAACATGTAGAAAAGTCCATCATGCACTATAAATATCTCAAAATCATGGGTTTTTACAAAAGAATAAAAGCATACTTTTAAGTCAATTTGACATAAAAATGTCCTTTATTCCTTAGCAAAAACCCATAATTTTGAAATATTTATAGTGCATTAAGTCTAGGAATACTCATGTCATTAATTATTACCAAGTCGATCACATTTTTCAACTTAAAAAAAAAAAATGAGGGTTCCGATTTGTTATCTTAGAAGATAAATTTTCCTGGGCATCCAGATTTTACTACCTGGGCAAGTAAATAATTCCTGCACATTCCCAGCTCGGCATGTAACTTTTCAGGTAGTTTTCAAGCCCTGAATAACTTAACACATGACTGTTCCTTATACAAAGAATCCAGTGAGAAAAGCAAAGACATGCACAGTACAAGACTGAGACATGGGGTTGGTTAAAAGCATTGCATTTATTCTTGGTGTATATTGTTACAGTCTGTAACATTCAAAAAACACCTTAACTAGCAGAAATTATTATGGCAACTTTGGTCCAAACAACAAGTACCAAAAAATATTTTAGTATATTTATTACATCACTTCAATACCTAAAAAATTTTAAAATTTTGCTCACATCCCTTTTTTTTTTCATAAGCTCACATCAGTATAATGATATTTCATGATATTCCTTGAGTGTAAAATTATTGACTTTAAAACCAGCAAAATAATTTCTGCTCAATCAAAATTTTTAAATGAAGTGGACACATTGCATGACAATACAAAATAAACCATGCTTGCATGCATGTATGTACTAGGTAAAAGCCTGCACAAATAGTGTAAAATACTTTACTTACACTATATTGATTAAAAGGAAAGATAACAGAGCCACTAGCTGATAAATTAATTCTCAAGGAAATTTTCATGATCACTCATAAGATGTTAAATAAAAGCAAGAAAATGTATTTGAAAAGAAAAAAAAACAAGTATATAGGCAAGAAAATATGAATAGTGAGCAGCTGAAAAAATCAAGGTTAAAAAAATCTCCACAGAAACTAAAAATTGTCACTCTTTATGATGAAGCCAAATAATTACACTCATTTTATTGAAGAAAACATGAAGAAAATAAAACAGAAAGTAAATTCTTAATAAGAATGGATTAAATAGTCTACACCAGTAAAGTGTTCAATTAAAAAAGATTAAAAAAAGAATAAGATGCAGTCATCAGCAGAGACATGCCATGTTGCAGCCCAACATTTTTAAGTTGAGACTAATAACAATCAGTTACAACTTCCCATCTTGGCCTGGGAAGCAGTAATCTTGCATCATCCATGTTGCCTTCAAGTGGCATCCAATATTGACGGCTTCTCTATTTCAGCCCGAGTGCAGGAATGGCTTACAGCTCTGGAAAATGATTTATAAAAAGTCCAGTTACATCAGCAGCATTCATGGTTTTTTGGTAGACAAATTTCGGTGACTGAGCTGCAATCAAAAAGCAGTGAGTATGCAATTTGCAAGCATTCAGAAGCAAGATAATGTTTTCAAAACTTTGTGTCTCAAAAAATGCAAAGAATTACTATCAGATACAAAGAGTTATTTATGTGTGTTCAGACTTGCAAGAAGTTAGCATGGGGAGGAAGAGGTGCTACCTACAAATGCTAAAACTCTCAAGGACAGATAGTAATTACAGAAAAAAGAAAAACCTTGGTATACGTGAGTTGATATATAAAAAAATTCTGCACCTTCATATAAAATGAGCAAAAATAAGCTACAGATTTATTGCAATAAGATTAATCTTCCTCTACGTATTTCCTCTCATAAGTGACACACTTTTCTCACCGATGTTGCACAGATCGGAAGCTGTCATTGCAGATTGCCTCCAAAAACCACTGTTCCATTTTGAAAATCATGATTTTGCTGCTATGGAATTGCTTGCCATGAAGTGGCGACTTTATGTGGTAAAACAGCAAGAAGTTGTTCAGGGTGAAGTTCATTAAGTAAAGTGGATGCAGTGGAATTTCCCATCCAACATTTGTGGCAACTGTTATGGAGCATTAAGGAGCATGTGTATGAGCACTGTAATGAGGAAGATAAATGCCTCTGCTGAGTGTGACATGCTTCTTCTACTTTATCCGGTCATGCAGCCTGTTCAAAAGACCCCAGTATTGAATGGGCTGGCACTTTGGAAGGAAATCAGTCATTATGACACCTTGGCAATCCCAGAAAACACTGAGCACCACTTTCCCCTGCTAACAGCTGTGTTTTCATCTCCATTTTCTATTCTTTCTTACTTTTTTTGGTGGCATCAAGTCAAAATATTTCCACTGTTTGCTCATTTCTTTAGTGTCTTAATCATAATGACATACCCAACATTCCCCCTTCATTGTGACTAAGCAACTGAAGAAACCCTCTTTAGGTATCAATAGAAAACAGATCCCCTAAAGAAAACATTCTTCACAAACACACATACATACGGAAAGCATACACAAATGTCATTATCATCAGAAAAGGGCTGTATTTTCACTTTTTTTCTGTGTAGACATCTCTTCTGAAAACTTGAAAATTCTATTGCCTTGGAATGAAAATTAAGATTTCTAATGAGATAACTACATGGGAATTAGTGAAAATATGGCACCTTTATGCCAATAATGACATTTTGCATCAAAGTTTCTTTATCGTGTTTCTTTTATATGAAGCTACAAACTTGATGATAGCCCCTCAGAACAGATAACAGTTAATAGTCGATACAATGAAAGAAACCTGGATCAAATAAAAATGTTGCCTGCATATTTCAGCAGAAAATAAGTACTTCCTTGCTGAAGTATCACTGTTATGAAATCATCTGCTGTGTTAACATATTTGATGATGTAACTCAGTGATGATGTACTTACGATTTCAATAGAAATTGGTATGCAACATATAGTCACAAATTATACCACTCACTATAAGATTTGTTTGGCAGCTTAATATCAAATAACACAAGTATGCACAGTGCAGGGATTTATGCAAAACACCCCAAACTATATGGCTAAAATCACTGTACATATGCACGCAGACACTACAAGTATTGTCCATGTCAAATGTGTGTGTCGGCACAGCACAGAACAAATTTATATTATCCATGCTAAGGGAGTGCATGAATAACAGGTTATTCAGTCAACAATGATCATTTTTTTATTTTCATAGGGATCCCATTATGAAACTCACAGAGTTTATACACATTTACAGAAAATAAATTCCAGGAGTTCATCAAAAAAATTCCAGGGGCTAAAATTTTTGCTAGAATCATAGTGCTTTGTTTTATATGCTATAACAGCTCAATGGACAGCTTAATGTCAATGTTATCTCTTAATTCACGTGCATATTGTTCATTGTCACATGAAGGCAACTTACCTTTTTGAGGCTTGCCTCCTTCTTATAACATTTCTTGCACATTAATAGCGAAGTTCTTGTAGCGTCTCGCATAGCAAGTTGATGTTTTTTCCTCTTCTGTTCTCTATGTTACACCCGTATATTTGCACGTCATACATATCTATGGTTATGTATGACCATGTTGTATATACACTGAAAAACAATTGAATTAGAGACAGCTGGTGTTATGGAAATGTGGCGCTGTGGGCGGCCCTGTAAACGAAAACAACATGATGTATGCAGCGATCCGACAATATAAGGAGTGATGCGACGGGTATCAGTAAGAGTCGGACGCAGTATGGGTAAGACGAAGGATCTAAGCGCATTTGATCGTGCGCAAATTGTCGGAGGCCCGACGAATGCGTCACTTCATCTCGGAAGTCGTGCAGACGCTGGTGCACAAAAACGTGTAAGCAGCCACACCAGTCAGAACTATTTCCTCGCTATGGGATACAGAAGCCATCGTCTCACGAGGGTACCTCTGCTGACCGCACATCACAGGGTGCAAAGATTAGCATGGGCGCAGGAACATCGCCACTGGACCCTAGACATGTGGGAATATGTTGCCTGGACTGATGAGTCAAGATTCACGTTGGTACATGCGGATGGCAGGATACAAGTACGGCACAAACCATATGAAGCAATGGATCCTTCTTGACGGCAGGGTACTCGTCAAGCTGGTGGGGGTGGCATTCTCATCTGGGGCCTGTTTATGTGGACAGAAATGGGATCCCTGGTACGTGTGACATCATCCCTCACAGGTCAACGTTACCGGGATATCCTGGACAACCATTTGTTCCCGTTTGTGCACCTTCAACATCCCACTGGGGACCTCATCCTGCAACAAGACAATGCACTGCGTCATCGCTCCCGAATTGTATCCAAATGGTTGGATGAACACTCCACCAACGTGACATCGCTTCTTTGTCCAGCTAGGTCACCTGACCTCAATCCCATCGAGCACATTTGGGATGCCATTAAGAGAGATGTTTGAGGCTGACCCCCTCCATCAAATCTTCGTGAACTGTGGGAGCTTATATATAATTCATGACTACGAAGCTTGCGGTGTTAAGATAGAATAATAATAACAACATTTCGCACAATAAAATGTTTATTATACATCGACTATAGTTTTGCAGAGCGATTGGCTCGGCTTCCTCAGGACGAATGGAGCGTTAACATTCAAATCATTGTGACATCATCAGAATTCTGACGGTCACGGGTTTTGGTGAGTTGTTTCCACGTGCTTGAAAGAAATGGAGTCGACGTCATGTCGTTGACAAACCGTGACAAGTTCCGGTATATGTGAAAAGCTTCTAATATATTAAGCTTGAAAGTCGAGTCCGGTTTATCAATAAGCGTAGCGTTTCCAAACAAAAAGTTATGGTTATTTTCGTGACAATGCTGAGCTATAGACGACTTCTTCAGTTCATAGTTCCGTACATATGTCTTGTGTTCCTTCACACGGAAGCTTAAAGCCCTGCGGGTCTGTCCTATATATGAAAGTCCACATTCACAAGGTATCTGATAAATTCTCCAGGAGTTTAAGTCTTCGATGTAGTCTTTTGATCCGTAAAAATTCATCTTGTTTATGGGTTTGAAAATAACTTTGAAATTGAAACTTTTAAGGATTTTTGAAATCGCGAAGCAAATCTGAGGAGCAAATGGGATAACTGCCCAATTCTTTTGTATTGGGAGGTCTATAGGCTTGAGCGTGCAGACAGGCTTTGGTTTTCTAAACTTTTGGACAGCTTTGTCTATAACGGAAGGGCTGTATCCTCTGTGTGCTGCAATTCGTTTAAGAAAATCAAGCTCTTTCTGTAAGGAATCCTCAGTTAAGCAGATATGTATTGCACGACATACGTATGTGAAGAAGGCCGAGATCTTTTGTTTCCACGGATGATTTGATTTTGCATGAGGGTAAGGAAACAGCAAATGGTTTTCGATAAACTGTTGTACTAAAGGATCCTTGAGAGCGTGACACAAGGACATCGAGGAATGGTAAGCAGCCATTATTCTCAGTCTCATATGTGAACTGTATATGGGGATCGATTGAATTGATAAGTTCAACTAATTTAGGTATTTCCGAGTTCATGCCATTCCAGAGAACAAAAGTATCATCTACATATCGAATCCACAGGTCAAATGTAACAAGCTGAAATAGTTGGTCTTCAAAGTGACGCATGTAGACTTCGCATAAAATAGGTGACAGTGGGCTACCCATTGCAAGGCCTTCGGTCTGTTGGAAAAATCTTCCACAAAAAGGAAACTGTTTTGTCTTACACAAATTTCCACTAGCCTCAAAAACTCTTCTGTTTCTGGTTGGCTAAAATTATGTTCTTTGAGACTTGACTTTAATGCTTGGAGAGCTCCATTAACTGGGATACTTGTGAACATGGATTTCACATCAAAGGATAACATGAACTGGTCGTTGAATGGATGTCGCTTTAGCCGATTGACAAAATCAATGGAATTTTTTACAGAAGTTGTGTTCGAAGAAGTCGTTAAAGTCAAAAGTTTCGAAGATAGAAATTTGGCCAACTTATGTGTAGCTGATCCTATATTGCTGACTATGGGACGAAAGGGGACACCAATCTTGTGTATCTTCGGAAGTGCATAAAAACGTGGACACAGGGAATATGAGGGCTTCAGATGATTTTTGAGCTTTGGTCAAGGGTTACACAACTTGTTACCACTTTCTGAACTATAAGGAAATAAAAAATGACCCATCGGAGAAACATTTAAAGGAAGTTCGGAAAGTGGTAACAAGTTGTGTAACCCTTGACCAAAGCTCAAAAAATCATCTGAAGCCCTCATATTCCCATTGTCCACGTTTTTATGCACTTCCGAAGATACACAAGATTGGTGTCCCCTTTCGTCCCATAGTCAGCAATATAGGATCAGCTACACATAAGTTGGCCAAATTTCTATCTTCGAAACTTTCGACTTTAACGACTTCTTCGAACACAACTTCTGTAAAAATTCCATTGATTTTGTCAATCGGCTAAAGCGACATCCATTCAACGACCAGTTCATGTTATCCTTCGATGTGAAATCCATGTTCACAAGTATCCCAGTTAATGGAGCTCTCCAAGCATTAAAGTCAAGTCTCAAAGAACATAATTTCAGCCAACCAGAAACAGAAGAGTTTTTGAGGCTAGTGGAAATTTGTGTAAGACAAAACAGTTTCCTTTTTTGTGGAAGATTTTTCCAACAGACCGAAGGCCTTGCAATGGGTAGCCCACTGTCACCTATTTTATGCGAAGTCTACATGCGTCACTTTGAAGACCAACTATTTCAGCTTGTTACATTTGACCTGTGGATTCGATATGTAGATGATACTTTTGTTCTCTGGAATGGCATGAACTCGGAAATACCTAAATTAGTTGAACTTATCAATTCAATCGATCCCCATATACAGTTCACATATGAGACTGAGAATAATGGCTGCTTACCATTCCTCGATGTCCTTGTGTCACGCTCTCAAGGATCCTTTAGTACAACAGTTTATCGAAAACCATTTGCTGTTTCCTTACCCCCTCATGCAAAATCAAATCATCCGTGGAAACAAAAGATCTCGGCCTTCTTCACATACGTATATCGTGCAATACATATCTGCTCAACTGAGGATTCCTTAAGAAAGAGCTTGATTTTCTTAAACGAATTGCAGCACACAGAGGATACAGCCCTTCCGTTATAGACAAAGCTGTCCAAAAGTTTAGAAAACCAAAGCCTGTCTGCACGCTCAAGCCTATAGACCTCCCAATACAAAAGAATTGGGCAGTTATCCCATTTGCTCCTCAGATTTGCTTCGCGATTTCAAAAATCCTTAAAAGTTTCAATTTCAAAGTTATTTTCAAACCCATAAACAAGATGAATTTTTACGGATCAAAAGACTACATCGAAGACTTAAACTCCTGGGGAATTTATCAGATACCTTGTGAATGTGGACTTTCATATATAGGACAGACCCGCAGGGCTTTAAGCTTCCGTGTGAAGGAACACAAGACATATGTACGGAACTATGAACTGAAGAAGTCGTCTATAGCTCAACATTGTCACGAAAATAACCATAACTTTTTGTTTGGAAACGCTACGCTTATTGATAAACCGGACTCGACTTTCAAGCTTAATATATTAGAAGCTTTCCACATATACCGGAACTCGTCACGGCTTGTCAACGACATGACGTCGACTCCATTTCTTTCAAGCGCGTGGAAACAACTCGCCAAAACCCGTGCCTGTCAGAATTCTGATGATGTCACAATGATTTGAATGTTTACGCTCCATTCGTCCTGAGGAAGCCGAGCCAATCGCTCTGCGAAACTATAGTCGATGTATAATAAACATTTTATTGTGCGAAACGTTGTTATTATTATTCTATCTGTGGGAACTTATTCAGGGATTGTGGATTCGTATGGCTTCCCAACGCTTCCGATGTCTTGTCGAGTCCATGCCGAAACGAATCGCCGCCGTCATCAGGACGAAAAGTGGTGCTACATGTTACTAGACAGGTATCTCTAATTCAATTGCTCTTCAGTGTATGTAGATATGTATGACCTGCAAATATATGTATGTAACGTTGATAACAGAAGAAGAGAGGAAAACATCAATTTTCCCTGCGAGACGCTACAAGAACCCCGCTATTAACGTGAAAGAAATGTTACAAGGAGGCAAGCCTCAAAAAGGTAAGTTGCTTTCATGTGTCAAAGCTTTGTTTTATATTTTGCAAATTGCATTGAAATTTACTATGCATTTAAAATTCTTATTGTGTTCTTCAGTATGTGCGTGTTACATCGTCGATGAAGTGGCAAAATTCCCCTGTGTAAAAGTTATAAAAAGCAAAGATAACACCATTTTGACATGGTGCTGAAGATTCCCTTTACCAGAGTCATCGATTCCCACACATATTGGTGGCAGGGAGGATAGATATCGACCTCCTTTAGTGAGGAAATCACATGCTGAAAGGAAAGGCAATCTTGGACTCGCTAGAACGTTCCTACATGATATAGTGACTACAACTGCTATGCCATTAAAAAAAGTGGTTGGAAATATGACATTCAAAAATCTTGCACTCCAGTGTTACATGAGATGAAAGAGATGACATCATGACTCCAAATTCCAAGGAAAGAAGTGATGTCGGTACAAGCAGACATCACAGGGAGCTAGAACAATGTGATGCAATCAATCCAAAAATTTTGAGCCATTCTTTTTCTTCACAGAAAGTAAAAAATTAAGACTATTCCAGGGACTCATAGGCATAGCAACTGGGAGGCACAAAGTGCACGTGTGCCCCCCCCCCCCCCCGGTGTGTGTGGATAATAACTAGTCGGTTGCCTTTTAAATGTTATAAAGTGTGACATACATCCAATGGAATGCTGCATAATAGTGATCATTGCTATGACTGCTTTCTAGCACTCATTCTATATGCAATAGCATGCAGTAATCTGATGATGGCTTTCATCATCAGATGACTACTTGAGGTGCTTTGAAATGCATGTTGTTGTTTTTCATCCTCATTATGGTGAATCAACCGAGCCTGGCATACTTTGTAGTTTGGGATATATTAGTCATGCAAAAAAACCTAAGTTACTAAACTAACGGCAATTCAATAGGAGCATTTCCAGATAAATGATTTCTGAAATTGTCCCGCCCACCCAAGGAAAACATCAGTTTACACTTATTTGTGCCCCCTTCTCCAACATTTTTGGTCACGCTACACCTATGCAGGGACGTTTCACAAAAATATGAAAAATAAAGGACTTTGCAAACCTGGAAAAAAGAGAAATCAAATTCCAAGACTTTTCCAGAGTAAAGCCTTATGTAAGTTGTTCAATTTTCTAGAGAAGGTGTGAACCCTGAGCTCAGCATGAAACCATGAAGAAATTAAACCATATGTTGAAAAACAGCATTTTCACTGTTTTCCATGTAGCCATCTCTTCAGAAAACTTGAACAGGAATCGAACACGCAACCCCTGATTTCTGTTCAAGCATGCTATACCATTACACCACCCACGACAATGAAGCTCCAAGCAACTGAAGCTAAGCTAAGCACAAATCAGAATAATGCTCACATTTATGCCGGTCAAAGCAATCCTGTGCTTCTTCACACTTTCAATAACCTATTTCTCATCCAGGTACAGACAAAGGTTATAAATCCTAAGTGCTTCGCAGAACAATGTAACGACCCTCATTACCTCTACATCTTTTTATAATATAATTGCAATCTAGCGAAAATCATCAAATATTTATTTGGTTTGTTCAACTGCAGACCAGATACTGCCGATTCTTCTTTATTTTGTTACGCCTCTAAGTAAACAGATTAGAAAACCATAATCACGCCGACCTACATGCAGAAAGAAAGAAGAGTCAAGTCTTTCTTAAACAGTAGAAAAACAAAGAGTTTAATGTACATTCACATAAAAAAAATAGTTGCACCCAGAAGGACGTGTCGGATTGCAATGCTATTTGGGAGGAAGGTAAAGGTTATCAGGAACAATAAATGTTTAAACATTGAGACTGATATGGGAAATATTTATTAAGCTACATGCCAATAAGTAGTGTCTCTTAGTATGGCATCGGGCCGCCATGTTTAATCACACAGCATGCCAGACATCCCAGCATGGAGTTGTACAGGTTCCTAATGGTTTTCTGCAGTAAGCCATCCCATGCAGCTTGAATCTTCTCACGCAGTTATTACAGATTGTGCTGTAGGAGTGGAGTGTGGATAGTGTGTCCAATAGCATCCCACACATTTTTAATCGGCGATAGGTCTGGCAATGCGGCTGGCTGACCATGGCAGAGTATCAGTGCCTTGAAGGCAAGCTCTTGAGACAGCAGCAGTATGTGGATGAACGCTGTCCTGTTTAAAAATTGCACCGGAGTGAGCGTTCAGAAAAAGTAGGGCCACTGGTTTCAGGACCTCGTTAATGTAACATTGGGCTGTCAAAGTGCCTGTAATGAACACCAACGGGGATCTGGTATCATAGGCAATTGCCCCTCACACCATGACACCAGGCCTTCTGGATGTGTGATACTCAACAAAAAACAGTTCATCTGAGTGCTGACTATGGTGCCTCCACACATGGACTTGGGGGTCGTCTCCTCCAAGACAAAATTGGGACATCACTGAAGACCACCCACTGCCATTCTGAGCGGCTCCCTGACAGTCTGGCACGACATCATTGCAGTCTTTGGCAACGATGCAATGGTGTTAAGGACAGTCGTTGTAATGGTCTGTGTGCGTGTAGTCTTACGTCGTGCAGCTGTCTGCCAATGGTGCTGGCACTAATCGGACAATACATGGAGGGCACCACTGCTCGCTGGATATCCGCAATCGAGGTTGTTGGGTCACTTCATGCATGTCGGACAACCTTATGGTCCTCTCTCTTTGTGGTTCGTCTAGGTCTCCCAGAGCCTTCCTGTCGCTGCTGTGTGCCTTGTTCTATCCACTGCCGCCAACAGTGTGCTATGGCATACTTGCCAACTTTGGAAAATGTGCATCAGTAAAACTTTTGTGCGAATGCAAAAGTTTTACTGATGGACTAGTTTTACTTACCACAAAACAAAACATAATTATATTAATAAATATACAGCAAAAATCTCTGCATATGCCACAATAACTAAACTATTATTATCTGTGTTTAAAATAATAATTTAAAAAACATAAAGTAAAATCTTAATTTTGTTCAATGTTAGCCTCGCAAACCTGTGGTGTTTCAATACCAAACTAAACATTTCCTCTAAAGAGGAAATATTCACTTTAAGAGTACCTACACATTGCATTCAAAACTGTATGTCACATACCTTCTAATCTTCATCTTGTATATCAGGATTATATATATTGTAATCACTTTCATGATTTCCATCACATGCTGCAGAAAATGGCCCTTCTTGTAAAAGTTTTACAACAGCAGAAGTTCAATCTAAAGCCATTTCGTGGACATTAGCTGTCGTTTTGGTCTTCCCACAGCCATAACGTTTGGTAGTTTCACCTTTCGGAAACATCTGCCGAAAAAGTGGACCAGCACGGAATGGCCCATTGTGTTCAATCAAAAAAGACGTAAACAACAATCCGGCACGAGTTACATTTCCTTGACTATTATCCGATGTTTTAAATTTTAAAAAACGTAGTGAATTTGGAATCAGTACACTTCACATTACCTTTGTGTTTGGGACCATTTACATGACCAAAATATTGTTTCTGCCTCCGTGGGCAATGTTAAAATCATTTTGGCAAATGTCGCAAAATGCAAATTTTACACCTTTATTAGATTTCCTGATACATTGGAACTTTGCGGTGTATGCTTCCTTAAAAGTTTGAAAATAACTTTGAGATGGTATAATCTTAGAACTGATCTTCATAGATTTGCATAAAAGCTAAACTAACAACTCGCTCCTCCCGGTAATTCAACTCTACAACAAAGAAACAACGCCACACACTAAAAACAACACACAAAAGAAAGTATTCTTTTGCTGCTACAACAGCATTGCTCAACACTGTGCATGCAGATTTTGCCCTTCTCTTTCATTGGCTGTGATTTCCCTCCCAAGAGAAGACCAATCAACTGCTGCGATGAACTAGCATCTACAGGGACTGAAATACCAAGGCCACTCAATCAGTGTTACCACTCGCTTCATCAAGTCGGGCCGTGGAATTACAAAATGTGATGGCTACCATCGCAGACTCTGCACATGTGTCTAGTGTCGGCAGCCGGCATGTCACTTGGGCACTCCCGTGGAGAGAGAGTACCGCATGACGTAACGAAGTCGGCGAGTCAAAGATGACATCATCGCGTGACACAGCGCTTGTAAGGTCCGGTAGAAAATCTAAGTGGATGGTTGCAGGGGTTGAAACATTTTGATTGAGCAATTGAATTATTAAAACATCCGTAAACAAAGATCTCTATCCGTACATCAGTAAAATTAAGCAGAAATCCGTAAATTTTACGAATAATTCGTAAAAGTTGGCAAGTATGCTATGGTGATATCCGCATGACCGATATGGCACACAATATGGCGATAAGACCTTTCCACTTCCTGGAGCCTGACGTGCGGCCCCTCTCGAACTCCTCCAACTGCTTGAATTGCTTCCGAACTTTTCTCCGAGGCATACTTCACTTGCAAAGGATGCAACCAACACAACAGCACGAGTCAGAATAAAATGGCAAGCACAGGCAACAGGACAACCATATATAGCCAGTCAGGCACAGCGCAAAGACCATTTCTTGGTAGCATCACATGTGCGGCTGAGCATGATACTTGAATCATTTGCACATCTCACGATGTCAAACTCCCCCTCCATTTCATTCCTGTAGGTTGCATATCTCATGGGTGTTTGAATGGGAGACTCGCACATCAGTATTCATCCGTCTTACTAAATTGAACTCCTCCATGTGCTTTAGCTCATCTACACCTGTAGTTCCACAACACGTCTTATGGCATAATAACTGGAGGCTTCTAAAACTTCCCATTTCCTACCATGCTTTAATTTAAGCCACTCTGTCCTCTCTCCAGGACAAAAACCTTTGCCTCACAAACCATGACTTTGACTGTGACTTTGCCTCACAAACCATGTGTTTTCTCCACAACTCAAGAATTCCTCCACTCCCTTACTAAACATGTTTCAGAATTAATCCCTAACTGGTTTTACTACATGTAAACATGCCCTTAAGTGGGTCCCTCCATTCACACACCCTGAAGAGTTAATCCCTGCCACGTCGGTACATTATTTTTGACATTCTAATCTCAACGACTATGCCAAGTGGCACGAACAAAGGAATCCCATGTGGGAATGAACATATTAATACACATTTAGAGGGTGAGTCAAAAGTTTTGCATTATTTTGATCACTTTATGATGAAAGCTGACTAGAATTCGAAGTATAGGCCATTGTGTTGCACCATCTTAAGCCATCTGTCTGCTAGTTCTTCGATCCCACGGTGGTACCAGTTCTTGTCCTTTAAGGCGAAAAACTCTTTCACCCCAGCTGCCACTTCCACCTGGTTGTTAAAGTGCTGCTAGTGAAGGAGATGGGCCATGGACCGGAACAAGTAATAATCCGATGGGGGCAAGGTCCGGACTATAAGCTGGGTGTGGCATCAGTTCGATGCCCTCAAGTTCTTGGAATTTTGCCAGGGCCGTTCACGCGGTACGAGGCCGAGCATTATCCTGCTCTAGGAGAGTGCGCATTCTGTTTACCAATGCCGAGTACTTCTCCTTCAAAACAGCATACATCTACTCCAGCTGTTCAGAGTAGAGGTTGGCGTAGATGGTTTGACCGTCTGGAACAAATTTGTAATGGATTATCCCCTTGAAGTTTCACCAGACGCGGAGCATCACCTTGTACTCGAAGTGCCCACGTTTGGCAATAGGTTCTGGAAGCTGGCCCAGGCTCAACCACAGCATTTGTGTGTTAGGATTACAGAAATAGGTCCACGTTTCATCGCACATAACAAATCTCTTGATGAAATGTACATCGCATGGGTTTTCTAGGAGTTTCGTACACATTTCCACTCAGAGGTTTGCTTCAGCTAGTGTCAGTTCATGAGGGACAATGCGGCAACTCCTGTAGACCTAGCCAAGGTCATGAAGGTGACAAACCACGGTGGTCTGTGATATGCCCAGCTCGCCTGATAATGTCTGAGTGTTGGTTGTCGGATTTGCCACTAATGCCTAGCACACAACCTTCGAATCCATGGTTTGCGGGCTACCTGACCTTGGCTGGTCATCAAGGTTTCTGTCACCAGAGCAAAATTTCTTGAACCATCTAGTTGTGGTGCTGTGGTTCATGGAACCTTTCCTTTCACATGGCAAATGTTTCGCGCTGCTTGAGTACCGTTATGGCTGAGTTCAAACTCGTAAAGAAAAAGTTTCCTAAATAGCCGGTTGTGGCTGCTCACCTTTTAGGTGTGCCAACCATAGACAGAACAATGACATGCAATGCTGTTGTTCACAGTAACAACTACTACTTTATATCCCTCTCAACTGACTGCAGTGCATGACTTGAACTAGTTTAAACACGTGACATATCAGTCGCAGCACATACCTTTATGCAAATATTGCAAAACTTTCGACTCACCCTATGTAATTAACATTTCTGAATGGGGTTAGAAAATCTTACAACTTCCCTGCCATTTGGACGAAAGTGCACATCTCTCATGTGACTTGAGTCAATGTAAAGAGTTTTCATTTTGTCAGGGGCACCTGAAAAAATGTTTTCCAGTTTTCACATAAATCTAATATGAGTACCAATGTTAGTCTCTGTATGTTTACATATAAATTCACACGACTATGCACCATTACTTCTTTTGAGTTCGTAATTGTATTTGGTTGTCAAGAAAAAGAGACATGTGCACTTAATTCTGTCTGTCCATACCACTTCAGAGCTTCTCTGCAGTTAACCTGATGCTCCTACCTGACAATTACAAAAAGAAAAGAAAAAAATCCATCATGACTGAAATTTAACTCTTCGGTTTAACCAAGATAAGGAGTCAAGAGTGTGGTATTACTTTGCCTGACCTTTGTTCTATATACAGTGGTGCAGCCCTGAAAAACAAAAATAATAATGGCTTGGCGCTTCGAAGACAGCCCAGGCATTCCACTCCAGGAGGTATTCGGGTTGGTGGGGTTGCAACAAACCTTTTAAATCGAGTATATATATATATATATATATATGTATTATATATTGCCTAGTACCCACTTCACTGGCTACTGCTGAGGTGATTTCAGTAAATAAAAGATATATGCACACACACACACACACACACACACAGAGAGAGAGAGAGAGAGAGAGAGAGAGAGAGAGAGAGAGAGAGAGAGAGAGAGAGAGAGAGAGAGAGAGAGAGAGAGAGAGAGAGAGAGAGAGAGAGAGAGAGAGAGAGAGAGAGAGAGAGAGAGAGAGAGAGAGAGAGAGAGAGAGAGAGAGAGAGAGAGAGAGAGAGAGAGAGAGAGAGAGAGAGAGAGAGAGAGAGAGAGAGAGAGAGAGAGAGAGAGAGAGAGAGAGAGAGAGAGAGAGAGAGAGAGAGAGAGAGAGAGAGAGAGAGAGAGAGAGAGAGAGAGAGAGAGAGAGAGAGAGAGAGAGAGAGAGAGAGAGAGAGAGAGAGAGAGAGAGAGAGAGAGAGAGAGAGAGAGAGAGAGAGAGAGAGAGAGAAGAAGAAAATTCTGTTAAGAATGTTGCAGCTGAAATACTTTGTGTTTCGGGCAACATTTTTTTACCATTTGATTAGTAAGAAACATCAGGGAGAAGTTACTTTCCACCACAACTACCGGAGTCATGCTAATAAGATTATTTGTTTTTAAAAAATGTCGATTTTGATGGCCAATGATTAAATAACTAAATTTTAAAAAGTTTGATTCAGTTAGGTAAAAAGTAGCCTGGCGCCACCAGATCTAAAAGTGACCTGGAGTTGCCAGGCTTTGATTGCACCCCTCCTTAAACTTTGAAGTTGTGAAATTTCTCTCTGTAACCTGGAATCCCCAGTTGCTATAGTCACTTCTCTGTCTGGCCCTCTTTGACAAGAAAGCCCTGTAGTAAACTTTTGATGGCCTTTCCCTGGGGAATGAATACTTACCCAATTTACCCAGTTGACCTGACCTACAAATTTCCATCCTTTTCTTACAATATGAACTACTAGTGTGATCCAACAATGTGTTATTTTTCTGCTTTTCCTTCCTGAAGGAACTGTTGTTTGACATCATTTCTGGCCTTAATGGCTTCTCCTCGGTGCCTGCTTTCATAACATCTAATCCTTGCCTGTTGTTTCTTACACATACTTCTTTGAAAGGAAAATTACTTTCTCAGGAAAATCCTGTTCGCATTTCAACAATTTGAACATGTTCAAATTATTGAAACATTCTATTGTCCAGTTTGCAGTTAGCTTCCTTGAAAAAGCCATCTGGTTGATGTGCGAAAGCTTGGAAAGTTTTATTTCTATTCTACATCAAGAGATTTTGGATCATTAATATAGTTATACTATTTTGAGTATAATTGGTGTACAGTTCCTACTTATAAATTAATGGAAGAGGTTTTTGGTATCATCCTGGGGAATAGCCTGCCAGGCTATTTCTATGCAAGACCAGAGTTTATTTGTGGTGACTGGTGAAAGAGCTTGATGGGCCAGTTGCTTAGCTACCATGTCCCAGACATGTTCGATCAGGGACATATCCAGAGAATGAGCAGGCCCGGGAAGAAGCAGTATCTTCCATGGATGTAAGAGGTCTTCGACATTCCCGGGCATATGTGGCCAAGTATTGCCCAGCTGGAATACAGCGCCAGGACAACTCTGAAGAAAGGATATCACCTCTGCCTCAAAAACATCTCTGATGTACATGTGTATTGCTGGCTGTTGAGGTTTTCTTAATTCATATCAGGCGAGATTGCAAATTGAACCCAATGGCGTGCCAAACCATGCCGCTTGGCATTGGGCTGGTATGACGCTGCAAGGTGCCATTCGCCACGATGTCTTCGAACATGCACGTGACTACATGGTGCATCAAGTTGAATAGTGACTCATCAGAAAGCAAGACCTGTTGCCAGTCAGTACGCCAATGCCTGTGTTTGAGAACCCATAGCAACCTAAGGCATCTATGGTTGAGGATAAAGGAATGTGAAGCAATAGACTACTAATGACCAGTCCTACGTTAAGAGATGACATCGAACTGTGAAGGACAAAGCCTTACCTGCAACAGTGTTTCACTGCTAACACCATGGATGTCGCTGTGCAATCAGTCACTGGCATATGGTAGAGGTGTCTGTCATCTTGTGCAGTAATGCGATTTTGTGGTCCATTTCAAGGATTTCTTGGCATCAAAATGTCATGTCCACTGACGCCACATTTGTATCACTGTACTGGCATTTTGTACCGTAAGGGTGGCAATTTTGTGGTAGGAAAATCCAGCTTCTGTTATCCCAACAATCCTTCCTCACTCAAAGTCTGTCAGGTGTTCATAATGCAACCTTTTTCAGCAACAGGACATAGCGAAACACAAGAAACACCCTTTCAACTCCATGTTGGCTCTTCACTGATGGCAACATCTTGTTTGAGCCAGGTCTTCATACCCAAGACTGGACAGTTCAGAGGGTGCTGCTCCGAAACCATGCGCACACTTCCACTGACATTTTAACCATTTGCATGTCCTAACCTGTTGTACATATCCTGTAAGTTTCAAGCTAAAATCAGCTGTCATTCATGGTGTTGCAATTTTCACAAACAGTAGTGTATGAAAGGGATGATACATTTACTCCAAACATTACGAAAGGTATACCAGTACCCAAGCTCCTCCAGTACTTACAGCAGAAGTTACACATCTAACTTAGAACATGAAATAGGGAAGAGCTCCAGGAGAGGATGGAACTACCATGGACATTATACAAGAAGCAAGTGGAGAAATAGAACTGTACTCGCTGAAGTTTTCACTAGATGTCTCAATGAAGGGAGGATTCTTGAGGATTGGAACAATACTACAATGATCCTGCTACATAAAAAGGGTGACATTGAGGATCTCAGGAACTACAGGCCCATTAGCTTCCTATCAGCGGTTTGAAAAATTTTCACTAAGGATCTTTCACATCGCCTGAACATTGAACATGGCTCAAACGAGAAAACAAGCTAGATTCAGGAGTAGCAACAGCACTACAGATCACATCCATGTACTGAGAGAACTAATTGAAAGAATGAAGGCATGTGAACTCTCATTATGTATGGCTTTTACTGATTAAGAAAATAGCCTTTGATTCCATGAAACAATCAGCAGTTACAGTGGCTTTGAAATCTGGCTGTAGGGAAGATGCGTACATTAGCACTATTATTAATAACATCTATGAAAATGCAAGTGCAAAGGTTTGGCTATTTGAGGATATAGCACCAATAAAAATTTTAAATAGAGTGAGACAAGGTGGTACCATATCGCCCAAACTCTTCAGCGCCAAATTGAAAAATGTCTTGCTATCACTGAACTGGGAAAACAAGAGGATCAAGATTAATTGAGATTACTTAACTCACCTTTGTTTTGCTGATGATGTAGTCATATTTGCAAATACCATTTCAAAGCTGCGGAGTACAATTCAGGAACTTGCTGACAAGTGTAAAGAAGTTGGATTAAAAATGAACTTTCAGAAAGCAAAACTGAGGTACAACGTTGTTGCGGGAAATGAGGATTTAGCGATTGATGGGGAACAGCTAGAGATAACTGATACCTACATTTACCTTGGACAACAGATATCAAGCAAGGGGCACAATAACGAAGAAATCAATTGGCGTGTAAAACTTGGTTAGAGAGTTTTTGGAAGAAACAGTATAATTTTCAAGAGCTACTAATATGCCATTATGTCTTAAAAGAAAAGTGTTTAATCAATGCATCCTTCTAGTGCTTACATACGGAGCAGAGATGTGGATCTTAACTAAAAAAAAACAATACAAAGACTACAAATGAAAGAAGCATGGAGAGTTGAATGCTTGGTGTAACCAAAAAATATAAGAAGAGTGCATGCATAAGGAAAATGACAAGGGTGAAGAACAATATGATCAGAGTAAAATCCCTGAAATGACAATGGGCTGGGCATATTTCCAAAAAAACAGACCACCAATGGATGACCAAAATTTTACACTGGATACCAAGCGACAGGAAAAGACCCAGAAGAAGACCACATGGGAGGTGGATGGATGGTTGAAATTCAAAAGCATGTCTGAGTGACATGGAGGAGCCTGGCACAAGACAGATCATTTGGAAGAAACTTGTGGAGATCTTCATGCAGCAATGGTTTGATAATGGTTAACAATGATATATATAGAGTATATATATATATGTAAGGTCAGGTGATGCGTAACATCACAGCCTCTCCTTGACAAATGTCAACCCCGCCTTCTTGTGGTGCATCCTGTTCCCACTAAAGTGGCTCTGACGACCGCCAATAGCGGTATAACTATACCATCGGGATTAGAGGAAATTCTATCCCACACTCACCAACCCGCTTGGCCAGCGTGGTGAGTTATGGCCAAACCCCTCCAAAATGATTCCAGAACTTAAATCTTGGCCCTCAGTCTCCGGCAGCTGGAATGTACCTGGCCAAGGCAGCGGCCAGTGCGACATGAAGGCAGAGGGTGCTAAGAATCCCCGGAGGACCGGACTAGGCTGCCATCTGATGCTGACCTTGGCTACGTACAATGGACGCTCCCTATCTTCTGATTCAAGGCTTCTTGAATTGGAAGAGGAACTACAAAGGATCAAGTGGGACATCGTGGGGCTAAGTGAGGTAAGGAGAAAAGGAGAAGATCTCATTGAACTGAAAAGTGGACATCTCTTCTACTATCGTGGGACAGATACTGGCAGAACTAGTGGTGTTGGATTTATAATAAACAAGAAACTGAAGGATAAAGTTGTAGAAGTTGAAAGTTCCTCTGAAAGAGCTGCACGACTTGTTATCCAACTCTCGAAAAGATACCAGGCTCAGATTATTCAAACTTATGCACCCACCACAAGTCATCCTGAAGAAGAAATTGAAGAATTTTATGAGGAAATTTGTCATCTAAATAATAAAGGTAAGCAGCACTTGAAAATAATTATGGGAGATTTCAATGCAAAAATAGGGCAACGGCAACAGAATGAAACTTCAGTAGGTAAATTCGGTCACGGCAACAGAAACCAGCGTGGAAATACTCTCGTTGAGTTTGCAGAGGCAGAAGGGTTTTTCATCTTGAACTGATTCTTCAAGAAAAAGCCACACAGGAAATGGACATGGAGACATCCAAATGGGACGACAAGTGAAATTGATTTTATTATGTGTAACAAAAAATTCGTCATAGAAGACTGCAATGTGATAAACAAGTTCAACACAGGTAGTGACCATAGATTGGTGAGATGTAAGATGCACCTCAACACTAAACTTGAACGTGGCAAGCTCATAAGACAAACCAAATCTATTGACATAACCAACCTTAAAAAACACCATAATACCTTCAAGTTGGAACTGAAGAACAGGTTCTCTGCTTTACAAGGCTGAACATCGGAAGAAGTGGACATCTCTGAAGTTAACAGAAAAGTAACCAAAGCTCTTATGGAAACAGCAACAAAATTAGCTGGGTCTAAAAACAAGTTGCATGTAAATAAATTATCAGGAAAAACGAAAATGTTGATGCAAAAAAGAAGAGAGATGAGGACAACTAAAGAAGATGTGACTTCCAAAGTGGAATATATAGAGCTATGCAAGACAGTAAGAAAAAGTATCACTGAAGACGTAAGAAAATTCAACTGTGAACTAGTGAGGAAAGCAATTGAAAACAACCAAAGCCTAAAGATAGCAAAGGGACATCTCAGTAAGGGAAGAAAACAGATTATGGCACTGAGAAAAGAAGATGGTTCTGTAACAAGAAATAGAGGCGAAATTTTGACAAGAGTGAAAGATTTCTACTCCAAATTATATGAAAGGGATGATACATGCACTCCAGACATCATGAAAGATACCAGTACCAGAGTTCCTCCAGTCCCTCCAGCAGAAGTTGCACATGCTATCAAGAACATGAAGCGGGGAAAAGCTCCAGGAGAAGATGGAATTACTGTAGACATCATACAAGAAGCAAGTGGAGAAATCGAAACAGTACTCGCCCAAATTTTCACTCGTTGCCTTAATGAAGGAAAGATTCCTGAGGATTAGAACACCACTACAATGATCCTGCTACATAAGAAAGGTGACATTGAGGATCTCGGAAACTACAGACCTATCAGCCTCCTATCAGTAGTTTATAAAATCTTCACTAAAGTTCTTTCACACCGCTTGAAGGTAACACTGGACATGGCTCAACCGAGAGAACAAGCTGGATTCAGGAGTGGCTACAGCACAATAGATCATATCCACATGCTGAGAGAACTAATTGAAAGAGCAAGGGAATATGAACTTCCATTGTGCATGGCTTTTATCGATTATGAAAAAGCCTTTGATTCAGTGAAACCATGAGCAGTTACAATGGCTCTGAAAACCTGCGGTATTGAAGATGCATACATTAATATTATTAATAACATCTATGAAAATGCAAGTGCAAAGATTAGGCTGTTTGAAAATACAACACACATAAAAATTGGAAAGGGAGTGAGACAAGGTGACACCATATCTCCGAAGCTCTTTAATGCCACATTGGAGGGTGTTTTTCAGTCGCTGAGCTGGGAAAACAAGGGGATAAAGATTAATGGAGATTATCTAACCCACCTTCGTTTTGCTGATGACGTAGTCATTTTTGCAACTACCCCATCAGAGCTGCTGAGTATGATCCAGGAACTTGCTGACAAGAGTAAAGAAGTGGGATTAAAAATGAACTTTCAGAAAACAAAATTGATGTTCAATGCTTTTACAAGAAATGAAGATTTATCGATTGATGGAGAAAAGCTGGAGATAACAGACACGTACGTTTATCTTGGACAGCAGATATCAAGTGAGGGTTACATTGATGAAGAAATTAATCGGCGTACAAAACTTGCCTGGAGAGCTTTTGGAAGAAACAGCATAATTTTCAAGAGCAATATGCCATTATGTCTTAAAAGAAAAGTGTTTGATCAATGCATCCTTCCAGTGCTTACGTATGGTGCAGAGACGTGGACCTTAACTAAAAGAGACATACAAAGGCTGCAGACAACTCAAAGCAGCATGGAGAGGTGCATACTTGGTGTAACCAGGAGAGATAAGAAGAGGAACTCGTGGATCCGAAAAATGACAGGAGTGGAAGACATCATGATCAGAGTTAAATCCCTGAAATGGCAATGGGCTGGACATACTGCCAGAAGGACAGATCATCGATGGACAGCCGAAATTTTAGATTGGATTCCAAGGGACAGGAAAAGACCCAGAAGAAGACCACATGGGAGATGGGTGGATGAAATTCGAAAGTATGCAGGGGTGACATGGAGGAGACTGGCACAAGACAGACCGTTGTGGAGGAAACTTGGGGAGACCTTCGTCCAGCAGTGGATTGATAATGGTTGACAATGATGATGATTTAGTATTTAATGAATTTCGGCAATTGTTTTGCAAACATATACCACTTTCAGACAACAGTGAATGAGAACAGGGAGTTTGTTCCATGCTTACATACAGCGCATAAGGACAAGAAAATTTTTCTTTGAAAAATATGCGTAGTCAATTAAGCCATACAGAAGTAACATAACTTCAATTCTGTAATATACTGCCTTTGAAATCCTGGCTAGGACAAACAAAAATAAGGGGGCTAATTGCCAAAAATAGTTTTAATTAATTTATTCTGAAATTTATAACTTCCCCTCATACTGGGATTTTTCCCATTTTTTTTTCTTTTACTTTTTTTTTTAAAGGGAGAATACAAAAAACCTAAACTACAGAAGAAACAACACCCAAGAACAGGGCTCCCTTCTTTTTCTCCCACAAAAAATAAGCACTTTTTAAAAAAAAAAGGACTTTTAAGTACCCTCCCATTTTTTTTAAGACATAATCAATAGCATATGTAAGAATGACATCAACATGTGTACAAATATACTTACTTTTTACATATGAATTAACTACACAAATTGAAGTATACTGATGAAGTTTGCAATATTTTAAGTTTGTGGATGTAATAAATTAGAATGTATGCAATTTAAAAGAGAATCCTACTGGTCAAATCAGTTTTCCTATCTGAGAGAATAATTACATATACAATAATGAGCATGCAAATCAACTCATGATTATCTTATGGTTTAAATGCAAAACCAAAGTCAAAATTATGAGTTCAAAATTTTAATTTTGCACTTAATTTTCTCATGATATAAGATTTGCATATACAAAAAGGGGAAATACAAAAATAAACCATCAATACCAAGAGATGGGTGATGTTGCTCCTCAGGTGGAACATGCTGGATGTTTAGACCCTGGTCTTTCACCTTTTTCAGCAAATTACTTATCTCACACAGTCCCATGCTCTCCCACAGGCTTTCAGCTGACATCATCATCAACACAGCTAACCAGCAGCAGAAGTTTCAGGCATTACATCAGTAACTTCAAGATTTTGTGCAGTCAGTTAGAAAAAATAAGTACTTTTTAGGGATTTTCACAATTTTTGGCAAAAAATAAGCACTTCTAAGGATCGTGGGAACCCTGATAAAGACTAACCATCCAACAATCAGGTGATACAAGAGTTTTTGAAAGCTATGAACAGCGATATCCTAGTATGTAAACCAATATCATCAGTGTTTTCTCTTTTTTAACAAACATAAATAATTATTTAATAACAAGGAACTGTACACCAATTACACTTAAAACAGTATACCTATATTAGTAATCCGAATTTCTAGGCATAGATTATAAATCAAAGTTTACAAGCTTTTGCACATCAACCAGATGGCTTATCTGGTTGATGTGTGAAAGCTTGGAAACTGTTTTATAATCTATGCCAAGAAATTCAGATTACTAGTATAGTTATACTATTTTAAGTAAAAATAAATAATTATGTTACAATAAAAAAATTACTATCCACTACAAGCACAATTTCAAAATTTAGCCACTCTAGTATAATCAGTTTTGAATACATATGAAAACTGACACACCACATGGCTGAACATACATTAAAAGAAATACACTAACACATTTTTTAAGAAACAAGAAAACTCATGGCTATCACCAGCGTTATTGAAACGTTAATTTCTCATATGTATACACACTATATTGACAAAAGTCCCCAGACACCTAGAAGAGAAACACAACATAGCATTTATTGACAATATTAGTACGGTGTTGGTCCACCTTTGGTCTAAATGCATGCACTGACCCTTCAAGACAGGCTTTTGACAAGGTTTTGGAACACAGCAACAGGTATGAGCTTTCATTCAGTACCTAATGCTGCCACTAACTGTTGCTTAGTAGTAGGCCTTGGTTCCGAACTTCTTATGCGGCGCTCTAATTCATCCTATAGGTGCTCTATGGGATTAAGATCAGGGCTCTGTGCTGGCCAGTCCACACAAGATACGGAATTATCATCAAACCACACTGTAACAGTCCTTGCTTTATGACTCCGTGCATTATGCTGCTGGTACCAACAAGGCTCGGTTCCATATTATTGCCACAGAGTTGGTACGGCATAATTGTCCAGAATATCAAGGCAGATGTGCTGGTTAACAGGATAATCAATGAGCCGGGACTATACCATGAAAAACACCCCCACACAAGTACACTGCCAGCTCCAAACTTGACCGTAGGAACAGTACACTGTGGTAAATAGTGTTATCCCGGCTGCCGCCATACCCACACACGGCCATTAGACTTATGGATCATGTATCTGGATTCATCAATCCATAGGACCCGTTTACATTGATCTATGGTTCACGATAAATGTTCTTTACACCATGATAAATGACTAGTAGTATTCCGAGTGGAGGTGAAAGGCTTATGAGCAGCCGCACGACCACAGTAACCCATGGAATGAAGTTCTCTGTGAATGGTACACGTACATACCAAGGTTCCAGCATTTTTACTCACCTGTACACTGAGGTCTTGTGCAGTACTCTGTCGATTAGCTGTAACGACTCTCCTGAGGCTTTGACGTCCTCTATCACTGATTTTCTTTGGTCTGATGGTACGTTTTGCTGCTTTAGACACGCCATGTGTCTTCCACTTATTCAGTACATCCAAAACAGTTGACTTGGGTATGTTTAAACGTCTCTCGGTTTCTCTTATGGACAACCCACTAATATAACACCCAACAATCTTTCCTTTCTCAAAGTCAGTTCTCTCCCGCCACAACATTTTCACTCAACCTCACAGTGCGATATGATCGCAGTCAGCTGCAGAGCTTGTTTTTAAGCGAATGGTTAGGCAAAAACTTGAAAAAAGCCATGGCAACCGCTAATGCTGGGCGATATATCGATACATCACAAAAACCCGATGTGTATTTTTCATCGATGTTACGGTTTTTCAACTGACGAAACTGTGGTACGTCGCGAAGGTGATTACCGCGATGCGTCATGAGAAGACCGATGTAGATGTCATTACACAATCGAATCCACATACTGCCACCACCAGGCACAGATCATCATCACATGTTTGACGAGCATTTCAAATGTACACGCTGATTTGCCGCCTCATTGGTCCGCATCACTTCAGTGTGGCCCAATGTGATAACGAATATGAGAAACCTCCGATGTTACACGTACGAGTCTATAGGCAATTCGTACGCTGAGATTGGATGATCTCGTGATGTGTTGTTGAGACGGTACATTGGGAAATTTTCATGGCTACTGGTGAAACATCAGATGTTCTCACGAAAACGAAATTAGAAAAGTGCCAGATTTCTGAAGTTGCTGGTTTTCTGGATGCCGGATTTTCAAGGTTTTACTGTATACGTATAAAGTGTTTTATGTGAAGATCAGATATGGAAATCGAAAACTAAATGCAGAAATAAAATATACTAACTGCATGTTTATTTGTTTAAACATCATATATGGTATGCTTCCAAAACATAATTCACAAACAAAATTACAATAAAAAAAAAAAGTAAAAACTTAGTTCTAGAGCATATGAAGACACATTAATCTCACTACGATAATTTAGGTATTTGAGGCTTACATCGTATGACTCACCCTTTGCAAAAGTTACTATTTAGCACTAGGGGATAAAAGATCTTCCAAAATGATTCACACTGAATGTTTGTTCACTTGGTTTTCTTTCACACTGTCATAAAATACTTCATAACATTTCAAATTACTTAAAGGAAGAGAAAACTCATTTTGGGCATTTTTTTTTTCCGCGCGAAAATGTAATGTGGAAAAAGACATGAAAAATGATGCAATCAAAAATGCTTTATCGTAAGTAGTTCTCCCACTAGAGCATTTTTTAAAACCAACAGTGACGTCACACTAGACAAGAGACCAGACGCTCAGAGTGCGTTGTGCTCCAGTCGATGCTGTTTAGCGTTCTGTGCAGTAAAGTCGATCCCATCAATCTGTAAAATGGCTAGTGTAAATCCTTATTAATTTTTTTTTTCATTGGAAGTTTAACGACCACCGTGAGCAACTCAATGTGCTATAAGCAGTTACCCGTCCCTAATTTAGGGTCACTGGTTTCAGGGAAGGAGAGAGCCAGTGCCGTAAGACAAACACAACATCCATGCCTCACCTGGATCCATACCCCTTTTGGACGAATGATCAGAGGCCATCGCTTAGACCACTGCGCCACCGGGGCGGCTCCTTATTCATTTGAAGAACAATATTCTGCCGGTACAGTACGAATGTTTAACAAGGAATTCGAAAACAAATTCGAGGGTAGAAAAGGTAATCTTAACTGGTGCCAACATGATAACTGCGAGAGAATGTCAACAGACGCTGAGTGTTTGTGCTGCAACGAAAGTGATCGGATGATGAAAATAAAAGGTAGTGTCCAGTGTATAATAAACCACAAATCATTCGACAGTGTTGTTTTAAACATCCACACCTTACAGGCAAGTCGTTATCAAATGATTCTTCGGGCAGAAAAAATGAGAACAAAAAATATGAACTTGTATGTAACAAACTATGGAGACACGTTGCATACAAACAATTTGCATATTGGGTGAATTCCTGAATACCTGTAGGGAGAAAAATCAGAAAAGTAATCCCTTCCTGTGTTGTGAATAAAATTAGAGAATATTTTCCTGAATCTAATGACCAGTATTCGGGTTTTGTTTGTTACCCTGGAAATGACCCAGACTGTTTCGATTAACTTCTACTGTCACTAAAGATTTAAGATTTGTCAGCTGCTGTCTATATACGAGTATATAAAGGTATTTTCCATTGAACTAAGGACATTTTTTTTTTTTTTTTTGGTTTCTCCTATTGTCACGAAAGAAACAACTTTATGAGTATTTCTCGTCCCACAAGTGCAAAGCCATTATGACTCACCCCCCCCCACACACACACACACACAAAATTAAAAAAATTAAAAATACTGCAATAGTTGAACATGATATATAGTTCTAGAAATAACATTTAGATAAAAGGCAGTTTATCTAACTGTTATTTCTACTGTTATTACTGTATGGCAGGTTAGTCACAGATATAAATTTTTCTACCAGCAGTTCAGCATCTCCATTACACATTTGAGCTGACCACCATAAATGGTTGGTTATACTGGACCGCCATGCTTCTAGTAAAGAAGCATTCAGAAGATTTCTTTTCAGCAGCTTTTAGATTTTTACTCAAACTTTTGGCCATGTGCCACACATCAAACTGATGATCAATGTGGGGATGTTTTTTCTTCATGAGGGTATGAATGCTTCTATGTCTATCTGACCAAAAAAAAAAAACTGATATCTTTATTTCTTCATAGAGGCCTGAGAGTAATAAATCGCACACATTCTTTTCTAAGTCCCCATCAAAAACACCTTTTTGGACAACAATACAAACAATATTTCCCTTACGAATATCCATAATGGAATATGTACAGTATTTGGCGCAAAAACCTGGCAAATCAAACTGTCTATCTCCGCTCACCCAAATTTCGGGATCGCATAATTTTAAATCATCAGTAATTCTTTTCATATCGTGCCATGTAAACTTGCTTATTGACCCAACTAAAAATGTCACCACTTTCTAAAAACTAGTGCTACTGAATGATTGTAAACCAAGGGTTTCAACGAAATCCGTAAAATGCTTAAAATTCATTCCAGTTGTGTAAATCGCAGCAGAAAGTTTGATGACTAATGAACAGGATACAGGCAACACAAGGAGAGAAATTTGACACTAATTACCTCATACTTTCCCTCACAACCCCTACCGCGCCAAGTACACAGATGCCGCTGGTGCGAGAAGTGGTCTGACTGACATCTTGTCTAGTGTGACGTCATCACCAAAAACTTTGTCAGCTGTTTACTCAACTCCCAATGGCCATAGGGAAACAACAAATTTCGGCTTTATGAGCATCACCTCGTCGCCCGCATAACATGACAGCAAAAATTCGTATTTTCAAGTACCTTTTTTTTAAGTTTACTGTTCCTTTAAGCTCGATCCTTTAAATACCATTCCCTAACAAAACTGAAAATGACAATTATGTGTATTAAGTTTATAACTTGCTACAAAATATCTTACAGCTACAGTGTTAAGAAATCAGCAATCTCTTCATAACCATCAAGGGTATGAATGTCCCAAACGTAGTGGTCCACCTCATTGTTTAACTCAACAATACCGTGGAAAGCAAGGGACCATAAGGTATGAACATAACTGACTTCATTATGAAAATTATTACATAACTTTTCAAGTAAATATGTCAGAAATGCTCTGAGATTACTGTTGAAAACCATTCAATTAAATTCATCACAAAATTTTCAAGCATTCCATTTTGAACATCTCATTACAGACAATTTTCAGTTTTGTGAAAATGTTGCACATGCTGATAATGAAATGTTAAATGAATTTCAAATAGTTCAAATAGAATTTTAAAAACATAGAAACAAAAACTGCCAAAAGTACAAAAGGAATACATAAATAGATCCATTTAAACAGCAACCAAATGGATAATTGTTTCTTTCGATTTTTTCTTTTTTTAATCGATCTGTACCTTTTTTTTTTGTTTTTCTTCAAACTGATACACTGAGTAAATAAACAAATACATCGCTCTTAACCACGTTCTAGAAACACACAGCAACCGAAAAATTGTTTTTTCAGCCGCCGCTGTGGAATTGAACCAACAGAACTCTCGATATCTAGCCGAGTGCGTTACATATACGCCACGGTGGCCAACAATCCACAGTGCTATGTGTATTTTTTAGTCAGCTTCTGACATCATAAATCCGTAAGATGGGCTCAGCTACTGAGACGTCTCTATCTGGTGGGCATTAACGGCACAGGCTATATATATATATATTATAGCAGTTAAATCCAAAGGGCGAGATGCAAGTTGAAAATACTCCAAATATGCGGCAACAGTAAATAAACAAATACATCGCTCTTAACCATGTTCTAGAAACACACAGCAACCGAAAAATTGTTTTTTCAGCCGCCGCTGTGGAATTAAACCAACAGAACTCTTGATATCTAGCCGAGTGCGTTACATATACGCCACGGTGGCCAACAATCCACGGTGCTATGTGTATTTTTAAGTCAGCTTCTGACATCATAAATCCTTAAGATGGGCTCAGCTACTGAGACGTCTCCATCTGGTGGGCATTAACGGCACAGGCTATATATATATTATAGCAGTTTTATGAGATTTTATAAAATATCAACAAATTTATCTCATTATTATGAATTTCATATCCAATGTTTCTTGACCATGCAATGAGAGTCAAGTTTAAAAGTATTTGTTTCAGCATCACACTGCATATAAACAACATTTGCTTTTAATTGTTTTGCTCCTAGAATAAGTTTTATACAAAGGTCTTTAAGTAATTCTAATAGAATTTGAGAACATCCAAGATATAGATGGCCACAATCTATTCAAAATACCCCAGTCCCCAAAACATTCAATCACTGCATATGTATAAATGTTCTAGTGGTGTGCTATTTTGAAAGTATTGCAGTATCTTTCATTAAGATCCATATGGATTCATATTCTACAGCAATGTTCTTCCTAAAATAGTGGGCCTGTGTTACTAAAATCTGATGTTGTACACCATGTGCCAATATTCTGTTATGTGAACATTTGATATAATAAACAATTATTTCCTGACCAATGGGTACGGATGAGAAGTGTGTGTTAGAGAGAGAAGGTACAGTTGCAGTGGTACCTATGCCTTGCTGTACCAGTTATTTTGTTCCTAATACACACTCTGATTTTTTGGGTGGGTGGGGGGGACAACCCTCACTAGCAACACACCATACATGCAATCGGCCCCCATCTGAAAATTCGTGCATCTACAAAGCTGAAACTAGGCTTTGTCCATAAAAGAAAACATTATTCAAAGCATGTTATATCAAGGATAAAGGTTTTGAACTATCTACATGACTGAAGCCTTATGTATCCTCCAGCTTAAAATGGCATTCAGGATTCAAGGACTCGTAACCCAAGAGCATGAAAACGTGCATGTTGACACATCATATCATTTCAGAGCATGTTTTCCCAAGGTGAATCATAAAACAGGTGAAGTGACAGAATGGCAAAAAGAAAGTGCTGAAAAGGATGAAATGATGTTGCTGCTAAAGCTGGAAATACACCATGGCAAGTAATTTTATGGAATGGAAGAAAATTCCCTTGCAACTGCATGTTCAATTTTTTAAAATACTGATAACTCTGTTGTCAAACACGATTAAAAACATATGCAGACACATACTTTACATGCTAAAAACTCTTCACTACTAAAAGCACTCAATTAAAAGTATGAGATCTTTCGAAGCTGCACCAGCTTCATCATCAGATGGGAATTACATTAAAGCATGGCGTGGACAGATCTTATATAATGTCCGAATGACATAAAAGGACACTTGTGCAAAGTTCATAGTGCCATAGCCGGAAGAATAGCACAGTTATGGTTGATCGTGAGTAGACAACATTGGGGATGTGACGAAGAGAACTTGTCATTACATTTATCCATGGTTGGGGGATAACTGGGGGCATATAATCATTACAGCATAATGTCCCGTAACAATGAATAAATAAGCTTTCAGTAAGAAGCAGGAAGGTTTTCTTACCTGGTGTAGCTAACATCCTGGCTTCCTTCCAAAGAGGAAATGTGATCCATTATTTGTGAGTCTGGAAAGCGCAGTTGACATAGCTCCAGTCCTAGTATTAAAAACATGTTCCTCGAGTCTTTTCCCCAAGGAACGTTTAGTGGATCTTATGTATACTGAGTCTTGTTCTTCTGGATCAGAAGCCTTTAACGGAATACAATATACTCCAAACTTATGTTCTAGTTCAGCAGGGTCCCGATCAGTTTTAATTAATGGCATAATATTTCTAGTTTTTATGCCAAAGTCCAAATTATGTTGCTTGCAAATATTTTTTAGGATATTGGCGACTTTTGGTAAAAAAAGCATCGATCCAACAAACTGTGTAGCACGTACCTCTCGAGGTAAGGTTGAAAAGTTTGTGTTCCGTAATTTCCTGTAGATTTTATGGACCTCAATTCTCCATAGCCATATGTTCCAGTCATTCTCTTAATCCTCTGAACTTCCAAAAAACACAGTCTGGGGTTCGAAGAATGAGTAATGGCCTGCTGTAGTAGGAAACGAATAGCAGTGTTTATAATTTACAGGATGAGAAGAAGTCATCGGTATAATGTTAGTGGTTGAGGTAGGTTTACGGTAGACCAAGAACTGCAAGACATTGGAATTAGGATTTCTTTCCAGAAGAATATCCAAGAAAGGTAAGCGGTGATTATCCTCCAGCTCCATAGTGAAGTCAAGGGACTGATGTTGGGCGGACATTTGTTCTGTAAACAAGACTAAGTCCTCCGAAGGGCTACTCGTCTACTCACGATAAACCATAACTAAGTCCTACTGGTCTACTCACGATCAACCATAACTGTGCCATTCTTCCGGCTATGGCACTGTGAACTTTGTACAAGTGTCCCTTTACGTCATTCGGACATTATTTAAGATCTGTCCGTGCCATGTTTTAAAGTAATTCCCATCTGATGATGAAGCCGGTGCAGCTTTCAAAGATCTCATGCTTTTAATTGAGTGCTTTTAGTAGTAAAGAGTTTTTAACATGTAGAGTATGTGTCTGCATATGTTTTTAATCGTGCATGATGACAGAGTTATCAGTATTTTAAGTTTTTAACACAAACCGTCGTCATTTAACTGAATTTTCACTTATTTTATTTTATTTTATTTCATTTTATTTTTAGAAAATTTACTTGCAACTAACTATGTTCACTTTTCTCTCACTCTCTTGTTTTGCAGTTTAATGATGATTGTGACAATTGTATAGGCAATAGGCAGTCAGCCATTCCTAGTTTAGGGCTACTGGTTCCAGAGAAAACAAGTTAGTAAAATCATGCAATGCATTGATTATGATACGCTTTCCAATAACCAGAAATCATTACTCAAGTTATTACTCAAGTTATGATGATAATGGCTGTAGAATAAATCTTGCTCCTATGACCTGACCTTTGACCCCATTTTGATGATATTCAACAGAACTGGTGAAGTATACTTCCGGAACATGATAAAGTTTTGTCACAATCGAAGCCTTTTTACGTAATAAGTTATAACGCATAAGGGTAATGGAATGGATCCCGATCCTATGTCCTGACCTTTGACCCCATTTTCAATAGAGTTCTTCCCCAACCAGATACTAAAATTTCATCGAAATCGAACCATTTTTACGCAAGTTATGACACATAAGGGCAATGGAATGCATCCCGCTCCTATATCCTGACCTTTGACCCCACTTCACCCATTTTAAACAGGGTTCATCCCCAAGTGGTCCCCTACGACAAACTAAAATTTCATTGAAATTGAACCATATTTACACAAGTTATGATTTATAAGAGCAATGGAATGTATCCCGCTCCTATGTCCTGCCCTTTGACCCCACTTCACCCATTTTCAATAGGGTTCATCCCCAGGTGATCCCCTACCTCATACTAAAATTTCATTGAAATCGAACTATGGTTACGCAAGTTATGACGCATAAGGGCAATGGAATGGATCCCATTCCTGTGTTGTGACCCCATTAATCCTATTTTTCAATAGGGTTTGTCTCCAGATGGTCTCCTACCACATACTAAAATTTCATTGAAATCGAACCATATTTACGCACGTTATGATGCATAAGGGCAATGGAATGGATCCTGCTCCTATGTCGTGACCTTTGACCCCATTAAACCCATTTTCAATAGGGTTCGTCCCCATGTGGTCCCCTAACACATACTAAAATTTCATCGAAATTGAACCACTTTTACGTGAGTTATTGTGCAGACAGACGGACGGACGGACAAAGCTGGAGCATATACGCTTCTTCAACCTACGGTTGGAAAGCGTAAAAGGAACCAGTGCCATCAGACAAATGCACAATCCATATTCCTCACCTAACATTAAAGCTTAGGCCCACCTCAGATGAACAATCAGAAGCCAGCACCTGACTATTTGACCAATGGGGTGGTGATCAGTTTTCTATTTTTGTTTTTAAATTTGCCATTTTGTTATGTTATATGTATTTTTGGTGCTCCTTGTTTTGACACAGCACTGGTTCATAACATATTTTTTTCTGTCTAGACTGTCAATGTTTTTAAGTATACTATGATATGAAATAAAATTAAATGACTCTCACAATATATCTAATATTGAAATAAAATAAACTTACTACATGCTTACTGATTCTCAAATGACTTCCCAAAACCACATTCTCAATGGTGACGGATCACTTCGTCCAGTTCATTTCGTCCAACGTTCACTTTGTCCACTGTTCACTTCGTCCAGTTCATTTCGTCCAACGTTCACTTTGTCCACTGTTCACTTCGTCCGCTGTTTTCTTAGTCCAATGTTCACTTTGTCCACTGTTCATTTCGTCCGCTGCTCATTTCGTCCTCCGAATGAATGGAACACTGTGAAATTATCTGTTTTCATGGAGTTTTGGGGATAGGTAGAAGAAAAGGTAAGCGGACATTGCTTGCATGCGATTTTTTTTCCTGTCCGAGTTTCTCGATTAAAATATAATGGTTTTAAATGTTATTTAAAGTAAAACAAGGAACTTAAATTTGAAGAACTTTTTAACTCTTTTGTATGGTATGACGTCAATCACTATAGCATGACTCACGCTATGTTCATAAAAGGAGTGTAAAGTGGGATTTTTTAATAACGCTGCACTTTTACTTAGGCACTAAATATTTACATAAGATGTCAAGTTATTAATATTTCTCTTTTACTAACTACAAGGCTATGATATAACGGAGACAGGCAAGAAGACTTTCTAAATACCTGGAATTCTAAATGTGAGAATTTGTTAGAAGAAATTAATACTGAGAATTAATAATAAGAATTTGTTAGGCAGGTTTACACAATATGATAATGTCTCCAAGATAAGCAACTATGCAAAATCAATTACTCACGAGTTTTTTATTTGTCTTATACAATGTAAGTGTGTGGGATATAGTTACTCAAGAACTCGGAAGTTTCATCATTTTATGTTCTTCATTTCTATAACATTTAGGGTAATAAAATCTTAGTTCATCGACACCTCACCTGTACAGGTTCTTTTGCAACCAAGCTTCTGGGGGGGGTTGATGACCGTGTAGGCAGTTTAATCCCTAACTTGAACTAAAGTTACAAATTTAAATTACTAAATGAATTTCACTTACGAAGGAAGAAAGATAAACAGACCCGATGTGTTTTCTATCTACTACGTATTTACCAGAGTTCCCACTTATGAGAAATCACAGTAGCTTCAGCTTCAAACCAAAAATAAACTTTGGGACACTTTAAAACTCTCTTGGCAGAAATTTGTGATATCCAAATGTCAACATAAAGAATGCCGATAGCTACCGGTGCATATATACTCTAAAAACAATAGCATATCACACAACAAATAAGCAGAGGATCTATTTGTTTCAAGTACAAATCTGGTATGTGCTTTACTGCAGTTCTTCCTGAAAAAGAAGAAAAGAAAGAAAGAAAAACCCACAATGGAATTCGGCAATTCCATAGGGGGAATATACTGATGTGGTATCGTGCCGAGCGATGTTATGAATATTTCACCACTGACCACCAATTGATGCATGTCCGAGCGGTTTTGGTTCAATATGTAAGGCTTGGCGTTCAGAATTCGGGAGCTGGTATGTACAGGCGAGAACGTTCTCCGCTAGTTGAAACACAGGAATTTAATACACCAGAGCCTAAAAGAACAGAGAGCCAAAAATAAGTAAACACACTGATCTATTTAATTAATGGAACATTAGGTCTGCTAGTATGCAAATTCCGTACATTCGGTAGGCACACGAAAAAAAGGGGAGGAATCTCCCTTCTTGTTCAGTCTTTGCCCTTTTGTTATTTCTTGAGAGTAGACTCTCTACATTTCACCATATCGAGAACATTTAAAGTCCTGGATATCAGACGTATGGCTAATAAGTTCAGTTCGCAGTCAATGCACTTGAGCACGGGTTAGAATCCCATTTCCAAAATGAACTAAGCAAGCTGATAATTAAAAGTGAGTACTTACGTATAGCTGGAGGATGCAGAGTAATCCATGAAATTTGCGCACTCTTTTCGTGCACTCAGGCTTAACAAGTGAGGCCCTAAAGAGTTGAAAGCCGCCTCACTGTCATTGCACAGTAGTTTGTAGCAATCATGACACATATACACACACACACACACACCCTTTGAAGTAGCAGCCGACAGGGCCCTTAAAGAGGTTGTGGAGGACTTCACCTGTATGTCACAGAGGGTCATCACAAATTCACTGATTTTCTCCTCTCTTTCCTTCGGTGACACAGAGAGCGAACTTCCCACCACCTCTTCACCGGGACGTGCGTAGGTGTGTGTGTGTGGGGGGGGGGGTTTCACCAGGGACTGGCTCCTTTTTCCAAGCAGATCGATGGTTATCCTGCGAAAATTCAACGAACGTTTTGAATTAACAGGGGCAGCGTCCTCTCACGGGCAATGATCCCATGAAGGTCTCGATTTGTGTAGCAGTTCTCTTGCTGGTTTCATTACTACCTCCTCCGTAGAAATAATCCAGAACCAAGCTGACCGTTACTTTGATATTTGATGCCACAATGACGAAACAAGAACTGTCCAAAATGGTTCGTTTTCCCTGTTTCGAAAATCACCTGCTGGAATGTTAAAACTTGAATGGACTGACTCTCTGCCATTTGGGTTAATTCTTGCTCACTATTTCTTTTAATCCATAACTGGTAGATCGAACAACTGACAACTGCGTTTAGAGACTACCGCTTCTCGTTCCTCGAATAGGCTTACAAAGGCTATTCCATTTCCACCTGGGAAAACAACGTTCTCTCTTTTGGACTTACATCTGCCAAGAGCAAGAGCATTTTTCCTTTCGCCCTTCCTACCACGAGGTTAACGACTAGACTCCTCTTTTTTTGCCCTGTGCTTCTTTCCACTCAGATGCTAACCCTCCGCCTTTTTGTTTTTGTCAACCACTCGAGATTTCTCTCATCCGTACAGGCACTTGTCACTGGCCATCAACCCCCAATAGCCATAATTTTTGGCGTTTCCTAAGGATTTTTGGCACTACTATGGCTCACTTGGAGGCGTATTTATGAGAGCCTGGATGCTGGACAGCTCCGAGCCAGACGCCCTGTAGCGTGCATTCCACTTACTCCAAACCACTGCCGTTTGCGACGTCAGTGGTGTCAAGCTAGAGCTCATTGGAGGACGGAGTGGAGATCTGTTGTGTTTTCTGATGAAAGTCGGTTCTGCCTGGGTGCCAGTGATGGCCGTGTGTTGGTTAGAAGGAGGCCAGGTGAGCGCCTGCAACCAACTTGTCTGCGGCCGAGACACACTGGACCTACACCTGGAGTTATGGTCTGGGGAACAATTTCCTATGACAGCAGGAGCACCCTGACGGCACAGTTGTACGTCGGTCTGGTGATTCAACCTGTTGTGCTGCCATTCATGAACAGCATTCCAGGGGGTGTTTTCCAACAGGATAACGCTCCCCCGCATACCGCTGTTGTAACCCAACATGTTCTACAGAGTGTTGACATGTTGCCGTGGCCTGCTAGATCACCAGATCTTTCACCAATCGAGCACATATGGGACATCATTGGACGACAACTCCAGCGTCACCCCCAACCAGCAATAACCGTCCCTGTATTGACCGACCAAGTGCAACAGGCATGGAACTCCATCCCACAAACTGACATCCAGCACCTGTACGGCACAATGCATGAAAAATTGCGTGCTTGCATTCAACATTCTGGCGGTTACACCGGTTATTAATGTACCAGCATTTCACATTTAAAATGGCTCTTCTCGCGCTTACATTAAGCTGTGATCTCGAAACCTTAATCGATTAAATATGTTAATTATACAAATGTATTGCCGCCATTTCATTCCTCTACAACTATTTTTTCGTGGTGTTGGGATTTTTTTTCCGTCAGTGTATATATATATATATATACACAGTCGAGTCACATTATTGTGACCAACTCCTACTTTTGACGTAAACAGTGCATAGCCAATGAAAGAAGGAATGTGTCACGAGCTGGCTTGGAGGGCACATAAGGTGTGCAGGCATTCTGAAAACATATCACTCGTTGCTGTCACGGATAAAAGGAGTGATTTATCAGATTTGCAAAAAGGGATTATTATCAGCTTTCGGGCCAAGGGTTGCAATATTTCTGAAACAGCGCAGTTTGTGAACTGTTCATGTGCTGCTGTGATTAAAGTGTATTGTGATTGGAGAAATAAGCGATGTGGAAACTGCAGAACACCACGTGCCGCGATGTGAGAAGTGAACATCGGCTGCGAAAGTGCGTGAGGGCCAATCGACACGCTACAGTGGTGCAACTCACTGGCGGAATAAACCGTGGGGCTACTGGAAGTGTGTCTAAAATGACAGTTCAGCGAATCCAGCTGCGTATGGGGCTCCGATGTAGATGGATTGTTACTGCACCTATGCTAATGAGGTGAATCGGCAAAAAAGGCTTACATTTGCACAGCAGTATCGGAATTGGACTTTCGCTGATTGGCAGAAGATTGTTTTTTCTGATGAGCCACGTTTTCTGCTTCATCGAACGGATTAACGTTGGTGTATAAGGCAAGAAACATCAGAAAACAAGCACTCTTCAACCATTTCTGGAAAAACACAAGCTGGTGGGGGCAGCATTATGGTCTGGGGAATGTTTTTGTGGCTTCTCTGGGTCCACTCATACCTGTGGAAGGCAGTAAGGACCGAATTTGTTGTGAATCCATCCTTGCAGACCATGTACACCCATACATGCTGATTGTCTTCCCTGGGGCAGATGGGATCTTCCAGTACGACAATGCGACATGTCACACAGCTAGAAATGTCCGAGAGTGGTTGGAAGAGCACAATGAAGACTTCAAAGTATTTCCCTGGCCCCCTAATTCCCCAGACTTAAACCCAATTAAGCACTGAGGGACCACCTCAATCATGTTGTTCGCTCTATGGATTTCCAATACGCACTCTCCAGCAGCTGTCAGATGCACTGCAGTTAGCATGGCTCCACATACCTGTGAATGCCTTCCAGCACTTTATTCAGTCACTCCTGGCCTGTCTAGCTGCTGTCTGCGCTGCACACAGTGATTACTCTGGATATTAGCTGGTGGTTACAATAATGTGACTTGACCATGTATATACAGAATTCAAAATTTCCATCATCATTCACATATAGAAAGAATGAAGATTTTGTGGCTTATCTACTGCTAAAGATAGCAAAGTTTTTGAATCAAGGTTACTAATGCCAATTTTCAAGCAATCTGGATAACTGTGTGTACAAAAATAGCACTTTGCAATAAAGGATTATAAAATATAATGACCACTTTCCAAGTAAGAATTTATATTATCATACAAATTAACATGAAAGAAAAACCTATATGTACATAAATAAAAGAAAGCTTGACATAACCTTGTGCAGTCACTCATTTCAAATACAAGAAACTGGAGTAACAATGCATTTTCTCCTTAGCATTTAACACAGTTCCTATGCTTAAAAAAAAAAAAAAAAAAAAGTATTTGATGATGAAAGCTCTACACATGTGAGCCACTGGCTTTAAAACATAAACTGGGGTAATAAAAAAACTGACAAAGGGGCATGCTGTACAACCTAAAAAACAGTGAGTCAAATGCTACAGGGCTACAGCATAAAGGTAAGGCATGCATTTTATCCATGTGGTAATCTTAATATGATTAAAGTATGCAATATATTTTGAAATACTATTTTCATGGAAGAACAGCAATGAAGAATCCACACATAAAATGCTAACAATTAGACAAATCAATGCCAGAATTCTAAGTATTACACTATATAATCAGAACACTATTAGATGTTATTAAACATAATTTTGTCTCTCGTGACTCACTATCCTGAATCAAATCCAAGAAACCACACAAAGGATGGGACCAGAACAGTCAGGTTCGACCTCTGGATCAGAGAACAATTAAAAAGGCAGTGCAAATGCTTTCTTTCAGAGAGCATTAAAACCTAAATGAATGGAATGTTAAATCACTTATATATGCTTCAAAATTAATAGACACAACACAATTTTATTACACAATAGGAATAATGCAAAACGTATGTAAATTAGCATTCCTGCCCAGAGCTTCCGAGTTCAGATGGGCAATCATTTTCTTTCTACTGCAAGCATTTTCACAATATCTGACTCTGAACCAATAAACACCAGCTTACCTTTTAAAGTTGTTAGTGTGTATTCATTTATTATGCTTAATGTCTTAACACACAGGTTGTTTATTTTATATGCACATATCCACTTAGAACACAATCTCCTTTCTTCACCTGTCATACAGCCCAAAGTGTCTTAAACAATCTAATGTTTTTTTTATTCTGCATCCACCATTGATCATATGATCAGTTCTCGGGTACATTCCAAAATTCTCTAATGGAATTTTATGTAAACTATAACAAACTTAAGTGAATGATATTTTTTTCCATGCCTCAGAAAAAATCAGTGGCAATGCAGTCAAGTTCTCTTGTCAGCAACTACAAAGACTGAATTCCAACAAAACACTGATTCCAAAAATGCCAGCAAAGCACTTAAAAATGACTTCTAAGATGTCACCTTCACCTCTGCAATTTGACATTACGAAAAAAAGGTATTCTCACATGTGCAAGAATACAATAATAAAAAATAGGGATTCAATATTTTGATGAACTCACTGACTGATTCCCTTGAATTCACAAAATAACTTTTCTCAGTTAAGTAAATATCCTTCTGATATGTGGTCCACAATAAAAGACTTACATCAATACCACAATGTTCAGCACTGGATTGTTTTGATGTTTTTCTAGCTATTGTTCTAGCATTTATTTTAAGTAGTTGCTAAGCATACCAGTATTCCTAGTTTATGTTTATCAACAGTGGCCTCAACAGTGTTTTCCAAGAGTATTTTATATGTTATATGTTCCTCTGTTTCCTTCCCTCCCCTCTCCCTCCAACCTCACTATTTGTGGTTTTTGTCTAATCTGGATTTAATAATTTTGCTAAACTGTTTTGGGCTGCAGTTGATGTTGTTTGACTTTCAGAAAATTCTTGTTGATATTAATGTCCAGTTTTCCTAATAGGCTGTACATGAAATTTTAATGGTTTCCTCTTCATTACAGACATAGTGTTAAGCTGTTAACATCTGTATTCCTTTACTGTTGATGAAATCTACTGACACTTCTTTTGCTAGAATCATTACATACTAGCAGTTTAGTCATATCTGTACTGCTCCGGAAACAGCAATTTAACATTGATTAACAAATTTCTCCAAATGTAATTCTTTTACTGGTGAAAAATTTATCATAATACATATTACACTATATTCTTTTTTTTCTGTAAAATTGGGGAACATAATTTACACCATTTGCCGCTCTCCTTATTTTTGCATCCAAGATCAGTTGTCTTTTAGTTGAGGTCATAAAACTCAGTTCTTGATGCAGGAATGTCAGAAAGTATAGCATACCACATTAATTTATCAATCCATATCAATAATGATGAACACATTTACTGTCAAATGCAGTTAATCTTCAGCTTAAGTACTGCATTAATAATAGTTTTGTTTAACTTCCTGATAAGGCTTCACTTTTCATTATGATCAAAAAAATAAACTTAAGGTAGGGATTCTCATTTTTTTACGCTAAAATTATCGCTTTTTTGGAGTGTTTATTGATGACACTATGCAATCAATTGATTTCAAAGTAGGTATATCTATTTATTATTGTTTCAGCTATTTACAAAACAATTTTTAACAAGTTTCATGAAGAATCGCGCCCGCAAATCCCCCTCGACCATGACACTGCACGAAGATCGGCGGTCGCTGGTTGGCATGATTTCTCCACTCCAAGTAATCTGAAACAAAAAACTCAAACAGCATTTTACTCTATACACAAGTAGTTATCATTTGATGAACCAGAAAAAATATTTATATATATATGAGGAAATGGTGACATGTCAAACTCAAATTATCAATTTAGCTCACAAAATTGACAATGTGTTTTGCTATTAAAAAAAAAAAAATACATAACATATTGCGTCTCTGGTTCATCAAACGATAAAAGGATGTTTGCTGAACATGCAGTTTTACATTTGAAGTTGATCGGTCCAATAGTTTTTGAAATATCATGCCAACCATTCACGAAAAAGCTGTTTCGAGAAAAACGCGTTTAAAGTTTCAAGTAGAGTTTATGGAGGCATACCGAGTACTTACACTATTTTTCTGCTAATCTGCTATACCAGGGCCATTCAGTGTTCTTTTCTCTGCTTCCTATACCAGGGCCATACAGTGTTCTTTCCTCTGCTTCCTATACCAGGGCCATACAGTGTTATTTCCTCTGCTTCGTAGAAGCATAGGAAAGAACACTGTATTTGTAATCTAGAGGCTACGTTTGGACGATCTCTGCAGCCGCTGTTGGTCCCGCGTGTTGGCAAATATCTTCGTTTTCTCGCCAATAACGATTCCCATCGTTGTCATCATTTTCGGGACGGCAGAAAAGCCTTCATTAAAAATGTCTGCTGCCAAAGAAGCTGCCATTTCGATGGTTTTTGAGCCATAGTGAAGGTGTTTGGGCAAGAACTGCCAAACAGTAGAGTTGAAACTTTTGTTGTTGTTTTAAGTGTCACCACCCAAACACCTTTCCAGCAAATCATTCTAAATCGGCTTTATAGCATTTTCAATATCTATATGAAGTGACAGTTCGTGATTGAATTCGTCCAGAGTTTTCTCAGCTTCAGCTTTGCGCCATAGCACCAACTCTGTGACCCCAATGGACAATAATAGATTATAACTTGGCCAATTTTGTGAATTTCGACTTGAAATTTGGTACACATATTCTTAACACCTGAAATAATAAAATAACGTAAAAAAAAGTAAAATCGATTTTTTTCACAAAAAAAAAAATAAATAAATAAAAAAAAAATGAGAATCCCCCTCAAAATGGAAATCCTTTAGATATACTACGTCATTTATCACACATTTTTTCAGGGCAGTTGTTTTATCAGAAAGCTACTTTTAAAACTGGTAATGAGAATCCTAGTTACATGGTTAAAATTGACAATTAATTAATTATACAGAGTGAATTTTTTTTCATCTGTGCATCTAAGATAGTTCTCCAACAAATCTGCTGACCGACATAATTTGGAGCCTGCTTCCAGAACAGATTTTGTTTTCTTGAAATCATATAACCTGAACTTTTAAGAATCACAAAACCAATTAACTTTAAAAAAAATTGGTTCATAAACCAATAGAATTTAAAGAACTGATTTTTGTTCTTCAGGAAGACGCTTTCACGTCTGTAAATTCTGTTTTACACGTTCTGTAAAGTGGATACAGTCTGTGGTGGTGCATTAACTTATTCAATTAAAATATAAATCAGTTAGAAGTCCTAAAGATGTTACTTACGGCATTGCGTGTTCAGTCCAACGTCAGTAGTTATTGAGTTTCTTTGTCCAAAGTTGTATCTTGCTTCAATATGGTCAGTTGTTAGACTTAGTTCGAGAGCCATTTCGTAATAAGTTGTACCCTACTTTGGATATGTCCAGATGTTAGGATGTTAGGGTTAGCTCCGTTCTGGCTGTGTCGACATCATATTGAATGGGTAAAGGTTTCCAGATAATAATTAAAGATTCTTGAGTTAAGAGTTACTATTTACATACAACTTGAAGTTCCACGTCGTACTTGGCCTTTAGGGCTATCTCGTCAATGCTGCACTCTCTTGGAAATGCTGAAGAAGTCTTCAAAGTTTGGTCAGGTTCATAAAAATTTTAAAAGCTTTAAAAGGTTCCAGTTAAAATCGTTATATACACCACCTCATACCGTCCACAGTCTCAATCACCGGACGCGCGTTTCACCTAGGCTCTACCCTGGCGTTTTTAATGGAGACTTAGCACCATTTGTGGAAGTCTGCTATCTGAAAGTCTCGTGTCCACAGTGCGCACGTTCCCCATTTAATCCATTGCCAATGCCATCTAGTGTCAGGTCACATCAACTTTATCTTCATCTACGTCATTCTCATCCTTCCTTTTTCTCTTCCTCTCTCTCCTCTCCCTATTCCATTTCTTCTCAGTTTCAATCAAGTTCCTCCAAGCATACGAAAGGTCGTATGGACTGTTATTATTGCAGTTAAATGGTTTGGTCTTATTTATTATTACTGCTTCTGCTATTTGTATTGTTCCCATATTACTCTGCTGGTTTAATATTGTAATTCCTTCCCAATAGGGTATACATTGACTATTCAAACAGAAGTCAATGAGTGTTGTTTTATTCTCTCTTCTGCTCCAGTTCTTCATGTGTTCTGTCAATCTGATTTTAATATTTCTTTTTGTACTGCCTATACATTGGTTGACGATTTTATTTTGATTATTTATTATTGGTATAGAGTAGACACCCGCTTTTTGTAAGATTGGGGTCTTTCTGTGATAGTTACTAAGAGATTTCGTTATATCTCTCGTTTGTACACCAAAATCTAGGTCATACTTTTTACATGTTTTCTTCATAATAGTTGTGATCTCCGGTATATATGGTAATGATCCACAAAATTTTTTTTACCTGTTGAGTCTGTGTACTACTTTGTTGTTTATTTCTAGGGTTGCATCTATTAATAAGGTTATTTATTTTCTTCACATCATAACCGAAGTTTATTGCTGTGTTCTTTATCCAATTCAATTCATTTTTTAGTAGTTGGGCATTATTAGATGTATGAGTAAACGCTCTATTGATATATGATCGGAAAGCTGCAAATTTGTAAGATGCTGGATGGTGAGAGTTCTCAGGAATGACATTAGTGATGTTGTCAGGTTTTCTATATACTTGGAAATCGATGTTATTTTGTTTATGAGATAGTAATATGTCTAAGTATGGTAAGATTCCATCTTTTTCTTGCTCCACGGTAACTTTCATTGTTTCGTAATAGCTATTATATTCATCTATGTACATCTGTAGCTGGTTATCATCATGCTGCCATACCATAAGGATGTCATCCACGTACCTGCAAAACATCGATGGTTGTGGTATATCTGTTTTCAGTCTCATAGATTTTTTCGATGTTCTGCAAAATCACCTCTGCCAACAAACCCGAAATCGGCGATCCTATCGGTGCTCCCGATAATTGTCGATAAATTTTGCCTTCATAACTGAAATAATTGTTTTTATCAATAAAAAGAAGTGCTCTTCTTATGTCTTCAATTTGCTGTGTTGGTATTTTATTTTCACACAACCTTTCAACAATGAGGTCAATTGCATCCAGAGTAGGAGTATTCGGGAAAATAAAATACCAACACAATAGTATATTATTAAATTGAAAAACTTAAAGAAATAGTCTTTATATTTACAAAGCCTTCAAATAAAATACATATGATTATCTACAAGATAGATGAATGTTTTCTCATTGCTAATACTAAAGAAAAAGTTTACCAGAATACATTCTTGAATCTTTCAGTTGTTCTATAAGCCTTTGAAGTAAGACATGAAGAAAAATATTTTCTGTGCTTAACAATTTAATAGAAGAAAAGAGAATCATTACTTAGTTCCATAGAAAGCTTGTTAATACCAGTATGCTACAGCTTTAACAAACAGAGATATAGCATGATTTATTGAGAAAATACATAGACTCAACTCAACTGAAAATTTTTAAAAATTAGGCAAAACTGAAAAAATTATTTCAAAAAATAACAATCCAACAAAATTTATTAAAAGACAGACTTAATGGAAATGAGAAAATGCTTATCTACCAAAGAAATTGAACTTGATGAAAAAGTTACTTACAGAGGTTTATCTGAATCTCTTCACAAATTAGTGAAATCTTATGGTATGAACTTCGTTTTAACATTTTTTTTTTAATTTCCCGCAAGAGCAAAAATACCTTACTTTAAGAAAAACATTATTTATGTCTTTCTTAAAGTAAGGTATAAAATGTGGTTGTGAGTATCACATGTAGGAAACACTGATCACTAACACAAACTTGTCAGACAGAGCAATTGGAGATGTTTAATAAACCGGGTTATATACACATACAAGAGAAACTGGTTACAATATGAACTAGAATATTGACTTAAAGTTACTAATTATAGAAAAGTATTATTCAGTTGCAGTATTCTCACTTAAATCTCCTTTAAGTTTATTTTCTTGAAGATGTATCTGCCTTTTGATGACCATCAAAAGGCAGAAAACATCTTCAAGAAAATAAACTTAACTCAGTGTTTCAGTAACAAGCTTTAACTCAATGCTTCAGTAACAAACTTTAAGGAATGAAGTTAATATTGGAAATAGCCTTCATCGTCACCAAAGGCAGAAACATCAAGAAAATTAAAAACAAAAATCTCAGGATTGAGATGCAAATTAAGTGAATTATTCAAATAATAGGATATTGTGAAGAGAGGGGGAAGACAAAACTGAGATAAGGAGAACTCTTATCATCAACAAAAAAACACAGGAGTTGTTACTGGAATAATGGATTCATATGATAAGCAGAAATCAGCTGCACTGACAAACAATTTTGTTGTTGTGTGGCCTGATGAAGATGATGAGTAATTTTTTAAAATTTGTTGATAAATAATATTTTAGATTAGAAATCCATAAAAAAAAGATTTTTTTCAAAGAGCTCTGTAAGTACTTAATTTTAAATAATACAATAAGAAATTTGTTTTAAAAATGACAAGGAAGTTCTTAAATTTATGTAATACAATGTCTTGAGTGTAAACATATATGCTTTTGTTACACAATTAATGTGGGTGCTATGCAAAAATTCAACCTTGAGAAACAGATTTAATAGTCAGAATTATTTTATTTATCAAAATGTATGTAAATTTCCTTACATGAATTTTCAAAATAAATAAAAACTGAAAATGTCACATACATAGTGCATGTGTACTATTCATCAGCTTAGCTGGCAGAATGTGCATAAGTTTCACTTACTGTTACCTGCTTTTAAAGACATAATGTACAGAACACAAAGTGATCAATTCCAGTTGTTTTGGCCAACACATATGCACACATGAAATTGAAAACATGCTATTAGCAAATCAGTCACAAAATAAAGTAAAATAAAGTATGATGTCTCAATTTTTTTTTTTTTTGTTTACAGATCATACATTTAACCAAATACATCTACACAGTACAGATGAAAGTAAAATTTATGGCAAGATTTTTTTCTGCACTTTCCTTTAATACTTACAGTGATGACATTAACAAAACCAGTATGGAAAATCCTTTATTCTTTTTTTCTTCTTTAAATCCTTTCTTAAATTAATAACTTCAAAACATCATGGAAGCAAACAAACTGCTAACATTCAGAGCACTTAAAGAAATAACAGCACTGAAACAAATAAAGCCATTGTACAAAATGTAATAATGTCATTTTGACACACAAATTCTACTTATATATGAGAGTGGTTTAAAGCTGACCTGGACATTTTATTGTAACTCCCCACATTACCGATTATGAAACAACCGTTAAAATAAATGTGTGTGAGCCCCCTATTCAGGTCAATAGTCGTTTCTTGCATGCCAGGTGCATTGAGGGACACATGGAGTCTGTAGAGGTGTCGGTGCGCGTGTAATAGCACTGTATAATTAAATTTCTTGTTTAAGAGAAGGTGAAACCACTGAAATTTTGTCAAGTTGCATGCTAGTATGGAGATAAAATGCTGTCAATGGCAAGTGCCAACAGTTGGTGTGACAAGTTTCCTGAGGGCCAAGAAGGAGTAGCAAATGAACCACACACGTGTGTCAGCGACTTTTGTGACGTAAGTGAATATAGATTGCATGCAAGCTTATTTTGAAAAACAGGAAGGTAATGGTACATGGCATATCTGCAAAGGTCAACATCGGTGTTGGTAGTGTGGAAAAAACCCTCAATGAGCACCTGCTGTTCAAAAAGTGTGTGCATGTTGGGTACCAAAGGCATTGGTATTTGATCAGCCATTTTGTGACACAGTTTTTGCATTGATTTATGCCCAAGAAAGATGCATTTCTGCAGAAAATTGTGACCAGTGATGAGACTTGGGTTAATTATTCTACTCCAGAAACCAAGTGAGCCAGATGTGACACCACAAGAGTTGCCCATAGCTGAAGAAATTCAAGGCAGTGCCACCTGCAGGAAAGCTAATGGCTACTGTACTCTGGGATGCAAATGTGGTACTCCTCGTGGATTTTCTTGCACTGGGAGCAACAATTAATACACAGTATTACACTACCCTCATAAAACAGAAGCTTCAACTTTCCATCAGCATTAAGTGAAATTGTCAAAACAGGTCATCTTGTTGCATGATAATGCTAAGCCACATACAGCTCAAGTGATAACAACAGCTGTGGCATTAATGAGCAGACAAATACTCAGCCATCCCTCCTACAGTCCTGACTTGGCCCCAAGAGATTTTTACCTGTTCGGCCTACTAAAGGAGCAATTAGGAGGTAAGAAATTTACTACAGATGAACAACCAAAGGAGTGTATCCTACAAAGGCTATGACAGCAACCCAAACCCTTCTATAAGGGTTGTTTAATAAGTAGTGTGACACTTTGACTGGAGGGCATTTGTGCTTCCTAATTTTATCAATGGGTGGCATTAGTGTACAGGTGATTTAAAGGATATGCAACTGCATTGCAGCTTGTTTGTTATGGAAGCTGTGTAACATGCTGGACTAATTTTGTTGTTCTCTCGTAGGAGATGGATATGTCCAAAGTTGCTCAACGTATTGTAATTCAGTGTTTAGAAGTGGAGAAAGTGCCACCAAGTGAAATTAACAAACAAATGAAGGCAACGTATGGGCCTGCTTGTCTTCCACACAGTACTGTACTGCAGTGGTGCCAGCTCTTTAGGGGTGGACGAACAAGCACTGCAGGACAGCCAAGATCAGGAGCACCATGCCGTGCTGTTTCAGTGACAACAATTGCATGTGTGGATGCTGCAGTAAAAGCCAACCGAAGAATCACAGTCAGAGAACTGATGAACAGTGCAGATGTGAGCATCAGAACAGTCAATACGATCATGCATTCACACCTTGAATATCATAAGGTCTGCATCAAGTAAGTACCGAAACATCTGCCCGATGAACAGATGAGTCAACGAATGAGGCTATCATTACAGCATCTGTTCCACTACCATGAAGAAGGTGAAAATTTTCTGCTATGCATTATTGCTGGGGACAAAAGCTGGTGTCATCATTTTGAGCCACAGTCAAAATGCCAGAGCATGCAGTAGAAATATTCATTGTCACCAACACAGAGGAAATCGTGGTCCATCATTTCCACATTCAAGGTGATGTTAACCCTGTTCTTTGACCATCAAGGACCCTTGCTTCTTGAGTGGCTACCAAAAAGATCAACCATCAATACTGTCAAACTTGAATGAATCTTCCACAAGCCATCAAAAACAAGAGACCTGGCAACCTCACTCAGGGGCATTGTGCTTTTGCATTATAACGCTTAGCCACATATGGCCCTTACCACACAAAGGACATTTCAGCACTTTCGCTGAGAAGTCCTTTAACATCTGGCATATAGTCCTGACCTATCGCCCTGCGATTTTCACATACTGTATTTGGACCTATGAAAAAATCTCTCAAAGGCAAACATTTTACTTTGGATGATCAGATGCCTGAAGCTGTAGTAACTGGTTGCAGCAGCAGCCGGGCCCATTCTTTGCGGCAGGAATACAAGGACTTGTGCAACGATGAGACCGCTGTCTAAATGCTGGCGGCAATTATTTTTAGGTATGTCATCTTTTGACTCTTTCAGGCAGAAAGTTTCACTACTTATTGAACGACCCTTGTCTTATATGGAGATGGTATAAGTACGTTAATGTTAAAGGAAGGTATCTACAGAGGAAACTAGTTTGATATGTGTATCCACACTCATTTCTTTTGTACAAAAAGAGTCCAGGTCAACCTTGAAGCATTTATATATATATATATATATATATATATATATATATATATATATATATATATATATATCATTATCATCACAGTAACTATTATCAATTCACTGCTGGATGAAGGTCTCCCTAAGTCTATTTTGTCTATAAAAATCATTGATACTATTTACCTATAAATGAATTTTAGAGAAATGGCATTTTATTTTTTCCCCTCTGTGTATTACACATCATTAAGGATAATTTCTTTGATGAATAAGAGACCAAAAAAGATACATGTCTCCAAATTCTCCAGAGCAGTGAGAATGTCTTTTAAAAAGTCACAAATATTATATGCTACATGCATTTTAAAGCTATATAAAGTGGTCAATCAGAAGTTTAAAACTTGATGAGCTCCTAGACGTGGATGAACTACGATGTGAAACCCAGATGCAGAAAGAACTCCTTCAGTTCAACTTGTAAATGGAGATTTCATTATGAATGAAAATATACACATATGGCACTCAGTGAAAAGTTTAACATCATAAAAAGTGAATGAAAACTTATGTATGTTACAGTTGTCCAATGGAATAGAAATTGTTGTCAATCTCATATATCTAGATTATTATAAAACATACATTACCTAGAAACAGGAATTTTTTTTATTATGATATTTTTGAAAATATGAAGATAGTTTTGGCCATAGTGTTAGAGCTCTCCATTTTAAAAATAATTTTTAAATCTAATTGAAACTGAAGTATGGTGCTAAAACAGTAAAATTGTACCTTTCTTACATTTTTATTGGACTCTACTTCATTGCTGTCTTTGTAATGGTTAATATTAAAGACTTGGTGTCACTTCTGATAGTAACCAATCTAAACTATCATTGATGATAGAGGAAACATTTTCAATTTTAAGACCTTTTGAAATGGACAATTTTTTTTAATTTCCTGCTGATGACTAATGACAAATTTCTTGATAATAAATAAACATGGTAAGAAAAGTGAGAAATGGGGAAAAAGCAGAAAATACATCTATCTGAATAAAATAGAATTTTTCCAATGTGAGTTCTACAATAGGATTATTCATACACATTTCAAGTATGCATTTATATCATCTAATAAAAAAACTTACAGATTTTGAAAAATGGGAAATTATGTGGATAACCTTGACAATGGTATGGTAGTAACTGTAAGGCCAAAATTTTATTTCCCTTTTCTTTCATTTCACATATTTCATAGAAATAACCCTTCCCTGCATCACTTTTGTTAACAAAGCATACTCCATTTATTTATTTTTTGACAATTTTTGTTTTCTAAATATAATGAAACCGAAATGTTTCTTTTTTGTTGTTGTTGCTATTGTCAAAGAGCACACATACCATCATGATTTGCCTAAATATAAAATCCCCAGACATTTACAAAAACACTGCCTGCCTACAATTCACGTTACTACTCCTTCCCGTAATATGGATTAAAAAAAGATAGAAAGAAAGAAAGACAATAAATCTGCTTGGTTTCTATTCACACATCTTCTAATACATGATAATGTGTCAAAAGTAGAACCACTTTGTATTTCCATCTGGCATAGATTACAAAAACTAATTTTCCATCAAAATATCTATAACTATTATCTAATTTTTATAGCAAAAAGTTTAGTTATTAGTTATATATGGGGGCTGTGCTAAGAAAATCAGTGCATTAGCAAAGGCTGTAGTCAAATTAAAATGTTGTTAGCCAATTTTCGTAAGTTAGCTGAAGAAGCCTTTTTTTTTTTTTTTTTCCTTCAAATGATTTAAGATTTCATAATGAATTCTTAAATGTTTAGAAGCTATGTTTGCATCATACTTAATTAAAAGGCATTATACCGATTTCTGAAAATTTTTAACAGATTTCTTTCAATTTTAAGAAAAATATGATTACCAAAAAAATATATATATATATCATTCATATGCCCATTTTTTTTTTTTTTTCTGTGAAAAGAAAATCATAAAGGATGATATGTGTTGCATGAAACAACAAACATTTGCTAATGTAAATTGAAATTGACATTATTATTGTATCAATAGTGTGCACAGAGACAAAGTGGGAGTATTTAAGGAAAGGGAAGACAGGAATCTAAGAGGCAGCAGTTGTTTGACTATTTAATTGCACCAGCTATTTTTGTGAGAGAGGTACACATCCTATTTTTCTGCCACAAATGAATGGTCATTCAGCCAGTGATGGCAGTAGTCTTCAGTCATGTGGCTCCAGCATTCAGTGGCTCATAAGGACACTCTAATGGCTCGGGTTACTCGTAAAGCACATGATTCTAATAAGCTTTGAGGGGTAAATTTCCTTTTTGTTGTCTTCTTCCACTGCATACATTCAACGAGATAGAGGTAAAAGGCAGTTGCCACAGATGTTTGCAATTTTAAATCTGGTTCACCAATTTCTTGTTTACATCACATATGGTAGAGATGGGTCGGAAATCACGTCACTGATATTTTGTCACTGATACGAGTATGTCACCGTCACCAGCTGTGACTCGTTTGCTGAAATATCAGTGACAGAATCACTGTCGGCGCCACCTGTCGCTGTAACCGGCGGAAACTTCTAGCTCCTACAATCCTGCTCTTTGGGGACGGGTTAGGCGCTACTGAGCTGTGACAGTGATTTCCGCAAGAAAAAACAAACTTTTTTTTATTATATACAGTTGATAAAAGAGTAAGCTTGTTCAACTGATTATTATTAAATCCCTCATTTGATCTGTAGTTCCGTTGGTTTCCATAATTTCAAAGCAGCTTCTTGCCTGGAGGCGATGTCACCTGCAGCGCGGGCAGTGACTGATGGCGGCCAATGCTGCGTGGAACCGTGAATGCAAGCTCGATGGTTCCTGTCATCCTGTCACTGATATACCGAGTCACTGACTGACAAGCGTTACGTGGTCTGGAGGCGCTGCTGTCACCGACTGTGATTTTGTCACTGATACTTGTTTGGAACCGTCACCGTTGTCACTGATACTTAAAAGTCACCGTCAAACCCATCTCTAACATATGGTGAGTTGGTGAGTATTTATTGTGGGCAACCATACCACAGTGAAATTCATGGGGGATCACTTTTTTCTTTCTTCATGTAATCTGCAGGCTGTGAATTTTTTTTCTTGGGGGGGGGCGGGATGCTGTATAATCCACACCAGTAAATTTGTTCCTGGACTGCAATTTCCCACAGAAAATTCCTGATTCTCACGATGACCCAGAAGTCCAAATAAATAAATAAAAATGTTATTTTTATTAAATGAAGTAGCAGTAGGCAAAAAAACCTGTACTTTTCTAAAAGTGAATAAATTGCAAAAATCTATAGATTTTTTTGTTTGTTTGTTTGTTTGTTTTGTAGTTGTGGAAAGCGTTTAGAAGAACCCATGTTCTTCTCAGCATTTAATTTTTGGCAACAGGAAATAGTACCACCTTTGTTGCATCATATTTTTTGCCAAAACACATGTAAGAATGGAAAAAAAACATTTTTTAATTCATTTCCGATCTGCCTATTCATATTGTGTTGCATTTTTTTTTCTATTCTTGTTAATTTTTTTTTTTTTTTTTTGGTACTTTTTCAATTACCTTTCCTGCACAATTACCACATGTATTTTTGAAAAATCAAAGTGCCACAAAAATGCTTCTCACTCCCCCACTTCCCTTATAAAGCGGCATATTATTTGCATTAGCACATTATCTGCATAATCTAAATTTATAACTTTTTAAACAGATAATCTGCTGATTATATGTCTGAAATCACAGTACTTACATCTGGCACCACTGTCCTATTTCTACATGTCACATTAGAAAAATTATTTTTATGTAACATAGCTATATTACCAAGAACACGCTTACTTTCTCATTACAATTTCCCCCCACTATACTACAGCATGAAAAAAAAATTCATATCATGTTCCCCAATGATATCTGCATTATTATACATCAAGCTGGGCAAATTCCCTCAGTGTCAGATAACTGAACCCATGACTTTCCATATATATTCCATAATAAATGAATGTGCTCATTTGAGACTGCAGTATCTAGATGTGAAAAAAAAAAAAAATGTCTAGCACATCTACATTTTATAGGCAGCTGTTGATTACACACATTAACATACTTTTAAAATACTACATATCCATTTTTTTTTTTTTGCCAAAAGGATTACACATCAATTGTAGAATTCAGTGGCATTCTTTGCCGCCCCCATGTTTTTGTGCATATAAGTCATAAACAGCAAGCTGTAATTCACTGTATGAAACTTAGAAGGCAACTGCTAATAGAAACCTGAAATTTTGTATGAATATCCTTTGCACTATATACACTAGTTATTTTCTTGGATCGCCAAGTAAGAAAAAAATGACAGTAACACAATGCAAGAATGAAAACCTTTTTCACGGTCTCAGCACAGAAATGCAAAATTGTTTGATGCAAATGATATTCCTGGCAGATGAACTCAAGCTCTTGCAATGAACTATAAAAAGTGAGAGCATGGGTGTCCATATAGGAGGCAAGAGGGGAACATTTACCCTTCCCTAGAAATCAAATCATGCCTTTTGTCCTTGGAAGGCACGATGGATTTTTTGTAGTAACACGATCCGTAGTTTTTTTTGTAGAACTTCTAAATATGTTTTTATGCAGAAAAAAATTCAAAAAACATAAATTTCCAGTACAAAAAGTGGAAAATTACAGTGGGAAGTAACAATGAAATTTCCCATCGCATATTGGAAAGCAGCATACATACATACAGTATGGGAAAGTATGGCAAGGAAATGAAAAATATACCATCCTCTGCAATAACTAGTCACTACTGGACAAAGATCTCTTGAAATTTTCCCATAAATTTGTCTTGAGGGTAAGGGTTTTTCATTTTTGATGACCAACTGAGTGGTCTACAATGTTTTGTGGCACATGTGACCAGTGGAGTAGCCAGAAATGTTTTAAAGGGGGGGTCCATGGATGATTTCATTCATCGGTGAAAGCCTCATATATACATACATATTGCTTTAAAGTTGTACCCAATCCCCACTCAATGGAGCTGAGACCCACCCCCTTTGGCTACGCCTCTGCCTGTTACACAAGTAGCTAAAATTATCAAAACAACAACAAAGAAATTTCTTTACTATTCTAACACACTGTCTAATTTCATTTATCAGTCTTTATTATGTAGTTATTTGGGTCTTGTGGTTTCCAATTAAATTTATGTGTTGAGTGTGGTAAAAACGGTTAGATAACAAGAAGGCACAATGGAAATTTGCATATGCTGTTTGTACATGTTATTTGTAGTTACAATTTCTCTTTGCCCCCTCCTGTAAACTAAGCTATGGGTGCCCATAAGTGAAAGACAACTGGGAAATAATAAATACTACAAGCCTTTTCACGAAGAGGAGGTTTGGCGGTAACACTTTGTAGGAACAGTGTCATGCACATTAGACAACCTTCCAATGGTGAAGTGTACCAATGAAGCAGTGCTGATCAGTGGTACATAGGTTTTAAAGTTGCATTCATGAGGTAGTGCTGCATTGGTTACCACCAGTGTTTCGTCAACAAACACCATCACAAACTCACAGACTCATCCAACTAGGGCACAAGAGCCTTATGTGGTGGTGTATTTGCTCCACAAAAGAGTGTACTGGCGATGAAATCCTTTCACAATTGCTGCTGACTGCTACTAAGAATTTGTGATATGAGCATGAACATCCCAAAAACACAGCTCAGACCAAAATAGCCCCACATAACAGCCAATACACAAAATAGCTCTAGTCAAAACAGCTTACTGCAGACCCATATGGCTACACTACTCTTTGACTCTTGATTAATAGCATAATTCATAAATGAAATGAGTTACAACTTAATTGTATTTCATGGTGTCTGTACTGTGTCTGGAAGAAATATCCAGAATTACAGTTAGGATATTTCTTCCAGACACAATACGAACACCATGAAATACAATTAAAATGTAATCCATTTCCTTTACAAATTATAATTTCCATATGGAGTGTTTACAGTACAGTTCTTAATAGCCTCCTTTGTACTCATAACTCGGATTAAGGACGGCACTGTTTTTTTCAACAGACCATAAACTGCCATTGTCGAACAGTGCACAACCTTATACATAAAATCATAATAATAATAAAATAACAGAATTGAGTTGAAATTGGTTTAGCTCATTTTTAAGTAGGGTTTAAAGCAATCAGAAGCATTGAAACTAAAATATGTGCAATTACATTGGTGACTTGAAATGCTTGTGTCGAATTATGACACATTTAATATTTTGTACTATCAGCGTGAAATTTTTCACGATGTCACAATTCAATCTGATTATAAGCATTATTATTCTTACAAACATTTTTTACAAATTCTTTTATTTTTTGCTAGAAATTTTGTTTAAATTCTTTTTTTTTTATTTCAGTTGGTAATTCAGAAGATGTACCTAACACATATTATACATACAATTTTGTTTTGATAGGAGCTATTTTGTGCATAGGCTGTGATGTGTTAGGGATGTTTTGTCAGGTCATGAGAAGCATAAAATGGTCATTCAGTATTTTATGAACATATTAGTCCACTGTAAATAAATGTTGGATGTTAATATAATTTCATGGCACAAGAATCTGAAACAGCCAGAGAGTACTTATTCCAGAGACAGGCCATTTGTAGTAAATGGAATTAAACAGTACAGTTGATTCATATCAGAAATCTATGGCACTAGAGTATAAATATTTGATCACTTCATACATTTTAGTACATAATGGGGTATCTAAAAAAATCACCTTTTTAATAATGAGATTTGAAAATTTGAGTTTTGCCCAATCCCATTTACCTCAGATAATACCCTAAAGTATCCTCTCCTTCCTCATAGCAACATCCATTATTTCAAAGAATATGAGATGTCTTGACATGACTATGCATTAATTCTAAAATCACATATTCAAATGAACATTTTGTTTTTGTGAGATTAAAATGAAGAGCATTAATAACTAGAGTGTGCATTCAATGGTTTCAAATGCTGCAAACTAATTGTATAGATATTAGCTGGGGGAGGGGGATTTTTTATTTATTTTTTAATTATTGAAATTTTATCATAGGAATTTTCTTTGGTGAACTTAAGATTGAAGAAAAAGATGAGAAACCAATTCTTAAGACAAATATACAATCCATACATATTTAAGATGACAACCTTTAGCAAGTAAAGCTGCGTGACTAAGAACATACACTGCTGGCCACTCAAAATGCAACGCCGAGAAGGAAGAATCAGATTGGCCTGAAATTCGCAGCATGCGTCGCCCGGGAGAGGACATGCAAACGATTAGCATTGCAGGGCATATGCAAATCATGAGCACCCGGCACGCCACCGAGAAGCACTATAAAAGAAGGGTGCACAGAAGGCGGGGTGTAAGCAGTGGAAGTGTGTTGTGCTGCCGGACCTGTGCGTGGGAAGCTCCCTGATGCCTCGTCGCAGAATACGGCAGTCATTCCAGCACGTTTCGGAGTTCGACAGAGGACGAATATGGCTTATCGCAACAGCGGTTTATCGTACCGAGACATCGGTACCCGTGTGGAACGACATCCAGCCACAGTGAGGCGAGTATGGATTCGGTGGGTGCAGGAAGGACGGACGGACCGAAGTGAGCGATTTGCGCAGCTGCGGCACACCACCAAATGAGAGGACCGGCATTTTGTGCGGCGGGCATTGACGGCTCGCACCGCCACATCACAAACGTTAGCGCAGGAATTAGGGTGTGTTGCGCAACAATCTGTGTCAGCACGTACCGTTCGACGTCGTCTGCAGGAGCGGGGACTTGTCGCACGGCGGCCATTGCTCCGATTACCATTGACGTTACACCACCGGCGAGTGCGGCGGCAGTGGGCTGTTGAACGCCCCACCTGGAATACGGAATGGCACGATATTGTCTTCTCCGACGAATTCCGCTTCTGCCTGCAACACCACGATGCTCGGATCCACATGTGGCGACACCGCGGTGAGAGACTGTATGACGCCTGCATTATGCATCGCCATACCGGTCCGTCGCCTGGCGTTATGGTTTGGGGTACAATTGGATATGACACCCGCACCCCTTTGGTACGCATCGCCGGTACACTCAACAGCCACCGCTACATCTCCGAAGTTTTGGAGCCTGTAGTCCTCCCTTACCTGCAGGACCTGCAAGTGGCCACGTCTCAACAGGACAATGCACGCCCGCACGTGGCACGCATCGTGCAACAATTCTTCACGGCTCACCAGGTGTCACTGCTGCCGTGGTCCGCCTGTTCTCCCGATATGTCGCCCATCAAACACGTCTGGTCACTGATCGGCAACACTACCTGCGGCTACGCCTGATGAACTGTGGCAACGTGTGGAGGCAGCCTGGACCGACATACCCCAAGCCCACATCCAAAGCCTCTTTCGTTCGATGCAGCGGCCGTTATTGCCAGCCATGGGGGGCCACACAAACTATTGATGTCTGCGTGTTCCGCAAGTCGCACGGGCCTGTAAGCTCAATTGTTTCATCTTTGTATCTGTTGTTATGTGTCCAGTAAATCTGGCTTTGCTATCTCGTGTCCTTCTTGCGTGTTGCATTTTGGGTGGCCAGCAGTGTAATTGCTAGTACACTCAGAAAATTAAGTTTTGAAATAACCTGGAAAGGACAATAAATAAAATATGCACTTTTCTAGGTATACTAGAGATATGAAGAAATGTAATACATATTTTTATTAAAAGCATAATAAAAAAATAATAGCACACTGTAAAGGCAAAAGTAAAATTAAATAAGATAAAACAATTTAAAAGTTCTAAAGCAATTTGTGGCACTAATTGCATTACAAAAAAGATATGTTTTTACAAAAAATTTTAGCTTTCATCTTTGACAACATGCTCTAAAAATAAATTATGAAACATGTTTTGATACTGATAAGAAGTCAACACTGTAACAAAATTGGAAATGTTTTACATTTTTTTAGTCTTAAAATAAAATTACCTCTTAAGAGAATCTTATTATGTCAGTTGTAATTGAAATACAGGGTTGGAATGTCAACTTAAAAGCTACAAAACCATAGCTTTTCATTCAGAACACTCGTGAACCAAATAAATCAATAATCACATATTTTGGATAAGCAATATATAAATATACTTTCATTATACATACATACTTCTAAATATTGGTATAGAGAACAATAAGAAGCCAAGATAAAATGTTTCACAATTAAAAATAAATAATGTTCAGCAAATAAATTCAAATTCTCTAAGGTACTTACTGTTCAGTTATTCAACATTCTTCCACAGTATTTCACCTGAATGAAGCACATCTGCTAAAATTACATAAATATTTGGTTCTTAAATTGTACATATTTCAAAATGTCTGATACATGTCATTTGTGATGAAATTTTAGCACATGTCGCCTTAAAGCATGTTTCCACCTGAATGACTTGCCACATAGTTTGCACAATAAACTTTTGGGGCTATGAACCTTAGAATGTTGATTTAGAAGGTGAGGAGATTTGAATACTTTGGGGCAGTGCTGACAGGGAAGACTTGGTTCAACATGAACATACTGGTGTTCCTTATAACCAGATAATCGCTGAAAACTCTTTCCACACAGTTCACAGAAGTACCGATATGGACCTGGAAGAGCATATGGCATTCCTATGGAACAAAGTCAAGAATTGAAAACAAACAATAATAAATGGTTATAGGCACCTGACTATATACTATTAAAATATCAGAATAATGCATTCAACAACGGCATACAACTTTCACAGAAAATTTCTCCATATGATCTGCTTAGCTGAAACTACTAAATAAAATTCAAAATGCAGAGTTTACGGCGTTTACACAAATAATTTCTTACAGATTACCATTCAAACATATGTTTATCACAAATTCTTTAATCTTTACAGACACATTTCTTGAATATGCCAGATTAAAGAATTTGAATATTTTGTAACAAAATTGGAGAAGCTATTGAAATTATCATTAAGAAGTTGCAAAATCTTAAAATTTTAAATAACACACAAATTCATGAATTCAAAGAAGTTTTAGTCTATTTATATGAAAATAATATTTTTACATACAAGAACAAAATATTCAAGCAAAATTCAGGAGGCCCAATGGGCTCACCATTATCAACTCTATATGCTGAGGTTGTGATGAACGAAATTGAAGAAAATGTCCTGCATCGTACGGAAGAAAAACCAGAAGTGTACTGTCAATACGTGGATGATATTTTCATTCTATCAAAACTGAACGAAGAAGAATTAAAAAAATTAACAAAATGTTACAGCTCTTTATATCCAACTATAGAACTCACTGTTGAAATAGAAAAAAATAATGCAATAGCCTTTTTGGACATACAGGTTATCAAATCCACAGATAAGTTACTGTACAGGGTTTATCGGAAAAGTTCATTTGTTCCGGTCCTAATCCCGTACAATTCAGCACATCCTTATCCTCAAAAATGCAATAGTATAAAAACCTTAATTAAAAGAGCATATACGCATTCTGAAAATAGTCAGTTCATCAATGAAGAAATCAAATTCATAAAAAAAATTGCAGGCAGCTTTGGTTATCCTAACCATTTAATAAAAAAATGGGACACAGAAGTAATAAAGAAAATAAAAAATAATGCTGTAGTAAAATAAAAAAGAAGTCAAATATTTAAATGGTTTTCCTTACATTAAAGGTACTACCAATGAAATTAATAATATTTGTAAAAAGCATAACATTCAAATTGGAGGAAAAGTAAATACCATCAAAAATATAGTAATAAAAAATAATGAAAAAATAAAAATGTTAGAAAAAGCAGGTATTTACTCAATTCCTATTACTGAAAATCCTCCAATGGCTTATATAGGAAGTACCAAAAATAAGCTTAAACACAGATTAAAACAACACGTAAAAAACTGGCAGAAAAAAGAAGAAAAAACAGCACTTATTCAATACTGTCTGGATAACCAAAAATATCCTAAATTCGAAAATATAAAAATCATTAAAAGCTGTAAATCCGAAAAACACCTCAGAATAGCAGAGTCGGTAATGATTGAAAAAAATAGGACAAAAGTTTGCAACCATAATGACCCTAATATTTTGAGAAACAGCTGGAGAAATTTAATTAAAATTGAGCAAAAAAATGAAAAAGTTCGAAAAATGAGATCACTGACCAACAAGAGATGGCGCCACAACGCCCAAGAAGAAGCGATAGCCGATGACAGAAGCAGCCCGCGAGAACCACCGAAATGCCCAGCTGACACGGTCCGTGCTAGTCGGAGTAAAACGTCCCCTCGAAGACGGTAATGGAGTATTACCGAAAGTACTAGGGTTATGAATAAGTATTGAAGTAAATGAGGATGCAGCAAAGGAAAAAAAACTCATTTGGTGATGAGGCAAAATAAATTCCAACGGAAAAAAAAAGAAGTGGACCCGTGGCGGCCAAATGAAAAACCCCCATGCCGCATCCACATAACGGGAATATGAATTGAAAGCCAAGCCCCACGTGCGGTAAGTGTTCATCGAACTTTACCAACTAAAAGTGAAGTTCAAAAATGCAAAAATTGGAAATGTTTCGTCAGCGTTTAAAACACTTAGTTGTTGACACCTGTGTGATGAGAGGTGCGGATGTTGGTTCTGATCATTACTTGGTAGTGTCACGAGTGAAACTTAATGTTGGTTGGAGGGAAAGGAATAGGAAGAGACCTAGGATAGAAAGAATAAAGGTTGATAGGCTCCTTGAAGATCATCAGCAGTACTCTGACTTACTCAGAGAACGACTGAAGGATCTGAAATCTTGTGAGAGGGATGTAGAAAAAAAGTGGGAATGTTTTAAGAACTGTGTTGTCACTGCTGCTAAAGAGGTCTGTGGCACCACAATAGTGGGTAACAATAGAGGTGATGCTTGGTGGAATAGTGAGATTGATGGGACAGTAAAGAAAAAGAAGGAAGCCTATTTGGGGATGTTGCAAGGTAGAGTCTCTGCGGATGAATATCGCTGTAAGAAGCGTGAAGCTGCTAAGCTGGTTCGCCACAGTAAGGCAAAAGATAGGAAGGAGAAAGTGGAAAGGCATGAACTGGCTTTTTGGAAAGATAGAAAGTCCTTCTGGAAGTACATGAGACTCAGGAAAAATAGGAGAAACAAAGTTGTAAGTTGTGTGAAGAATGAGATTGGGGAAATGATATGGGAACCCAATGAGCTAAGTGACAGATGGGGCGAATACTTCTGTGAGTTATTAGATCAGGAGAGCAAAAATGATTCTGAGACAGATGCAGATGATGTCACAATGAGGGATGAAAGCACAGGAGGGATCTCAAGAGAAGAAGTGTGTAAAGCTCTAAAATCTCTTCAGAATGGTAAGGCTCCAGGAGTTGATGGCATAACTGCAGAGATGTTGAAGTATGGTGGTGACTCTATAATTGACTGGTTTACTGAAATTTGCCAGTTATGCTGGGAGTTAGGAATGGTCCCTTGGGATTGGAAGGATGCTATTATTGTTCCTTTGTATAAGGGAAAAGGTGATCAGACTGAATGCAAGAACTATCGTGGTATTAGCCTACTGAGTGTGCCAGGGAAAGTGTTTGGAAGGTTGTTATTGAAAAAGTACGGGCTCTTACATCAGAGAAAGTGTGGGATGTTCAGAGTGGTTTTATGCCTGGTAAAGGCTGCACTAACCAGATTTTTGCATTACGCATGATGATTGAAAAGTATCTGGCTGTTGGGAAGAAAGTTTTTACTGCCTTCATAGATTTAGAGAAAGCTTACGACCGAGTCAATAGGACACTTTTGTGGAAGGTATTGAATGAATATGGTGTTACTGGGAATCTACTTAATAGTGTAAAAGCCATGTATGCTGGTAGTAGAGCTTGTGTACGAGTGAATGGTGTTTTATCAAAATGGTTTTCCATTGGTGCAGGAGTTAGACAAGGTTGTGTAATGTCACCATGGCTGTTTAATATATTTATGGACGCATGCATGCGTAAGGCCAAAATAGATAATAGTGGTTTATGTCTTGGTGATATCCGTGTGTGCAGATTGCTGTATGCTGATGACACTGTCCTGTTGGCAGAGAGCAAAAGTGAGTTGCAGAGTATGTTGACTCGGATGCACGAAGTTTGCATGAAATTCAAACTGAGTATAAATAAGGGAAAAACCAAAGTTATGGTGTTTGAGAGAGGGGGTAGCACTGAATGTAAAGTAAGTATAAATGGCACTGTGATTGACCAGGTGAGTGAGTTTGTGTATTTAGGAAGCATGTTTGACAGAGAGAACAAGTTGGATGGTGAAATCAGTAGGCAAGTGAATTCTTCTTTGAAAGTCATAGCTGCTCTGGGAGGTTTTCACAGGAATGATGGGTTCTCTAGAGAGTCCTGCATGGCTGTGTATGAAATAGTAATTGTTCCTACTCTGATGTATGGCAGTGAAACCTGGGTACTGCAGAAGAAGCATAGGAGTCGTTTGTGTGCTGGAGAAATGCGTTACTTACGTGGGGTCTGTGGCAAGACACGATCTGATTGTGTGAGGAATGAAAATGTATTGCAGTTGTGTGATGTAAAGCAAAATGTAGTTAGCAAGGTGGAGACCAATATGCTTCGGTGGTTTGGCCATATTGAAAGAATGAGTGATGAAATGCTTACTAAGAAAATATTTTCAACCCAAGTGGCAGGAAGGAAAGGCAGAGGAAGGCCAAGGAAGACATGGGTGGATCAGATTCAGGAGTGTCTGCATGAGAAAAAGATTATGAGTATGAAGTATAAAAGATCTTGTGTACGGCATGTAATGGATATCAGTGAAGCACAAGTTGTATGCCAAGATCGCTGTAAATGGCGAAGTTTGATACGACAACAATAAGTAAAAATATCTGGAAGTTTGTATTTCTTTTTGGAGCTAACCTCTGAATCTCAGAGAACAGCTTAGTGATATGTATGTATGTATGAATATTTTGTGGTTTCTGTATACAAGAATAATTATACAGAGAAATCTGGTAGTAATGAACTATATATATTACATGATCTACAGAAACTTATTTAGTACATATGCTGGAAATATTTTTCATATAAATTCTAAATATTTCTTTCAGCATGAAAACAGCACCAAATAATAACACACAACTATGCATGCATGTGATTGTAAATATACGAACTTCAGCAGGAAAACTCTGAGAGCCAGCAAGAGTAAGAAAAACTCTGTTTGAAAATTATATTTGCTGAGCACAGGATGCCACTGAATATATGATGTAACTAACACATTATTATCAACAAGTAGTTAGTAACCATGATAGTTTAGAACTTTAACTGATGCTCTGTTAGCAGACTGTTTCTCACATAATAACAACTGTTTCCAAGATAATGCAACAGAATTCACAACTGTGAACTTCTCTGCTCAAGTCATGAGCCATACATTAATCAAAAACACATCCTATAATGATATCCAACAGATATTTCTGCTGAAAAAAAAAAAAAAAAAGAATGGAAGAGCATTTGTGCCAGTGAAACATAATTCACACATTTTGATCACAGTGTAATTGGCATGCAATAACTTTAGGGAGGCAAAATCAAGGGTTAAACCAAATAAGGAACCACACTGTCATAAAAACTGCATGTGAAAAAAAAAAAAATCAGTATTATGGAAGTTTATCAGTTCTGTAATCTGCACTGTAAGTAAGGAATAGATAAAAGCAGCAAGGTTCCCACCTTAAAGAAAAAAAAATCCCTAACTTTTGTAGGTTTCTCAGTTTGTTTTGAAAGTTTCTTCAGAGCAGCAACACAAATCAAGTTGCAGTGAATTGTTACATTTCCTCCTGTTCTTCAATTTTTTCACCAAAGCACACATTTGTAAATTATTTAAATAACTGATCTTTATACAATTACCTAATTTCCATAACTAACAACTAAATGCATGAAGCACATTATTTTTAATACCACTATTCCACGATCTTTTGTGAACCTGAGTAGCATAGTGCCCATGTAGAATTTATTAACACATTTTCATAGAAATGGTTAACATGTAATAAAAAAAAATCTGTCAGTTGATTAGTTTTAGTTTTTATTTTTTCTATAGAACAAAGCATTAAAGTTTAATGACCAAATAGGCTCCTAAACATGTCACAAGAGACTAACAAACTTTGATCCATTGGATAGTTAGTTGGTACTCTAGTGACATGTTTTTTTCCATGTAGGAGTGTATCAGGTCTTTGTGCCTAACTGCTCCATGTTGCAAGACTCAGAACAAACTGTCTGCAGAAACTGAATAAAAACTTAATAACAGGCAGTTTTGGAACTTCAGTTTGTAATGTACTGAAAATAAGATCTATCACATTGTAGGCAGGCAAGCAATAATTACAAACAAAGGTCTGAAATCTGAAAAAAGAAGTGTTTTGGCAAAATGAAAAATACCCCAATTTTTCAACTCCCTGATAGAAAATTCTCTAATTTTTATTGAAAACTTCAATTTTCCATGGGTTTTCCCAAATTTTTGGAATGATTTTCAAATTCCCTGAAAATGCTAGGTTTTACCTGTTTTCCACTTTTTGTGAGGACACTTCAACAAATGTAATAAAAACATATATGTAATCATCATTTGAATTTTTTTTCACCAAGACAGTTTTTACACTAACTTTGATAATTTAACCAGCAAGTAAAAAATAAAGCATAGGCAAACAATTGAACAAAAAGAGTACTTTAAAAAAAATGGGAGGGGGGGCAGGGATGTTGGTTCTTAGGAATACTAATTTATGCATTAAAATTTTCACAATGAAAATGAATAAAAGAAAATTTTATGAAAAAAATTATTCTTGCTACCAAAGAAAATCTATGAAAAATTAAGATGAAAATTGATGTCATTCTTACAAAAAATATTTTAATGAAAACTAAGATCAATAAAGAAGAATATACAAGCAAGTAAAAAGGAAGGGGAGAGGAAAATTTCCCAGTTACAAACAGCTTTTCAGCTTTACAGTTAGTTATTTCATGTAAAAACAACAAAACTGTATTTTAAAATGTAAATCCTATGTTGCACTAACAGCTGCTTTCTGATGAAATAGTGCATAATGCATGTTTGTAAATATGTTAAATGCCAAAATAAACATGTGATCCCTTTTCCTTACCTTGTTATTTTTAACTTTGTCACCTCTGTTTTCTACTGTTAGTCCCTTTCTACATGACATAACATACACTGGTGTCCAAAATTAAAGTCTGGAAAGTGATAGTAGGCAAATAATCCGAAGCGCTTGATGAAATGTTACGATGTTCACAGGACATATGCAAATGGACATGACAAACAAATGCCCACAATGAAATGTGATTATCAGTGAGCAAAATGCTGTCCAATATATGAATTGAGATACATTCTTAAAGCCAATGGGAATGGAAGTGGCCCTTGTCATTGAAAGCATGTATAAGAGGTATTTCAGTGGCTGCAAATGCTTTAATTACGTCCCATACATGTGCATCCGATGCAGTATACATTGGCGAGCAATAGGATGACTAGACACAAGCTAGTCTCAGGCCCAGAATGCAAGGGAATTTAATATCCACCGAAGAGTAGTTTTATGGTTATGACTGCAATTCAATACATTGGTCGAGTGTCATAAAGGACTGGCCAAGATCATCCAAGGTGTATTCATGAGGACTGTTATGTCACTTTAACCACAAGGTGTGCAAAAGACCTGTCCATAAACAGGTCTTTTACCCATTAGGAGGAACAGCTACACAAGTACAGCAACAAAGCAGTGGTGACGATTGCCATTTAGTGCATAATTTTCCATGTGTCTGCAATGTGTTCACCACTGATCTGAGGGGAGGGGAAGGAATAGTTGTCAGTTAAAATTATTTCATGGTATGTTTGCCTGTGGCTTAAAACTGGGTGTGCCATTATTTCCATTAACAAACTGAGATAAATGGAACTGCTGTGTTATACTTGGAAAATGTGATATCAAGTATTCCGTACGGAATAATAGCTACTAAGGAATGGTTTTATAGATATTATTCCTTATTGAATATATGTCAAAAGATTTAGCCGTGGGCAATGGTTTCATACAGAATATAACCTTTGTTAACAATGTTTAAAAATCAATGCTCATAGACAAGCACTGAGCAAACTGTATTATCTTTATTTTTCAATTCACTTAATTCCATTATCCCACATTCAAGCACTCGTTGGCTGACTGATTAACTGGCATAAGGCAAAAGAATAACCATAGAAAGCTAAGAACAGGCCAGGTTTAAAACTTGCAATAGCACAGTAATCAGCTACCTGGTCAATAGTCCCTATGAAGCTGGTTTATTACTTCACAATGTTTGATGAACTAATTGCCCTGAACAGTATGACGAAACAGACATACAGCAGAAAGATTTTTTCTCTGTGTGTGTATTTATTGAGCATTCACTAATACGAAAATAACCTTGATTAGCACAACTTCCAAGGGAAAACATGTTTTACATTTTAAGATGACCAATTTAATGCAGAAAGTGTTATTACAACCACAACACACTGTGAATGACAATAATGCAGGCAAAGCAATTTCACTGAAATAGACAATATTACCATTTTAACAACAGCTAAAAATACAATCAAAAGCACACTTGGCACAATTAGCAAACACACAAATAATAAATTGTACTTAACCTTCATAAAAGTGTGGTTCGTGTTGTGTCTGCTTCATCACATCTGTGACAGGTACTTTACCTGTAGACTTTTGTGATCCAGTGTTACTCAGCTATGAAAGCTTTCTCACTGTGTGACAATATATTACACTAAGCTGCCAAGAAAAAGAAAAAATGGGAACTGCACTACCATCTCCATTACATGCCACCACACCCATGCGGTAAATGGCATCATCTGCAAAAGACGTATATATAAAGGTAGATATTTCCGCAAGTAGTAGCATTTTCAGTTTGGATGGCAGTTCATCACGATTTAAGCAATTTCAAACATGGTACGATAGTCGGCGTTTAAGAGATAAGTCACTCCATCTCAGAAACTACCACGAAATTTGGATTTACACAGTCAACAATTTCAAGGCTATATACTTAGACTACACAAACTCAGGAACACGTCCAGAGTGCAAGACTACTGAGGCCGTAAAAAAGCCCTGCGCCATTGCGGACTGCGGCATCTGGCACACATCATAACATCTGCCCGGCGTGCAACATTGCCGCAAATCACAGCACAATTCAATGCTGGGCCAGTAGTAGCATCAGCGTTTGGACAGTAACAACATTCCCTGTGTTCTATGGGGTTCTGGAGCTGACAGCCCACTTGGATGCCATTGCTCACCCAACAACACAAGGCTGTATGCCTCGCCTGGGCTTAGGAGCACTTCCATTGGATGCAAAATTACTGGAAACATGTAGCATGATCTGACGAATCGCAGTACCAACTGTTTTGGACAGATGACGGACTCTGGGTGTGGTGACAATTCCATGAGGAAATGGATCACACATGCCTACAAGGAACAATTCAGGCTGCCGGTGGATCTGTTATGGTGTGGGATGTTTCCAGCTGGCACGCATTAAGATTCCTCAAACATCTGCAGACCACTCTAACCAATGGAGTCTACATAACCATTCTTGGGGACCATTTACACATTTCATGTCATGCAACCACTCTGATGGGGTGTAACCTCTTTCAACACGACAGTGCGGCACACAGCATACTTCCACAGTCGCCCGATTATGGCTGGAGGAACATTTCCTGGAGTTAGGCATCCTGACTTGGCCCCCTCATTCTATGGATTTAAATGCCATCGAACACATGTGGGATGCTGTTCAACGTGCCTTCAGTGCCAGGTATCTTCCACCGGTGAATACAAGGGCCTTTTCAAAAGTTTTGCACACTGTGTGTTATCCCTTAAAAACCGAATTTATTTCACAACATAACTTTACAGGCCTTCGAAGTAATCTCCATGTTTTTTTATGACAGCGGTTCAACGTTTGAGCAAGTCTTATATTCCAGTCAGGACACCTCCATTGTTGAGGTGTCGGATTACTCGGGTCACCTCATCAGAAACATCCTGAATCATTTCCCGTGGAGTGGCTTCTTTAGTTTTGGAAACAAAGTCATAGTCTGGTGGGCTCATCTCAGGACTGTATGGCACGTGGGGAAGCAATTCACATTTACACTTTTCCAGAATGTCTCTTACTGTACAGGCAACATGTGGCCTTGTGTTGTCGTGCAAAATGATGACGCCAGCTTCAAGCATGTTGGGCCTTTTTTGGCGAATCTTTGAGCACAAATTTTGCAGAAACCTTTTGTAGTATTCCACTGTTCCAGTGGTCCCCTCAGGCACTCTGTCTGTTGCTATCACTCCAAACTTGTCCTATGCCATTATCTTCATCGCCTTAACCGTCGACTGTTGACAATGGAAATTTTTCTGGCGAGGAGATTCCGGGTGTTTCCACTGAGCGGACCGAGATTTCAGTTCTGGTTCAAAATCTCATATCCCGGTTTCGTCTATAGCAACAATTCTGTCCAAAAACTGCTTGCCTTCTGTCTCGTACTATCACTGAAGCAATTCTTCTGCTATCCCTTTGCGAACTGCTTGCTACCCTTCACTCGGATTATGCAGAACCCATTTGGCAGCCACTTTTCTCTTCTGTAATTTTTCAGTTAGGATTCTGAAAACTGAAGTGGTTGACATGTTTGCTTCATATGCAATCCCTTCACTTGTTTTCCATAAATCTTCTTCCAAAATGCTGTTTACAATAATTACAGAAGTGTTGTCCGTTGCATCTTATGGCCGGCCGTTTCTTGGGTCGTCTTCGATGCTTTCCTGACCTTGGCAGAAATGAGAAGCCTACTATGATACTCTGCTACGATCCACTAAACTAAACTCCACAAACTTGACACAAAGGTTTATGAATTTCAGTAGGGGATTGTCCTCACAAAGTTTCAATTTTAATGTAGGATCACTGGTCGCTACACGAGATCTGACCGGACTCACTTTCTTCCTTCGTTTCTAGGCAGAATTTTTCGAAACAGGAACAAATCAGCCAGCAAACATAGACACAACTTTGTATACTGAAGTCTGGACTGGCACAACGATTGGAATGATTGCATCATCTTACGGGCAGCGCCTGCGCAGTGTGCAAAATTTTTACATGATTTACGTATTACAGAATTGTGGGATGCTCTTCAAGAAGCATGGTGTGCACATGGTGTGCACAGTACTACAGAGAGCTCATGGAGACCATGCCCCATCGCGTTGCTGCTGTCATCTGATTGCGAGAAGAACCAACGCAGTATTAGTGAGGTATCTAAGTTTTTTGGCACTTCAGTGTATATAAACACAACTTATTTTCAATTGTCTTATTTTTAAGTTTCTCCGATTCTCTACTTCTTTTTTATTCCACCAAGCAGTGATATTCCTGTTACACTTCAGGAAACATATCCTACAAATTAGTACATCTCACAGCATTAAAAGAATCACTGTAGAAGCACAGAAGAAAAAGCAACTTCACAAAACAGATACTTTTCATAATAAGAAAAAAAAGAAATGTATCAGGTTGTCCTGAGAAGATTAAAAAATGTGAAAAAGTTAAGAATACAAAATGATGAAAAAATGCAAGATCAGGAATGCATTTGAGAAAGCAGAATATTACAACTGCTGATAGATAACAGTCTTCTAATTCCATCCACCAAAAAGCCAGATAACACCTCACCTTCCTTTTTTACAAAATACTAATCATGTTGACCATCACAGTCATGCAATATACACTACACTGACAAAAGTTACCGGACACCCCTTTAAAAGCAAATGAACAGATTCACTGTGTTGTTAAGTTTACAGGAAAGTAAAAATGCTGGAACCTCGATATGTGCATGCACGATTTGCAGAGATCTTCATTCCATGGGTTACCGTGGTCGTGCGGCTGCTCATAAGTCTTTTATCTCCACTTGGAATGCTACTCGTCGTTTAGCACGGTGTAAAGAACATTTATCATGGATCGCAGATCAATGGAAACGGGCCCTATGGACTGATGAATCCAGATACATGATCCATCAGTCTGGTGGCCATGTATGGGTAACAGCAACCTGGGGAACCCTATTTACTACAGTGTATTGTTCCTACGATCAAGTTTGGAGCTGGCAGTGTACTCGTGTGGGAGTGTTTCTTGTGGTGTAGTCCCGGCCCATTGATTATCGGGGACAAACCTGTTAACCAGCATGTCTACCTCGATATTCTGGACAATTTTGCCCTACCAACTGTGTGGCAATACTATGGAACCGAGCTTTGTTGGTACCAGCAGGATAATGCACCAAGCCATAAAAAGCAAGGACTGTTATGGTGTGGTTTGACGTTAATTCTGTATCATGTGTGGACTGGCCAGCACAAAGCCCTGACCTTAATCCTATGGAGTACCTATGGGATGAATTAGAGCACTGCATAAGAAGTTTGGAACCAAGGCCTACTACTAAGCAACAGTTAGCGGTAGCATTATGTACTGAATGGAAGTGCATACCTATCGCTGTGTTCCAAAACCTTGTCGAAAGCCTGTCTCGAAGGGTCAGTGCATGCATTAAGACCAAAGGTGGACCGACACCATACTAATGCATGTCAATAAATTCTATGTTGTGTTTCTCTTTTAGGTGTCCAGTGACTTTTGTCAATATAGTGTATATAACACATATGGAATATGAACAACACAAGTTAGCCTGAGTACCATAAAATGTAAGTTGTGCACCTCCAAAGATTGGTTAAATTAGGTAGGAACACATTCGCTTGCAATTCTAATAAACATGCCTTTTAATTTCATTTGTTAATTGAATTTCAGCTTTACCTTCCAAAAATTTCCTACATTCTATAAACCCAAATGATTTATCATTAATATGTTTTGCTCCACTGCATGTATTGATTCTTTCATTAAAGCATTTAACAAAAAACTTGTTCATTAATTTTGATTATCATCACCATTTTCATGTTGAAACCTTGTACCTTTAAATGTTATGGTGCAGCTGCTCATCAGAAAGGAAGTCTCAAACCTTTTGCAGAATCTTGGGCTTAAACATCTGTACTTGAAGGGCAATAATTTAGCATATCAATTTGTTCAATAACTATAATGCACAAAGCTTAACTTTCAAGTTCAACGATAATTGGTATCACTCTGAAGTGAGATGTAATCCATCACTACACTGAATCAAAGTAAGCTAGTAACATCTAACAAGACAGTCAAATATTTGATTAATCACATCCATTGATGAGTCCAACCACTTTTAGCTATTCAAGTGTTCTGTGCTTGTTATACCTGTGCATTTGGCTGAATGAGTAGTGTGTATTGACAAACTTACTCTTCACTTATTAGTGCCCTGCTAATGTTTTGCCAGTGTCTTGATGATGCTCTTGATATAGTAATCTGAATTCACATACCCATAAGGAAGCCATTTTATGACTCATTGAAGCATGAAACTAAATTTGTGCTGAAGTGCAGTTTCAGATGTAATCAGACTTATGTAATATTTTGGGAATTATTTTAACTGTGCACCACTCTACTACCTACCTGATTTTCAGGGTAATGTTTGAATGCTTAAAAAGGCTCCAGATGTGTAATAATAATGCTTGATTAATTACAGAGAGATTACAAGACATCTGGTATCAGTAACATTGTCAGAAATTCATTTGGCCATCCAATACAATGATTCATTAAGAAGTAAATTTCCAAAATTTTTACATTTGTAGAAAATTTTAATGCTCTTTATGACTTCCTCTTAAAATACTCCCAAATCTACTCAAATGTAGTATGTTTGATTTCATAAGTTTCCTGAATTTTTTTTTTTTTTTTTTGTTTGTCACCAACAATGAAATAAAGCAAAACCACATTTTCTGAAGGATGTTATGCCTTTGGGCATGAAGACAATTGGTAAGAGTTATCTGATGTCATAAAATTATCAAATATGCACTAAACAAGAAACATGATGGTATGAAAAGAACTCATGTAACACTGAGTACCTTCCTTGGGAAACTACATAATTAATCATCATAAGCATTAATTAACATAAATATAATCCTTTAAATAAAAATAGCATATTAAAATATTTTACAAGAACAAAAGTACCATACATCAGAAGCAAAATTAAAAAATGTTCAACTTATTTATTTAAGCTGTGAAGAGCATTTCAGTGCAGGTGTTAATATAGCATGTCAATTTTGAGTTCAAAACACTACTCTTAACAAACCTGCTCTGAAATAGTGCCAGTTAATTTGACACTCAGTAAAACTTAGTGCAATTCCTGAAGTCCATGAAGTGTTTACCACATGCCTCAAACAATTTGATTTCTTTATTTATACTTAAGCCTAGTGGAGCATTTTCCTTTGATAAAGTAACAAATGGTGTAATACACTTCTGCAACTTTTAAGTACATATTTTGTTATAGAAATTAATGAAGAACAAATCTCACAAATACATCACAGGCATACATCAGCTTTTGAAACAGAAATATCATATTTAACTGTTACCGCACAGCTAACTACTGTATTGCCCTGGAGTGGTAAACCAACTTGCACTGGCCAGTTTCTACCAGTGGGTGATATCATTATACCACCAGGACAAGTTATTAACCATTTACATGTTAACGTTCCCGAATTGGGACATCACACTTTGATGAATTTTCACAGCTCATAGAAAAAATATACAAAAATTATTGTTGCAGTGAAAAATTTTACTTTTATATACCCTTTGTCCAAATTTTTTGGAAGGACTGGTATACTAATACCTATTTTTTTACTAATTAATTAGAAAACATCCAGAATTCCAAAAAATGCTGGTTTTCATATATTTTTAAAAAATATTTTAGGGCCTTGATTCTGTTTTTTCTTGGTAATATGATATTTGCTGGAATCTTAACTTTCTAGTGCAATAGTTGTTTTGGCTTTGCACTTGTTACTTTTTTTCAAATGAATTTTTCGAGATGTTCCCAAAATGGGAACATTGATGTGTAAATGGTTAAGCAACTAGAGTACAGAAATATGAATAACACTAGACTCTTCTTTTCTTTCTTTTTTTTTCTTTTTTGTAGTTAGCAATTGTTGGTAGGGTTTCTACCCACACAGAAGGTTTAGACACAACTACCTATGTCCCATGGGACCTTTGTGCTGCATATCAGAAACAAAATTGCATTATACTGAACCTAGCTGCTCACATACAACACAGGGTAGAGGTCTCACAGAAGTAGCAGTGTCAGATTATTAAAAGTGTGAGTTAACATAACTGAGAGTGATAGACTGTGTCACAATTGAGCATTTCTATGAACGGAGAACAAGGGTGGGAGAAAAGAAACAAATGATCTTATTTGTAACAGAGGTCCGATACCCTGGTGCCGACAGCTTAATGTGCTGATCCAATGCACTGCGAACTTTCAGTGAATCACAGCAACTCAACCTACTGTGATCAATCCTGTGACCATCTGGTTGGGATGGAGCTGCTCTAACCACTGGACCACTCACAGTTCCACAGCACTAGTTGGTGCATTAAATGTTTCTTTCCTGCAATGACTATTCTAACCCCATACGTAAGACTGACCAAGGAACAAAAAAGCTGAACTTTTTAGCGGACTGAGAAATCAGAACATGCAATGAGAAAGTGTGTACATAACACATTCTGTGTTATTCTGAGCAAGATAGAGCTGTTCACTCTATTTAATTTTTGTAGATATTTAGAGCACACTATTTTTTTCTTGTTTTTTTTTTTTTTTTTTACTTGTTAGATTATCAGCTTAATTTTTCTCTTGTGTTGCTTTCTTCTCAGCAAGTTCCATGTCCATATTTGTCTTTTGTTGACTCTGCAGTTGCACTGCAATCTTTGTTTAATTTTCCTTCCTGCTGATATAATTCCTTTCCCATTTCTTCAACACTTTCTTCTTATTATTTATTTCCTTTTATTCCCTCAGGTGACAATAATTTAGCCATCATGCTGAAAGAACTTTTATCCTGAGGACCATGAATGTATGATATCTAAGCTTTCACTACTTTAAATAAATGGTGCAACTTACAGAATATTAATACTTTCAAACACCATGCATTGATTCTAACAAATTTTCAATTTTTTCACTTCTGTTTTGGGAAAATTTAACTTTCCTCATCAAGCTTAAGTGCAAACATTTATGGGGGAAAGTAACATTTAAAAACAACACTGGATAGTGAGAACATTGCGGGAAGAAAAAAATATGATTACGGGGGAAATCTACACTTTGTCCAACTTCTGTTTTCGGAAACTTTTTCCTCCATTTTTAAGCTGAAATGCAGTATTTTTGCAATGCACCATATGTAAGAACAATACGGGGAAGAAGGAACATCGCAAAAAAAAAAAAAAAAAAAAAAAAAATTGTGGGAGAAATCTTTGCTCTGTCTAACTTCCGTTTTGAAAAGTTTCAAAGAGAGGAGTTCTGTCCCCAAACAGAAAATGAATGAATGAATCCCCTCTCTCACTACCAAAAATTGCTGTTCAGTTGTGCATTCATCTCGAGAATACCCAAAGTGATAACGGAAATGGAGGAATTCTTCAAATCAACACAATAGCTAAGAAACTCGTGACTGAAAAGACTACAGGGAAGTCTTCTCGCTGTCCTTAACTCCCGTTTTCAAAAATTGTTGCCCACAATTTCCAGATGAAATACAAACATTTATGCATCAAAAGGATATTTAACAATACTGGACACAGGCAACATTGCAAGTAAAGAGAAATTACGATCACGGGAGAAATCTTCATACATACATACATATCAATAAGCTGTTCTCTGAGATTCAGAGGTTAGCTCCAAAAAGAAATACAAACTTTCAGATATTTTTACTTATTGTTGTCGTATCAAACTTCGCTATTTACAGCGATCTTGACATACAACTCGTGCTTCACTGATATCCATTACCCACCTTACACAAGATCTTTTATACTTCATACTCATAATCTTTTTCTCATGCAGACACTCCTGAATCTGATCCACCCATGTCTTCCTTGGCCTTCCTCTGCCTTTCCTTCCTGCCACTTGGGCTGAAAAGATTTTCTTAGTAAGCATTTCATCACTCATTCTTTCAACATGGCCAAACCACCGAAGCATATTGGTCTCCACCTTGCTAACATTTTGCTTTACATCACACAACTGCAATACATCTTCATTCCTCACACAATCAGATCATGTCTTGCCACAGACCCCACGTAAGTAACGCATTTCTCCAGCACACAAACAACTCCTATGCTTCTTCTGCAGTACCCGGGTTTCACTGCCATACATCAGAGTAGGAACAATTACTGTTTCATACACAGCCATGCGGGACTCTCTAGAGAACCCATCATTCCTGTGAAAACCTCCCAGAGCAGCTATGACTTTCAAAGAAGAATTTACTCGCCGACTGATTTCACCATCCAACTTGTTCTCTCTGTCAAACATGCTTCTTAAATACACAAACTCACTCACCTGGTCAATCACAGTGCCATTTATACTTACATTATATTCAGTGCTACCCATTCCTCTCTCAAACACCATAACTTTGGTTTTTCCCTTATTTATACTCAGTTTGAATTTCATGCAAACTTCGTGCATCCGAGTCAACATACTCTGCAACTCACTTTTGCTCTCTGCCAACAGGACAGTGTCATCAGCATACAGCAATCTGCACACACGGATATCACCAAGACATAAACCACTATTATCTATTTTGGCCTCACGCATGCATGCGTCCATAAATATATTAAACAGCCATGGTGACATTACACAACCTTGTCTAACTCCTGCACCAATGGAAGAGAAATCTAAACTGCGTTTAATTTCCGTTTTCGCAAGTTTTGAAAAACGAGATATCATCCCCAGACGAAAAATGACACACACCCCTCCAATTTTTCTTCAGTTCTGCATCGATCTCGAGAACGATCCAAATGATAACAGAAAAAGCGGAATTCCGCAAATTCGCGAAAGAATTTCATGTATGTAACCCAGGAAGGATTTGTGCCAGAAATTGTTTCTTCAACTCATATAATCTGAAGAAACAAGTGGGGTTTTTTTTATAATCTATCAAAAATTAATAAAGCATAAAACTTCACAGGCATGGAAGCATGTAATTCTTTTAGCATAGATATGCCACATTTCACTACAGCCAACTCCTCAGAAAATTATAAAATTTCTGTTTCAGGATGATACATTTTTTCTATTTCCTAAGGAGTTGGGTACACAGCAATGGTCAGAATGGCATTCCTGTGCCAAAACATAACATGCACATATTTTGCTTTCCCACAGCATAAAGGTAAACAGCATTTTTTGACATCACTAGAATTTTATGAAATTTGACTGCCCTTCAGATAAAGTGTGTTAATAGAGTTGTGACCGTGATTTTAATTGAAAATTGGGTATAATCTCAAAAAAGAAAAAGAAAAAAAATGTGTACCATAAATTTCAAAATGTGAACTTACCACAAGGTCATTCCTCTGGCTTTTTATATCTAAAAAACAAATGAAGTGATTTTTCTTCCTTCAGTTACACGAACTGGGAAAGTATTTTTGTTCAAATGAAAGATGCCTAAAAATTTAATATTTTTTCTAAAGCAATCTATGCTTACAGTTAGAGTGAAATTCAGATTTAGCTATATCACCATGAGAACTTTGTTAAAAATTCTGTCAGTAGCTTCACTATAGTATTTCCCAAACATAGCTTTTTCTAACTTCCAGGAAAGTTCTGCTTTTCACAACATTTGCCATATCATGTGTTGAAGCAACATCTTTATATATATATTAAACACTGCAAATCATTAAATCCCCAATTCTTTGAAATTTTCATTTCTTTTCTAATTTGTTTAAAAACAGAATACTGAGGAAAATATTTGGTCCCACAATGGACAGCAAGAATGGAGATATAACAGAAATAAGTTATTTCAATTCCCTTTGTTACTGTTAATGTGTGAAATCAAATCTTATTTTAAGATTCAAATATCTTAATCATGTGGAGCAAATGAATTACAAATACCTAGAGAGATGTTCAACATAAAGATTAATGAAAAAATGACCTTTTGGGGACACCAAGAAAAAGGTGAGGTAATTGCATCCATCAAGACCTGGAAAGACTGGCAGCACAAAACTGCAGAGCAAAGGCAAACAAACAGAATTGGAAGAGGACTGTTTTTGTGGCAGAGTCTTGGAGGCTCAAGAAGCTAAAGAAGTTTTGCTGCCAGGTCTGAAATTTTCTGCAATTGGTTATTAAGATGAGAAAACGTGACTGATTGCAGTGTTTTATTTCAGTACCCTCATCACAGTGGTTGTCTATCATTTACAATATTAAACATATAAAATATTAATATACATAGCTTGTCCTAAAACAACTGCAAATGTTTTTATAAAAAATGTGCAATACTATGCTTAACCTTGGCACAAGTTCAAAAAAATGGCAGTCATTGTAGTAACCATAGCAACCAGCCACACCTGTTTATCATGCATGCGTCATTGCAGTTTAATAATTGTTGTTTCATGAAACCCTAACAAGTTACTAAAATTGCAATTAATGAGGCAACCTTATGGGTTGTCTTATGTTATAAACGTGCTTTTGATTGATATATACATAATATCTAAGGTATTTTACCTGATATTGTCGAAGTATTTCTCACGTTGTTTGCTCTGTGAGGCACGTGCTCCTGGCTCGAGAGGTCCCTTCGTTACGGACCTTTGGTTAGTTATAAAACATTTTGCAGAAATAAAACAGTTAGGTTATATATTTTCAGTTCCACATTCATTCATTCGCACAATCAAACGTTTGAAATTTACTATTAATTAAAAGATTTTAGTAGAAAGAGTTATACTCATCGGGTCAGGAGACGTCTCATAAGGGGTTCGTTGTTACGGCGAGCGCTTTCAGCGGTGTACAACCGTCATCTTCTGGCCACTGTTTCTACACGAGGGTTCCTCGCGTGTATGTGGTTTTTGGAGTTGCATGTCGGGAATCGATGAGCAGGTTTGCTGCCTGTATGTGTTTTCGCACTGTGATTTTTTGGAAAAAATGGATGTGAAAGAGGTACAAAGATGCACCATTAAATTTTGTTGTCGACTTAAGAAGTCTGTCAGAGAGGCTTTCTACCTTATGCAAGGGGCTTATAAGGATGAACGTCTAGAAAAATCAACAATTTACAAATGGCATTAAGAATTTATGGATGGTCGTGAGTCGGCAGCTTTAATCGCACACGGAGGAAGACCTTCAAGGAGTGTTACAGAGGTAAACATCAATACAATGGGTGTTATTATATGGGAAGACAGACACCTATCAATTAGAGATATCGAAGATATGGTTCACATTTCAAAATCATCAAATCACAGAATTTTAACCGAGCATTTGGGCATGAAATGAGTTCGTTCAACTTAGGTTCCTTATTTCTTTTCATGTGCGCCCAATGCAAGGCTGCACATGGCCAGTTATCATACACATCAAAACATCTTATTGAATTTGAAATTAAAACAAGAAAGCAAACTAAAAAATGTAAGAAATTAATAATATAAAAACAATTAAGAAGTGAGTTTTGCAACAGATGGCAATACAGTATTCCAATGAAACACAACATGAACCAACAAAAATAAGGTACAGATTGCACTGGTAATAGTAAAAACACAATGTGCTGGAATTTACAGAACATTCTATGATGCTAAACCATAACTCACCAAAGATTGGGGATAGAACTATAAATGATAAGTAGGTGAAATGTATATGGGATAAAACACTCATAGCCTTACTATAAGATGCGGCAGCTTGAACAATAGTTTTTATCTTTCCCCTTTTTACTGGATTTTAGCAAAAAATAACATCTAAACCAACAGTTATAACCAGCTGAAATTATCTACAAATGATCAATAATTGCCCTGTGGTTACCATACCTCAGTAATATGTCACTAAGAAATATTATACTCCAAGTAAGTTAAATTCCTTAAAACAAGAATTTTACAGAAATGATATCTATACACAATTAAGTCTCTAATACTATCAGAAAATTCCAAGCTGTTCAAAAAATTTGCGATTAAATTCTATAAAACTTGAAGCTTATTATTAACATTCATAAAATTACATAAAAACTATTGAAAACTAGGAATTTGTGTGTAACATTCAAATGAAAAAATCCTTGCATTCCACCTTATCACAATGTTAGACAATTTTTGTTAAAATTAGTTTAAAGACAAATTTTATCTCTGACTATTGGTTCTAATAACAAGAATTTCGTTTTGCTAACTTTTCCATATATATATATTTATTTCTTAATTCCTTACATTTACTTCAGGTTCCTTGCATTGGACATATCGACTACATACAGCAATATTTTGAAATCATTGATACACCAATTTTTATCTCATTATTTTGTTTAATGCAAAATTAATGCTCACCTGCACAACACCAGGAATTGCCACTGTAAATGCAGGTACTATGTGGATTAAGATTATCAACATTCTCTTTTTTAATTAACATAATTATCTAAGATTTTGTTTCTCACACAGATCTCTTCAAAACACTTGGATAGCACCAACTTTCTGGTAACTGAGTGTGAAATAAGGATCAATGTCTTTGTATGATATCCTTACAGTCGATTGGCATCTGCTTTTTTTTTTTTTTTTCCCCCTGGGGGGATTTCAATGACCACCATGAGCAACTTAACAGGCGATAAGCAGTCATCCGTCCATCTGTGGGTCACTGGTTCCAGGGAATGGACAGTGCAGAGCAAGTGCTGTAAGACAAACACACCATCCATGCCTCACCAGATTTGAACCCAGACCCATCTTCAGCTAATGGTCATAATGTATAGTAGTTATACTTACTTTCCAGCAGATTCAGTCACTTTGATATTTTTGAAGGGGGAGGGGAGAGTCAAATTTTTTTTTAATATGCTAAGCAGTTGATAAAGCTTTTCAACCGATGAAAGTTACTATATTTGTGACAAATCCAGATGACAATGCTGCAGGCTAAATGAGTCAAACATATTTTTAAACAAGTTAGTAAAATCATGCAATGCATTGATTATAATACGCTTTCCAACATACCAGAAATCATTACTCAAGTTATGAGGATAATGGCTGTGGAATAAATCTCGGTCCTGTGCCCTGACCTTTGAACCCATTTCGATTATATTTAACAGAACCAGTTCAGTATAACTCCGAAATAAATTGATAAAGTTTTGTCGCAATGGAAGCATTTTTACGTAAGTTATGATGCATAAGGGCTATGGAATAGATTCTGCTCCTGTGCCCTAACCTTTGACCCCATTTCGCACATTTTCAATAGGATTTGTCCCCAGGTAGGCCCCTACAACATACTAACATTTTACCCAAATCGAAGAATTTTTACGTAAGTTATGACGCATAATGTCGATGGAAGTGATTCCGCTCCTATGTCCTGACCTTTGACCCCATTTTGCCCATTTTCAATAGGGTTTGTTTCCAGGTAGTCCCCTACCACATACTAAAATTTAATTGAAATCGAACCTTTTTTACGTTAGTTATGACGCATAAGAGCAATGGAATGGATCCCGCTCCTATGTCCTAACCTTTGACCCCATTTTGTTCACTTTCAATAGGGTTCCTTCCCAGGTCAATCATGCAATCTGTGGAAGATGATCTTCCACATACTAAAAGTTCATCGAAATCGAACGATTTTTACGCGAGTTATCGTGCGGACGGACGGACGCACACAATGCATGACGTAATGAGGCAGATGGGAATCACGACCATCTGCTAGAAAGAGTGTGACGTCATAAAACTTTAATAGGATCCACACACAATGCGTGATGTAATGTGACAGATGGCGTGATCGCGCACCAACATCTCAAGCGCAAGATTGAGAAGTCATAAGATCGTCCCCAGGTGGTCCCATACCACATAAAATTTCATCGAAATTGAACCATTTTTACGCACGTTATGACGCATAAAGGCAATGGAAGGCATTCTGCTCCAATGTCCTGACCTTTGACCCCACTTCACCCATTTTCAATAAGGTTCATTCCCAGGTGGTCCCCTGCAATATACTAAAATTTCATCAACATCGAACCATATTTACGCACGTTATGACGCATAAGGACAATGGAATGGATCCTGCTCCTATGCCGTGACCGTTAACCTCACTTCACCCATTGTCAATAGGGTTCATCCCCAGGTGGTCTCCTACAATATGCTAAAATTTCATCGACATCGAACCATATTTACGCAAGTTATGACGTATAAGGGAAGTGGAATGGATCCCGCTCTTATGCCGTGACCTTTGACTCCATTTCGTCCATTTTCAATAGGGTTCGTCCCCAGGTGGTCCCCTACTACATACTAAAATTTCATCGAAATCGAACCATTTTTACGCGAGTTATCGTGCCGACAGGCGAACAGACAGACAGACGGACAAAGCTGCAGCATATACGCTTCTTCAACCTACGGTTGGAAAGCGTAAAAAATGCAACTAATTCATTGTATGTTGCCACTAAGGCTCCTAACCACACCCATATCAGCCATCTGTGATCTGTCTTTCAAGGTTGCCATCTATTGCAACCTTGAAAGACAGATCATGAATTAACTGCCTTTCTGATTTCCTGAAGCTTATTGATACTCCAAAAGTTAGATGCAACAGTAAAATTACTCTATTTTCTTAATACTCAGCACAGGTTTAACTTCCAAACCCTTCTGACCTCTAGATAATCATCATAGCCTGCTGTTAGTGATACAACATCCAGGTGGACACAGCTGTATCACTGACAGCAGTCTTTAATCAATGGCTGAAGGTCAGAAACATCACACAGAATGATAGTCATTCAGAATGTATGAATTATAACACTGACTTTAACCTTATGCAACTTACGTTCTCTAAGCAGTGATACTGTATCTTTTTAGTGTTATTCATAGATGACTATTATGCTTCAGAATTTAAATGTACATAATGCCAAATGGTTTCCATTTTACCAACACTTATTCTGAAAATGGACAGCATATTCTTTCTTTTATTAAGTCTTATTAGCCTGCATAATTGAATACTTACATAAGTTTATGTTTCTGTCCCTCTCTCTCTCTCTCTTAGGCAGGAAATTTTACATATGAAATACAAATTAAGGAAGAAAATTTATGAAAAAACAGTAACAATTTTTAATTTAATTTCTTTCTCTGCATAGGCAGGAAATTTTATATTTAAACACAAGACAAAAGAAAATTCATGGAAATCCAGTAGCAATTTTTATCTTACTTTATTTATTTATTTTTCACTTATGTTGTTTTAACCAGGATACCATGTCTGGTACACAGGTATGAAAACATTATATCACAATGGTTTCACGAATAAACTTCTAAATGCCTGGAAATTAATGTTTGCTTATCTGACTATTTTCTTGTCATGACTTTATAATACATATACATTTCCTCCTTGATTAACACAACTGAAGTATGTAAAAAGGGGTTAAGAAAAATATGCATGAGCTTATTAACTAATGATTTCTAATACAAATTTCCTTAAAGAGAAGTCAACATACAATAATACACAAATGCCTTTTTAACCTGCAACACCTTCACTGAAACAATTTTTCTTTTTTGTTTTAATTGAACATTTTCCTTTTGTTTGCTCTTTTCATTCTATTAAATTTTTAATTTTCAAAAAATTAATGATCCATACAAAGCTTTTCAACCAAGAGCAGCGGCGTAACTACCACCCCTGCACTTGCGAAAGGTAACAGAGGGGCGTACCGCAGCTACCAGTTATAGTTTTATGAAAAAAATTGAACATGCACAAAAACAAACAAATAATTAACCCAAATATTCATATTTTTTTTTTTTTACGATATATTTAGCTTTGCCTAAATAAATGTCAACTTTCACTTTTAAAACACTGGATGCCGTACAGATTGAAGCTATTCGACCCTTTGGTTCCAGGTTGTAATATGATTGTTTTGCAATGGTTGTAAATAATACAATCACTCTCCCATCGCTCTCTCTCTCTCTCTCTGCATTGCCGAGGAAAAGTGCGAGGCCACATGAGGATTTCCCATGGAGGATATGGGAAAACAGTTAGTCACCTAGGATTGCATACATGACAGGTGCCAACATATAGTCACAGCAGCTGTATATGCTATGTATGAGAGGGTGATTTATGTTAGTTTTGGACAAAACAATTACACATATTGTTAAATTTATTATTTAAAAAGTCAAAACTACAGGGCTCTAAATACCGCTTTTACTTTTCCAGACACTCTCTCTGACTTCCACCCTCCTCCCCCACAACACATACATACAGTTAGAAATTATTATAAGAAATATGACTGTCAGAGTTCCACGACATTTGAACTAGAAGCCTCAGCGCATATTTAACAGAATCGCAGGTGGTGCTGCTCGAACCATTTTATTTGTTTGCTCTAGTGAGCGTTGCTTGGATCTCTTCTTCTGCTGACATCGGTTAGTCATCTACGCGGTTGATCTTTGACTGAACAACAATGAAGTCGGTGATATATAGAGGGTGTGTGTGTTGAAATAGTGAGTTATTACCTTTATGTAGAGATGTATAATAAATATTTGTGTGTTATCATTCAAGAATTTATAATTCTGGAATCTATTTGTTTTCTGATGACTAAAGGATAGATCTTCCTGTAGCTGGTAAGTGGCTTACTGTGTTACATAAAAGGCTATCATCAATTATAGATTTTATTTATTTAGAAATAACTAACAAATACACTGCAAAAAACACATATCTTCCCTCTTGTTTGAAATCCTGGAAAAATTGCTGTGCTTAGGGGTGCTGACGTAAATCTTGTAGGGAGGGTGGGGAGTGGACGTTGTGCTAGTTACACCACTGACAAAGATATATATATATATATATATATATTTTTTTTTTTTTTTTGTCTTTGGTCTTATGTATTTCCTGTTTTGTATGGAGCCACAGTTTTTAAACTCACAGTGAAATTTTAGAACACATCATGATGCATGTTTAGATCAATATCTAATGAATAAATGCAATGAAATGAACTTATCATTTAGTTAACCACAATTGATTTTATTATCAATAAAAGTGTTGAATTGGTTACTATGGCTACAAATACATTTTTGTTCAATTCTTATTGCACTAACAGTTTTTCAATAACCTAAGTCATATAAGTTGTCTTACTCTTCAATAATCTGAGACTGTCCATCCTCTGCAAACAGCTTTTTCTGTCTGCAAGAACTGATGGACATACTGCTTTCCAGCAGATATAAATAACTGAAAGCTTTCTTTCTTTTGCCACTAGTGTCTTTGTTTTCACACCATCTAAACCTGCGATGCTTTCACAAATTTGGCATATCACAAATGGATTTTCATCATCAATCAGCTTATTCATGTTTTTGAAATGGGAAGGTTATGAAAAAAAGGAAAACTTGATATAAACTATACCTTGGCAAAGGGAATAGTGTCTTAAAAACCATAAAAATGCATCAATGTGTGAGGATCAACAGTTGGTCATTCCACCTAAGGGTTCTGGAATAAAATCCAGTGAGTTGAAGTTTTTTGTCAATATCACACAAAACTAGCTGGTACCTCAATATTTATACTGAAGCTTAATTTTATATCGGCTTCTCAGATTAACAAAGGCTTCTGCTGAGTCATGTGTGGCATTATTGTCCAGCAGAATGCCCCCTAAAGCCAAACCTATCTCCCACTAACATCCCTATCCCTTTTGTGATGAGAGGTGCCAATGTGAGGTTTCATCATTGTCTTTTAGTGTCACAAGTGAAGCTGGATGTAGGTTGGATAAAAAGGAAGTGTAAGATTCTTGTAATTGAAAAGAATAGAAGTTAAAAGATTTTCTGATGAACATCAGCATTATAATGAGTTGATCACTGAATGACTGAAGCAGACGCTCATATCAGATTGGTATTAAAAAAGCATATTTTAAGCCACCGCAATGCTCCTGAAGAAGTCTACTGTACTACAACAGTGAACAGCATCAAATGTGATGCCAATGTTCATACTCATCCAAGCAAAATAAATTTTAAGCACTTTTCAATGACTTTTTAAAACCAAATTATCATATGTGTATGCAGTCAGTCGGTCAGAAGGTAAGTAGATATTTTAGCAAGTTCAAACCATTAAACTTAGCTGGGACAGGCGCACCTTCAATGACCTGCCTATTACCCTCCCCACCTGTTGGTTTATTTTATTAACTTTGAATTGTCCCTCTGTTTCATTGTTTTAAAAAAAATATTTTGTGGAATATTTTGAAAGGGTACATTGTTTTCGTATTCACCCTCCGGCAAGAACGTGCCCCAAACCCCAGTCAACACAAGCCCATCACGATTTGCAAATACATCATTCCACTTATTTTACTCCCATGGCTGATGTTTTACTCCATAGTGATGTCATAGCCAAGGTACCAGCTATCCACACTCTCCTGTGAGCTGACTGCAAGTTCTGTGTTATTTGATCAACATGGTGCTTTTATCAGAACTACAGTGAAATCTCATATACAACTTTTTAGCACAAACAATTATTTTACACATGCTTTTCCATATCATTATTTAAAAAACAAAAAAAAAGAATTCAAGTGTTAAGGTATTTACAGAGTCAAACTTTTTCAACTACTTTCAATGACTTGAAAATGAACTGATTTCGTTCAAAGACTTTTTAAGGTTTTTAAGGAATGTACAAACCATGGATGCTCAGTGGAATAATGAGAAGAAAGCAACTGCAAAGAAGAAGGAAGCAAATCTGGGCAAAATACACTGTACTTTAAAGCAGACTATTGTGTTGGATAACAGTTTCATGGCATTTCTTACAAAGAAACAGTTACTCAAGCGGAAAAGAATGTATTATGGCAATGCCAGAGTACTGTAAAATGTCACAATAAATCCTAAAATTGGTGTTATGTGCCTGTTACATCAAAAAATGAAGAACCTCTCCACTTTATATGAATGTTTTGATGAAAAAAAAAACCATATAGAGCTGACAGAGTTCTTCAAAATTAAAAAAATTAAAATAAAAAAGTAGATTTTTGTGGTACAGCATTTTTTTTTAAACTATGATACAAAATTCCTTTTGATTTTTAACTTTTGTTTACAGAAACATAAGAAGCATTTATTTACTAAAAAAAGGTGTTAAATATTATATATGTGAAAATTTTCAGAGCTTTATTGTAATCTTTAAAATTGATAATAAAAAGGATGCAGAGTGTATAAAACTATAATATATAGAAATTTCTGATGTTCGTAAATTAAACATGATTTGTTGTGAAAATATCCAAATTTATAATGCTTATGAATTAAAAAATAATTCATCTTGAAGGAAGTTGCTTATCTTTAAGTCTGTGTGTGATTTAAACAAAAAGGGGGAATGTCTAGTCCTTAATATAAAAAGACGTGACTAAGGAGTGTGAAAACATGCATTTTAACCAAAATTAAATATCAAAAAACAGTACTCCTATTGCTTACTTTGCCAGGAAAACAATTATACAGGTCACAGAAATGGCATAACTTGTCGCTGTCAGATTAAGTACCAATTTTAAAATTTTTAATTAAGAAAGGGAAAGAATACAAGCTGCATTGTTTGATTTTGAAGTGAAGACTGTTAAGCATACAAAAACATTCATTTCATTAGGAAAAACTTCAAAAATATGAAGTTTTTCTTTTATGCTATTACTGAAAAAAATTAACAAGATACGTTATCAGAAAACAATTAAAAATAGGGAATATAATCATTAGGAAGAAAAAGGAAAGAAAAATACATTTGTCAGAAAAAAATTAAATGTAAAAAGCCAGGTAAAATTCTGATCTTTAGTAGAACAGATGGAAACACCTTGAAACAATAGGTTTTACGCATCTAATATGGTGTGGGAGCACCCTTGGCATTTAAAACTGCTTGAAACCTTCTTGGATTGGACGCATACAAGTCCTGCATGGTGGTAAGTGGTATGTTGTACCATTCTTCCTGCAGAAACTGCTTCAATTCCTTGAGAGACACCGGAGGAGGATAACGGGATTGCACTCTGTTCTCCAACACAGACCCCAGGGGCTCAATGATGTTTAAGTCCGGAGATTGTGCAGGCCAGGGAAGGTGTGCAACTTCATCCTCATGTCCCTCAAACCATGATTGAACAGTTCAATTTCTGTGAATCGGGGCATTATCATCTTGAAAGGTGCAATCCCCGGTGGAAACAATGTATGCGCCATTGAGTGCACATGGTCGACCAAAATAGTGACATAGTCAATGCGAGTGATCCGTCCGTGTAAAGTGATTATGGGACCTGCTGCAAACCATGAGATCATGGCCTAAAACATTACGGAACCGCCCCCATGCTTCACTGTAGGAAGGAGACAGTCTGGGTTGTAGGCTTCTGTGGGGGTTCTGCACACGTAAACCCGTCCTGTGGTGGGAAATAGTGAGAAACTTGATTCATTGGAAAACAAGACAAGACATGTTTCCATTGATCCGCAGTCCACATTTGTTCCTTGCACCACTGTAGTTTCCGTTTCATATTCACCTGTGACACCAGGTGTTTTGCAATCACAGCTCTGCCGTAAATATTATGCTTATACAATTCCCTTCGCACGGTATGGGTTGACACTGAGTTTTGGAGATGTACATTAAGCTCAGCAGTCACTTTCGTCACCCTGGTCTTCCTCCTTGTGGTCACAATCCTCTTTAATGTTCTCCTGTCTCTCGCAATGAGTTTGGTTTTCCTTCCACAGTTGCATCTTGCAGATGATGATGTGCCGTGAAACATTGTATGCTGTCATGACCTTCGACACGGTACCTCTCGATACGCCCAATGCCTGTACCACTGTGGTTACCGACGCACCAACCAGACAGGCTCCTACAATCTGCCCTCTTTGGAACTCCAACAAGTCACTCATTGTGCCTTCATCTGGAACGAAATTATGCAAACACCGATTTACAATGCAATCACACAGACCCTTGAGGCTATAAGCAATATTTTTTTACAAAAAAATTGCAGCTACATGTTCGTTTTACTCAAAAAGCAGCACATACCAAAGTCACCGTTTTCAGCGAGGTGTTTCCATTATTTTAGACAACCCCTGTACCTAACATATCTAGCTAGTGGATGGAGTTCTTGCTAACTTCCCCCACTTTTCTCAGTTTTCCCGATTGCAAAGTCCCATGATAATGACCACAACAATTATGGCACTAAAATTTCCTTTTGTAGCAAGATGGCACATTTTCATCTTGATGTAAAATCCCTAATCCCCTATGCTTGCATTTTCTACCAACATCAACAAAAACATGGCATAAATCCTCCCTTCCTTAATGACCACCATTTGGTGTTACCTTGGGATATGAAAGCCAGGAAGGGCAGAATATTTAGGTTGTGAAATTCTTGAGCAATGACAAACTTTAAGGCAAGGGTGCCCTAGACTGAAAGAAAAAGGTATCTAGTGTCACAGCAGAAAGAGCACTTCATGGAGGGAAGATTTCATGCTGGGCAAGATGAATTTGCTGCTTTAGATCCTCTTAGTTGACCCATGGGCTGCTATGCATTCCCTTGGACATTACTTGCTACTGCTTTTACACCCCATCCCTTCTGCATTCCCACATATTGCTACCATACTGAAAACATCTGCCTAGTTGGCCAAATATGACCACAAAACAACCAGCAACAGTTCTTTGTATTTTGCAATTTAAAATAAAAAATAACCAAATGGATTGCAAAACAAATGCATTTTAATGCTCTTAAAAATTTCATAAAAACTGGAAATTTTTCGTAAATAATCAGGAGATGGCATTAAAAACTGCTGATTTCTCAGGGGAAAATGTAGGGTTGGCAGCTATGAAAATCTCATCATTAATGTTGAGTCACATTTCCAATACTTTTTCAATAGCCTCTCAACAATTCCTACAAATCATTTTACTAGCATATTGGAACTTTTGCATGCTGAGATGCATTTCTCATCATCACTGTGTGCAATCATGTGATGTATGGAATAGATCATTGCATAATGTCAAATAACAGATGCAGCAACCTTTTAAGAACTTCAATTTATGTTCAAGCAGTTGTGATTCCTTTTACCAAAGTACATTCTGTAGAAAGGTAACAACTGAAAACCTATAAGCATTCACCATACCTGCAGACAGACAAACCTTTTGCTTCTTTGGAAGTCTCTTTAGTATGTAACTCTTATTTGTTACAGGAGAAAGAACTACCATATTTTTCACCATACAATCCCCAGATCATGAAATTCAGTAGAAAAAAAAAATCCTTCACACAATCTGCAAACTGTGAAATTCAGAAAAAATAAATTGCTGCATAATCCACACTTGCAATTCATGAGATTACCAAGCAGTCCAAAGAAAGAGGGGGAAAAAATCTTCTTATTAAAAAAAAAAGTAATTTTTCAAGTGAATAAAGAGCAAAAATCACACGTTTTTTTCATGTTACCAAAATCGCACAGTTAAGCTTGACAATTCTGTAGTTGGATTTCATAGTGTGCAGTTCTGTAATTGCACCTGCACCACTTCTAAACATGTGTTACACTAAGTTTCCCACAGAACATGATTGTCTGTAACAGAAAATAAGTCTTCATTGCATTGATTGTATTTTCTGTCAAAATGTTCGTAAGTAAAAAAAAATATTCCGACTGTTTGTGGACCTCTACTTTCATACTATGTTACATTTTTCTGTTGTCAATGAATTGTTGGCAATTTTCTAAATATACGACCTCTCCTGACAATTAATACACGTAATTTTTAAAAATCAAAGTGCTGCAAAAACTTTACAGCAGCTTTTAGTGAAGTGTAGCACATCTAATAAATTTTCTTTTTGTTTTAAAGCAACATATTATCTGCAGATCCTAAATTTATAACTTTTTAAACAGATAATCTATGGATTATGCAATGGAAATTAAGGTACTTGCTTTTTTGTTTGTATACTTTTGGCATAAATTTAACTATCATTGAAAGGATACTGAATTTATTCAAAGTAATGTAATTCACTATTCTGAAATCATAGTTTTGTATAGAGTGTCTTGTGTAAATTTGTTATTAAACCATACATGTGTGCACACACATATCATTCATTACTTATTTTTTTCTAGAAATAGCCCATTACTTTATATCATCAACTCCTAAACAAACTGAAACTTCCAGCAAGCATAATCTATCACATACTTTGCAGACAAAAGATATGTCCACCACAGGAATGATGATGATCAAATACTCTACACAATTTACATATTATAACACATTACTCATATGGGTCTAAAATCTCCTTTAATAGAGTAAGTACAAACATTCAATATTTGCCAGTCTTTTGCACTCCACTGGGAGGCTTCGTCTGGGCTTAATTTTCAAAGCTTAGAACGGTAACAGACAATTAAACAAAACAAAAAAATTCAGTGTTGTCTGTGACCATTTTAAGTTCTGAGAATTAAGCCCAGATGAAGCCTTCCAGCTGAGTGCAAAAGACTGGCAAATATTGAGTGTTTGTATTTATGCCATTAAAGGATATTTTAGATTCACATGAGTCATATGTAAGAACACATACTGCTCACTAAAACCCATTCACATTATGATGGAGAAAACAATCACGAGCTGGCCATGCCTAGCAGAAATTGCATAAATGCTAAACATTATACAATTGAAAGTTACACATTGCTTTGCAGTGAATCAAAACTAATGTATTTTGAGTATGACATCATCAAAAGATAAAAGTGAAAATTTCTTTAATAGCAAACCATCATGGAAATGAAATCTTTAATACTAACACTCATGGTTCAACAGAATTGCTGCAGATTTTTAGGACGTAGTTTTTGCTTGTCAGGTAACACAAAGTAACAACCTCGTTTTATTTTAAGGAAAGAAACAAAAAGATTTGCACACATGAAAATAAAGTATTAATGGACCTACATCACATGAGTTGGTAGTAGACAATTTTTTCTTCTAACAATGTCTGGAAAATCTAATGGCTCATATGATGTCGTTTCTTATGTACAGATAAAGTGTATCTCCATCTAAAAGTTTCACCACACAGATTACACTTATAAGCATCAGGCAAATGCATAAGTAAATGTTGTTTCATCAAGTCATGAGATTTAAACAGTTTATGACAAAATGAACATGGATACTTCGGTGCAGAATGAACAATGCGATGTTTTTTTAAGCTATGAATTTTTTTAAAGGTTTTCCCACAGTCTTCACACTGATATTCTGGAAATCTCTCCAGATCTTTCTCATAAACAACTGCAAGTAGAGAAGCAAAAACTTTGTTAGGGAAAAAAAGCAGTTTTACAGTACTTGATGTTCATACTAAAATTTAAAAACATAACGCTGTTATGAAACCTCTATGGAAAATACACTGCCTTGCCAATTTATTATGAACACCAAACTAACATTTTGCTGTGCTCCCTCAGATAGTAATTACAACCAAATATTGCATGCAAGTTTTCCATACACTTTCTAAACATTTCATAATTACATTTGGTTTACTCCAGAAAACTACTAACTGATATAATTAAATCAACAAAGGGTTAAGAGCCAAAACACACTTTACATTTTGTCACTAAGATTTTCTACAAGACTTAAGTATGAAAATATGAGAAACAAGGGAAAGTGCTGTGAATTTACCTCACATGCTTTCAACTACCTGCACATGACCAATGCTTGCTGGGAACACTGACACTTTCCTATAAATGTACCACCTGAAATTTTCTGTGGAAAGTTTTAAGTAAAGTTTAGTACAGCAATCCAGTATAACAGGTGCTTTCTATCACCTGCAAAATTACAGCAGTTGTTTCCTGCCTGACAGTACATAACAGTGTGCACTGCAGTCATGGGTTTTTGTCCTATCTTCCCCACTCCATTTATATTTCTTATGCTCACCATTGTGAAGAATAAACTTGGAGATAATTCTACTTTATTTTCCCTTCAGTTCAGTATTTTTTACTGCTATCATCACAGCATTTATATGACTGTGTGATTATGTCGAATACTGGTGACCAATAGTTTTCATGTCCAAGGTGCTGCTGTCATCACTTCTGTTCTCAGTCAGGTGTTTATAAAAAACTGGCTTGGCAATAGCAAAATTTAAAAACTATTATCCATAGAACTGATAAAAAATTTTTTACCAAAGACATGAAATTTCAAAAAAATTTAACATATTTTAATTAATTGCAACCCAAAGTCTTGTTAACAATTTTTGGAAAAATGAAAAATCCACACATATTTCAGCTACAGAATTTAGTTCTGCACTTACATAACTTACATAAACAGAAATGAAAATTTGAATATCTTTAAATAAGTCTGATTTTGACAAAATGTGGTTATAATGTTAAGGAGATTATAAAAATAAACCATTGAGTTTTCAGGAAATTTGACTGCTGATGCCATGAGCTTAATTAACCCCTATACTGTTATACTTTTTTATGATTTTCAAACCTCAAAGCAGAATTTTAAATTATATGAAAATTATTTTTAAATAGGCAGTTTGCAATTTTGTTATGCTGTTTTACATCATAGCAAACTATATGTTACCCAATAAAAACAATATTTTTCGTATTTTATACAAAATTTATTAGAACTTAAAAAAACAAGACAGGCACAGATAGCGGACATGGACATTAACTAAAAAAGATATGCACAGGTTGCAGAGAACTCAGAGAAACCTAGGGAGATGCATGCTTGGTGTAACCAAGAAAGGCAAGAAGAAGAACTTATAGATCTGGAAAATGACAAGAGTTGATGGACTTCATGACCAAAGTAAAGACACTAAAGTAGCAATGGGATGGACAACTAAAGTACCAGACTGGATACCAAGGGAAAGAAAAAACAACAACAACAGTAAACAACGAGGAAGATGGTTGGGTAAAATTTTAAAACCTGCAGAGATGATATAAAAGAGAACTGATCCACCCTTCATTTAGCAATGGCTCAAAAATGTTTGACAAAGACATATAAATATATACTTCTGTGTGTGTGTGTGTGTGTGTGTGTTATTGTTAATTTCATTCTTTGCACAGCAAAAAACATTGTTTGTGAGGGGGTTTTTTTATCACGTTGGAGGTGGTATAGGGCTCGCAGAAAAAGCTGTAAGTCATGAACAAAGCAACGTTCTACATGGGCAAGCCAGAGTTTAGAAACTCTACTGAAGATTAAGAATGAAGAACAACCAGAGGTGGCATCATTGGTGCTACCCTGATGACTACAAAAAGATACCAAAACCTGGAAAATGCATCAAATGCTAGTTCTTTAACAAAAAACTTTTAATTTAACTTAAATCACCACAATGCAAGTACAGAATTGTATTCTGTTCCAAGGAAAGAAGTCCACAATTATACATTGAGATAAAGTTCCATGAAATGCTGTATAATGTAAGCAAAGTTAAACTGCAAGTCTGTTGGCATCTTAAATTATGAAAGATTTTTTTTTCCCCATCAGGTTTATCATAAAAGCAAGTGAGGTTGGTACATTGCAGTTACTGGCACTTGAGAAAACTTCAAAGACCTAACAAAACTAAATGTTAACATTATAAATTATGATACAATCTAATAACTGGAAAGTTTTACCAGCTTAACAGTTCTTTGCAACTGAAAAATAAAAATTCCCATAATCTTCAAATTTGACAGTTCATATGGTTTAGAGAAAGTTGAAATATTTAGAACATGTTCTGCACTAAGAATAGCATTGGAGTATGGAAAACATTTTGAAATTACTGTCTTGAAATAAATGTGTATAGAAAATTCGATACAATCTTATAACTGGTATGTAAAATTCTTCCTAAAAAATAGAGGGAAAAGTGTTTCAAGAATTTCTGAAATATCATGTTAATAAACAGTCACTGCTAACTTTTTAAGTTAATTAAAAATAATTATCTAAGTATGCATAAATGATAAATTAATTAGTACACAAGCATCTTTGCAACGTGCAACGACAACAGTGATGTGGTGTTCAATGTTTCTGGCACAAAACCAAAAAAAAATTGTCTCCAATTGTTGCTTGTTACACTGAACATCTAAAAAAAATAAATGAAAACAATGGCATAGCTATATGTCTATATATGCTAACAGATAGATACAAAACATCAGCAAATTGTTTATTATAACCAGATTTCATCTAATCTTTGATTTCATCTATCTACAAAAAGACTGGATTGGAAGCTGCTGTGCAGATTCTATTTTTAATTTCTGAATCCAGAGTGTGCTGTTTATGTCAGCATCCCTCCCCCTCCCTACATACTACCAGATTTAGTTATAAAATGGTAAAGGCAACTGTAGACAACTTAAAACTGAAAAAAAAAAAAAAGAAAGAAAGAAAGAAAGAAAGAGAAAAAAAATCAAAAATGCAACTTCATTTTAAAATCACTGTTTCAATAATTCTCATAAGATTTTCCTTACACTGTGTTATGTAATTATAACATTAGAAATTTGACTACAAGAGAAGAAATATGTTAACGGATTAATTTCATTGATGAAATTCATAACAATATAGTTGAACAGTATACTTCACGAAACAATTTCAATTTAATTTTGAAGAAAAAGTTTCATCCAAAAAGATCACGACAAAAGGAACCTGTAAAATAAATTACAAACCAAACAGAAAAACTATTCAGTTTACTTCTCAATCAGGAGGTGAATTCATGAGTAATTATTACTTAAAAACCCCATTATAACACAACATATAATGTGATTACATCAAGACATGCTAAAATCTTTCTATCATCAGTCGTCACTCAATTCATGCAGAACAAACTACAGGAATCTCATCAACACAAATCCTTGCTACCCATAAAATGTGCATTTAACATGTTAAAATGATAATGTAAGTGTGGTATCATTATTAGTCACAAAATTCTTATAAACAAATGGGTATATTTATATACAAATCTTAATAATATTAACAAAACAAATTTTGTTAAAAAATGTTAATACTTGGAACACAACACTTTCCCTCTTTCTTCCAAGTTCATTCAGGCATGGGATTTGCATAAAAAAACACACTACAGAAAAAAAGAAAAGGCAAATGATAGATATGACTTCTGCACATTCTGCCAAGCATGGCAAAACTTAGAAGGTAATGGTGGGATATGCTGATGACTATAGAATAAAGGAGTAAACCAATAAACTAACAATGCACTGAAGAATGAGAACACATCGTGCCACTGAAAAACTTGCACTGTGGAGTTCACTATGCTGCTATGTACCTCAAAGCAATGTTATCAGTATAATGTAACTAAACTTCACACTCTGGCATTTTTTTAGTAGTGATCAGGAACTTAATGCACAGGGAACATTCAATACATATGGTAATGCTGGTGTAGCAAAGTAATGCTCAAATACTTAAAAAGAATTAGGCTGTCAACAAAAACTGTTTTGCAAGTGTAGGAATCCAGGGTGCAATGAAATTGCTGCTAGCCTGTCCTTTAAAACACTTATCCTCTATGCTTAACCACAACTGTTTAAGGCATTCAGCCATTAATACCATATCCTGCTCTGATAAACTAAAGAACCATTGGGAAGTCTTAATTGGTATATAATAAAAAAAATGCAGGAAAATCTCCAGTAACAATACAGAACCAGTTCATTTCTTGCACTGTGTGCAATTTACCTACACATCCAAATCATGTTTCATTCTCTTTCTTTTTTTCAATAGAGCAGTGGCATGTATCAAAGATTTTAGAATTTGTACTTTTCACTAATAACTGTATGTAACAGTTAGCCTAAGTGAAGTATTTAATTTTGAACGAGAAACTTCTGAAAACAATAGTTTTCTAACATGAAGTAGGTTTTAAGACATACAACAATGTTCACAGCTTTACACAAAAACTAAGAGAAAAAAATTATTCAAATGTGCAGCATAGATTTCACTAAAATATGATCATCATAAAACTAAACCAAAACACATATTAACTAAAACAAATGGCTTTATTTTGTGCATTTAACTGTGCTTTTGGGAAGAAAACAGAAGTTTGACCCAATTCTGGCTATAATTTTTTGCAATTATTATGTCACCTGTGTTAATAATGATGCTTACACACAAAAAGACAAATGTCACCACTGACCATAATCAATCATTAAATATAGTGGAATGGCATGACCAATCACGGTAATCTTATGTTTGCTACAATTCTGAAAGTCATGATAAAAAAATGGCATGCAAAACTTGTTTAAATTTTCACTCTAATAATAAGTCATAATTTCCACATGCATCACGTTCTTGTTAAGTAAAGTAGTCCATGTTTTTTGTAAAGAATAAAAAAATATTACTGCAATTAATTAATGACCATTAAATGGAAGGATTAAAAAAAAGCTTTACAAAACGCTTTTTTCATGCTCCCCAGTGTAATTTAGCATGTAAAAAAAAAGAAAGAAAGAAAGAAAAGAAAATGCCACACTTGTGGAGCAGAGCAGTGGTTTAAGCACTAGCTGCTAATCATTTGTCCTCCAAGATGAGTCCAGGTTCGAATCACTGTGCGACAAGAATGTTGTGCTTGTCTTATGGAACTGCCTCTATCTCTCTTCCCTGGAACCAGTGGCCCTAAATTACAGATGGGCAATTGCTTATAGCACATCAAGTTGTTCATGGCTGCCATCACTACCACAAAAAAAAAAAAAAAAAAAAAAAACTATCAAAAACTGTTATTTCAAACTTATTCTAGTCTAAAAATTTAAGATATCAGTCAATGTAGAAACTTTACATAAAATTATTGCCACCTTCTCTCCATTATCAAGATGAGATATTTTATTAGAATACCCAAAAATTTGTTAACATTGTCACTTGCTATTTCCATGAATTATATAAATGGATGTTTTCCTATGGCAAGAGAAGTGTCCCAATGTAATAAACATCATTATGTCTAGAATTATAACTAGGTGCTGCAGGCATCCTGAATATGCTTTAAATAGATATTGTAAAAAAAATGTCAATTCTACATTAACATGTACTTAAAATTATATAAAATACATGAACAAGCAATTATATATACTAGATACAATGATAGCTTACCTGTGCAAATCATGTGCTATCTTTGAACACATTTACTATGCCACCTTTTATTACTGTATTTTCCAAAATTAAAAACATTTAAAAGCCCTAAATAGTTCATATCTCAGCTATTTCATTAACTTGCAGTTCAGTCAGCTGTTTATTTTAGTTAATTTAGTTATTATTAAATTTATAGCCAGAGGTACTGGGGTATTACAATATAAAGCCTTAACATGCAAGCTTGCCATTGTATAACTGTTAGGTACTGCTGTATTTCTTTTAACTGATTTCATCATCATCATCATCATTGTCAACCATTATCAATCCACGGCTGGACGAAGGTCTCCCCAAGTTTCCTCCACAACGGTCTGTCTTGTGCCAGTCTCCTCCATGTCACTCCCATTAACTGATTAACGAACATAAAATTATTTATCATAATATTTTTGCACTTTTAAAGAATTAAACACCAGCAAAGTGTGCATATTTACATGCAATTCATTAATGATATATTATTAAAATAACCAATCACTTACCCGAAAGATCATGGTCACTTTTTTCCTTTAACACTTCAAACATGTCAATTATCATCATGTAATGATGTTGTTGGCCTTCAAAGGTTGAAAGACTCCTTGCCTATGAGATAGATTCATTCTTCCGGGCATGAAACATTATTTTCAATTTTTTTTTTTTCTTACTGGACGAAAAACACAGGTTTCCCTCTGCCGTATGAGACATAACCATAGCTCGTTACGTCTCATATGGCAGAGGGAAACCTGCGTTTTTTGTCCAGTGAAAAAAAAAAAAAAAAAAAAAAGGAAAATATGATACTTCATGCCCGGAAGAATGAATCTATCTCATAGGCAAAGAGTCTTTCAACCTTTGAAGGCCAACAACATCATTACATGATGATAATTGACGTGTTTGAAGTGTTAAAGGAAAAAAGTGACCATGATCTTTCAGGTAAGTGATTGGTTATTTTAATAATATATCATAAAATTGTTTCTTAAAGTATGTTGATTTTTTGTGGACAGATAGCTACATATTTTTTTTTAACTTAATTAGAGGTGAATTTTGTTTAGGCACTATTGTTCTAAGATGGGAATTTTCCTTATAAATTTTTATTTTTGAAAAAACTTGCAAGGAACATACAAAGAAAAATATTAAAATACTTTTCGTATGTATTGAAAAAAATAAGAAATTGTGTGTAATTATAACAATCTAAAATATTACAAAAATACAGGACAGAACGGATAAAAATTAAGCAGACAGGTAGCAAAAGAAAACAAATTGATGGCACCACAGTCAAGCTTCATTGCATCTTGCTACCACTAGAACACCTAAGACTCATTCACTTCAGTTGCCCGTCAAACTATGATGGGAGCTTAGTCTCTTGCCAATGATGTCCATGTGGTCAAATGAAAAGCTTTCAAGATGAAGTCTTAAGAGCTACCTGAATTAAGGCCATACCTTATTGTTCTTTCTTAATTATTTTAATGTTTTAAATAGTTAGAGTTCATCATAAATTAATTTGCAAATTACTGTTCTTAAGCTAAAAGTATATAATGCATAAAAACCCACATAGTCAGTAACGCAGGAGTACAGTAAATGTTAGTATGCATTTAAGGCATTGTAATTTTCCAGTTTTCTGACGTAAAGTTACATATGGCTATTCTGTTTGCCACCTTTAAATTCCTGTAGATGTTTCATGTATTTGTGAAGAATATTTCTTCCCCAATCTCCATACATTTCATTACTTTGTACATGCATTTTTTCAGCACAAATGAATATCAAGTAAACTTTTAGGGCTTTTAAATATTTATAATTTTGGGAAATATGGTAATAAAGGGTTAGGCAGAGTGTGACCTGAAACAAAAGTCAAGACAGCACGTGGCTTGCACAGGTACGCTATCATCATATCTGTTACATACCATTGTAGAAACTATGCAGAGGTAGTCAAAACTTCTTGAAGCACAGCGCAACAGACCTGTGCTTTATGCTGCACGATAGTGAGATACACAACTTACAGTCATGTATTTATGCTAGCATTTTTTAATCTGTTTACCCAATATTTATGCTGCCCTCCTCCAATTTTGTTTAATGTAAAAACTCTCACCTTACCCCTTTAAAACTTTCTCCTCCAATGTCAAATCTGAAAGATTCCTCACGAAATAATCTAGTACTACCTAGTTTTATTTGCTTCAGAGAAAAAGACTGATCAATTTTTTAATAAGGTTTACGTCACTTTAGTTCAAATATCATTCAAGTCAAGAAGAATGTGTGGCATCACTGCTTTTTGTTTGTTTGTTTTTTAAAGACAAACAGCAATAAACAAGCTGGAGCTCATATTTTGCAAGCAATATACACGAATTCATGCTTGACATAAGTTACATCAAATTTTAGCTTTTGCTTTCTTTCTGCCATCTTAAGTTACCCAAAGAAAAAACACTTTTTTTTTTCTTTGAGTTGTCAGAATGCAGTTAAAAACATATTTACAATCTGTGAATGCAAGCAGATATTTTTCACTGTACTGCCTTTCGATATTTTATGGGATTTCTTAGGAATTTATTATTTTTTACTTATATGAAATCATATGTTCCTAAGAAAACTTAAAAATACATAAAGTTTGAAAAGTAATAACTTGTAAAAATAGCAATGGGGGGTGGTACCCTTTATATATATCGGGTGTTTCACTGGGTAGTGACAACTTTCCTGTGGAATACATCATTAAAGAATAACGAGATGGTGCTGTAAGTCTGAGACATCGATCAGCAGGTGACAGGCGTTGGTGAGGAAGTAGTGGGACGGTGGACACGCGATTTCGGACATGCAGCGATATACCATGGAAGAAAGAGTTTTCTTGGTGAAAATGTGGTATGCAGAGGGTGGAAAACCCCACAAAGGTATAGCATTTAAGAATCGTCGTAAGCCATCCTGTGCATACCTGACGAAATTGGTAGCAAAATTTGAACTAACTGGCAGTGTCGCAGACGACGTGGCATGCATGACGACAAAGAGATGAACAGTGCAGACGGCAGAAAACATCGAAGCCGCATGAGAACACCTGCACGAATAAGCCAGTACATCAACACGAAGACTTGTGCAGCAACTAGACGTTAGTCCAGCGTCCGCATGGTGCATTGTGAGGTCGGATTTGGACATGTTTTCTAACAAAATCCAGGTGCATCAGCCTTTGAGCACAACAGCCGTCCAGCAGCGTTATGAGTTTGCGAATGACATGTGTTCACTGATTGATGAGCACAACTTTGATGTGAAGAGCATTGTCTTCAGCGATGAGGTGCACTTTTGGTTGGATGGCTATGTTAACCACCAAAATTACCGCATCTGGGGAAGCGAGAAGCAGGCGGTCTGTGTTGTGAAGCCTCTTCATCCGCTGAAGCTAACTGTTTGGTGTGCAATGAGTGGTGATGGCCTCATTGGGCATTTTCCATGGAGTCCATAGTTACCGCTGCCGCCTACAGTGACCTTTTGAAGAATTGTATTTTCCCCGCTGCAGTCCAGAAAAGCTAGATTCACAACCGCACACTTCAACAGGATGAGACACGGCCATACTCCACAAATGCTGTTCTTTATTTGCTTCCCCAGCAGTATGGCCCACAGGTCATTGCCAGATGATTCTCCCATCGTTTTTCAGCTGGTCTCTCTTGGCCTCTGTACAGTCCCAATTTAACGTCGCTCGACTTCTTGTGGGTCTATCTGAAAAATCAAGTGTACCAGGACAACCCACGAACACTGCCTGACCTCTAACGTGTCATGCAACAGGAAATTGCAAGGATCCCGTCTTTTTGTCGGTATCGCAGCACTTCGAAGCATGTATTCGCCACGTCGTGACAGCGGATGGCCATCATGTGGAACATGTCATCCATTGATTACCTTTTGCCTACTCTTACTCCTGTAAACGTCTTTTTCCTCTTCTAATAAAGTAACTTTATTGTCTCTTTATTTTCTGGTGAATTATTTTGGTTTCATAAAATTTCATATATAAATTAGTTATGAAACATTTCAGCTATGAATTCGCTACATAAAAATCATTTTAATCATAACAGAATAAGAGAGCCTTTTGTTGTTGTCTTTTACTTACCTACCGAAAAGAACATCTAAGATAAATAAAGCAATGATTTTTTTTTAATGGGAGGTGTTGGAAAAGAAGTTTGTTACTCTGTAGTCTTGGAAACCAACAATATTTAATAATGTCCCTTCTGGCACTCAGTGATAAAACACAACGGACAAAAACTATTGTTTCTCTGGAGGTTTGAATCCTGTTTTGTTTTTGTTTTATTGTTTAATCAGAATGGTCCAAAGATCTCCTGGGATTTTTCTTTTGTGCTGCAGAGAAAAGAAGGGTTCCAAGATATAACGAATCCACTCTGCAGTATCCAATTTCCTGAACACAATCAAGGGAGAGAGGAACTATGCTACAAACAAATGCAGCACTCCATATGTTTTCCATCCAGGCACCTAAATTCCCTACAAGCTGCACAATGGCAGTTTGTCGCACTCCTACAAATGCACTTTTTTAAATTATGTTACACAACCAATTTTTTGTAAGTGCCCATACCCTACAGAACTACGAAAGTGCACAAACACAGGATGCCAATTTTACATTTTAGTTGTACACACTGAAGTTCCACAAATTCTTACACAGGATGTGCACAGAAAATCTTCATACTACCTCACATTGAAAATAAACAAGTACTATATACAGATTTGAAAGGTTTGTTTATAGTACTTTTTTATTCATGTTGCACATAGTTTATGATACCAATAAAAAGTATCAAGTTCTGTTTTTCAAATGAATGTGGTAAACATGCACACATGTGGTATGAACCTTATCAATATTCTAGAAAATCCACACACATTTTTAATGCTGTAACCAGAAAAAAGACAGAAAAAAATGGTTTCATGTAATTATGCAAGACACTTTCATGCAACAGATACCTCAGTGAAAATTTACCAAAACCCTGCATGATCTTTAATGAGCAAAATGTCCCAAAATGCTATGAATAAGTAGTACAAAAGAACTGTGATCTTACTACCTTTTTTTTTTCTAGACCAAAACTTTCAAATCTTAAAAGACAGCATAAATTTAAAACACCAGATTCTTTAAAATGTAGCATTACATCAGTGTAAAAGATTTACAAGCTACTGAAAATAGTCATGGAAGGAAGAAAATTTCCAGCTCTACCCTTTATTTTAGGAGTCAAAAATAAAGAATGGTAACAACAACAAAAAAAAAAAAAAAAAAACTTCGTACTAAGTAAACTTTTTTAAATTGTTGAAAAATTTGTGTATAAATAAAACAAATATTTCAAAATTATGAGTTTTTATTAAGGAATAAAAGGATATTTACATGTCAAATCTTCAGGAAGTACCCCTACCCTTCTTCAGGACTACAGCTACAGTGGTTGTTGCCATTTAAGAAATAAATTCTAACCTTTAAAATCATTTAATATTTTACAGGTCTTCTTCACTCTATTTCTAGTCCTTCTGCTAGTTTTCTTTTGAAAAAGTGCTGATGTATCAGAATTCCTAGTGTCCCAAAGCACTCTATGTCCTGTATTTTGCAATGTCTATAACCTGTTTTGTTTGTCATATCTTTAATTGCAGCTCTCTCTCTCTCTCTCTCTCTCTCTCTCTCTCTGCCAAATTGGTTTTAAGCTGCCTATTTCTCCCTTAAAGCTGAGACTACACTCACATTTTATTTTGTAGACTATACCTTCTTGTACAAGTAATGTTTTCTTCTTTTTGCTTTAAATTTGGAAAAAAATTGTAGTTATTAATTTTAATTTGTAATCCTGGAGCCAGTCCAGCAAGAAACTTCTCACTAATGCGATGAAGTTTTTCAAACAGTTCTGTATGGTAAGTAATTTTCTTAGTTAATTGACACTTAGTTTAGGGGAGTAGAAAAACAAAGGCCGTCTTATGCACAATTAAAATCTTTAATGGTTAAAAACACACTGGTTAAAACATTGGCTATTTTTAGCTAATGTGTTTTAAACCATTAAAGATTTTAATCATGCGTTAAGATGGCCTTTATTTTTCTACTGATAATTTTAACACGACCTGCATAAGATTTTTTTTACTTAGTTTTTGACTTCCGATTCTTTTTTTTTTTTTATTTTACGATGGATTTTGGTGATTAGCAGATAAGGGTAATTATTTTCGTCCTGAACTTTTTTAATTCCTCCTTTTCAGCATCTTTTTAAAATTCTGAATTTAGAACATTTATTTCTTTCAAAAATTGAGTGGTCACATTTGTTTTTATGTAATTCAGATGATCTGACTGATTAGTTTAACATTTTGTTGTTGTAGATAGTTTTTTTATACATATAAACACGTTTCAATTTTCTCTTCTTTTACTAATAATGAAAAGTCCAAAAATTTGAGCTGATTATCTTTTTGTATTTCTAGGATGAATTTCAAATTTTCATCCAGAGTTGAACCAGTTTAGTATGTCATGTAGAAAGATGTTGTCTAAAATGATATCATCCATGTATCTTACATAAAGACAGAAGATTGAAGGTATAATTAACACCTTTTCCTCTAGTTTTTGCTATAGCTGTAGTTCTGAGGAAGGGTAGGGGTACTACTTCAAAATTTTACACATAAATATCATTTTATGTCCTAGTAACAACCCATAATTCTGAAATATTTGTAGTTCATTAAGTCTAGGAATAGCCATGCCACCAATTATTACCAAGTTTAAGACTGCATATGGGTCAGAAACATGACAAGCTGTTAAACAAATAGAGGGAGAGAGAGGTAGGGTTAAACAAGATCACTGCATATTCCAACTGAAGTTCCTAAAGAAGTGCAAGGAACACTCCTCCATCACTGAAACTCAACAAAATTGTAAGTAATCTTCTTCTAACTTTGTAAGAAGAATAGAACAAAAATAACTGTTGGAGCAGTGAAAAATAAGTACAAAGATTTGGCTAAGAACAAAGCATAGGAAAAACATATGTGGAACACAGAACTGGCATGCCTTCAAAATTTAGACAAAAGGTTATAAGAAGATTGGCTAAATAAAGCAGTAATAGATAAAAACAAAACAATTACCTGAAAAATTAAAACTTAAAAAAGCAGAGGCTAATTTCTGCAGTAAGTATTACTTCACTACCAAAACAGACCACTCTGAATACACATGTTGTAGATCTCACAGAAGAAGGCATAAGTGATGACTTAAAGGAAATCCTAAATAAAGGTAGCAAGTGCAATTTAACTACCAATAAGTTAAATAAAAAGAATTTAATCTTGGAATTGAAGAGTGTTTGCAGTGAAGCAGAAAAAGAATATTCAGACACTGCATTAAAAATGAGAAAACAATATGCAGAATGTGTTACTAAATTTATTGAAAGAAAAAAAATAGTTAAAGAAACAACATATGAATTAAACTACTGTATGAGACACATTAAACTACTGTATGGGACAAATTAAGCTTCATAATATACAGAATGTGTTACTAAGGTTGTTGAAAAGAAGGTATCTTCACACATGACAGGGTGAAGATACTTCAGCAGTGGGAACACAATGGAAGCCAACATTTTAGGAATTCCTCTACAATAACGATTCCATCTAATTTTTACTGTATTTGTCATTAGCTTATCCACAGCTGGATAGAGATCTTCCAAGATCTTGTTTATGCCACACTATCTCACAATTCAACAAAATAACCAATGCACTACATATACAGTAGTGGCCAAAATTGTGGAAACCTTTTGGAAAAAGTGTATGTTTGAGGTTTTATGGCTCATAACACCACTTTGTTTTTGGAGTAATACTATAAAATTATATATCAATGGAAAGATAATTTCATCAAGAATTTAATGCAACACAAAGTTTGTTCAATTATCTGTATTCTATGAAAAGTTACAGCCAAATAACCAGAAAATGGAAGCACAACTTGCTTAAATTGATATGAAGTAGCTTTCCTTCATTTGAATGTAGCCAATGAGTATGAGTGTTTAGAGAGCCAATTAGGTGGCATCTTGTTTTAGCAATGAGCCAATAAGATCACAGTAGGATTCAGTTATTGATGTCATGTATTGGAGCTGAGAGGACATTTGTCAGTGTGTTATGTGATTGCAATCAAGTTGGTTGGGTTCTGTGTGTGTGTGTGTGTGTGTGTGTGTTCTTTCATTTAGTGAGCTTGTAGAATGTAATAAAATTAAAGAAATGGGGCAAAGAGTTGACTGGTCACCCAGAAAGCGATGTAAAATAGTATTATTAAGTGAACAAGGCTTCAGTTATGAAGAAAAATTGGTGAAAACTTAACCAAAGGTGGCATTTCTAAATTTTTGAAGAGGTATAAGGAGACTTGCTCAGTACAAAACCAGACTGGTAAAGGCAGGTAAAGGTGCACAACAGCAAGTGATGATAGAAAAATCAAGAGACTGTGCCTAGGTGACAGAAGAAAGCCATCTGGGTGTATACAAGATGAAATGGCGCAATGCAATATGAAGTTGAGTGCAAGGACTGTTCAACGCAGACTGTAGGAATTTAGTCTAAAAGTTAGATTTCCACGAAAAAAGTAATTTTTATCTCTCAAACAAAAGTTGAAAAGATTAAACTGGGCTAAAACCCATGTTAACTGGACAGCGGAACAATGGGACAGTGTTACTCGGAGTGATGAGACCAAAATCTCCCTGTTTGGTAGTGATGGCATAAAATACGTAAGGAGAAGAATCGGAGATTTGCATCCTGATTGCATTACATGTACCGTGAAACACCCAGTTAGTGTTATGATCTGGGGTTGTATGACATCAAAAGGTGCAGGCAGAATTTGCGTGATTAACACTTTTGTTGTCAGCAAGCGCGGGCGCACGCGTCTTCTGTAGAAATCTCCCTGGGGGCCAGATAAACAGAAGTAATTATCTGAAGTTCCAGTAATGGGATTCCCAAAATATTTATACCACCTACTAGTTGGCTGACCAAAAGTCCATTTATAGCAAAACATGCAGAAGTTGTGTGTGACCGACGTGGTCCAGAAGTTAAAGGTAATGTTGTATAGGCCATACAGGCGCGGGCAACTTCATACAAGCTTATGTAAACAAGTTAGTAAAATCATGCAATGCATTGATTATGATACGCTTTCCAACATACCAGAAATCATTACTCAAGTTATGAGGAACATGCCCTGACCTTTGACCCCATTTTTTTTTTTTTTTTTTTTGATTGGAGGTTTAACGACCACCGTGAGCAACTCAATGGGCTATAAGCAGTCGCCAGTCCCTAATTTAGGGTCACTGGTTCCAGGGAAGGGAGAGAGCCAGTGCCGTAAGACAAACACAACATCCATGCCTCATTGGGATTCGAACCCGGACCCCTTACGGACGAATGATCAGAGGCCATCGCTTAGACCACTGCGCCACCGGGGCGGTGACCCCATTTTGATGATATTTAAACAGAACCGGTTAAGTATACTTCCGGAACAACATGATAAAGTTTTGTCTCAGTCTAAACATTTTTACGTAAGTTATGACGCATAAGGGCGATGGAATGGACCCCACTCCTATATTTTGACCTTTGACCCCATTTTGGCCATTTTCAATAGGGTTCGTCCCCAGGTAGTCCCCTGCCACATACTAAAATTTCATTGAAATCGAACCATACTTATGCACGTTATGACGCATAAGTGAAAACCCATCTAGTGGTATTTGCAGTGATACACACAGTTGTGTAAAATCTCTGACGCACTGATTTTGTTGTTGATGTTGTTGATCTTTTCGTTTGCTAAAAAAAAAAAACATATTACACTTTGCCTGTGTTTGCCATCTAAAACTAAAATAACAAAAGGAGCAATCAGGCATATTTAATCATACTCCACATACACTGCAAAAAAAAAAATCAAAATAAAATGCTAAACACTTATGTTTAGAAATCTTTTACTTTAGGGGGATATACAGTGTATCAGCTACAGAATTGCTATGCTACAGTTCTGAGTATCTACCTGCAACAAAGGAGTACAGAAAATAAAAATCACATAAAAAAAATAAAAATAAAAACTTAAGCCCAGAGACTAGAAATTTTTGGAGTGTTGTTGGTAGATATATTTATATCAACTGTGTAAAAGCAATCACATTTACAACCTTCTTCTTTCCTTTTAAATACGAAATTATTTTAATGCAAATACTTGAACAATTAATTGTCCTGCCTAGGTTATTAAAAATAAATATGTGATGTTACTCATGATAAAATAAAGAAATAGAAATGGCAACTATTTCTGCATTGTTAGCAACAAATGACAAATTTACATGGCTTGGGGTTGCTTATAAAATATGAAGTTCTTAAGTGCACAAGAATTACATAACGGGCTTAATGACTGAACAACTTCTGTTTGATTGGAGAGTAGCATTAGCTCAAATTTTAAATACATATCATCCACGTAATAAAAAATGTCTGAGAACAACTGTTGAAAAATGACAAGAGATTATATTAAAACAAATTTTATTACAGCTGAACTTACAAAAAAATAAGTTTTAAACAAACAAATTGAGTCAAATAAATAATGTCTTTAATGTTCAATAAAATGGTTACTGAAGAATGAAAAACAGCAAAAAATGCTTTGGCATTTGGCATGTAACAGTTCATAACTAACCAAATGCTTTCAAAACACATCATCACAATACAAAAAAAAAAAAAAAAAAATGGAAAGAAAAAAAAATCTGCTTCAAAATTTAAGTCACCATGACAAGATATTTTCAAATCATTGTTTATTAAAACAGTTCACTTTTTGATCTAATTGTAAAATGAATTGGCAATGATTTGGTGTGTTTTTTGACAAAATGATGTGTAAATCACGCCATCCATTATAAGTAATGCAGCTAAAAAAATTTACCATGCACCTAGCATCATTTGTTTCATTATACATGATGATCATGAAAATGAGGTATATCATAAAGTAGCAAGTCAGAGCAATGGCACTGCAAACTCGTTTAATATGAATATGCTAAATATTCAAGAAGAAGTATGTTGAGTATTCTGATGCATTTTTTTGACGTGCCTCAAGAGAGTGGAGCGCCACCTAAACTTTATACCACAAAACCTACAATGCTGTGAATTTTCTTCATGCATCCTCTGATGTTGCTTTAGCAGTCTTTTGGCCTTGAAACTTTTTAGACACACAGAACATTGAAACATGGGATCCATGTGAGTAAATATGTGTTCCTTGAGAGTCTGCCATTTAGTGAACACTTCTCCACAGTAACTGCAAGTCAGTGATTCTTTAGATTCTCCTGGAGGGACAAAAAATAACAATAAATCTTACAACTCAACTGTTTGCAACACTAGTGCAAAACAAAGTAAAGTAAATGATATGATTAATATGATTACACAGTTATATTTTGACGAATTCACACAAATTATTGTTTAATCCCCACATTTACTGACATTAAAATTATGAATGCAATTAATGAATTTAGCAGTATGCCTTGGATATATAGTATTACCCTGTGCTAAAAACCTGAGTGAATATAAAGACAAAATGAATTCGTACTATTACATGTTTGCATGTACTTAAACTAAAGATTTAAAAATTCCAATAAAATAGTTCGAATAAATATCGAAAATACTGACATAACATATGAAGATATTTGGATGAGTAAACATTTCATATGATTACTTTCACAAGAGAATCTGCTGTTTCATCTCTGAAGAACTGAGAAATAACATCCTAGTCTAGTTTCAAAGTCAGGATAACTGCTATGTATAACTGTTATCAGGTCTACAATATGAATGATTTCAAGCAAGGACTGATTTACACAGAATCGGACCATAGGCACAGCACAAGATAAGAGCCCCCACATGTCCACATTCTTGAAAGAGTAAGTACATTTGTTGCCACCTAATATTATCAATTAATTTAAAAGTTGATTTAATAAATAGGACACTGTGCTAGGAAAAATAGGAAATTATATCTACTTTTATTAAATCTTAATATCAGCAAGGAAATTCGCACTGAAAAATATAGACGAGTTAGTAAAACATTGTCTAATAATTTAGTATTGGCTATTTTCGCATTTAATTTTATTTGCTTAGGCATGTAGCAACTCCTGTGGGCTAGGCTACTCTTGTTCTGACATGACATCAGTGAGCTGCTGAAACGAGCTGGTAGTGAAAGAGCCTAGTAAAAACAATAGTGTTAATCTTCATTTCAGAAAAAAAAAAAAAACTTTCTTCCCAAAATGTTTTTTTCCATTCATAATAATTAATTAATAAAAAAAAGTATGACTTTTTTTTTTGCATTGTGATTCTGAGGGCCCTTAAAATGCAGGGCCCTAGGCCTGGGCCTTGCGGGCCAAGGCGTAAATCAGGCCCTGATTTCAAGCTTATGTTAATACATTCCTTTCTCCTTAATGTTTTATCAAACACACTCATGGTCAGGGCCTTTTTCATGCCTAGGGCCCTGCTTATGGTCAAACTTTCTGATACCATTGCTGTATTTTCTACATTGTACAGCACATACCACTTACATACATGAGACTGACAAAGAAAAGAAAAAAGTTTAACTTTTTAAACTGGGTAAAAAATCAGGAAGCACAGAAAGAAAGTGTAAATTTAACACAACATGAGCAAGACGGAATTGTTCCCTGCAATTTATTTAGGTAAATATTAAAACTGAGGCACACCACTGTATTCACAATATAAAATTACTGAATTCAAAATAAAATGATTTTAAAAGACACTGTTTCAAACACAGCGTTTTCCTTGTTTTATTTTTCTTGTGAGCAGTTTCCTCTTGTGAGCAAGTCTTGCTTTCACTTCAACGAATTTCATGCCCACATTTGCCTTTTGTTGACTGTACAGCTGCACAGCATCCAATGCTAATTTTTTTCTTTTTGCTGATACTTTTTCCTTCCCATTTCTTCATTGTTGCTTTTCTCTTTCATTTTTTTTTCTATACCCTCAGATGACTATAATTGCATTCATTAAGCTGAAACAACTTTCAGCCTGAAGACCATGATGCATGATATCAAGGCTTTCACTATTTTAGATAAACAGTGTAATTTTAAGAATATGAATGCATTTGAACACTATGCATCAATTCTTACAATTTTTTTTTAATTTCATTCTTCTATTTTTAGAAATTTTCCCTTCTCTTACAAGCTCAAGTGCAAACAATTTATGGGAAAATGACATTTACAACAGCACAGGATAGTGGGAACATCATGGGGCGGGGGAGCGGGGGACATGATTACACGAGAAACTTTCATTCCATCAAACTTTCATTTTCGAAAGACAAAATCCCGTACCCAAATAGAACCCCCCCCCCTAATTCTCTACAGATTTGCATCACTCTTGGGAATGATCTAAATGATGCCAACAAATTCCTCAAATCTGCAGAAGAATCTCTTGCCTAATAAGGTTACGGGGAAATTTTCCTTCTTTCTAACTTCCGTTTAAAAACTGTTGCTTATAGTTTCAAGTTGAAATGAAAACGTTTATGCAATAACATGGGATTTAACAACAATGCTAAACAGAGGCAACATCTTAAGAAAAATGAAATTATGACCACAGGAAAAATCTTCACTCTGTTTAACTTTCATTTTCAAAAGTTTTGAAAGACAGAATACTGTCCCCAGATGAAAAACGATCCTCCTTCCCACTAATATCTCAAAAGCTTATCTTCACTTTTGGATCAGTCCTAAAAACGATCCAAATGATGACGGGGGGGGGGACGAAATTCCATAAACCATGGAAGAATCTCATGCCTGCATTTAGCAGAGCAATTGTGAAGGTCAAATATAGTTCCGACATGAAGGCATTGATAACACACAGCCAGTTTCCATCGGTAAGAGAATTCATTCATATTCCAAAATAAAACAAAGAGACAAAAAATATTCTCAAAATTACTGTTTTTCTTTATTACATCAAACATTTTAAGCCCCTGTCATACATCAAAGCCTATATTCTATGCTTCAAAATTTTAAACTGGTTCTGTGTATCACTAAAAAAAGATGAGATTTGATCACATCAAAGGCTTAAAATTAAAACATCTGCTGTAATAATACAAAAATATGTGATCAACAGTTCATAATGTACGTACATCTCAGCGGAGCCTTATACGAGTTACGTGGATTCATTCTGTGTATATCTGTGGGTATGTACAGTATGTGCGGACACATGTATTGTTTACTTTTGTGGATGTCAGAATGAAGACTGGCTATTCCACAAACTGGCCGGGTTTTGTTTTTTTCCCCCTTGTTTTTGAGGGACTTCAACAACTTCCATAAGCATCTTAGGCTATAAGGAGCCACCTGTCCCTAGTTAAAAGCCATTGGTTTTGGAAAAGAGATAGAGCCATTGCATCCTGGTAAGGGCCCACACAATCAACGGCACATGATCAATGAACAAGTTTAATGCTTTAGTTGATGCAACAGAATCTGCCTGAACAAATGAGAAATTTAAAATTATGGTCTGTAATTCCCCTAATATGGTCAACTCTTAAAGTCAAACTCGAAAGAACTGTTATCAGGGGATGCCTGGGTAATGGTTACAGCCCCTGTTAAGAGAAAAGAATGTTACTATGGGCGGAACGAGAAGTATAACAAAGTAAAATTAATAGTAATATAAAAAAATGTTTTAGCACTTTTAAAGTAGAGATGGAGTAAAAGTAGCACAACTACTCAAAGCAGATAAAACAGGAAATAACAACAGCAAAAACCTCCTAAACCTGGGTCTTCATGATAATCGCACACCACCATTTGTTGGGCTTCTGCAATCTTAACTAATAGTTCATCAAGGCAACTTAATTCCCTAAAATGAATCCTCTGACAGTAGTTTACCTGGTTCTTCATAATAAATTCAGCAATGTCATTGTCATAAGCATTGCTCTGTTTTTTACTTCTGATATCTACCTAGGAAATAAATTACGTTGGAGCACTAAGAAAAAGGGCTGGGGGTGCTCAAAATTATAATTCTGCTGTTGTAAAACTTCTGGATCACTTCATTAAAGGGTCTGCTCTGTATCACCTATTCATAGGGCAAATCCTATTATCAATAGCCTTAAACAAAAAAGAACCAGATGACTGATGAAAGAAACAACAAATAAGTCCAGACAGCATTCCAAAAAGAAAAATTTAGCCTCATAATGATGACTAATAGTAACTGCTATGGCCCCAATGCCAACATATCTTTGATACAAAGTATAAATCAAATAAATAAGATAAAATAATATAAAATGCAAAGTTACCCATCTGGTCTGCATGTTTATGAAAAACTATAAATTAATAAAAGCACTGATGAAAGAGAGACTATATTTTTGATGAAACACAAACCACCACAAAACAGAAGCAATAATGATAAAAAAAACCACATAGATATATTCACTGATGGAAATACAAACCTGATCCCCAAAAAACAGTTTAATTTCTAAAAAACTTAGTGATAATGTTAAGAGAGGTTATAGAAACCAAAGATAAAGCTTTCAAAGAACATAACATAGCATAACATGAAGTATAATCTTGTTTGTGAACAAATCATGGCTGAAATTACTGTTTTTTACATCAACAGTAAAAAAATTTATATTGTTCATTAGAATTTATAGTTCAGTGCCATGAAATTGATACATTGCACCATAAGAAAAACTCACAGACTTCAAAAGAGAGAACATACAATCAGCCTATGAAAAGGGAAGAGACACAGTCACATAACATTTTGAAGAAGTTGCATGAGATGTGCTTTAAGTTCTTCAGTGTTATACACAATGGAGAGATGAAATAACATGCTTGAAGACTGGGCAATGAAATATTAAGAAAAACTAACACTAGCATGACTAGTGTTTTTGATGGATAACTTTGGCAAGTAGGTTAGCCATTATTCCCCACATTAGAGGATTATTGTAAACCCCCGTGTGACTCCTTGCACTGTTCACAAATGTTTGCCGGAAGCGAAGCTGCAATCTAAAGTTCCACTACACTGTTTGCTGGAAGTAGGGCTGAGATCTACAGTTCTACTACACTGTTTGCTGGAAGCAAGGCTGAGATCTAGTATCACTACACTGTTTGTTGCTTCTCACTCCTGCTCACTGTCATGAATGTCTTCACGGAAGTCTATACAGGTCTTCTGGAGGCTGGAATGACCTTCAACAGTTTATAATAATGATAGACATTTCAAGCCCTGCTGTGGGTGACAGATGATAAAGAGCTGTAGACATTCGGGGAGGAGGTCAATCCCTTGCACTGCAGTACAGCATGGCTTGTGAAATGCATGCAAATCAGTCGCTATGTAATACGCTGTTAATAAACTGTAAACTTCTAAATAAACTCCTCAACTAAAACATTGTACAGTCACACGAGTGAAACCAAAGAAAGCGATTATCATACCTTTTTCATTGATTCAAGTGATTTTCTAATCATTGTCCATTCATTAAGAAACTCAATAGGTACACATATAATAACAGAAAAAGAAAGTGAACACTTGCAGGCAGTTTAATAGAACTTTGCAGAACAGCATTATTTTAAAAAAAAATCTGTCAAAGTCTTAGACACCAAGAAATATCTTCCGTTAGTATCATTTACACAAAAAGACAGTTGAGTAATTACAAAAGCACCATGATCAACAACAAAAACAATTTTCTTCTAACAAAACAGAGCTAGAAAGTAGTATAAGACACTGTACAAAACAAAATTGTCTTCAGATTACTAATATCAATATTTTTAAAGTGTACCATAAAATATAGCTTAAAAACCTGCAAAAATTGAGGGAACTATTACAAATAATCATTAAGGATAGAAGTCATACATATCTTTTTTGCTGCAGTTCTTTCTAAAGTAGGAATTGGATCAAATTTGACCACATGGGGTAAAAATACTCAGGTCTATATCATCCTACTGCATACATTATCTGACATGAATAAATCATTGCTCCACCATAAAGGTATTCATCATCAGCTTAAGAAAGAAGATATAATCACTTATACAAACAAAGGAAGAAGAACTTTTATAAATGAATCAATACTTCAAGGATTCCAGGGAAGTTCTATTCTAACACTACTACTGTGATATCAGTTCAGCAAAAATTCAGCAGTCCAAGAAAAACATAAAAACATTTGAACAGAAAACACCAAGGATTTAAAACCAACCTAACATTCAATGGAGAAAAAGATGACACACCCAAGCAAGGTCTAATAGCAATTGGATTTCTAGTGAACTTAATGATTTCATCTACAATGTTCGTCTAACTGTCTTAATTGATTGAAATGATCAACAGGAAGTGCACAGGCAAGTACCAATGCACATCTGCAAACTATGACAAAATGGTGATTAGAGAATTAAATTTATTGGCTTTATTAAGAGATATTTTTAAGATTTCTTCAGCTGCAGAATTTACTTACTTTTCCTTCACCTTTTCATCTGAGTGTTTCATTTTCTTGCACACGCTTCTAGCCTACAGATACAACAGAAAGAGAATGGTTCAATCAATGAACCTACCAAAACCATAAGCCAATATTCAATGTTTGGTTTAATGATGGCAAATAAGACTCCAGAAGAATGTTAGATATATTTTATTTAAAAGCTGACATTACATGAATCTAGTGGTCTGGCAACAATCGATAGCCAACTAAAGACCTGTAATGTTTGCAAGAAAAATAAAACATTCAAAAGAACAGGTGCAGAAAAGTGAATTCTCCAACTAAGGAAAATAAAATGGGGAATATAATCTACCTAAACCACTGGTACAGCATGTGTAAAGCGGTGCATTAGACCTTCATACATCAACACTAATACATTAAAGTTTCCTACCCCTGTAAAAAATTAAACTAAAAATTTACTTCAAAACTGAAAGGTTATTTTGGTTATACTTCCATCCCTGGCCCATCTCCATATCATACAGGAATGAGTACTGATGTGCTGCTGTCTGTCGGCCAATGTTAAATACAGAAACACGAGCTCTGTATTGATTGTATTTTGCTACTATTTTGGCTGGCCCTTAAAAAGACCTTTACGAAAGTTAATTGCGTTCCTACTTCGAAATATTTATTCTGAAATAAATATTTCGAAACGGAACCTGTCTGTCTGTCAGAATATATCAAGTACATTGATTACCTGCCAGGAATGAGCTGCCTAATGATGCAAATCAATACCTCAAAGCAGTGTTTTGAGGAAAGACAACAATCCCACTGGGATAAATATTCCAGAATGTTGGTCTGCAAAGTTGATTTTTTGATGCACCTCTGTTAGCTTATGTTTCAGTGGACGACAACTGCTCTGTTCACATTATGACAACATCTAGAGGAATATAAGGATTATGGAATGATGTGCCACGTGTACGAGAACACAGATAACCTTCTCTGAAGTGTGCTTCTTCCAACACCCAAATTGTCCAAAAAAATGATTCACTTGGAAAGTCATTGGGTGATCCTCAGAACATCTTGAAATCAGAAGTAATATCTGCTGTTCACATCATGAAATGCATGTATTCTTATCCCTACCAGTTTCATTAAAAAGCTGCTCCAGTTCCACATCTTACAGCAAAGGAGCACCTTCAAACTGAGTAAAAAAATAAAAAGGCTTAAAAACTACTCATGGGCTCCCTCTGGAAAACACACCAGAGATAACAGGTAGGAGTGAGCACCAATATAATGTCATGTATCAGTCAACCTGTAATCACTATATCACACACAGTGAGCCAGGGTTGGAAGAATAGCTATTATTTCTGTATTAGGTGGGGAGAACTTAACTTCAAATTGCACTGTGACCAATGTTACAGTCAATCAATAGATATATGCACATCACAGGAATGTCACTACTCAAACAACTGGTGAACAAATTGTTCTCAGCTGAATAATTTTCTTCAAACATGAAACACTAACTAAATGGAAATGTTACTATGATACTTACAACTACCAAAGAATTCATCATTACAGACAAAGCACACAAATATTTTATTGGCTATAAATACCGTAACCACCCTTTACAGATTTTTGTTCATTTACTTAGGCATATAAATGTAACAACACAAAATCTAGTACAGCATTGTTGGCAGCAGCATTCCTCCATATCTTTTTTTCAGAACAATATGCAATAACACCTGCTGCATTTCACATAACTAAATAGCAACATACTTTACATAAGCTGAGCAAAAATATTTTTTAGAAATTCTACTGGTGGGGCTACTTTTTAGTTAACATGAACAACAGCAATGTTAAAAATATTATTTTCACAATGTAATCCTGATACTGAAAAACAAATGTCAGCAACTTCATACAGTTGTGATGAATTGTGCTCAGTCCATGTAAATTGTATCTGGATACACATATCATACATCATAAGCAGATAAAACTATTTATAATCATAAACTATTGCACAATTTAATTTATGAAGTTTACTATTGTTCACACAAGCTAAAAATTATAAAAAATGCTCATACTTAGGCAACTACTACATATTCTTGTATATGCTTTTTCATACAGGAACCACAACATAATCAAGTAAAAAAGAACAGAAAAACAATTATTTCAGTACCCTTATACAGAAAAGTCATCAGAAGTTTAATGTGCTTTGGTTACATTATATCACACAGCAACAACAACAAAAAAACAAAAAAAACAAAAAACATACAACCAGCTGCATATGGGTAGCCTTTAGTCAGTACATTTCACTGCTGGGTATTCTTCAGTCATGTGGTCAAATAAGATCATGGAATAATGAAAGAGCTTTCTACTAGCAGTCAAAATGAATACAGATGGCTTAGCATACAACACAAAATATAACATTACATTCTATTAGGCAACAAATGAACTTTTGAACAACATTAGTGAAAGTAGCAGTCTTAAAATGCCTACTCAACAAGCAGGCATCATGGTGAGTAATGAAGTACACTACTCTCATCAGTTTAATGATGAAAACAGTTCTCACTGTGAGTTATCATGCATGTACCAGTACCATAGTATCATCAAAAATCCTACCCTTTTAGAATAATATGCCATTCTCCTTTCTTTTTTTTTTTTTTTTTTTTTTTTTTTTATTTTGCTTTGAAGTTCTGACATGAACAATTCTGATGGCTACTACAAGCAGACATGGAAACAGTGGCCCCTAAATTTGGGTCACTGGCTCCAAGGAAGGACAAGCATACCACCCCTGCTGCAGCCAGTAGACAAACCTTGGTCCATCTTGGAAGAATGGACACAAGCCAATATCTCAGACCACTCGAGTAGCAGAATGCATAATGACCTGTGTCGTGCATAACCACCAGCTCAATTTCTGCTAAAAGCTGTCACAACTTTCAAACTATCTGAAAAGATATGCATATGCATGACAGATGCGTAATGTAGTACTAAGAATATTTTAATGGTATTATGCACATTGGTATACAATGTTACTTATTACTGTTTCACACGTTGTATTATTTCATTAATTAATGAGAACGATCAGTGACCCAGTGATACAACACCTCTTTGGAAACGTGAACATCGTACGCTACTGAGGATTACTCACAAAACGAAGAGTTGAAACGAGTTTAGTTAATGAAACAATACAACGTGTGAAACAGTAATAAGTAACATTGTATACCAATGTGCATAATACCATACAATTAGCCACATATTGATGTAGAGCATTTATTGAATATTTGACTCACAAACCGCATGAATATTTTAATGTTGGAATAATATATCTGATGATTATATTTTAGAAAAAGAACTCAATGTAATGATCACTATGTTACATAAAACCGAAAAATTTTAAAATAGAATGACCTAAATCTGTACAGCATTTGGTAAAGAGGAATTCTCTTACTATCATATCAAATGATTTCTTCACTGTAAGATTAAGATCTAACATTTGTTGAGTTCAGATGAGCAAAGCAAAAAATTAAAAAAAAAAACAGCACCTAATTTTCTTGAACATTAAAATGGTAAAAGGCAATGATAATTTATTACAACTTGTGTGTAAAAATAAAAAAGAGCAGAAAATTTGAAACAGTTAAACAATGTGGAAAAACTACTGGTCTTGATGTTTAAACTAGAAGTTTTGATATTTCTAATATTATCTTGGAACTAGAAGATTTGGCAATGATGTGCATAATCTACAGCAAGATGCAAGTTATGCATTCTTTATGCAATCCTGATTCACACAACACTTTCTTTTTCTTGTTAAAAGACACAGGATTATTTTCATCTTCTTTTGTTAAAATTTGACTTTGCACAAACGAAAGTGACGCATTTAGCTTTCGATTTTGTTCTGCAAAAAAAAAAAGCTACTTTTTAACTCTCCAACCAAAATGAAAAGATTTAACAAAAAGACAATGTTTAGATGAATGACTATGACAATTGGATGAAACCAGCAGTCTTTATTGACTATGAATAGAGGAAATTGAAATTTTTGAAACATTTACATTTCCTAATCTGTTATGATCAGTGTTTTATAAAGTTCTTCGAAAGGATGTATGTTTATCCTTGAAAAGCATCTTTGTACACAATGTTGAGTGTTCTGTCATTTAGAACCAAGATGAAGGGTTTTATTGTAGCCAACTCTTGAATAACCAACACAGGCTGGCCATGAAAAATGCGTGGGTTTTGCAGATCTAGTCCAACAAGTAATTGGACACCTGTGATAGCAAAGGAAAACGAAGTTTATTCACCATCAATAGTTGGTAGAGCCTCCATGAGCGGCGATTACAGCTGCAACATTCTGGGACATACTCTCAACCAGGCGTTGTACGGCGGCTAGCGGTATTTTCTTCCACTCGGCTTGGAGAAGACAGGTAAGTTTCTTCACCGATTTCGGACGGTGGGGGCATCCCTTAAGGTGACGCTCAAACTCGTCCCAGAGGTGCTCGATAGGGTTAAGGTCCAGGCTCTGTGCAGGCCAGTCCATTCGATTAACCCCTTTGTCACCATACCAAACCATGGTGGACCTCGCAACATGACAGGTGGCATTGTCATCCTGAAAGTAACATGGGTTCACCCTGTAAAACTGCCACAACGTAGAAAGCGCATGGTCATCCAAAATGGTGCAGTAGGTCTTGGCGTTGAGTCTACCAGGAATTGCGACCAAGGGTCCCATGCCATACCAGGAGAAACACCCCCATAGCATAATTCCACTGCTGCCGAACTTCACAGTTGGCACAATTCATTCCAGCAGGAGGCGTTCTCCAGGCAGACGCCAAACCCAGGCCCTGCCATCTAAACGGTAGAGGGTGAACCTTGATTCGTCGCTCCAAAGAACCTGTTTTCACTGTTCAAGAGTCCACTGTCGACGTTCTTTGCACCACGTTAGCCAAGCAGCGCTATCGGACTTGGTGATCAAAAGCTTGAGGGCGGCAGAACATCCATGATAACCGAGCAGATGGGCTTCCTTACGGATGGTATCCATCGAAAGAACACTCCCGGATGCCTGTTGAAACTCCTCGCGGATGTGGCCCATCGATTTGGTGCAGTTCTTCAGAATTTCTCTGGCTGGCACCCGTCGGTCTCTAACTCCCAGTTTTGTGGGTCTGCCGGTTCAGGGCACATTCCAACAGTCACCTCTCATCTTCCACTTGCCAATCACGTAGGCCACTGTCGATTTTGGGTACTTCAACTCGCTGGATATGTCACGTATTGATCGGCCATTTCTGTGATACCCGACGATTACACCTTTCTCGAAATCAGAGAGTTCCGAACTGTGTGGCATCTTGCATGCGGTTGGTTGCGTTGTTGTTTCCCACATGATATTTAACGGCGGCGGCCGTGACGTGTATCAGGACCGCAGATATCGTCGATTGCAGGGGTGTCCAATTACTTGTTGGTAGATAGTGTACGGGATGTAAGGTCAGGTGATGCGTAACATCACAGCCTCTCCTTGACAAATGTCAACCCCGCCTTCTCGTGGTGCATCCTGTTCCCACTAAAGGGGCTCTGACGAAGGCCAATAGCGGTATAACTATACCATCGGGATTAGAGGAAATTCTATCCCACACTCACCAAACCGCTTGGCCAGCGTGATGAGTTATGGCCAAACCCCTCCAAAATGACTCCACAACTTAAATCTTGGCCCTCAGTCTCCGGCAGCTGGAATGTACCTGGCCAAGGCAGCGGCCAGTGCGACATGAAGGCAGAGGGTGCTAAGAATCCCCGGAGGACCGGACTAGGCTGCCATCTGATGCTGACCTTGGCAACGTACAATGGACGCTCCCTGTCTTCTGATTCAAGGCTTCTTGAATTGGAAGAGGAACTACAAAGGATCAAGTGGGACATCGTGGGACTAAGTGAGGTAAGGAGAAAAGGAGAAGATCTCATCGAACTGAAAAGTGGACATCTCTTCTACTATCGTGGGACAGATACTGGCAGAACTAGTGGTGTTGGATTTATAATAAACAAGAAACTGAAGGATAAAGTTGTAGAAGTTGAAAGTTCCTCTGACAGAGCTGCACGACTCGTTATCCAACTATCGAGAAGATACCAGGCTCAGATTATTCAAACTTATGCACCCACCACAAGTCATGCTGAAGAAGAAATTGAAGAATTTTATGAGGAAATTTGTCATCTAAATAATAAAGGTAAGCAGCACTTGAAAATAATTATGGGAGATTTCAATGCAAAAATAGGGCAACGGCAACAGAATGAAACTTCAGTAGGTAAATTCGGTCACGGCAACAGAAACCAGCGTGGAAATACTCTCGTTGAGTTTGCAGAGGCAGAAGGGTTTTTCATCTTGAACTCCTTCTTCAAGAAAAAGCCACACAGGAAATGGACATGGAGACATCCAAATGGGACGACAAGTGAAATTGATTTTATTATGTGTAACAAAAAATTTGTCATAGAAGACTGCAGTGTGCTAAACAAGTTCAACACAGGTAGTGACCATAGATTGGTGAGATGTGAGATGCACCTCAACACTAAACTTGAACGTGGCAAGCTCATAAGACAAACAAAATCTATTGACATAACCAACCTTAAAAAACACCATAATACCTTCAAGTTGGAACTGAAGAACAGGTTCTCTGCTTTAGAAGGCCTAACATCGGAAGAAGTGGACATCTCTGAAGTTAACAGAAAAGTAACCAAAGCTCTTATGGAAACAGCAACAAAATTAGCTGGGTCTAAGAACAAGTTGCATGTAAATAAATTATCAGGAAAAACGAAAATGTTGATGCAAAAAAGAAGAGAGATGAGGACAACTGAAGAAGATGTGACTTCCAAAGTGGAATATATAGACCTATGCAAGACAGTACGAAAAAGTATCACTGAAGACGTAAGAAAATTCAACTGTGAACTAGTGAGGAAAGCAATTGAAAACAACCAAAGACTAAAGATAGCAAAGGGACATCTCAGTAAGGGAAGAAAACAGATTATGGCACTGAGAAAAGAAGATGGTTCTGTAACAAGAAATAGAGGCGAAATTTTGACAAGAGTGAAAGATTTCTACTCCAAATTATATGAAAGGGATGATACATGCACTCCAGACATCATGAAAGATACCAGTACCAGAGTTCCTCCAGTTCTTCCAGCAGAAGTTGCACATGCAATCAAAAACATGAAGCGGGGAAAAGCTCCAGGAGAAGATGGAATTACTGTAGACATCATACAAGAAGCAAGTGGAGAAATCGAAACAGTACTCGCCCAAATTTTCACTCGATGCCTTAATGAAGGAAAGATTCCTGAGGATTGGAACACCGCTACAATGATCCTGCTACATAAGAAAGGTGACATTGAGGATCTCGAAAACTACAGACCTATCAGCCTCCTATCAGTAGTTCATAAAATCTTCACTAAAGTTCTTTCACACCGCTTGAAGGTAACACTGGACATGGCTCAACCGAGAGAACAAGCTGGATTCAGGAGTGGCTACAACACAATAGATCATATCCATGTGCTGAGAGAACTAATTGAAAGAGCGAGGGAATATGAACTTCCATTGTGCATGGCTTTTATCGATTATGAAAAAGCCTTTGATTCGGTGAAACCATCAGCAGTTACAATGGCTCTGAAAACCTGCGGTATTGAAGATGCATACATTAATATTATTAATAACATCTATGAAAATGCAAGTGCAAAGATTAGGCTGTTTGAAAATACAACACACATAAAAATTGGAAAGGGAGTGAGACAAGGTGACACCATATCTCCGAAGCTCTTTAATGCCACATTGGAGGGTGTTTTTCAGTCACTGAGCTGGGAAAACAAGGGGATAAAGATTAATGGAGATTATCTAACCCACCTTCGTTTTGCTGATGACGTAGTCATTTTTGCAACTAGCCCATCAGAGCTGCAGAGTATGATCCAGGAACTTGCTGACAAGAGTAAAGAAGTGGGATTAAAAATGAACTTTCAGAAGACAAAAGTGATGTTCAATGCTTTTACAAGAAATGAAGATTTATCGATTGATGGAGAAAAGCTGGAGATAACAGACACGTACGTTTATCTTGGACAGCAGATATCAAGTGAGGGTCACATTGATGAAGAAATTAATCGGCGTACAAAACTTGCCTGGAGAGCTTTTGGAAGAAACAGCATAATTTTCAAGAGCAACATGCCACTATGTCTTAAAAGAAAAGTGTTTGATCAATGCATCCTTCCAGTGCTTACGTATGGTGCAGAGACGTGGACCTTAACTAAAAGAGACATACAAAGGCTGCAGACAACTCAAAAAAGCATGGAGAGGTGCATGCTTGGTGTAACCAGCAGAGATAAGAAGAGAAACTCGTGGATCCGAAAAATGACAAGAGTGGAAGACATCATGATCAGAGTTAAATCCCTGAAATGGCAATGGGCTGGACAATACTGCCAGAAGGACAGATCATCGATGGACAGCCGAAATTTTAGATTGGATTCCAAGGGACAGGAAAAGACCCAGAAGAAGACCACATGGGAGATGGGTGGATGAAATTCGAAAGTATGCAGGGGTGACATGGAGGAGACTGGCACAAGACAGACCGTTGTGGAGGAAACTTGGGGAGACCTTCGTCCAGCAGTGGATTGATAATGGTTGACAATGATGATGATGATGAGATAGTGTACTAATACTGTTAATTCCATCATATTTGGCAAAAGGTTCTCATAGTTTGTTTGTCTCAATATTAAGCAAACATATAATGAAATATTATTGCATGAGCTTAAAACACAGTAAACAAACAAGAAGAGCAAATTTCAGATCGCAAATTGTGCGCATTGTGCCAAATTCAAATCAATGTTTCATGAAACCTGGTCGAAATCTTTCCATAGTAATAGCTTTAAAAATTAAAATTTTAAACATCAGAGGAGGGGAGGGGGGTGTTTTCTCTCTCTCTCTCTCTCTCTCTCTCTCTCTCTCTCTCTCTCTCTCTCTCTCTCTCTCTCTCTCTCTCTCTCTCTCTCTCTCTCTCTCTCTCTCTCTCTCTCTCTCTTGCACACACACACACACACACAAAGAAACGTGCCTCAGTAGTTTTCTGCCACATTTTAAACCTCTATGTTCAGTAATTTCTTTTGTTGGCAACTGAAAGGCAAACATCGGAGGGATTTTACAAATATTATTATGGATACTGACAACCCTTAGACCCAGGCAAGTGGAGCACCTGCCCCTGGGCCTGTGCTTTGGAGGATTTGGCTCATCACAGGCACAAAAATTTATGTTAAAAAAGAAATACACAGAATAAAACAAAATAATTTTGAATAACCTGCACAACCAAGCAAATGTTACCTTATCTGTATGAGATATATTGTTTGGGATATCTCAATACATCTAAATTAAATCAGCTGATTGCCCTGGATTAGATGGGATAGTTTCGAATTCTGATAGGACCCGATCTCCGAATGTAATTTTTGTACTGATTCATTTCCAAGTTTCAGTATTGCTTGAAGAATTTAATTGACAATCTGTTACTACTATGTCAGCAGAGCAAAGTTTCTTTACAATGAAATTAATAAAAAACTGTCTTAAAACTGCAGTGACTCTAGAAAGATTATCTAATTTGGCATTTCAGTCAATGGAACATACATTATGAGAAATTATGGATTATAACAACATAATTAATGATTTTTCTGAAGTGAAGACAAGAAAAATAGATTTTCTACAGTAAATTTGTGAAAATTCGTTAAGTTTGTATGCATGCCATTTTATAATGTATGTCCTCTGGTTTTAGGCCATATCATCGCAATCCTAGGATGTCATCTCTTTCAATGTTGACCATGATCTCTCTTTCAATGTTGACCATGATCTCTAGATATTTATATAATAAATAGCCATGACCACAGACAATCTGGTCTATGGACAGAAACACAATCTTGTACATAAAAGAAAAACTCCGTTTAGAAATCCGGATTTCTTTTTTTTTTCTTTTTTTTTTTTTTTTTTAATTGGAGGTTTAACGACCACCGTGAGCAACTCAATGGGCTATAAGCAGTCACCCGTCCCTAATTTAGGGTCACTGGTTCCAGGGAAGGGAGAGAGCCAGTGCCGTAAGACAAACACAACATCCATGCCTGACCGGGATTCGAACCCGGACCCCTTACGGACGAATGATCAGCGGCCAACGCCTTAGACCACTGCGCCACCGGGGCGGCAATCCGGATTTCAACTGCTATTCCAAAATCCTTTACACCATGATTTATTTATTTATTTATTTATTTATTTATTACACTGAGTTTTATTCAGCATTTGGAGAAACCACTGCAACTGTTTTCTTTGTGTGAATAAGCTTCATAAGCTTTACCTCACACATATTTCATATCATTGCATTCATCTTAATGTGATACACTGCAAATGACAAATAATGAAATTGACAAGTTTTCCCATTCATATTCTGAAATCAAGTGAAAAATCTCTTTTTGACATTTGCTTCATTGTCAAGCAGTATGGAAGATGTCCATAGTCATGGCTATTTTATAAATCTCTAAAGAGACCATGGTCAACATTGAAAGAGATCACATGCAAGGAATGCGATGATTACAGCCTAAAAAATTCAAGAGAGCACTGATTGAACAATAAACGAATACAAAAGTACCTCTTTTTCTACCCATTATTCTAAATTTTCATCGATAGATCAGTATACCTCACATGTAGTCCCATAAATTTGGTAATACATTTTTAAATCAAATTGTTTATATAGACAGTATCCCAGCAAAACATATTTGTCCGAGGCCCCACAAGCCCTCGAGGCAGCACTGATTACAAATACACATATTTACAGGAAACAAAATTCATATAGAATGCTTTTATAGAAACTAAAGATTTAATGATGGATGGGTCAAATTTAGAAGTAACTGATGCCCACACTTGTTTCAACTGGACAACAGACGTTAAAGCAAGGGCCACATTGAAGAAGAAATTAATAGGCATGTAAAACTTGGCTGGAAATTGTTTGGAAGAAACAGTACAGTTTTTATGACCTTAACTAAAACAAAAAAATATGGACCGTAACTTTAAAAAAAAAACACACATACAGAGGCTGCAGACAAATCAAAGAAGTATGGAGAGATGCATGCTTGGTGTAGCCAAGAAAGATGAAAAAGAACTCATGGAACAGGAAAATGGCAAGAGCTGAGAACATCATGATTAAAATAACAACTCGCAAGTGTCAATGAGTTGGACATCTGCTAGGAACACATACTGACTGACAACCACTGGATGACTGAAATACTAGACCAGATACCATGGGATAGAAAAAAAAAAAGAGACCATATGGGAGATGCTGGTGGATAAAATTTGAAAGTAATCTAGAGTGATATGGAAGAAAGCTGCATTTGAAATTTAACAGCCAAGCTTTTGTTTAATAACATAAATGGTGATGTTAAAGCTACAGAGAAATTATCTGTAAAACAGTTTCTTCTTATAACAGCAGCACAGGTAAGACATTCTCCTTTATTCCTTTAATATTCACAGTGAACACATACACAAACATCTACAAATTCTTAAAGTACAGGGTGACAACTACTTTTAAAAATACAAAGAAGTTTTAAGTTGTACTATTGGAAGCAAGACAAAAAATACAGGGTCCAAATGTTTTTGTTGAGGAATGAGCACTTATTTTGTTATATTACAGAAGCTGAACTTTGTGTTTTAAATGCACAAGATGAACCTTTAATTGGAATGACTTCCAAGTTGTTCTGCTTTAGAGATGAAATGCTTGACTACCAACCTGTTGAAAGATAAATGTGATCATACACTTCCCCAGCAGTGCTACAAAAAAACTACATATAAAATGTACTGCAAATATAAAATGACACTCACCTGTTCCTGTACTTTCATCTGACCATACTGCTGAGAAATATTTTTAGCCTATAACTAATTAAACATATTGTCATCCAAAATATTATGACTTTTATATGCCAAAAGAATGATAAAAATACCAAAACTATATAAATTTGAGGTCAATATGTTTTACATACTTGTAATCCACATGCTGAAGATTACGTGGCAGATGTATACATATAATATCAATACATATTTACAAGCAAACTACCACACACCAAAAGTTGCCAGGTAACTCCCAAAATATTTGGTAAATATAAATATCAGAACTTAGAGAATAACTGCTAAAACTGCAGTGAAAGTCACAATTAGGTTTCTTGTGAAATCATTACATTGTCATCACATCATGTGTATACGTATACCAGCATAATGTTCAAGCATGTTATTACAAGCCACTGAAAATAAAAAATTTCATTCTTGTCTGCTATAAACAGTTTCCATCTCTTTCTGCTTAATGAAAATCCAGCCTTAAGCTAACCAATAAGCTTAAGGCTGGATTTTCACATGCTTTCTGCAAATCAATAAGGGTTTATTTTACAAGCTCAATAAAATGTGTTACACTATTCCTTTAGCAATGGGGGGGGGCTTTTAAAATTTGGAGTACTTATCCAAAGAACTTTTTTTTTATTGTTACTCTGAAGACAAGTATGGTTAATATAAATTGCATTTTTTGATAGCTTGCACAAATAAGACAATCATGAAGTGACGATTTCTTGCAGTGTCAAACTTGGAAGGTTAACCCAAACCAACTTTATAGCCAATATCAAAGACAGTTTCAGTTAATATTTTCGAGAAGTTTTTATAATTATTCTATATTTTAATCTGTTTTAAAACAGTTTAGCTATCTGCCAACTCTTCAAAGTTAAAAAAAAAAAACATTTTTGCTGCATAGCATTTCTTTTCTAAATTATTCAGCAAAACTCCTTTTGATTTTAACTATCATCAATTATAGAAACATAACAATCATTTGGTTAAAAAGTAGTCAAATATCATACACTAAAAACATTATTGAGCTTTACTATATATAACCCTCAAAATCAATAAAAATAGCTCATAGATTGGGCAAAACTGTACAGAAATTTCTGGTGCTTATGAATTAAACGTTATGTTTCATTGTGGTTATATATATTTAAGCATGTATGTGTGCATGATATACTTAACTCAAAAAATTACTTAACAGATCCAAAAAAGCAAAAGAAAAAGATACAGCTAAGAACTAGGGAGACTTTAGTTTTATATTTAAGTATCACCTGGATTTGTAGCATTTTTTATGGTGTATAAACACATGTTAAAAGACAGGCTACCAACCTCAAATTATCACTACCTATATTTTGATGCATAGTAATGGTTAAGTAGTTTGGTTTGTTAAAGGTTCAAAAAATAAGCAGGAAAAAAAAAGGTTCACAAAACTGCAGAACACTAAAGTGTATTTCCTGTGGACATTCAGAATTTATAAAACATGAAAAATCTAGGAATTTACATGACATAACCTTGATACAGTGAACTGAAACAGAACTTTAAAGAAAGAGTAGTTTTTTTTTCAGTATGAGACAGCAATTAACTTAATAATAATGTGAGGAGTTGTTGCACAAATTAATTCCTCATATTTGTACTTTTTTATAACTTTCAGTAATCAGAACTGGCATTCAAAGACATGTTTGTACTGTACTATCTAATTATGCAGACATACTGCCTAATTATGCAGGTATGACATGATAATGAATAACACAACAATTACATGTATATTTGTTGAAAGAAAAAGCTTGAAGTTTTGGTTACAAAATACCCAAATTGGATAGAAAACATGGTTGGACATAAGCCTTGCATTTATCTACACTGTTTGTTTACTCACTTTTCTTCACAGCAGCTGTAGCAGCAGATTTTGCCATCTTCAAAAACTCTTGCTACTCAAACTGCTTCCCTTATTGGTGACATTTCATAAAAAAGCTAGTTTTCCATATTCTTATCTGACAGGGTAGAGCAGAAATAATTTCTTACATTTCTCACATAACTGATGACGCTTTCCCATTCAGTGTTACTATGTTGTATTGATACTACTGGAAGAATTACTTTTGAAATATACATATCATAAGGCTTATATCATAATTTAAATTTGATATTTGACTTATCTGATACCACATCCCATCAGCTTATTTTTCAGCGTGATATTAAAAAGTCATTCAGTGACCTACAATTTACAGATCAGAGCTTGAATCCTCATCCACGGCATGGTTTTGGCTATTTTCCCGTGTAAAGGAGGTAATTTATTCATTAAAAAAATGAATGCTTGCAATGGAAACATTTCAAAGAGAAGCTACTTCTCAAACTTTAGAATTGATTAACACCTCATCTCTAAAGGAAAATTTGTGAATCACTGCCACATGGGAAGAAAAAAGTCTTAATGCAAGAAAAAAAACATTACTCTAGACTTTCCACAATGATGCTGCTAGAATGTCAATAATTATATCCATATCATCTCTTTCATCTCTTTTAGTTAAAATGAAGATGACAGTCCACTTTCTGTTTAACAGACACATCAGACCTTAAGATCAATGAGAGTAAAGGTCATTCGATTTTTGCCATAGATCACAGCCACGCTTTCACAGCCAAATACAGAACATGCGTTCATTGGTACACTTCTCAAAGCTTTAAATGCAAAATAAGAAAAAATTTTGGACTTACCTTTTTTTCAAACTGAAATACAAGCATTAATGGAAAGAAATTATGTGTAACTACAATACAAAGCAAAAGTAATGTCATACCAAAAAAAAAAAAAAAAAAAAACTATTAACGAAAAAATTTTGCTCCGTCAAACTCTGGAAAATTTTGCCTCCCTTTTCAAGCTAAAATAGAGATATTGGGGGGAAGGGGGTTTAGAACTTAACAACAATTAAGCAAAAGAGACAGAATTAGGAGTAAAAGAAATTAAGACTATGGTAGAAAGTTGTGCTTTATCAAACTCCTGTTTTTGGAAATTTCTGCCTAGTTTTTCAAGCTTGAATATAAAACCATATGAAGTAAAATTATATTTAGAAACAATAGACTGAGAGAACATCATGAGAAAAAAAAAATACAGTTATGGGAGAATTTTATGCTTCTTCTTAACTTACACTTTTGGAAATTCCTGAAAAGATGGAATTCCATACCCAGAGCAGAAAACTTTCACCCATGATTACACTAACACATACTTAAAATAGTATAACTTATACCAGTAATCCAAATTTCTTGGCATAGAATAGAAATAAAGTTTCACACATCAACCAGACAGCTTTTTTCAAGGAAAGTAGGCAGCAAACTGTAATTTTCTTTCAAAAGGCTATCTTGTTATGTGTGAAAGCTTGGAAACTGATTTCCATTCTACACCAAGAAATTCAGGTTACCAGTATAGTTATAATTTAAGTATAGTTAGTGCACAGTTCTGTGTTATACATACACAGACCAGAAAGAAAAGACTATGATTAAAATAATAATTGCTGCACTACAAAGTTACACAAAGATATTTTACCACATAAATGCCACATAACACAAAAGCAGGAGACTGCAGAAGCAGTCAAGAGAGTGGGAGTAATTATTTAGAAAACCGGATACTCCTGCCTACAGAAGGAGGGTGGGTAGATATGGGGGCAGCTTGTGGAAAGCAGCATGATGCTGGGGAAGAAGGCAGGGTAGCTTTGATTAATGTGCTGCTGTGCATTTCCTTGTACATTACTATTACTTGCTGTTGCTTCTATACTCTTCTGCCCCTTCCACTGCATTCTCACATCCTGCTGCCACAGTAAAAACAATCATTTCACTGGCCTAACATGATCACAAAACAGCCAGAAATAATTTTTCTGTTTTGAAATAAAAAAATTTAAAAATGAGCAAATAAATTGCAAAATAATAGTTTTAAGCTCTTAAAAATTTCATAAAAACCAGATTTTTACAAAGACTTGAAAAATCAGGAGTTTCCCGGGAAAAACAGTAAGGTTAGCAAATATGCATATGTATCCAACAATGCAAAGCAGGTAAAGAATCACATCATAGTTCCCACTCTTTTGCACCAAAACAATTCAGAACTTTTCAAGGACTCATAAAAAATTTTAAGACTAGATTCGTGTCCGATAAGAACTCTCAAATAAGTTGTAACAAACAATCAGAAAGTTCAATTAAAATTATAGTTATCACTAAACATAGGGGCATACCTTGGTGAGGTATTATTGTTCCATAAGATTTCAGGTTTCCTTATCACTGACACAATGTGTTACACATTTGACAAAACAGTTAAAAGCATAACATTTTTCATTAAAGTCAAACTAAGTGAAGAATAAAATATAAGAAATTGAAAGCAACATCCCCGTGGGCACTATGGAATAAGGTCATCAATTGCAGACAAATACAAGGAAAACACTAAAAAAAAAAGTAATGCTTGACTGCAGAAATTTAATTTTCATTAGTATTACTTAAAGACAAAAGAATAGTCAAGTTGCAAGAACAGTTTCTATGCCAAAATTTCATCTTTTATTCATTTTGACTTATAAAATGCATTGTACGAGGGTTTTACTTACATTTGGAATTCTTCTGGCTCTTGCACAGAGCTACACAGATGTATAAAGTATCTCTTTATATATATACCGTAAATATGGAAGATATCATGATCAGAGTAAAATCCCTGAAATGGCAATGGGCTAGACATATTGCCAGGACAGATCACCGATGGACAACCAAAATTAAATTTTTAACTGGATTTCTGGGCTACAAGCCTTCTGCAAATCACAAACCCGGTATGAGATGCTAGTTAGTACCTTACACTCCCTCGCAATCGCTTTTCGTGGTTCAGAAGAATTCCCCTCGCATTCGCCTATCATAGTTCAGAATCACAACCGTGTGAAAACAGGAAATGTGACAGCTACATATGCGCTCTTGATTCCAAGAGAGTTCCACAATACAGCGCTGCCACCTATGACATTTTAGCGATAGCTTCTCTTCAATGAACTGCAGCTATTCTGAAATTTGGTGAACAGAAAAAAATCAAGTATTTGTCAAAGACTCTTACAAAATTCAAGGTCTTTCAAGTGCCCTTGAAAAGGAAAATCAAATTCAAGGACTTTCAAGGACAATGGGAACCCTGCACATTGTACGAGGGCCATTCAAAAAGTAACGAGACTGATTTTACATGGGGCATAAGTTTAATGCAGTAAACATACTTACCTTACATACTTTTGAAGTATTCTCCCTCTACCTGAATGCACTGGTGACACCTTTCTATCAACTTCTGGAAAGTGTGTTCGAAGTCCTTCCTGGACATATGGTTCAAGATACCCATCACAGCAATATTCAGTTCAGTATTTGATGCAAACTAAAACCAACAAAGTTGTTTTTTCACTTCAGAGAATAGGTGGAAGTCACACTGCGCCAGGTCTGGTGAATATGGATGGTGCGCCATCACTTCAATGCCTAGATCTTAGGATAACCTGCTGGGTAAGCAAAACATGAGGTGTAGGGGCATTATCATGATGCAAGAACCAACCAGTTTGTGCATATTCTGGGCATTTTGGGGATTTGTTTTTCCTTAGAGGATCTCTGAGAACTTCAGAATAATAGGCACAGGTAACAGTTTTCACTTGTGGAACATCATGGTCATACACAATTCCCTTTTTATCAAACAAAACCAGGTGCATGACCTTCCCTGCACTTGCTTGAACCTTTGCTTTCTTGGATTTGGGACTGTGGGGTGTTTTCATTGGGTACTCTGTTGTCTTGTTTCTGGATTGAAATGGTCGAAAAATATTTCATCATGTGACGACCCAATCCAAAAAGTGTGGCTCACATTGTAACCGCAACTTCCATTGACAACAAGTGATAACATGATCTGCCTTGTGTTCATCCATGAGCAAGTAGGGAATACACTTTGCAACAACTTTTTGGTGCCCCAAAAAATTTCTCACAATTTCATCAACGAAACCACCAAACATCTGCATCACATTGGCAACCTCCTCAATGGTTATTCGGCTGTCTTCACACGGGAGTGCCTTGATGGTATTGACATTCATTAACCTCCATAATCGATGTCAAAGGCCTACCGCAGTGTGGCACACCTCCCAAACACTCTTCACCATTTACAAATATCTTGTGCCACTCAAAAACTCTTGCATGGGACAAAGCATCTTCCATATAGGCTGTTTTAATCATTTCATAGATTTCTGTGGTAGTTTTATTCAAATGCATACAAAACTTAATAGCTGCACTTTGTTCCAATTTTCAATCCATACTAGGTAATAGAAACATACTTGAACTCTACGCCATCTACTACAAAAACGAACTACTGAAGTGCTGTAATGATGCATATCACGTGACTGACTTTGTAGGTGTTTCGCCACAGGCAGCTGCATTTTTCTGCGTGAGTTTGTTTGGTGCTATGACTTCAGTCTCATTACTTTCTGAATGACCTACGCATGAGAAGTAAACAACAACAAAAAATATGCTTTAAAACATATCCTTAGTAAAAACAGGAAAAGATTTTTAAGTCAGATTTTTGGGTAGTACCCCTACAAACACAAAAATCTGACTTAAAAAATCTCCTTTACTCCTTAGTATAAAACCCATAATTTTGAAATAGTTGTAATGCATTAAGTCTAAGAACAGCCATGTCATCCATTATTACCAAGAAAAGCTAATTTCAAAACAATTAAAATAATAATTTCAATGCAAAATATAAAGTGCTGTAATGAGTATATAAAATATAACTCGTAGTGAGTGATGGGTTTGGCTCCTCGGGGCGCTTCGTGGTAACAATGGCACACACAACAGCAACTAGGGCCTCTGTGAATCTTGGAGAGGTGCAAGCTAGTTCTGTGTGACATTGGCGAAAAGACCCCACCTCACTGGGTTTTGTTCCAGAATCCTTAGGTTGAATGACCAACTGGAACCCTCAGCTGTGGGATAATCCCCCACACTGATGTACTTACCTGATTAAAAAGACAAAAAGAAATATTAAGAATGACTCAAGTGTGGGATATGGTTGACCTACCGCGCTTGAGAAGAACGGTTCACCACGGAATCGACCTGAACTTTCTAAACGGTGTATGAGAAAGCGATCTCGGCTGAGTGAATGTAAGATTGGTGTATGGAATACTAGAGGTATAAATGGCAAGATAAGTGAGGTGATTGAGGAGATGAGTAAGTATAGACTGGATGTGCTGTGTGTAAGTGAAACCAAAAGAAGGAAATTGGGGTAGAAGAAGTGAATGGCACAGTGAGTGTGTGGTCTGGAGTATTGGATAATATGAGAGGACAGGCTGGTGTAGGTGTGATTTTAAGTGAAAAGATGAAGAACAACTTGATTCACTATAGTTGCATAAGTGAGAGAATTCTCAGGATTTGTTTGAAAGTGAAACTTCAGAGAATTGTAATTGATGTAGTGTATGCTCCTTGTGACTCGGAACCTTCTGATAAGAAAGAAGATTTCTGGAATATGCTAAAAGCTGTTTTGAGTCAGTTTGGTGCTAAAGAAAAAGTTATAATAGCAGGGGATTTCAATGCTAGAGTAGGTGTGCAGAATGCAATTTCGGACAATGTTCTGGGTAAGTTTAATGATCCTTGGGTGAATGATAATGGTGAAAGATTAATTGAACTCTGCATTGAGAATGATTTGTGTGTATCTAATACATTTTTCAACCACAAGTATATACACACATATACTTGGAAAAATCGTACTCTTGGTCAAAAGAGTGTGATAGATTTTGTTGTTTACGATCAGCGTTTGAAACACTTAGTTGTTGACACCCGTGTGATGAGAGGTGCGGATGTTGGTTCTGATCATTACTCGGTAGTGTCACGAGTGAAACTTAATGTTGGTTGGAGGAAAAGGAATAGGAAGAGACCCAGGATAGAAAGAATAAAGGTTGATAGGCTCCTTGAAGATCATCAGCGGTATTCTGACTTACTCAGAGAACGACTGAAGGATCTGAAATCTTGTGAGAGGGATGCAGAAAAGAAGTGGGAATGTTTTAAGAACTGTGTTGTTACTGATAAAACTAATGTTCGGGTAGATTACGTCAAATAATCAGTATGCAAAAGAAATAAGATATCCGTTTATTGACGTACAAACGTTATGAATAAAGCGTAAGCTTTCAACACCAACGGGTGCCTTCTTCAGACTTGTTCGTGGTTAGTAAGGCAAAAGTAACAAAGAATAGAAAATTTTTTAAATAAAATAAACATGAACAGAATTTGAGAATGTGATATGTTGCGTCGAGAGCATGCGACAACGAGATATGTCAACAGGAACGTGCTAAGTGTGAAGGAATGTGCGCCATATTTGGGGAAGCTCAAATGAGACATCATCGTTGCAAACTACAGGGTTACTCAAAATCTCCATGGTTTCCCTGACGGCAGTGCCCTGGCGGTAGTATAAGGGGCGATTCGCTTTATCTGGTCCCATTTCGGGATAGCGGAATGGGTAACCACTTCTCTGGATAAGGTGGTTGTCAATCTTCCGTGCGAGACGTCCCGTTTGTGTTCGATAAGTCGAAGAGCAAAAGAGCGTTTTGTCATTCCGATGTAGTACCTGGTGGTACCATCCATGTATTCCAATGGTATGGAGTACACTCCCGCATCAGTCAGAGAGGTATGGGTGTTCCGGGATGAAAGCAGGTGGCGTGATATCGATCTCAGTGAGCGTATTCCGATTCCATACCTCTGATTTTGGACGTTTTCCTTCGCTGGCTCAGCATGCTAGTCGAACGCCAGAACAGATCGCTTGTGCTCACTCACAATGAAAAGCTCTCTCGTCTCAGGGAATCAAAAGATGCGCCTTCATGGAAATTTACCATCCCGATAATCAATGTCTCGTCAAAAATATTGTCGCAGAAAGAACTAGGCATACTGGATAAGGGTCCAAAGTTCTGCCTGAACACCCAGCATTCCGTCTGTGAGCTAATCCCAGCTATTGAAAGCCTTCTCTATAAGGTGCCAGCTGCACAAAGGGACTCAATCCGTCTTCAATGCTTCCAGCACCTGAACAAATTGAATAAGCATCCCAGGACTCGGCACTCTAGACCGCATGACCTAACAGCTGTTCTATGCTTAAAGGACGATCCAACGGTTGTCTTCGCACTCACGGATAAATCAGGCCAGATTGCGATAATGGACTCAGATGAGTTCAACCGTAAAATCATGGAGTTCATACAACAGTCGGATTCAATCCAGATTGCCTCAAGCCCATTAAATAGGTGGGTTGCAAAAGTTAAGAGAGTGGCGAAAATGCCCGCCATCCCGGATACTCTCAGATCAGCCGCATGGCTTCCTCCGGGGCCGAAGATACCCTTGCTCTTTGCGAGAATTAAACATCACAAGCAAGGACTCCCGCTTAGACCTATTGTTTCACGGAAGACAGCCCCATCAATAAATCTCGAGCGTCAACTTGCAACATTCCTAACAGCTTTCTTGCCTGTCTCCACATCAGTCTTGTTGTCGTCGGGTGATTTCGTCACAAGGCTGAAGAACTTCACTGTGGCTCCGCACCACATCATCGGGAGTTTTGACGTGGTGTCGCTTTATCCGTCAGTACCTGTCGACGAGGCAGTGGACACTTTGAAGCGAGCACTTGCTGATTCTTCAATGTTCTCACAGGACTCACTACTGGGTATATCCTATGCAATTGATGTGGTGACAGAATCAAATTTTTTCTGTTTTAATAACATAATTTACAAGCAGTCTAAAGGAGTTGCCATGGGCTCACCGCTATCGGCTGTACTAGCTGAGGCCATCCTCAGACCGCTGGAATCAAAAATTCTAAATGAAGCTAAACTCGCTCCTCTTATATGGCTGAGATACGCCGACGATGTATTTTTTGTCTGGCAGCATGGAGCTGATGAACTGAACGCTTTTTTCGCTTTTAGTAATTCCCTCCACCGGAACACATGTTTCACCATGGAGTGTGAAGACAACGGCAGTCTCCCGTTTTTGGACGTCCTAGTCACGAAATCTCGTTCTGGATCCCTCCATACCAAGGTTTATTACAAGCCAACATATGTCCCGAATGTAATACTACCCACCTCTATGGGACCAGTTTCGCACAAATTAGCCATTTTCAGACATAGGGCTAAACATGCCTTTATTCTCTCATCGGACACTGCATCCAGAATTGAACAAGTCGACAACCTAAGAGATCTGGCCTTTTCCTCCTGCTACAGTGTGCAAGTGATCGAGGACATTATCAAGAACGCCGATGCTGTTTTCTCCAACCCGGGTAGCCGCCATACCAAGCCTTCTCTGCAATACATTGGGGCTAGCCAGTACGTACCCGGCCTGACCTACTTCTTGCAGAACACCTTAAAGAAACTCGGGCTTAGTTTTGGAATAAGCTCACCGAGATCGATATCACGCCACCTGCTTTCATCCCGGAACACCCATACCTCTCTGACTGATGCGGGAGTGTACTCCATACCATTGGAATACATGGATGGTACCACCAGGTACTACATCGGAATGACAAAACCCTCTTTTGCTCTTCGACTTATCGAACACAAACGGGACGTCTCGCACGGAAGATTGACAACCGCCTTATCCAGAGAAGTGGTTACCCATTCCGTTATCCCGAAATGGGACCAGATAAAGCGAATCGCCCCTTATACTACCGCCAGGGGCACTGCCGTCAGGGAAACCATGGAGATTTTGAGTAACCCTGTAGTTTGCAACGATGACGTCTCATTTGAGCTTCCCCAAATATGGCGCACATTCCTTCACGCTTAGCACGTTCCTGTTGACATCTCTCGTTGTCGCATGCTCTCAACGCAACATATCACGTTCTCAAATTCTGTTCATGTTTATTTTATTTAAAAAATTTTCTATTCTTTGTTACTTTTGCCTTACTAACCACGAACAAGTCTGAAGAAGGCACCCGTTGGTGTTGAAAGCTTACGCTTTATTCATAACGTTTGTACGTCAATAAACGGATATCTTATTTCTTTTGCATACTGTGTTGTTACTGCTGCTAAAGAGGTCTGTGGCACCACAATAGTGGGTAACAATAGAGGTGATGCTTGGTGGAATAGTGAGATTGATGAGGCAGTAAAGAAAAAGAAGGAAGCCTATTTGGGGATGTTGCAAGGTATAGACTATGGGGATGAATATCGCTGTAAGAAGCGTGAAGCTGCTAAGCTGGTTCGCCACAGTAAGGCAAAAGATAGGAAAGAGAAAGTGGAAAGGCATGAGCTGGCTTTTTGGAAAGATAGAAAGTCCTTCTGGAAGTACATGAGACTCAGGAAAAATAGGGGAAACAAAGTTTTAAGTTGTGTGAAGAATGAGATTGGGGAAATGATATGGGAGCCCAATGAGTTAAGTGACAGATGGGGCGAATACTTCTGTGAGTTATTAGATCAGGAGAGCAAAAATGATTCTGAGACAGATGTAGATAATGTCACAATGAGGGATGAAAGCACAGGAGGGATCTCAAGAGAAGAAGTGTGTAAAGCTCTAAAATCTCTTCAGAATGGTAAGGCTCCAGGAGTTGATGGCATAACTGCAGAGATGTTGAAGTATGGTGGTGACTCTATAATTAACTGGTTTACTGAAATTTGCCAGTTGTGCTGGGAGTTAGGAATGGTCCCTCGGGATTGGAAGGATGCTATCATTGTTCCCTTGTATAAGGGAAAAGGTGATCAGACTGAATGCAAGAACTATCGTGGTATTAGCCTACTGAGTGTGCCAGGGAAAGTGTTTGGTAAGGTTGTTATTAAAAAGTACGGGCTCTTACATCAGAGAAAGTGTGGGATGTCCAGAGTGGTTTTATGCCTGGTAAAGGCTGCACTAACCGATTTTTGCATTACGCATGATGATTGAAAAGTATCTGGCTGTTGGGAAGAAAGTTTTTACTGCCTTCATAGATTTAGAGAAAGCTTACAACCGAGTCAATAGGACACTTTTGTGGAAGGTATTGAATGAATATGGTGTTACTAGGAATCTACTTAATAGTGTAAAAGCCATGTATGCTGGTAGTAGAGCTTGTGTACGATTTAATGGTGTTTTATCAAAATGGTTTTCCATTGGTGCAGGAGTTAGACAAGGTTGTGTAATGTCACCATGGCTGTTTAATATATTTATGGATGCATGCATGCTTGAGGCCAAAATAGATAATAGTGGTTTATGTCTTGTGTGCAGATTGCTGTATGCTGATGACACTGTCCTGTTGGCAGAGAGCAAAAGTGAGTTGCAGAGTATGTTGTCTCGGATGCACGAAGTTTGCCTGAAATACAAACTGAGTATAAATAAGGGAAAAACCAAAGTTATGGTGTTTGAGAGAGGAATGGGTAGCACTGAATGTAATGTAAGTATAAATGGCACTGTGATTGACCAGGTGAGTGAGTTTGTGTATTTAGGAAGCATGTTTGACAGAGAGAACAAGTTGGATGGTGAAATCAGTAGGCGAGTGAATTCTTCTTTGAAATTCATAGCTGCTCTGGGAGGTTTTCACAGGAATGATGGATTCTCTAGAGAGTCCCGCATGGCTGTGTATGAAACAGTAATTGTTCCTACTCTGATGTATGGCAGTGAAACCTGGGTACTGCAGAAGAAACATAGGAGTCGTTTGTGTGCTGGAGAAATGCGTTACTTACGTGGGGTTTGTGGCAAGACACGATCTGATTGTGTGAGGAATGAAGATGTATTGCAGTTGTGGGATGTAAAGCAAAATGTTGTTAGCAAGGTGGAGACCAATATGCTTCGGTGGTTTGGCCACGTTGAATGAATGAATGATGAAATGCTTAACCAAGAAAATATTTTCAGCCCAAGTGGCAGGAAGGAAAGGCAGAGGAAGGCCAAGGAAGACATGGGTGGATCAGATTCAGGTGTGTCTGCATGAGAAAAAGATTATGAGTATGAAGTATAAAAGATCTAGTGTACGGCGTGTAATGGATATCAGTGAAGCACGAGTTGTATGTCAAGATCGCTGTAAATGGCGAAGTTTGATACGACAACAATAAGTAAAAATATCTGGAAGTTTGTATTTCTTTGTGGAGCTAACCTCTGAATCTCAGAGAACAGTTTAGTGATATGTATGTATGAAGCTGGGTCAACGCACAGTGAAACTGTGCAAAGTGTAATGTATGAAGTAAAATGTAGTTGTGGACTATCTTACATAGGGGTAACAGGTCACAGACTAGAAACTCGTATAGTAGAGCACAAAGCTGCTATAATAAAAATGCTCCAACAAGACTGGTTTAGATAGGCATCTTAGAGAAACTATTCACAGCATGGATTGGAATTCCCTTAAAGTCATCAGTTTCTAAAGCAATTTTCAAAAAAAAAAAAAAAAAGCTAAAAGAAGGAATTGAGAAAAATCAAAATTCCATCATCAATGACTGCAGAGGATTTTCCCTGCCTAACATCTGGTAGGATTTAATGAAAAATAACCGTAACCACGATAGTGACGGGAATAAGTGACAACAAAAAGACAGCCTGAAGAAGGAGAAGAGTTTTCTCCAAAAATTTGCAATTTAAATAAATAAAAAAAAATTATTAGTGAAAATTCCCATCATAGTAGTTTTTGATAAGAAATTGAATTAAGAAATATAGATTTATCCATACTCATGAAACTGGACCATACAAACAACTGTGGTCCACAAGAAATAAAGGTTTATTCATCCATACAAATGGCGAAACTGCAGCCAACTGTAAAGAATTATTCATCCTGCTGAAGCTGTGTCACAAGCACCGCAAAACAGAGGTAAAAAAAATAAAGGTTTATTGTGACCGCAAGCATGTTTCATTGAAAATTATAGAATGCATTAAAGAAAAAAAGGTTTGTGCTATAAGTTTACTAAATTACATTAGTTTCACTAAGCAATATATAGATAAAAGTGACAGAAAAAAGCAATCAGTAACAGTTTTCAAGAAGCAGTGTTTGTTTCTTTGCATTAAGAGGCAACAGATGTTTATCTACCACTCTAAACATGACTCAAATGATAATCTCAAAATTCTGTTTTGCAACCTTTGAAGTGTCATTGAAAGTTTACCTGCAAAAGAGCAGAAGTGCTCAATTCCTTTCCAGAAATGAAAAATTGTGATGAAAACACTGCTGATGATGAAGCTAAAACAAAAATGTGGAGAGAGATGCATTTATATATTTGGTTCAAAAACTGCCTTGTAAACTAAGCAGATAGTATTAAGATTCAGTAAAATAAAAGGAAATAATAAACAAATATTTTTTGGTGGGGGCAGGGATGAGATCTACAACTTTGAACATGAACATCAAAAAGAAAACAAATGAAAACTGTGGAAATAGTCTTCACAAAAAATTTAGTCTTCAAAAAGAAAACAAATGAAAATGGTGCATTTCTTTGCACCATCCTTTTCAGCATCACAGGTATGACTATTTCTGAAAATTAGTTCAATTGTATTTCCCATTTGCCATAGAAAATTAATAGTGTACTGCAATAAAGCTTTCAAATAAAAAAAAATGCAACACCCTAGTTACATTACTTTAATAAAAGTACAAAGCAAAATATTTTTCTTTCACCTTTTGGCAGTTAAATCATTAATTTAGATGCACACAGCATTCCAGGTAAGACTTTATTTTAATCATTTGTGCCACAGCTGTGTTTTGGTCTCAAAGTCACCAGTGAATAAAATGACACTTGAATATGACATCATACATACAGCATTTTTAGTTTGTTTTGGGGTATAATGACCACCATGAGCAACTCTGGTGTCTTCAAGAGTATTGGTATTACTTTGGTATTCAGCAATTGCTATTTTTGCACCAGGATGAAACTTACTCTCTGCCTCAAAGTTTTCCACATTCCCCCACCCCAGGTTATTTTTTAATTCCGAAAATCCCCTCCTTCACATCTTATCTAGATAATGTATCATTAAACCCAAATCCCAAAAAACACTACATAATTCTGGAGTCAATCAAGTCATACTACCAAGCTTCTATGAATTTTGAAATGTTTTCCTGTTGATCTGTGTCCTTAAGAACAGACTGTTGTTGTTGTTTTTTGACATCTTTTCCTGAAATGAAATCCATCTTTTTACAACTTTTCTGCTCATTGGCTTTAACTTAGATGTCACATTCAGCAGAAAGAAAGAAAACATATTCTATACTCACATAAGCATTTGCTTGCTTGATAAGCTTTTGTACTTATATTTACTTTTGATAAAAAAAGAATTTAAATAAAATAAAAAAAATGAGAAATGAGAAGAATGATGTTACCCAATGCAATAAGTACAAGATGAGAAGAAACATCTTGAGAGCACATAAATGAATAATCCACCACCAATGACAAGTCTGTCAGTCACTATTTATTAACTAAACCAAGCGAAGTAAAGAGAAAAATATTCTCACAAAAATCTCACAGAACTGTATATGTTGCCAACATTTAAATCAGTAGCTACAACTTTCATTAACCTTTTACATGCAGCTAATACTTCCAGTACACAGAATACAATAAAATTTGGTAAAAATAATGGAAATAAAACCAGCTATGGTAACAAAATTTGTATAGAACTAGGTATATGCACTGATTAAAACACTTTTTAAAAAAAAAACATATTGGCAAATTGCTCTTGAACATTGTAATGTTTCTTCCAAATGCTCTCCAACCAAGTTTTATATGTCCATTAATTTCTTCTTTTATGTGGATTTCAGAGAACTGGTGACCATTCCATTTGCCAGTTCTCTGGAATTACTCCTGATGACAAATTAGGGTCTCATTCAAAAAAGGTATTAAAAAAAAAAAAAAAAAAAAAATCTCTGCCTTATGTTTCTAATGGTAAAACTTCTTTACAATTTTTCTTCGCAATTAATGTATTCCCAAGGATGAAATTTAGCACATCAATAAAACTGACTTTAAGTTTGCTAAAACATAACCATAATTAAGCAATCCAACATTTGTTTGTCTACTGATGTCATCAATGTACAGGTCACACCGTCTGTTAACAGGTCTAACATTACAAAAAGAAAAATGATTGATTTTTAATATAATTATGGCTCTGTTTTAGCAAGTATTAAGTATCCCATGCTATAACTTAAAGTTAGTTTTATTGATGTGAAAATTTTCGTCCTTGGGAATACATTAATTGCGAAGAAAATATGTAAAAAAGCTTTACCATTGGAAACATAAGGCAGAGATTTTGGGTGGAACCACCTTAATACCCACACAAACTCTTTTATTAAATTAACTTAAACAGAGGAAGCCATGACATCAGAAATCAGGAAAATATGTCAGCAAAATGAAGGTGGGTAAAATACAAATTTCCATTAATCTTTATTCCTTTGTCTTCCCAGTTCAATGATTGAAAAATTTTCTGCAATGTGACATTGAAGAGCTTGGTAGATATTGTGTCACCCCCTTTTACTAAGCTTACTGTTTCCTCAAACAGTTGAACTTTTACACTTGCATTTCCATAGATGCACCACCAAGTCAAAAGTACACAAAATTGCAAAAACAGTTTGACAGACATTATTTATTTCTGAACTTAAAGAATAAAATGCATAACAAACACAAAAAAGCACTAAACTATGTTTATAAAAATTAATACTGGGAATTCTCTTTTACTTGAATATGAATCATGAAAGCATTTATGTCTTTTTTTTTAACAAATAACTTTGATAATATAGAGACAACTCAGTCTTCAGAACAACAGTAAATACAGTGTTTGATTCCCATTCTATTTTGAATATCAAATTAGTGTCTTTAAAAGTTTACTTCAGACTTTTTACAGCCATCCTTATGTAAAGCTATCAGTAAGCTAGATTGTTTCATTTATTTCAGCTATCATTCATAGCTGTCAAAAACAAGTACCTTCTCACAATTCTTTCACTAATTAGATAACTCCACCAGTTCTCCAATGCAACAACACATGACATCAAAATCATGTGAGTTATCTAATTGGTGCTTTTTTTTTTTTTTTTTAATGTAAAGGTAGTGATGAATATTTTTTCCTACAGAATAAAACCAAAAAAATCAAATAACTCTATTTTTTTTTTGGTTCTTTTATTTTGTAAAACACACCAAGTGGTGGTGTAAGAGGGTGTCTGGGATACTATTGTTTTCCATACCGGTTCCACTGACTTTGAATAGCTTTGATAAATTTAATTTGCATCAGAACAGATTCAGAAGATGTGCTTATTACACCCAAAAATTCGGTGTCATCTTTCTTGCTGTTGTTGTTTTTTGGCAAGAGAAGCACATTAATTTGTGTATTTCTCTTAATATCAGGATTTTTGCCAGCTATTTTTTCCATTATTACATACTTTAACATAGATCAACTGTGCGTATTTGCACCAACTACAAATCCACTGCCTGAAGCTTTTCAGCATTTGACAGCTGATAAGCCCTATGACAGGCATACATAATCCAGACTCAGTGCACTGATTTTCAAGGTAAAGTGCACTGATTTTTTAAAATACTGGTAAATCTAAATATCATATCATTCCATATTTAAGCTTTTCCTAGGAACAAAACATTTGTCTGAATCTTTATTAACTGTCCATAAACAATATAAATTCCATGTAATGGAATAATATCTATCACTGCAGTGAAATGAGATAACAAGAAAAATAGAACTATTTGCTACTGATGATTACAACTTACCTGGAGGAGGGTTCTTTTCAGATGTGACAAATGAGAATGCATGTTAAAGTATGTAATGTAATAGAAAAAACAGCTGGCAAAAATTCTGATATCTAGCAACTGTCTTTGCTGAAGTATCTAACACATTGTGCTGATAACTAACATCTCTTAATGACTATAAGGTGAATGCATCTATCCACAATGCTACATTACCTCTTTTCTATGTTGAACACAGTGGTTTAAAACTCAGGCTTCACGCGACAATAACACATAAACATGGAAAATGAGCGAAAATACACAGTCATGTATGGTAAAGCGAACCTTTTACCACACGTGACTCTGTGTGCTTTTGCTCGTTTTCTATGTTTATGAACACAGTGGTTTGGTAAGTTGGGCTCTGCAAGGTACTCCATAATACTAAATACTTCCAATTTTCATGTTGTTTTATTTCACCACAGCAACACTGTTCGGTTCCTTGGAATTTACTCTCTTCGTGGATAGTGAGATTCTAAGTATAAAACACTTTAAAACACGCTTAAGTTACAAAAGAAAATTTAATTTAAGGAAACTTTCAACTGATAACTTCAGTATACAATGAAACACAGTACACGGGTACTATATATATCCGTTTATGGATGTAATAATGCAGTATACAGAGTCAAGCTTTCTCTCATTACGGAGAGCTTCCTCAGGCAGTGGAATCTAGACAATAAAGTGCCTAGGTTCCACTGCCTGAGGAAGCACTCAAAGCGAAAGTTTGCCTTTGTATACTGCGCTATTACATCCATAAACGGGTATATATACAGTAGTACCTGTGCACTGTGTTTCATTGTATATCAAGGTGATGTATTAAGAAACCAATCAAATATCTTAGTTTGTGTATGATAACTTCAGTCTTTGTTAGCCTTGTTGATAGATGGAAACGATGACAATGGTAGTGGTTGCTAGATTCATACAGTCATATATGTTTTGTTTTTTTTAACATTGACTTCCATATTAATGGTATGATGAAAGGAGAATCAGAATTGCAGTTCTTGGAGCTGAGAGCAGTTCTTAAAGAATTTTCAAAGTTTGGAAATTCTTCTCAGCTTTAAGAACTGCAATTCTGATTCTCCTTTCATCATACCATTAACATGGATAACGTATATGACTGTACGGATCTGGCCACCACTACCACCGTCATCGTTTCCATCTATCAAGAAGAATGAAGTTATCACTTGAAAGTTTCCTTAAATTAAATTTTCTTATGTAACTAAAGCATTTTTTAAAGTTTTATATACATATTATTAACAGTTACATGCTTATGTCCATTTTTATCGTAGTAAGATTCTTTTGCATATTCTGACTCTGCAATACTTAAATACCTAAGCATCATTAAAAGTCATTCTTAGTTCACTGCTGGAAGGCCTCTCCCAGACTCTTTTACAGCTCTCTTCCAACTCTATGTCTTGGGAAATTATCTTTCATGCTGCTCCAGTATGATTATAAATCTCATCTGCCCATCTTTCATGTGGTGGTGGTCTGGGTCTATTCCTGCCCTTGGTTAGATGGCCTATATCATAACTGTCCAGCTTATACAGAGCAGCACACCAAGGTTTCTAAAAAATTAGATGGCGGGCCACTTTTTTAAAAATATCTACAAGATGGTGTGAATACAAAGACGTCTTCCTTAACTTATTAAATCTTTAAGGTCTTTTAATTAATATTAAAACAGTTAAAATTTTAAATTAAAAAAAAACAACCTTACACTTAATAAGAGCCTTGTGGATGATTAAAATCCATTATAAGGGTTTGCATGCCCACTTCGATGCTTGTCATTGAGAGTTGAAGTAATTGTTCAAGAGTAAAATCATTCACACTTTTCTTGTGGTTCAACTTTAGTTATTTCACATCAGAAAATGCCCTCCAAAACGTGTTGTGTTTGGGTGTTTTTCAATGAAAAGAAGTTCCAACGATTTTTCTCCAGTCTCTGGTCGAACTCTAATAAATCTGTGTGCTTGAAAAACCCATTATAAGGTTTTGCATAATCCCATTTGATGCATGGGATTTGTGCTTTTTATGCCCACATTCAATGGATTGCTGAATAGACATATGCTTGACTTGAGTTCATTGAACTGTTTATACCTGTCATCAAAAGTGTTGATAAGAGTATCTAGCTAAAGAACAAATACATTAAGATCAATAGTTTCATGAAGTAATGTAAAAGTTCCTTGCAGGATTCGCAAACAAGAAAAGCTGTTTCTTTCTAAATTTAATTTTAACAATGGCAGCTTATTACGAAAACCAACTATATGACTGTAAAGATTACAGATGTTTTGGTCTTTCCCTTGCACAGCAATATTTAGCACACGGAAATGCTGCATGATATCAGTTAGAAAAGCTTGTAAGTAACAACAGTGATACCACTGAGGCTTTTAGTTGAATTAGTATTAAATTTTATTTCTTCCATTTAAAAGAGATGAAATTTTTTGCTTAAATGGGAAAATCTTACCAAACATTTCCTAGCACTCAACCAACAGATTGGATTGCACAGAAACAAGTCCCCATATAGCATCAAGGCCATCTCAAAATCTTTCGAATTTTCTTTGCATAAGAGCATAATTTATGTATTTAATTAAATTAATTATTTTCACTACCTTGTCTATTGTATTTGATACTGCCAGTGAAGACCCACATAAAGCTTGTTGGTGTGCAATGCAATGCAACATTTCAGATTTGATTTCATCTGTTTTCAGTCAGAAATGAAATTTGGTTTATTCTTCATTTGCAGGCAGCAAACTTTCGTTCTGTGGATCACCAGTTGGACAGCACTGGACTATAATTAAGTATAGGCCACCTAATACACTGAATTAGTTATATGTCTTATGAATAAAAAACACCATCATTCACAAAGCAAAAATATAACATAAAAAGACACAGAAATGGAACAGAAATATTAAGAGTAAAAACAATGAAAAATGTTGCTGAGAACATACTCTCATCCTAGTGTTCAGGCTCAATTGACTGCTCTCAGTATATACTGTTTCTGCTGCACAGATGATTGGATCACTCCGAACAAAAAAAAAAAAAAAAAAAAAAATCTTTAAATGTGATCATTCAAAACCACTTTCAGTGCAACCCAAAGCTGCAATTTCCATTTGTGTAACTGATTGTTTATTTGTTATTTTTTCAGGTAGAACCATTTAACTGTGGTTTTAGCTGTTGTAACTTTTTACATGTTATATTTCCTTTGAGTGAAAAGCAATTTCTCAGTTGGAAGTTATTAATATTCACTGCGAATATACATCTCGGTAATCGAATGTGATTCAAAGAAAAATCTTTCACGTACCTCTCAGTTGTAGGTGGTCAATGTTCAAATCTTCGCACGGTTGTTCTCATCAGGTTCTTGAGTAGGATATACTTTTTTAGTTGAACTACGGGAGGCACATGAAGACAAAGGAGATGTGAAAGATTACGTCGGAAAACTTGATAAAACGGAAAAATTAATCACTCAAAAAATATATTCGCACGAGGAAATGTAATCACCAATAAAACTTCGTCAGACTTCCTGGATGTATTGTTCGGACAATACATCCAGGAAGTCTGACGAAGTTTTATTGGTGATTACATTTCCTCGTGCGAATATTTTTTCGAGTGATTAATTTTTCCGTTTTTTCAAGTTTTCCGACATAATCTTTCACATCTCCTTTGTCTTCATGTGCCTCCCACAGTTCAACTAAAAAGCATACCCTACTCAAGAACCTGATGAGAACAACCGTGCGAAGATTTGAACATTGACCACCTACAACCGAGAGGTACGTGAAAGATTTTTCCTTGAATCACATTCGATTACCGAGATGTATATTCGCAGTGAATATTAATAACTTCCAACTGAGAAATTGCTTTTCACTCAAAGGAAATATAACATGTAAAAAGTTACAACAGTTAAAACCACAATTAAATGGCTCTACCTGAAAAAATAACGTATGAAAAACATGTTTTTAAATCTCAATACATCGAGAAATATGTGCTGATTGTTTATGCACATAAAAATCAGGTCACACAGTGAAAAACTGAATGAGATATTGGATGAGGTAGTATTTCCATCAAAAGTGCTGTAACTTGTCTTAAGTCACTTGTACTGTATGGAAGGTACACAAGGTGTACATGACACCTTTCCAAAAACTGGTGCTGGCTGGTTTGTAGTAATGGAGATTTAACCTATTGCAGTTACACTACATGCATGTAGTGATTATTTAGCTATGACAATTGAAAAAACTTATAACAGCTAATTCCATTTGGAGTCCTTGGGCACACAACAGTTTCCTGCTGGTGAGGTATGCTGTAGTGTGTTTGCAGTACACATTTGTCATATGATTACCAGTGCTGAGTTAAGGCTAAGAGCCCAAAGTATATCAGCCAAAGCCCAAATTTTATATCACAAAATAGTGCCAAAAAACTGTGACTAATGTGTTCTGGCAATAATAATAATAATAATAATAATAATAATAATAATAATAATAATAATAGGTAGTAGAGGAAGAAAAAAGAAGCCTGAATGATTACGTCAACAGAAGCAGAGAAAAGCTACTTCAGGCAGTGAATAATTAAAATATCTTAAAAACAACAGAAAACAAGGCTGAATACAAGAGGAAACAGTTTGAAAGCAGATTAGATGGCTGGAAGAACAAGCCACTGCATGGACAATTTCTAACGAATATTGATGGGAAAAGTGACAACAACTTGACTTGGGCATGGCTAAAATCGAGTTCCATCAAGAAAGAAACAGAAGGTCTGATTTTTGCTGCACAAGAACAGGCATTGCAAACAAATATTATGAAGGCTAAAATCCAGAAAGTCAGTGATAATCCAAAGTGTCGACTTTGTCAAGAAAAAGATGAAACTGTGTATCATCTAATATGTGAATGTAGCAAAATTGCACAGACAGATTACAAAGTTAGACATGACAGGGTTGCACAATTGATTCATTGGTCATTATTATGCAGAAAGCACAATCTGCCAGCATCGAAAAACTCATGGGAACACAAGGCTGAGAAAGTCATAGAAAATAATGGTCAAGATCTTGTGGGATTTCAGAATTCAAACCGATCGACACATAGAACATAATACACCAGACATAACAGTCATAGAAAATCGGAAAGTCTGGCTAACTGATATAGCGATCCCTGGAGATGCCAGAGTCAATGAAAAAGAATTGGAAAAAATGACTAAATATAGAGACCTGGCCATAGAAGTTACCCGGTTATGGACTAAACACACAACGGTAGGCCCCATTGTCATCGGGGCACTTGGAACAATGTCAAAAAATTTTATGAATCATTTTGAAAAATTGCAGCTTTCTGATATGCCACCTACAGAACTGCAGAAGACAGCTTTACTTGGGACATCATATATTTTACGCCGATTCTTGACTGATACCTAGGTCTCCTGTGGAAACTCGCATCAGTTCAACAATACCAGTCAATGATAATTTGCTATTTATTTTGTTTGTCAGAGGCTGTGATTCGTATATTTTGAATAAAGAAAATAATAATAATAAACTCTTTTACAGAATTCTAATCCCTCCACTGCCATCAATTGTCTTTCTCAACGGAGGAGTGGGGAACGATCATCCAATCGTGTCTTTAATATAGCCGTACATGACTTTCTTTGACCATTCATTTCCTCCTGAAATGCTTTGGGTGGCCAGGCAACAACATCAGGATGTGCTGCAATCTAGGTACATTGCTCAATGAAATTAGCAGGGAGCTGCCTTGAGGTAAGAGGGGACAGATTTTCAATGGTGTGTGTCTACTATCTAGTATCTACAGTTTTTGATGAAGTTTATATCCTCCTCTGTAGAAATCCACTAATGTGTGGCATACGACATTTCCTCCCTAAGCCTAAACTAAATAACCAACCCCAGTCCCAACCTCCCTCCCACACCTAGTTGTAGAAGAATTCTTTTTACCAAATCAGAAGTGAATTTATAAAGATTCATACACTAAATCACATCAAATAATCATCTTAAGAAAAAAAAAAAAAAAAAAGCAGAAGAAGAAGAAGAAAATACAGATCCCGAGTCCAAAAAATAGTAAATACTATGTTGCCCGAGCCCGGTTCAGGCTTATAAGAAGAAAATTCAAGCCCGAGCCTGGTTCAGGCTGAGGCTTGGCCCATCTCAGAAATTATCATTACCTTTGATACAAATATTTGGTGTTGTATACAAAACCTACTTTTCACTGAGTGTCAGTAACCACCTACAGAAATGGTTAATTATTGCAATATGAGAGCAATGATCAGCAGATTGTAAGCTTCTGAAATTAGTTACAGGGTTCGTACTGATTTTGGAAAGTTCATTTAAGGAATTTTTTAGTTTTCCAGGAGTCTGAAACCTATTCTCCAGGAGTCCACAAAGATATCAGAACTCAAAATGGTTTCCAGCAGGTAAAATAATAATAATAATAATAATAATAATAATAATAATAATAATAATAATAATAATAATCTTGAATTTCAAAAAAACAAAAGGAAAATATCCTCTCCTGTCTGCTAAATGAATAATGGAAGACCGAAAATTCTAAAGTACAATAATTTCCAGGTCATAATTTAAGTACTTTTCTAGAAGTCTGAGCGGGAATAAGAAGTAAAAGGCACATTTACAGAGTACTTATTAACATCAGCGGGAGAGGACCAAGTATATGTCAGCTGTGTGGGAAGGGTGAACCCAAAATAGATTCCAGCGCAAGAAAAGGAATACTGAATTTCAAGAAGAACAAAAATGGAAAAGTTCCTTTCTTACTCACTAAATGAGCAATGGAAGACAGGAAAATCCTGAAGCACAATAATTTCCAGGAGTCAAAATTAAATTTATAGACATTTCCAGGAGTCATAATTAAATTTATGGACTTTTCCAGGAGTATGATACAAAAGAAGCAGTAAAGGGTCCATTTAAGGAGTACTCCTTAAATTCCAGGAGTATGAAACCTGTAGTTATTGACAACCAGTACATGTGGAACTCATTTATTCAACTTCCAGATATCTCCTATGTGATACAAATGCATTTAGCAAGCCTTGTTAATCTGATGAGAAATATTAACAAACCTTTGGCATCAAGCAATCTTTTCCTTATTTAAACACTCGTATATAATTTCTTACCTATGCTTACATACAACTCCCATGTCATCTTTGGGGATTAAAAATGGTTAAGTCTCATGAAGGGATTCACTATAAAGGAATAATGTGAAAACATATCCTGATAGCAGAACCAAGAAATTAGTAATCTATAGCACAAGAAAATTTGCATTTGTCTGAAAAATGAGCTAAAAAATAAATCACTTGGTCCCCACCAACAGAATACAATCATCATTTGTTTCACAAGATAAGTCCTACAGATAAAACAGACAGTGATTATAAAACTAATGGATAAGGGAAAAAATGACATCACAAGGGCAAATGCACATATCACAATCACAAAGCAGAGAGCTCAATCTTTCACTGACAAACTCAGAATGTCTCCACTGAAACAAGTCACACAAAATTTCCTCTAAATGTCGCCATGCCTTATGCATAAATTTATTCATAAATGCAATGTTTTACTTTCCTAGTGAAAAAAAATGTTTCAAAATGGCACACATCACAGCCATCAATTGAAGGAAAAGGATCTTTAGAAATGTGGACAATGTGAAAAAAAGAAAACTATAAGAATTGTGCAATACTTTGAAATGCTCACAGGTTTCCTCCATTGTGTTGTCCACCTTCATGATAATACAGCGAGAGATAAAGTAATGACTAGCATGCCCAATAACCAGAATAATGAGGCTCTTAATGGATAATTAAGTTCCTCAGACACAACCTGAGCAGAACATCAATAGGACTCAGTCTATAACACCTCTTGAATTATTACCAAAATGACAGAATATATTTTTAGAGCTGATCTATGGTCAAAACTCAATCACCATGCAATCAAAAATAAATGTATAAATTAAATTAATTTGCAAAAAAGTACTGTTCCTTTTCATCATAAAGGGAAACTTACACAATCACACCTATCACCCAGTCACATGCACCATTCTAAAATGACAGATTCTTGAATGGAAAATGTCACAATATCAAAATATATTGAGTGTAAGTCACTCTGAGGTGCCAGATGGCAGCTGTTGTGAAATCTAACCCAACATTTTCTCTCTCTCTCTCTCTTGTGCTGAACTTCCACCAGACATCCCAGACCCTTCACCAGGTAATTCTTAAAATTTCGGTCCTTATAAAAACTTTTTAGAACATGGCAATTCTAAGTGAATGGCAATGTGAAAGAGAGACAAGGGAAAAAAGAAAAACAGTTGTGAAATGTTTTAAACAGTAGCCATTTTAATTCTATGTTGGAAAAAAGCATTTGCTTGTTCACCACTAAAATGGATATTGAATTTAAAATAATATAGCTACATGAGCAATATGAATTTATTGACATAGAATAGAAATCAAAGTTTTCAAGCTTTCATACATCAACTAGATGGATTTTTCAAGGAAAGTAGACAGCAAACTGGCTGTCTACTTTCCAGGCAAGTCTTTCTCTTCTGAGTTCTTTTGAACGTACAGGCATTTCTGGCCTCTGGATTTTTGTCAAGGTCTGTTCTCAATGTATAGAAGTATTATCAAACATTTTGTTCACACCTGAAGAATTTAAATTGCATTGCCAGGTTCCACTTGCTGGTACCAGTTATCAAACTGAAACATTTTCATTATGTATTGGGTATATAAATAAGTTTTGAGGGATTTCCGTTCACTGTCGTACTTATTACTGCTCGCATGTATTTTAAGGTAGCAATACTGCAATATCGCAGTACGAGATGCCAGCTGTCAGAGTCAGTATACGACGTTCGATTGAGGTGCGAAGACGTATTTGTTTTACTCGATGGAAAATGGCAACTTTCGTCCCGACAAAACAGCATTTGCGGGAAGTGTTAGTGCATTACTTTATTGTCAAGAAAAGTGCTGCCGACAGCTACCGCTTAATGTCAGACATCTATGGTGAACATTCCCCATCCATAAAAACATGTGAGTATTGGTTTAGACGATTCAAAAGGAACGATTTCGATGTCAGTGATAAAGAACATTCTGGACCACCCAAAATAAATTGCTGATGTCGAATTGGAAGCTTTACTCGACGAGGATCCGTGCCAGACCCAAAAAGAACTAGCAGCAGCATCAAATGTTAGTCAATCATGCATTTCACAACCTTTAGCTGCCATGGGAATGGTGCAAAAAGAAGGGAATTGGATTCCACATGCTTTGCGGGAAAGAGACCTTGAATGTCGAAAAACCATTTGCGAATTGCTGCTTCAAAGGCAAAAAGAAAGGTGTATTTGCATCGTATTATTACTGCCGATGAAAAATGGATATGGTACGATAACCCTAAACAGCATAAAGCATGGGCGAAGCCAGGTGAACCAGATCCTTCAACGCCAAAACACAATATCCATGGTTCAAAGGTAATGCTGTGTATCTGGTGAGACCAGAAGGGTGTGATCCACTATGAACTGCTGAAACCATCAGAAACTATTACTGGTGATCGGTATCGAACCCAATTAATGCGTTTAAAATGAGCTCTCACACAAAAAAGGTCAGAATGGGAGAATAGACACAACAAAGTCATCTTACAGCATGACAATGCAAGACCACATGTTTCTCGACCTGTGAAAAAGTACTTAGAAAGATCTGACTGGGAAGTTCTATCCCACCCGCCATATTCGCCAGATATTGCGCTATCGGATTACCATTTGTTCCGGTTGATGCAGTCAGCTGATTCAGGAGAACAGTTTAGTTCTTATGAAGACATCAAAAATTGGCTGGACAACTGGATCTCTTCCAAGGAACCAGAATTCTTCCTTCGGGGCATACGTTCACTGCCCGAAAGATGGGGTAAAGTTGCAGCTTCAGAGGGAGCATACTTTGATTAATATTAAAATATTGTTTCTGTTCTCCAACAACGTGTTTTGTTCACCTCAAATCCCTCAAAACTTATTTATATACCCAATATTTTGCTATTCTGTTATTTTTTAATTAAGTTGTTGAAAACACTATTTATAAGTTTTAAAGGTTTATTGATTGAACTCTTTTTTTTTTTAAAGTTCTTCAGACAATTCAATCAATGTTTAGAAGTATTGTCAACAGTTTTGTTAGAAATAGTGTTTTGAACAACTTTATTAAAAAATAACAGAATTACAAAATATGCAATGAAAACATTTCCGTTACATAACTGGTACCAGTAAGTGGAACCTGGCAACAAAATTTAAATTCTTCGTGTAAACAAAACTTTTGATACTTCTATACATTGAGAACAGGCCTTGACAAAAATCCAGAGGCCAGAAATGCCTGTAAAGACAAAAGAACTCACAAGAAGGAAAAATTAAATGAAAGTTCAGCTTAACTTCCGTATTGCTGCCCCAGGTCAAATATCACTGTTGATGTCTTTCTCTGCAACTTGATGGCAACAGATCATCACTACTTGTCATGCAATGTGTTTCTCTCTGCAACACGAAACATTTTTCGAATGACAAGTTTCATTCTTTCAAAAGGAAATTCTTTCGAAAAGATAAAGAATATTATAATTATTTTAATTCTATTACAAGCGTAATATAATTACAAGCATTCAACTATACTAATTGTACCAATCTCATACAGTCTTCGTTGAGGTTCCTTCTAGATAACTAACTTCATGGATAGCAGGATTGAAAGGGAGATCATTGGGGAAACATAAAGCGAGATGCAAAACTTTTTCTGGAGGAATTTTAGCTTCCGAAAGCCATGTTCCTTTTGCATGAATAACATTCTCAGCCTTGCAGTGAATGCATTTCTTCCTACAATGGAAAATACATACAGTAGAATGTTCTTGCTCTTACTCAAAACCATGGGATGATTTTCAGAACAAAACATCGTGGCAGGTAATAATTTCTCATCCACACACCATTTCAAACATACATTGTATTTCTCTAAACGGGGAATATTCCACATGTTTTGAATATGAGAACCATAAAAACAAACCTCCTGCTAAAAAATCACCATGAGAACTGTGCAGACAGGCACACAAAAACTTGTGATCTGGAGTGATGATCTGTCACCATCTAGTGGCAGAGAAAGACGTCAACAGCGATATTTGACTTGGGGCAGCAATACGGAAGTTGAGCCGAAAGTTTTTCAAGTGAAAATAGAATTAAGTAAATATATCTGAGTAAAGCCTTGAGTAAGTGTTTTAATAACTGCTGTCTACTTTCCTTGAAAAAGCCATCTGGTTGATGCGCAAAAGCTTGGGAACTGATTTCTACTTTAAGCCAATAAATTCGGATTACTAGTATAGTTATACTATTTTAAGTATAGAAGGTGTAAAGTTACTTTTATTAATAAGATATTGAATACTTATGATGATTTTGTATCACCTTTTTAGCAACACGATAAAACACACTATTTTTTCTTTGTATAATCAGTAGCAATGTTTAATCCACAGACCAAGAAATTCAGAGGGGAAATATTTCTTTCATGTAATTCATGGCAGAGCATAATTAGCAGACTGTGAAATTCAGAAAAGGGAAATTGCTGTGTAATCGGAACCTGCAATGTTAATCCCAACTTACAATGGAAAAGTATCAATTCACAAGAAGACCCACTAGTCCAAAGAAATAAGGAAAAACAATCTTCTTATGAACAAAATAACTGTCATTTATTATGTGCTTAATGTTACCTTCAAGTAATTAAAGAGCAAAAATCACAGGTTTTTCAGTATTACTACCATAGTTAGATTCCATAGAATGCAACTCCTTAGTTAGACCTGCAGCGAAATAATTTGGCCTGCAACAGTCTTCTCAATTAATATGAAACCAGCAAACATGTATTATGCAGAGCACAGCACGTGATCACCTGTGAGAGCAAATAGTACTGCCTTCATCACATCATACTTTTTGTCAGAATGCTCATAAGCAAAAAAAAAAAAAACTTTCTTTCCAACTGTTTGTGGACAGACCTCTATCCTCATATTGCATTACTTTTTCTGTTGTTAACACATTTTTTGATAATTTTTTAATACAACTTCTCCTGACAATTACGATGGGGATCTTTTAAAAATCAAAGTGCTGCAAAAGCACTTTTTAAGCAGCGTATCATCAGCAGAGCCTAATTTTATAACTTTTTAAACAGATAATCCACAGTTTATATGACAGAAATAACAGCACATATTCCCTGATTTTGACGACATTTAGATAATGTATGAGATGCACACATTTTATGGAAAAAATTGTATGTAAATGAAATGGAAACATTGCAAGCAACAGAGTTAAAAGGCAAAGAAACTGATGGGAAGACTAATAAGAATTGGTGTCCTCATCAACATGACACCATGTTCTCAGGTGCAGTGAGGGAGTCTTTAAGCCAAATGTCTCAAACATATTAGCATTTCAATCATTCAAATAATCTGGCTGCTTAGTGGCCATCATTTTTTAATCTCATCTTTGATCCAAAGGTTAAGTGCTTTTTTCACTTGTCTAGGTTTTGGATCACATTACACAAAAGTCACTTCCTAACTCAGCAACATTCCACAAGCATCACTGTTCCTCATCTGCCTTTCCTACTCTTCTATGACCTAATGGTCAACTCTGACTTAAAACTTCTTCCTCGCCACAATATTTAAAAAGTAATAGTCAAGCACATCCAAAACCTTCATTTATATTCTAAGGGCATAATTTAGGCATCTTTTTAGGAGCAGGAGGGTATCACTTAATACTTAGAACACATGTGGACTATTACTTAATCAGAATTTAACACTATAAAATATATAATCACAGCACAATGGTAAAAAAGCTTTTGTGAAATATAAAGATAGAAAAGTTACAAGATTCAACACAAGAGTAAGTATTCATGATGTTCTCTGTGATAACACAAAGAAGTGAGCAGGACAACACCCCAGGTTTTTTGTAGTTGAGTCACTTTTCTGATATTTCAGAGAAGCAAAATTGGAACTACAATTTCAAAACTGTATTCAGTCTTCTCATGAATATGAGGAAATGTAGTACATAAACTGATATAGGTGTGCAGGATTACTATGCTTCTCATGGTTACATATTGCCAATGTGTTCAATGATTTTTTCTTTTTTTTTTCAGTCTGACAATAATAAGCTGACACACCACTTAATTAAAAACAGAAAATTATAACAAATATTTGGATGAGTTTTACAGTTAAAGGGCTGAAAACCTTATTCAAAATTTTGAAAATGATTAAAAATGCAAATTTTGAACAGTTTAAATTTGGACATAAGAGCATGTCTACGATTCAACAAATATAAGAACTTTGAAAGCATACTAAGTTATATAAACGAAAAAAAAAAAACTTAAATGAGGAAGATTTCAGCTGATATCTTTGGTCTTTTTCAACCTAGAAAAGGATGGGCGATGGTAATTGGTTGCCAGATCCACAATGCCGTATATATTTTTTTCTTTTGAAATTGATTTCTGTATTAATGAAATACAAAATAGAGTTAAGATTACAGTTGGGGGGGGAGAGAGACAAGAACTTTTAAACTTCCCTTAATACAATTGGCGCATGTGGGTAATTCGTTTAGTGTCAATCCATACAGCTTCGGTGGAAGTGTCCTCCATAGTTAAGGTGGCCAATGAAGTATCAGAGTTTTCCTTATGGATATCACTTTTTGACCCATTAAACAGCTGTTGTTGCTGAAATGTTTCCATTGCAAAATGTTTCACCAGAAAACACTAAGATCAGAATGAAGTAAGCTCCGGGATGATCAAGAAAAGTTATTTTATCTCTATCATCTAATATTAGTTTGATTCATTGAAGAGTTGGAATTTATGGCTACATCATATCCAAGATTTCTGAAAATTTATTTGAGCTTGTAAGCATAAGATGGATGGTAAGGAATAGATACGAAGAATTACAGATTTTCAGTATGAATTTTTTTTATTCATAACGAATGTTCCAGTTTTTTTGTTTTTGTTTTTTATTATTGAAGGAAGGTACCCAGTAAAGAAGCAGTTTCTGTGATTTTCCTATATTCCTCTTCAAGACAGAGTGGATTACTGCAGATGTTAATTGGTTCCATGAATAAAAGCTCTAATGGCAGCATATTTGTCATTTTCAAAACTAATGATGGAAAGTATGTTTATGGAAAATAGTTCTTCAGATGATATGGCAACTGTTACTTTGGGGAGAAATATCCAAAAACTATATGCACTTGTTCTCTTTCCCTGTTTTTGTTAACATTGTGGTAGGAAACGTTTAGGTAATAAAGTTAGATAAATACAGCAACTGCTCTTTAAAATGAGGCCAAATCACAAAAATATGATCAACATATCAAAGCCAAGTAAATGGTGTGTTCAATGTGTTGAAAACACATTTCAGAAAGAAGAGGTCATAAAGGTGAACCCATTGGAAGGCCACTATTTTACTTGTAATATGTGTTATTATAAATGAAACAATTTTGTTCTTGAAGCACATGAAAGCAGTCATGCAGGTCTTTGATTAAGTCACCTGTGAGTTCAAACTTTTGAATTAACTTTTGCATCAGTAGCATGCATGTAAGAATCAAAATAAGGTACAGAATGAAAAAAAAAAAAAAAAAAAAAAAGATTTAACACCTAATGTAAAAACTCCTTTTTAGATGAGGTAGAAGTTGGAAGTTTCCTGATGAAGTCTTTAAAGGAATTTACAGCACGAGACTGGTTGGAAAAGCAGGGCTTTGCATTTCTAATGGTTTCTTTTTGTGAAGCTTGATTTGCAGAAAAAATCTTGGGAGTACTGCAGTAAGGGGAAGGAGAGATATCCCCAAGGAAGGCTTGTAAAGCAGTTTTCTTTGAGTCTTCCAACAGAATTCTCAAGGGTGGTGGTTGTCTTTTACTAAAGCATAGTTATTAGTGGGGAGGAAAGAATTAACCTTTTGGTTTAGACTAGCAATTTGCTCTATTTTAATATTTTTTGTTGTGTGTTTGTTTGTTTGTTTGTTTGTTTGTTAGCTTTTTCCTATAATTACAGGATGTTCTACTTTACTTGTTTTGCAGTTAGCAAAACTGTTGGTATGGAGGACACTTCTGCATGGTTTGTACTCTTCCAAGCAAAATAAATTCAAGCACTTTTCAAGGACTTTTTAAACTCGAATTATCATATGTGTGTACTGTCCATCAGTCAGCAGGTAGGTATTTTAGTAAGTTCAGACCATTAATCTTAGCTGGGGCTGGCACACCTTCAATGACCTGCCATTACCCCTTGCCCACAGTTCGTTTATTTTATTAACTTTGAATTGTCCCTCTGTTTTGGTATTTTTTTAAAGCATTTTATCTTGCGAAATATTTTGGAAGGGTACACTATTTTTGTATTCATTTGCTTATATAACACTTATTATTTGTTTTAACCTTTTATTTTTGATGCATGACTTAGATGCAATTTTTTTTTATTTTTTTTATTTTTTTTTTTATGCAGTGAGAAGAGAGGGTCTATGCATGAAGCAATTCCTGTAAGTTCCACCATCCGGCAAGAATGCATTACTAACCCCAGTAAACAGAAGCCCATCACAATTTGTGAATACATAATTCCACTTATTTTACTCCCATGGCTGAGGTTTTACTCTGTAATGATGTCATAGCCAAGGTACCAGCTGTCCACACACTCCCCTGGGTTGAACGCAAGTTCTGTGCTATTTGATCAGATTGGTGTTCTTATTAGAACTACACAGAAATCTCCTATACAACTTTTTAGCAGAAAAAATTATTTTACACATACTCTTTCATATTATTACTTAACAAACAAAACAATTTTTTCAAGTACTATTTACAGAGCCTTAAACTTTTTCAAGTACTTTCAAGGACTTGAAAATGAACTTTTTTTATTCAAGGACTTTTCAAGGTTTTCAAAGAGCGTAGCAACCATGTTCTGCTGAACCTTTTTGGATTGCTGTCAAATGAATTGCCCCATGCATCAATCATTTCTCACTTAGTTATCAGTAAAGGTTAGAAATTTTTCTCTCCCTCAAAACATGCAATCCTGTTTTCCTATTCCATTAATGTGTATATCAATTTTAAAAAGAAACATAACAGATATGACATCATGGATATGGCAACCACTTACCATCACTCATCTTTTCTTAGGTTGAAAAAGACTAGTTAGTTATTAGTTGAAAGCTTCCTTATTTAAATGTTTTTTGGGGTTTTTTTCACATAACTTAAGTATGCCATTCAAGTTTTAATACTTGTTTTTGAACAATATGTGAAGACAACTTTTCAAATTTTTACAACCAAATATTGTACCTAACACAAATAAACTATTAAACCATCTAGTAAGAGAAACATACATATATATAATCAGAAAATATGCAGATAATATTGATCATGATTCACAGGGATGAAGAATAAAAAATGTATCATGGTAAATTATCACACAAGATGTGTGTGATACAGCAAATTTATTATTAAAGTAGTAGTTTTGAATCATGAATGGAATATGGGATAACACCATACAATACAAATTTCAAAGATGACAATCCGTTCTTTGGTGTAAATATGACAAGGATGGTAAGTCAGGTAATATCCGAAAACTTGAAAATTTTGTCGTCCTGGAGCAGGAATCAAACCCGAATCTCTCAGATAGAGCCCCAGTATGCTAACCACTCGATTTCTGCTCCGGGGACGACGAAATTTTCAAGTTTTCGGATATTACCTGACTTACCATCCTTGTCATATTTACACCAAAAAACGGATTGTCATCTTCGAAATTGGTATTGTATGGTGTAAAACCGTATTCCATTCATGATTTATCTGCTCCTTTGGGCAATCACGGGATAGGATTCTTTACCTCCAGATTCGCTAAACATTAATGCCGGTTGCTTTGACTAGCAAATCCTGCGATGGTTTATATTCAAATTAATCAGAAACTTGAGACTTGGGTCGTTCTGGGTGGTGTAGTGGTTAGCATACCCAGGCGCTATCTGGGAGACGCGGGTTCGATTCCCGCTCCAGGACGATGAAACTTTCAAGTTTTCAGATATTACCTGACTTACTATCTCCTTGTCATATTTACACCAAAAAACGGATTGTCATGTTCAAAATTTGTAGTAGTTTTGATTTTGTTTTACTGTAGAGACACTTCCGAATGACAGCAAAATTTTCTGACTACAGGCAGTTTGGAACATGCTTTTCCTATGCACAAGCTCTCAGCTAAAGCCAATTTTCTAATTATCAGATATCTATGCAGCATCCCCCTCCCCCACCGCCAACTTACGCAAATTTTAACGTAGTTTTATCATAAAGAATACGAAGATGCATGCATTGTAACTAAAAAATAATTTAGAACACTCAAACAGAATGTAACATTTTATGCTACAAAATAGTCAAGTCAGCATGAAGAATTTATTGAAATTATACTCATACTTTGAGACAATAAATACATTCAAATGATCTTTTACATATGAATGCCTTTTTTCTCTCTCTCTCATATATACCTCTATACATCCAGAAACAAGCTTGTTACTGATTCATGGTAAGGAACTGAATCACTCTGGTGTTTAAAAAAATAAAGATATCCCCAGTACAATTAATACACTGGAGACTTCATTTCATATTTGCTGTCCAATACATGCTTACTGCAAATGAGGTCATAGAAGGCAAACATATGGTAACAAAATTTCAATGCATTAATGCCAAAAAAAGAAAAAAGAAAAAAAAAAAAACATCCAGAATTTATAACATCACTGTTATTTCACTAAATGAAAAGGCTACACTTTAATTCAAATAGATGGATATTGCCACTCATTTATTACAAAGAAGTAAATGCAAAGTACATCAAAGCAATAACTTTTTCAGGTGAAAACCTGCACACACACACACACACACACACACACACACACACACACATATTTAACATTTTTTATATTACAGTTAATAATGTTCTCTAAGGGCTTATAATTACATATTAGATAATCTTTGTGTTTACCACGGCTGATATGTAGCTTATGAAAGTACATGTTTTCTTTTGATATGCTGTGTAAGTTTGTGTTTCCAATGGAAACTTTTGGGGCAGACTGGGCACTGAAAAGGTTCAGGATCATGAATTCTCCAATGTTGTTTTAAATTTTTCCTGTATTTGAAAGGTTTGAAGCATATTGGGCATACATGTTCTTCAGGAAAAACAGCTTTGTTCCTTTCATACACATTTCCAGAAAACTGATTCATTACGTACTGGGACCTTGAATAGACATCTGAAAAGAAAAAAAAATAAGAAAAAGAGGACAGAATTAACCAAAGTAGGAAAACACAACATATGACTTTCAAGTACTAACCACTGATATTAACTGTAACAAAACATGCAGTCAAAACCATAAGACTTCTATAAAAGTGATAAAACATTTTGAACCATTCCCAAAATAGGCAAAAATTTCATGAATGCAGTTATTAATGATAGCACAGCAGCTTTTGCTTTCAATGTCTTGCACTTTCTTAACATGCAGTCTTTGGAAGTAAAAGTTTCTGAATGCATGGAATATGCTTCAGTGCATTAAAGATCTAAAAGCGTTATTTTTTTCATCTATCGATACACTTACAATTGGCTTTACTAACTTTTCAGAATATCTGTAACTTATCTTACAGAACTATTTAGTACAAACTTGTGTTTTGAATAGTGTTCCTAAAAGCATGAAAAAAAGTTAACTAGTTTGACCAACACATGAGCAATTAATTAAGCTTTTTAAATGTTCAGTAAAACCTGTTAATTTTCCCCTAGCACTATAAAGATGAAGTAGTACAATCAAACTTTATATATTTACTAAAATAAATAAATGGGATATGCATCATTTGTGTATCCATTTATTATTAAACTGGAAGTTTTGTGATATATTTGATGTAATCACTGTGTTCATAATTACTAAAGCTTATATGGGACTCCAGCTTAAAGAAAAGAGCTTAAAGAAAAGAGCTGAACTTGCATAATGTGTGAAACAGTAATTACAGACATTTAATGTCAATCAAACTAAAATTAAAGAAAAGCTGCTACTTTGGCTTCTTAAAAAACCTTCTGTGTCTGAACTTAATATTATACAAATTCATTTCGCATTTGGTCCATAACATTTATAATAAAATTATATATATAGTAGCATCACTGAAGACCTCAGTTAAGTAAAGGATAACAAGGGTTGGTTGGAAAACCATTGTGTAAACAGTTTAACTTAAAAATGTATAAAAAAATTGTGTTACTCAGATTTCAATTGAAATAAATGTTGAATAAATAAATCAATACAGGACAAGTTTTGAGAGGTAACTTGATACCATGCCCATTTCTTAAACCATACAAGCTTTTCCAGCACTACAAGAAGTCATTTAGTCCACATTTACTGTTACAGGTTCTGTTTGAATGGTTGAACAAGTAGTGTTACTGTCTTTAGTAAAATATAATTCAAACACAAAAACAACTTTATCAAATAAATGCAGTGGTAGCATAACTTGGCACAACTATTCATGATAAAAATAGACTAACTACAATTTAAAACCTATACAAGGTTTTACTTTACCAATCCAAAAGAACATAATAAATACCTTTCTATTCATTAAAATGGAGGAGAGGTTGAAGTTAATAGTAATCAGTTTGTACATTCAAAAGCATATGGAAATAAATGCCTAGTACTTCTTGAGAGTTTAGAAATATGACTTTATATATACAATTTTCCCCTCCACATAAGAGCATTCAACTAGCAGTACCATGAAAATAAAAAATTCTAAAAGAAGAATAAACAACATACTTTTCTGCTTAAAGTTAAAATTCAATATCCTGATTACACATAATACCAAACAAACAGTAAATTTCACTAGTCAAAACATTTTTGTTATTTTGCATTTCTAGTACATAACATCAGGGCCATTAATTCATGTAACACAGATACCATGAAAACTCAAAACTTAAACATAAGAAAATATTTGCATTATTAAAAACTGCATAAAAACCAGTAACATCCTTAAACCTTCACATTTTAATAACCAGTGACACTTAACAAAATCCCCCCTCCCATAAAACAATTTAACACTGTGAACACACACAAAAATGACAACAAAATCTAGAAAATTACAAATTTTTATCACAAAAATTAACATTCAGACAAATTCATCACTAGCAAAATTACTTAAACTGTAGGACTTTATCGACATCAAGATATGCATAAAAGTGAAACAAAGGTTCCTTGTAACTATGGAATTCTGATCTAAACCATTATAGGTCTTTGACATGTTTTTTTTTTTTTCTCCTGCTCTGAATAAATTCTCATTTCATGATATTTCTATTTAGCACTATACTACAAAAAGATGCAACACATGTCTGAAATCAAGGAGAAAGGATTTTTGTCCAATAATCCTATGCACAAAAAATGTTCCTTTAAACTGGTAATAGCAAAAACATCATGAAAGTTAATTCCAGCTAATCTTCTGAATTATGTGTATCCAGTACAGAAAAATACAACATATAAGTAAACAAATACCACTTGAACAAGCGTTGCTGAAAGCATGCAGCAACCGTCACTAATACAAAAACTTGAACTACATAACATTGCTTCAAACATGAAAAAATATTTCAGAAACCTGACATATACATTTGCACATTTTAACATAAAGAAAAAAGAACTCACCTAGTGTAAGATTTTGAGACATACCTATATATATTATTATATGCACATCTATAGCAAAATTTAACACCACTGTATTAAAAAACTGTACAGCAAATCGATATTAATTGGCCTCATATTCAGAAGGGTTTTACATTCTAAACAATTTACACAGAACTCAACAAGAGAAGCTGCTGAAGGATATTTCATACAACTTAGTTCTTACACAAGCTGTTGAAGTGTATTTCATACCACTTAATTCCTACAAAAACAATGCCTTGTAATACTGTAACATTTTTTTCTTCTCTTTAACTGTGAAACCACATAATAGTAATCATACAATTCAGAAATCCAATTTAAGTTTGAGCAAAATTAATTGAAGTAGCTGTGGTGAAAATACTGATTCTTTAAAGTTGTTTTTGGAAATCCTAGGCTCCACAGCAGCAGGGAAAATGAAAGCTGGCATGATCTGTATTATGTTATGCTTCCATATATTCTGGATTTGCACCTGCACATTTTCACAAACCTAGATTTTAAATTACCAAACAAATCTTGCAACACAGCAAGAACAGTAAATGAATCAAGTCAATGTGTGGTAGAGCATTACATTTAAATAAAACTTTGAATGAAGGTAAATGGGGAAGCTAACGGTCCTACATCAAACCCCAAACATTATTGTGTAGTGCATAAGAAGAGGCTAGTATGGGTAATGACTTTTAATTAAATAAGCATGGACTATTGGCATGACAAGAAAGTTTATAACACAGACGGACAAAGAACAACAAAGCATAGAAAGCTTGTATAAAACTTATTTTTACCAAGACAGGTATCGGCCAGAAAACAAACTAACTGTGCGTAATGTAGCACTTAGACTGCACAACTCCCTTTAATGGCCAAGTGAGACATGGGCTCATGGAAAGATTAGAAACTACTGATACAAGAATGGTCAGTAAAATAACAGGGGAGATTCAGTGGTTGAACATAGTTGATAATGCAAACATTAGAACTAAGCTAGGTACTTCTTTGGTAGAAAAAAAAGTTAATGAAGATTTTTTTTTATTATTATTATTATTATTATTATTATTATTGAGGTGGTTTGAACATTTAAAGACTAACTGGATGGGCATTATATTATATGGTGTGATGCAAAGATCAAAAGATGAGCCTAAAACAAAACAGATAGAAGATGGGAAATCAACCCTATTAATGATCAAGGAAGCAACGTCTTGAAGAGTGCTAAAAGAGATGGAGAAGTTTTGTTGTAAATCAACACTGATTCTCCTCCTCCTTGCTTATTTCTTTTTTTATCTTCTAGCCCCCCCCCTTTTTTTCTCTTTTTGGTCCATCTAAATCATGCCTTAACAGCATTTTTGTATGCAAATATGACATGATTAGAGCCCATAAATACTTATGGAGAAAAATAAGATATGTAGAGTACTTTTTAAAATCATTTATTTATTGAGTATTTCTTTGATCACAACATTTTTTAAGGATGTTCGTTCATCATCGAGAATCTTACATTAATAAGGAATATCACAAACATACACTAAACAATGTTTTGCCAAAGTGAAACAAATGTTCCAAATGTGAGTGTGTTTCATGAACATTACAACAATAAAAAATAAAAGCATAATGGTTGAGGCATGGATTCAACAGTTAAAACAGGCACACACTCGTTCCACTGTGCCACTAAAGTGGGACAAACATTCAAACAAAGGAAATTACTGTATTTATCGGCGTAGAACATGCACCCTAATTTTAAGAAGGAAGTTTGAGTAAAAAAATAACTTAAATTTAAAATAAATGACTTGGGAGCTCTGAACTTCTTTTAGATAACTCAACACACATGTTTATTAATATTTATACCACTTATAAGGCAAATAATACGAAGCATCTGTTTAAAAAAAAACTTGGGCATCAGACCTGTTACAAAAATTTTAATCAGAATCACTGCTATTTTGGAAAGTGATGAGACAGACTAGAAAATTAAAAAGTGCCAGAAGTCTGGGTTCCTTAAACCGAGGCCATTTGCCGATAATGCATGGTCATCGTCCTGAGAAATTATATTCTTGAACCAGCATGACAAGACCATGTATACAGTAGTGGCCGAAATTGTGGAAACCTTTTGGGAAAAGTGTATTTTTGAGGTGTTATGACTCATAACACCACTTTGTTTTTGGAGTAATTCCATAAAATTATATATCAATGAAAAGATAATTTCATCACAAATGTAATGCAATAAAGTTTGCTCAATTATCTGTATTCTATAAAAAGTTATTGCCAAATAACCAGAAAAAGGAAGCACAACTTACTTAGGTTAATATGAAGTAGCTTTACTTCATTTGAATGTAGCCAATGAGTATGAGTGTTTAAAGAGCCAATTAGTAAAGATCCAGACTCACAGTCGCCAGGTCTCCACTGGCAATAAACTTCATCGTTGTGGCGACTAAAAATGTTTTATTAAATCGCCAATTCTAGTGACCTGTACGGGAAAAACACTTATTTTATTTAACTTGTACTGTACAGAATTTTTTTAAACTTGTACGGAACTCGCACGAAATGGCACAAAATTAGAGTTGTACGGAAGTCAGCCATCACCTTATTTTTTTCTGCTATTCTACTTGAACAGCAGAAAATAAAATAAAAAGTTTATAAAAAAGGCAAGGGCGACAGTTTTTGATCACAAAGAATGCGCCAATGCTGATGGGCCATCGTGGGGGAACGAGGTTTGCAAGGTTGCGGTGGGGATGAAAGCTTCTTGCCGGTGGTGGACAGCTCAACTGCCCGCCTTGAAAAAGTCCTACTGAGAGACATTGTTATGAAAAAAAAAAAAATTTATCTATTTTTTTAAATAACCGAATGCAAATTTTACAGTAACCAAGACACGTCAAAATAAACACCCATGTGAAATTTCGTCAAAATCCGATGAAAACTTTAGAAATTAGGAATTTTATTTTTTATTTATTTATTTATTTATTTATTTTTTGTAATGAATGTTCGCTGAAAGCCTGCATGTTCATAGGAAAATTCTAAAATCCGAAATCGGCAAAGTCCAGATCTCCAGACGATTCCGGATTTTCGAGGTTGTACTGTAATTATATTTCCATACCTGCGAACAACTACTGAATATAGTTTCTACATATTTAGTTGGCTAACTACGGACGTCACTGTGAAAACTACGGATTCTACGAATTTGCATTTTTTTTTATTTTATTGTTTTATGATATGCATGAGATTCTCAAGCAAATTCGCAGAATTCCGCGGGGTTTTTTGTTATTATTTAGGTCATTTTCAGGATCAGTGTAAAAACTGAAGACAATTTGCTAGTTGAGACGGTATTTCGTGATTTCGTGTCTCAAAACTTTCGAAAACGGTAGTTGAATGGAATGTAAAAGTTACCGTAATCGTAATTTTTTCTCCCGATGTTGCCTTATTGTCCAGTTTTATTGTTAAATATGATTTTATTACATAAAAGTATTTCAGCTTGAAACTGTAGGCAACAATTTGCGAAAACGGAGGTTAGACACAGCAAAAATTTCCCCGTAATCTTCAGGCATCAAATTCTTCCGCGAAATCAAGGAATTCTGCCTTTTTCGTTATTATTTTGGTCATTCGCGAGACCAATGAACCAATGAACGTAATTGGGGGGGGGGCGACAGGGGATGTTTGTTGGAGGACGGAATTTTATCTTTACGAAAATTTTGAAAACAGAAGGTCGACAGAGTTCAGATTTTTTCCGCAATCGTAATTCCTTCTTTCTCACAATGTTGCCTCTTCCCAGTATTATTGTTAAGTAATATTTAACTCCATAAATATTTGTATTTCAGCTTGAAGTCAGCGGGAAAATTTCCAAAACCGGAAGTTGGACGGTGCAAAGATTTCTCCTGTAAGCGCACTCCCTCGCCGTGTGATGTTCCCACCCTCCTGCACTGTTTTATTACTTCAGTTTCAACTTTTAAGCATACTATAACTGAAATATGAAAACATACTGATATTATAATAAGCAATTTTATAAAAATAATATAGTATGAAATATACAATTTGATTATTTTTTTTAAGTTTGGCCACTGGTTATTTTTTTATGGCCACTAACAATTTTGGTCTTGGTGGCCAATGTCTACTGGCAAAATTTGTAAGTCTGGATCTTTACCAATTAGGTGTCATCTTGTTTCGGCAATGAGCCAATCAGGTCACAGTAGGATTCAGTTATCGGTCATGTATTGGAGCTGAGAGGAGGACATTTGTCAGTGTGTTATGTGATTGCTATCAAGTTGGTTGTTGTTGTTGTTGTTGTTGTTGTTGTTTTTTGTGTGTGTGTGTTCTTTCATTTAGTGAGCTTGTAAAACATAATAAAATTAAAGAAATGGTGCAAAGAGCTGACTGGTCATCCAGAAAGCAATGTAAGATAGTACTATTAAGTGAACAAGGCTTCAGTTATAAAGAAATTAGAAGAAGAATTGGTGGAAACGTAACAAAAGGTGGCATTTCGAAATTTTTGCAGAGGTATAAGGAGACTCAGTCACTACAAAACCAGACTGGTAAAGGCAGGAAAAGGTGCAAAACAGCAAGTGATGATAGAAGAATTAAGAGACTGTGCCTAGGTAACAGAAGAAAATCATCTAGGTGTATACAAGGTGAAATGGCACAATACAGTGTGAAGTTCAGTGCAAGAACTGTTCGGCGCAGACTGCAGGAATTTGGTCTAAAAGCTAAAATTCCACGAAAAAAGCCATTTTTATCTCTCAAACAAAGATTGAAAAGATTAAACTGTGCTAAAAACCCATGTTAACTGGACAGCAGAACAATGGGACAGTGTTATTTGGAGTGATGAGAACAAAATCTCCCTGTTTGTTAGTGATGGCATAAAATACTTAAGGAGAAAAATAATCGGAGAAGATTTGCATCCTGACTGCATTACATGTATCGTGAAACATCCGTTTAGTGTTATGGTCTGGGGTTGTATGACATCAAAACATGTGGGCAGAATTTGCGTGATTAATGGAAATATAAATGGCCAAAAGTACATTAATGAAATACTTGAGCCCAAACTGAAGCCATCCGCACGTGATCTTTTCCAAGATAATAAAGCATTTATATTTCAACAGGATTCAGCTCCATGTCATATTGCTGCTGTGTGCAAAACGTGGTTTCAAGATAATCATATTCCACTGCTAGAATGGCCTGGGAATAAGCCCAGACCCCCATCGAAAATCTATGGAGCTGACTAAAAGAAACTTGTTAGTCAGAAACAACCCAGCAATAAAACCTAATTAATAGAAGCAATAATTCAATCTTGGTTTCCCATTATAGCAGCTGCAGAACTAAAAAACTTGGTTCACTTCATGGGAAGGAGTTGTAAGGCAGTAATTAATGCTAAAGGTTACCCAACTAAGTATTAACTGACATGGTGAGAATTTTTGTAAATCTCATTTTTTCTATGTGTTTTACTTTTCTTGTTTATAACTGCTGTTCTAATAAAAAATTCCTTCATAAAATTTATTGCATTACATTCTTGATGAAATTATCTTTCTGTTGATATATAATTTTATGGTATTACTCCAAAAAAAGTGGTGTTATGAGCCATCAAACCTCAAAAATACACTTTTTTCAAAAGGTTTCCACTCTTTTGGCCACTACTGTACACTAACGATTGTTATCACCAACCGTCAGCCACTGAGTTCAGACGCCACTGGAAGTTTCGTCATATTTTTCCCGAGCAGCTGCTGCTTAAGCAGGTTGTGCAGTGAAAGCAACTTAATGAGAGCAGACACTTAGGCTTAACGTGGCAGCTCACGTTCGTTGCTGAAGCAAGTGAGGTTACTTTCGGGTGCTTAAAAAGGTGAATTGGGAGTCCATTTCTTTTTTTTTTTTTTTTTTTTGTAAAATCTTCTGTCTGAAGAGTTGAAGATTGTATCGATACCACTTTTAACAAGATCCGTCAGAAAGCAGAAGAGATGTGCATTAGAGAAGCATCTGCAGTTAGAGTAAAGTGATACCAAACCGTTTACATTTGGCAACGTCAGGATGTGTTGCACTCTGCAGCAGTATTCATTTTACCTAAGTTTAAATTAAAAAAAAAGTAGTATATGAGTATAACACGTGGGTAGAATGTCTGCCCTAAATTTTAGGGGGAAAAACTGTGCGTTATACAATGATAAATTCGGTATATTGTTTTTAGGGTAGATTAGATAGATGGATGCCAAAAAACCTCGAAGAAATCCAGATGATAGTTCTCCAGATGCCAAAAAATATGAAAATCCACCATCTTGGTTGGAAAAATGACTTCGCAGAAAACCTCAAAATGGCACAATGATGTCTTTGGAAGTCCCATACAGCTGGCAAAGCACCTCGCCAAGGCGGAGGAACACTGCACCCCTCGCCAGCATACGTACCTGGAAAAGCGGCCAAACATGAGCTATGTCATCGATCAGTCATCCAAAGGCAAACTGGCACTGCATCACCAAAGTGAGGCAAATGTTTAGACAAAGGAAATTATATTGTTTTAGATGATGACAATGATGATAAAGGACAAGCTTTTTCATGCAATAAGAAGAGCAAACTACCAATTAACAAATTACTTCATACTTTCAAGTATGAACAAATGAATTTACAAAAATGATCATGGTTATGATTTCTAACTAAGCACTAGCCTTGATCATGCTTAGTGAAATGGAAATAATGTATCCAGAATTTATGAAGAGGAATGTTTTAATATCTATTGTAAAAAAAATCGTGAACTGTCAAGTGGAAAACTGTCGCAGTTAATGGAACTCAGAATTTTTTTTATGTTTTTCCTTTATTGTTATGCTCAGGTATACAACCATGCACCATTTGATGTAACTATGAATATTGGTACTTGTGACTAAAATCAAAGATCATATATTTTTGTCTTATACACATCTATAATGGTAGTTTCTTTACGGAGGACCAAAATACACTTATTCCCAAAAATTAAAAACAGCTGAAGAGTACACAGTGTCAGTTGAAAGAATAATAAAGAAAACATAAAAACAACAAGAAGAACCTGTCAATTTAAAATGAACAAAGCCATAAACTAGAAACCCCAGCAGAATCAAATGTGAATTTGAAGCAATTCAGAACAAAGAAATAATCCTAAAATAAATGTCATCATGGCACACAAATCTGTAATCAATATGAATGACACAGACAAAAACAAAGTGGAAATAGAAAAGAAACAACAACAGAAACAGCAGAAATAATCCCTTACATGGAAGATCATAAGATAACTGGACAACTTTAAAAACCAGTCAGCTACCCAAGGGCATCAAAAGGGAGATTCTCCAATGAGAGCAACTATTCCAAATACTTTTTGGTAAAATAAAATCATATATAGAACTTGGGCCAGTAAGACCCTAAACAAAGCACCCACAATTAATCTGGAAAGAGCATTTTACAAGTATCTAAAAAAATATAATAACTATTAGTATACAGATACAACAAATGCATTTCACCCAATGAAAAACTATAAAGGATCATAAAATTTCATCACTGCTTGTAAGACATTATATTTCTTTACCTCAAAACTTTCACAGTAGCAACAGCTCTCACTTGGAAAGAATGAAATAACATCTTAGCTGAAGATTAAATAGAAGGAATTAACAAAGCATTAAACTAAACCAAAAACACTGCCTATTTAAAATTTAAAAATAAGACATAGTGCACAGTTAAAACAGAGGAGCTCCGATAGGATCACCATTATCAAGAAAATTTTCAGTTGTAGATTAAAAAACACAGAAAATAAACTTTTGTGTGATTTAAAAACAAAACACAAGTTGCATGTATCAAATATGTAGATCAGATGTGACTAATTCAAGAATTACACAAATTTGTGTGGAACATATACCTAACAACCAAAGTAACAATTGAAATACAAAAGGATTACCAATTTCTGTACCTAGATCTCTTTCTAACCAATAACAAACAGAAAAATTGCATCATATTTGAAGTGTAAAGAAAACATGTATGCATCAACCATCCTACCAACAAGTTCGTATCACACAATGAAATATAAATAATCCCCATTCAGGTGTTTCATAAAAAGCACATTTGTACACTCATCAGACCAGCAAAAAGTAAAAAAGAAATAAACTGGAATGAAAATCTTACAATAAAAAAATGGATACCAAAATATACCATTAAAAAAATTACTAAAGGTCTAACAAGAAAATACAAAATTCTATTTAAAAGGAACAAAACAAAAACAAAAAAGATAGCACAGAGAAATGCCATACTCAGACAGAATCACAGAAATTATTAAAAAAAATATGTATAAAAGCAGAATTAAGAATAAGGGAAAGTATTAAAAACATCAAGTGTCTCATTAAAAGACAGAGAAAATAACAGCATTCTTAATAAAGCAAAAGTATATAAATTGCAAATTAAAAGAAACAACGAAATAACAAATCTCCCTTTTTATATAAGGAGTTCCAAAAGGAACTTAGAAGACATGTCTAAAAGAACATTTAAAAATTTAGAACAAAAAATAAGAAAACTACATTAATTCAATTTTGTTTCCATAATAGATATAAGCTTTATGAGAAGAAATTCAATTAATTATAGAAAATATACTAGAATAGAACTCGGAAATCATCATAACTTAGAGAAGAAATAGTGGAGTTCATCGGCAACTTCTTCCGTTAATTCCTTTAAAAAGGACCTTAATTTTGGACCAGTTATATTAAATACAGAATAAAGGCATGACTTTTGTCATTTGTAAATATATCCATGCTGTAGAAAAATTTATTGCTTCCTGTTGTAGAGCTCTGCAAGCTATGCTCATCTGATGCAGCATATGTCCTACGTAAAATGAGTCACACAAAGAAATTGAAAATTTGAAAAACTTTTATAAACAACACACTTATTTTCATCTAAAGCTGGTAGCAGGGAATTGTAATTATTGATAAGCATTTTCACACTGTCAGCAAATGAAATATTGAATAGAGAAAACTGACTTGAAATAACTCTTTTGATTGGACAACTTTCCAAATTCTGTTTAATATGGACATATTCTTGGGAAAATACCTGGTGTATCTTGTTACATGTCTTGAAATTTGACTACACACAGAACTACTTCAGCAGTTACAGTTCACTTGTGTGCTAAACAGTGTACTGCAATTATATTATGTAAGGCATATTCTCTTTCAGCCTTTTAACTCTCCCACTTAAGTGCCCTATTATCAATATAGCATTATCCACTACAATGCCTAGCAATTTTGATAGTGGCATGTTCTTTTCCTGAAGGATATTTAATACAGCATTAGCATTTGGGGGAGGGGTTGATTACCACTGTGAGCAACTGAATAGGCCATATAAGCAGTAGTCCATTCCTAATTTAGGGAGAGGGCTGAAGATGGCCTAGTGGTCAACATTTGTGACTGCTATAGCGAGGTCTCTGGTTCGATCCCAGGCAGGTACAAATGCTTGAACCACTAAATATTCATCGCACGTTGAATGGGCACGTTCAGTCGTCTGACCTAGGGTGCTGGCCTCCCAATTATAAATAAGTCTTCCTCTCCCTTTCTACCTCACTTCAGTGTGACTTTCCTGTCTAGCAGTATAGCCCAAATTATCTAGCTTCCTACTTCTAAGGGTTGTTTAAGACCTGGGATCAGACACTCCCTTCCTAAAATCCTCTACCTATCATTTGATCATCTGAAATTTAGGGAGAAGCCCAGTAGCATAAGACAAACATAACATCTATGCTTCACTGGGATTCGAAACCACACCCATCTTGGACGAATGGTCAGAAGCTAACACTTAGACCATGGCACCACTAGGGAGGTTTGGTATTTGAGAGACACAAAAGTTAGAAAAAATGTGTTATAGATAAATTTAAAGCAAATCTGGTTTGAAAAACCATTTTCTGTGAAGTTCCACAATCTGTGGATCCATTGACTTCAATACAGAAATATTTAGCCTCATAACCTTTGCCTTGCACTTCTTCCCACATAACTTGACTGACTGCATGGTGCACTTCTTGTAAGCTGTTTAGGTATAAACATAATGTATGCATTTGCAGCGAATGTTCTGAAGATCACATGTGTGCACCAATGCAGAGCTGACAAAGTAGGGACAACAATGAATTAGATAGGCCAGACTGAAAAGGAAAAATTGTAATTTTTATAGTTTTGGTAATTGCACTATCATGTTTAAGGTTTTTTTGCAATTACATGTTTCTGTATTGTATCAAGCTTTTGTGAATACACACCTGAAATAAAACTTTTAAAACCCTGATCCTTGGCATGTAGTGAAATAATTTTTCTTGACATACACAGTGCAATATCATTGACTCTCAGGGTTATTTTATTAACATCACAAGCAGACTTAAACAAAATTTCTTTCACAGAAGTGGTAGATGCAGGGGTTTATGCAAGGATGATAGATGAAGGGTAACTAACTTTTGCCCTCAGTACAGCAGCTTCTGCATTGCAAAACAGCACATTCTTTCACTTCTCTGCAGCAATCCACACTTGTTTTTTGATTGGAAGTCAAAGCAAGACACTTAAAAACCAAACGACTGATTTCTCTGCTTCGTCTGAAATGTTTCCTCTTGAAACACTTTGACTCACATTTTAAAAATCTCAGAGTTTAAAAATTCCTGGATATTTATTTCATAAAACTATATTTTCAATTTTCATTTCCTAATGAGCACTGATTCCACAGTTGTTGTTTTTTCTGCTAGAACTTTGGCTGCTTTTCTTTAATATCGCCATTTTTCTTAATTTCCTGTTTCCATTTTTGGCATTGGAGAAATTGGCAACTGACAACATGACCTCTACATTGATATATATCTTTTTATCATAGATAGCGAAATGTTATTCCTTAGAGCTCACTATTAAATGCAAGAGTATTTATACCATAAAATACAAACACACAGTATATTAAAATAATTTACTGGGTAGCCCAGACACATCAATTCACATTGGGAATAAATGAAAAGTAAGTAGTTACCTATAAAATTGGAAAAATGGAACCTAAATGCTGTAAGTATGACCTTGGTGGCAGATTAGACATTATTAATTATGTAAGGAAAACTCACCTTTGATAAAATATACAATGGCTACAAAGTTGCTTCTTTTGGGAATCTGTATATGAAAAAATTTTGTGAGATGCTTTTACATTGCATAGCAGGGATTTTGTAAAGAGTTCAGGTCATTTATGGATCAATCAGGACAAATCAGAGAAATGAAGACCAGATATATTTACCCCAGTGGAACTAGGCACATATGTTCCTTACGGCACGCAACTGTACACTTATTTAAATACATGTTTTCATAGTGCAACTAAAGGGCATTGTACCAACATAAAATAGCACTAAAAAGTATGTACTTATTCCAAGTTTCACACATGAGTTTTTGAAGATATACCATTGTGCACCACTTCTCGGTCAGTTCGGATGAATGAATGAATGAATGAATGCATGCACGCATGTATGTATGGTCATGAAATTGTATTTCCCAAATTTGATAGATACCCTCAGCAGGCAGGCAGATAATTATTTTCATGGCCATTTTCAAAAGCTCTCTCTTGACGTACATTAAATGATCACTGAATTATGAACACCTACCTAATACTTTGTAGATCCTCCTTTTGCCCTCAGTACAGCAGCTATCTGATATGGCAGTTGAGAGGTATGGCCAATCAAGCTGTGTGTAATGCAGCTTCCAATGCAGGTATGGAATGAGTGTGGTGTTGTCATTTTATAGTGTCCTACAAGTGCTCTATGGGATTGATATCAGGGAAGTTCAGAGGGCAATCGATATGCTGGAAGTCTGAACTGTGTTCCTCAAACCATTTTTGCACAACATTGAACCTATGGCTTGGCACATTGCCATCTTGGAAGACACCATTCGGGGAAAAGTGCAACACTGCTGGGTGTACAGAGTCAGCTTGAAATTCACGCAGCAGGCACCAGTCACACGCTGTTCACATGCAACAGTGGTCCAAGTTCCTGCCAGGTAAACCTGCCCAACACCAGCGGTTCCCAACCTTTTCTACAGTATTCCTCCCCATCGGGGCTAAATTCCAATCCCCCCCCTCCCCAGTATATGCACAGGTGTTCATTGCTCTACAATCAGTATTTGTTTTCTTTTATTACAAATTCAATGATACCGGTATGGCTTGATAAAAAACATTAAGCAAAAATACAACTGCATTACTAAAAATACAAATATATCTACCTACAGCACTTTGCACAAATAAAGTGGGTAATATCTGTACATAGTATACAACCATGAGTTTATTCCTCCTGAATAAAGTTATAATAACGTAAATTAAAAAAAATGTTTTCAATATTTCCATGAACTGTACTGTACACAAGAATCTGAAACTTGGGGTTGTTTTGAAACGCACAAACGATCATTGTTTGATTCTAACTGTGTCAGTCCCACACACAGGTCGTTTGCAGCCATTGCCAAATATCCAACTTCGCACATGTAGCTTGTTGGAAATTGAAGGAGCACTTCCAAAGCATTTTTTGTAAGTTCTTTATACTCACTTCAAACTGAAAGCCAAAATTACGCTATTTTTAGTGTCTTGTTACTCGAAAGTTCAAGTAATTGCTCTTGACCAACTATGTTTAATTCTGGCATATCACTCGCTGTTATGGAGAATGGATCTCGAATCCAATCGTAGGTATGGCTGTCGATCTGAGGAAAGTACTCTTCAAATTGGTTTTTCAGTGCTGATAGGTGCCCCGCTACACTTTTCACAACGGAATTTATAGTAGAGCTATCAACAGCTTCCTCTGCAATGAATTTTGTAAACAATGGAAAGATTTCAGTAACCCCACAGTTGAAAAAAATACGACCTTTCCAAAAATCTAACTTCTTTACGAAACCTTCCATTTTGTCCTGCATATGCAGAATATTTGAGTTCTTTCCTTGCAATGACACATTAAAACTGTTTAGTTTTTCAAAAATGTCTGCCAAATAGGCCAGTGTTGCTAAAAATTCAACATTACACAAATGTTCTGCTAATTTTGTTTTCCCAAGCAGAAAAATTCTAATTTCATCACGCAACTCGAAAAGACGTTGCAGAACTTTTTCACGCGACAGTCACTTGACTTCACTATGAAAAAGCAGATGCTTATGTTCAGATCCCATTTCTTCACAAAGTTCAGTAAAGCAACGAGTCTGCACTGGCCGAGATTTGATGTAATTAACAATCTTAACAGCATCCGTAAGAACACTATGTATATCTGGTTGCATTTTTTGGCAGTCAAAGCTTTGTGATGTATCATACAATGAGTCCATTTTACTGCAGGAGCTACAGCTTTCACTCGAGTTACAAGCCACTATTTTCCCCTGACATAGCTGCAGCCCCATCAGTGCAGAAACCTATACAATTGGTCTAAGTCAAGCTTTCAGCACAGACAAACTTGTTAAGTACAGTGAATATGTCTTCACAGTAACTCTTCTCTTATATTTCCTTCCCTGGTATATCTCACGTAACAAATAAGCTAAGCCTGTGATGAAATATCGGTTGATTCAGACCAGATCATATGCAGAGAATTTTAGGAAGGGAGTGTCTGATCCAAGGTCTTAAACAACCCTTAGAAATAGGAAGCTAGGAGATTTCGGCTAGAGAGCGTGATAGGAAAGTGACACGGAAGCGAGGCAGAAAGGGGAAGGATGATGCCCTTATTTATTACCGGGGGCCACTACCCTGGGTCCGGCGGCTTAACGTGCCCATCCGATGCACGGCGGATATTTAGTGGTTCGAACGTTCGTACCTGCCTGGAATCAAACCTGAGGTTCCTCCGTGGCAGTCAGAAATGTTGACCACTGGGCCGTCCGCGGTCCTTATAGGTTGATTCATCGAGTTGCAACAAAAATATTTAACTTTCTTCTACTTATTGAATTAACGAGTTTTCAAATCCATAGCCAAGGCTTGCACCTCCTTTGCAGGTGCTCCTCATCTCCCAAGGGAGGCACGCCTCACCGCTTGGGAACCTCGGCCCTACACCATACAACTGCCTCCACTGGCTTGAACTGTGGTGAACATGCAGGATGGATCGAGTGCCTCCTGTTGTTTGTACCAAATACATACAGGACTTGTCCACAGAGTGGAGTAAAAACGTGACTTGTCAGACCAGCACACTTTACAGAGTGGAGTAAAAACGTGACTTGTCAGACCAGCACACTTTTTTCCAGTTATTTGATGCCCAACTTGCATGATCTTTGCACCTTACAAATCTTTCGTAGTGATGTTCCACGGCTAGGAGAGGATGTTGTCGGGGTAATCTGCTGTTACAGCCCACATGCAAGTGTGCAATGCATGGCCATGACAGAAACTGTTCAAGGTTGGCCTCTGATGTATTGGATAGTCAACTGTTGAACAGTGCCGAGTCTGTTGGCCTGTAAAAGTTGCTGGACCTGGCACTCACTTCTCACATCAACCTTTCGCTGTCCTATGCAGTTTTGCCTCCGGGTCATTGTTTGACCATTTCCACAGCAGTTCTGATACACTTTAATTACAGCAGCTCAAAAACAACCCATTAGTTCAGCTGTTTGGGAAATTGAGGCACCCGCTCTCTGAGGTCCCACAATCTGTTATCCTCAGAGTCCAATAAATCCTTCCATTTACCCATCACACTCCAAATTTTACTCTCTGCTGATCCACTCACACCTTACATCAGGTCGTTCAGAAAATAATGGCCAATTTTCTTAAGTGCCACATTCAACACGCTCACAATGTTTACAGACCAATCTGCTCACAGCCCCATTCATACGAGTTAAAGGGTGACTCAGATGCCACATACATGCCATAATCGGTTGAGCTGCAGTCATTGCTACTTGTGAGAGTGGTCTGTACAGCATGTTAGAAAGGAGCGAGTTCCTGGTCAATCTGCTTCATGATTTCAAATAGGGTCGTAATGCAGCACAAACGTACCATAACGTGGTCAAGGCATGGGGCGAGGAGGCAACATCTGAACATACAGTTCGGCAGTGGTTTGAAAAGTAGCATTCTGGTGACATGAGCCTACAAGATGAGGAGGGCTGAGGACAGCATTCAGTCATTGATAACGACGCTCTGAAGGCATATGTGGAGGCAAATCCTCGAGTTACAGTCACAGGATTTCCCAAACAGTACAATGCATTGGTGTCAACCATTTTCGAACATCTCCACTAAATTGGTAAGGTCAAGGAGCTTGATACATGGGTGCCACACGAACTGATGGAACATCAGAAACAACAACAGTTTGAGATGTGCAGTAACTTTCTGCTTCACAACAAAAAGGAGCCTCTACTTGATCGCATTGTAACCTATGATGAAAAGTGGGTGCTGGACAGTGGCTGAACCTGGTGAACCACTGAAACAACATCCTAAACCAAGGTTGATGCCAAAGAAGTATTTGTTGACAGTGTGGTGGACTGTTCATGGTGTCATACACTACAGGTTCTTGAATGCTGGTGAAAGCATTACCTCAGTCACATACTGTGAAGAAATTGACCAAATGCACCAAAAGTTCTGATCCAAACAGCCATCTTTGCTGAACAGGAAGGGTCCTATCCTCCTCCATGATAATACAAGACCACACGTGTCACAAATGACAAAACAGAAACTATACGAACTGAGGTTCGAAACCCTCCCACATCCAACCTAGTCACCTGACTCGATACATACCGATTTCCACCTGTTCATGCATTTTAGCAATTACCTCGAAGACAGGGCCCTTCAGAAACCAAGAGGAGGTCAAAATTCCATTATGGGACTTTCTTGCATCCAGGGAGCCAGATTTCTTCCAGACTGGAATTGAAGCACTTGTCACTCGCTGGCAGAGGTGTGTAACTGCTGAGGGCACTTATTTCAAATAAAACAAGGTTGTGTGCTATGAGGTATGTCTTCCTCCAAATTGGCCATTATTTTCTGAAAGACTTGGTATATGCTATTCTTGGTTGACTAATTGCGCCCTCTTTGAAATCACATGGCAAACGGGCCACATCCACTTTTGATAGGGGGTGGTCATAATTCAGCGATCACTTGGTGTGTGTGTGTGTGTCCCTGTCCAAAGCAGCAGTATATGCATGCACACACACACACACACACACACATTGTAAGTATATATTAAAGAGAGGAGACACTCTGTCCCCTACCCTTCTGCTAGTAACAAAAAACTGACATACTTTGACTGCACCTGAAGTAAGTTGAAATACTCACCATTGCACTACATGATTTCATAACACATCTTTCTTTGACATTTATACCTGTAAAATGTCATGACTTCATCAGCAGAATAATTTAAATGGCTAAATCTCAAAATTGTGCACATATATTTCTATGCTGAAATGTTTTTTGTGTGGGTGTGCATAGGTGCTCTTTTTTTTCTAATACTTGGTTCATTACATGGAAAACACATTTAGACCTTATATGGTTGTTAGTGTACAGGGGGAATTACTTAGATTCTCACTAGAAATTGAACAATTATTAAAAATAAAAATTCCAAAGCAAAATTCATGACTTTTTCATGACAAGTAGACATCCTAATTACATATCAGACAGCAGAGTATTCAGTGGACTGGTTTTTACAAAATTCTCAACAAATTTTGTGCAAAATTCATGTCATACTTCCATTTTCAAATTAAAAAAAAAAAAAAACTCTAGAAAATATTAAATAAATTTCAATTAATTAATGACTTCATGGCTTCCTCTTATTACTTTCAGTATTATAAATATTTAACGGGAATTATCGAGGATAAATTTATTAGGTACATTACCTCTTAAATTTTCAATCTAAACACTAGATCTTCGTCAGGAGTTCTTGCTTGTGGAAGTAGAAGGAAGCAAGAACTCCTGACTAAGATCTAGTGTTTAGATCGAAAATTTGAGAGGTAATGTACCTTAATAAATTTATCCTTGGGAGACCTGTGGAAGTAGAAGGAAGCAAGAACTCCTGACGAAGATCTAGTGTTTAGATCGAAAATTTAAGAGGTAATGTACCTAATAAATTTATCCTCAATAATTCCCGTTAAATATTTATAATACTAAATTTCAAGTACAAATTATATTTAGGGGAATTTCTTAATTTCTATTATAACTTCTTATAACCACAACATCAATGAAGTTGTAATTTTGAAATAAATGAAAAAGAATGACCACATTAAAAAGTCTGTCTATTTTTTGCTTTAACAGTTTTCTTTGTGTAGGAGTGCACAGGAACAACATCAATACATATTTGCTACTATAAATATGTATTGACTTTATATTTCAGCATCAGAAACATCAATACATATTTACTACTGTATATAGCATAAAGGGAAAAGATACAATAAACCATGGGGGAGGGGACAATAAATGTGCAATGGACAATTTTGCTTCACAGCTGGACTTTCCCTCAAAACATGTCTGATTTTCAACAGTAACTTTAATAACCTGCCACAGTGATTAACCACAAATACTGAAGGAACTTCCTAACTTAAATTTATGAAAGATTACAGATGAATTTTTAAAACAGTTTACCTCATTACACATTGCTCCTGATCTCAATCATATAGTGAGTGTGTGTATGTGTGTGTGTGTGTGAGGTTCATTACATGGAAAACACATTTACATTTTATATGGTTGTAAGGTCAGGTGATGAGTAACATCACAGCCTCTCCTTGACAAATGTCAACCCCACCTTCTCGTGGTACATCCTGTTCCCACTAAAGGGGCACTGACGACCACCAATAGCAGTATAACTATACCATCGGGATTAGAGAAAATGCTATCCCACACTCACCAACTCGCTTGGCCAGCGTGGTGAGTTATGGCCAAACCCCTCCAAAATGACTCCACAATTTAAATCTTGGCCCTCAGTCTCCGGCAGCTGGAATGTACCTGGCCAAGGCAGCGGCCAGTGCGACATGAAGGCAGAGGGTGCTAAGAATCACCGGAGGACCGGACTAGGCTGCCATCTGATGCTGACCTTGGCTACGTATAATGGACGTTCCCTATCTTCTGATTCAAGGCTTGTTGAATTGGAAGAGGAACTACAAAGGATCAAGTGGGTCATCGTCGGGCTACGTGAGGTAAGGAGAAAAGGAGAAGATTTCATTGAACTGAAAAGTGGACATCTCTTCTACTATTGTGAGACTGATACTGGCAGAACTAGTGGTGTTGGATTTACAATAAACAAGAAACTGAAGGATAAAGTTGTAGAAGTTGAAAGTTTCTCTGACAGAGCTGCACGACTCGTTATCCAACTCTCGAGAAGATACCAGGCTCAGATTATTCAAACTTATGCACCCACCACAAGTCATCCTGAAGAAGAAGTTGAAGAATTTTATGAGGAAATTCATTATCTAAATAATAAAGGTAAGCAGCACTTAAAGATCATTATGGGAGATTTCAATGAAAAAATAGTGCAACAGCAACAGAATGAAACTTCAGTAGGTAAATTCGGTCATGGCAACAGAAACCAGCGGGGAAATACTCTCGTAGAGTTTGCAGAGGCAGAAGGGTTTTTCATCTTCAACTCCTTTTTCAAGAAAAAGCCACACAGGAAATGGACATGGAGACATCCAAATGGGATGACAAGTGAAATTGATTTTATTATGTGTAACAAAAAATTCGTCATAGAAGACTGCAGTGTGCTAAACCAGTTCAACGACTGCAGTGTGCTAAACAAGTTCAACACAGGTAGTGACCATAGATTGGTGGGATGTAAGATGCACCTCAACACTAAACTCGAACGTGGCAAGCTCATAAGACAAACAAAATGTATTGACATAACCAACCTTAAAAAACACCATAATGCCTTCAAGTTGGAACTGAAGAACAGGTTCTCTGCTTTAGAAGGCCTAACATCAGAAGAAGTGGATATTTCTGAAGTTAACAAGAAAGTAACCAAAGCTCTTATGGAAACAGCAACAAAATTAGCTGGGTCTAAGAACAAGTTCAATGTGAACAAATTATCAGGAAAAACCAAAATGTTGATGCAAAAAAGAAGAGAGATGAGGACAACTAAAGAAGATGTGACTTCCAAAGTGGAATATATAGAGCTATGCAAGACAGTACGAAAAAGTAGCACTGAAGACGTAAGGAAATTCAACTGTGAACTAGTAAGGAAAGCAATTGAAAACAGCCAAAGCCTAAAGATAGCAAAGGGACATTTCAGTAAGGCAAGAAAACATATTATGGCACTGAGAAAAGAAGATGGTTCTGTAACAAGAAATACAGGCAAAATTTTGACAAGAGTGAAAGATTTCTACTCCAAATTATATGAAAGGGATGATACATGTACTCCAGACATCATGAAAGGTACCAGTACCAGAGTTCTTCCAGTCCTCCCAGCAGAAGTTGCACATGCAATCAAGAACATGAAGCGGGCAAAAGCTCCAGGAGAAGATGGAATTACTGTAGACATCATACAAGAAGCAAGTGGAGAAATCGAAACAGTACTCGCTCAAATTTTCACTCGATGCCTTAATGAAGGGATTCCTGAGGATTGCAACAACGCTACAATGATCCTGCTACATAAAAAAGGTGACATTGAGGATCTCAGGAACTACAGACCTATCAGCCACCTATCAGTGGTTTATAAAATCTTCACTAAAGTTCTTTCACACCGCTTGAAGGTGACACTGGACATGGCTCAACCGAGAGAACAAGCTGGATTCAGGAGTGGCTACAGCACAATAGATCATATCCACGTATTGAGAGAATTAATTGAAAGAGCGAGGGATGAACTTCCATCGTGCATGGCTTTTATCGATTATGAAAAAGCCTTTGATTCGGTGAAAACATCAGCAGTTACAATGGCTCTGAAATCCTGCGGTATTGAAGATGCGTACATTCATATTATTAATAACATCTATGAAAATGCAAGTGCAAAGATTCCACTGTTTGAAAATACAATACACATAAAAATTGGAAAAGGAGTGAGACAAAGTGACACCATATCTCCGAAGCTCTTTAATGCCACATTGGAAAATGTCTTTCAATCACTGAACTGGGAAAACAAAGGCATAAAGATTAATGGAGATTATCTAACCCACCTTCGTTTTGCTGATGACATAGTCATTTTTGCAACTACCCCATCAAAGCTGCAGAGTATGATCCAGGAACTTGCTGACAAGAGTAAAGAAGTGGGATTAAAAATGAACTTTCAGAAGACAAAAGTGATGTTCAATGCTTTTACACGAAATGAAGATTTATCGATTGATGGAGAAAAGCTGGAGATAACAGACATGTACGTTTATCTTGGACAGCAGATATCAAGTGAGGGTCACATTGATGAAGAAATTAATCGGCATACAAAACTTGCCTAAAGAGCTTTTGGAAGAAACAGCATAATTTTCAAGAGCAATATGCCATTATGTCTTAAAAGAAAAGTGTTTGATTAATGCATCCTTCCAGTGCTTACGTATGGTGCAGAGACGTGGACCTTAGCTAAAAGAGACATACAAAGGCTGCAGACAACTCAAAGCAGCATGGAGAGGTGCATGCTTGGTGTAACCAGCAGAGATAAGAAGAGGAACTCGCGGATCCGAAAAATGACAAGAGTGGAAGACATCATGATCAGAGTAAAATCCCTGAAATGGCAGTGGGCTGAACATACTGCCAGAAGGGCAGACCATCGATGGACAGCCGAAATTTTAGATTGGATTCCAAGGGACAGGAAAAGACCCAGAAAAAGACCACATGGAAGATGGGTGGATGAAATTCGAAAGCATGCGGGAGTGACATGGAGGAGACTGGCACAAGACAGACCGTTGTGGAGGAAACTTGGGGAGACCTTCGTCCAGCAGTGGATTGATAATGGTTGACAATGATGATGATGTTGATGATGATGAGATATATATATATATATATATATATATTCTATTAAGAAGAGACCTAAGCAAAAAAATATTTTTTTTTACTCATACCAAGTACAACATAGAAAAGGTTATGTATCTACCGGTGTGAGTAAAAGGAGAAAAGATAAAAAATAAAATAAAACAACTGAATGTAGAAAGTGTCGAGAATACTGAGCCTTGGCTTTATCAAGGACCAGCAAAAACTCTGCATTTTCTCACTTCCACAAAAACCTAGTTGGAAATGGGTTTCTGCAAAGCCATAGATGCAAGTAATAAGCCCTCCAAAAATTGTTTTAAAATATATATATATGTCATGACCTCCGCAGAGTTGTATGACCTAGCTTTAGTTAACAATTTAGCTTGCATCCATAACTTTCATGGCCCGACCCATGCTCTTCATCTGTTACTATTAAACAGAAAGAAGAAGATTAAAGAGAACTCAAGTTGTGAGAGTGACATAATAATTAGAAATAATGTTCAGCTATAACGAAATGCTAAGTTCGCCTGAGAGAGAATTTAAACCTGAATAGCAATGCAAAAGTATTCCAAATTTTTACATTGCAATTAAAAAAGGAAATATTAATTATTTAAAACTCAGATTTTTGAAAGAAAACTTGATTCTAAAACCCCCTACTCCACAACTTCTGACAACACAAAAACGAGAATAAATTAAAGACAATAATTAACTAAAGAAATGCTTTGTGAAAGTTATATGACATAAACAATTAGTTGCAATATGTACAAAGTATTTCAGCAGTGCTTTAAAGTGCATAATTAAGTAGTTATTAAGAACTTAACTACTTTGAAAATACAGCGCAATGTAAAGGAACTATGCTTAGCCAGCTGCTGGGCCTAAGTTTCCTAAAAACGCGCAAAGTTACCAAGAAAAGAAAGAGTTAAAACCCGCAAAAAAGTTAACAGACTAGCCAGTGCCTAAATGCTAAAAAGCAAAAAACAACAGAGAAAAAAAGTACAAGAAGTACAAACATTGAACTTATAAAACCTAAAACCCAAAGACAAAGAAGAGAGCTTACCTCTTATACAACTAAACTTTCTCCACACAAGAGGAAACATGGCTGACCTTTTCCCCAAACGTCCAAACATCTCTGCCACTCCCTAGTCGCTGTGGGGCAGTGTGGGTGGGGCTGATGGCCACCTCATACTGAAATAAACCAACTCGCGGAGATTTTAACCAGAGAAAAAAATATATACTTAAGACTGTGGACCTGTATGATCAGAAAGAGCAGAATTAACTCTCCAGAATACATGAGAAATATTATAAAATACACAAGTGGTGTATTTAATAATCTTTGCATGTATTAAATCACCTTAGTGAGCTTCTATAGATTATTCAGAATCTTATTAATTTTAATGTTAGTTTTACTATTTTTAGTATAGCTATTCTAGTGAGTGAATAACTAGTTTTCTATTTTATTTGTTTTTATTTTCTTTTATAAACAGATTTTTAAGATTTTTTTGTGATTTTGTCTATATTATTTAATTTTTTATTTTAATAGGACCTTCATATCCATAGCACTAAGGTTCCTTTTAGTAGTTAATAGGCACCCTTTAGCTAACTTCCAACAGGCTTTCATTGGTCAGAATCATATTATTAACTGTGTAGAAAATTAAAGCAGATCTGCCAACCTCACTCTATTATTCAGAATAATTTTTCTTAAAGTTCTTTTGATGAAAGAAGAGGGAATTTCGTTCTCTAGAAAACTGTCTAATAGTATATTAATGTGGTAATTGAAGTCCAAATTTTTGCTGCAAATTCTTGAAATTCTAAGCACCTGTGAAATTAGTACATTCTCAATTACTTTGGTTGATATGTTATTATTCCAGTGTAGATATTTAATTACTTTGAAAGGAAAATTAACCCTTTTATCAAAGAGGCTAATAGATGGGTTACCTCTGTTGAGCTTAATGCTTAAGTCTAGGAACTCAAGTTCCTGATTACTGTGGTTGGTTTTACTTAAGTTAAGAGAGCTAGGATAGATATTATCAAAATCACTCTCTATAACTTCTGAATTATTGATACACAGCAGATCGTCAATATATCTAAATGTGTAAAGGTAGTTATCGGAGCAGGTGGAGTGATTTTTAATGAATTTATATTCCTTAAAGAACAGGAATAGATTTGCAATACTCGTGGGGATACCGTTCACTTGCTTTTAGAGAGTATTATTATATAAGATATGGTTATTTTTTATGCAGCAATTGAGATAAGAGTTCCAGGCTCCTACATTAACAAATTGGTTAAGTTTAAATTCTGCATACAGCTCCTTAAAGGTAGTGATTATATCTGATAGAGGCAGATTAGTATATAGGTTCTCAAAATCATAACTATTAATATCTAAGGGACTTACTTGAGTATAGTGGAAATTACTTCTGCATTATTATTAATTATCCAAAAATCTCTGTACTTCAAATTAGTACAGTTGCTAATGTGTTTCAAAACCTTCAAGATTTCTTCAAAAGCAAGATCAATTTTCTTTTTATGACTCCTTACTCCACTAGCTATGAACCTGAACTTCACTGGATCTTTATGAAACTTAACCGTTGCAAAAAGAAAGGGAAATTCAGGCTCATATCTTCTTGTTTGTGGAATTTTAAGTTTCTTGAAGAATGCCTTAAAACGATTATCTAACTGCTTGGTAGAATAACTTACGGGCTCGTAGGTTACTCTATTATTGAGTTCCATAGTTAACAATTCAAAATAGAACTTCTTACAGATAATTGCAAAATTATTGCTAGCTTTATCCGTAGTGGTAAAAATAAAGAGGTCTTGTAGTTTGGATAGTGACCTTTTAGCATCTCCCGAGAAAAAAGGTCTCTATCAAAACAAAAGTCCAGACCTGCCAACTCACGAGTGAAGCTATTGATTACATTATATTTCCATTCTGCGAAGGCCTCAATAGGCTGATTGTATGTTAAACTGGTTTTTACAATGTACCTATTAACATCTTGAGTGAAGCTCTCAAGAATCCTCTCTTTGGAGATTTGGAAGGAAGGTCTAAATTTAGAACCATACTCTAATAAATTCCTAAGCTTATCATTTTCAACAAAACTTAAGTTTCCAGTGATAATATGCTTGTAATTCTTATCATAGTGAACTGTTTTTTTATGTTCATCACAAGAACATGAAGTAACTACAGGAATGTAACTCGAAGAATTAAGTTTGTAGTTTTTAACTATTGACTCTAAGGTCTTAACATATTTAAAACTTACAATAGACTGGTGCCTGTGGATGGGAAAAGAAAATTGCATTATTGTAGAACAGCTTCCTAACATTGAGATGATCATAGGTTTTATTTAGAAACCTGATGGTCACATAATTACTGGAAAATTCTTTAAGAGAAATTTTATCTTTAAGAATATGCTTAAGAATGTCTAGAACCAAAGCAAAACCATGCTTATCAACATGGTTAGCTGTTTCTTTCCAGAATTTCAAAAAACTTTTAAGGACAGAGTACTTGAAAGACTTAAGTATTTTGTAAGTATTTTTAACAAAACTAGAACCGTTTTTAAAACTTTCCAGAGTTATTTGCAAGTTAGCAAAATCAACCTTGCTTGATGTGCGAAATAACCTCTGTCCTCTATTACCTCTAGTGCAGCTCTTGTTGTTAACAAGAAAGAAGAGTTCACGTATAGCAAATTTATGCGGATTATGCTTATTGTCAGAAAGAGTGGAATTAAGACCATAGGGATAAAGAGACTGATGCTGCAAAATTTCAAGGGATTCAGTTGATAATACCTATCCTAGCTCTCTTAACTTAAGTAAAACCAACCACAGTAATCAGGAACTTGAGTTCCTAGACTTGAGCTTAACAGAGGTAACCCATCTATTAGCCTCTTTGATAAAAGGGTTATTTTTCCTTTCAAAGTAATTAAATATCTACACTGGAATAATAACATATCAACCAAAGTAATTGAGAATGTACTAATTTCACAGGTGCTTAGAATTTCAAGAATTTGCAGCAAAAATTTGGACTTCAATTACCACATTAATATACTATTAGACAGTTTTCTAGAGAACGAAATTCCCTCTTCTTTCATCAAAAGAACTTTAAGAAAAATTATTCTGAATAATAGAGTGAGGTTGGCAGATCTGCTTTAATTTTCTACACAGTTAATAATATGATTCTGACCAATGAAAGCCTGTTGGAAGTTGGCTAGAGGATGCCTATTAACTACTAAAAGGAACCTTAGTGCTATGGATATGAAGGTCCTATTAAAAATAAAAAATTAAATAATATAGACAAAATCACAAAAAAAAAGCTTAAAAATCTGTTTATAAAAGAAAATAAAAACAAATATAAAAGAAAACTAGTTATTCACTCACTAGAATAACTATACTAAAAATAGTAAAACTAACATTAAAATTAATAGGATTCTGAATAGTCTAAAGAAGCTCACTAAGGTGATTAAATACATGCAAAGATTATTAAACACACTACTTGTGTATTTCATAATATTTCTCATGTATTATGGAGAGTTAATTCTGCTCTTTCTGATCATACAGGTCCACATTCTTAATTATATATATTTTTTACTCTGGTTAAAATCTCCGCAAATCGGATCTTTTCAGTGCGTGGAGGCCTGCAGCCCCACCCACGCTGCCCCCAGCGACTAGGGAGTAGCAGAGGGGTTTAGAAGTTTGGGTGAAAAGGTCGGCCATGTTTTCCCTCAAGTGTGGAGGAAGTTCAGTTGCATAAGAGGTAAGCTCTCTTCTTTGTCTTTGGGTTTTAGGTTTTACAAGTTCAATGTTTGTACTTCTTGTACTTTTCCCCTTTATTTTGCTTTAAGCATTTAGGCACTGGCAAGTCTATTAACTTTTTTGCGGATTTTAACTCTTTCTTTTCTTGGTAACTTTGCGTGTTTTTTAGGCACTTAGGCCAAGCAGCTGGCCATTCATTATTCATAGTTCTTGAATTGCGCTATGTTTTCAAAGTAGTTAGGTTCTTAATAACTACTTTATTATGCACTTAAAGCACTTCTGAAATACTTTGTACATATTGCAACTAATTGTTTATGTCATATAACCTTCACAAAGCATTTCTTTAGTTAATTATTGTCTTTGTTTTGTTCTCGTTTTTGTGGGTCAGAAGTTGTGGAGTGGGGGGTTATCATAATCCAGTTTTCTTTCAGGAATCTGGGTTTTTTTTTAAATTAATATTTCCTTTTTTAATTGCAATGTTAAAAAATTTTGAATACTTTTGTATTACTATTCAGGTTTAAATTCTCTCTCAGGCGAACTTGGCAATTTGTTATTGCTGAACATTATTTCTAATTATCATGTCACTCTCACAACTCGAATTTTCTATATTCTTCTTCTTTCTGTTTAATAGTAACAGATGAAGAGCATGGGTCGGGCCAGGAAAGTTATGGATGCAAGCTAAATTGTTAACTAAAGCTAAGTCATACAACTCTGCGGAGATAATGACATATATATATATTTTTTAAAAATTTTTGGTGGGCTTATTTCTTGCATCTATGACTTTGCAGAAACCCATTTCCAACTAGGTCTTTGTGGAAGTGAGAAAATGCAGAGTTTTTGCTGGTCCTTGATAAAGCCAAGGCTCAGTATTCTAGACACTTTCTACATTCAGTTGTTTTATTTTTTCTCTTTTTACTCACACCGGTAAATACATAACTTTTTCTATGTTGTACTTGGTATGAGTCAAAAAAATATTTTTGCTGCGGTCTCTTCTTAATAGAATGTGAATTCTGAATTTTCATAACTGCTGCGTTGCGCGTTTTGATCTTCAGGTTATTTTGCAACTTTCATTTTAAATTCAAAAGCTTTTCATTTGTTTTCAGCTTTGCTCTTCAGTATATATATGCGGGATGTAAGGTCAGGTGATGCGTAACATCACAGCCTCTCCTTGACAAATGTCAACCCCGCCTTCTCATGGTACATCCTGTTCCCACTAAAGGGGCTCTGACGACCACCAATAGCAGTATAACTATACCATCGGGATTAGAGAAAATGCTATCCCACACTCACCAACCCGCTTGGCCAGCTTGGTGAGTTATGGCCAAACCCCTCCAAAATGACTCCACAACTTAAATCTTGGCCCTCAGTCTCCGGCAGCTGGAATGTACCTGCCCAAGGCAGCGGCCAGTGCGACATGAAGGCAGAGGGTGCTAAGAATCACCGGAGGACCGGACTAGGCTGCCATCTGATGCTGACCTTGGCTACGTATAATGGACGCTCCCTATCTTCTGATTCAAGGCTTCTTGAATTGGAAGAGGAACTACAAAGGATCAAGTGGGACATCGTCGGGCTAAGTGAGGTAAGGAGAAAAGGAGAAGATCTCATTGAACTGAAAAGTGGACATCTCTTCTACTATCGTGGGACAGATACTGGCAGAACTAGTGGTGTTGGATTTATAATAAACAAGAAACTGAAGGATAAAGTTGTAGAAGTTGAAAGTTCCTCTGACAGAGCTGCACGACTCGTTATCCAACTCTCGAGAAGATACCAGGCTCAGATTATTCAAACTTATGCACCCACCACAAGTCATGCTGAAGAAGAAATTGAAGAATTTTATAAGGAAATTCATGATCTAAATAATAAAGGTAAGCAGCACTTGAAGATAATTATGGGAGATTTCAATGCAAAAATAGGGCAACGGCAACAGAATGAAACTTCAGTAGGTAAATTTGGTCACGGCAACAGAAACCAGCGTGGAAATACTTTGCAGCGGCAGAAGGGTTTTTCATCTTGAACTCCTTTTTCAAGAAAAAGCCACACAGGAAATGGACATGGAGACATCCAAATGGGACGACAAGTGAAATTGATTTTATTATGTGTAACAAAAATTCTTCATAGAAGACTGCAGTGCGCTAAACAAGTTCAACACAGGTAGTGACCATAGATTGGTGAGATGTAAGATGCACCTCAACACTAAACTTGAACGTGGCAAGCTCATAAGACAAACAAAATCTATTGACATAACCAACCTTAAAAAACACCATAATACCTTCAAATTGCAGCTGAAGAACAGATTCTCTGCTTTAGAAGGCCTAACATCGGAAGAAGTGGATATTTCTGAAGTTAACAGAAAAGTAACCAAAGCTCTTATGGAAACAGCAACAAAATTAGCTGGGTCTAAGAACAAATTGCATGTGAACAAATTATCAGGAAAAACCAAAATGTTGATGCAAAAAAGAAGAGAGATGAGGACAACTAAAGAAGATGTGACTTCCAAAGTGGAATATATAGAGCTATGCAAGACAGTACGAAAAAGTAGCACTGAAGACGTAAGGAAATTCAACTGTGAACTAGTAAGGAAAGCAATTGAAAACAACCAAAGCCTAAAGATAGCAAAAGGACATCTCAGTAAGGGAAAAAAACAGATTTATGGCACTGAGAAAAGAAGATGGTTCTGTAACAAGAAATAGAGGCGAAATTTTGACAAGAGTGAAAAATTTCAACTCCAAATTATATGAAAGGGATGATACATGTACTCCAGGCATCATGAAAGGTACCAGAGTTCTTCCAGTCCTTCCAGCAGAAGTTGCACATGCAATCAAGAACATGAAGCGGGGAAAAGCTCCAGGAGAAGATGGAACTACTGTAGACATCATACAAGAAGCAAGTGGAGAAATCGAAACAGTACTCGCCCAAATTTTCACTCGATGCCTTAATGAAGGGAAAATTCCTGAGGATTGGAACAACGCTACAATGATCTTGCTACATAAAAAAGGTGACATTGATTATCTCAGGAACTACAGACCTATCAGCCTCCTATCAGTGGTTTATAAAATCTTCACTAAAGTTCTTTCACACCGCTTGAAGGTAACACTGGACATGGCTCAACCGAGAGAACAAGCTGGATTCAGGAGTGGCTACAGCACAATAGATCATATCCACGTACTGAGAGAACTAATTGAAAGAGCGAGGGAATATGAACTTCCATTGTGCATGGCTTTTATCGATTATGAAAAAGCCTTTGATTCGGTGAAACCATCAGCAGTTGCAATGGCTCTGAAATCCTGCGGTATTGAAGATGCATACATTAATATTATTAATAACATCTATGAAAATGCAAGTGCAAAGATTCTGCTATTTGAAAATACAACACACATAAAAATTGGAAAAGGAGTGAGACAAGGTGACACCATATCTCCGAAGCTCTTTAATGCCACATTGGAAAATGTCTTTCAAGCACTGAACTGGGAAAACAAAGGCATAAAGATTAATGGAGATTATCTAACCCACCTTCGTTTTGCTGATGACATAGTCATTTTTGCAACTACCCCATCAGAGATACAGAGTATGATGCAGGAACTTGCTGACAAGAGTAAAGAAGTGGGATTAAAAATGAACTTTCAGAAGACAAAAGTGATGTTCAATGCTTTTACAAAAAATGAAGATTTATCGATTGATGGAGAAAAGCTGGAGATAACAGACACGTACGTTTATCTTGGACAGCAGATATCAAGTGAGGGTCACAATGGTGAAGAAATTAATCGGCGTACAAAACTTGCCTGGAGAGCTTTTGGAAGAAACAGCATAATTTTCAAGAGCAATATGCCATTATGTCTTAAAAGAAAAGTGTTTGATCAATGCATCCTTCCAGTGCTTACATATGGTGCAGAGACGTGGACCTTAGCTAAAAGAGACATACTTTGGCTGCAGACAACTCAAAGCAGCATGGAGAGGTGCATGCTTGGTGTAACCAGGAGAGATAAGAAGAGGAACACGTGGATCCGAAAAATGACAAGAGTGGAAGACATCATGATCAGAGTTAAATCCCTGAAATGGCAATGGGCTGGACATACTGCCAGAAGAACAGACCATCGATGGACAGCCGAAATTTTAGATTGGATTCCAAGGGACAGGAAAAGACCCAGAAGAAGACCACATGGAAGATGGGTAGATGAAATTCGAAAGTATGCAGGAGTGACATGGAGGAGACTGGCACAAGACAGACCGTTGTGGAGGAAACTTGGGGAGACCTTCGTCCAGCAGTGGATTGATAATGGTTGACAATGATGATGATGATGATATATATGCATTGTATGTATGTACATACACACACACATAGTGTATACATTAGGTAGACAGATACTGTAGATAAAAGTGTTGAAGTATGTCGTTCTTATTCTCTTTGTGGCTTTGGGGGATATATATAATATATATATATTTATGAAACAATGATATAATTCTTTACAACCAGTCTAATTCTATTACGTTGCCAGGCAATAAAACAGAATGATATTTCCCATTTTACAAACTTGGTGTGAATCATCTAGTGTCTCTACTACATTAATATGGTTTTATGATACCAATGCTATTTCTTCTATCACAATGAGTAGACCAAATTCACATGCCACACAGCTACTGCATTGCTCACTACAGAGTTTAAGGTGGCTCAAAAAATGCTGTAGCAAAAATGATAAAATGGAGAGAAAAGTTGTAGCAAAATGCTAAAGAAAGTTAGCACCTTTTGTCATGCGGTAAATTGTAACATCAATTTAATCATTCATGCCAACAACACCTTTGTATATTGGTGGAAAACTAATTATTTTGGAACATACTAACACATTTAAAGAAAACTGTATTGAGCAGTATAAGTTGATATGCAACTAACAGGTAAGTAACAGACACAGACTCATTTCTAAAATTATTATTAAATAAACTTAAAATCCAAATCTTTATCACTTGCCAGGACATTGGTTTTTTTTTTTTTTTTTTTGGTTTTTTTTTTCTCTGCAACACATTATTTGCAGTTAAGATATGACATTTTATCTGTCCAGTTAATTTGCACCCATTTGTAAAGGGAGCACTATTTTAGCACAAGTTGCTCAGAAGGTATAAATTCAGTAGCAGTTTTACTTTTTTTTTTTTTTTTACTCAATTTTTTCAGTTGATTTATTAGCACTGTCCTTGTAATCTTTGAGCTTCTTAACAATGAATTTATCCATAGCAACGGTGGCACATGTATGATAGAAGAGCTCAGTCTTGGTGCGAATAGCGAGAGTTTGAAAGGTTCATCTGGTTATGAATCAAATGCACTGACAATAAGGGGTTATTTATGGCCTGGGGGGATGCTGTAGATGTTCCAGCTAACTTTGGTTTAAACTTGAATTTTAAATGAGGGGAAGGGGTCTAATCTTTCTAGCCTCTTTAATTTTACTCCGCCCCGTCCTTTATGGAGGAAGGACTCTAAAGTGTTAATGTAAGCCAACATGTGGCCAAAGCAAAATCTGCTGATGGGTTGATATTTAAATGGCTGGTGCCATTTTGCAATGGAGACTAATTTTTCTCTCACATTTTGGATTAACTCATTGCATTTTGCAAAAATAGTGACCATAGCTTAACTTCTGGTTCACTACTTCTGCACTGCACCAAATTAGTAGGCTAACAGAATAAAATGAACATTGTTCAGATGGAAACATGATATTACATACCACTGCTTTTCTGCATACGGAATATCAGCCACTACATCTAAATGTTGACTGATATTGGTGTGTTCTTACCATCTCCAAATGTTTAAAATGGAACTCATAATAGCAATACAAATTATTTACTGGAAGAACACAAATTACACTGCTGGCCACTCAAAATGCAACAACACACCAAGAAGGACACGAGATAGCAAAGCCAAATTTACTGGACACATAACAATAGATAAAGAGATGAAACGCTTGAGCTTACAGGCCCGTGCGACTTGCGGAACACGCAGACATCAATAGTTCGTGTGGCCCCCATGGCTGGTAATAACGACAGCTACACGTCGCGGCATCGAACGAAAGAGGCTTTGGATGTGGGCTTGGGGTATGTCGGTCAAGGCTGCTTCCACACGTTGCCACAGTTCATCAGGCGTAGCCGCGGGTGGTGCCTGCCGGGCCCTCGGTTGCCGATCAGCGACCAGACGTGTTCGATGGGCGACATATCGGGAGAACAGGCGGACCAGGGCAGCAGTGACAGCTGATGGGCTGCGAATAATTGTTGCACGATGCTTGCGGGTGCGCTTTGTCCTGTTGAAACGTGGCTGCTGGCAGGTCCTGCAGGTAAGGGAGGACTACAGGCTTCAAAACATTGGAGATCTAGCGGTGGCTGTTGAGTGTACCGGCGATGCGTACCAGAGGGGTGCGGGTGTCATATCCAATTGCGCTCCAAACCACAATGCTAGGCGACGGACCAGTATGGCGATGCATAATGCAGGCATCATACAGTCTCTCACCGCAGTGCAGCCACACGCGGATCCGACCATAGTGGTGTTGCAGGCAGAAGCGGGATTCGTCGGAGAAGAAAATGTCGTGCCATTCCGTAGTCCAGGTGTGGCGTTCAATGGCCCACTGCTGCGGCACTCGCCGGTGGTGTAACGTCAATGGTAATCGGAGCAATGGCCGCCGTGCGACAAGTCCCCGCTCCTGCAGACGACATCAAACGTGTGATGTGGCGGTGCGAGCCATCAATGCCCGCTGCACAACATGCCGGTCCTCTTGTTAGGTGGTGTGCCGCGGCAATCGCTCACGTCGGTCCGTCCGTCCCTCCTGCACCCACCGAATCCATACTCACCTCACTGTGGCTGGATGTCGTTCTCCACGGATGCCAATGTCTCGTCGCGATAAGCCACTACTTGTCCTCTGTCGAACTACGAAACGTGCTGGAATTACTGCCGTATTCTGTGATGAGGCATCAGGAAGCTTCCCACGCACAGGTCCGGCAGCACAACACACTTCCACTCCCCCACCTTCTGTGCACCCTTCTTATAGTGCTTCTCGGTGGCGTGCCGGGTGCACATGATTTGCATATGCCCTGCAATGCTAATCGTTTGCATGTCCTCTCGCGGGCGACGCATGCTGCGTATTTCAGGCCAATCGGATGCTTCCGCTTCCTTCTTGGTGTTGCATTTTGGGTGGCCAGCAGTGTATTAATAATGTGTATAATTTTTCCATTTCTTCACGCAATAGCCTGCAATATAATGCAAAATATTTTTTGGCATTCCTTTTCAAGACACGAGCAATTAAAAAATGTATCATCACAGAAAAATGTCTGCATCAAATCAACATTTGACATTGCACAAAGTTCCTGCTCAGAATCCTCATCTTTACATTTAGCTTTTAACTTTTTTTGATCCAATGTAAAAGCCATAAATCAGATACATGAAGCAGTTCTTCACACACTCCACTCTTTCATGACATTCCAACAATGACTTCCTACAATTTAATTCCTCAGACTTTTTTTTCTGATCATCAAAATAAATAATTTAGCATATTACTTCCACATCCATTTTTTTTAATCTTTTATGCATTCATTTATTCCTGTAAAACTTTTTTTTCATTTCTCCCCTTTCAAATAGTTACAATCACTGAATAAAGCAAACTAGCAATGCAGTTTCTGAAGCTGCTACTTTCCATTCAGTTCACATAACACACAAAAGTGTGCAGCATCAAAAACAATTTATCATTTAACATTCTCTAAGACAACTAGAGGGAGGGAAGACAAAAACAAAAATTCTATGCATTTTCATACAGCAGCAAACAACTGAAGAACACACAATATTTTTGTTTCACAAAAGTGAAATACTCAAATTGTATTGCGAAGTTTAAAGTCTCTAATTTTAATGTGGCACTTTTTAGGTGACCAGTGGTGTCTTTTTAAGTGATTAAAGGTGGTGAGCAAAATTTTAACAAAAAGCACTCATAAGAGGAATCAGAAAAGACATGACAACATGGGGATCATGCAATTTTAAATGCCCAATAACAGGAAATGTAGTTGGTCTCTTGGAGAGAGTGTGACAGGCAGAGCCTTTTCCCGGCATATAAATATAGTCAGTAACAGATGCACAACTTCATAAAAATTACAACAGCTTTCCATGTAATGCTAAAAATTTAAATACTGATGGGCCAGAGTAAAGTTTAATTGAAACTGAAATTTTTGAGTTAATATTTTTAATACCTTCTTGGTAGGCACTAGCCTTGATCATGTGAAATAGAAAAAATGAACTGATAAAAATCCATATAGCTTTGGTTTCAACTGTGTTGCACGAAGAAATTTCCACAATATCTGAATATTGGAAAGATGCATCCATATTACAAATTGATGAGGGAAATAATATAAGCTGGTGTTCAAATACTCCAGTCCATTTTTTAAATTAATAAAAGAATGACTAAAGGTGGAGATTCCATCGATCAATCAGACTATCAGAGTACATTTTATCTTAATCACTAGACATACAAGAGAAGCATATTACATGAGTAGCTCCAATTATACATACACTTTAATGTGAACAAACATCAAGGAGATATTAGAAAGTAAATTCCCTCAATTTTCTATTCAAGTCTCAATTTTGAATGTATTTCTGCAGCTTCAGATCACAATAATGTTAGCAGATTTAAATCAGAATGATGTAAATGAATTGCACTTCATCAAAACATGGTTTTTTAAATCTCCCATAATTTGAATACAGTTGACTTCCGTTACAGTGAAAACCAGCATAACAAAAATTCTGATTTAATGAAAACAAGACCAATCCCCAGCAAAGATCACATTACAGTAATGCATTTTTAATTTCATTGAAATTCATTTTTATGAATATTTCATTACAACGAAAAAAATATATTCATCTTTTCAAGGAAAATTATCATTTAGAGCAATATCTATGTACAGCCCCAGAAAAAAATGTCGAATTCGGATTTCTGCACTCTTCTGTTAAAAGAAACAAATGCCCTTTCAGAAAAGTGATTTTCTGCTTCTCCTTGTGACAAAAGTGGCTCAAACTGTTTGGGGACAGAAGGAATGTTGTGAAGCCATAGTAACCAGACTAATTGGTCAGCCTCTTTCTACACTCGTTCATGTTCTTTACATTGTTCCTTTCTCAATCTTTGAAGTAAGTTCTTCAAAAAGAATTAAATTATCTTTGAAAGAAAAGAAAAAATTAATTGGCAAAGTTCATTTTGAAGTGAAAAAGTGTGCTAATGCTAAAAAATATGGCATCATTCCATCAATACAATCAATTTTTTTTAAAGTTTGAGAAAAAAATCAACAAAAGCTGATTACTGGGCCAGAACAAAAGACAATGTCTAGTGCAATTTCAAACTGTTGACTCAGCAGTGTTCACATGGTTCCAAGATATCCATTCCCACAATGTGCCAGTTAGTGGACCATTAATCTGTGAAAATGCACTACAGTTTGACACTGCTCTTGGGCATGAGGGTTTTCATGCCAAGTATTGTATGGCTAAATTGTTTCAAGAAAAGGTATGGCATAGTTACAAGAAAGATTTGTGGTGAGGCAGGTGCTGTACCTGTGAAAAGTATGACTGAATGGAGAGCTGAAGTGGCTGCTTTTGTAAGCTTATGCTGTTCAGACAATGTTTTAATGCTGATGATATGGGGATACTTTTCTAACTAGAACCAAAGAAAGCATTAGTGCTTCAAGGAGACAAAAGCGTTGGTGGAAACACTCAAAGCAACACCTAACTACTCTTCTGCTGCAATAAATCTGGAGCTGGGAATAGCAAAAGCCACCCCAATAGCCAAAATGTCTAAGTGCCAGCTTCTGACCATTAATCTGAATGGTCCTAGGCTTTAGTCCCAGATGTGGTATAGGTGGTGTGTTTGTCGTTACTGCACTGGCTCTATCCCTTCTCTGGAACCAGTGTCTCAAATTAGGGATGGGCAATTGCTAATAGCCCTTAGAATTGCTCATGGTAGTCCTTAAACCCCAAAACTAAAAACAATAAAAAAAATGACAAGTACAGGTTTGATTTCACAATTTAATAACTTATATTTTTATTATTTTTACTTTATAATCAGTAACATTTCTTAGATTAAAATGTTTTATTTGAATTTTTTTAGTAAATGTACATGTAGATTGAAATTGTTTGGTGAAATTTAAAATTTTGGTTTTACAAAATTTCATTACAACGTAATGCTTTGGAGGTCTAAGCATTTCGTTCTAACAGGTGTCAACTGCAACTGCAACTTCAATAAGCTTTTTCAGTATATGCTGAGCATTCAGAAATTCTTTATTTAATTCTGACACCCCAAAACTTGGATGCAACAGAAATGTATTAAAAATGAATACCCAAACAAAACTCACATTTATGAGGAGTTAACTACATGAATGACATATAATAATAACTTTTATATAAAAGAAGAAAATAAGCATGCCAATGTCCTGAAAATTTTGAAATCTCTTTCCTAGCAACATATTCAAAAACTAATTCTTCTACATGAATTCTAGCAGTAAACATTTCTGCTTAGTGCGAGCACTAGATAGAACCCCACAAGTGTTCTTTTACAAATTAAATAGTACTTAAAATGTGAATAAAGGAATTGTCACTAATATTTTAATTTCAAATAAGTTGTAAACATAATAAAAGAAAATAAACAGCAAGGCAAAGCAATCATCTAAAAAGAACAGCAAAATTAATTAACAGTTATTTACAAAGAGACATATACTTACAGATAGGTATAAAAATTTCTAATTAAGCAAAACATATAAAAATTCCATCTAATGGCCATAATCATCACTGACTTTATGGAATTAAGACATTCTTCATAATGAAGTTGATGGTAGATAAGAGGTAGAATAATATCCTCAGAATGAAAAATGTTATACACATACTTATCTAGACTTAACATTAAATACTTAATTAAATCACAAATGCTTTACCTATGAAAATATGTGCAAAAGCAACATAAAAATACTTCACATAATTTTAAATTATTAAAATAACTGAAAAACATTACATTCTTTTAAAACTATAAGCAACTGTACCTGTTCATGATTATTTTTTACGTGATGCTTCATACGATATTTCCAACGAAAGCTTTCTCCACAATATGTACAAACAAAGGAGTTAGGTTTATGCATCTTTAGATGCTGATTTAGATATTTTTGTGTTTTGAATGCTTTTGGACAATAAAGGCACTGATATGGAAGACGATCACATTCATGACTGTTATAGCGACTGTGTTCAGCAAATCGTTTGGAGCAGCGTGTACACCTATACTCATAATGCAGACTTCCACGAATGTTTCCTGAAATAAGTGATGAGTGCAAAAATCAAAACCAAATGAAAATGATTCATCTTTTATCAAAAATAAAATAATTACATTTAACTGAAGCAAACTTTTATCAATGCACAAAAAATACTACATATTAAAATGAGTTAAAAGTGCAAAGGAACAGGAAGAATTCTCTGTATTAATGCACTTAACATGAAGTGGGGAAATATTTAGAATTTTATGCAACCATCAACTATGTGTAGAAATTGTTTTGCAACATGTTTACTCAGTATAAAAAAACTGACTGAAAAGAAGCTTGTAATCAGGCAGCATTACCAACATCATGGAGAGCTTAGTAGCAGTACAACTAAGCAGTGCCTGCACACTGCTTTGAGAATATATATAAAAATTTACAATTTTTATCAAAAAAAAAAAAAATCACAGAAGCACTAAGTTCCAACCACATATCTTAAACCACAGTTATCTTATTATAAATAAATTTTACAAAATCAGCAACAGTGCACAGTGCAGAAAATAGTTTTTATAGAGCAAAACTCTTTATATTACATAGAATAGTTATCTTGCAATACAATATTATTTTTACAAGTTAGTGATATATATATATATATATATATATAAAAACATAGAAACACACACAATCACATAATATAAACCCCTGTTACGTTGTACAGCCACTTTTCACAAAGCTGTGGAAAAATTACAAAATTTCTTGATATAGCATACACTGACTTTATGAAAATCACATACACATGGTGGTTTATTATATACATCATGCTGAATATAATATATGTTTGTGTGTTTATGACTGTAAATAACTTTTGGGGGTCAATGGTTTTCAAAAAACTAGCTAGAATGAGTAATATATTAACAGTCCTTAAAGGGGCACAAAATTTCACAAAGGATTTCAAACCAAACACTTTCTGCCACATGTTCACAAACATCAGGATTTTGTTGACAAAATTACGTAAATACATGTCACAGATGCAATTAATATATTACACATTTTACAGAGGAGGATACACAATATTACAATACACTTTGAAAACATAAAAAGAAAAATTGAACACACACTACAAAAATGAATTGCAATGCAATCCATTACATAAAAATTCACACAATATAGTAGCATTAACCATACAATATGTTCCACTTTGTGCATATGTATGTTTCAAACCACTCAATACTCACATACACATCACCTTGACATTATGACAATTTCAGGTACAGTAACTATAAAATTTCTCCTGATTATATCTTTCATTCATTTGTAGCATATCTTTTGACAAAATTTTAAAACATGTGTGTCTGTTGATTCCATATATGTGTCACTCCTGTCACATTTCAAAAACTTTTTCTGTATGAACTTTGAGAATGATGTTTTGTTCTCTTTTGTAATGCACAATCCTGCTGCTTGGGGCATCAATACACTCTGTTATTGACCTTGATCTTATTGACCACACATGGTTATTTGACCTTGATTTTATATAAGCTCCTAAAAATCTAAATGAAATTTTTTCTCATCAATACTTTTTGCTACGACAAACATTGTGAGTAGATGCTTTACTTCAAATAATGTACAGTTTTTGCCACGAGAAGAGTACAGATACGTTCTGTTTACCTCACTATTTTTTCTGCTTCTCCAAGTTTGTACTTGAAAAATTCCTTTTGCATAGGACAACTTCCAGTAGGAGAAAAGTTTTGGTATATGTACCAATAGTGCACAAGTTCCACCATTAGAGTGCAACTCTTATCTCTGGTATGTACTTCTGTTTATAACATCTTTATGTCTAAAAAACTGAATGAATATATTAGATGACTATTTTTTTAAATTTTTTTTATGCTTGCTCGTAATGCATACTTCTGCCATGAGACACTATAAGTGTTATATTTTTGTCTGCAATATGTTTAAAAAAATTCGACTGATAAAAATTATTTTTGCATCACCATGTGCGATTCACCACGACAACAAACAGAAGCATTTCCTACTTCAAATAATCCAGTTTTCTCAATAAGGTGCATACATGCATATTCTACTTCTCTTAGAATTCCCATTTCTGGAAGTCCAATTTGAAAAATTCTTTTTCATCTTGGCTTACTGCCCACTTAAAAAAAAAAAAAAAAAATGGAGTATGTTTTCTACTTTATCATAATGCATAGTACTTCACCACCAGAAGGCAGAAATGCATATTTCTCTTTAAAGCTATATATACAGTAAAACCTTGAAAATTCGATATCGTCAGGACCGGACTTATGAAGCTATCCAATTGCATAACGGGCGTTACGTAAAGCATGTACTTACACGTAATACGTCACTTTAACGAAAATTTGCGTGTCTACGCCTTATAAATATGCAGGGGTCGCGCTGCTGATCGCACTCTCCGCAATTTGCGAAAAAAATATTATTTTGGCGATGGAAAAATGTTTTGGCGAAAATATTGGAGATTATTTTTTTGTGCTATTTATTATAAAACTCTGTACAAAAAAAATTTTATTTGGCGAATGGTTAGGCAAAAACTTGAAGAAAAAAAGCCAGAGCAACCGCTAGAGCTAGTCGATGTATCGATACATCGCGAAACCCCATGTGAATTTTACAGGGGTGATTGTGTGATGACACAACCCTGAAACTCTCAACTCGGTGCTAACATACATAAGTTATAATGCGCATTACGAATATTTATATACAGTATATTACGCACATATAAACCAGCTAGCACACAACAAATAGGCTCTAGTGCTTGTGCAGTTAAACTTCGCACCTTTTCTTGTACCCAATTTTCTTTCACTGTGCAAAATCCTTCAGGCATTGCATCTTTGAAATCAAATTTCGCACTTCATATTATATGTTAATTGAGCAGTCTATGTGGATCAGTTTTACTTGAAGCCTACACTGGATTCCATTCGATTTCTAAAAGTAGCTCATTGGATTAACCGAATCTAATATAATCAAATTATTTGATGTAGATGCAACTTTCAATATAATGAGAAAAAAGCCTTCCTTTCAGCAGGCTGTTATCTTGAGAGCTTGTCTGATAACAAAATAAACACTTAAGGTGTCACAAATCGTTTACATTCACCATCCACGCGGACATGCAGTATTTTTAATCAAACACTGTAATTACCAAAGAAAATGAAACTTGAACTTTAGTTATCATTTTGTAGCATTTTTAGAAATGAAATGTCCGAAGCATCTCAAATTCCTCCAAAACTTAAAAGCCCAGATTTACGGGTTTGGAATATGACAAAAACCCGGAATTCCGTGCTGCGCCCGGATTACAAACAGGTCTGATTTTACATTGATATTACGGTTTTTCGACTGACAAAACTATGATACAATGTGAAGGCGTTTACCGCGATGCATCACGGAGGCCGATGTAGATGTCATTACACGATCGAATCCACCTACTGCCACCACCAAGAACAGATCACCATCACACGTTCGACACGCATTTCAAATGTAGATGCCGATTCGTTGCCTCATTGGTCCACGTCACTTCAGCGCGGCCCAATGAGATGATGAATTTGAGAAACCTCCCGATGTTACAAGTAGGCGGCTATCAGCAATTCACATGCTGAGATTAGATAATCTCACAATGTTTTGTTGAGACGGTACTTCGGGAGATGTCCATGGTTATTGGTGAAACATTGGATGTTCTAATGAAAACGAAACCAGGAAAGTGCTGGATTTCTGAAGTTGTCGGTTTTCTGGTTGCCGGATTTTCGAGGTTTTACTGTATACACCGATAAGCCATTACATTATGACCATCCCCAGCCTAGAGAAATGAGCGCACCTGGAGAATGAACAGTGGCACAAGTGAAGTTCACAGAGCAGTATATACACAACACGAGGACCGGCTTTCAGTTTAAGTAGAGTATTTGAAGTCAGAATGGGGAAGCCTGCCGATTTATCGGAGTTTGATAAAGGACAAATAGTGAAGGCACAATGCCTCGGCACTACCTGAAGCTGCCAAACGTAACAGCAGACCAAAGAAATTCAGTGATAGACAACGTCGAAGCCTCAGGAGAGTCTTTACAGCTAATCCACTGAGTACTACTGCACAAGACCTCAGTGTGCAGGTGAGCAAAAATGCTGGAACCTTGGTATGTACCCGTATCATTTGCAGAGAACTTCATTCCATGGGTTACCGTGGTCATGCGGCTGCTCATAAGCCTTTCATCTCCACTCGGAATGCTACTCCTAGTTTAGCATGGTGTAAAGAACATTTATCGTGGACCGTAGATCAATGGAAATGGGTCCTATGGACTGATGAATCCAGATGCACAATCCATCAGTCTGATGGTCTTGTGGGGGTGTTTTTTGTGGTATGGTCCCGGCCCATTGGTTATCGTGGATAAACCTGTTAACTAGCAAGTCTACCTCGATATTCTGGACAATTATGCCCTACCAACTCTGTGGCAATTCTATGGAACCGAGCCTTGTTGGTATCAGCAGGATAATGCACCGAGTCATAAAGCAAGGACTGTTATGGCATGGTTTGACGATTATTCCATATCGCGTGTGGACTGGCCGGCACAGAGCCCTGATCTTAATCCCATAGAGCACCTATGGGATGAATTAGAGTGCCGCATAAGAAGTCTGAAACTAAGTCCTACTACTAAGCAACAGTTATGTACTGAATGGAAGCACATACCTATCGCTGTGTTCCAAAACCTTGTCGAAAGCATGTCTCGAAGGGTCAGTGCATGCATTAAGGTCAAAGGTGGACCGACACCGTACTAATGTATGTCCATAAATGCTATGTTGTGTTTCTCCTCAAGATGTGCGGTGACTCTAGGCAATATAGGGTATATACACGGTCGTCGATCATATGCATATATAACGCCAACTGGAAAAATTAGCTGCATCCTATAGCTGGTGGCATTTGCATACATTTTCAACTCCCAATGATACAATTTTTTCACTAGGGAGGCATAAATATATATATTTTATTAGCAACCATACATCTGCTTCAAAAACCCTGACTGAAAAAGTTCTTTTTATTTCATATTTCACTATAACAAGAATTTTGCACAAATTTTTCTAGCTATAAAGATGCATGAATTTCTCGCCAGGTGGCAAAAATGCATAGATAATAAAAATGCGAGTGTGTGTGCGCACACACACACATTATATATATATACACGGTCATATCACAATAATATGACTACCTCCAGAATCACAGTGCACAAGCCAAGGCGCGTCACAGAGTGCACGTGACAAGGCAAACCACACGGAGATATAAGCAGCCGGCCAGGACAGATGATCCATAGTGCGTGACATGAGTACAATGGGCAGAGGTAGTGATTTGACGAACGTTAAAAAAGGAATGATCATTGGCTATAGTGCCAGCGGTGGAAGCATCTCGGAAACAGCAGACTTCGTGGGCTGAACGCGAGGTACTGTAGTAAGGGTGTACCAAGAATGGACCGCTGGCACACCAAGTACCTCCCAACATCATAACTGTGGAGCCCCCACAGGCCATCAATCCCAGAGGATAACATAAACTGATAAAGGGCAATTGATGCACAACAGTGCAGCAATTGACCATGCAAATGAATGCTGGGGCACCCAAGTACATGCCCCCAATAACAGTAGAGCGAACCCTGTTATGCATTGGTCTCCCGAGTTGACGATGCATCAAGGTGCCCATGTTAACCCAAGTCCATCGGCAATGACACCTGCAGTTCACATGGGACTATTGTCATTGGACAGTGGAAAAGTGGGAAAAGGTTGCTTTCTCCAACAAATCTAAGTTTCAACTCCACAGAAAAGATGGGCAGTGACGGATATGGCGTCAGACACATGAAAGCCAACACCTGGACACGCTTATCGGTCAAATACAGGCCAGCAGTGGCAGTGTGCATGTCTGAAGGATGTTTTACTGGTATGGCATGGGACTGCGGGTACCACTGGATGGGTCCGTGAATGCCAATGGCTACCTGTCCATCCTCACTGACCACATGCATCCCTCCATGTTGGATGTTTACCCTGGTGGTGATGGTGTCTACCAACAGGACAATGTGCCCTGCTATGTCATTAAAGGGGTGCATGACTGGTTCTAAGAACACGACTCCATTCTCCTTTGGCCAAAGAAATCGCCCAACCTCAATCCCATAGAGCACTTGTGGGACTATTTGGATCGACAGGTTTGCTGTGCTGACCTACAACCACATCATCTCTGGGATCTCTATGCTCTGCTGCAGTCCGAATGGGCACGTGTGCCTCGGGCAACCTTCCAGGGCCTCATTGTGCTCATGCCACGCCCATCTCGCAGCTGTCATCCGGGCCACGGGGAATTATTCCCATTACTAGGTAGGTGGTCTTATTATTCTGATATGACTGTGTATGTGTATATGTTAGTGTTGAAGATACATATATCAACATTATTAATAACATCTATGAAAATGCAAGCACAAAGGTTCAGTTGTACGACAACGCTGTGCTTATGAAAATCGGAAAGGGAGCGGCACAAGGTGACACTATATCTCTGAAACTCTTCAGTGTCTTCAATACCACACTGCAGAATGTCTTCCAATCAATGAACTGGGAGAACAAAGGGATAAAGATTAATGGAAAATGTTTAAACCAATTTCATTTTGCTGATGATATAGTCATTTTTACAAGTACCCCCTTAGAGTTACAGTGTATGATACAGGAACTTACTGACAAAAGCAAAGAAGTGGGATTAAAAATGAACTTTCAGAAAACAAAACTGATGTACAATGCTTTTACAAGCAATGCCAACATTTACCTTGGACAACAGGTATCAAGCAAAGGCCACATAGGAGAAATAAGCAGGCGTATAAAACTTGGTTGGAGAGCTTTTGGAGAAACGGTATAATTTTCACAAGAGCAATTTACCATTATGTCTTAAAAGTGTTTAATCAACATATTCTTTTTCCAATTCCTACTTATGGATCAGAGATATCGACCTTAACTAAAAAAGACATGCAGAGGTGGCAGACAACTGAACGAAGTCTGGAGAGATGCAAGCTTGGTATAACCAGGAAAAATAGGAAAAAGAATACATGGATTAAGAAAATGGCAAGAGGTGATGATATCATGATGAAAGTGAAGATCCCCAAGAGACAATGGGCAGACCACATTTCTAGAACTGGCCACTATTGGACAACTGAAATACTAGATTGGATACCAAGGGACAGAAAAAGGCCCAGAAGAAGAACATGTGGGAGATGAGTGGATGAAATTCAAAAGCATGCTGGAGTGACTTGGAAGAGCAAGGTTCAAGACAAAAAGTTGTGGAAAAGGCTTGGGGAGACCTTCAACCACCAGTAGATTGATAATAGTTTATGATGATGACATACATATATGTTTTCCTTTATGCAATGTTCTAGCACTAAAGGGTTGTAAATGCATATTTCCACTTGTGATTGCCACAAAAATATGACTGACAAACTGCTTTTCCAAAGAGGTAGCTTTCGATAAGAAAAAAAAAAAAAAAAAACACTTTACGTACATTATCTTTCACTGATGCACAATTTTTCTACAAGGTGACATAAATATTTTTCCCCCATACTCTATATACATAAGATCATTATTTCCCAATCATTTTCTAACTTTTCCAATGCAAAATTTTCCTGTTTGATGGTACAAAATCTTTTACTTTCATTTATTTATTTTGATAGAAAACTATAAAAGTCATGCTCATTATAACACCCGAGAATTTGATGTCATTTCTTGTTGCTTGCAAAACTGCAATACAATACAGTGCCAACAGAAATGGAAAAGATAGCTTAATCCTGACATAATGCAGATAAAAGATATCTATGCCATATACACATTGATATCTATGCCATATATACATTTTTTAAGTATATGTCAAGTCACTTTTTGACTTGAACTTTTTAAAGTTATCATTATTATATTAACACCCAAAGGGTATGCAAAAATGCACTACGATTTAAAAAATCATGCTTTATATGTCTCACATTTCTATGCATAAGTTTTAACCCCTGTACAGCACTTTTCCCCTTTCTTTTTGTATGTGCGTATTCTGAGTGAATTAAATGCTCCAGAACAGTTCTTGAGTTACCCAAACAAGAAATAGGGTAAAAAAAAAGCTCAGATTTGTTCAGACATCTTAATATTGAATTTATAAAATGAAAAATTGTTGGTTTTAAAATTCTGCCCACATACTGGTAGGATTCATGTGAAAACCCACTGGGGGAAAAAAACTTAAAAATCAATCTTTTAACTTTAGAGGTGGCAATAAATTAATTTTTTTTAAACATACAACATACTTTAATGTTCTGCCAGAATAAAAGCAACAAGAAATGAAATAATTCATTAAATATACACAATTTAAAATAATTTCAGCCCTTTTAAGCTGTCTTCTGCTAATGCATTACAGCATTGGAACTCTCTTATCAAACTGAAATGCAAACATTTATGACGGGAAATGCCATTTAACAATACACAGGATAGTGAGAACATCATGGAGAAGGGGGAAAAAATTATTATAGAAGAAATCTTAGCTCAGCCCAACTTCTGTTTTTTTGGAAAATTTTGTTCAATTTTCAAGCTGAAATACAAATATTTATGAAATAAAATGATAATAGCAATACCAGGCAGAAGAGACATTACACGAAACAGAATTTATGGTTAAAGGGAAATTTTTTGCTGTCTTTCATTTATTTGGAAATTTTTGCTGTCTTTTATTTATTTCATTTACGCAAAAAAAAAATTAGTTTAAAAATATATATATATATATAACAATTCTGGCCAGATGGATCATCACGAGGGGAAAAACAGTTATAATCACAAAAGACATCTTCACTTAGTCTAACTTCTATTTTCGAAAGTTTTAAGAGACAGAATGCTATCTTTAGACAGAAAACAAACCACCCCAGTGTCTCACAGTTTTGCATCAATCTCAAGAATAACCCAAATGATGATGAAAAAAAGAGAATCTGTGGAAGAATCTCATGCCTTTTTTCTGAAACAGAAAAATCAAATGGTGATAATAGGAATTTTCCTTAAGTTCATTAGCATGTCCGTACTTCCATAATTCCAACAAAAAGTTTGCAACACTGTGGAAAATCCGTACTGGTTGGCATCTCTGGATACACATCCAATGTTGTATCATTAAATATAAGTAACAAAATATTAAATACCTACAAAAACACCAAAGAACATTAGATGGACAGCATTTATGGTCCATTGTAGTAGAAACAGGAAGACTGAAAAGATAACCATTGTACTACATTTCATCGTAAAAAATAACCATATAACTAACACAGAAAGAAAATGAAAAAAATATTTATATATATGATATTACCTTCAGATTGCTATACAGAATTGCCTTTAGTTCATTGTTCACCATATAACATCTTACAAAGCTTGAAAATTACACTTACTTCTACATTTTCTCTTCTGAGTGTTTTACTTTCTCACACAGACATTTCTGGTCTTTTGGTGACTATCAAGGCCTGTTATCGATACTTCATTTCACGCCATTTATGTTTTTGACATAGAATGCCAACACAAAAGAGGAATGAAGCATTGATAACAGGCCTTTATAGTTACCAAAAGGCCAGAAATATCTGTAAGAAAATAAAACACTCAGAGGAGAAAAGAAGAAGTATTTTTTTCATTTAAAGAAAACTTAAAAATATCTCTGAGTGAAGCGATCAATATAACATTCTAATATTGAAAATTGTATCATTCTGGAGTGGAAATCCAATCTGCATCTTCCAATTTCCATTCCTAGACTATAATAGCTTAGCTTCAGTTACTTGGAGCTTCACTGTCCTGGACAGTGTAACCATAGTACGCTCAAACGGAAATTGGGAGATGCTGCTTCGATTCTCAATCCAGAGAGATGCAAATTTCAAGTTTTCTCAGATGTTACATGGTAAACAGTGAGCAATTCAGTTTTGCAAACTGATTGCTCAAAATAATGAACTTTTGTATTTTCCATGTATTCATGAGGAACATTTCTTCTTTAATTTCTGTGAGGATATAGATACCACGTTCCACACACTGGCATGAAAGATCAGTAAATGAATCAAGACAAGTACACCTCCAAAAATATAGCACCATGAAATTAAATATAGAACTATTTCAATGGTAAGAAGTAAGAACAAGGATTTAATGCTGCAATTTTTGAGACTTGAAAATAAGAAAGAAAAATTGTTAAGAAATCATGTTTTAATTAGTCCCAGTATCAGTTTTTAGGATCAATGTTATATCTAAGAGAGATTCTGCATTGTAATCTTTTCAATAACATGAATACTTGAGGACTTCTTTTAAGATGTGCTTCTCGTTAAAATTATGCAAAGAGAAAAAAATAAGACAGAGAAAGAAAGTTGGAAAAGTAAACCTGCCTCCTCCACATGCTTTCAGGGCTGGATGATTAGATGATTAGATACCATGCTCAATAACATGAAAGCTAATTCTGCACCACAACTAAACAAAAAGCAAAAAGAGCAATATGCAATCCCCCCCCTTTTTTGGAACTGATATTAAACAGGAAAAATAGCCTTTTGTGTATCTCTATGTTTAGGTGGGAAACATTTTTTTATTAGAATTTGCTGTCTGGAACTTCTAATGTGGGGTTCAACACGTGAAGATAATTGTAGCTGGAAACAGTCTCCAAGATTCACCTTCAAAACATACCTTTAAGGCACAGAAAGTGTTCCTTTAGAATGATGTCTTGAGAAAATACTGTTCTCCATAATAACCAAATACTCATTTGGCCAAAAGGATACATTAGTTGCATGGTCAACAGTTCACGCAATACTGTATTTACTTCTTTACCTATTTTTTCTCTTGAGGATCATTTCCAATGAATTTTGTTCTCAACAGGTGACACATGAAGTAACAGTTCTATAGAACATGTTCATGCTTAGAAACTTCAATTTTGCTTAAAGAGAACTATGAAATAGTTCTTGAATTTCTGAAGAGTTCCTTTGATTTCATTATTTCTCTCCACAACAGTTCAAACTGTTTGTTTACAACTTCTGATATTTAAAGTTGTTTCTAGGTAATAAACAAAAAATAGCACATGAAAAATTGAAGAAAAATGAAACTAAGTTTCCTTAAATTCTACATCTGTGCTAAAAGTAACCTTTTCCATGTGGATGATTTATTATTGTATTAAATGCACAATGCAAGTTTTTGTCCTAGCACTGCTCTGAAACTACCCGATTTGAAAAGCACCTCACAACAAAAGTATTTGACTTCTGCATAGCTAAGCTGTTACCTAAATATTACATACAAAACAACTCTCTCAAGGCTTCAGAAAGACTGCTTTTCAATGAAAATGATAAAAATATAACTGACTCTAAACTTAATAAATGACATTAACTGTCATTTCAATGCAATCCAAAGAATTTTAGGAGTCTGCCTAAAAAAACATTTGGGTCCTCTGTTCAAAATCAGACTTGGACTAAAGCACATGAAGGTCCATTTCTTCGCAGTGTTCCATATAATAAACCTTTCAATATATAAATAATTTTGACGCCTTTAATCAGAGAAATATGGTCACACAAGAAAGAACATACACTCATGAGCTACAATATCGTGACCACCCACAAACAGTATCAGATGGACAGCATGAAATCCTCCTAACCTTGGTGAATGCTGGTTCATTCACCAGCAAGTGCTGCATTCCACAACTGATGGGATTTCAGTAGGGTTGGCCACTAAAAGGCCATATAAAATGCTTGGATATGATCCTTAAACCATTACTGTATAATGTGGCCTTGTGACATGACTTTTTTTTTTTTTTTTTTTTGCTGAGAGTCCAGTGCATTCCAGATAAATGGTCACTATGTCATGTAACAGTTTAGTCTGAAACAATGTCTAGCTAGGATTTGGCTGTGGGAGTGTGTTTTCAACAGGAATGATAGGACATAGTGATGTCCATGAGAACAACCCCTATACTACCATGATACAGCATACACAAGACTATCTATCCAGCCATGCAGCCTGGTTGCTGGAGTTCACCAATTTTCAGGGTCAAATACAGCCCCTCCATCCATACACTGGAGCTGACGCCCAGACTCATCAGACCAGGTGACTCTTCCAGTCAACCAATACCCAATCAGAGTGCTCCCATTCCCCATGCACATGAATTTGTCAATGACAGTCAACATGGGCACATGAATGGCTTGCTTCTTTTTAGGCTTGTCTGCTGAACTGTGTGTTCAGAAAAATGTTTCTCACTGCACCTTGGTAATAATCTGCCATTAACTGAAAGATCATGAGCTATCTGTTGTCTTGGACAGCATGTACCAACCTGAGTTCATCTCAACAGCCAACCAGCAGTGGCCTCTCTTCCCTTTTTGGCACTCTGGAATGACTATCAACACATCTTCACTATGTTGGCCCTTAAACAGTCAATAATAATGCTTGTGGTTGGCACCTTCCTTGTGCCAACAGTCATTCTATGTTCAAACTCCTCCAAGTCCTTCTTTTCTTCCTGCTGCACTGCTTTGATAATCAAATAGTTCAGTAACTGAAGAACAATGTTTTATTCTCTCTATATATATATGAAGTTTAGTTTTCCACCCCACAGAACTAATTACTAAAATATCATGTAGATTAATGTAGAACTAAAAATGCCCATAAGTTTAAGAAGGTATTCCAATTTGTTAGCTGGATATGTGTGGATTTTCTAAGGACATTTCTTACAGAATAAAAGCCACAGGCAAGTTTGTTATCCACCTCCTATCCTCTTAAAATGACTTGTTCCACTGCAGCAGGCACACACAAGAAAATACATACCTGACACCTTCAGTCCCCTGATTTTAAGTGCATTAGAAACTTTTTTGATGAAATAAAGTACTGCAGCCCCTTGTTAATCATAAGGGCCCCATTCCAAAAAAAAAAAAGAAATAATAAGGTCTTACAGGAAAGCAATACCCTTATGGTTTGTAAACTTCTGGGAAAATTAGGGTTACGGAAACTGAAGTCACAGCTCAATACCACATTTTTTTTCTCATCTATAAAATCATAGGTGAAAAAAAAAAAAAAAAAAAAAAAGGCTGAAAGAACTCGTATCTAACAAATTAGTGAATCCCAGACTTAATGAGAAAAACAGGAACATTTGTTTGGTGTGATGTTTATTCAAAGCTAATTTAATCATTTTAATGAAAAACAATTAAAAACCCAGTAATGAGGGAAAGAAAATTTAAGATGATACTTTTTAACAAGTGAAGTAAAGTTAAATATTTAACCAGGCAAAGAAAATCTGCTGTACATTGTCCTGAAATGGAGGAAAAGAAATGGTGGCTTACAGGAAAAAAATTGCAGTAGCACAGGTGAATCTTCATGTGCTAGTGGAAGAATGTTGATAGAAAAGCAATGGTAGAGGAAGTACATCAAATGCTCAACATGTGAGTTGTGCAAGAGACCCTCCACTACCCACCCTATGCCTTAGGAGTATATTTTTCTAAAAATGTTTCCACAAGATGTCTGCTTCAGGATTTGCTGCTACTATGCATTCGTGTAAGTGATTATTTTATTAAAATTTGCACTACTGAAATTACCTAATTAAATCTTTCAAGTCCAACTGTTATGGATATACAAATAATATAAACAAATGTATAAGCATATTACCACATATTCATATTTTTACATGGTGGGATTTTTCACCCCAAAACAAATTTATCAAGGATTTCTGTCAGTCCCAGTCTCCTTGTTATAAGTAGGTTCGACTATAATACTATTTTAAATTAATTTCTGCAAACATTCAGAAGTTTCATGCTTTAAGCAGTACTGCACACAACTAAAATAGCATGTGCAGTAATTACAACTGATTTTCAAGTTGTAGCATGAGAAACAGGCTTAAAAATGTGACTATGTACTTACTAACTAGACTCCATTTGTTAAATTATGGATTTATGCCAGATTTATATGTTTCATTAAACTCTTTTGCTCTGTATACTCCAAGCTCTTGTTATTTTTCCAAAAACTTAGAGTAAAATATTTCTAATTTGTTTCAGAAAAGATAAGATATATACTGCATATGCTAGGAAGCATGATAAATTTTAACATACCAATTAAATCTGACAGGCTATCTCTATTTTTTTCTTTGGGGGGGGGCAGATTAACAAACACCATGAGCAACTCTAAAAGGTTTTAAGTACATACATACATATCACTAAGCTGTTCTCTGAGATTCAGAAGTTAGCTCCAAAAAGAAATACAAACTACCAGATAGTTTTTACTAACTGTTGCCATACCAAACTTCTCCATTTACAGTGATCTTGACATACAACTCAGGCTTCACTGACATCCATTACACGCCATACACAAGATCTTCTATACTTCATACTCATAATCTTTTTCTCATGCTGACACTCCTGAATCTGATCCTCCCATGACTTCCTTGGCCTTCCTCTACCTTTCCTTCCTGCCTCTTGGGCTAAAAAGATTTTGTTAGTAAGCATCTCATCACTCATTCTTTCAACATGGCCAAACCACCGAAGCATATTGGTCTCCACCTTGCTAACAACATTTTGCTTCACATCACACAACTGCAATACATCTTCATTTCTCACACAATCATATCGTGTCTTGCCACAAATCCAACGTAAGTAACGCATTTCTCCAGCACACAAACGACTCCTATGTTTCTTCTGCAGTACCCAGGTTTCACGGCCATACATCAGAGTAGGAACAATTACACTCTCATGCACAGCCATGCAGGACTCTCTTGAGAATCCATCATTCCTGTGAAAACCTCCCAGAGCAGCCATGACTTTCAATGAAGAATTCACTCGCCTACTAATTTCACCATCCAATTTGTTCTCTCTGTCAAACATGTTTCCTAAATACACACCACCCCATGCCTCATCTAGGACTTGAATCCAGGCTCATTTTAGATGACTGATCTAACACCAGCATCTAAGAACACTTGGCCAGGGCTAGCATAGGATGAGTCAATTAGGGGAATTAAAGTCTGGCATCTGAAGACAGAGACTGGAATTTTGCCACTGATCCATAGATATCCAAAATATCAGAAATGCATTAAGTAAAGATGTATACTGAACATTTTTACACATACTCAAATTCATAGTTAGAAAGGGATTACTGTGCCTAGCAAAAGCAAAATTCTAAATTCCAACATTCAACACTTCAACTTTCTCTCTATTCTAAAAAAAAAAGGAGCTGCTGCCACTGTTTTGGAAATTTCGCGACACTCTTGCTATCCTAGCTCGCAGAGCAAAATGTATTGAACACAAAAATATGAAATTTACATCGTTTGTAGATAATTGTTTGGAAAACACGCTGAAATAAACCGTTTTTTGATTCTGGCAATACTTCAAGAGCTATTATATTTCAAACTTAAGGTAAGCAAAAAAGTGCTATCAGGTCGCATTCCAGACACACTAACAGCAACAGAACCACGAAACTTTGTAGGCATGTAGTGCCATGACCTAATTTTTGCACCTCATCGCCCTTTTTTTTAATTTTGATTTAGTTTACAAGAAATTAAATTTTTAAATTTCACAAAATTTTCTATTTCACAATGGGATCCATTTAAAAAAACGAATGTATGGCAAACTATAAATCATAACGCACAGCAATTTTTACAGCATAAACTTACAACTCTCATCCCTTTTTTACACAAAAAAATTTAAGAAAAAGTCATTTTCTGATTTTTAAGCATTTTTTAAAGATGCAAAGGAAAGAAACGAACGGCTTGTCTGTCTTCACGATAACCACAGAGGAACGCTTTGGTACCGTGACCTGCTGCCATGGTGGTGCAGCTATTTTTAGCACTCTCTTCTCATTGGGTGAAAGGACAGGCAACAATATCAAACTGGTAATGAAGCAATGCTTAATGACGTAGCGATGCTTTTATTAAAGTTCGGCGTTTTCAGCCTGCATACGTAAATACCTATGTAAATATCGGCTTTCGCCTTGTATATAAAAAGCAAAGAGGGAAAATGAGAGTATGTTCGTCCGCGAATTAGTCGACCACTTCTAAATGACCTAGAGATCTGAAAATTGGCATGCTGATAGATCTTAAGGTCCATATACCTAGAAAAGTACGAAGCCAAAAAAAAAAAAAAAAATGGCAGCTTTGGAACATTGCTTGAATTTTTTGCAAATTGTTTGACCACTTCTAAATGACTTAAGAGATCTGAAAATTGGCCTGCATATAGGTCTTAAGGTGCGAAAACCAAAAAACCAAAATGGTGGCTTTAGAACATTGTCTGCTAGAACTTTTTGTGAATTGTTAGACCACTTCTAAATAACCTTGAGATCTAAAAATTGGCATGCTGGTAGGTCTTAAATTCCGGATGCCACCTGCAAATACATGAAATAAAAAAAAAAAAAAAAAAAAAAACAGCGCTTTGAAACATTTTTTGCTTGAAGTTTGCTAAAACTTCTACATCTAGAAAAAGTCTGAAAACCAAAAAATTCAAAAGGGTGGCTTAGCTTTACTGTTTTAAAATGCTGATAGGTTTAAAGATAATTTTGTCAATCACTGAAATGCTTTGAAAATTCCAAATTTTGATTTAAAATTAAGGGACACCAAAGCCTGCTCTGTTTTACGTCAAACCGTATGCTGATGTCACGATGCTGTTCTAAATCACAAAATAGTTACGGATTTTAAATTACTTTTCTTTCCCTTAATTACTTTTCCCTTTCTTTAATTTTATGTTCAAAAACTGATTTTATAGATTCACCATTTAAAGAACGGGCAGGATTGCTAGTTCTTAAAAACAAAAGGCAAAACACAAAATCAAATTATAAAATAATGTATTACCATTCTTATATTCTATAGCAAACTATGCCTAAATTTTCTTTTTCACTAAGATGTACAGTCTGAAATTAACTTTTTTACTCAACTCAGCTACTTTTTTACTCAACTCAGCTCATTTTTTCTTAACTGTATTATTGCAACAAGCTCATAGTTACGAATATCAAAAGGGCACGAAGTTATGCTCAATTTTAATGATAGTTACTTGCATCTTGTCCGAACAACAAAGGCAGCTTCTGTAAACAGCCAGAGAGAGCTAATGGGAACACCGCCACTTTCAAAGTACTGGTGTCAAACACAAAGTAAAAAATTTGAAAAAATGCAAATTACATAAGGCAATAACACAATAATAAATGAAAGAGAAAAAAAGGTAGGAAGTGGCCCTGCAAATTAAGATCACCCAAAATCATATCAGATGATAATGAAACTTATTTTTCAGTTCTGAAGCCAAATGATCCTCAAAACAATCAAATACGGCTATGCCAAAACAATCAGCATAAATATAGCAGGTTTTGCAGTTCATTTTGTCAAAGTACTGGTGTTTTAGAAAGTATGTTTTTCCCTCTTCAAACTCTGACTTTTGAATTTAAAAAAAATAGCAATTTTGATTGTTTTTTAACAAAAAAAATTAATTCAGTTTACTTGGTGATAATTATTAGCAATTATTGACTCTCTTGGGTGACATATTCATCTAACCATCATGGCAAAGTGGCAATGGGAATTTCACTCAAGGAAAAAAAAAACACATTCAAACATTTATGGCATACACATAGCATGATACTACAATAATCTCCTGATCACAAGTAATACAGTAAATAATATAAAACATACACCAATTTCTGAATTTAAGTATAAAGCAATTTACAGAATAATATAACACTTTTTCATGATATCCCATTTTACAGAATTCACATTTACATTAGTTCAACACAATTAAAAAAATAAGTAAGAACAACCAATGATGGCAAAACTCACACAAACTTCACATCTTCCAATGATGTAATAAAAAAAATCCAGAAAAGCAACCTTTGAGAAATTTGAGCACCCTATTCCCTACATGTTTCAACAGCTTCCATAAACATTTATAATTTTTCTCCATATAGGTATAAAGTGCTTTTAAGATTTATAGATTTATGCATATCCAATTTCTTGAATTCATTCATATGCTTCAAGCAAATATTCTCCATAAAATCTTCAGTTTTTCTACCTAAAATGAAGTGAAAAATTGTTATTCAAAATATACTTTTCAACATGCATAATCAGACACTGAGAACAAAGCACATAAAAAGAAAAAAGAATATAAATAAATATGCCTTCCAATAATACACAAAAAGCACACTTTACGAAATTGGCAATCAGAGCTATTATAGCACTATTTATACTACACCCAATGAAATGATCTGTAAATGCCTAAACAGTGCCATAACTTTTGTGATAGTACATATAAATCCCATTTCATGTACGCAAATTTTCCTTTTTATTTCTTACGCATCTGACACTTCACTGTAGTTCAATTAGTTTAATTCAAATGGTTGCTAGTCACTATCATATTCAACAACATTTAAAATATGCACATGAACTACGCCATAATTGCATGTATTTATTTACGTGGCAGAAAGTACGACTAAGTTAACATAAAAAAATGTTACACACTACTGTACATCACGATATTTCAGGTTTAATATACAGTTTTCGGGCTTGACCCTATGCGTAATAAAATAAAATCGAATTTCAGAAAATATCACTCAATTCATAAAGAATGAAATAATAGGGCTACTAACAATGTTTCCGAATATGTCAAGTACCCAGGAATGGCCCCTTAACTCCGGTGCAACAGTTCAACCCTTCGTCATAATTCCGAAAAATCCACCGCAACATTAGAAATTCAACATTTAACAGGTAAAGGTAACTTAATATGCAATTCAAGAATAGATCAAAGTCAGAAGTATAGACACCACGAATAACAAAAAGACCACATAACAACACGAATCATGATAGTAAAAAGGTATATAGGTGAAATGAAGAAAAAGAAGAAGCAAATAATGTCAACGCCTTCAAACCATGGTTGTATGGTTTGAAGGTGTTGACCTTATTTGCTTCTTCTTTTACTTCATTTTACCTATATACCTTTTTACTATCATGATTCATGTTATGTGGTCTTTTTGTCATTCGTGGTGTCTATACTTCTGACTTTGGCCCATTCTTGGATTGCATGTTGAGTTACCTTTACGTGTTAAATGTTGAATTGCTAATGTTGCGGTGAATTTTTCGGAATTATGACGAAGGGTTGAACTGTTGCACCAAAGTTAAGGGGGCCATTCCTGCGTACCTAATGTATTTGGAAACATTGTGAGTAGCCCTATTATTTCATTCTTTATGAATTGAGTTATATTTTCTGAAATTCAATTTTATTTTATTATGCATAGGGTCAAGCCCGAAAACTGTATATTAAATCTGAAATAATGTGATGTACAGTAGCATGTAATGTTGTTGTTTTTTTATGTTAACTAAGTCATCACTATCATGTCTTATTTTTTTCACTAGGATAAAAAAAAAGATAAGACAGAAAGAAACAGCACAACCATTTACAGAGTAGTTTATAATAAATAGTTCAAAATCAGCTTTGTTATCTTCCTCACCACTCTGACTTTATCATGAAAATTATAACAAAATTTCAGGAAAGTTCTTCACTGCTAAACATAGCAGCCCCAAAAATGCTTATAATAATGTTTTGTTTTGTTTGTCTATATTGTTTTGTTTGTCTATATTGTTTTGCTTGCCTGATCACAAGCAAACAATGAATTTATTTGTTATGTCCTTACTCAGTGAATGAAGGAATAAGAAAAAAAGGTAAGAATTACCAAAACAAATACTTCTAAGTTCCTGTGATAATTGGCAAAATAGATTTTAATCAGCACAGTCAAAATATAAATTTCATACGCAGTTAAAGAATTCTTAAAACAACCATTCTTGCTCCTCAAAAACAAAAACATTAAAGTGATAACAAATACCTTGTAGAATGCAAAATATTAAGAAGTCCCAAGATGAATGAAACCAATTTAAAAATCTACTAGGAACAACAGATTAAAAAACATATGGCATAAAAAATCATGAGTACATGCAAAAACTGCTTAAACAAGTCCCAAGATGAATGAAACCAATTTAAAAATCTACTAGGAACAACAGATTAAAAAACAAATGGCATAAAAAATCATGAGCACATGCAAAAACTGTTTAAATAAGTGAAATTCTACGTGCAAATTTAAAACGCGGTGAATATCACAAATGTAATTTCATATAGCAGAAAAAATGAAATGGACAATATAAATAGTAATGACTGATTTTAGTTCAAGTTCAGGTAAAATGTCCTCATATAACCATTAGCAATAATGAATGATGCATTCCTGCCTCACAAGTTTCAACTAAATCCTTACAATATTAATATTGCAGTTGTTCATATATAAAACAAATGAAGTATAAACATATATATAACTTAAAACACATATTAAATATAAGATAAGCACAATTATAAAGCAAAAATACCTACCATGTTCAAAGGATGTGGATAAAAAAAAAAGCATGATGCCAATCTGAGAAGTGTGAAGAATATTAATGTTAGTCTGAAGAATGATTAACCTTTGCATCCAAATTTCTTCATGCAAGATGGGTGCATCATATGTTGGAAGTGACAAAATTATATGTTTGAGTTGAAGAACATTGGGGCCATTAAACATATTGTTTGCACAAATGAGTAAATATATACACCTATGCATATTGTGAATTTTATACTTAATTTTTCTGCAACATATTAGCAACAGTATTTATCACAACACCTGTACATTTTTGCTACTAGTTGCTGTTCTTAGTTTCTTGATATCCCTCATTTCTTATTTTCCCTTTTAAATAACAGTTCCCAAATTTCCTTAATTTATCATGTAAAAAAGCTTGGAACAAAAATTAAAACTAAATAATAAGAGTGAGTACATTTTGAAGGACCGCATAAACATTTAACTTTTTAGGTAATAGAAATTGTATTTCTCTCATTAATGTCCGAATACTTTTAGCATCACTTGGCATACAGTTCAACTGTTAAATACCTAAATCTTTTCAGATATACCACTGGTAACTACAACCAGAAAATGAAACTATTAAAAAAAATTGACTTATTCTAGAAAAGAAACCTCCAGTTCATGCATGTGCAGCAAAACTGATTATACACAAAATATTTTTTTATCCAAACTTAACCAAAAGTTTCTTTTGGGTAGAACAGTAGAGACAAATTTATTTTACACAATCTTCCAAATATGATGCTACTGAGAATTTCTGCAACACTTTTAACAATAAAACTAATTTCCTACTATAATTTTGTAGTTGGCAAAAATATTTTCCATCACATAAAAGACAGTTTGTTAACTTCCACAATAATAACCATAAAATTAGCATTTTTAGAAATAGCTGCTGATACCAAAAATCAGTACAGATAAACTGTATGGTATACATTACCTTGTCGTAATATTTTCTGCAGCTAATTGGATAAGATTCCAAATGCAAACAGTTTCTCTGTTTTTATCTCTACATGGAAACAAATCTGCCTCTTTTCAGGGAAATGCATCTGATATGACATTGCCATATTTTGTTGCATGTGCCAACAAGTCTTGCTAACAACAATAACTAATTGTGTTGCATTATGTAGTATGAAGAACAATTACATCTGTTACTGCTATTACATACATAACTGTCCTTCATTCTAAATTAAAAACACAACACAGAATCTTTTAGTTTGGGCAGCAGCTACAGTGATAGCTGTTTAGTACATTTTCCCCACAAAATTTATGTAAATGAATTATCCAAAACGACTAAACATTAGCCCACAATGGTCAACACGGTCATTCCCCATCAGATCATCCATGTCATGACACCTGCCAACCCCAATTTTGCTAAAAATTGGTACACAGTATTATGTGTGCAATATATTAGTTCTCTGTAACTTTCACAGCTCTTGTCCCACAAAAACTTCAGAAAATTTGGGGTGCTTCTCATTACTGTTATCAAGAATGCACAATTTCGAGACCACTACACCAAACAATAATGGGGAAAAGCTCTAGGAGAAGATGAAATTATCGTGGATATTATACAAGAAGCAAGTGGAGAAATAGAATCTACGCTCACCCAAGTTTTCACTAGATATATAAATGAAGGGATGATTCCTGAGCATTGGAACAATGCTACAATGATCCTGCTACATAAAAAAAAGGTGACATTGAGGATATCACAAACTACAGGCCCATCAGCCTCCTATAATCATGTATAAAATCTTCACTAAGGTTCTTTCACATCACTTGAAGGTACACTGAACATAGCTCAACAGAGAGAACAAATTAGATTCAGGAGTGGCTACAGCACTACAGATCATATCCACATACTGAGAGAACTAATTGAAAAAATAAGGGAATATGAATTCCCATTAGGTATGGCTTTTATTGATTATGAGAAGGCATTTGATTCCATGAAACCATCAGAAGTTACAATGGCTTTGAAATTCTGCAGTATTGAAGATACATACATTAGTATTATTAGTAACATCTATGAAAATGCAAGTGCAAAGGTTCAGCTATTTGAGAATACAGCACCAATAAAAATTGGAAAGGGAGTGAGACGAGGTGACAGCATATCTTCCAAGCTCTGTAATGCCGTATTGCAAAATGTATTTCAATCACTGAACTGGGAAAGCAAAGGAATAGAGATTAATGGAGATCATTTAACTCACCTTCGTTTTGCTGATGACGTAGTCATTTTTGCAACTACCCCTTCAGTGCATCAGAGTATGATCCAGGAACTTGCTGACAAGAGTAAAGAAGTAGGATTAAAAATGAACTTTGACAAAAGTGATGCACAATGCTTTTACAAGAAATGAAAATTTATCGATTGATGGGGAAAAGCTGGAGATAACTGATACCTACATTTATCTTGAACAGCAGATATCAAGTGAGGGTTACATTGAAGAAGAAATTAATCGGCATATAAACTTGGAGAGTTTTTGGAAGAACCAGTACAATTTTTAAGAGCATTATGTCTTAAAAGAAAAGTGTGTAATCAATGCATCCTTCCAGTGCTTACAAATGGAGTGGAGAGGAGACATAGAAAAAAAGAAAGACATACAAAGACTGCAGACAACTCAGAGGCATGGAGAGATGCATGCTTGGTGTAACCAGAAAAAAGAAGAGGAACTCATGGATAAGGGAAATGGCAAGAGTAGAAGACATCATGATCAGAGTAAAACCCCTGAAATGGCAATGGGCTGGACATGTTACCATAAGAACGGACCACCGATGGACAACCAAAATTTTTAGACTGGATTGCAAGGGCCACGAAAAGACCCAGACGAAAATCAAATGTGAAACACATGGATGAAATTCGACAGCATGCGAGAGTGACATGGAGGAAACTGGCTCAAGACAAGCTGTTGTGGAAGAAACTCTGGGAGACCTTTATCCAGCAGTGGATTGATAATGGTTGACAATGATGATCATGATGATGATACCAAATAATAATACTAAATAAACAAACAAAAAATCCTTACTCAGCACCAAACTGGTCTAGCTACTTCATTTTTTTCTTTAAAAGGTTGGCTTGATCTATACATTTAATAATAAAAGTTATCTCGTGCATTTGCTGTCAGAACAGTACCATATTTCAGAATTCTTAATCAAAATCTAATAGAATGGGGCCATGAATGTATTACATATTGTGTTATGTCACAGATTGCCTAAAATGAAAGGGCAAATCTTCAGGGTATTTGAAATTTTGAGACTTTTTTGTTGTTGTTGTTGCTTATTGTTACATATACAAGGTGCACAATGATTCATTAGACACTGAAATGGTCTTCTGAGCTAATGAAGATATTGTGGTATAGTTAACAAAAAATGATAGAAACAGATAAACAGAGGCACCATTGATCACACAATTTACATCATTCCCTCATGTTTGAGAGAGAGGGGGTGGTCAAGTAAGACGTAAATCTCCTTTAAAATTCTTATTCAATATAAAAGTTGTGTCAAATAATATTGTATGTTAAAGTCCTTATCACATAAAGAGATTATCATGAAAAACAGAATTTAAATTTATCAAAATGTTGGGATTTCAAAGTTAACATAAATTTAGATCCCCCTAAGCTCAAAAAATTGAACAGTAACCCCAAATGATATACACAGCATTAAAGAAAAACTTCTCATTATCAATGTACAAAAGTAAAGGGTGATGTAATACAAAGTGATGCTCTGAGCAAGAAAGGAAAACCCATGGTTTCGGCAAGATGGCACACTGCCCTATAACTATACCCCAGTACAAAAATACCTTGATATTCAATACCTTAATCAAGTGTTTTCCAAAATGTGGAATGTGGAAGGGTTTCAAATGCAGGTGAGTTTATTTTAACTTTATCGTAGGTTTTTATAGCCATAGAAAACAATATTAAGGCAGAAAAAAGAAAGAAGCAGCCCCTTGAGTGGTATTGTTTTCACCCATCATGAATCTTTATATTGCTTATTCAGTATTATTTGGAAAATGAGTTATGGGGTGTTTTAGTTACTGAAGTAGGATTCACTTCCTTTGGAATTTTTTTTTTTTTTTTTGTCTTCTGCTTGTTGTTAAACAGATCACAAGTCACTTGTTCTGTTAATAAATTACCATGAAAAAATTTTCTCCAAATTCACACACTCATAACATGCATTCATCTGTTTCCTTAGTTTAACTTCCATATTTACACACACAGTGATGGAAAGTTGCAAAACCATTTTTGGAGCAGCAAAATGTATTTTTGGAGCAGATAAAATGCATTTTTGGAGCAGCAAAATGCGTTTTTGGAGCAGGTAAAATACATTTTTGGTGCAGCAAAATGCGTTTTTGGAGCAGGTGAAATACATTTTTGGAGCAACAAAATGCATTTTTGGAGCAGGTAAAATATATTTTTAGAGCAGGTAAAATACATTCTTGGAGCAGCAAAATGTGTTTTTGGAGCAGGTGAAACACATTTTTGGAGCAGGTGAAACACATTTTTGAAGCAGCAAAATGCATTTTTGGAGCAGATAAAATACATTTTTGGTGTAAGAAAACATTTTTTAGAGCAGGTAATATATTAGTAGATAGAACAAACTCGTAAGCAGAAAATGTTTTGGAAATAGATGCACCCTACTCAAATTTAAAACATCTTGCATTGAAATACACACACACATATGTAAACATTTTAGTTTTCAAATAGATCAAAAAATTCGTAACCATAGCAGGATTCTATTATTAATCATTTATTTTACAACATTTTTTTAATATTTTGCTGCTTTTCTCAATAATTAATTGCTCACTTCTATTCTTTTCTAATTTTTTAAGATAGTTAGCAATGTTTTGCTTCTTTTAATAGTATCTGTCCACTTTCTATAGCACTCATGTCTTTTTTTTTTTTTTTTTATGCCACATTCAATGTTCATCTCAGCATTGTTTATCATTTTATGAGGGAATCCAACTGCTGCAAATGGTCAGCTTCTTCCCATTTCAAATCACCTTGCGAACATTCAATTCCTTCTCGTTTTTGCTTGTTTTGCTGCATTTTTCCAGCACTAATCTGCTCTTGATATTTTTTCCAGGATTCTTTATAAGCTGTCAGAAGTTTTTTGGTTACATTAATTTTACTCACATCTCCTTTAATCTTTTGACATGATCTTTGAGCTTCTTGCTCTCCGCATGACGCTACAATAATCGCGGCCACCTTGCGACAGGCTAAATCGCAGCCACATGGCTTATAACACGTGATTCAGCAAAACTTTAGATGCTTCATAAAAAAGCCATTCTTTACTATACATACCGCGATACACTTGACGATAAGTTTTATCTGATTTCGTTCTTTTTGTTGTCATAGCTGTTTCACTGTTACGTTTCGTTTCGTTTAAATCTAAATTAACCCTTTCCACTCAAATAACTTTTCATCCATACTCACACAGAACTCGCATTTTTTTTTCTGCAGTGAAGGCCACAACTTAGTAGTGAAAGTTCAGCTTTAGCTCGCCAGCCCCGACATACGAGCTATAGAGGCATCATCAGCATGGCGGCTGACACCCGACCTATTCGGTAAAAAAGAAATGTCTCGCGAGCGTCGACATGCGAGTTATAGAGGCGTCATCGGCATGGAGGGTGCCACCCGACACGTGCTATATTCGACGAAAAAGAAATGTCTCGTTAGCCCCGACCCACGAGCTATAGAGGCGTAATGAGCACAGAGGATGACACCCGATACGCAAGTTATTCGGCAAAAACAAATGTCTCACGAGCGCCAACATGCGAGCTTATAGAGGCATCATTGGCATGGAGGGTGGGTGACACCCGAAACGCGAGATATTCGGCGAAAAAGAAATGTCTCGCAAGCTCCGACATAAGAGCTATAGAGGCGTCATAGACGTGGCGGATGACACCCAACCTATTCGGCAAAAAAGAAATTCCTGGCGTGTGCCGACACCCGAGCTATAGAAGCGTCATAGGCGTGGCTGATAACAACCAACACACGAGCTATTCGGTGAAAACGAAATTCCTTGCGAGCGCCGACGTAAGAGCCATAGAGGCGTTATTGGCATGGCGGGTGGCACCGGAGCTATTCGGTGAAAATGAAATTCTTCGTGAGCGCCGACATACAAGCCACAGAGGCGTCATCAGCATGGCGGGTGACACCCGACAGGCAGATGACATTTCTTTCTTTATCCGGTGAAAAAGAAATGTCTCGCGAGCCCCAACATGCGAGCTATATAGGGGCGTCACAGCTTGGCGAGTGACACCCGAACTATTCGGCAAAAAAAGAAATGTCTCGCGAGCACCGACGTGCGAGCTGTAGAGGCGTCATCGGCATGAAGAGTGCCACTCGACACGTGCGATATTCGGTGAAAAAGAAAAGTCTTGCAAGCCCCGACATACGAGCTATAGGGCATCATCAGCGTGGCTGCTGACACCCGGACCTATTCGGCAAAAAGAAATGTCTGACGAGCGTCGACATGTGATCTATAGAGGCGTCATCGGCATGGACGGTGCCACCCGACACGTGCGATATTCGGCGAAAAAGAAATGTCTCGCAAATCCCGACCCACGAGCTATAGAGACGTAATGAGCACGGTGGATGACACCCGACATGCAAGCTATTCCGCGAAAAAGAAATGTCTCGTGAGCGCCAACATGCGAGATATAGAGGCATGGAGGGTGACACCCGACACGAGATATTCGGCGAAAAAGAAATGTCTCGCAAGTCCCGACATACGAGCTAAAGAGGCGTCATAGACGTGGCCGATGACACCCGGCATATTCGGCAAAAAGAAATTCCTCGTGAGCGCCGACATCCGAGCTATAGAGGTGTCATACGCGTCGCGGATAACACCCGATATGCGAGTTATTTGGTGAAAACGAAATTCCACGCGAGTGCCGACATGCGAGCCATAGAGGCGTTATCGACATGGCGGGTGACCCACGACACGCAGATGACGTTTCTTTTTCTTTATACGGTGAAAAAAAAAAGTTTTGCAAGCCCCAACATGCGAGCTATAAAGGCGTCATCGGAGTGGCGGGTGAGCTATTCGGCGATTTCGAAATGACGGGTGTCACCCGACAGTTGAGTGGAAAGAGTTAAAACGTTTGCACCGAAATTTCCGCAAGCACAAAGCTACATACAATCAATGTAAAGAGTTGGCAAAACGCGCTGAGCTGAGTTCCCTCTCGACTTTTGCGCACGGTACTCACAAATAAATGGCTGTACGGGGAATCACGTGACAAACTGCGCCTCCGTTGGCGGGGGAAGTCAGAACATAGAAGGCGCATAAGGGACTATCTGTAAAGTGCGTTTTTTCGACCAAAAGACGGTAAAAAAATAAAAATTTCTTGCAGGGATCTTGCGAGTTCTTTTCCGCAGTTTTTTTGGGGTGACTTCCGTAAAACCGTTATATAGAGTGAAAATCCGTAAAATTTGGCATCTCTGAATACCTATGAATCCTTTAGAAACAGAACCATTGTATCCTGCCATGGGAGAGCCATTTTCAGTCGTCCTCTGCGTTGACGAAATAGCTAATGACTGACCTTACGCTGTATTTACGTAATTGCGCACCTCGCCCGGAATGAAATAACTGCGCTATCACAAAGAGCAGGGAACGACATATAAACAATTTCAATTGCACAGCACTCCGAAAGACCACCAAACTATCAGTAAACAATCATCAGGATTTCATAACGTAGAGATCATTTCTCCTACATACGTGTTTACAACAAAACTCCTCCTCCATAAGCAAAAACAATTTAATTTCCTACATCGCAAAAACCGTTGGGTTTTTTTGTCACTTTTGCCGAAAAAACAACGAATTAGAAGGTAGGTGAAAAACATTCCGAAATTTCGGGATTGGCGGTACGGTACGTGTTTATTTAGTGTTGTTTTCACCAAATTAGGCGTAGACCTAAAAAAAGCGTCATTTGATTCGACGTTTGAAACGGCATTTTTTTGCCATGAAAACATTTTTTCGCTCGGCAATTTTTGCTGTGTATTGCCGTTTTGGCGCAGTTGGGCGCAAATATTACATTTTTTTATAATTTGTAGCAGTTTGGCGCAAGATAATGAAATTGGCGCAGATTGGCGCAAACTTTCCATCACTGCACACATCCACACATACAGGGTAGCTCAAAATTCATTTAAATTTCAAAACTTTATAACAAAAGAACAAATGTGTGTGTTACAGTGTGGTTTAAATAACCCTACAAACCAGAAATCCAAGGATATCAGATCTAGAGGCCAAGGTGACAACGGGATGCTATAGTGCCTGCTGATTAGTCTTTCTGCACCAAATGTGGTGACAAGAAAATTATTTACTAGATATGCAAGGTGAGCTGCTACACCATCCTGTAAAAATATGCCTGAATGCAGCAGATTTTGTTTTTGCAAGCATGGCATTACATTTTCATGCAGCAGTTTTAAGTAGCATTTGGCATTTACTGAGCAAGTCTTCTAGCTTCTTCTGGGACATGGTTCCTCTAGGAAAAAAATTGCCCAAGAATGACATACATTGAATCCACACCACACCATAACTCATGGTGAATGAAGTGATTCCTTTGCGTACACATGTGGATTATCCTGTGCCCATATTTGGCAATTATGCATATTGACAAACCCGAAAAAATGAACTTCATCTGTCCGCAACACATTTAACAACCACTGGGGATCCTGACTGATTTTTGCCAGAGCTCATTTGGCAAATTCCGACAACTGTGTGATATCTGATGGTAACAACTGATGTAAAGTTTGCAGTTTGTAAGCAGGGGTCGTGCTGCTGATCGCATTTTTTGCAATTTGCGAAAAAAAAATCGATTTGGTGAAGGATAAAAAGTTTTGGCGAAAACATTGGCGACTACTTTTTTTTAACGACGTCCACGCAAAAACAATCTTTAATTTTTATTCGATTTAGTATTTGAAAAATAAAATTCAAATGTTAGTTACTTTTTTCTTTGTTTACATTGTGCGTGAGGCGGAAACTGATTACATGAAAGGAGTGATGTCATTGCTGATATATAAGACCCTCCAAATCCTATGCTTCTGACTGTCCACTCTCGGGCAAGGAGGATCTTGGTTCTAAACGTCCCAATGTCAAATGTTGCTTCGGCAATGCCAAGGGTATTTAAAAAATTAATATAGCATTTTTTAAATGTGATTATATTTGTGGATTTCTTATGTTTTGATGTGAACCATTAAGCAATATTGCACAACATATATGAAAATAGTTATTAGATGAAAGTTCCATAAAAAGAGTGCAGTATTTTAAAAAACATCTGTGTTTTTGTTTTGTTTTTACTTTTTTTTCTTTTTTTTTTTTTACCTTTTTTTGAACTAAGCCACAGAATAAATGCAATATCCAATTATTCAATTAATTTGAAATTTATCCTGTCAATAATTCCTTGCTTAGAAATTTTATAGATAGTAATAAATTCAAAATTGAAAATAAATGTTGATATTTCTTTCTATTAGGATTCAGGATTTATAACAATACTTTGCTGCTTAATTGTAAAGAATCTATAATCTATTGTTTTTGTACTGTTATAACACTTTGTTTTTTGGTTTCCATATTTCCAATGGACAGTGAAAAAAGCATTGGCAACTTCTGATTACATTTGGTGAATAAAAATTGAATTTCATGGATGGGTATTGGTGAAAACTAAAAAAGGCAGAGTAACCACTGGTAAGAGTACAACAGATTAAACACACTATGACGGATACAATTTATCAATGATCTCGGTATGCCCAAAATGTATTGCCATTTCACACGCACTATTTGATTCACTTGTCATTTGAGGTGCTAGTTCGTCCATCTGGAATGACACAGCATTTGAACAAGACTCCCTTAATTAACCCTGTTCTATCGTGTAGGGGACGATCCAGCAAACTTAAAATTTCCTCAAATTGTCTCACCAGACAATGCAAGCTGCCATAGGTGATAGATAGGACCTCAGCTCTTCTTCAGTCCTCTCTACGTTCAGAACTTTTGCAAAACTTCTGTTATCAATTCCACTTAAATAATAATAAAAAAAAAGTCACTGACATGGCTTTATACAGCAAAGTTAGCATCATGGAAACACTCCTCTTAAACACCGTTTTCAATAACTACAGGGATGAAGGCGATTCACAGATGATTAATAGCTGCAATTCATCACTTAGCACTTTTAAAGGTCATAGTTACATATCTTTCACGGCTTGCATATAAGCAAAATGCCCCGCCCCTCTCGTAGCATTTTCGAACTAAAAGTTTTTTAGTATCTGAAACAATCATTTGATGTTTCTGAATATTTCTGTTTCACACATTATGTTCTGTGAAAGTTCAACCGGCTGATACATACCTCTGACTGTAAAAATTATTTATGTGTCAATTGAACATTATAGTTAAAATCCATATTAAGCATATTAATGCTTACCACTTGAGAACTGCCCTGCTTTCCTTTGTTGTCAGTAGTAGCCACGGTTCTTCCGGTTCATTGTCCTTATCAAAACAAGGTTAGGCTTATCGTGGCTAGGTCTGTTGCACAAGAATACCGGTACATGCTTAGTTCCGTCGTCTTTCGTGAAAACGTTTAGATGAACATTAGGGTGATAGATATTTGAAGGTGGTGAAAGATATATGGAATTTGTACACTGTTGAATGGGTGCAAACGAAATGGAATGACTTGAACACAAAGGATAGCGAACGGGCTTTGAATTTAACATTAAAAGAATGCTTACAGAAGTTAAAAAAAAAAAAAAACTTATGGAAGTTAAAAACCTGTATTGAAAGATGATGAAATAAAATAGAATGAAGTCGTCACAATAAAATTCATGCGAAAGAATAAAAGATTGATACCACACCGTCGTCGTCCTATCGCACCGTCGACATTCCCAGCGCCTTTCGGCACACATATATCGTGGTCATTCTCAAGGTTGTTGACTCTGCAATGAACTCCAAGGTCTGTCCCATCATTTCACTATAGCCAACCTTACTTCGTCAGTTATCATTTGTGTCACGTATATTGGAGGTCCCACCATTTGGTGTTCGTCTAGTTCTTAATCTATGTTGGCAAAATTTTGATTGCTTAGCATGGATGGATTGATGTTTTTCATGCTCGATTACATTCTTCCATGCACTGGATAATTCGACGGGAGTATTTGAATTGCAATTATTCTCCTTGGTCTTTACAATTAATACAGCCTCGGCTGTGAGGATCTTTCTATGGGTGTTATGAGATGTTAACAGTTTTATGTTGTCCCAGTCGGGGACAGCATTATTATCTTGGCAATATTGAATGAGCGATGTTCGTGTTTTGTTTTTTGTCCAGTTACCAAGATGTTCCCTCAATCGAGATTTTATACTTCGTTTTGTGCTACCAATGTATATTAATTTGTTGTGTGAGGAATCATTGTTGTTGAATATTGGAATTTGATACACACCAACTTTATTTAGTATACTGATATTGTCAGTATTTCTCCGAAGTGTTCTGCTGTTATCAATGACTGTATCAGCAATAAGTAGATTAGCCTTACTACATTCCTTTTTAATAATTCCAGATATTGGTGGACAATAAGGAAGTTTTCCACAAAATTTTTTTGGTCACTAATTGGCTGGTTTGGTTTCTTTCTGTCATTAATGGACTGATGGTATATGTGGTCAATTATATTGCTATTATATCCGTAATTTATGGCGAGGTCTCTAATCCATTTAATTTCTTTATTTGTTGCTTGCTGGTTAGATGACATTGTGATGCCTTTTCTAATGAAATATCTAAAGGCTGCCATCTTATATTTCCACGGATGATTGGATTGAAATGGTATAATGTTAGGCACATATGAAGGCTTACAATAAACCTGATATTCAATTTGTCTATTGTTGTTGATTAGCAAAATGTTGAGGAACGGTAATTGGCTGTTATTTTTCCATTCAGTTGTCAATTTAATAGTTGGATAAAAACTTGAGTATGATGTTGTGAAATCTTCAAGTTCTTGTTTGGTATGGCTCCAAAAGACAAAGATATCGTCAACATTTCGAATGAATAGGTCGGGTTTTTTGATATCACAGTAGTTCCTATTGAGAAGTTTATGCTCGATGTCTTGTAAAATTACCTCCGCAAAAAGGCCGGAGAGAGGTGATCCCATATAGGCACCTGACAGTTGCTTATAGATGGTTTTATTGAAGAAAAAGAAATTATTATCATTAATAAAATTCAGTGCAGAAATGATACTGGTTATTTCGGACTGTGGCAAGTTACGTAATAGCAATTTTTCTTCAATCAATTGAATGGCAATTTTCATAGGTGTATTGGGAAACAACGATACAATATTGAGACTAACCATTTTGAATTCAGCATTTCCTTTACATTCCTTGATAGCGTTGATAACTTCTACTAAGTGTTTTTTTGTTTTGTTTTCAACTTCTGTAAGCGTTCTTTTAATGTTAAATTTGAAGCCCGTTTGCTATAATTTGTGTTCAAGTTATTCCATTTCATTTGCGCCCATTCAACAGTGTACAAATTCCATATATCTTTCACCACCTTCAAATATCTATCACCATAATGTTTCATTAAAACGTTTTCACGAAAGACGATGGAACTAAGCATGTACCGGTATTCTTGTGCAACAGACCTAGCCACGATAAGCCTAACACCTTGTTTTGATAAGGACGATGAACTGGAAGAACCGTGGCTACTACTGACAACAAAGGAAAGCAGGGCAGTTCTCAAGTGGTAAGCATTAATACGCTTAATATGTATTTTAACTATAATGGTCAATTGACACACAAATAATTTTCACTGTCGGATGTACGCATCAGCCGGTCGAACTTTCACAGAGCATAACGTGTGAAACAGAAATATTCAGAAACATCAAATGATTGTTTCAGATACTATATATGATCCACGTATAATGGCACTATTCGGTTAATACCATAATGTGCAACTAGAATAAAAGTTTTTCTGTTGTCAAAATAGTTTGCCCTACTAGCGCATGCTTTACACGCAAATCCCACTGTAATATATACATTTGTTCTCTTGTTATAAAGTTTTGAAGTTTAAATGGACATTTGTGCCACCCGATACATATTTAGCTTGCCAAAGAGCAGCATAAATATGACATTTTTTTACCTTGCATTTTTTTAACACACACCAGTTATATCTGTTCTCTTGAAAAGTCACATGCTGAAACCCATTGTTATACACGACTTTCTGACCTTGAGAAAACAGAAATATTTTTATCGAGGCTACAAGGTGTGCTCTCTTTGAAAGCACAGGTTGGCAGTGACTGACTGCTGAGGGAAATTACAGTGATACTGGGAAAATCTTTCAATCAGGGGTTTAGAAAAGCATTTCTGCAGAGAGACTGTTACGTAACACTGGGGGTAGGAGGATTAAAAGAGGTTACATTTACATGATAAAAATAAATGCAACCACAGTTCTGTAACACTACATATCTGGCATTCTCTAATTTGGCTACTCGATGTGTTGTTGAAATGAATTGAAAGTAAGGTTTAGATTCGGTCACCCTTTTCTCACTGGGAAACATACACAATAGCAAAAACAAAGGAGGGTAAGGCCAGCTCTTGATAGGGTAGTTTAAGACAGGTGGAAATTATCAGAAAGAAAAAATATTTAGGGTTAGGTGATTAAAAATACTAAGTAAAACCCACCTCCACTACCAATCCTTCCCAGAAAGTACAAACCAAAGCTATCTACTAGCAAGGCAGAGAAGAGGCTGTAAGACAAACATGGACACCAACACTAAACAAGCCTTACAAGAAGGTCAAGACAAAATTAACTGCAACAAGCAAAGCAACTGGACAAATTAACCAAACAACTCAAATATAAGCAAGCGAAGAGCTAAGTTGTGCTAAGTGAGAACCAATGTAAAGGACAGGAACACTACAGGCAATTTATAACTGTCTTTCAAGGCCCTTTATATAGGAATGCTGGATAAAAATGTGATGTTTTAAGTGTAAAAATGAAAATTATGAGGAAAATGCAAGTCCTAGTGAAAATTATAATAAAAAAGTTGCAGTGCTATACCTGCACCAGACAACTGTGATGACAAGATTAGTAAACAATGTGAACGATCTCTAAGCCCACTGATAGTATCAGCCATGAAGAAAAGAATAGTCTTCAAATATTACGGTGATAATTTTAAACTGGGATTTCTGTGGACTAGCAATGAGGTCAAGCCTAATGTACAATGTGTAATTAATTAAAAGGAACCGTACACCAACTATACTCAAAATAGTTAGTGATCATAATTTCTTGGCCTAAAATAGAAAATTGAAGTTTCCAAGCTTTCGCACATCAACCAGATGGCTTTTTCAAGAAAAGTAGACAGATTTCCAAGGTCTGCGAAACCTTGGAAATCATGACCAGTAGCAAGGCTTGCAATGATAGCGTCTCTCTTGAGTTGCCACGCATTTGGAATCATTTCTTCAATTCTTCAAATAATGCTGCGTTTCTACCACAGTACCGTGTGCCCAACCAACATGCCCTTGTTTCTCCGAATGACTGATCACATTTGCACCTATTTATTTATTGTGTAGTCAAGCCACCACATTGGAATTGTTGAAATGTTCTATTATCCAGTTTGCAGTTAGCTGTCTACTTTCCTTGAAAAAAGCTATCTGGTTGATGTGCGAAAGCTTGGAAACTTTGATTTTCTATTTTACACCAAGAAATTCAGATCACTAGTATAGTTATACTATTTTGAGTACAATGTGTAATCTGTTATGAGACTATCACAAATGAAAATATCAAACTCTTCAATCTCAAACACTGTTTTGACAAGAAACAAAGTTTACAAGGGAAAACCAGAATTCTTCGAAAATAGATACAAAGATCTCTAAAAGTCCAGAAAACAATGCACAGTGTTCACGAAGTGGCAGCTTTATACACTGAAGAGCAATTGAATTAGAGAGAGCTGGCGTTATGCAAATGTGGCACTGTGGGCGGCCCTGTAAACAGAAACGACATGACGTATGCAGCGATCCGACAATATAAGGAGTGATGCAACGGGAATCAGTAAGAGTCGGACGCAGTATGGGTAAGACAAAGGATCTAAGCGCATTTGATCATATGGGCAAATTGTCGGGGGCCCGACAAATGGGTCACTCCATTTCGGAAGTCGTACAGGCACTGGGATTTTCACGAGCCACTATGTCACGGGTGCACCGTGAGTACATCGAATCCGGTAAAACCATCCCTGCAAGGGCCAACTGCCATGGACAATAGTCTGTGGATGAGCGGGGTCATCGTTAGCTAGCTCACATTGTAACAGCAGATAGATGGGCCACAGTGCAAGAAATCACTCGGCAATTTAACGCTGGTGCACAAAAATGTGTAAACAGCCACACTATCCAGAACCATCTCCTCGCTATAGGGTACAGAAGCCATCGTCCCACGAGGGTACCGCTGCTGACCGCAAATCACAGGATGCAAAGATTAGCATGGGCACGGGAACATCGCCGCTAGATTCTAGACATGTGGAAAAATTTTGCTTGGACTGATGAGTCAAGATTCACGTTGGTGCATGCGGATGGCAGGATACGAGTACGGCGCAAACCACATGAAGTGATGGATCCTTCTTGCCAGCAGGGTACTCTTCAAGCTGGTGAGGGAAGCATTCTCATCTGGGGACTGTTTATGTGGACTGAAATGCGAACCCTGGTACGCGTGACATCGTCCCTCACAGGTCAACGTTACTGGGATATCCTGGACGGCCATTTGCTCCCGTTGTATGTCTTCAACATCCCACTGGGGACCTCGTCCTGCAACAAGACAATGCACCGTGCCAGTGTTCCCGAATTGTATCCGAATGGTTGGATGAACACTCCACCGACGTGACCTCGCTTCCTTGGCCAGCTAGGTCACCTCTGGGATGCCGAGAGGGATGTTCAAGGCTCTGACCACCCCCTCCCTCCATCAAATCTTCATGAACTGTGGGAGCTTGTTCAGGGGTCGTGGATCCGTATGGCTTCCCAACGCTTCCGGTGTCTTGTCGAGTCCATGCTGAGACGAATGGCCGCCGTCATCAGGGGGAAAGGTGGTGCTACACGTTACTAGACAGGTATCTCAAATTCAATTGCTCTTCAGTGTATGTATACGGTGTTGTATCAATGACCAATGTGAGTTGCTGAAGTGATTGGTGAGACATTGCTAAAACCTGTGGCTAACATAATAGCCCAAGTGATCATTGGAGACAATACAAGCAAAGCAATAGAGTTTCCCTCTCAAATTACACTGGGGAACACAACTAATTAATTAAAAGGAACTGTACACCAACTATACTCAAAATAGTATAACTATACTAGTGATCCGAATTTCTTGGCGTAAAATAGAAAATCAAAGTTTCCAAGCATTAGCTGAGAATTTTTTTTTTTTTTTTTTTTTGTGCCTAAGATGTTAAGACCCTTTTAGGGGTATTTTGGGGTCACAGATTCAAAAAATGGCATTAGTTTTTGTCCATCAGATCTGCTCCTCAAGATATGACACATGCAGAGAAATCCCAAAATGCCTAGAACACTAGTTTCATCATTGAGGCATGCAACACACAAGTTTCATCATTGAGGCATGCTGCTGGACCTGCGTTTCTGTGATTTCCTGTGATGTACTGTTCTCGGACATTTGCGATGGATGCTCCAATAATAGTCCGCCATCATATAAGTATGCGTATCCCATTGCCCACAGTACCGTTCTTCCATTGCCCTTATTTCCTGGTGAAATTGCTCCCCTTGTTCATTGCTGATATCACCAAGACAATGCAGAATCAATCCAAATGACTGTGGAGGTAATGAAATTTGATGCTCATGTTACAACCAAGTGTACAAAACGCAGTGGGCATATTCTCCACAAGTTCACAGTTGTTAGTGGCCTTATGGTTCCCAAGGAAATTCTGTACAACCATACAAAATGACAACCATGTGCATGCCTCAATATTGTCCACTGAGTCTTGGAAACACTGGACTTTCACGAGTTCCTGGATTTATGGTCCATCGAATATATCTGCTTTTATTTTCTCCATGCTCAACGCTGGAAATTTTCCACATATGTAGCCGAAACACATTCCATCTCTCTTAAGTGCCTTTACAAATTGTTTCATCAAACCAAGTTTGATGTGCAATGGTGGCAATATGATCTTTTCTCTATCCACTAAAGTTTCTGTGATGATATTTTTCTTTCCAGCTACCATGTTTCTCTCACAGGCCACTGTCTTCTCACCCACTGTTGATCTTTAGCTGTAATGTCCCACAGACATACAAAGCACAGGTACTTGGTATACCCGGCCTGCTGCCCTAGGAGTAAATTCACCATCTTCAAATCCACACAGATGACCCATTGGTGATCACGGTATGCTATCTTCTCTAGGACTATGGCTGTTGTTGCCTGATTTTCCCGCATACCAACTGAGTGACCGATTGGGATTGATCTGTATCTGTTCCCGTTATGTAGAAGTACACATTTGAGGTTGTGTTTGGAGCTATCTATGAATAACCGCCATTCACTGGGTGTGTATTCCCGTACGCCCAATTTCATCCGCAATCCTGGCACATTGCTGCAGAAAACAAATTTAATTTCTTTTGTGAAGAATGGCAGAAACTCTTTTTTTCTGTTGTGATGCACTGTGATTTTTGTTCCCAGTAACAGAACATTTTTTTTGCTGCCAGCCTGGAAGCTAACAATTCAGCTGCCTTCTTTGGAAGACTTAGATCCCTTATGAGGTCATTCAATTCCATTTGACTGAAACCTGGTTCAGCTGATGAAGGTCCTTGGAAATCACTATCATGTTGCTCAGCATAGCTTTCTTTCTCACCAGCCGAGTCATTCGACTCTTCGGAGAGCTCTGTAAGGCTGCTATACGTTGGGACAGTTATCTCTTCTAAATGTGGAACAGGGCATCTAGCGGAGGCTAGATCAGGATACATCCACTTACTCCGGTTCTTCCCATTGATGCCCTTTATATTCTACCAGACAAAAGTAGCAGTCATCACTGTGGTTGCTCTGATTGTGCCATACCGTTGGTAAACCAAATTTCATGCACTTCCTTTTCCCATTCGACCACTGTTGCAGGTGCTCTGTACACGTTTTACACATGACATGCAGTGCTAGACTTATCTTGGTCCCCTAGTTTTACTGTGAACAGGGCCGTTGCCAGCAGGGGGCTGGAGGGGCTCAGCCCTCCCTGGAAGATGGACATTGTTGTAAATTTCCTGAATTTTTATTTTTGGTGGTTTATAAAAATTATCCTTGTGTTTCATTATAAGCATGAATGCCTTATTTGTGTATTGAACTTTAAAAAAAATGAAATTAAAATGGTACAGTACGAAATATGAATTACTAAAAAAACTTCTAAAAAAATTCTCGGGGAAATCTATAGAAACAGTGTTGTGCCAATGATTCTGAACCACACTAGCAGAGCGGTGGATTTACAGGAACGCCAACAAAGCTCAGGCACAGGGCCTCACGATGCAATGCTTTGGGGCCCCAAGTAATATTTTTTTTCATTCTATAAAGAAAGAAAAGTTACAGAGTGAGAGGTAAATTCACTGTTCTGCGTTTTGGAAGCATGATTCCACTCAAAGTATGGCATCACAAGCCCACCGACTTTACCTTAAAATTTATTTTTCCTCATTAAGTCCGCTTAAGGAAGCAATCGTAAGATTTGCTGTAGGAGTAAAATGGCATTCAGAAAGCTGGTTTTGTGAGGCACGCTAATTGATGCTATTCATGCTCAGCCTCTTTAGGGGAACTGTCCGTGTGGTGGAATCTGATGATATATGACAGCAGATCTGACACCGCATTTAGCATAAATGGCAGTTTGAGCAGTGCCATATACTAACCAGATGAAACTTGTTAAATGTGTTTCAGTTACTACCCCCAGAAAAGTTCTAACCTCTCTTGCTTAACAAAGGCTTTCCTACTTCTAATTTCCGCTGTCTCTTTCCTGCTAAATGCTCTAGGCAGGTAGCAGACAGTACTTGCATGGTTTTTATCACCACAGAGCTCCGATCTAGAAGACAATTCTCTTCAAAAATCAACCCCTTTCCAAATCGCTGTTCGTCAGCAAACCACAATCTACATCACAATGGAAATGTGCAGGTGGTAGAAACGTCTACCATGTTTTATTTTTATTTTAGAGGGGTGACAGACATCCACTTTCCTTGTGACCCAGCTCATCATCTCACCTCTTGGGAGTATTGCCTTGGAGCTATGCAAAATCAGCGCCATTCATGAAGGAGGAGTCACCGATGACAATACTGGAGTAAAGTGTTTAAGAGAATTGCAAGCACAGGTCAAAACTTGTGGTCTGCGTTCAAGAGAACATGATGAGTCAGAATCATCCAATCGAAAGGTAATTCTTTAACCTGCCTTGAATATCTCAATAAATTTGACAATTTCTTAAATTCTAATAATTAATGACTTCATTGCTTCCTCTAATTACTTCAGTATTATAAATATTGAATAGGAATTATAGAGGATAAATTTTTAAGGTACTTTACCTCTCAAATTTTTGATCTAGTGCCTAGATCGAACTTAAAAATTCATCCTCTAGAATTTCTTAAAAGTGCATTTGAAAAATGATCAGTATTGTGGCTCAGGGAATACTAAGATTTTAACGCACCAAGTCTATGATTATTTCATCACTTTATTAGCAGAGTTATTCAGACCAGTTATGTGATAAAGTAAAGGATGCTAAATACTACTGAATAATAGCTGAGTCAACACCAAAAGTGAGTGTTATAGACAATTAACATTAATTTTAAGACATGTGACTGATAACAGTGAAGATGTGGAACAATTTACTCATACTTGTTTCATCTGATTAAAATTGCGCACCTCTGAATATTTAGAGACAACTGTTTGGAAAATCATTTCAAATGTAGTATAGCGCATAAAAAATTGTCGTGGACAGAGCTTTGATAATGCTGCTAATATGGCGAGAAAATATTCAGGTCTGCAGACCAGCTTGAAAACGCAAGCCCCTTTGCTTTATTTGTACCGTGCTCTAGTCATTCGTTAAACTTGTTCTGTAACCCTGCGGTTGAATTATGTATAAAAGTAACACATTTCTTTGACTTTGTTCAAAACCTGTATGCCTTTTTTTTTTTTTTTTTTTTTTTTTTTCCGGTTCCCACACTTTGGTGGAATGTGCCACAAACTTGCTTACAGGAAACGAATAAACATTTCACCATGAAGAGACTCTGAGAACAGATGGTCTGCACGTGCAGATGCTGTTTTTTTACTAAAAATTGGTTTGACAATATAAAACAAACAAAAAAAGCATTACTACACAGCTTTATCAATAACAATGAATATAGCAATCCTGTTTACAATATGCTGTGATAGTAGAATGTTTGCCATTGATAAAATGTTATACGAATCAATTTACTCCCAATGACTTTAAAGCAGTGGTCGAAAATCTGTAGTCGCCTTCACCGGAAATCCTCCTCTTAGGCTATAACAAGACGCCCGTCCCAAAGTTTGGTCCACTGGCTCCAGGGAAGGAAAAGAGCCAGCTTCATAAGGCAATTGCATCGCCCATGTCTCGCTTGGGGCTCGAACTCAAACCTAGTCGAATGAGCAGGCAGACACCCGCGCTTCGTGTCACTCATCCATCGGGGAACTTTCTCACAGGTAAACAGAGCTGAAAACTTATCACGTATTCCAGTAATAGGAAATGCATTTTATGGCTAAAATTTTCAATTTTAACTGCTCACTGTTCCGGTATTGTTTCAGGTCATTCTATAAAATTGGTGGAGCCACACATTAATAAAAACGCTGAGGCGAACATCCTATTCCGGTTCTGCAGTTTTAATGGAAATATAATCAGCAGTCTCTTCTTCATAAGATTCCAAAGTATTGAATTTCATGTGAACAGGTGTCATAGATTTTGAATTACATCAAAAATTGAAGATGAATACCATCGGAAGCGCCAACTTACAGTTTCAACCAGTATCTAACAAGCCTGTGAATTTCTGATCAGCCTTCTCAGCACTAAATTTCATGTCGACAGATGTCATAAATTTTGAGTTACATCTTTAAGTTAATCAAAAAACTTCTACGAGAAACAACTACATCCGTTTCCCAATTTCTACGAAAATCTAACCAGCACATTAGGGTATCACATTACTTCCAAATATTAAATGATGTGCCATTAGTTGCAATAAGGTTTTAGTTAGGTGGAAAATAGTCAAATAATGTTCTGGGGACCCCAAAAGGACTTTTATTGGAATCTCAAAGTCGATTTTTTTTTTTTTTTTTTTTTTTGCGGTCACAATAATGTATGAAACAGTAAAATCGGAGGAGGGGGGGGCAATATTTGTGGAAACATAAAATGTTGTTTCTCAAGGTTGGCGGGGAAAGGGAGGCGGGGCAAAACATAATGTGCACAGGACCCCACCAGAAGCTCTATGGAAGAACATTTGCCCCTCGACAAGAAAGGTAAAAAAAAAAAAGCAGAAGCGGAAGCGTAGTTCCACAAAAGAGTATAACTCTATTCGTAACTTGATAAGTGATTATGAGAAGCAAAGCTGCTGTTAAGAAACCCTTCTATGTAGTTAATTGCCTGCAAAGTAGTAATGTCGAGGGAAGGAGATGTGCGTGGAAGCTAAATACGCATCCCTCTAGGTGTTGGACAATAGTGCTGGTACAAATGAAAGGAAATCTGAGAGAGAGAGAGAGAGAGAGAGAGAGAGAGAATTTGACTCTGCTCGTCGTGACCGCAACCACGATGTTCCTCATGACAGTTTGTACAGGCCATACAGCATCGTGAGATTAAAGAGACGCACACCATTTGTCTACGTGCATAAATGACACCTTGGTGAAGACGATTACGGATAGTTTGAGTTGACAACTTGCGTCCTGTTGACAGGAGAAGCTCCAGCTGGAGATAAGCAGCATTTTGCCACCTGTTCTGATGAGTTGTTAACAATAGGTAACGGTCATCCCTTGCTATAGATGTTCGTGGACGGGGTGTCTGACCGGTTTCCAGCCTGCCAATAGCTCTCCACGCCATTGATTCCGGTAAATCATGCTCGAGAAACATTGTTTGAACAGAAGACCTCAAGAAATCAAATGTCAAGACAAATGCGACAGAATAAAAGATCTCCCAGAAAACCTTCGTTTTTATCTCAATCTGTGATTTATGCATTCTGACTTTACATGCGCTAATTTGCATAAGGATACGCATGATTCAGCTGTCTACGCCACACTCACGTTTTCCACGTTTCGGCAAGATATCACACGATTTGCTTGCATAATGTCGCCATAGTCACATGCTTCCCTAATTATTTTGAGCAGTACAGTTTCTCCAACAATAAGGAACCTGTAACTCAACCACAATCAACTAAATTCAGAGAATATGATATTTTTTTCTATATACACTCTTTGCTAAAAAACAAAAAAACACTTAGAAGTTGGGAGACATTCAATTGAGATGTAAATTGGTATGTGCAATGTATGTACATGTATAGGAAAAAAATTATTACAATTCCAGAGCAGTTGGGCCATTTATTCCAATAAAACAGCTGCACGAGTAGAACAAGTCAGTACATTGTAGCTCCACCTCTGGCTCAGATACAAGCGGTTACTCGGCCTGGCATATACGCATACAGTTCACAGATACTGTCCTGAGGTATAACATGCCAGATGGTGTCGGAATTGCGAGTCAGTTCGCCAACATTCCAGGATGGTCATAGGTGACGTCTCAAACATGTCTAATCGGTGAAAGGCTGGACGATCGGGCTGGCCGTGGAAGAATGACGACATTACTGGGGCATACCGGGAGAGCTGTGCCGTGTGTGACCGGGCATTAATCTGTTAAAAAATTGCTAAGTGATGCTGCGATAGAAAAGGCAGCACAACAATTCGTAGAATGTTGTCGACGTACCGTTGAGCCGTGAGAGTGGTACGGAGGGCTACCAAGGGTGTCCGACTATTGTAGGAAACGGCTCCCCAGACTGTCACTCGCAGTGTAGGAGTCGCGTGCCATTCCACGGTAAAAGCAGAATTCATGCGCTGGGAGGCACGTATGTGCTGATCGCCGCCAAGTGCAAACCATGGCTCATCAATGAAAACAACACGATGCCACTGGACACTACTATCCCGCATTAATCGGGCACAACATCACTCCAACCTGTGCCAGCGATGCTCGCCTGCCAGTGGTAGATGGCCATCTGGGTCCTACCTACAGCCCTGACTGTGAAGTAGGGAAAATAAGCACTTTTCACGAAGTTCATCACAGCTTATCCCTGTTGAGTGAACATGTACTCTCCGCAAATGTAATAAAAAACATTCGGATGATTGCCACATTTTCTTCGTGACGAATCCACGTCAATGCCTGAAACAGAAATAAAACACGTCTGAACATGCAACGTGCACACGCAAACAAGGACAGCAACAGAAAATTCAGCGGTATGTATATAAACAGGTAACAAATGCTGGCGAGAAAATAAAGTAATACTAGGTAATAACACCAACAATATCTCGAAAACTAGAGCTGCTGGAGCAAAAAGGATACCATTTCCGGAATCAGTGGCACAAAAATCCCCGGAATCAGGTTGAAAATTCTACGCACCACGAAAATAAATTTTTTACAGGTAACAAATGCTGATGGGAAAATAACGTAATACTCGGTAATAACACCAACAAAATCTCTAAAACTAGAGCTGCTAGATCGAAAAGGATGCCATTTCCGGAATCAGTGGAACAAAAATACCCAGAATAAGGTCGAAAATTCCAGGCACCATGAAAAAAATTTTGTTTCACAGTGTTATTAATTATGGTTCATCACAGAATCAGATATGGACCATTTCCATCTCAATTCAGGCAGGCATGACCAACATGTGTCAGTTGACCACCTCCAATTTCTTTGAAAAAATTATGGTAGCTATTCCTAATAGAGGTATAAAGTACTGCAAAGGGATTTTTCATAAAAAAAAATTTTTGGTCAAGCCACCATTTTGAAAATAGACAAAAAATACACTTGTGACGAAAATCATGTGAAACGCCAAATTTTTAAGTGCACACTGCTCCTGAACTATAACAGGTAAAGACTCTATCTTTTTTTTATTTTGAAGCTATTCAATTAGCCTTTCTTCAAATTCACAGAAATTGGTCAAACGAATGATGCCAGATGGCAAAAAAAAATTATATTTATTACAAAAAAATTTAATTTTCCACAAATTTAGGATTATTTTTTTAAGAAAAAGACTTATCAGGTGGGTAAGTGTGCCAATCTGCGCCCCTACTAGGGTTGTCTTAGCAGTAATTTTATTTTTATCCTGTGATGCTTGTAACTCATAAACTTAATTTTTAAAATATCAAAATTTCAAAATTAATTTTTAAAATATCAAAATTTCAAAAAATCAACATTTTTGAATTGCAATATCTCAAAAACCCCATTTTTTTTTAATTCTGAAATTTTGTACAAACAATATCCTAATGGTAGGTAGTTTACTGGGGGAGTCAAGTTACTGGATTTTTGCCTTGAAATTTTCTTACATATTTTTGAAAATGACACATTTTTTTCAATTTCTTTTTTTTTCCCCAATTTTTGAAAAATGGCACTTTTTTTTTAAATTTTTGAATTCAGTAAAAAAATGAAAAAATGAGAACTGTAAACATTATTTAGTAAATTTTTAATAGCAGGAGAACACAATTCCCGGCAGGGCTCGCACTAAGCATTCACAACAGTGAAAATGGTGGTGAATAATTTTATGAAACTTGGGCAATTTTTGACTCATGGGTAAACTGCAATTTGTGGTAATATTTGGGCTAAACTGCAGCTGATATGATTCCAAAGTTTGATTTTCCAAAGCTGTGGCACTGAAAATGGTACTGCCTGGGGCAATTTTTATCAAGTACTGTGAAACACCTATTAAGGCTGCTTGAGTCATTGGGGGAGTCAATAAAAATAAGAGCTACTGAAGGTGGGGGATATTGAGAGGGGAGAAACTCTTCTGTAATTTATAATAAGCGGATCCAGAGAAATGTGATAGCAGAGGTTAAACAGTCTGCAGCACATAGTCCAGTGTTGGTGTTGCACTTTGACTTTGCTCAAAACTGATCTGTAATTCTACCTGATGAAGTGCAAAGTTACTACTGGCAAACAATGTCCAGATCTCGCTCTTTACATGCATTGCATACTTTCCAAATGAGACTAAGTCTTTTGTGGTAGCATGCAATGATATAAGCCATGACACAGCACATGTTCTGTGTGCTATTCTGCTCATAAAAAGTAAACTTGCTAAGACTTGTCCTTTGGAAGAATTTAAAACAATTGTTTACATCTCAGATGGAGAGGCGGGCACTTCAAAAACAAATATAAGTTCTATGAATTTATGAAGGGGGACCCAAATATAACAAGGAAGTGGATCTTTTCAGCCACAGGCCAATGCAAGAGTGCATGTGGTGTGGGTGGCCTGTGCAAACATTTTGCTACTAAATTCAACTTACAGAAAGAAGCTTCACAAGCTATAAGAGATGCACCTTCATTTGTTGAGCAACTGTCTCCCCCTTGATCCCAAAGACTAAACTTCTACTTCTCACAAATTGTGAAGTTCAATCCTGTCAAACCAGCAAAGTAGAAGAGTGGGATACAGTAAAATCTGTTGTTGGAATACAGTCACGGCATTCTTGGTTAGTACGAGGAAATAAACCATCAATGGCCACCCACATAAAGCAGTGCAATTTTTAAGCCAACAAAAATAGAACCCATTTTCTGTGAATGATTTTCAAATAGGAGAATTCATAGGATGTGTTTATGATGATAACCGGTGGATGGATGGGATTGATTACTGGGAAGCCCGAGCTATGTCAGGACTCTTGAAAGAGGCCTTTTCTTAGGCTTACCATACTGTTACAAACTTTAAGTTACTCTGTAAACTAATTTACTCAATGATTCTATTGTAACAGTTAAACAAATAAAAAAAAAGATTACAAACATATCTAAAGAATTCGAGGATATAACAGTATCTTTCATGCACCCTCATGGACCAGCCAGAGGTTTTTGGTAGCCAGAAGAATGTGGCAACAAAACAGGTCAAGTATCCAGTGCTCTTAAAAAATGTACTTCTAAAGGTGAATGCCCCAACTCCTGTTGGACGTTCTGCGCGACTTCATACCACCTTTGATGAGAAGGAAATCAATAAAATCCAGCAGCTTTTCTCAGGTTGAATAATTTGTAATTATGATGGTAAGCTCATAATTTTGTTCTTTTGAGGCCTGTTTTTTTATGTAAATAGAAACTGAATCTTAACTGCAACTGAGATAATGTATTGTACATGTACAGACTATGGATCAGTGGCAGCTTTTAGGAGGAGGCAAGGGAGACAGTGCTTCCTCAGAATTTTAAGACTCTTAGTTAGAATTATTTGTTTCGTTCATTCAGTACTTTTGGGTATAGGAGAGCAAACGTTTATGCTAGTTAACTCTTTTGAATTAAATGTCATCTATGCGTTCATTCAGTTTTTTAAATTGACGCTTTTCGAAAACAATCAGTAGCGCGTAGTTGCGAATTGTTCTCAGCTTGCGATCTCTGTCCTTGAGGCTGGAAGTGAAATGCCTCTCGTACATTTTGCGCCAAACCTATTTACTCCCACTGAATCAGTAGATACGAAGGTAGGCGGTGGAACTGCGAACACAAAGAGTGCACGCGCACCGTGGACTTCCTGTGAGGCAGATGTTATCTTGCCTCATGGGAACAGCTGTTTCCCTGTAGGCAGCTCCACTGTGTTAACACCTCATTCTGACAGCTTCGAGCGCCATTACATAGCGTCTTCTTCCTAGTTGCTTTTCTTTCACACTAATGTTTGTGTAACTAATTTTATTTGTTTTATGAAGAGTTGTTTATCAGACCAAGGCCTCTGCTTCAAACATATCTAATATGGTGGATAGCTTACTGGAAAAGCCTTTCAGTAGAAGAGATTTTGAAGAAAAGAATCAAATTAAAAATTATAGTAAGCCTACACCTGAAATGAAAAAGATGACTTCAAAGGGCAAAACTTCAAACAGAAGTTTTAATATTGACTGGTACAGAAAAGAACAATGGCTAACTGGTAGTGAATCAACGAACAAACTATATTGTTGGCCATGTTTGCTGTTTCCTGTGAGTGGCAATTAAGTCTGGCAAGAGAAAGGCTTCAATGATTTGAAAAATTTACCACATGCTTTGGACAGGCACAAAAAGTGTAAAGATCACATTCTGGCAGTTGTTAAATTAGAGTTGCTAGGCAAAACAAGGATAGACTACTCTCTCAACGAAGCGAAGAGAACAAGTGACTTATGTCCTAATGAAAAAGTAAAAAAGAATCGTGATGTAATTGAGAAGTTTATTGATATTACAACACTACTGGCCTGGCAAGAGCTCCCATTTCGTGGACACGATGAGAGCGAAGTCTCTGAAAATAAGGAAAATTACCTCGAGATGATTTATTTACTCTCCAAGAGCGACGAAACATTGAGAGTGTTTATGGAGAATAGTACAACATTTTCAGGAACTTCAAAAACAATACAGAATGATGCAGAAGTCTTCAAGACTTTTTTTTCTTTTGGTGTTGGTGAAGGTAGAGGTGTACATAGAATTTCATTTGAGATGAAAAAGATGTATAGTTCAGTCTTGCTTTTTATCTTCTGTTGATCTTTTTAATAAAAATCTATTTTGATGCAATATATTTCATATTCAAACTGACTTAACAGTTCCCAAATACTCCAAGAGGGCAATTCAGACTAAAAAATATATTTAGGCGAAGGGCCGGAGTCTTACATAAACAGGTTTTGTGTTGTTCTCAAAGTCATGTAAAACGTGCGTTTCCAGTAAAATCTTTATGAATCTTTTCACGGGTCACGTTACTTATTCCATACTTCGCACATGAAAAAGTAAATAAAAAAAATTATAATGTAAAAAAAAATGGCATTAAATTGAATAAATTTATCATGAAAGAAATACGGGATTACACCATATAATACAAATTTTGAAGATCAAAATACAATTTTTGGCGTAAATGTGACAAGGATGGTAAGTCTGATAATATCCGAAAACTTTAAAATTTTCATCGTCCTGGATCGGGACTCGAATCCGCGTCTCCCAGATAGTGCCCGGGTATGCTAACCACTACACCACCCAGAACGACCAAGTTTCAAGTTTCCGATTAATTTGAATATAACCATCACAGGATTCGCTAGTCGAAGCAACCGGCATTCATGTTTATGGAGGTTAAGAATCCTATCCCGTGATTGCCCGGAGTAGCAGATAAATCATGAAAGAAATACGGGATTACACCATATAATACAAATTTTGAAGATGACAATCCGATTTTTGGCGTAAATGTGACAAGGATGGTAAGTCAGATAATATCCGAAAACTTGAAAATTTTCATCATCCTGGAGTGGGACTAGAATCCACGTCTCCCAGATAGCGCCCGGGTATGCTAACCACTATACCACCCAGGACGATGAAAATTTTAAAGTTTTCGGATATTATCTGACTTACCATCCTTGTCACATTTATGCCAAAAATCGGATTGTTGTCTTCAAAATTTGAATAAATTTATTTGAATCTAGGCTGAAAAGTAGTTTGCCTCCCCAGCAATTTTGGTCACGGGCCGCCACTGCTATGGATTTAAAAAAAAATTAAACATGTACATAGATGACAATTATTACAAATCATAAAAATGACTCTAAAATATAGATTGACACTACAATTTAGAATATATACTCAGGTAAACTTTTCAGAAATATCTTTCGAAGTTTCTCGTTTTTTTTAATAACCTAAACCGTGAGGTTCATACAGGAGAGAAGTGCATTTTCAAAAATTTGTAGGAAAATTTCAAGGCAAAAATCCAGTAACCTGATTCCCCAGTTAACTACCTACCATTAGGACATTATTTGGACAAAATTTCAGAATTTTTAAAAATGGGGTTTTTGAGATATTGCAATTCAAAAATGTTGATTTTTTGAAATTTTATACATTTTAAAAATTAATTTAATGAGTTGCATGCATCACAGGATAAAAAATAAAATAAAATTACTGCTAAGACCACCCTAGTAGGAATGCAGGTTGGCACACTTACCCACCTGATAAGTCTTTTTCTTAAAAAAAATAAAATCCTAAATTTGTGGAAAATTCAAATTTTTTGAAATAAATATACTTTTTTTGCCATCTAGCAATATTCCTTTGATCGATTTCTGAACATAAAGAAAGGCCAATTCAATAGCTTCAAAATAAAAAAAAATTCAAAAAAAAATTCAAGTCTCTACCTGTTATAGTACAGGAGCAGTGTACATTTAAAAATTTGGTGTTACACATTATTTTCGTCACGGGTGTATTTTTTGCATATTTTCAAAATGCTGTAGCTCAACCCAAAAAAATTTTGTGAAAAATCCTTTTGCGGTACTTTATACCTCTATTAGGAGTAGCTACCATATTTTTTTTTTTTTTTAAATTGGAGGTGGTCAACTGACACACCCTGCTTGAATTGAGATGGAAAGGGTCTATGGAGGAAAATGTAAAGCAGCCATTATTGTCATGAGTTCAACAGAGTCACTACTATCAGGGGTGTGCCCCTACCATGTTTCGGAGCAATTCTTGGAGCGCGAAAATATGCAATGTGGAGCAGAAACGTTGGGTTTTGGAGCGAGAAAATTTGCATTTTGGAGCAGAACTCAGGATTTGGAGCAGCTAATGATGATAGCATTTTTAATTGTTTAAGTCCATGCTGTGCTTTAAGTTATGTTTATATACTGAATTGCCATTATTTTATGAACTATGAAAAAATGTTATATTTCAGGTTTGTTGACATTTTACTGCTTCTCTTACGACTGTTAATTAGCATTTCTGTCATTCCTACAGTGAGAGAAATGGGAAAACAATTGTACTACCCACGATTTATTGAAAACTACATGGCCTGCAATATTTTAAGCGTAACACATTAATATCAGGGATTTTCTTCTGAATGCATTTGTTTTGCTATAACACAAATAGGATGCTGCCGCGTCCAAGAACTGTTGCTATTGTTACTGAACGCTGTGAATATACACTTAGGAAGAATAAATAATATGTAATTATTGTTTTATGTTTGGTTGGTTTTAAGCAGCACATTTTCCAAGATTCATGGCATTCAGATGAAAATACATTATTTCTGAAACTAACCAACTGGCAAGCCATGCGCGTACGTGGTTTGTGTGTGCATCACAAACTCCTAAGGTCTTCTCAAGGAAAGTGTACCTTCGATATAAAAGGAAAACTAATGTAACATTTAATAATCAAATTGCAAAATCACCTTTCAGCAGTTGCACCATGATACTCTTCATACAATGTTTTTCATCCAGTAATTATCAATGTCAAACTTTCGTTATTGCTGTGAACAATTACAACTGGAACCAAAACTATAACATAACAGTGAGATTTAGTAAAGTTGGTTAGATAAAAGCTGCTTCAACGCTTGAGCAGTGATGTTTTGGCGTGGGATCCCCCCCCTCTTAGTAGTAGTAGAATCAGTTTATGACTTTTTCAGTCTTGCTGTCTGAAAGAGCCATTGCTCTTGCATTGCATACGTGGGGTCCTGCCTGTATGGACATAGACATTAAGCAGACGATTGCGAGTTAGTAAGTGGTTCAATGCACCTTCCATCTGGAAAAAGAAAAGTGTGAGGTGAGGGTGAAGATGTTCCCCAAGGTAGGTCAAAATGAGAAAAAGAAAATGTCCTAAAAATTCTGCTCCCTGAACGTACAGGACAAAATTCAGACTTACTTAAAAATTCTTAATTTTGTGTAAAGAACCAAAAGATTGGTATTCCTGATAATTGATTACACGTTATGCGATATGAACAATCCTTTCATTTATCCATAGCGCTCGTGAGTGATTTTAATTAACATACATGAGACTGACAAAGAAAAAAACAAAACTGAACTTTTTAATTTGGTGAAAAATCAGACTGCACTGTGAGAAAATGTGAATATTACGCAGCATGAACCAAACTGAATCGTTCACTGTAATTTATTTATGAAAATATTTACCTAAATCACACCACTGTATTCACAATTATAAAATTACTGAATTCCAGACAAAATAGGGTGGTTTTAAAAGACCTAGCTTCAAAAAGTTGTTTTTTTCTGGTTTTGTTCTTGTACTTGCTAGAACATTAGCTCTGGTTTCCTCTTGCGAGCAAACCCTACTTTCTTCTCAGCAAGTTCCACGGCCATATTTGTCTTTTGTTGACTCTGCCACTGCACAGCATCCACTGTTTACTTTTTTTCTGCTAATAGTTTTCCCTTACCATTTTTCTTTGTTACTTTTCTTTCTTTTTTTTTTTTTTTTTTTTTTTTTTTTATTCCCTCAGATGACAATTTTATCCATCATGCTTAAAGAACTTTCAGCCTGAGAACCATGAATTCTGATATCAGAGCTTTCACTATTTTAGATATATGGCGTAATTTTCAGAGAATGAATGCTTTTTTTTAAACAGCATGCATCAATTCTTACAAATTTCCAAACTTCGTCACTTCCGTTTTTGGAAAGTTCCCCCGCCCTTATCATTCAAGCTAAAATGCACACACATTTATGAGGGTGATGACATTTAACAACTACATAAAAGTGGGAACATCCCGGGGGGGGGGGGGGGTGATACAATCTGACTTCCGTTTTCAGAAATTTATCCAACATTTTTAAGCTGAAATACAAATATTTATGGAATAAAATTATATCTAATATCTAACAATACTGGGTAGTGGAAACACTGAGAAAAAAATTACGATTACGAGAGAAATCTTACCTAAGTCTACTTTCCGTTTTCAAAGGATGAAATTCTGTCCTCTGACGGAGAAAACGATCCCCCCCCTCCCCCGCCACCACCACCAATCCTCCCGAAATTTCCGTTTAGTCATGCATCGATCTCGTGCGCGGTCCAAATGATAAAAAAAAAAAATGGAATTCCTCGAATCACCGTAAGAACCTCATGGCCAAAGATTGCGGAGAGATTTTCGGGCGGCCTAACTTCCGTTTTCGGAAATTGTTGCCTACAATTTCAAGCTGAAATTATGCAATGAAATTATATTTAACAACAATACTGAACAGGAGCAACATTGCGCTAGGAAAAAAATACGATTACGGGAAAAATCTACACTCCGTTTAACTTTCGTTTCCGAACTTTTAAAAAGACGTCCAGACGGAATACGACCCTTTCCCTAACTAATACCCCGAACATTTCTTCACTTCTGCATCGATCTCGAGAACACAAAAAAATAAATAAAAAATAAATAAATAAATAAATAAATAAAAGGGAGGGGACTCCGCAAATTCACAGAAGAATCTCACGTACGAAGTAACCGCTGAATCGATTTTGAATGTCGTAAGATTACCCTAAAATATCGATGACCAGTAAATTTTAACTTCTGGCGCAAAATTGGTGCAGATTTCGTCAAAATCTCGATTTTTTTAGCAGAATGGCACAAGAACAACGTTTCGGCGCGGGCTGGTGCAATTGGCGCAGGTCTAACAGCCCTGTACTATATGCTGCAAGCACATGAATCCACTGATATTGTTAATTATCAGTGGATTCATCTATTTGCAGTACCTTTTGTTGTTTATCAGATACAAGCTGGATAAAGAAGCTCATGATGCTAATCTATTCTACTAATCTCTGTACCAACACATAAAAATGAGGAAGCTATTTTTAAAGTTATTAAAGACTTTATCTAAGACAAACAATGACTTGAATAGGACTGCAGAGAACTGGCATGGGCAGAGATGGAAACAGGTCACGGGTCAGAGGGTTAATCTTTTCTTGCGGGTCAAATGGGTCAGGTCAAGCAGTGTTCCTGACCCAATTTTGACCTGGTTTTATTTATTTCCATTTTATTTTTGAAGAGAAAAAAATATTTCAAAGAAAGATGCATTCTGTGCAATTTTGAGCTTTATGTTGGTGCTGGTGGAGTGTAAAATGATTTGTCATACAAAAATATTGCTGTCTCTTTCTTACAGCAACGAAGTTTTCCACCGAGATACGATATGGCGCAGACCCTGCTAGACTCACCGATACCATATCGTAAAATGAAGCTTCCTTAGCATTTGTTTTCAGTGTGATTGTCTGAAGCAAGATACAGGCAAATGCCTGCTTCACTGGTGATTCAGTCTCTCACACTCTGCATGTCATGTTATAAGACTGAGAGTAACTTTTCACATCACATCTTTTGTATTGGGCATTCAGAGGTTTTCGTTTGACGTGCTAATATCCCATTCCATTTGTGTCACAATTAATGTTTCATTTTTTTATATGGGTGAATTTACCATTAAGGAGATTCAAAAAGGCATTGAGGCTAAAAAATATATGCTTTCTGAAAACAAAAAGGGTAAGAGTGAATGATGTTAAGTTATTTCATCTCATAATGAAACCAGATTATATTTCACAGCAACATCAATTTTCACAAGCTTCTGATGAGTTGAAAGTTTTCAAAATGTGAATGTTGATTTCATGAGTGTTCCTTCCTTCTGAGTTCCAAGGGTCAATGTTGAAATCAACATCCACATTTTGAAAACTTTACGACTCATCAGAAGCTGGTGAAAATTGGTGTTGCTATGAAACATATTCTGAAGCTTGATATGTTATCAAGAAAAACGCAAAAACTGAAATTAAACATACAAGATATTTTATTAAAAAATTTTCACTGTAGCCCCATCAAAATTAAGTGGAACAGCCTTAACATTACTTCGGAGGGACTTTTTGAATGCCCTGTAAATATACAGTATATATATATATTGGGTATATAAATAAGTTTTGAGGGATTTCCGTTCACTGTCGTACTTATTACTGCTCGCATGTATTTTAAGGTGTCAACAATGTGATATTGCAATGCGATATTGCACTACGAGACGCCAGCTGTCAGTCAGTATACGACGTTCGATTGAGGTGCAAAGACGTATTTGTTTTACTCGATGGAAAATGGCAACTTTCGTCCCGACAAAACAACATTTGCGGGAAGTGTTAGTGCATTACTTTATTGTCAAGAAAAGTGCTGCCGACAGCTATCGCTTAATGTCAGAAATCTATGGTGAACATTCCTCATCCATAAAAACATGTGAGTATTGGTTTAGACGATTCAAAAGGAACGATTTCGATGTCAGTGATAAAGAACGTTCTGGACCACCCAAAAAAATTGCTGATGCCGAATTGGAAGCTTTACTCGACGAGAATCCGTGCCAGACCCCAAAAGAACTAGCAGCAGCATTAAATGTTAGTCAATCATGCATTTCACTATGTTTAGCTGAAATGGGAATGGTGCAAAAAGAAGGGAATTGGATTCCACATGCTTTGCGGGAAAGAGACCTTGAACGTCGAAAACCCATTTGCGAATTGCTGCTTCAAAGGCAAAAAAGAAAGGGGTTTTTTGCATCGTATTATTACTGCCGACGATAAATGGATACGGTACGATAACCCTAAACGGCAGAAAGCATGGGTGAAGCCAGGTGAACCAGGTCCTTCAACGCCAAAATGCAATATCCATGGTTCAAAGGTAATGCTGTGTATCTGGTGGGACCAGAAGGGTGTGATCCACTATGAACTGCTGAAACCGTCAGAAACTATTACTGGTGATCGGTATTGAACCCAATTGATGCGTTTAAAATGAGCTCCCACGCAAAAACAGCCGGAATGGGAGAATAGACACAACAAAGTCATCTTACAGCATGACAACGCAAGACCACATGTTTCTCGACCTGTGAAAAAGTACTTAGAAAGATCCGACTGGAAAGTTCTACCCCACCCGCCATATTCGCCAGATATTGTGCCATCGGATTACCATTTGTTCCGGTCGATGCAGTCAGCACTTTCTGGAGAACGGTTTAGTTCTTATGAAGACATCAAAAATTGGCTGGACAACTGGATCTCTTCCAAGGAACCGGAATTCTTCCTTCGGGGCATACGTTCACTGCCCGAAAGATGGGGTAAAGTTGTAGCTTCAGAGGGAGCATACTTCGATTAATATTAAAATATTGTTTCTGTTCTCCAACAACGTGTTTTGTTCACCTCAAATCCCTCAAAACTTATTTATATACTCAATATATATATATATATATATATATATACATATATATATATATATATATACATATATATGAATGATCACACATAATCATAAATTGAGTTTCAAATTTATAATTCAAAGCAGATTTTTTGGGTCAGGTTCAGGTCGGGTCAAATTATGTAGTGTCTAGGTCAAGGTTGGGTCTGTGTCCAAGTTCCAAAGTTTTTGACCAGCTTCCAACTCTGGGCATGAGTGGCATCACAATCATGATTGGTCCTAAGAAAGGAATTATTGCATGAATTCATGCTACTGCACCAGAAGCAAAAGCTGTTATATACACAGAGAAACATTCAGCATCCAGAAGTGCATGCATAAAATCTAAAGCAGGAATTTGATGACGCTGCTAAAATTATAAATTTTGTTAAATGCCACCCTACGAATGCCCAGTTTTGTTTTGTTTTTTTTTTTGTATTTTTTTTTTCTTAACTTTGTGGTGAGATGGGCAATGACAACACACAACTCCTATTTCACACTGAAGTGTTTTTGCTTTCTTTCGGAAATGTCCTCAATCGCCTGTTTGAGATGCAAGAAGAACGTCCAAGTTTTTCATGATGAAACCTTTAACCTTTGGAATCACATATATGACTGGAATTAGTTATGTAAATTAACTTTTACTTCAAAAATTCAAGAGATCAGAACACATTTTTTTTTTCTTTTGTACATAGAACAATTTGTTATACATATACAAAAATATTTTTGCCTAATTTGAGGAAGGGGTACCTGTTAAAAAGCACGCTCTTCATAGTACATACATGGTTCCATATTTTATCTTTTTTGTTATATGTTCCTGTAGAAGATCAAAAAATATTTTCTTTTATTACATCAAGTAGACCAGGAAAAAGACCAAAGAATATTTTCTTCTGACTAAAAAAGAATAAAAGAATATTTTCTTCTATAGATGTAATAGACCATTATACACTGAGTGGCCACTTTATTATGACTACCCCCTCAGTACTTCGTTGGGCCACTTTTTGCCTTTAATACTGCATCGATTCTTCGTGGCATGGACTCCACGAGATGTTGATAGGTGGTTTCTGGGATCTGAGACCATGCTTGATGAATAGCACTTTCCAGGAGTGTGAGAGAGATGGCAGGGTTGTGGATCCAGCTGTTTGATGGCTCGTTCAACTTCATCCCACAAATTCTCAATGGGATTGAGATCTGGAGATTGTGGGGGCCACCTAAGCAAAGTAAACTCATCGGCATGTTCCTGAAACCAATCCTGTACAATACGAGCACTCTGGCAGGATGCATTATCTTGTTGAAAGTAGCCATCGCCATTGGGATAAACCATCCATACATGACAGGATGCACTTGGTCCGCAACGATGTTTAGATATAATGTGCCAGTCAGACGTTGATCAACATGAATTAAAGGGCCCAAAGCATGCCAGGAAAACATTCCCCGAACCATAACGTTGCCTCCACCAGCTTGAAGGGTTGTAGCAATGCATTTGGGGTCCATGCTTTAGTGCTGTTTCCGCCAAATTCTCACTTGGCCATCGCCATGGTGCAACTAAAGACGTGATTCATTGAACCACATAATTTGTTTCCAATTATCGACAGTCCAATCCTTGTGCTCCTGTGTAAACTGGAGACATTTTCTCTTGTTAACTGCAGACAGCAAAGGTGTTCGAACAGGCCTTCGCCTGCCATATCCCATCCGATGCAGTGTACAGCGAACAGTGCATGCAGATATCATTTGAGAAGATCCTTGATTAAGATGGTCTGTAATTTGCTGCACTGTTGCCCTTCTGTTGTCTGTTACCAGTCTGGACACTCTCCGTTCCGCCCGAGCAGTCACTAGTCGATGATGACCACACATTGCACGTAGAGACCCAGTTTTTTGGCTGATAGTCCAGTCTTTAAAAACTTTAACAACAGCTGCTCTGGAACATTTCACGAATGCGGCGGTTTCGGTGATACTCGCTCCACGGCTCCGAGCTCCTACAATCATCCCACGTTGAAAATCTATCAAATCGAATTTTTTTCCCCTCTCGTCACCAAAAAATCACTTCTACTACTGTTGCAAGCACTAAGCTTTCCCTTTTTATACTAGCCTCGCCCTCTGGCAGCATCAGTGTGCAGCCATAGCTCATTTGCTTAAAACTGTCAGGTGGTCATAATAAAGTGGCCACTCAGTGTATATATATATTAAGTAGTAGGACCAGTTAGGGTGCAGGCTGTAGTTCTGAAATTGTGTATTCACAGTAAGAGTTATGACATGTTCTCAAAATGTGTAGTGGGACATTACTCTGAATCAACAGGTACAGTGGACAACAGTGTCTATAAAACATGTTTAAACTTTTGATGCCCACTAATATTGTCTGTTAGTGAATGCAGCAAAGGAAGGGACAGTAAACAATTATTCAAAGTAGTAAGCAAACCATTAAAACTGTGACTAGATGTGTAACCTATTAAATACAATATAGCCTCAGACTACAACAGTAAAGAAATGCAGCAATATAATACAGAGCTTCTGTACAATAGAAATTTAAAGTTGGTTACTTGCTAGCAGAAAGCTAATAAGTTCTGGGTAATACTCCAATGTAATTTTGTAGATGTTGCAGAAGAAAATCCAGTGATTTGTGATTTCCTGACACAAAACTTTACTGAAAAAAAAAATGCTCAAAATCTCTATATTCATGCACCTGTAGCACACAAAAGGCACTTGTAGCACACTATTATCATACGTCATGTGCTATTTAATAATGACATTTTATAAAAAATATATTCAGAGATACTGATCACATATATGACATTCTCTTTAGCTGGTACAATTGCTTCTAGTTCACACAACATGCAGCATTAAAAAAAAAAATCAATTTTCCATGACATGCCTGAGAGTACACCATGATGTCTCATACAGTGACACAAAAAATCTTAGAACTCCTGTTGAAGAATCAAGTCATGAGTACTAAATTTAATCACAAACATAAGAAACAATAAAATCAAAATATCACAACCATCATTGGTTAATTTTGCTAAAAAATATTTTGTAGTAAATGGCCTCATTTTCAATTTCAACAAGAAAATATATATGGCACACAGAATACGATAATTTCTAAGTCATAATTTATTTTAAGAACTTTCCAGGAGCCTAAGGGGAAATAAGGGAAAAGGGGCTTTAAGGAGTTCTCCTTAAATTCCAGGAGGTGTATGAATCTTGCATCCATTTTCGCAGTTGATAGGCATCCAGAATGAGGGTCCATTTTTGCTCAATGTTCAAATAAACTTAAACCACTCGGTTTCTGAATAGCTTTGAGATTCCCCAAATTGTGTCTGTAACATTTAAAATGTTTCAGAGATAATTTTCCCAAGCTTTAGGCAAAACTTGAGGCCTACTCACTGCTCATTCACATTGGCCACAGTGAAAACACTCCAAACCACTGAATTGCAACACTCAACAGGGTGATAGATGAGAATGAAAGCAGGTGCAGACCTGAAACTGTGCATGACCTTGTGCAACCCATTACAGTCACAGCTATAAATAGAGAACTCCAGTGTCACAGACTAAGCACTATACACAGTGTGGCAAAGAATTTTTAAGACTGGCTCTGTAAAATGAAATAGAAACAAGAAATTATAATTCGTTTTGGTTTATTATTCAAAATAAGTCCCTCCGACTTCAATACACTTGTTACAGCGATTTAATAATGATTCGAATGCCTGTTCCAGTTCACTTTGCGGAATTGCCTCCAAAGTACCGTCGAAGCTGTTTGTATGGTCGAAATATCATCAAAATAACACCCTTTTAACGTAACTTTAAGTTTTGGGAATAAAGAAAAGTCACAGGGTGCTAAATCAGGTGAATACGGTGGATGATTCAACACACAGACGTTATTTTTCGCCAAAAATCTACGAACAAGAAGTGAGGTGTGACATGGTGCATTATCGTGCAACAAAAACCAACTGTTTTCATTCCGATATTCTGGACGAATGCGACGAATTCTGCCCATCAAATGCCTCAAAACATTTAAATAAAACTCACCAGTAATTGTTTGTCCACTTGGAACAAATTCTTTGTGGATATTACCCTTACTATTGAAGAATGTAATGAGCATTGTTTTGATTTTCGATGGAACTTTTCTTGTTTTTTTTTTTTTTTTTGGCTTGTGGTGAGTTCTTTGACTTCCATTCTGCACTTTGTTGCTTTGTTTTAGGATCATATTGAAAACACCATGTTTCATCACCTGCTGCAATCGATTTTAAGAAGTTTGGATCATTTTCAGTGGCTGAAATGATGTCTCTGCAATGTGCACTTCTCCTTGATTTTTGTTCATTGGTTAACGTGTGTGGAACAAATTTAGCACAGACTTTTGTTTTGCCCAAATCTTCATGCAGGATGGTTCAAATCGTTTCTTTGTTGATGTTTAAAGACTCTTCCATCATTCTTAGTGATGCACATCGATTGTTTGCCACGAAATCACGCACTTTTTCAATAATCTCAGGTGTCCTAGATGAACTTGGTCTTCCGGTATGCTTATCATCTTCTAGCATCTCTTCCGTCCAAAAAACGTTTGTGCCACAGGAAAACATTTGATCTACTTAAACAAAACTTACCGTAAACTTGTTTTATCATTTGGTACGTTTCCGAGGCAATTTTACCAAGTTTTGCGTTAAATTTAATAAGAGCTCTTTGTTCCACCTTAATAATTCAACATGAAAAAATTTTTACTTCTCTAACGAACGGCCGTTTCGTTTGAGTTACTTTAACAACTGCGCAGTACTTTTGGCAGAAAGCAAGCAGATGGTCACGGTTTATAACGCATTCGCGATTACACTGGTGGCGCCACTGTAGGCAGAAATCTAGCGCCAGTCTTAAAAATTCTTTGACACACTGTGTAGTTGTAGCTGGCCCGGGTACTTTTTGAACATAACTCATACACCACCCACAAGGAATGGTCCGATATTTGAGCAAACTAGCATGAGAGCATGCTAGTTGTTTAATGGAATATGCAAAATGATTCCATTTTCAGTCAAATCAAAGACTGGGTTAACATTATTTGGTCAGACATGCTGCCACCTTGAATGAACCCACTAGAAATTTGTGGAGGTATATCCATCAAGTGATCCTGCAGAATGAACCCCTTTGGAGCAATATCACATACAGAATCCCAATACAAGAAAGATGAATAAATATATATATATATATATATATATACATACCAGCCATATTATCAGCTTACAGTGTTTGAGAAAGGATGGATCAACAGACTCGATGAGGTGTCAAGTTAGTATATAGCAGAACATGTTAGCCACAACTATTCAACAGTCATTCAATACTGGTAACAATGCTAGCAAAAAACCATGTATACTTGTCAGTAAAGATCAAGTGAATATCGAAACACACTACCAGGTGTGACTGATACATCCCACAAAACCAGAAACAATACCTTTACACCCGCCTTGTGTCATGTCATAAAATGGCATAGAACTATTCCATAATTTGTAGAGGCATTGTTGCATACATATCATCCACTGTATAAGTTTCCACTGCCCACCATGTTCCATCAACAATGATAGGTCTCATGTGAAGCAGTGGCATGTCACCTTAAAGCAACAAATTCCAGTTTTATCACACGACAGAAATACACATACAAAAATATGATGAAGTCACTACTTCAATCCAATTGTCACCACTGAACAACAGACTGCCCAAACAGAAAGCTTTATGGTCCAGCAAGTAATAAGTTATGACAGCCAGTAATCTAGCAAGTAATAAGTTATGATAGCCAGTAATCTAGCAAGTAGTAATAAGTTATGATAGCCAGTAATCTATCAAATACTTGGACTGTCTGGTGCTATGTTGACTGTGTCCTAAAACTCATAGGATTCTTTGTCATCATGGGAGTGCCAGATGCCCTGTTTCAGCAAGATAACAAACTACATACTTCTGAACATCATTCACGACATCTTTAGCTTACATCACCAACCCGATTCCCAAATTTGTCATATCCACTGTACATGTTTAGAGCTTAATAGGGTTGCATCTGCATACTAATCCAAAGAATGTATAGTTCGTTCATTATTTCCTGGAAGTTGGGAAGATTGGAATTAACCAATTCTAAGGAGGTTCGCATTTTAAGAAAGAAACATTTTTTGAATAAAGCTCATATTGAGAAATGGCTTCCTAGTTTAATTGAATTAATAATCTAAAGCAACTTATGGGAATTTACTAGGAAATGTTTTCATTTATAGCAAATTTTCGGAGAAAACTCTTCTCCTTCTTCAGGCTCTCTAGTTGTTGTCACTTTTTGCTTGTCACTATCATGGTTACGGTTTACCTTGACGGTTACGGTTAACCTTGACGGTTTAGGTTATTTTTCACCAAATCCTGCCAGATGTTAGGCAGGGAAAATCCTTTGCAGTCATTGATGATGGAATTTTGTTTTTTCTCAATCTCTATTCCTTCTTTCAGTTTTCTTTTTTGGAAATTGCTTTGGAAACTGATTACTTTAAGGGAATTCCAATCCATGCTGTGCCCAGTTTCTCTAACATGCCTATCTAATCCAGTCTTGTTTGAGCAAAGCAGCTATAAAATTGCAGCTATAAAAAATTGCTCAAACAAGACTGGATTAGATAGGCATGTTAGAGAAACTGGGCACAGCATGGTGCCCAGTTTCTCTAACATGCCTATCTAATCCAGTCTTGTTTGAGCAAAGCAGCTATAAAAGCAGCTATAAAAAATTGCTCAAACAAGACTGGATTAGATAGGCATGTTAGAGAAACTGGGCACAGCATGGATTGGAATTCCCTTAAAGTAATCAGTTTCCAAAGCAATTTCCAAAAAAGAAAACTGAAAGAAGGAATAGAGATTGAGAAAAAACAAAATTCCATCATCAATGACTGCAAAGGATTTTCCCTGCCTAACATCTGGCAGGATTTGGTGAAAAATAACCTAAACCGTCAAGGTTAACCGTAACCGTCAAGGTAAACCGTAACCATGATAGTGACAAGCAAAAAGTGACAACAACTAGAGAGCCTGAAGAAGGAGAAGAGTTTTCTCCGAAAATTTGCTATAAATGAAAACATTTCCTAGTAAATTCCCATAAGTTGCTTTAGATTATTAAATGAAAGAAACATGTTGCTACACAAGAGATGAAAGATCTTTGTTTAGCTAGCAGAACAACACATTTCTCTCTAAAAATACAAACCTCCCCTGAAACTGGTCAGTTCTATTCTCTCAACTGCAAAGAAATAATAAACAGACTATAGCCACCTTAAAACAGCAGCTAAAACATGCTTAGTGGATTATTCCTCAAGAGGCTATCCAATGCTCGTACAACTTCAATGACTGCATCATGCAAAGTGCAACTTTATGTGTCAAGAACAATAAAATATACCTGTAGGGTTAGGTTATCTAAAGCTGGCTAACATTATTGCTTTCCCATTATGCAAAAAGTTCCCCTGCAAACCAAAAAACACTGTAGGAAAAGGGCACAAAGGGATTCCTTCAAGATACAGTTAAGAATTCCTTTGCTTGATAGGTTTGGTTGTGAGTCTCCAAAAAACATGACTCTCTTTCTCTCTTTCTCTATTTCTGTATGCTGCCCAAAAAGGAGATGTTTGCATCCTCTAACAAAATTGCTCCTCTTTATTTAGATTCGGATGAGCATTTACAAAAGATCAGACCTGAAAATAAGAAGCTCTCTCAGTCTCTTGGGCTGAAACTCGTGAGTGTCTACTAGGGTCACTTGTACCAATCACCATGTTGAACAGAAGCTTTTACCTGCCAGCATCCCAAGATGTAGAATGCCACCACAATTCCAATAGATAGTGAACATCCATAAAACAATATTCATCTAAAAAGGTGACATGAGATTTACCATCCTCATGCCATCCATCCAAAAAGGTAACATGACATTTACCAAGTACTGATTATCACCATGTAATCTGTCCACGAGTAAAATAAACTTGCGACTTGCTGAGTAACTATATTCATGTCTAACACATCTATCAATCTGTGATTTTTACCTTATTCCAATCACAACTGTGTGTGCACATGTGGTGCAATTTTAACTTCACAGAGTGCATTACTCAAACACTTTTTTTAAAACTGCTTTTAACACACAAAAAGTGTTCTTATATTTCAAAATTTTTAAAAAGACAATATATGTAAGTGAAATTTTAGCACTTAAATGATGTATGCACACATGTACTTATCACTGGTTAAACACATGTACATATTCAGAAACATTTTTAAATGAGCACAAAAAAATTACTACGAGTACAAAAAAGTAAAGGAGCAAAAATGTTATCACACAAGCACTGATGAACAATGAAATTTTCTAATGAAATTCAGAAAGATATCGAAAAATATATATACCATCAAAATTCTCTCCAATAATCCCTGCCCCCCCCTCAAAAAAAAAAAAAAAAGGAATGCAAATAGCACCTATGTTTTCAAGAAACTAATTTTTTTTTTACAATCTCACAGAATTCAATATAGAATGCATGCAGCTTCCAAAATGTCAGGATGATATTTTTAATTAAAAATGTCCTACAATAGTCACAGATGGTAGCAATCTTCAATAACAGGTTTACCATCATACCCAAATGGACAAGTTAAGTTCCACACAGTACATATCTGAAAAAAGAAAAAAAAATTTTTGATGTGATGCCATAAGCTTTACAGGAAATCACATGACAAACTATATCTGTGCAACTGCAACACAGCATTACATACAACAGGCACCAAACTGTATAAACTTTTGCAAGTAGTTATACAAAAAAAAATCTACAGTACATTTTTCTTTTATATAGTTTTGTAACAAATAAAATAAAGCATGAAAAACACTGTATTCATCCAATGTTTTCTTTTTCATCACTTTTTCATGACACATTAGCAAACCACTTATTTACGATCTCATGGCACCTGAATGAAATTGAATCATTCCCCATGAAGTTACTAAGGGATGCTAGCTATGCATTTTGTATTTTATAAATTTTTTATGTATTACAATACAACATAGATGAACTCAATAGATTTTTTTTTTTGATGAGCTTAGCCTTTTGTTCATTTTAGAGATAATATAACTCTCAAAATTAGGACATGAATCTATTGAAATACAGAAGGAACAGCATGGCCATAACTAGCAGGGGGCTCCAGGGGATTAGTCCCCTGCAAGACAAACAAGTTCCTCCCTCCCCTGGTAGATGGGCATTGTTCAAAAATGTCTGAACTTTTATTTTGAGGTTTATGAAAATTGTTCTTGCATTTAATTGTAAGAATAAATAAATAAATACCTTAGGGTCATTCCCATGCAACATCAACATGGGGTGGCTGCTGCACCATTTTTTTATCATTATTTTTTTACTTTTTGCACAGTTGTAAAAACATATTTAGAGAACAAACCAAATTTAAAAATATTTGCTTCCTCACTGTTTGGCAAGGTACATTCAGCAATGAACCTCGGCACACTGGTAGTGAATTCTGCAGAGATTTGCCAGTTGTAGCCTGTAAATGTTTGCTTGCAAGATTCTCACCTGTCTTCTTTGACCGCTCAAATACACCAGCTGTTTTCATCTGCAGGATTCATGATTGCTGGAATAGTTTCGTTTGTTGTATCATTCATGGCAAACTCTCGCTACAGTTTTGCATGAAAACCCACGATTGTTTGGGGATGCTTTGATATCTGGCACTATCATGCCAAGATTAAAGTGACTCAGATCACTTGTTTTGCCTATTACAACCCTCAACTGAATGTCAACTGATATTTAATGAACTGGTCTGCTAGATTTATACCATATGTCATGCTGTTTTGTGTACTGGGGTGAGCTATTTATGTCTAACAAAGTGACATCTCAGAGTCATCCCATATTGTTTCAACAAATTTCTATTAAATTGGTTGCCACAGTTTTTAAGTTTGCTTTTAATTTTTTGCTGTGCAGTTGTTAAATGCATGTTTAAATAACTCTCAAAACCAATTTTAAAAAAATGTGTTTCCTTACCGTTTGGCAGAGAGGTCGAAACACTTCATTTGTATGGTGCTCCAAACACCTCCCTTTGTTTTTACAACTGCAAGCATTTGCGTAAAATATTATAATTTGTTTTCTAATTAAATGAATCAAAAAACCACTTTACTCAGAATAAAATGTAGGTTATTTTGTTTTACTTTCCATTTATTTTCTGACGTGTTTTTCAAATTTTATTGGGGTCAAGGTTGACCAACAAAAGTTACATTTTTTTAATATTCGGCACAATTTACACACTGTACAGTATTCTATCAGATCTAAGGTAGTTTAAATTACTGCAGTTTTAATGCTTTGGTCCTGAAATTTTCGTTTTAATGATAGGTTTGGGACCAGATGGAAATTACGTGCTGTTTCACTTCGTGGTTATGTTAAAAAACGCTAGGAGATGCTGATGTAGAAGGTGTTATGAGCCAAATGTTCACTGGGAAAGGAAAAAAACACCATAAAGAACCATGGTAACAGCACATTATGAGAAAACTCTAGTGTTCTGAACCCTTCCAAGATTTTTTTTTTTTAGATGATAAAAATGGGAAATTTTGAAATTTGCCATTTTTCTGATAGAATACTGTAGTGTGTAAATTGTATGAACAATACTGTGGTGAAAATATGCGAGGGTCAATCGAAAGAAAAAAAATTACATGTTCGAGTAGGAGAGGAAAACTCACCAACCAAGATGTGGTTGTGCAATGTGACAAAGAATATGAAGCACTATTTCTCAATGAAATTACTGTGACAATTCAGACATTTGTCAGACCGAAAAACCAGCTTGTCCATCCCGGACAAAAATAATTTAAGTCCCTGCGATGTAGCAAGTGTGTTGCAGCTGTTTTCACATCATCATCACACATGAAGCGAGTACCAGACAGGATCTGTTTTAGGGCAGGAAAGAAGCAAAAGTCACTAGGAGCCAAGTCCAGGCTGTAGGCCAAGTGCTTTCACACCTCCCATCAGAATTTGTGGAGCAAGTGCTGTGTGTGGCCTCGCATTATTATGAAAGAGAATGACACCATCGCTCAGCAGACCTGGTCATTTTCGTCGGATGATCTTGTGCAATTATTTCAGCATCACAGTACCAATCAGCTTTGATGGTGCCTCCATGCTCTAAGAAGCCCACCAAATGCACACCTTAGGAATCCCTGAAAATGGATGTCATTATTTTTCCAGCAGACGGTGTGACTTTAAACTTTCTCCTCGGTGGTGAAGCAGCGTGTTTCCATTGCATGGAAGCTCTCTTGCTGGTGGGCGCGAAGTGGTGGAGCCATGTCTCGTCCCCAGTCACAATACGGTCAAGAAAGCTCTGTCTGTCTTCAGTGCAATGCTGCAGAACTGTCAAGCATGCCGTCATTCGTGCTGCTTTGTGACTGACGAATAATGAATAGGGCACCTATCTATCACACACTCGGAGTACTGCAAAACATCCACCACAAGATGTTGAACAATGCCATAGCTCAATCCCAGCTCAGACACAATATGGTGCAAAGTTACCCTTCGGTCATCTTGAAACATTTCATGCACATGTGCGTGCAATTTTGATCTCTGTCATTGACGAACTGGGCGTCCACTGTTTGTGCAATGTCAGTTACCCACATTCATCCCTGCCAGATTGAAACGAATGGCACCATTTCATCATGTGTTGTTGAGATATCGTGTTTCCACTATAAACTTTGACAAGCTGCCGATCAGTTTCGGCTGTGGGCACTTTCTTGGCCCAAAAAACCTTATCACTGCTCTCTCACTTCATCCTGAGACCACATTTCGAACCACATCCCCATTTCGAAATATAATTGCACATCTCACGCTGGGCGCAGGAATTCACAGAGGTGCTTGAGGCACTAGCGCCATCTCTCGAATGTACACGTCATCTATGGCACTCGTACAATATTCTACATTTACTTTTTATTAACACATGTAACCTTTTTTCTGATCGGCCTACGTAGTATAAAAGTAAAAACTAGTTTATGGAATTACTGGAGGGGAGGAGAGAGCTAAATGTTGGAGAGTTTTCAAAGATGTTAACATTAGCATAAAAATTACAAGAAAAGATTTAACAAACAAAAATGAGATTGTTACAGGACTGTTCTTGTATACTCAGTTAATGACAAAAAAAATATCAGCCTAAATTTACCTTTATTTTTTAAAGCTAATTTACATTGCCTGCACATAGTTCTAAATAAGCCACTTGAAAGTGACACATCAGCCTCGTAATTTTTAAGTGTTTTTTTTTCTTTTTGCCATTGTTTCTTAGTTGTAAATGAATTTATGGCCCCTCTATTCGTAGTGTACTGTGGAATTAACTTTTTTACGGGTCTTACAGAGGTTATTATTCAAAAATGTTTTTGGTCAAATTTTCGAACTAAAACCTAGTTTGTCATCAGATGTAGTCCTGGTGATGAACTAGGCTTTAGTTTGAAAATTTGACCACCAACTTTTTGAATAATAACCTCTATAAGACCCGTAAAAAAGTTAATTGTTTCTTTGGTTTACTTTCTTTATCTTACATCGTAACAATTCAGTAAGTTCATGGCTCAACCCAGGTTCAATGTTTCACATTCTTCCAGTAGTTGTTGACAACTCAGCAGGAGTAAGAACACATAAAACATTTTCATACCAAAAAAAAACAGATCTTTAAAATGATACTGATGGTCTCTGTGGATAGAAGTGGGGAAAAAAATTGCAGTACTCTGACTCCTACACCTCAATCACTTCAGCCAGATACCAACCAGAATCGTAAATGCATGAGATCTAGTCCCTTTCTTTAAGCTAAGGAGAAATGTATGTCGAAAGTTTGGTGAGATTCAGTTCTTGAACGTTGCCCAAAACAGAGGTGATGAAGCACTTTATTTGGTTACTGTCTACAGGTACAAATCGATGCTTTGGTCTTATGTTAGGTATAAATTACTCTTCTGGAAGTCCAGCACTTGACTCAACATTACTTTCACTAACATACATGAAGAAAGTAATCTTGATTTTTTTTCTGTGCAAAAAGTAAACTTCTCACGAGGTCTCAAGATGTGATTTCCTACCACTCTTTGCATGCTTACCTTTGACACTAACCGTTTCACTGGCCTACTGATTTCATGCCCCATGACTCTTTCCCATGAGATCTCCCAAAAAAATTTCCGCTCTGTGTCAAGATCAAAGTTTTTCTTATGATAATACAAGTTAGTCAAGTTCTTTTTATTTTTGTATTGTCCAGAAACTCCATAAGAAAAGAAAACAAGAAAGATGACACGGAATTTTCGGATGTAATAAGCACGTCTTTTGAATCCGTAGCTATTCAAAATCAATAGAACGGTTTGGAAAATAACCAAATGGTTCAAACAATCAATAAAACATCTAGAAATAGAAACATATACTTAGTTCCACCAGTAGCTAAAAAGCATGTTACGAAAATTAATAAATGGCGAACAAAAAGTTTCTCATACTACAAAGAAGGTACCAGAGACAGAGATTTTCGAATCGAACAGTTAAAAGAAGAAATATAAAAAGGAAACCTGGTATAAGTTTACGTCTGCTAGCAGAAAAATTTAGCATAGCAGAAAAGTTGAAAATAGGCGAAAATTATTCTTCATGGAAAAAGCGTTTAACCTTTACACAGCTAATGCTCCATATCTCTGTTGTTGCGAATAGCGGACAGTGAAGAAATTTCTCAATAGCGTTTTTAGAAGCAGCGTTACAGCTGCAAACTGCCGAAATACCACCTACCGACAGAACTATAAAATACAAAATTCCTCATATACTAACCTTAAGTATTCTACAAGGTAAATGGCATCCAGTGTTGAAAGATATTTTTAAATCACACATGTAAAAGCAGTGATATTGAGAAAAACATAAGCTTATGCGCCCTAGCAGCGAAATTATGCACTATTTTGGAAAGAAAATACACACACAGTTTGCATAGTTAATAGTATCTGACCAAAGAAAGAAGTTTTTCAATCGAGTTTTTAGTACTGCAGATATTGCTGTGAATGGAAATGTGAACTTACACCTTCTGGTGGCAGATTTGTGGGCTACCAAAAATTTGAAATTATATGAGAAACATTTCCCCACGGAAACGCTTTCCACCAAAGAAAGAATTTTTCAAATTGGACCCTTAGAAAGAGAGATATTGGCAAAAATAAGATATGCATTTATGCCCCCTGGGAGAAAATCCATGCATTATTTTAAGAAGAAAGTATTCTTAAAAGGTCTTTCAATGTGAGTGGTATCTGTCAATGAAAGAATTTTTTCAATCGAGTTTTCAGGAGCTCAGATTTTGTTACAAATATATCAGACACTGAAGAAATTAATCGGCGTACAAAACTTGCCTGGAGAGCTTTTGGAAGAAACAGCATAATTTTCAAGAGCAATATGCCATTATGTCTTAAAAGAAAAGTGTTTGATCAATGCATCCTTCCAGTGCTTACGTATGGTGCAGAGACGTGGACCTTAACTAAAAGAGACATACAAAGGCTGCAGACAACTCAAAGCAGCATGCAGAGGTGCATGCTTGGTGTAACCAGGAGAGATAAGAAGAGGAACTCGTGAATCCAAAAAATGACAAGAGTGGAAGACATCATGATCAGAGTTAAATCCCTGAAATGGCAATGGGCTGGACATACTGCCAGAAGGACAGACCATCGATGGACAGCCGAAATTTTAGATTGGATTCCAAGGGACAGGAAAAGACCTAGAAGACCACATGGGAGATGGGTGGATGAAATTCGAAAATATACAGGAGTGACATGGAGGAGACTGGCACAAGACAAACCGTTGTGAAGGAAACTTGGGGAGACCTTCGTCCAGCAGTGGATTGATAATGGTTGACAATGATGATGATGATGATGACATCAGACACAAAAATTATCACTTATGCCCTCTGGTGGCTAAACCATTCTTTATCAAATAATAGAAATTATAAACAAAACATTTCCTATCAGCAGCTGTATCCGGTGCAGAAAGAAGTTTTCTAATCGGAATTTTCGAAGCAAAGATATCGGGGAAAACATAATTTACCTTAATACCCCCTAGCGGAAGCTCTATGTATTACTTCAAAAATTTTAAATTATATGAGAGCATTTTACACACTGGAACCACTATCTAACAAAGAAAGAATTTCTCAAATCTGACTCTTAGAAAGCAGAGATATTAACAGAAATAGGATATACATCTATGCCCCCTGGTGGAGAAACCATACATGATTTTAAAGAGAAAATATTCTCAAATAAACGTTTATCGACATGAGCGGTATTGATCCATGAAAGAATTTTCTCAATCGAGATTTTAGGAGCTCAGATTTTGGTGGAAATACCTACAAAGTAAAAATTAACCCTTGCGTCCCTGGTGGCCAAATCATATTTTATAAAAAAAAATTAGAAATTACAATCAAAATATTTCCCATTGGGAGCTGTATCCGGTGCAGGAAGAATTTTTCAAATCAGAACTTTAAAAGCAGAGATATCGGGGAAAGCGCAATTTACCTTTACTCCCCATAGCGGAAAGTCAATGAATTACTTGCAAATTTTAAAATTATATGAAAAACATGTCACACCGGAAACTCTATCCAACAAAGAAGATTTTTTTTCAAATTGGATCATTAGAAGCAGAGATATTGAAAAAAATAAGATATACATCTACGCCCTGTCGGAGCAACAATGCATTATTTTAAGAAGAAAATATTCTGAATAGGTTTGTTGATGTGAGTAGTATCGGTCCACGAAATAATTTTTCAATCAAGATTTTAGAAGCTCAGATTTTGTTGCAAATACATCAGAAGCAGAAATTAACACTTACGCCCCCTGGTGGCCAAACCGTTTTATACTAAAAATTAGAAATTATATGCAAAAGATTTCCCATATCTGCTGCAGAAAGAATTTTTCAAATCGGAGTTTTAGAAGCAGAGATACTGGGGGAAACGCAGTTTACTTTTACGCCCCCTAGCGGAGAATCTATGCGTAACTTGAAAAAGTGACTATACCTAAAATAATCTTCGTTTTGAGTAGAATCGAAAGGCAAAAGAATTTTTTTGAATTACATGTTTAGAAGCAACTGTATGGGGAAATATATTTTGAATTTGATATCATCTGCATTTATGCCCTCTAGCAGTGAAATTGTGCATCATAAAAAAATCAAAATAAAGGGTCATCATTTGCACATTTCAAGCTTCTTAATGCAAAAAGAATTTTTCAAATCGGACTATTAGTTGCATAGATATTGTGTCTACAGACGGACGGACAAACCGATAACATAAGCATGATCTTTTTTTACAAAAGACGTGCTACAAAAGGTATGCCTTTTGTACAAAATATTATACATTCTGTACAAAAAGTGCCATTTTTTGGCACCTTTGTATTATTCTGTACTGCCATGGTGGTGTGTTTCATGCAGATACAGATAACACAAAAACTCTTTGATATCGGAGATTAATCGACTGCATCTTTGTAGTACATTACAAAAGGAGGATGTAAGGTCATTGGCCGAGGATGTAAGGTCCCTTGGTCATTGGCCGAGGATGTAAGGTCCCTTGGTCATTGGCACAATAAAAACTAGATCTCATCTTGAATAGCAAATGAGAAGTTCTCAGAAAAATCCCCAGTAACCATGTATTCCTTACTTTCTAAATTAACCTTCTAGTGATTTATGTAACTAGACTGGGTTTTAGAAAGGAAGTGGTGTTTCTTCAGAGAAACTAGTTGATCCAGCAAATCTTCAATAAAATTATCAATAGATTTAGTAATAGTTATGAGAGCTGGCTTATCCGTGGTTACCCACTGCTTGTAGGTCATAGTGCCTAAAAAATTATCACCTTCCTCATTCAAATCTCTTATAACTTCTAGTCTAGGGCAATGTGACTACAGCCACTTAACATATATCTTTCACTCTGTAAGTCACACACCACTGAATCCAGTAAGTCTTTGTAATTAGTGTTAAACTTTTCACTATGTGCAGCATAAGTTTGATGTTTTGGTGTTTAGCTCATACACAGAGGAAGTGAGTTCCACTGCTACCTGCCAAAACACACAACTCAGATTCTTTGAATAAAGCTCATGTTGAGAATTGGCTTCCTAGTTTCTTAATTCAATTACTAATCAAAAACAACTATTATGGGAATTTTACTAGGAAATTTTTTATTTAAATTGCAAATTTTTGGAGAAAACTCTTCTTCTTCAGGCTGTCTTTTTGTTGTCACTTATTCCCGTCACTATTGCGGTTACGGTTAGTTTTCATCAAATCCTGCCGGATGTTAGGCAGGGAAAATCCTTTGCAGTCAGTGATGATGGAATTTTGATTTTTCTCAATCTCTATTCCTTCTTTTAGCTTTCTTTTTGAAAATTGCTTTGGAAACTGATGACTTTAAGGGAATTCCAATCAATCCATGCTGTGACTAGTTTCTCTAACATGCCTATCTAAACCAGTCTTGTTGGAGCAATTTTTTATAGCAGCTTTATGCTCTGCTATAAGAGTTTCTAGTCTGCGACCTGTTTCCCCTATGTAAGATAGTCCAAAACTGCATTTTACTTCATAGACTACACCTTGCATTTTTAAAATATCTTCTTCTCTTTGAACTATTTTAGGGAAAATCTTTTTAACTTTGTTCTCTAATCTTGGAGCTAGCCCAATATTGTACTTCTTACTAATTCTCTTTAAAAACTCAAATAAACCTTTTTGATAAGAAATTTTTTTAGTGAATTTTACTTGTTGCTTTTGCGGGTTCTTCATACCATTAAAATTCAGAAGCTTCTCAATTTCTTCTTTATAAACAATTCTCAAAATTACAGTTCAGATTACCTCAAATATATGGAATAGTCAAACTGCATAAAGAACACCAACCAATTAGACCAATAATTGACTCAAAAAAACTCAATTCTTTCAAATCGCACTATTTTTTAAAGAATCTTTTAAAAGAGCCACCTAACTTGATAAAAAATTCAATGCAGCTAAAAGAAAAATTAGAACTTCTTCCTAAATTAGATTCTCCTATTATGGGTAGTTCAGACATAGTGTCTATGTATACTCACATAAATATTGATCAACTTATAGACTTTATAGCAGAAGACTTGGCAGACCTAATAGTTTTTCACAACAAAGATAGAAACATATTAGTTGGAATTTTTGAAATGCGTACCTTCTCTTTGCGGAACAACTACTTTTAATTTGAGAAAAAAATGTCATTCAAAAATCTGGTCTAGCTATGGGCTCCCCACTCTTAGCACTATTATGTGGGAAAACTAGAAGAAAATATACTAGTACAACCCACATACTTCTGCCTATATAGCAGATACATGGATGACATCTTATTTATAATAGATAGCTCAGAAATTGTTCCAGAAAGAATTCTAGACTCATTCAATGAATTAGATGATTCCCTTAAGTTCACTATTGAACTTCAAAAAGAAAGAAGAACTAACTTCTTAGATATTACTATCTATTACGAAGATGAAAAATTCCTTACTAGTTGGTATAAAACACCAATGAATACTAACAGACTTTTGGATTTTAATTCCTATCATCCAGTTTCTATTAAGAAAATGTAGCAAGTTAGTTTTTAGAAAAAAATTACTAAAATAGTATCTACAGCAGATAAAAAAGAAGCCCATAAAGAAGAACTTAAGTCATACTTGCAGAAAATAACTATCCTAAAGAAGAAATTGAGAAGCTTCTGAATTTTAACGGTTCTTCGTGTTGTTCGTAAACTACCATAAATCCTGCGACTAGTTCTCTGCAAGACTGATAATAATCACCGACTGTCGCAGAGGATGTGGAAACCCCAACCTGGGAAGATTCCTCAACTGCATCATCGTAGGACAATCCTTTGGCGAAACAATACAAAAGAGTCATCACCTTATCAAGAGGAATACAAGCAGCCTTCAAACCATGTCCCAAATAAATGGGAACACTGCTCACTTTTCCCTGTAACGCGATTCTTCCTACACCTGAATTGTCCTAAACAATGAAAAATATCCACTCGCAAACTCATTGGATGACCTGCGGAACATCTTCGTTCGGTTGGAAGCAATCCTTTCCGCTCACACCATGCAATGCATGTTTCTTCATCTACGCACGCTGAAAAACACACAAGCCATGTATCGCTTAGAACAGGGCGAACAGAAGTAAGTATACGGGGCTCACGCACTCAGCAAACAGCGATTACGTAACACACACAGCGCGGGAGAAAATGCCACGTTTCTCCCCACATTCCATTGGCACGATAGCTGAAGCAGACGACGGGGGCCGAAGTCTAAAGTCTAGCCCCCCCCCCTTTTCCCCACAGAAATATAAAATATGGAAGAACATTACAAAAAGAGAAAAAAAGAAAAGAATAAAAAGAAACACACACACACACACACACACACACACACACACACACACACACACACACAAACCAAGTGGATGCACAGTTGTGCAGAAAGCTAAAACACTCATACCTGCCAACTTTCAGGAACTGAAATCCATAAAAAAATAGATACTTTTGATGAAAATTTTAATCGACAATTTTGATTAAATATTGATTAAATGTAGCGAACATATTGATCAAAAGTTGTTACACAAATCAAGTATCAACTTTTAATCATTGCTTTACTATAGAACATTATTATTTTTGTGCCTCATAATTTCAAAAATAAAAAGCTACCACACGTTCATCATTTTATGATTAAGAATTCCATCCAAATCAGTCAATTTCCACAGAAATTGTTGTGTGAAAATTCTGACAAAAAATATTGCGCATGTGTGCACTGTCAAGTGCTGATAATAACCATTTTCAATAGGATTGGTCCATTATGCGTCCTGCATAGCGTATCAACATTTCATTGCAATCATGCTTTGATTTTATGCAAGTCATCACGCAAAAGGGCGAAAGAATGAATCCCACTCCTATGGTCTGATCTTTGACTTCATTTCAGCATTTTCAATCCACTACCATTCTGGAACAATAAATTAAAATTTCTAATGTTTTTTTTTCACACATCAAGTAATTATGCAGAAGGGCAAGAATAGAATGAATCCCACTCCTATGTTTTGACCTTTGACCATTTTTAATAGGGTTCATCCCCAGACCCAATATACTAATTCCGTCGAATCAGATTAGCCATTTTTAAGCAAGTTATAGTGCAGATGGACAAAGCTGGAGCATTTACACTTCTTCCACCTACAGCTTGAAAGCGTGGAAAACTTACTAATAGACCAGCAAAATAAATCATTGCTAGAGAAGCAGAAGGTCAAATGAACATTGGATTTAGACAAGCCCAATGACAAAGTAGTTCAATCTACATGCAGCACAAGCTTTAGTGTTTAAAATTACGCAGAACGATAACCTAAAACATGGAGAAAGCTACAGACAAAGTTTTCCTGCATAAACACATGTCTCTGTAAGGAAGTTTATTCGTAACTTACATCCGCGCCTTATTTTAAATAGTTTAAGTTAAATAAAAAAAGTTCTAATGGTGGAAGCAAAATCATCAGGCAAAAAAAAAATCTGTAAAATTAACAACACAAATTTTATAAGTTGTAAAACCCGGCAGGTCTGAACACTGTTCGGCACTTGGTAAATGAATACACCATGCTAATTGCTGTTAAGAAACTTCCATGTAGTTAATTGCCTGCAAAAGAAGTATTAGCCAACCTGCAAAAGTTGAAGATTTTGCCCCTCAAAGTTGCAAAATCTTCAACTTTTGCAGATTTCAAGGTTGCATATCTCAAAAGAGGGACTAGATTTATTATTTTTTATTTTATTTTTTTCACCAAGGATACCTCAACAAAACCTTTGAGTTTCAAGTCATGGTTCAAACTGATTTAGAAGTTACAGGCCCTGAAATATTTGTAAATAAATGGTAACATTTCAAATGCACAGAAACTGATGAATATTTATGCTTATTTCTGTTTTCAAAATATTTTTTGAAGTCTTATGGAATTATATTTTAAACACCTTTAACTACCTAGTACCAGGGTTCAAAAAGTACGGTCGCCTGGGCGACCAAAAAATTTGTCCGGGCCATCGCGGAAAACATGTACCGTAATTTCCGTGTATAATCCGCGGATAAACGCCGATTAAAAAAAAAAAAAAAAAAAGAACGTTTTTGCGGCCGTTTAATTTTAAAAAAAAAATCCTCAGAGTAATTGTGCAGGAGAGGGGGTATAATAAAAGGAACTCCCTCGAAAACATTCTCAGTTCAGGACTTTGTGCGGAGAGGAGGGAGAAAGGGGTGTCAAAATGAGAGACCACGAAAGTTGTAGGGAGGGACAGTGGGAATTACTTTATCTTTGTATTGTTGGGAAAGAGAAAACGCTGACTGTGCTTGTGCCCCTCTTCGTCAATCGGCCAAAAAAAATGTAGGCAAAGCACTCGCTGCACGAATCTACACATGCATGCCTTATTTCAAAGTTCCATGTTCTGGATCTCGTGTGCTCAGTGCCTTGTATTTTAATTCGCCCTTCGCCATTTTGACAAAAGTCTTTGCTGCTGACAGTTTCCTTCATCGCTATTTATGATGTCTTCGAAAAGGAAACGTTTCAGTTACACTGCCGAATTTAAACTTAAAGTGGGATAACAGCTGAGGATATGATCGTGTCACACTACGCGATAGTTTTTGAAAGGTGAGAAAACTAGTGTGCAGTGGCACGTGAAAAGCCGCGGCCTGAAATGTAAACAAACCCTTCGGTAAACTTTGCGGGAGAATTCACGCAGGAATTTGAGGGAGAAGTCCAGCCCTTTTTTCTTTCTTTTTTAAATGTGTGTAAGCCGACTCCCCTACTTTGAAAGCAGGATTTCTTCCAAAAACTTTCGACTTACACGCGAGTGTATATACGGTATTTCTATTAATTGTTCTGTATCAGCGTTTCATCGTGGGCAATGTGTAATGCAATTGGAGCTACTACATTGGCATGATTAAATTTTGTGCTCTATGGATGCCATGCCACCACTAAGCTTCTTTTGTGTCCGAAGATAAAAACATATTTTAAAAAGTTTCCTTTAAAAAATGAATTTTTTATTTAATAAGATCGTTTTTGTTTTTGTTTTATTTCTCCGGACTGCTGGGTCTCTATGGGACCGACTTTTCTGTCGAAAATTTCGCTTTTGGTTCAGCATTTGTCAAGTGCGGATTATACTGCGGTTTGTTTTTTTTTTGTTTTTTTTTTCTGAATGTCACAATCTGCGAATTATATGAAGGTAAAAAAAAATTGTGCAAATTCCAGTCTGGGGATAAACGATGAAAATTACGGTAATTCAAGAATTTCGAGCTCCAGACAAAAAAAGAGAAAAAGAATGAGTACCTTTTTTTTTTTTTTTTTTTTTTTTGCCAGGGAGAGAGAAGCTGATGATTGACCTTTTTTTTTTTTTGGACAGAAGTGTACATACATGACTTTGATATTATATATACCCCCCCCTTCCCACTGGTCCAGTGACTGGCCAGAGATTTCAGAATATTTTTCTACCCCTGCCTAGTACTATATGTACAATTTATACACAAGGTAAAAAAAAAAAAAAAAAAAAACTGAAAAAAACCTTACCAGAGCATATTGTACAGTTTACGATTCACAGTCAAACTTTAGCAGCAACACTTGTCTAGATGTATAACCTTATTTCTGTGAGTGTGCTTGCAACTCCCTATATTTGTTACTTGTTGAATTACAGGTATGAATGCTGTACATTCATACCTGCATAAATGGGCAGTACAATGCTCAGTTTAATGCTGGCAAATTGCAATTATTGCTTTTTAAATGTTATTTAAATGTGACAATACGATTTTTCTAAAACATAAAAATGCACTGGAATTTATTACCTTCCAAAATGACTTTGGCCCTGGGCCCAGGAGCAGAAACAATGCGACAGAGTGACACCCGTCACAGATTACGCAAAAGCTTGCAGAATGTTTTCCTATTTCTTGATTCATTGTTTTTAATATTCCTTTTTTAAAGCAAAGGGGAAGGCAAATTTTCCCACGTTTTTAGCGTTGGCTTCAGCTTCCAGACTTAAAGCCATAATCGATAGATCACGTAAACAACTGTTTTATTTCATTTTCTGTTTCTTACTTCCTTATTTTTCAAACAGATAGCTTCAGCTTGATGAGATATGTTGCTTTATTTCAACTTTGAAGCTAGGAAGCGATATTTTTGCACACTTTTAGTGGCTCTTCCCGTCCTCCGTTTCCACCACGTACGCCTTGCGTGGAATTTCAGAAGCTGATGGTCATCATTTTTGCTTTTTGGCTTCCATATAACTTCATTTCAATTAAATTAATGTGAGTTTTTAAAAAAAAACAAGAGCCATACTTTTGAAGCATTTTCAAGCTCTCTCCTCTGTTGCCACGGCCATCAGCATTTTGGAAATTTACATCAAAATTTTGTTTTCTTTTTGCTTCCAGATAGCTCCGTTTCACTTAAATTCAAGGTGTTTTATTTATTTACATATTTTTTTATGAGAGCCATATTTTTTAAGTGTTTTGCAATGTTCCCTATAATAAAATTGATTTTGACTCGTAAATCTGAAAAAGAATTACGATTTTCTAAATCCATATCTATTGAAAAACTAAAAGATAAAGTTTACAATATTCATGACCCAACAGCCCTTCCCCGAAGTGAAGAAATATTAAGAGAGAGAAAAACTTTTCAAAACAAAAAACAAAAAGAAGATTCTTTACTAAAAATGAACAACAAAAAAAAAAGCACGAAGAAAAATGTAATAACAAACACAACATCGAAAAAATCTTAATTAAATATACCTAAGTTAAATTAATAAAAATGAATGAGAAACTCATAATCATCCATTAAATTTAAAATTAAATTAATTTTCGTTTGTTATCGAGTATTAATAATAATTTAAAATTAAAGTTAAATCAATTTCCAACTAGTATCATACTGAGTGTGTGCAAAAGTTCTACCCATTTTAGTAATAGATGCAAATTGCGGTCGGAGTAGTTACGTCACAGATGATGCTGCGATGCCGAATTTTTGCCCAGTAAAGCATGGAGCAGTACAGCATATAGAGGCACTGGGTTTGTCCGAGTAAATCATTCGTAACGGAAATCACAGACAGTGTAACATGGCATTCGATAAGGAGTACATTAGACATTGTTTACTGTACGAGTTCGATAAAGGCAGTACAGCAGCTGCGGCTTGCCACAACATCTGTCAAGTGTATGTGGAAGATGCAGTTGCTAATAGCACATGTCGCAGTTGGTTTTGAAAATTCCAGGACGGAGACAGAAGCTGTAAAGTTCAACCATGTCCTGGACGTCCATCCGTGGTTTCTGACAAGTATGTGGACCAAGATATAACAAATGACCCACATCCAACCATTCATTAGCAGAAATGTTGTCGGCACACAGAGCAACAGTCAAAAGATGGATACATCTCACTTGGGTTCATCACCAAGTTTGATAACTGGGTTCCGCACCAGCTTTCTGCAAAGCAATGAGAGGAGAAAATATGTTCCTGCATTTCTTTGCTTTCTTGTCACAGATATGAACCGTTTTTGGGACGAATTCCAATGGATGATAAGAAATGGGTACTGTACCATAATGTAAAGCCTTGACAGACTGTGTGCCAAGCCTGCTCCATCGACCTCAAAAAAAGGACTGCATCGCAAAAAGGTTTTGTTGAGTGTTTGGTGGGATGTCCAGGGAATAATTCACTGGGAGGTGTTGGCACTTAACCGAACGATAAATGCTGACCTCTACTACCAACAGCTGGACAGATTGCGAGAAAAACTGACATCCAAGCGATCACCACTCGTCAATCACAAAGGCGTGATTCTTCGTCATGATAACGCCAGCCAGACCTCATGCTGCTTTAATCACTTGGCAAAAATTACTGGACTTTGGTTGAGAAGTGTTACTTCACCCAGCGTATTCCCCTGACCTGGCACTTACGGACTACCAACTTTTTCAATCGTAACAGAACGCCTTCGCTCTCCAAACCTTCGATGAAGTGGACGATATAAAAACGAAATTACACGATTTTTTTTTACTCTAAAGCACAGGAGTTTTTCTAGCGTGGGATTCACCTACTCAAAGACAGATGGCAAGATGTCATACAGAATGATGGCAATTATGTGAAATCCTAGGTACGTTATTTGTTGTGTTCTACTCCTTTCTTTGTAGCCTACAAAAACGGGTAGAACTTATGCACACACCCAATACAGTAATAATTCATTAAAGTTAAATTAAATCAATTTTCAGATCGACATTGGACCCAATAGGAGACGCTCAAAGTGAGAATCTCCCATAAAGACAAAATAACGAACAGCGCATGCGCGCCTTCCCATCGATATTGCCGGTAAAAATCGAGATAAGAACAAATAGTCGCCATTCGCAATTCTCCGACATGTGCGGAGGCACATAAGAACAATACTGAAGATGGTGTCAAGAAACGCACCGAACACCTGGGTTACAAGATCATCAGCTGCATTCGTGATTAAACTTACTGTGTACCTACCTCATCTACAAATATTTTAGGTTAAAATTTACTAAACAACATCTAATATAGAATATAGAAAACGCGTATTCGAGAATCAATAACACTACTAACCACGTAAGTATCCTAAAACCACATGATTTTAAGGTAAGTAAAATTTTTATTAATATGTAATAGCATTTTCCTTAAACCAAATATTATTTTGATTACAATATAATAAAATATTACTATTTGATCCTTTCAAATATTTATTTTTTAATTTTCAAACAAAAGACGAAGTACATGTGGCTCATATCGCAAGTGAGCAAAACAAAAAACATGCTTTAAAAAAGTGTTAGCCCTACAATGATTGTGGTGTGAGTATATGCGTAGGCTATTTCACACATCAATTTACTTGCATTTTTACATACATGCATACATATCACTAAGCTGTTCTCTGATATTCATAGGTTAGCTCCACAAAGAAATACAGCCTACCAGATAATTTTTACTTACTGTTGCTGTATCAAACTTCTCCATTTACAGCGATCTTGGGATACAACTCAGGCTTTGCTGACATCCATCACACGCCGTACAAAAGATCTTTTATACTTCGTACTCATAATCTTTTTCTCATGCAGACACTCCTGAATCTGATCCTTTCATGACTTCCTCGGCCTGCCTCTACCTTTCCTTCCTTAAAAGATTTTCTTAGTAAGCATCTCATCACTCATTCTTTCAACATGGCCAAACCACCAAAGCACTTTAGTCACCACCTTGCTAACAACATTTTGCTTCACATTACACAACTGCAACAATCTTCATTTCTCACCCAATCAGAAAATGTCTTGCCACCCCCCACCCCCCGTAAGTAATGCATTTCTCCAGCACACAAACAACTATGTTTCTTCTGTAGTACCCAGGTTTCACTGCTATACATTAGAGTAGGAACAATTACACTTTCATATACAGCCATGTGGGATTTTCTTGAGAAGTGAAAACCCATCATTCCTGGGAAACCCTCCCAAAGCAGCCATGACTTTCAATGAAGAATTCACTCGCCTACTAATTTCACCATTCATTTTGTTCTCTCTGTCAAACATGCTTCCTAAATACACAAACTCATTCACCTGGTCAATCACTGTGCCATTTAGACATACACTGCTGGCCACCTAAAATGCAACACCAAGAAGGACATGAGATAGCAAAGCCAGATTTACTGGACACATAACAACAGATACAAAGATGAAACGATTGAGTTTACAGGCCCGTGCGACTCGCGGAACACGCAGATATCAATAGTTCATATGGCCCACATGGCTGGCAATAACGGCCGCTACATGCCACGGCATCAAACGAAAGAGACTTTGGGTGTGGCTTCGGGTATGTCAGTCTAGGCTGCTTCCACACGTTGCCAGAGTTCATCAGGCGTAGCCGCGGGTGGTGCTTGCCAGGCCACTCGGTTGCTCATCTGCGACCAGACGTGTTCGATGAGTGACATATCGGGAGAACAGGCGAGCCACGGCAGCAGTGACACCTGGTGAGCCGTGAAGAATTGTTGCACAACGCGTGCCATGTGCGGGCGCGCATTGTTCTGTTGAAACGTGGCCGCTGGCAGGTCCTGCAGGTAAGGGAGGACAACAGGCTTCAAAATGTCGGAGATGTAGCGGTGGCTGTTGAGTGTACCTGCGATATGTACCAGAGGGCTGCGGGTGTCATATCCAAGTGCGCACTAAACCATAACACCAGGCTACGGACCAGTATGGTGATGCATAATGCAGGCATCATACAGTCCCTTGCCGCGGTGCCGCCACACGCGGATCCGACCATCGTGGTTTTGCAGGCAGAAGCGGGATTCGTCGGAGAGGACAAAGTCGTGCTAATCCGTAATCCAGGTGCGGCGTTACATGGCCCACTGCCGCCGCACTCGCCTGTGGTGTAACGTCAATGGTAATCGGAGCAATGGGCGTCGTGCAACAAGTCCCCGCTCCTGCAGACGACATCAAACGGTACGTGCTGACACAGGTTGATTACCATTGACGTGATGTGGCGGTGCGAGCCATCAATCCCCGCCGCACAACATGCCGGTCCTCTCATTCGGTGGTGTGCCGTGGCTGCGGCAATCGCTCACGTCGGTCTGTCCGTCCCTCCTGCACCCATTGAATCTATACTCGCCTCACTGTGGCTTGATGTTGTCCCACATGGGGGCCGATGTCTTGGTACGATAAACCGCTGACGCGATAAGCCACTATTCGTCCTCTGTCGAACTCCGAAAAGTGCTGGAATGACATCCGTATTCTGCAACGAGGCATCAGGAAGCTTCCCACGCACAGGTCCGGAAGCACAACACACTTCCACTACTTACACCCCATTTTCTGCGCACCCTTCTTATAGTGCTTCTCGATAGTGTGACTGGCGCACATGATTTGCATATGCCCTGCAATGCTGATCGTTTGCATGTCCTCTCGCGGGCGATGCATGCTGCGAATTTCAGGCCAATCGGATGTTTCCTTCTCGGCATTGCATTTTGGGTGGCCAGCAGTGTATATTACATTCAGTGCTACCAGTTCCTCTCTCAAGAACAATAACTTTGGATTTTCCGTATTTATACTCAGTTTGATTTCAAGCAAACTTCGTACATCCGAGACAACATACTCTGCAACTTACTTTTGCTCTCTGCCAACAGGACAGTGTCATCAGCATACAGTAATCTGCACACACAGATATCACCAAGACATAAACCAATATTATCTATTCTGGCATCATGCATGCACGCATCCATAAATATATTAAACAACCATGGTGACATTACACAAACTTGTTTGACTGCTGCACCAATAGAAAACCATTATGATAAAACACCATTTACTCATACACAAGCTCTACTGCCAGCATACATGGCTTTTACACTGTTAAGTAGATTCCCAGTAACACCATATTCATTCAATACCTTCCACAAAAATGTCCTATTTATTTGGTCATAAGATTTCTCTAAATCTATGAAGGCAGCAAAAACTTTCTTACCAACAGCCAGATAATTTTCAAACATTATGCATAATGCAAAAATTTGGTTAGTGCAGTCTTTACCAGACATAAAACCACTCTGAACATTCCACACTATCTCTGATGTAAGACCCCGTACTTTTTCAATAACGACCTTGCCAAACACTTTCCCTGGCACACTCAGTACGCTAATACCACAATAGTTCTTGCAGTCAGTCTGATCACCTTTTTCCTTATACAAGGGAACAATGATAGCATCCTTCCAATCCCAAGGGACCACTCCTAACTCTCAGCACAGCTGGCAAATTTCAGTTAACCAATCAATTACAGGGTCACCACCATATTTCAACATCTCGGTAGTTATGCCATCAACTCCTGGAGCCTTACCATTCTGAAGAGATTTTAGAGCTTTACACACCTGTTCTCTTCAGATCCCTCCTGTGCTTCTATCCTTCACTGTGACATCATCTGCTTCTGCCTCTGAATCACCTTTGCTTTCCTGATCTAATAACTCACAGAAGTATTCACCCCATCTTTTACTTAACTCATTCGGCTCCCATATCATTTCCCTGATCCTATTCTTTACACAGCTTACAACTTTGTTTTTCTTGATTCTCATGTACTTCCAGAAAGTCTTCCTATCTTTCCACAAAACCAATTCATGCTTTTCCACCTTCTCCTTCCTATCTTTTGCATTACTCTGGAAAACCAGCTTAGCGGCTTCACGCTTCTTACAGCGACATTCATTCACAGAAACTCTACCTTGCAACATCCCCAAATAGACTTCCTCCTTTCTCTTTACTGCTGCTTCAATCTCACTATTCCACCAAGCATCACCTTTATTGTAACCCATTATTGTGGTGCCACAGACCTCTTCAGCAGAAGTGACAACACAGTTCTTAAAACATTACCACTTCTTTTCTATATCCCTCTCACAAGCTTTCAGCTCCAGCACATCAGAATAACGCTGATGATATTCAGGGAGCCTTTCAACCTTTATTCTTTCCATCCTGGGCCTCTTCCTATTCCTTTTCCTCCAAGCAACATTCAGTTTCACTCGTTACACTACCAAGTAATGATCAGAACCAACATCTGCACCTCTCATCACACGAGTGTCAACAATTAAGTGTTTCAGATGCTGATCATGGACAACAAAATCTATCACACTCTTTTGACCAAGAGTATGATTTTCCCAAGTATATGTGTGGATATACTTGTGGTTGAAAAACGTATTAGATACACACAAACCATTTTCACTGCAGAGTTCAATTAATCTTTCACCATTATCATTGACAAAAGAATCATTAAACTTACCCAGAACATTGTCAGAAATTGCATTCTGCACACCTACTCTAGCATTAAAATCTCCTGCTATTATAACTTTCTCTTTAGCACCAAATTGGCCCAAAACAGCTTTTAGCTCATTCCAGAAATATTCTTTCTTATCAGAAGGTTCCGAGTCACAAGGAGCATACACTACAACAATTACAATTCTCTGAAGTTTCACTTTCAAACGAATCCACAGAATTCTCTAACTTATGCAGCTATAGTGAATCAAGTTGTTCTTCATCTTTTCACTTAAAATCACACTTACACCAGCATGTGCTCTCACATTATCCAATACTCCAGAAAACACACCATTCCATTCACTTCTTCTATCCCAATTTCCTTCTTTTTGGTTTCATTTACACACAGCACATCCAGTCTATACTTATTCATCTCTTCAATCACCTCATTCATCTAGCCATTTATACCTTTAGTATTCCATACACCAATCTTACACTCACTCAACCAAGATCTCTTTCTCATACGTCGTTTAGAAAATCCAGGTCGATTCCATGGTGGACCGTCCTTCTCAAGTGTGGTAGGTCCACTATATCCTACACTTGAGTCATTTTTAATATTTCTTTGTGTCTTTTTAATCAGGCAAGTACATCAGTGCAGGGGATTAGCCCACAGCTGACAGTTCCAGTTGGTCATTCAACTTAAGGATTTTGGAACAAAACCCAGTGAGTTGGGATCTTTTCATCAATGTCACACATAACTAGCTGCCATCTCTCCAAGATTCAGAGGCCCTTGTTGCTGTTATGTGTGCCATTGTTCCCACGGAGCGCCCCGAGGGGGCAACTCATCTCTCACTAAGATCGCCCGCTACTTGCATTCTACTTGCATTCTTGCAAATGTTAAATTCCTTTCAGCATGTTATAATTGCCAAAAAGACTGTTTTTACATGTATGTGTCTTTGACTTCATATCATTGAGTCAAAGACAACAGTAACAAAAAATTCCCTTCTCCATTTTCACGGCCACATGGCATTTGGGATGTTGGTCACAATTATTTTTAATGCTTTCATATAGCTTCATTTCAGTTAAATTGGGGTTGTTTACTTCCTTTCTTTTTTTTTTTCTTTTTACTATAAAACCATATTTTTATGCCATTTTAACACCTCTTGCACCATTCCTACGGTTGTTTATGTGGCATTCCACAAATAGATGGTCACATTAAAAAACATATAAAAATTCTGTTATTTTCTTCCAAATAGTTTCATCTCAGAAGAAATAAAAACTTCACCGTCTTGGTACGATATTTAATAAAAGATGAAAATATTTACAGATTAAAATACCCCACTAGTACTTTCGGTGCAACATTCACCCTATCATCAGGTAGAACAGAGGGGTAATTCAGCAATCACTTAGCTTTTTATAGGAGCGCAGCGATGCACTATGGGAAATAATCTTGAGTGTCATGTGGGTCGTGACTGTTGCCATTATATCGGAACAAAAGATACAATTTTTCATACAGCAATTTCATATTAAATAGAAAATTTTGTTACAAATGAATGTTATCTTCATATTGGTAAATTGTTGATAGTATTTAATTTATTACTACTGTAATTTAAAGTTCAAGTTGGTAATATGGTCTTTCCAAATTTTTTGAGATGTCCGTAGAAGTGTAGTCATTGCAGCAATTGTCCCCAAAGGCTTCAATATACATGCTTTCAGCAAAATGCAGCGAGTGTGTATACATTGGAGTGTTCAGTAGTTTAATGTTCGCCCAGTCTGGTTGTAGTATTTCATTAACGACATTCCATGATAATGCCATATTGTTACTACTGGTTCAGATATTGTATTTATGTTCATAGACACAGGTACTCAAGCTCCTACATGTCGAGCCTATATAATTGCTGACGTTCTCCTGTAGCAGGGTCCAGTTGTGGAATATTGTATACACCCCATTTGCTCATAAAATCAGTTGTTCCTCAATCTTTTTTAACAGATGATAGAAGATTTCGTGATCAGGTGCCAAACTGTATATTATGTTGTGAGCAAATACGAGATAGTGCATTGTTGATATGGGGGTGTTGATCCAGTGCTCCCACGTACCGTTTATTAGGCCTTGGGTCTTGCTTCAGATTAATGGTTCATTCATTTAGTATTTTGTTATATAATTTGTTAACCATCATCCTTGGGTATCCATGTTTATCTGCCATTTTGGAAATGAAATTAATCTCAGACTGTAAATGGCTATCGTTTGAAGAATGCGTGAAGGCTCTTCTAATAAGAAAATTGATAGCAGAAAATTTTGGGGGATTGGGTGTGAGGAATTAAATGGCATAAGGCTATTACAATCAGTTGGTTTTTGATAAACACAGAAAGACAGAGAATTAGTATTTGCATCACGAATTATACGAAAATCCAAGAAAGATAAAGAGAGATTAGATTCTAGTTCCATCGTGAGCCCGATAGTAGGAAATACTGACGAAAGTATGTCGGCGAATTGATTTAAGTCATCCTTTGAGTGAGGCCAGAACACAAGGATGTCGTCGACGTACTTAAGGTAAAGACTGGGAACTAAAGAAAATTCATTGAGAACTTTGTTTTCAATGTATTGTAGCAGAATTTCTGCCAACACTGCGGAAAGTGGGGAGCCCATAGGTGAGCCTTCAGTTTGCAAATAGATTCGGTCATGGAATTTGAAGTGTGAACGCCGTTTAACTAAACGAAGTGCGTTCATAAATATGCAGAAATTTCGGAAGTGGGAACATTAATATCGGCGAGTTTGGCCTCAATGATACCATGAGTGGCGTCCACAGGTATGTTAGGGTACAGTGAAACCACATCTAGAGAGGCTAGTATGAAAGGGCCAGTATGTGGCTGAATCATTCTGATCCTTTCTATTGTTCTAGTGGAGCTTTTGATAGAATAAGGGGAGCTCTCAGCTAACTTATCTAAATATAGGGCAAGAGCTTTTTAAAGTGGTCGGGTAGGGCTAACGTAGCCCGCGACCAAAGGTCTTATGGGTAGCCCCTGTTCATGTAGTTTGATACGCCCAAATATATTGGGCACACGACAACCGGGTGGGGGGATACAAGCTTTAGAAAAGCCTTCAGGAAAACTATAAGCATTCTTCAATCTGGTCAAAGCTGCGCATGTTGCTTTGGTTGGTTCACGCTCAACTACTTTGTGTGGAATAGAAGATATGGCTTCATGCATTTTATCCCTGTACTTTGAGCTGTCTAATAAGACCGTTTGGTGCATCTTATCCGCAGCCAAAATAGAAATTTCGTTACTATTTCTAAGTACAGACAGTTGCTGTTTTTCTTCATTATACATCTGGGATGAGTTAGGTTGTTGCTGCGGTTTGCCTCTTCGTAGTAGTCTATCAATTTGTATGCGTGCAACGTCTTGTTCGACCTCAGGTAAATTTCTGATGATACATTCTACTTGTGGGACAGTCTGAAAGACATTAACCTTATGTCTTGGATAAGCGAATTTAGTTCCTCTCTCTAAAGCTCTACCCTCCACTTCGTTTAATTTATAATTGCTGAGGTTAACAACATTAGAAGTTGAAATTTCATTTCCATAACGTCTACGGTTGTGAACAGATCTATTTCTGACCTCACGGTCAACAAGGAAACGAAGTTTACCTATATGGGTATTGACCAATAACTTAACTGAGTTTTCAATCAAAGTTGAAGTAATGGTAAATACACGGTCCATTAAAATTGGATGTTCAATACCCGACAGTTCTTCGTACGAAGTATAGCACTTTCTACTAAAAAAATCAATAAATGATATCTTGCTTCTAATGGCATTTGTTAGTCGTTTCTTCTCAGCATTTCATAGTATGCAGTTGTCGCGCCACAAGATAGAAGCCGCACAAATACAGAGGTAATTCGGGATGACATTCAAGTCTTTACAGCTGGTCAGGAATCCCAGATGAATACACTCCTTTGCAAGCTTGATTCGTGTTGATTGGAACCTTTGCAATATAATGGACCATTATACTGGACCGTGTATTTACCATTACTTCAACTTTGATTGAAAACTCAGTTAAGTTGTTGGTCAATACCCATATAGATAAACTTCGTTTCCTTGTTGACCGTGAGGTCACAAATACATCTGTTCACAACCGTAGACGTTACGGAAGTGAAATTTCAACTTCTAATGTTGTTAACCTCAGCAATTATGAATTAAACGAAGTACAGCGTAGAGCTTTAGAGAGAAGATCTAAATTCGCTTATCCAAGACATAAGGTTAATGTCTTTCAGACTGTCCCACAAGTAGAATGTATCATCAGAAATTTACATGAGGCCGAACAAGACGTTGCGCGCATACGAATTGACAGACTACTACGAAGAGGCAAACCACAGCAACAATCTAAATCATTCCAGATGTATAATGAAGAAAAACAGCAACTGGCTGTACTTAGAAATAGTAACAAAATTTCTATTTTGGCTGCAGATAAGATCCATCAGACGGTCTTATTAGACAGCTCAAAGTACAGGGATAAAATGCATGAAGCCATATCTTCTATTCCACACAAACTGGTTGAGCATGAACCAACCAAAGCAACATGCGCAGCTTTGACCAGATTGAAGAATGATTATAGTTTTCCTGAAGGCTTTTCTAAAGCTTTTATCCCCCACCCGATTGTCGTGTGCCCAATATATTTGGGTGTAGCAAACTACATAAAGAGGGGCTACCCGTATGACCTTTGGTCGCGGGCTATGTTAGCCCTACCCGACCACTTTAAAAAGCTCTTGCCCTATATTTAGCTAAGTTAGCTGAGAGCTCCCTTATTCTATCAAAAGCTCCACTAGGACAATAGAAAGGATCAGAATGATTCAGCTACATACTGGCCCTTTCATACTAGCCTCTCTAGATGTGGTTTCACTGTACCCTAACGTACCTATGGACGCCACTCATGGTATCATTGAGGCCAAACTCACTGATATTAATGTTCCCACTTCCGAAATTTCTGCCATTATGAACGCACTTCGTTTAGTTAAACGGCGTTCACACTTCAAATTCCATGACCGACTCTATTTGCAAACTGAAGGCTCACCTATGGGCTCCCCACTTTCCGCAGTGTTGGCAGAAATTCTGCTACAATACATTGAAAACAAAGTTCTCAATGAATTTTCTTTAGTTCCCAGTCTTTACCTTAGGTACGTCGACGACATCCTTGTGTTCTGGCCTCACTCAAAGGATGACTTAAATCAATTCGCTGACGCACTTTTGTCAGTATTTCCTACTATCAGGCTCATGATAGAACTAGAATCTAATCTTTCTTTACCTTTCTTAGATTTTTGTATAATTCGTGATGCAAATACTAATTCTCTGTCTTTCTGTGTTTATTGAAAACCAACTGATTGTAATAGCCTTATCCCATTTAACTCCTCACACCCAATCCCCCCAAAATTTCTGCTATCAATTTTCTTATTCGAAGAGCCTTCACGCATTCTTCAAACAATAGCCATTTACAGTCTGAGATTAATTTCATTTCCAAATTGGCGGATAAACATGGATACCCAAGGATGATGGTTAACAAATTATATAACAGAATACTAAATGAACGAACCCTTAATCTGAAGCAAGACCCAAGGCCTAATAAACGGTACGTGGGAGTACTGGATCAACACCCCCATATCAACAATGCACTATCTCGTATTTGCTCACAACATAATATACAAAACGGCACCTGATCACGAAATCTTCTATCATCTGTTAAAAAAGGTCGAGGAACAACTGATATCATGAGCAAATGGGGTGTATACAATATTCCACTACTGGACCCTACTACAGGAGAACACGTCAGCAATTATATAGGCTCGACACGTAGGAGCTTGGGTACCCGTGTCTATGAACATAAATACGATATCCGAACCAGTAGTAACAATATGGCATTAACAAGGAATGTTGTTAATGAAATACTACAACCAGACTGGGCAAACATTAAACTACTGAACACTCCAATGTATACACACTCGCTGCATTTTGTTGAAAGCATGTATATTGAAGCCTTGGGGGACAATTGCTGCAATGACTATACACCTACAGACATTTCAAAAATTTGGAAAGACCATATTACCAACTTGAACTTTAAATTAGAGTAGTAATAAATTAAATATTATCAACAATTTACCAATATGACGATAGCATTCATTTGTAACAAAAAATTTGTATTTAATATGAAATTGCTGTATGAAAAATTGTATCTTTTGTTCCGATATAATGGCAATAGTCACAACCCACATGACACTCAAGATTATTTCTCATAGTGCATCGCTGCACTTCTATAAAAAGCTAAGCGAGTGCTGAATTACCTCTCTGTTCCACCTGATGATGGAGTGAATGTTGCCCCGAAAGTACTAGTGGGGTATTTTAATCTGTAAATATTTTCATCTTTTATTAAAATATCGTACCAAGACGGTGAAGTTTTTATTTCTTTTGACACATTTGTACGAAGTTATTCTTTCATCTATAGTTTCATCTCACAATGATGAGGTGAAGAGGGGTTGTTTTTTTTTCCCCATAGAAACCTTGCCTTTTTTCTGATTTTAATTTTGTAATTTTACGGAGTTTAAATATATCAATGAAAATACAACCACTACTTTTCACAAAATCACTAGGTTTTCCCAAAACTGATCAATTTCCAAAGTAATAGAAATTGATCAGTTTCAAGAAAAAACCTATTTGGACCCCTGTATTACAAAGCAAGTTAAATGTGACAGAAGTGGCATATATATATAGTATATACCATATTTTCTGGCGGTATAATCCGCAGAGAGAAAAAATTCACAAAAATTCGCCGTACAATCCGCAGAGGGGAAAATGCTGAATAAAAAAGTCAGCACATACCCTATTAAGAAAAAAAAAAAAGGGCTGCATTATCCGCACATTCGGATAATCCTCAGCACAGAAAATATCAACTTTCAACAATAGAATATCTACGGATTATGTGCCAAACATTACAGTATATTATATATGGTAGTTTTGACTGTGGGAAAACCTTATTTCCCAAAATCTTTTGCGTAATCATGGGAATAAATTGTTGAAGTCGAAAAACAACAACATGTAAGGACATACTCAAATATTAGAAAATAAGATCAGCCACTACCTACCTAACATTAAGCAGAAAGAAAATAATATCTCGGAAAAAGAAGGAGTGGTCTATAATATTAAATGCAAGTGTGGCCTAAGCTATGTGGGCAAGACGGGAAAGCAACTTAAGAAGCAAATAGTGGAACATAAAGCTGCGATTAGGAATGTATCTAACAAGACTGGCTAGGACAGGCATGTGCAAAACACAGGCCATAAAATTATTTGGCACTCGATAGAAATTCTTGCCTATGAACAACACTTTCTTAAGAGAAAACACGCAGAAAGTTGGAAAACAAGAAGAAGAAGTACGACTATGAATGATTTTAGGGGATGGACACTTGCGAGTGAATGGCAACATTGTATGTTGTCATTGGTCTGAAGAAGGATAGGGTTCCTATCCAAAAATTTGACTTAATTTTGTATTTATTCCTGAATAAAACCCATAATAACTCTTTATGTAAGGACATTTTTGCAATTTTGGAGTGGAACAAACTAGCTAAACACGATCCGAAAAATGTGAAATGCCAAATTACTGTTTCTAAAATTGACATATTCACTACCCTAACATGATCACCTAAATCATCACCTGATGAGGCCCTCCTCATACAACACAACTGCTGCAGGAAAAATTGTAAGAGCAAAATGTGTATCAGGTTGAATATCCTCTGAAGGAAGGCGTTATAAGTTTAATCGGTTAACTAAATCCAAAAAGAAGAAAAAAAGTTTATTTTGTGGATTTCAAATTATTTATTATTCTTTACACTCACTGTCTGAATATAATTTTTTAAAATACAAAAGTATTTAAGGAATAGAGTTTATTGGTAGAAAGGCCATTTCGCGTAATATGAAGAAAATTTCATGCACGATTTATTATGTAGTAAACTTTAGGAATAGTAAAATTTGTAAGATATTTCAGTTGCAGCATCAGCCTTGTTCACACTAAAAGCAAGCTCTATTTCTTTAGCTGAGAGGTTGACATTTCTTTAGCTGTTGCCAGTACACATTTCCAAATTATCGGAATAGTGAAGGGTGCGTCCGTATTGCAAGAGTTTTTATTGAAAAGAATTTCGATGCTTTCTCTGTAGCATAATAAAAACTTTTTTGAGAAGGGTGCAATCCTTTTGGTACAATTCCAGTTTGGAGAGGCATAAGTATCAGCAATAGTTAGAAGAGAAAGTGCAGAAGTCGAAAGACTTTTTCTGACATCTCCCTTATGTTTCAAAGTTCTGCAGTTTATTGTATGAGAAGTACTACCAATATAAAATTTTTCACCAGAGGAAGTAGACACAGCGATGAGGTTATACCCCAGGACAGTCTAAAGGATCAAGAGGATCTCTGTCTTTGGATATTGATACCATTCCAGTTTGAAGAGTCTTTTGGGTACAATTCCAATTTGGAGAGGTAGAGATACCTCTGCCTCTCCAATCTGAAATTGTACCAAAAAGATTTCACCCTTCTCAAACAAATTTTCATTATGCTACAGAGAAAGCATTGAAATTCTCTTCAATAAAAACTCTTGCAATTCGAAAGCACCCTTCAATATTCTGATAATTTGAAAATCTGTACTGGCAACAGCTAAAGAAACGACATCAACATGTGCCTGCTTTCTTTTAGTGTGAACAAGGCTGATGCTACAGCCGAAAGATCTTACAAATCTGACTATTCCTAAAGTTTAATATGTAATAAATCATGTGCAAAATTTTCTTCATTATTGGTGAATGGAGTTTAATTTCTGAATGAAATAAAATCCCTTTTTCTGATGCATTTATTATCAGGGGAAAGCTAGTTTGACTATTGCAACTAAATACTAATTTATACTGTTACCAAAATCTCAAATTCACTCATTTTTTTAACTTTGTTTTGTCGCAGAGCAGAATAATAAATTTTATGGTAAAATTAACATTTAGGTGTTACTTTTAGACCTTGCAGACAGTTTTTAGGTTTTCTTTTCTGAGTTGCAAATTACTGAAAAAAAATTCTTCTGGGGTCCTGGGCATTAGGAACAGATATTTAGTGTATTAAATTACTTGTAATGTACACTGAAAGGACAAATTATTATGTACACCCCAATGAAAATACACAAAGCAGCGGGACAGCAGCAAATCGCGGTGTGCAGGAAAACCGGTTGGAGCTATAAATAGAGTGGGTCAGCACGCACAGAAATACATTCCTTCAAGTGCCAGCATGGGTTGAGGACGAGACTTAAGCAAGTTTGATCGAAGTCAAGTCATGGGAGCCAGGAAGGCCAGATGTTCAATCAGCATAACAGCGAAACTATTAGGAATTCCATGACAGACCGTAGCAAGTGTGTACCAGGAGTACGTGAAATCCGGCAAAACCGCTAACAGTCGGATGAAATGTGGCCATAAAAGTGCATTGGATGATTGAGGGCACCGACGATTGGCCAGCATCGTACAGACGAATTGGAAGTCTGGTTTGCAGCAATTCACGTCACAATTTAATGAAAGAGCATCCACAAGCATATGCTCAAAGACAATCTGTGGACACATGACAAACTCGGCGAGGCAGTCAATGACCACTTCATGTCCCGATGTTAACAGCACAGCATCACATGATTTGGCTGCAGTTTGCAAAGGCCCATCGAAACTGGAGCATGGATGATTGGAAACGCATCATATGGTATGACGATTCCCGTTTCACACTGTATCGTGTCGCTGGCATTCAGCGTGTGGCGTAAACCACATAAAGCTATGGACCCCGCATGCCAAGTTGGGGTACTACAGGCTGGTGGAGGCAGTATAACTGTTTCGGCAGCTGTTGCGTGGTCCAGCCTGGGTCCCTTGGTACCTCTTGAGTAGGGTGGAGCGAAATTTGCGAATTTTTTTTAATGACTAAGGGGTATGTGTCAAAATTTGTGGTTCCACATGTTAATCAAAAAAGAAAAATTCTAATCGCATATCTCAAGTCTGCGCAATCGCCCGAAAGTTTGAAACTTATACATAAATCTTACAACATTTCAAGAATTTTCCCATTTTTTGTTTAAAGTGCTCTAATGATTGGGTACTGATAAAGTTTTAGATTTCGATTAGCAATATACACAGAAAAAAAAATTGGGTTTATTAAATGGCATCTGGTGTCTGCGCACAACTCATGAAATAATCACAAATTTGTCTAAAGATCAGCCTTTTTTGAAGAAATCTTTAAAGGTTTTGAGGACTAATTTTGTTCTTTGATTTATAGGTTTAATCGTATTTGATATACGTCTTTGGCAGCTCTTTGCTAACTGTAAAAACAACAAACAAAAGTGTGAAATAAAGGTCGGCTTGTGTGTGCATCATTTTGATGCATGTGCGACCGATGGAATGACATGTTTTCACGGGGCAGATGTCCATTACTCTGTTACCCCTCAAAACCACACCTCCACACCATCTGAACCACAGGTGGTGCTTTGCCTTTCGCAGTTGTTTTAGTTGCAGTTGTGAGACCGTGCTCCCAGTTTGTATATTGTATTTTGCGCGAAGTTACTGAGTTTTCTGAACGCTTTGTACACGTATGGCTTTAACTAGAAACCATGATAATCCTATCGTTGCAAGTGATCAAGATATAAGCAAAATTGTGTTGCCTATTATCATGATGTGATAAGGTACTACAATTTGCTTTGGCACCCGACTAAAACAGAAAATAACAATAAAAATCCAGATTTCTCGGAAGTAGCGTGTCATGTTTTAAACAAAGTGGAAACCATTTGGGGTAAGGCATCTTTACCTATTCTCGCCGAACAATGATGGATATGTTGAAGACAGAAATTGAGACGGTTCAGAAGTTAAATAAGAGTTATTCAAGAGATAAAAATAAAGAACAATTTCGAAAGAAATTAAGTACTTACAGGGAAAACGTGGACAAATTGTTTGATATCACTGTTTGTAAATGTCTAAACAGATCAATTTGTAAATGTTCATTTGATACAAAAGTTTCTAAGCTAGAATTTAACAGGGTTCGTACTCTTTTTGGGGGAAAAAATTCAAGGACTTTCCAGGCCTTTTCCAGGCCATATACAAAAAATTCCAGGATGATTACTACGCTTTACAGTATCATGCTCAAATTATTTTTTAAAAGCAATTTCAGTTTTAAGTAATAAAAATGATGAAAGATGCAAATGGATGAGTGTGCTTTATTACCCATTACATTTCTTTTTAATGTTTTTAATTGGCGAATTACCCAATAATGCTAAATTGAATCATGATGCAATTACCACAAGGCTATTCAGAAAATCCTTTCCCTCAATCAGAAAATGATTAATTCAATCAGTCATTTTAGCTGCATCACTATTCTGCACTATCTTCCATGTAATCAGACTATTATTGATAACAACTGAAATTATTATAAAATAAAGTGAGGGCAGATTCAGAATTTAAGAATGGGGAGGGCGCACGTCTAACAGAGGACTGGTAAAAAAATCTCTGAGATTTATTTCCTCCAAAAAAACACGGTGGTAAAACATGGAGGACCCATAAGGGGGAGATGGGGTGCTTGCCTGTCAGTGTACATCACAAACAGCAGTTCTGAAGCACTGCTGTGTGGATCACTGAAAAGTTCGGGCCAATGTAAGACAAAACGTGGAGTTGCAAATCCATAAGTGAAAAAGTGTAATGTCTGAAAACAAGAAACGTGAGACAAAGCAAAGCACTTATCTACTTACTCCCCCCCCCCTTTTTTTGAAATGGGGCATGTGCCTGTTATGCCCACAGGTGGATTCTAGCTCTGATAAAAAGTGTTTCCATACATGGGAATGATTTTTTTTCTTTTTAACATTCCCAATGACTGCCACTGGTGGATGCATATTGGGATGTGACTTTTGAAGGCAATGAAAATCTTAATTACTAGACAGAATATGTTCCAGACTTGAGGAAAATTTCATCCAATTGTAGTACAGTTATGTTAAATCAAAAAGCATAAGCCACGGAATCACTATGCACCTCAAGAAATGATTCGGGAGTGGACGATCATAGAAAGGTGAACCAATAGAGTTTAAAACAGAAAGTGTAATTTTAGGAACATGGCAACAAATTTCAAATAAGTTTCATCATAGAAGTCAGAAAGTCCTGGCCCACCACCCAACCCAAAAGAAAGGGTTAGGTGAACCAATAGAGTTTAAAACAGAAAGTGTAATTTTCAGAAAGTCCTGGCCCACCACCCAACCCCCGGTGAAACAGTGGCAAGGGTGTGACGACCAAAGAGGAAGCAGATGTAGCAGCCGCATGAGCACACTCGTTACCCGAGATTCCAACATGCCCAGGAATCCAGCAAAACTGAACTTGAAAACCGGCCCCGAGCAAACGACGAAGTAACTGTCTCACATTCACGAGAAAAGGATGGTCACGGCAATCTGCAGATGACAAAGACTGCAAGACACTCAAGGAATCCGTATAGACCATAGCACGATGATGAGAACTCGACTGAACATGGAGAAGAGCGAGATACACAGCATGCATCTCCACTGAAAACACCGTGGCCTCAGCTGGGATCCGCGCTACTGAAACGTCATCTACACAGACAGCCGCGGATCCAACGACTCCATGCATTTTGGAGCCATCAGTAAAAATAGGAGTGTAATCAAAATTTAGGTCACTGTGCTCAGCGAAGAGCTGCTGGTACACTGACGCAGGGGTTGAGGATTTATCGAAAGATGTAAAGGTGGTATCAACCATGATACCAAGTGGGTGCCATGGCGGATCCCCAAAGCCCCTGGTCTCTCCAACAAGTGACAAGTCGAGCCCAAGTATTAGTCGAGCCCCATATTCGAAACATCTATTATTTTAATGGATAAAAATGCATTTTGCAACATGACAATTGCTTTCATCTTTTTTAATCCATCCAGCATATTTAGGATTTATTAGCCAAAGATCACTAAAAGTACACTTACCCATATTTAATGGGGGTGAAAAAATGGGTAAATCAACTGAAACAGTAAATGAAAACCAAAAAAATATCTAAGATCAGGAACCACACAACTAAAAATTGAGAATTTCCCCTGAGTAAGGGGCTACACATGTGACCAATTACTATAGGCCAGATTTTAAGTAATTAAAGAAAAAGGGGTCTTACTGCTATGTTCTTTCCTGCTCCCCCAGCTTTGTCCTTTAGGCAGCCTGGGTTGCAAATGCTTTGGCATTGATTTAGTCTTCATTCAAAACAAGGAAACAACACTTAGTGAAGTTACTGTTTTATGACCTGTATGCCAATCAGTAGACAGAGTGTTGTGCTAAAAGACTGTTACAAAGCATCACCTCTTACAGCTGGGCTCCAAACCAGAGGAAAGGAAATGTTAACAAACACTTAGTGCCTGAGGGAAACAAAACTTTGTACTGGGTCCCCTCCTCAAAGTCTCAAATCTTTCATACTTACCCAGCTGGAGAGTGGACGTAGGGCTTCAAGCTTGGAGAATGAATACTGCTCTTATATCTATGCCTTTGAATTTAATTTCGACCATTTTCAACAGGGTAGGTTCCTAGGTTGTACCTAACAGCATACTAAAATTTCGCCAAAATCCAACCCCTTTTACGTGAATTATCGTACGGACAAATGGAAAAAACCAAAGCATAAACGTTTCTGCAACCTACAGTTCGAAAGGGTTAGTAATTTCTAAAATAAAAACATAACGAACAGCGTGAAAACTAGCTCATACACAGAATATTTGAAACTACAGTATGCGCTCTCAATTATTAGGGATGATAGGGGGAAGGGAATAGAACTGTCCATAATTAGCATGTTCTCGTTGCGCTAGGCGCTTAAGCACTGCTGAATTCCGTCAGACCCCCAATGGTCAAATGATTGAAATGTGCTGATGTTCATGGAATGAAATGGTTGATCAGCTATGATAACCGCATAAAAGTTCGAAGGGGGCGATTTTTTTTTTACTTTATGCAACATTCTACATTACTCCAATATTTATCTTGTCATCATCAACAATAGCAATGTAACTACCACTTACGATCGCGGATATCGGCCAACTGAAAATCTGCCATACAACTAAGGGATACAGCACACAGGTATCATGTTACAGTGTATTGTAATTGAAAAAAAAAAAAAAAAAGATTTCAGAAATTAAAATCGAAAAAAAAAAAACTTTCAGAAATTAATATCATCAAGTCATGGTGTTTCAAAAATCCGCTTTCCTTTATAATGTTTAAAAACATGTAATGTTTTTTTCTTTTTTACCTGTCGTGTATAATAAAATGGGTTGATTTTTTATGGAATCAGACGTCCATATGTCCGATTGTCTTCGTCTGAGTTCACACGTTAGCTACTGTGTACAAGTAGACATTTTTTCAGCTCAAAAATATGTAGTTTTGTATGTATTCACAGTATAACTCATTCCGTATTCCCACAGAACAAAATTCAGCAGATACAAATGAAGAACATCAAGACCCACCCAACACCATGTTTCCGATTGTCTGCTGTTTATATTCAAGAAATGCGAATATGGATCAATGGTGAATGCAGCAACTATGGTTTTTATTTATTACCAAGAAAAAAAAGGAGCCTGAAAGCTGTAAAGCTGAAACGGATATTTCTCCCCTCCCGAAAACATTCTGATTAAGTTCAAACAGCAGGAGCACGCGTCCACGCACACTCAACCTCTGGAATGTCCGGATGGAACGGCTTCTTTTCATTTGGCACATCGCCATAAATCACCACCTGCAGCTCACTGAAGTGTCTTCCTCCTTCACCCTAACTATAGGAAAAAACGTAAAAAAAAAAAAAAATGCTGCCCAATTTTCGACAAAATGACCAAATTTACGTCATAACGTTGCAATTTACTAAAATACGTTTATCTGCTGAATTTCGCCTAAATCCATTGAAAACTTTTTAATTATAGATTTTTTTATTAAAACAGTAACTCAGACATCTGAATAAAAATGTATGTTTGTAATTAAAATAGAGTCCATATCATCACAGAAACAAAATTTAAGGATCACTCTGTTTAAATAAAACCATGGCATCTAAAAAAAATAATTTGCTTGCTTTTCCCGTAATTTATAATTGCCGTTTCTTTTTTTTGAATCCGATTTTGCAACGGAAGATTTTTTTTTTTTTTGCATCTGCTAAAGTTTCAAACGGAATTCGGCGAAATTCGCACTAGAACTTTATTGTGATGTATTTTAACCACTGTAAAAATTTTACTGTGTTATTTTCAAAATTCCGGAAAATGGATTTCTGAAAATATCTCTTAGTCCTTTTGAGCCGTGGAAGTGATAAACAGGTGTTTGCTTTCTTCCCAACCAAGGGCTTCGGATCAGCGCTCCCAGCTGTCAATCAACCGTTGCTATGGTAACACACTTTCTGCTCAAGGCTCACTGTCTAAAGAGGCACACATAATAAAAATTTCCAAAGCTAACTTTTTAAGTTTTAAACCGATTCAAATGGAATTTTGGGAGTAAGCTTCTGTAATCCAATTATAGTAAATGTAAAAATTTCAGCCACTTTTGTGAAAAATTCGCAAAGATAGTTTTCTTATTTTTTTATCATAAGTAGCCGAAGTCTCTTGAGGGGTGGGCCGGAAGCAAGCGTCTTAATGCAATAAACAAGGAGCAGATGAATGTGTTGTTCAGGCATACTCTTCACTGGTGGATGCCAGCTGACTTGGTAAACACGCGACCCCCTTGCAAATGCTAAATGTCTCTTCTTTCCCCTTCTGTTGTTCTCAGTAGTTGTCGGACGGACATCAAGCTCAGGGCTAGAGAATGCATCAAGCTCCCCTTCCCTAACAGACCCGCTAGTAATCATCCAATTTTATTGCACTGGAAGTAGTGCTTCCCCCCCCAGCCAAATTAGGATTTGGGCACATCCGAAACACCACTGTAGCCGGCGGTTTCTTTGAGAACAGAGGAGAGAAACTTAAAAAAATTAAGGGGTAACACAGTCAGTAACACGATTTCCTAAAAGGGCATTTTTTTTAAGCACTAATTTCAAATTTCAAGGCTTTTCAAGACAGCATTAAAAAAATACCGTTTTTCCAGGATATTCCAGGCCTTGAAAACGTTATCATGATTTTCCAGGACTTTCCAGGTTTTCAAGCACGCGTGCGCACCCTGATTTAAGTTTCTCGTGGATCAGCAAACCTCATGAAGAATGTTAATCGGTGGTGTGGACGTGAAAACGACTTTAAAAAAATTAAAGATAGTTATGAGAAATGCCCAAGATGAGCAAAGCATTAAACAGAGAATAGAAACAGACAAATGTGCTAACACACTTGTGTCACACCTCACACCTGACTTGAAATTCACTAATGAAGATGAAGGTGCACACGATTTAGAACCTAGCAAAACTGACGAAGATAGCGAAAAATATCATGGCTTTTTATCTTTTCCTAGTCCATCATGTGAAACCAGAGTCGGTCTTTGAAAATTTGCTCAAACTTCTGACAGGTACAGAATATCAGATCGTCCAGCTACAGCACTTGTTTCTGCTGTACTCCATGACATAAACTAGGACGTTCCATTAACAAACGTTTCACTTGTGATCGACAGAAGTAAAGTCAGGAGAGCTTGAATGAAAAATCGCACTGTTTTGCAGAATGAACAAACAGCTAATGATCATACAATTAAAGCATTATAGTTTGACGGTAGGAAAGATGAAACATTGTACATTGAAACATCTGAAGATGGAAAAACACAGCGAAAAATTCGGCAAGAGGAACATTTATCGCTCATAGAAGAACCAGGATCTAAATATATAGGTCACGTTATGGCGCGATCCGGTTGTGCAAAAAATGTGGTGAATGCCATTTTTTAACTCTTGATAGATAACAACATCGATTTTTCTCAACTCTGATGTATTGGTTGTGATGGTTGCCCTACTAACACTAGGTAAAAGTCTGGAGTTATTCGACAAATAGAAGAAAAGTTGCAAAGGCCACTGCAGTGGATAATCTGTCGACTCCATTCTAATGTGTTAGCATTACATCATATTATGGAAAACATAGATAGCAAAGCATCGGGGCCTTGTGGCTATACGAGACCAATTGGTAAAAGCTTTACTTGCCATCTTCGTCCACCCATTAAATTTGAAAAAAAAATATTTTCCACTGAATGGTTTAAATATAAATGTTTCAGACCCAAGCAATGACCAGAAATATTTGCTTAGCAATTTCAAGTGGAGAATGTGCAGCAGATATAGCAAGACGGAGTCCGGGAAAATTAACACATGCAAGATGGCTGACAACAGCCAACCACGTATTACACCTTTACGTGAGAAGTGAATGCCCATCTGACAGCCTAAAATCTTTGGCAATATTTGTAATGACAGTTTATGCCCCTGCATAGTTCACTATAAAATGCAACTCAACTGTGATAAAAGGCACTAAGAATATATGGAAAACAATATCATTTTTAAAAGCCACTTTTCAGAAAGTCATCCAAAGAAACGGCTACTTTGCTCATCCGGGGGATGTATTGCTAGCCATGCTAAATGACAACCGACAAAGTATTCATAAGCTTGGTGTAAAATGAATATTTGCTGCAAGAAAAAATGCTAGTCCTGTCATAAGAAATTTTGATATACCGGTAATAAACTTTAATGCCGAAAATTACATTGACATCGTTTATTGGCAAGACCTTAAAGTTACAGAGCCTCCTATTACCATGGGTGTAGTCGACTCAGACCTATGCAGAGTGCTGGAAGAAGACACTGAAGAAGTTTACCCTACAAAATTATTTCATTTACCATCACACACACAAGCAGTAGAAAGATATGTTAAAGAGGTCACAGCAGCAGCATCCAAAGTGCGTGGACATGTAGCAAGAGACGGCATAATACGAGCAACAATTCTTGACAGAAAAATAATGCCAAAGTTTGATATGAAATGTCAATATAGAACATAAGTTAAGAGTGCCCCAAAGGCAGGGTGGTTGGGTGGGCATGAGTGGGACTCGAAGTGTAGCCACTTCCACATGGTGAGTCCTGGGCAGTGGCGGCTCGTGGTTGGAAAAATAGGTGAAGAGGTACAAAAGCCGTATGAAAAGATATCTACTGTCTACAATGAAAATCCCTTAATGAGGACTTACCTATTTTTTATATATTAAATCAATTTTTCTTCCTTTTAAAGCTGCAAATTTGTCGATTATGTCATCATAAGATGGTTAGATGGTTGATTTTTCGTGAGCATCAATAAAATGTCTTCCTGAGAAGCAAGTCTATCTTGGGAACTAGTGTTTCTTGAGCAAGTTTGTATTCTTTTAATAAAACTTCTTTCCACTGGCACACTTCAGATGGAATTGTTAAACTGAGGAAAACCAATTAAAATCTTCTGTAAAATGTATTTGTTTTCGTGAAACACTCGAAGGAGTTCTTCAGTCAATATATTCCTTAATTTTTCATCGGCATATACAAGACACAGTTCATTTTTAAGGTGCTGGTGTTTAGTAAATATGTTTCCGTAAAAATGTAGATTTTCAAGAGTGCGAGAGAGAAAGCATGCATTAAATTATTTAAAGTTTATGCATGCTAAGTCTAATTTGGTTGTGTCAGCAAGTCAGACAAATTGAAGTTTCTTACAATCTTGAAATCTTATATCCATTTCCATAAGAATGTGGTCCAAAATTTCAAAATACAATTGTTTATAATTTAAAAAAATTGTTTCCTGTGTAAGAGCAGCATATTCCCATGCTTATTTCTGTGATTTTGCTAGCTTTTCCAAACTGTGTTTCAAATAACTCATCGTTCCTTTTATGGCTCAAAATTTCACGAGGGTTTTTTTTAATTTGAGTTACACAGTAGTTTATGTTTAATTATTTTTTCTTCAAAAATTTGAATAATAGATCGAATGTAAATTCGAAAGTGAGCATATCATTCAAAAACCCCTTGGCAAGATGAATTGATTTTTTGTCTGATTATTCGCTATTTGTCAGAATCCGAACACTTCCTTCAATTTATCCTAATCTTCAACAACTACACTTACTAATTTCGAAGCGGAGGACCATCGAGTTTCTGTTATGGTTGGTCTGCGTCTTGCGGTTGTTGATATAAGTGTATAAGACCACTTTGCAGAATGGTGAACAAACGAAGCAATTCCACTGAGGCTTGCAAAAAGTATTCGACACTTAGAAATTTTAGAAAAACTCTGGTGTAATACAAGATTCAAACGATGAACTAAGCAATGAACAAAAACGGCTTGAGAAGCTTCATCTTTGACTTTTTTTCTGTAGCCCATTTAAGTGTCCAGACATTATACTTGCCCTATCGTAACATTGTCCTATTTATTTGTGTTGATAATCAAAAATTTTGTCTAGCATTTTGTATAAAGCTCCTGACGTTCTATCTTCATTCACATCATGGAAACCCAAAAATCCCTCAACCGAATACACCTTCCGAATCAAGAATCAAAAATTATTTAATTTTTGACGTGATCGTTTATATATTCAGAAATACATTCAATTAATTCATTTTGAATAGTTTTTTATCCTTTCGTATTGATTTTCAATTTCTAAAGAACTTCTTCATATCAACAATGAAAGTAATTCAATGAAATTTCCATGATTTATCGAGCCCATGCCATGGAATGAGCAAACACGAACTAGCATTCCATGGCCATGGAATGCTAGTTCGTGTTTGCTCAAATACAGTATAGACTAATACTGCATCAATCACTGTCTGCAGGAAAAGTCGATTTAAACGAACGTTTTTGTTAAAATGTGTTTTCAAAAGCCTAGCATTTATCCTCAGGGCATCGGCAATGGTGTTTTGAATTTTTTCAAAATTCCTTAACATTAATCCGCATTTCAGGTGTTCACTAGAATCACGATGTTTATGAAGTGACCGTGTTATGCTTAATAAATCTGAGAATCATTCTTTATTCCACGCCGAATGTTTATTACTAAAAAGCAAGCAGGGCCAAAAAAAAATTCACACAGAAGTGCTGTAAATCCATTTATATTCAGTAAACCAACAATTTTAAAAATTAATATAGTTAGATTTACTACTCTTCTTGATTTCGTTCTTGGCAACAATTGTCAGTGAATCCGTCGGTCGTGCTTGAAGCAAAATGTCTCTTTTATCTTCATCTTTCCACAGATTAAATGGAGTTTGCAATATATTACAAACAATGTCGTCCACAGGATGCATACTAACAAGTTAGTAAAATCATGCAATGCATTGATTATAATACGCTTTCCAACATACCAGAAATCATTACTCAAGTTATTACTCAAGTTATGATAATGGCTGTGGATAAAATATCGCTCCTGTGCCCTGACCTTTGATCCCATTTCGATTATATTCAACAGAACCGGTTCAGTATACCTCCAAAATAACATGATAAAGTTTTGTCGCAATAGAAGCATTTTTACGTAAGTTATGACGCATAAGGGCTATGGAATAGATCCCGCTCCTGTGTCCTAACCTTTAATCCCATTTCGCCTATTTTTAATAGGATTCGTCCTCAGGCAGGCCCCTACAACATACTAACATTTCATCCAAATCGAAGCATTTTTACCTAAGTTATGACACATAATGGTGATGGAAGTGATTCCGCTCCTATGTCCTGACCTTTGACCCCATTTCGTCCATTTTCAATAGAGTTTGTGCCCAGGTGATCCCCTACCACATACTAAAATTTAATCAAAATCGAACCTTTTTTACGTTAGTTATGACGCATAAGAGCAGTGGAATGGATCCCGCTCCTATGTCCTGACCTTTGGCCCCATTTCGATGATATTCAACAGAACCGGTAAAGTATACTTCCGGAACAGCATGATAAAGTTTTGTCTCAATCGAAGCATTTTTATGTAAGTTATAACTAATAAGGGCAATGGAATGGATCCCGATCCTATGTCCTGACCTTTGACCACATTTCATTCACTTTCAATAGGGTTCCTTCCCAGGTGGTCCCCTACCACATACTAAAATTTCATCAAAATCGAACAATTGTTACGCGAGTTATCGTACGGACAGGCATACGCACACAACGCGTGACGTAATGAGGCAGATAGGAATCGTGACCATCTGCTCGAAAGAGTGTGATGCCATAAAACTTTAATGGGATCCACACACAATGCGTGACGTAATGAGACAGATGGCGTGACCGTGCGCCAACATCTCAATAGCGAGCTTGTGACATCATAAGATTTCTAAGCATGGGTAACATTAATGGAACGACGCCATGACACTGAAAACGTGGTAATTCGGGGTGGTTATTTAACCCACTAAACGAATTTTCCTAAAGTCAAGATCAAACTAAATCGATTTCTAGTACCAGAAAACGGTAAGTTAACGACTTTCATCAAAATCCTTAGAGCCGTTTTCAAAATAAAATTTTCATAGATACAAGAATTGCTCCTTTAAGGTGGACGTCAAATAATTTTGCTTCCTATACTTCCAATGGAAAAACTTCTGTACACATTTTCTTCACAATTAATGCATTCCCAAGGATGAAAATTTGAACATCGATTGAAATAGCTTCATTTTATAACTTGGAATACTTAATATTTTCTAAAACATAACCATAATTATGCAATCCAACATTTATTTGTCTACTGACGTCATCAAAGTACAGGACGCGCCATCTTTTTTCTAGTTTCAACACCACCAAAGGAAGCGTTATTGTTTTTTAATATAATTATGGTTATGTTTTAGAAAATGTTAAGTATTCCAAGTTATAATATGAAGTTATTTTTATCAATATTCAAATTTCCATCCTGGGGAATACACTAATTGTGAAGGAAATGGGTAGAAAAGTTTTTCCATTGGAAATATAGGAAACAAAATTACTTGACGTCCACCTTAAAAGTATGGGATAAGGGCGATGGAATGGATCCTGATCCTATGTCCTGACCTTTGATCCCATTTGTCCCATTTTCAATAGGGTTCCTCTCCAGGTGGTAACCTACCACATACTAAAATTTCATCCAAATCGAACCATTTTTATGCACATTATGACGCATAAGGGCAATGGAATGCATCCCGCTCCTATGTCCTGACCTTTGATCCCACTTCACCCATTTTCAATAGGGTTCGTCCCCAGGCGGTCTCCTACCACATACTAAAATGCCATTGAAATCGAACCATATTTACGCAAGTTATGAGGCATAAGGGCAATGGAATGGATCCCGCTCCTATGTCGTGACCTTTAACCCCATTTGTCCCATTTTCAATAGGGTTCGTTCCTAGGTGGTCCCCTAATACATACTGAAATTTCATCAAAATCGAACCATTTTTACGTGAGTTATCGTGCCGACAGACAGACGGACAGATGGATGGAAAAAGCTGGAGCATATACGCTTCTTCAACCTACGGTTCGAAAGCGTAAAAAACTATCAATATCAGTTAAATTGTACACAAACTTAAAATATCAGTTAAAGCTTTCAACAAATAATCACAAAGTATGAAAGAACAAATTCCTCTTGGAAAATAATGTACCACAGCACCACAAGGAAAAAGCCCTAGCAGTTTGCAAGGTACCCTGGTAGTCCGCCCGCTCCACCATGATCTCTCACGACTTTACGCTCAAAAACTTAAAAATGCAGATGTAAGGCGCCTAAAGCTGAAACACTTCACTTGAGCGAGCAGATTGGGGAGGGTGACATCACGGTTACCATGACAACTCGGCGGAAAACTGCAGACTTCCAAGCATTCTCCTTTAGGCTCTTCACTTGCACTGTTTTGCATATAAGGATTTGTTTTCCATATGGAGTGCGCCATGTGAATTAATATCTATTCAAAATTTTGAGTATTTTGGAACTGAATAAAGGCAAAAAAGAATATATTATAAAAAAATACTGAATAAAACTGTATTTTGAGTAAAATAGGTGAAGAGGCACTTCACCTTTTTCACCTGAAAAGCCGCCACTGGTCCTGGGTAGTTGTTTTTACAGCTAGCGAAGAGCTACACGAAGAAGTACAGTGCCCCACAAAATGTACTATAAGGTATGGAGCATGTCTGGGATGTGGTAATAGATGATCTTTAGGCAAATTTGCAATTATTTCATGAGTTGCGCATAGACACCAGATGCCATTTAATAAACCCAATTTTTTTTTCTGTGTATATTACTAATCGAAATCTAAAACTTTATCAGTACCCAATCATTAGAGCACTTTAAACAAAAAATGGGAAAATTTTTGAAATGTTGTAAGATTTATGTAAAAGTTTTAAACTTTCGAGCAATTGCACAGACTGAATGAAGATATACAATTATATATTTTTTATTTTTTTCTCTTGATTAACATGTGGAACCACAACTTTTGACACATACCCCTTAGTCGTATAAAAAAATTCGCAAATTTCGCTCCACCCTTCTCTTGAGTCTTCAGTCACTGGTTCCAGCTATGTGCAGCTCCTGGCCGACCATCCCCACCCTTTTATTACGTGTCTCTGTCCGAACCAAGTTCGGATCTTTCAACAGGACAATGCTCCACCCTACTGATCCCGGTTAGTGAACTACTGACTCCAGGAGCATAGCAGTGAGCTTACCACACTTGCATAGCCCCCTCGCTCACTGGACATCAACCCCATAGAGCATTTATAAGACATATTGGAACGAGCTGTTCATGATCAACCATCCCCACCTACATATCCGCCTGCTCTACGCCAAGCACTTTTAGATTGTTGGTCAGCAATACCTGAGCCTGTGTTTCGGAACCACATTGCGTCCATACCACGATGTTTGGATGCTCTCCTGCATGCAAAAGGTGGTGCCACGTGCTATTAGGTGGGTGTACATAATAATTTGTCATTTCAGTGTATACTCTAATGTAACTTATTTTCAGATCTTGTATCCATGTAAATGTTGCTTCATTCTACTTAAGCAGTTTCTGACTTAATGCATTTTCTCTCTTGACTGTCAAATCACTCAGCATTTTCAAGAGATGTCACCCACCCATCTCAGATTTTGTGAAAATTGGCACAAAGTATTGTACTGGTGAGATATGAAACCTGTTAAAATTTTAGCTCAGTTGGTCCAGTAGAACTTGAGTAATGCCACTTTAAAATTTGGGTAGCTCTGCCTTTAAAGTTTTCATGCTAGGAGTTTTCACAACCAAACTGTAGGACAAAAAATTCATAACTTCACAACTAACTGTTGCAGCCACATGTTTTTTTTTTTTTCTTAAATGATCTGCATGATCCATACATTTGGGAACAACTTGTTTCTGCACATTTTTAGAATTAAAAGAACACTTTTTTTTTAATTTAATGACAAAAGACATGGAAAAATGAAGCCATATTTTTATTAAACAAAACAATTTTCTTTCAATATGAGCCCCCACTTCAAATTTGCTAAAAGTACTTTCATGTGTGTATTATGACAAACTTTTTTTAGCAGGAGAAAAAAATACTTTGGGCAATTCGCAATTTTGGGTAGAGAAAAAAAATCCAAAAAGGTGTGTTTTATATATATGGAACATTCCGACATGATATTACCAAATTTTTTAATTAAGCAGATCATCGACAAATAAAATAATTTATTTTGGATCTTCAGATTTTTTTCGTAAGTACATACATAGTACATAAACTCAACAGGGAGAAATATTCTACTTTCGTATTAAATGTGCAATCAAATAAAATTAATTTAAGCTGTTGAACGTAAAGTTTTAAAAAGGCACAGGAATTTTCTTTAGTTAGTTAGTTTTTCATCCAGTGCATGTAAATACTTTTAAGAAAATGAAAAAAAGAAGTCCAACCTAAGTTTTTTTGTATCAATAATGAAATGCTTGCCATAATACTAATGAATTTTGAGTCCCCCCCTTCCCCAAATCATTCCTCCTTACAGGACTTCAACATAAAGTTATATCCTCACTTGCTATCTCTGTTTTTGCCTCCTACTAAAATTTCTAATCATTGTGGATGTTTCTACTTACTTCAGTTTAGAAAAAGGTTGTGCATTACCACAAACTGTGAGAAATATTAAGTATTTCACTGATGGTTGTTCTGCATAATGTAAAAACTGCAAGAATTTCCTGAACTTGTGCTATCATGAACAAGATTTTTGTAGATTGGTAGGGAAGTGGTCATTTTTTGCAACAAGCTATGGCAAGTCATCATGTGATGGTATTGGTGCAGTTGTAAAAAGGCTAACAACAAAACTCAGTCTGCAGCGACCTTTAGCTCAACAAATAACATCTGCTGCAACAATATATAACTTCTGCAAAGATAATATAAAAGAAATTACATTTTTCTTTGTGTGTGCAAAAGAGATGAACAAAGTGCGCAATCAGCTTAGTTCCCATTTTGAGAAAGAAAAAGCTTTTCCTGGTACACGCACAATGCATCACTTTACACCACTTCCCAATTTCAGAATTGGTACTAAGAGATTAAGTTCTGATAAATATTACAGTATTATTTCCAAAATCAGAGTAAATAATTTTCAAAATGAGTTACAGTTACCAGCTAACTGCTGCATAGCATGTGTATATGATTGCTGTTGGTGTGTGGGATTTGTTGAAAAGATTAACTATAATGAAGGTGATGTGACTGTTTGCCTTATGGGCCTGCTCCATCTTTTTATTGGCCTAATAATGATTGTGAAGTACCTCTGACACATATATTATGCTTGGTTGAAGTAAATACTGTAACAGGAAGAACATACAGCCTATTTAAACAGGCTGAAGACCTGGTTCAGTCAGGTTTTTTTTCATATGAAAATTAGTAATTGTGAGTTTTAATTCAAACTGACATAGAAAAGAATTCATTTGTCTCTTATGTAACCAAGGAAAAGTTCGTTCATAAATCATACATAAACATAACGTTCAATGTCAAAATAATTCATAAAAAGGTTTGTTTCATTAGTTTATATTTTTATTAAAATTAGTAAGAAATTTAGAAATACATAATCTTTGCAGTTGCTTGTATTCTTAAAAACAAAAAAACAAAAGAGAAAAGAAACAGCTTGGAATAGCATAGGTGGCCCTGTCAGTCGCATTTTTCGCAATTGGCGATTATTTTCAAGCACAGCAACTATAAAAAAACTTTGGCAATTTGACTGGCGATTGTGAGCACGGCTTTGCAGGCTAGCGTTTTGATCTGTTACAAATTGGAATTGGTCAAAATATTAAATTCAGCAGTAACAAACATAGTGAGTTGCAAGCGCACTCACAGAAGTAAAGTTATACATCTAGACAAGTGTTGCTGCTAAAGTTTGTGAATCGCAAACTGTACAATATGCTCTGGTAAGGTTTTTTTATTTATCTTATGTATAAATTGTACATATAGTATTTGGTAGTTAAAAGTGTTTAAAATACAGGGTGTGCCATATAAAAGAGGCCCGAGTATAATGAACAACAGTCATGCAATGTTGCTGTACATGGTAAAGAATAGTTGAAATGACAAAAAACAGGAGTAATTTACCAGCGTTTACAACAATTGCTGAAAGTGCTGTCCTCCGACATCAAGACAGCTGCACACGACGGAACATGTTGTTCGCAACGCGCCACAACTCATCGGCAGTAATCTGGGCAATGGCATCCGTAATGTTCACTTTTAATTAATCAAGAGTGTGCGGATTAGTTGCGTACACTTTCCCTTTCAATGCTTCCCACAGATAAAAGTCACAGGTGGAGAGAACGGGTGATCTGGGTGGCCTAGTCCCTTCAATACAGTTCTGTCCTTCCAAAACACTACAAGCACAGCACGTAGACTGTTCCGCGCAATATGCGCCATTGCACCATCCTGCTTAAAGAAAGCATATGTTTGCTCTTCTTCTGTAAGTGTGGCAACAAATGGGTTCAACAGTTGCTGAACATACCGCTCCGAGTTGATGGTGTCAGTGAAAAAGAATGGGCCGACTATCCTTTTCGCAGACACAGCACACCAAACGCCTATCTTTTGGTCATACAGGAGTCTCCATTGTCCGTCTGGGATTCGTGCCTGGTCCAAATCCTGCTGTTTTGCGCATTGACATACCCGGACAGATAAAACTATGCTTCATCTGTCATGTAATAAAGTGATGGGTTCATTTCACCGCTGACAATGGTCTCCTGAAACCACTTACAATATTGCATCTGTTTTGCATAATCAGGACTTCTAAGTTCTTGGAGCTCCATAACTTTGTACAGCCGAAAATGCAAATCCACCTTAAGTATGCGTAGGCATGACGTGGCAGATATTCCTGTTACAGACGATAATTGGTGAATCGACTTCCGAAGGCTTTGTAAAATCATTGTGCACACATCCTTGATATTGTCTTCAGTACGAACTGTCTTGGGTTTATATTAATTCAACATTTGTCGAAATCATTACATGGTTTCAGAAATTATTAACTATATGTCAACAAAATAGTTTCCATATCATCTACTGTTTCGCACGTTACTAGAAATTCGAGCACGGGAAAACGTCCATATAATAAAAAATTTATTTCAACTTGCCACTAATATTCCTTTTTGATGTTCCTTATAATAGTTTAGAATTTTATTATATGAAGATTACAAATTTATATGAAAAAATGTTTTATATGTACAGTCATATGCATCATAAGTTGTCAAAGTCCTCTAATATGTAGAGACAATATGTATTAAATGATTAACATTATTCCAGTTTTTTAACTCATGATTCACGAAATTAATACAATAGAAAAGAACTTTCGAACCTCTTGATTATGATGCGTTGAATCAGTAATAAGCCATCTTGTTATCGAAGAAGGCACGATTTTTCTTTCCTGTGGTATCAGCTTCCAAGTTGAACTTCGATCTTATAATTTCTTATTATAGATGATGGTTGCATGTTTCGTTTTCCGTGGCTCGATATCCCAAACTAGTTTTAATTCCTCTTTTTGGAATCATCTTCAGTGGGTATTATGATCTACTTCTCATACACGTTGTATTTCGGCCACTTACATCGATTTTACTGGCGGCGTCCGACATTTCACGGCAGTTGTACTCTTGCGCATGCTATTTTTGGTATTAATGCTCATTCTTAGTCGTGTTTTGATATAATTGGATGATATGAATTTCTGATTCTAAATTAATTGGTGTTGCCATTCGTTTGTTGAAAACAATTAATAAGGTCTTTTATTATATTTTTAGCATTATTTTATTTTTCGATAAAATATTTCCAAGCGTACGGTAGACTCATTGGATCATTATTATTGCAATTTATTTCTTTAGTTTTTTCAATCATTACTGCTTCTGAGGTTAATATTTGATTTTTAATTTTATGTGAGGTTATTAATTTTGCATCATACCAATCAGGATAAGCTTCATTTTCAATACAATGATTTATTAATGATGTTTTGTTTTCTTTTTTATTCCAGTTGGATATATGTTCTTTTAATCTGGTCTTAAACCTTCTTTTTGTACTTCCTATGTATACTTTATTTCTTTCATTTCTTTCTATTTCTGTATAATATTTTGTTGGTATAGAATATACTCCGGCTTTATCAAGCATTGATCTTCTTTCATTTCCTGTAGTTAATATAGTTTCGTTATCTATGACGGTTTCTGCTAATATCATTTTTTCTTTAACGCATTCCTTCTTTAGGATATCTGTTATTGGAGGAATGTAGGAAATTTTACCAGCAAATTTTATTTAATTTTTTTGTTTATTTTTACTTTCATTTAAAGATTTCTTTGTATTTTCAAGTATATCATCTATGATCTTTTTCTTGTATCCAAATTTCATAGCAGTTCTTTTTATCCAGTTAATCTCTATCGTTTCTTTGTGTTTATTACAGGAACGGGTTAATGCTCTTCTTATGTAAAATTGAAGTGCTGCCCTTTTATATTTCCAAGGATGATTTGAATCAATCGGAATTATCGTTGGAGTATAAGTTGGTTTTCGATATACTTCGTATTCAATCATATTATTTCGCCTGAATAAAGAAATGTCTAAGTAGTGTAGTTGTCTGTTAACTTCTTTTTCCATAGTAACTTGTATTGTAGGATAAAAACTATTGTATTTTTTTACAAATGTTTCAAAGTTCTAGTTCAGATTGCTTCCAGAAGATAAGGATATCGTCAACGTATCTTACGTATAGTATTAGTTGCTTTTGATTGAATGAATCCAAGAGTTTATTTTCTATGTCTTGTAATATTATTTCAGCAAAAAGTCCCGAAATTGGTGATCCCATTGGTTGGTTGGTTGATTGATTTTTATGGCGCAAGGGCCATGGTTGGCCAAAGAGCGCCAGAAACAAGACAAACAAATAGTATTAAAAATGTGGTAAAAAGCTTAAAATATGACTGATCATGTAAAACTGAAAAATGAGAACGATGGAAGGGCTAAAAAAGATAATGGAACAAACAGTATTAAAAGCATGATACAATGATTAAAATCTAGCTGATTCAGTAAAACTGAAAAATGAGGATGATGATAAGGCTAAAATCTAGATACGTTTAAAATAGTCAATTTGTTTAAAAAATGAAAAAACAGCAACATTATTGCAGTGGTCATTTAGCAGCCGCTGCAGTGTAGCGGCGTCCTCGTTCAACAAATGAGAATAAAAGAAATGAAAACGTACATCACGAAAACGAACACAGGTACACAGAAGATGAGTGACGGTGAGTCGGCAGTTGCACGTCTCACACATCGGCGCAGTGTCGCCACACAGCAAAAAGCGGTGAGTGAATCGACAATGCCCAATGCGGAGACGCGCAAGCACCACTTCCTCCCTACGGTTTCGACGATATGAGGATTTCCAGACTTCAAGATTAGGTTTAATACGATGCAGTTTATTTTCCACCTGTTGGTCCCACAGACCTTGCCACGTTCGCTTAATATGGTCGCGTACCAGAAAGCGGAAATCCCTGTGAAACAGTGGCAAGGGTGAGACGAATAAAGAGGAAGCAGATCTAGCAGCCGCATCAGCACCCTCGTTACCCGAGATTCCAACATGCCCAGGAATCCAGCAAAACTGAACTTGAAAACCGGCCCCGAGCAAACGACGAAGTAACTGTCTCACATTCACGAGAAAAGGATGGTCACGGCAATCTGCAGATGACAAAGACTGCAAGACACTCAAGGAATCCGTATAGACCATAGCACGATGATGAGAACTCGACCGAACATGGAGAAGAGCGAGATACACAGCATGCATCTCTGCTGAAAACACCGTGGCCTCAGCTGGGATCCGCGCTACTGAAACGTCATCTACACAGACAGCCGCGGATCCAACGACTCCATGCATCTTGGAGCCATCAGTAAAAATAGGAGTGTAATCAGAATGTAGGTCACGGTGCTCAGCGAAGAGCTGCTGGTACACTGACGCAGGGGTTGAGGATTTATCGAAAGATGTAAAGGTGGTATCAACCATGACACCAAGTGGGTGCCATGGCGGATCCCCAAAGCCCCTGGTCTCTCCAACAAGTGACAAGTCGAGCCCTACATCACGGGCTACGGCCACCATACGAAGACCGAAGGTTGAAATGCACGAGGGCCGGTTCCCGAATAAACGAGCATGCTGGGGATGAAAAACTGCATCGTATAAAGGATGTCCTGGAAGAGATCTAAGTTTCAGGTAGAATTGAATAGACAGCTGCAGACGGCGTAATTCAAGCGATGGTTCGTTCGCGTCAGCGTAAAGGCTGGGAATCGGAGATGTTCGAAATGTTCCCGAACAAAGACGCAGTGCTTGATGGTGAATAGTGTCCAAAGGCCGGAGGACGGAACGACAAGCAGAGCCATACACGATACAACCATAATCCAGTTTCGACCGGATTAAGGAATGGTAAATACGAATCAAAGACATCCTGTCTGCGCCCCACGAGACTCTCGAAAGGATCTTAAGAATGGATAGAGCCCGCAGACAGGAAATCTTGAGCCGCCGAACGTGCGCACGGAACGTAAGCGCACGGTTGACGGTCAGACCAAGGAACTTGGTCTCCGGCAAAACTGGTATGGCTGCAAGGTCTAAAAACAGCTCTGGGTCAGGATGGAGGCCACGCCTCCGGCAGAAATGGACACACGCTGTCTTGTCGGGAGAAAGAACGAAACCATTGCTATTCGCCGTTTTAAAGATCTGATTAATTGCAGACTGCAACTGCCTTTCAATAAAATACATGCTTGATGACGAGCAGAAAATGTGCACGTCATCAACATAGACAGTAGCCGAAACCGCAGGAGGAAGATTTGTGAGGAGACAATTAATGCGAAGGATGAACAATGTGACAGATAAAATGCAACCTTGAGGAACACCTTGTTCTTGATGGAATGTTGCCGATAGCATCGTACCCAGGCGCACCTGAAACACCCGATTGCGAAGAAAATTTAAATTAAATGTCGGAAGATTTCCTCGCAATCTGCATGCGTGGAGGTCACGGATAATACCATGCCGCCACGCTCGATCATAGGCTTTTTCAATATCAAAGAAAACGGACACCAGGTGCTGCCTACGCACGAACGCTTCGCGCACAGATGTCTCAAGGTGCAGGAGATGATCGTGAGGTGAACGATGACGGCGAAAGCCGCTTTGTGATGGTGAAAGTACTTGATGAAATTCTAAAAAATGAACTAACCGGGAATTAACCATGAGTTCAAGAACTTTACACAGACAGCTAGTGAGAGCAATTGGACGATAACTAGAGGGAGACTTGGGATCCTTGCCAGGTTTGGGAAAAGGCAGAACAACTGCTTTTCGCCAAGACTCCGGGAAACTGTGCTCCGACCAAATACGATTGTAAAGGATTAAGAGATTCTCAAGAGACGACTGTGAGAGATGACGGAGCATGTCATAATGGATGCCATCGGGACCGACCGATGTAGCGCCGGACCGATGCAGAGCCACCCTGAGTTCAACCATGCTGAAGGGGGAGTTATATCCCGTGTCGAGAAAAGGCGAAAAGGAGATTCTCTGGCGTTCCGCAGTGGATTTAATCCTTAGAAAGGAGGAAGGATACGCCAGGTCACTCGACACGGAGGCAAACACCTCCCCCAAACAATCAGCAATCTCCCCGACTCCAGCATATGTGCATCCGTTACTCTCGAGAATGGAGATCTGGTGAGAGCTGTAGTTACCCCGGATCTTACGAATCTTGTCCCACACACTTTTCGAACTGGCACGTGAAGTGAGAGATGAAACATACTGGATCCAAGACTCCCTCTTGCTACGTTGACGCACCAACCGAGCATAGGATTTTGCTCGTTTGAATGTAACGAGATTAGCATCGGTTGGATAACGCCGAAACGTAGACCAGGCCTTATGTTGAGCTCTCCTAGCCGCTGCGCATTCAGGGGTCCACCAAGGCTTCGGACTTCTGGAGAGTGTCGTAGATGTTTTTGGTATAGAAAGATCAGCTGCGTGAAGAATACAATTTGTGACTTCAAGAACCGCTGCGTCGATTGACTCTTGGGTCACCATTGCAGAAAATATCAAAGCTGACGGTGTGAAGACCTCCCATCTCGCACGCTCCATCCTCCAACGAGGAGGGCGGGAGGCAGAAGATGGCATGTTCGCATGATGCGAGAGGACAATTGGAAAGTGGTCGCTCCCGTGGAGGTCGTTACACACCGCCCACGACCAGTCAGCAATAATTGATGGTGATCCCAAGGTCAAATCGATCGCACTGAAGGATCGTGTCGGTTCATGGAAGTACGTGTCAGCACCGGTGTTAAAAAGGCACAAAGAGGCCGAGGACAGAAGAGACTCTATGCGACGACCTCTCGTGCTGATGCTGACACTACCCCACAAATGATGATGGGCATTGAAGTCACCTAGTATTAGAAAGGGTGAAGGCAGCTGATCAACCAATCTCTCCAGTACCGAGACACTCACGTTCTCGTCCGGCGGCAGATAGACACTGCAGACAGTAAGAGGTACAGGCATAGAAATACGAACCGCCACGGCCTGCACAGTTGTGGAAACCGCGACGGAAGATACCGGAACCCTGTGAGGGACGAGAATAGCGACTCCCCCACAGGCTATATTTCCAGACGAGTTATCTGTCCGAAATGCACTGTAGCCTCGAACTGAAAGCAGGTCCGATGGTTTAAGCTTCGTCTCCTGTAGACAAAGGCACACCGGAAAGTAAAATGAAAGCAGATGTTTCACTTCATCAAAGTTCGTCCGAAAACCTCGACAGTTCCACTGAATGATTGAAGCCATGGTTATAAGTGAAATGAAAATGAAAATGATCAAACGAAGTCCGGCTCCATCGCCTCTGCTGGGGGTTCCCCCAGATCTGGAGGCGTGTGACCAGGGGCTAAGATGGGAGCAAGTTTTGTCCCAAGTGTCTTACCGGGAGGCGCACGACGTTGAGTCGTTTCCTGAGATTTTGGAGGAGAAGAAATGCTTTTCTTATCCTGGGCTTTGGTCTTTTTGTTAGAAGAAGTGGCCTGAGTTCCCTTGTTGGTGGTGGGATGAGTCTGCTTCGGCGAAGTGGTGGGTGGCGCTTTCAGACCCCTAGCTCGAGACTGGAGTGCCTCCAGTCCGGCTGCGATGATGTCGTTAATATTGTATGGACATTTAAGGGGGATCTGAATGTCGGTCTGAATGGCAACCGTAGATTTGGCAACCACCACTGAAGCGTATGATCGCCGATCAGATGTAACAGGAACCACTTTTCTTCTGGCCTCAGGATAGGAAATATTTTCCACCGTTTTGATCCTTTGGATTTCCTTCTTCTCCTTCCACTTGGGACAATCTTTGGCTGATGCCGCGTGTGAACCCTTACAGTTCACACAAAACTCGGCCTCGGCCACACATTCCTGCAAAAGATGTTCTGTGGCACCACAGCGTGCACACCTAGGATTGCTCCTGCACGACTGCTGAGAATGGCCATAAGACTGGCACCTAAAACATCTCAAAGGGTTAGGGATGTACGGGCGTACCTCTAGGTGAAGATACCCTGCCTTGATGGACGTAGGCAGCGAAGGGCTATCAAACGTTAAAATGATGTTGCGGGATGGGACGGACTGCCCATTCCGCCTAAAGAGTATACGCCGCACACCCGTAACTTGTTGACTCCTCAGTTCCTCTAGTAGTTCTTCCTCAGTACACTCAACGAGGTCCTGAGAGGAGACAACGCCTCGAGATGAATTTAGGTATCCATGGGGTGTTATTTTGACCGGAGTCTCCAGCAGCGTGGTGGTGTTAATAAGTGTGGTACTGTAGGCCACAGTGGACATCTCTACAAGAAGATCTCCAGATTGGAGCTTCTTTACACTCTTGGGAAAACTTGCTATGGATTGCAGTGCTTTGTTGATCCAAAATGGACTTTTGGCACTCAAAGGCTTTGAAGGGTCCAATGAGTGCACAAAAAGAATCTGGCATTCGAGCAATCGGGCACATGCTTTTTAGCGGAAGGAGCTAAGCCTTCCTCAATACCTCTTTTGGTTTTAGGTTTGTGGGAAATTTCATTTAGAGCCATAAAAAGTTTTTAGAATTCATCCGCCGACTTCCCCACCCACAATCGAGCCCAACGAGGGAGAGCCGGAGGTCCGCAAGCCCAAGTGGACGCAGGACACGACTCTAGGGATAGCAAGCGGATATAGCAAGTTGATAGGGCAGACATGCGCTCGGCGAGCACCCAGACTTTCTGGGGAACACCCCTTTGGCATGCCCACCCTATCCCCAGACTCACCCTGTCGTACGAGACGACAAGCCGTTAGAGGTCTGGGCTCCCTCGGCCACAGACCTCATTGACTAGGAGTGGGTTAGTTCCCAGCCGCCCGTTTAGGGTGAAGCAGGGGGCAAAGAGGAGTGTTGGCAACTGGCGACAACAACACCCAGGCCTCCAGAAACCTCAGCCTCCAGCATCCCCTTTTCCACCTTACGGGTCACCGCACACGGCAAACGTGCAGGCAGGTCTAGCTAACCAGCTCGGAAAAACAAAGAAAGAAACATGAAATGGAGAAGACAGGAAAGAAAACGAGAAACTAAAATCCTGAGCTGGCGCATAATCACAACCTCAGCAACCTACAACTGAGGCGGGAGCGTGTCAAGTGAAAAAACAAAAAACATAAAAAATGTGAAAATTCACATCTAGTACATGTCGGCTCGGGCCGTGGGGACGCCATCCCCCAGCAGCTGGATGAACAGCTGTCCCTTCGGTGATGTAATCGTACAATACGAAAAAGAAAAATGTTCCGTCACAAGGTCAGCTCGGGCCGTGGGGGCGCCACTCCCCAAATAACCAGAAAACCGGTTATCCCCGTGCGGGGGATCCCATTGGTGCACCTTGTTTTTGTCGGTATATTTTTTTATTATATGTGAAGTAGTTATTATCAGCTACTAGTTTCAATGCCTGGATAATACTAATTCTTTGTTCTTCAGGTATTTTTTCATCTTTTAACTTCTGATCTAATAATTGAATTGCTTCATAAACAGGAGTATTTGGATATAGGGAAACAATATCTAGACTGATCATCAGAAAATCGGTTGTTTTTAGTTCTTTAACTTTTTTAATCACTTCAATGGAGTTGTTAATTGTATAAATATGTTGAAAGTAATACTGTTTTAAATGTTTAAATAGTTCTTTTTTCAAGGAGAATTGTTGGAGCCGTTGTTTTATTTACTATTGGTCTTAATGGTTCTTCTTTTTTATGCGTTTTGATTTTGCTGAATATGCTTGGAATAGATGCTCCAACCGGCGGAATGGCTTTGTTTTTTATATTATCAGGCAAATGTCCATGGTTTTTTATATAAGCCATTTTTCTTAGAATTGTATCTGTTGGGTTAAGTGTAGTTTCTTCGATATCCAATTCTTCTATAGCCTTTTTCATTTTTATATCATAATCATCTTTGTCTAATATAATAATTTGTTTGGCTTTATCAGCGCTTACGCATTTAATTGCTGGGTTGTTCTTGAGGTTCATTAGCTCTTGTCTCTCATATTTTATAGCTGGTATTTGTTCTTCTTTTTCTTTTTCTTTGTTATTGATTGCTCTTAATATTTTAAATCTTGTAGGGTTTTGTCTTTTATTTGGTAGTTTCTTGATGACGTCTTCTATATATGGGATTATTATCTCGGAAAGTAAAAATAAACAAAAAAATGAAATAAAATTTGCTGGTAAAATTCCCTAAATTCCTCCAATAACAGATATCCTAAAGAAGGAATGCGTTAAAGAAAAAATGATATTAGCAGAAACTGTCATAGATAACAAAACTATATTAACTACAGGAAATGAAAGAAGATCAATGCTTGATAAAGCCGGAGTATATTCTATACCAACAAAATATTATACAGAAATAGAAAGAAATGAAAGAAATAAAGTATACATAGGAAGTACAAAAAGAAGGTTTAAGACCAGATTAAAAGAACATATATCCAACTGGAATAAAAAAGAAAACAAAACATTAATAAATCATTGTATTGAAAATGAAGCTTATCCTGATTGGTATGATGCAAAATTAATAACCTCACATAAAACTAAAAATCAAATATTAACCTCAGAAGCAGTAATGATTGAAAAAACTAAAGAAATAAATTGTAATAATAATGATCCAATGAGTCTACCATACGCTTGGAAATATTTTATCGAAAAAGAAAATAACGCTAAAAAATATAATAAAAGACCTTATTAATTGTTTTCAACAAACGAATGGCAACACAAATTAATTTAAAATCAGAAATTCATATCATCCAATTATATCAAAACACGACTAAGAATGAGCATTAATACCAAAAATAGCATGCGCAAGAGTACAACTGCCGTGAAATGTCGGACGCCGCCAGTAAAATCGATGTAAGTGGCCGAAATACAACGTGTATGAGAAGTAGATCATAATACCCACTGAAGATGATTCCAAAAAGAAGGAATTGAAACTAGTTTGGGATATCGAGCCACGGAAAACGAAACATGCAACCATCATCTATAATAAGAAATTATAAGATCGAAGTTCAACTTGGAAGCTGATACCACAGGAAAGAAAAATCGTGCCTTCTTCGATAACAAGATGGCTTATTACTGATTCAACGCATCATAATCAAGAGGTTGAAAAGTTCTTTTCTATTGTATTAATTTCGTGAATCATGAGTTAAAAAACTGGAATAATGTTAATCATTTAATACATATTGTCTCTACGTATTGGAGGACTTTGACAACTTATGATGCATATGACTGTACATATAAAAACATTTTTTCATATAAATTTGTAATCTTCATATAATAAAATTCTAAACTATTATAAGGAACATCAAAAAGGAATATTAGTGACAAGTTGAAATAATTTTTTTATTATATGGACGTTTTTCCCGTGCTCGAATTTCTAGTATCGTGCGAAACAGTAGATGATATGGAAACTATTTTGTTGACATATAGTTAATAATGTCTTGGGTTTGTTTTTTTCCTGTTGCACACCGTGCCGGTTTCACGAAATTTCTGCACTAACTTCTGTACCACTGATTTCGCCAGTGCTGCACAATGTGGAAATTGTTCTGTAAAGAAGTCATTTAAAACCTTGTATGAGTTATTTCTGAAATACTGATCCACAATAAATATCCGCCGTTCCGTACTTAAAACAATTTCCGTTGCCTTTGCTTTCTCTTCACTTACACTTATGACGGTTTACCTACACTGCTCTGGCTGCGACTAACCACTCCAGAGAATTCCTTTGTAGCTGTACACGCAGAAACCGATTAAAAGTGCAACAAAGCGGTTTCAACTGGAAACCTGTAAAACAACTTTAACCCGTCTAACAACATCTGGTCACGGGGGTTTTATATGGCACAACCAGTATAATTCCACAAGACTTTAAAAAAAAAATATTTTGAACACAGAAATAAGCGCAAATATTCATCAGTTTCTGTACATTTCCAAGTGCCAAAATATTACCATTTATTCACAAATATTTCAGAGCCTGTAACTTCTAAACCAGTTTGAACCACAAAATGAAACTCTCAGCATATTTTGTTGAGTGCCAGTAGGGGTATTCTTGGTGGTAAAAAAAAATCATCTGGGTCCTCTTTTGAGAGGTATAACCCTGTAATCTGCAAAAGTTGAAAATTTTGCAATTTTGAGGGAGATAGGGCGAAAAAGTGGGAAGGGGACTAAACCCAGACTTAAGTTCTCCATTTTTCAACCTGACCATTTTTTATTTTTATGAAACTTGGTATATTTGTAGAATTCATCAATATAAACATATATGAATTTTTTCAGAATTTTTAATGTATACGTTTTTGAGTTATTGACTTCTGAAATTTCAAAAAACCCTGAAATTTCATCATCGGAGCAAACTTTAACTGCCAATTATTACTCGGGTTCTAGTAGAGCTAGGATCATGAATTATGGCTCATTTTAAAGATCTTGAATTGGGCTTTCATTTGATATGCAACATGACACTATTAAAAAAAATTTAATGTCAACTTTAAAATTTTGAAATTGAAATATTAAAAAACGTGTTTTTTAAAAAAACTGAAAAAAATATATGTTTAACAAACATTACTTTTCTACATATCCTGAAAGTTTCATAATGGGATCACTATAACAAAAAATAACATAGAAGGAAGTTAGCCGCCTTGGTGGCGCAGTGGTCTAAGCGATGGCCTCTGATCATTCGTCCCAAAAGGGGTCCGGGTTCAAATCCCGGTGAGGCATGGATGTTGTGTTTGTCTTTCGGCACTGGCTCTCTCCCTTCCCTGGAACCAGTGGCCTTAAATTACGGACGGGCGACTGCTTATAGCCCATTGAGTTGCTCACGGTGGTCGTTAAACCTCCAATCAAAAAAAAAAAAAAAAGACGTTACTAAATGCACCATCAGTGACTGAGGAATTGTTTATTTTGTCTTTCCAAAATGTTATCCCTGGTCTTACAAACACTACAAATGTTAATGAATAAATTAAAATTAGTTCAAAAGTTAATATATATCCATAAGGGTAACAAATTATGTTTCTTTCCTAGGTTTTAAAGTAAAAGCAAAGTAAAAGATGGATGCCAGCTGACCATCCACATCAAAAGTTTCAAGTGTGGTTTACTGTTGCAACCCCTTGGGAAACCAAACCATAAATATAACAAAAAAAATCTGTGACCAGTTTCCAAGAATCTATTGCTACAGAACAAGTTGCTCAAACTGGAGACAAGATCTGTGATAGTTGTAATAAAGCAATCCAGAAATTTCACTCTGAAGCTGCTGAACATTCTTCACCTTCTGACAGCTATAATGAACAAGAAGCCGAAGGCCATGCTGTTCCATCTGAAAACATTGAAGTATCAACTCCTGAAAACGAGCATGCTATAGAAGCATTTAACAGAAGTTTACAATGTCTGGATGAAACACCAATCAAGAAAAAAGCTTGCAAGAAAAAAAATACCCTGAAGAGAAATATAAAAAAAGCCCAAGAAGCATTTCGAGCGAAATTATCAAAGTTAAGTCCTGCGTCGGAACCAAAGGATATTTCATCTCCTGAATCAGAATTTATAAGACAGTTGAAAGAAAAATTTCATTCCACAGAAAATAAAAGCATAAGAATGCTGATACTGAGTACACTGCCTAAATCTTGGTCACTGAAACGAATTGAAACAGAATTTAGAGTTTCAAATTTTATGGCCAGAAAGGCTAAAAAGCTAGTAAAAGAAAAAGGTATCATGTCTTCTCCTGATCCAAAGCCAGGAAAGACTTTAGACAAAGACACAGCAAATTGTATACAAGAATTTTATGAGAGTGACGATGTAAGCCACCAAATGCCAGGAAAAAAATACTTTGTTTCCATTAAAATAGATAAGCGTTAACAGGTACAAAAAAAATTGCTTCTGAGTAATTTGCGTGAATTGTATACTCTTTTTAAAGAGAGATTTCAAGAGAAAAAGGTGGGGTTCTCCAAGTTCTGTGAACTTTGCCCTAAGCACTGCATTCTTGCAGGAGCAAGTGGCACACATTCTGCTTGTGTTTGTACAATGCATCAGAATGTTACACTGATGATGACACAATGCAAGTTACCTGAATTAACAGGAGACACTGTTCAGCCAATAAACTCCTATAAAGATGTCCTTGCAAACATAATTTGTGGAAACCCTACACCTGCATGTTACTTCAGTCAGTGCAACCACTGTCCAGGATTAGAACAGCTCAAGCAACGATTTGAAGATTGTTTTGATCTAAATAGCATAGAAAACGTGACATTCAAGCAATGGATGCAATTAGAGAAGAGGACAGTACTTGAAACATTATCAAAATCCACACATGAGTTTTTGGACCTGTTGTTTGGAAAACTTCCAGCCCTGTTTCACTATTCTTTTATAGCAACTCAACAGTCAAATTACTTAAGACATCTTAAAGACACAATAACAGAAAATCAATACATAGTAATTTGTGACTGCTGAAAATTATTCTTTTGTATTGCAAGATGCAGCTCAGGGTTTTCACTGGAACAATGCCCAAGCAATCCTGCATCCTGTAGTTATATATTATCGCGATGAGAAAACTCGGAACCTAGGACATGTAAGTTTTGTGATTATATCCGACTGCCTAATTCACGACAGTATATCTGTCCATCTGTTTCAGCGTTACCTAATTAATTTCATGCAGTCACATTTTTCTCAAAAACCTGAAAAGATATTTTATTTTTCGGATGGAGCAGCTTCACAAAACAAAAACAAGTCAAACTTCCTCAGCTTGTGCTACCACGAGACTGACTTTAATATAAAAGCAGAATGGAATTTTTTGCAACAGCACATGGCAAAAATGCATGTGATGGGATAGGGGGTACCGTGAAGCGATTGGCTGCAAAGGCAGGTTTACAACTTTTTTATAATAATCAAATTATGACCCCACGCCAACTCTTTGAATGGGCCACTGTTAATATTGCCTCCATTTACTTTCAGTTTGCAACAACAGAAAATTACAAAGAGGAGGAAATTATCCTTAAAAGTAGAATAGCTTCTGCTAACACAATAAGTGGTACTCAGAAACTCCATTGTTTCATTCCTGCAGGAAAACACAAATTACTAGACAAAACTTACTCACTTTCTGAGCATTTTAAAGAAGAGATATGTGTAACAGATGAAGGGGAAGAGAACATTAGTTTTAAAAATATGGTAGGTTTTGTGATTAGTAAGTACTCAGAGCACTGGTGGTTGGGATGTGTACTTGGTGTGAATGAGGACACAGAAGAGGTAAAAGTGAGCTTCCTGGAGCCGCACGGTCCATCTCCATCATACAAGTATCCTCAATCACCGGATATACTGTTGGTTCATAAATCTAATGTTTTGTTAAAAGTTGACCCGACAACAGCTACTGGAAGAGTATATAATTTAACAATGACTTGACACAAAGAAGGCAAATCAAGCACTGGCATACAGGTGTGGCAAAATTTAAAAGAAAGAAAAAAAGCAGGATACATATAGAAGATAAAATAATTTTGTAAGTGTAAATATGCACACAGAACCTTATACTGAATTATGAAATGAATTACTTTGGGACAAAGTTTCAAATTACTTAGATGTTTATTTTCATTCTTTAACATTCACAAACAAGTATGACATTTTACACAAACCACATAAAGAATGCCCTTCCAATCATGGGTGGAACCGGCAAGTACATCTGGCACATTTCAGTTGCATTGTTCTACGTTATTATTTTTTTTATAGTGATCCCATAGCGATCCCATTATGAAACTTTCAGGATATGTAGAAAAATAATGTTTGTTAAAAATATTTTTTTCAATTTTTTAAAAACCCGTTTTTTAATATTTTAATTTTTTAATTTTTAAATTGACATTAATTTTTTTAATAGTTGTCATGTGGCATATCAAATGAAAGCCCAATTCAAGATCTTTAAAATGAGCCATAATTCATGACCTACTAGAACCAGCATAATTGGCAGTTAAAGTTTGCTCAGATGATGAAATTTCAGGGTTTTTTTTTAATTTCAAAAATCAATAACTCAAAAACGGATGCATTAAAAATTCTGAAAAAAATCATGTGTTTATATTGATGAATACTACAATTATACCAAGTTGCATAAAAATAAAAAAATGTCGGGTTGTGAGCCTTGTTGATTTGACATGGAATGACCCAATTTTGAAAAAGTGTGTAGCTGTGTAGTTCTGAAGAAATTTGAAACTTTGCTCATTTATTTGTGTGGTTGAATAATAGCCAAAAATAATTTAAATTTTTTCACCCCCCCCCCCTCCCCATAGGTTGCTTCAAAGATGGTGGCCATCACAATTTTTAGCGTACTGAATGAAGCCTTTCCAATATTTCTGATATCTCCTGAACCGATACAGATATTGAAATTATTAAAAAAAGGTTTTGTTAAGCATAAAATGAGGATTCTGTAACACTAAGAAAATGTTCAAAAATCAGTCACATTCTTTACTTAAAATTAAAAGCTCTTTAAACATTGATGATCGGATGCTGATTTTGTCTTACTTTATGATTTTTTTATGAAACACAGGAAACATACAAAAAGTTGTAATTCATACTGTAGAATCCTTGTTCCTTGAAAAACAAAAAAATAATAAATCCTGAAATTAGGTACCCCTTTGTGCTTTCCCCCACCCGAATTTGAGAAAAAAACACACTTTCCCAAGTTTTGAGGTCTTATATCTCTGGGGGTGACATACAAAAATCTGAATTTTTGTGTACATAGCAGCCACCCACCTATATGACGATGGCTATTAACTCAAAAAAATTGGTTATTGTGTTCAGCCTAGTTTTTGATATACAGGGCTTGGCAATATCAGGGAAAATATTATTATCGGTACATTTGTAATACTTGTTTAAATTATATCAATATCATGTTATATTTTTATTAAATGCTCACAAATGAAAAAGTTAACAGTTAGTCATAAAATACTCCAAGAAAAATCTGTTATAATACTTTTATAACTAATTCTCAACAGTCGATGTCTCTGGATTTTAGAGTGATGAGAAAAGATATTTCATTCTTCAGTTTTTCTTCAATTTTGTAGACTCCGCAAGAACCTGAAGTATAGAACTCAAATGGTGTCAAGATCTTCAGGAGTTTGCTGTTTTGTATCCATGTTGATGTCCTGTCAACATTGTTAGGCACGAAGGACGTGACAGGTCCAGGAGGACTATAAAAATCGATGTAGGATTCCAAATCCACTGTGTTGCGTACACGTCCAACCCACCAGTTAGAGCCATAGATGCATGCAACATCGTCTCTTTGTTTTGGAGACACAACTGATGATAAGCAACTGACTTGATGTTCATTGAAGTCCATGGATGTTGAGGTTGTTTTTGTTAGTATTTTGCTTTCTGTTGGGATAGGAATAACACAGTTCATCTCACAAATTCCTTTCAACTTTCTGAAGTTAGCATAATGCTTTTAAATGTATTCTCCAGAGCAAGGAACTCAGCAGTTTCAACAAAAATGAAAATAATAGAGGTGATCTCTGACCATGTCCTGAGCTTTAGAAGGTTTTGGTCCTCATCACTAAGCTCTGTAAGTTGTAGCACCTGCTGAGGTACTTGACCATAACTTAACTTATGACAAGGTTCTTTGCACCACAATCCAACAGCACACTCCATATTAATTAAATGAATTCAGTTTAAGAATAAAACATTAAGAACACGGTCTAAAAGCCTAAACAGGAAGATCTGAGTCTAAAAGTAATCCAATAATATAAATAAAACAATAAGAAAGTTTACTTTCACACTTTAAAATAACATGAAAACTGTGAAGCTTACAGAGCACACCACTAGCATGTTCACTCCACAAAGTCCACAAAGACAAGCAGCAGACTGCAACTGATTTGTGGCTAACCTGAATGTACAGGTTAAGACACTTTCCAACAAGTCTGAGCATGCTGATTTCTGCTGGCTGTCAGTGAAGCCAGGAACAGGCATGACCTGCCTGAACCTTGCTGTTTACATTGTCTAAACATGTCCAGTGTTTATAATAATTTTGCTCCATCACATGTAGCTTTAGATATTGGGTAATAAAAATGTTCACCCTTTTGCAAATAAAGAAATGCAACATTACACACAAGTAATTTGATAAAATGTTAATAAACAAGACAAACAAATTTAATGTAATATTAGTTTCCACTTTTTTTTTTCTTCTTTTGAGTTTTTCCCTTATTGAGCTACTGTATCTCAGTAACTAGGCTGAAAACAAGAACCAAATTTATTTAACAGATTTTTCTTGGAGCATTTTATGGCTAACTGTTAATTTTTTCATTTGTGTGCATTAAAAAAATGTAACATGATATTTACATCATTTAAACAAGTATTACTAATGTGCTAATAACAATTTTTTCCCTGATATAGCAAGCCCTGTATATCAAAAACTAGGCTGAATACAATAACCAATTTTTGTGAGTTAATAGCCATTATATATATGTACCTGGCCAAGGCAGCGGCCAGTGCGACATGAAGGCAGAGGGTGCTAAGAATCTCCGGAGGACCGGACTAGGCTGCCATCTGATGCTGACCTTGGCTACGTACAACGGACGCTCCCTATCTTCTGATTCAAGGCTTCTTGAATTGGAAGAGGAACTACAAAGGATCAAGTGGGACATCATGGGGCTAAGTGAGGTAAGGAGAAAAGGAGAAGATCTCATCGAACTGAAAAGTGGACATCTCTTCTACTATCGTGGGACAGATACTGGCAGAAATAGTGGTGTTGGATTTATAATAAACAAGAAACTGAAGGATAAAGTTGTAGAAGTTGAAAGTTCCTCTGACAGAGCTACACGACTTGTTATCCAACTCTCGAGAAGATACCAGGCTCAGATTATTCAAACTTATGCACCCACCACAAGTCATCCTGAAGAAGAAATTGAAGAATTTTATGAGGAAATTTGTCATCTAAATAATAAAGGTAAGCAGCACTTGAAAATAATTATGGGAGATTTCAATGCAAAAATAGGGCAACGGCAACAGAATGAAACTTCAGTAGGTAAATTCGGTCACGGCAACAGAAACCAGCGTGGAAATACTCTCGTTGAGTTTGCAGAGGCAGAAGGGTTTTTCATCTTGAACTCCTTCTTCAAGAAAAAGCCACACAGGAAATGGACATGGAGACATCCAAATGGGACGACAAGTGAAATTGATTTTATTATGTGTAAAAAAAAATTCGTCATAGAAGACTGCAGTGTGCTAAACAAGTTCAACACAGGTAGTGACCATAGATTGGTGAGATGTAAGATGCACCTCAACACTAAACTTGAACGTGGCAAGCTCATAAGACAAACAAAATCTATTGACATAACCAACCTTCAAAAACACCATAATACCTTCAAGTTGGAACTGAAGAACAGGTTCTCTGCTTTAGAAGGCCTAACATCGGAAGAAGTGGACATCTCTGAAGTTAACAGAAAAGTAACCAAAACTCTTATGGAAACAGCAACAAAATTAGCTGGGTCTAAGAACAAGTTGCATGTAAACAAATTATCAGGAAAAACGAAAATGTTGATGCAAAATAGAAGAGAGAGGAGGACAACTAAAGAAGATGTGACTTCCAAAGTGGAATATATAGAGCTATGCAAGACAGTAAGAAAAAGTATCACTGAAGATGTAAGAAAATTCAACTGTGAACTAGTGAGGAAAGCAATTGAAAACAACCAAAGCCTAAAGATAGCAAAGGGACATCTCAGTAAGGGAAGAAAACAGATTATGGCACTGAGAAAAGAAGATGGTTCTGTAACAAGAAATAGAGGCGAAATTTTGACAAGAGTGAAAGATTTCTACTCCAAATTATATGAAAGGGATGATACATGCACTCCAGACATCATGAAAGATACCAGTACCAGAGTTCCTCCAGTCCTTCCAGCAGAAGTTGCACATGCAATCAAGAACATGAAGCGGGGGAAAGCTCCAGGAGAAGATGGAATTACTGTAGACATCATACAAGAAGCAAGTGGAGAAATTGAAACAGTACTCGCCCAAATTTTCACTTGATGCCTTAATGAAGGAAAGATTCCTGAGGATTGGAACACCGCTACAATGATCCTGCTACATAAGAAAGGTGACATTGAGGATCTCGGAAACTACAGACCTATCAGCCTCCTATCAGTAGTTTATAAAATCTTCACTAAAGTTCTTTCACACCGCTTGAAGGTAACACTGGATATGGCTCAACCGAGAGAACAAGCTGGATTCAGGAGTGGCTACAACACAATAGATCATATCCACGTACTGAGAGAACTAATTGAAAGAGCGAGGGAATATGAACTTCCATTGTGCATGGCTTTTATCGATTATGAAAAAGCCTTTGATTCGGTGAAACCATCAGCAGTTGCAATGGCTCTGAAAACCTGCGGTATTGAAGATGCATACATTAATATTATTAATAACATCTATGAAAATGCAAGTGCAAAGATTCGGCTGTTTGAAAATACAACACACATAAAAATTGGAAAGGGAGTGAGACAAGGTGACACCATATCTTCGAAGCTCTTTAATGCCACATTGGAGGGTGTTTTTCAGTCGCTGAGCTGGGAAAACAAAGGGATAAAGACTAATGGAGATTATCTAACCCACCTTCGTTTTGCTGATGACGTAGTCATTTTTGCAACTACCCCATCAGAGCTGCAGATTATGATCCAGGAACTTGCTGACAAGAGTAAAGAAGTGGGATTAAAAATGAACTTTCAGAAGACAAAAGTGATGTTCAATGCTTTTACAAGAAATGAAGATTTATTGATTGATGGAGAAAAGCTGGAGATAACAGACACGTACATTTATCTTGGACAGCAGATATCAAGTGAGGGTCACATTGATGAAGAAATTAATCGGCGTACAAAACTTGCCTGGAGAGCTTTTGGAAGAAACAGCATAATTTTCAAGAGCAATATGCCATTATGTCTTAAAAGAAAAGTGTTTGATCAATGCATCCTTCCAGTGCTTACGTATGGTGCAGAGACGTGGACCTTAGCTAAAAGAGACATACAAAGGCTGCAGACAACTCAAAGCAGCATGGAGAGGTGCATGCTTCGTGTAACCAGGAGAGATAAGAAGAGGAACTCGTGGATCCGAAAAATGACAAGAGTGGAAGACATCATGATCAGAGTTAAATCCCTGAAATGGCAATGGGCTGGACATACTGCCAGAAGGACAGATCATCGATGGACAGCCGAAATTTTAGATTGGATTCCAAGGGACAGGAAAAGACCCAGAAGAAGACCACATGGGAGATGGGTGGATGGAATTCGAAAGTATGCAGGAGTGACATGGAGGAGACTGGCACAAGACAGACCGTTGTGGAGGAAACTTGGGGAGACCTTCGTCCAGCAGTGGATTGATAATGGTTGACAATGATGATGATGATGATATAGGTGGTTATGTACATAAAAATTCAGATTTTTGTATCTCACCCTACCAGAAATATAAGACCTCAAAAATTGGGAAAGTGTGTTTTTTATCAAATTCGGGTGGGGGTGAAGCACAAAGGGGTGCCTAATTTCAGGATTTATTTTGTGTGTGTGTGTGTGTTTTTCAAGGGACAAGGTTTCTACAGTATGAATTGCAACTTTGTGTGTGTTTCCTCTGTTTCATAACAAAATCCCAAAGTAAAACAAAATCAGCATCTGATCATCAATGTTTAAAGGGCTTTTTAAGTAAAGAATGTGACTGATTTCTGAACATTTTCTTAGTGTTACAGAATTCTCATTTTATGCTTAACAAAACTTTTTTTGAATCATTCCAATATCTGTATTGGTTCAGGAGATATCAGAAATATTGGAAAGGCTTCAATATGCTAAAACTTGTAATGGCCGCCATCTTTGAAGCAACCTATAGGAGTGGGGGGAGGGGGAAAAAAGAATTTGAATTATTTTTGGCCATTATTCAACCACACAAATAAATGAGCAAAGTTTAAAATTTTTATAAAATCATGCAGCACAACACCTGGATGAATCTCCATAGCTATAGTTACACGAAAATTCCCAACTTGAGGTTCCAACTCTTAGTCACCTTAACAGTCTATCAAAAATGGTGATTTATGCTTGCAAGTATTGCAGATTTCAATGCCATTTTAAGCAAGGTTAAAGAAAATATATTTTCTATCATTTCTATACATTTTCTGTAAGCCTAAAATGTCCTCTTTGAGGTAGTGAAAACCAAAACTTTCGACTACAATAAGAGGAAAGCAATTGTTTGTTTTTTTCAAAACCATTTTGAGGCGCTATTTTGACCTGCCCCGGAAAAGAACAAGTTAGTAAAATCATGCAATGCATTGATTATGATACGTTTTCCAACATACCAGAAATCAAGTGCAGACAAACCCTCCTTCTTACCCTGACTACTGATTCATTCAGTATACCTCCGGAACAACATACTAAAGTTTTGTTGCAGTAGAAGCAGTTTTAGTCAAGTTATGAGGATAATGGCTGTGGAATAAATCTCATTCTTGTGCCCTGCTCATACCTGTCTTTTCAGTGTAAGTGAATTTCTATAAAGCCTTTTCTGACTCTTGACCTTTGACCCCATTTCAATGATATTCTACAGAACCGGTTCAGTATACCTCTGGAACAACATGATAAAATTTTGTCGCAATCGATGCATTTTTACGTAAGTTATGACACATATGGGCGATGGAATGGATCCGGCTCTTATGTCCTGACCTTTGACCCCATTTCCCCCATTTTCATTAGGGTTCGTCCTCAGGTTGTCCCCTACCAGTCTACCACATACTAAAATTTCATCAAAATCGAACCATTTTTACGTTGTTATCGTGCAGACAGACAGACGGACAAAGCTGGAGCATAAATGCTTCTTTAACCTATGGTTGGAAAGCATAAATAATGAACCTATATTCAAGATGTTTGCACATAAAAATAAAATAAAATTTGTTTTGAGCTACTCGCTGATAGGGTTAAACTATGGGGGCAGGAGGTGTATAAAATGGTCAAGCAACCACTTAATTAAAAAATTGAGTAATATCATGTCGGAATGTTCTAACATGATATTAACCTTTTTTTTTTTTTTTTTTTTTTTGTCAGAATGAATTTTTTTTTTCCTCACCAAAATTGTGAATTGCCCAAAAGTATTTTTTCCTCCTGCTGAAAGGTTACATTATTATACACACATGAAAATATTTTTGCAAATTTGAAGTGGGGGCTCATTTTGAAAAAAAAATGTTTTGTTTAATAAAAGTGTGGCTCCATTTTTCCATGTCTTTTGTCATTAAATTTAAAAAAAAAAAGTGTTCTTTTAATTCTGAAAATGTGTAGAAACAAGTTGTTTCAAATGTATGGATCATGCAGATCATTTAAGTAAAAAAAAATATGTGGCTGCAACAGTTAGTTGTGAAGTTATGAATTTTTTTGTCCTACAGTGTAGTTGTGAAAACTCACAGTGCAAAAACTTCAAAGGCAGAGCTATTCAATTTTTACAGTGGCATTACTCAAAATCTACTGACTGACTGACTTAAAATTTTAACAGGTTTCTTATCTCACCAGTACAATACTTTGTGCCAATTTTCACAAATATCTGAGATGGGTGGATGACATGCCCTGGGTTATCTGACATGGAATAAATGATCCCTGAATGTTTTTTGGCAACATGAATTGCGGTTGGAGGTTGAGTGATGTATGAGAAAAGGAGATATGAGAACAAGGTTTATGATGTAAGTTCACTGGCTTACAAACTGTGTGGCATTCTAGCTAGCTGTGGTCTGATGATTTCTAGTTGATTTATGTAAAATTGCTGTTTTATGTTAACAATTTGAAGTTGTTAGTTTGATGTTTTCAGTTTCATGTCTGTAAGAAATTAATTGTTATAGTGTTCCGAGCTTACAGCTTTAATCTGTTACCAAGGTTGTTATACTTGAAGAGTATTAAGACTCTTTCCATCACAATTCAGGCAGGGGGTGAACAGTCGACCAATTCCAATTTTTTTGAAAATATTATGGTAAGCTACTCCTAATAGAGATATAAAAGTACTGCAAAAGGATTTTTCATAGAAAAAAATTTTGGTCGAGCTACAGCATTTTGAAAATAGGCAGAAAATACACCCGTGACAAAAATCATGTGAAATGCCAAATTTTTAAATGTACACTGCTCCTGTACTATAACAGGTAGAGACTTGATTTTTTTTTTCATTTTGAAGCTATTGAACTGGTCTTTCTTTATGTTCACAGAAATTGATCAAAGGAATGTTGCTAGTTTGCAAAAAAAGTCTATATTTATTACAAAAATGTAGGAAAATTTCAAAACAGAAATCCAATAACCTGATTACCCCGGTTATACTACCTACCATTAGAGCATTACTTGGACAAAATTTCGGAATTTTTAAAAATGGGGTTTTTGAGATATTGCAATTCAAAAATGTTGATTTTTGAAATTTTGTATATCTTAAAAATTAATTTCATGAGTTACATGCATCACAGCATGAAAATAAAATTACTGCTAAGACAACCCTAGTAGGGGTGCAGGTTGCTACACTTACCCACCTGATAAGTATTTTTCTTAAAAAAAAAAAAATCCTAAATTTGTTTGTAATAAATATAAATTTGTTTGCCACCTGGCAACATCCACTTGATACATTTCTGTGAATTTGAAGAAAGGCCAATTCAATAACTTCAAAATAAAAAAAAATTCGAGTCTCTACCTGTTATAGTTCAGGAGCAGTGTGCACTTAAAAATTTGGCATTTCTCATGATTGTCGTCACGAGTGTATTTTTTGCCTATTTTCAAAATGCTGTAGCTCGACCAAATTTTTTTTTTTTTTTTTTTTTGAAAAATCCTTTTGCAGTACTTTTATACCTTTATTAGGAGTAGCCACCATAATTTTTTCAAAAAAATTGGAGGTGGTCAACTGACACATGTTGGTCACACCTGCCTGAATTGAGATGGAAATGGTCTTACACATTATGATGATGACATGGGCTGACTTTTTAAAGTGCCTCGGGGATTGAATAAATGTTAAAGTTTCTGTAAGTACATTTGTCTTCACCGAATAAGTAGATATATTCTTGAAGGGGAATTTTTGTGCTTAATTAAGGACATGTAATTTTAAGCTATCCTGAGTTTCAGTTAAAATGAATCAAGTACGACTATTAATCAAGATTCACGTAATATTGGTGTTCTAGATAAACTGACATTTTTACATATATGCATTTACCTTCTTAAAAGAACACCACAGAGTGAAAAGGAAGTTATTGAAAATAATTACGAGGTTTTTCACCAACAGCATTACAGTGGTCAGAATGGAGCATGATGCCACTGATTTCCTATGTATAGCATTGACTATTCATGCAAGTGGGGGAGGTTATATAATATGGGACATTGGCATGAACTAAGATGGTGCATGTGGACCAACACAGTGATGCCAGCTACTAGGGACTACTTCCACACCATGTACTACCCACAATGTAATGCCACCACCCAGAGAAGGATAGTTCTCCTAGGATAATAATATCTCATCTTATCGAGCCCACCACATGTAAAAATGGTTCAATGAACACAATGCTTATATAACATCTGTGGGATCAGACAGGCAAACTGGACATCTATAGCAGGGCTTGAAAAATATCTGAAAAGTTACATGCCTAGCCAGGCATGTACAGAAATCATTTTACCTGCCCAGGTAGTAAAAGCTGGTGCCTAGGAAAATTTATGTTTTTAAGATAACAAATCAGAACTCCCATTTTTATAAGTTAAAAAATATGAACTTTTTTACATATTTTTCATCTCTGTGTATTAAGTCTGTATTTAAAATGTTTAATGTATGAATGCGTGTATCTCAAGTTTTAAGATGATGATGAAATCGGTATTTGAGAAATTTAGTGTTTCTGCCATGTTCGTTTCATTGAAGTTTTTAGCCTTTGTCACTAAAACAGGAGGCTAGTTCTGTCAGATGTATGCATCCTGTCACTGACTATAAAAAAACATTTGGAGCAAAACACTGCATGAGGTTCCAATTTCTGGACCTAAAGCAGGGTTCATTCTAGGCGTTTTTCGCGAGGCGGTATGCCCTGCCCGCCCCCAGGTTTGAAAAATTCCACACTATCCACCCTTATGCTAAATTTATGTGCCCTACTGCCATTTAATTTTCTGCCCTAAAATGAAAATTTCACATTGTGCATGAGCATGCACGGACCTGCCCTAATCAATCCTACACTGCTGTGAAACCAAAATAGCACACTAACTGCATATTAACCTCTCGTCTACGTCTAGAAAGTCGTAAACACCCCCGTTGGTTAAGATTCCTGGAAGACGGGAACTGATAAGATACAATCACTTATTGTTTCTCTATGCCTCCAGGGAAGGAAGGAAGAGTGAGATTTAAGGACAAAAGGGCCTGCCTTGCAGCTGAACTAATAGTGGAGGAACAAGTTTGTACAAATTACTGGCAAAAGAGGTGACCAGTATTTGCTCCCTCTACCTCCCCCCCCCCCCATACTCACCCTTATCTGCCTATCTGCCTCCATGCCTAAGTGCTCTCGCCTTTCCTCTCTCTCTATTTTCCTTCCCCACCCGCGCTACAGGAAATTTGTAAGATCTTAAACCTACCAAAGTTAGTTAGTGGCCAGTATTCTAATTCTAATTATAACCTTCAGTCAGCATGGCACTGTGGTAGGAACCACAGATTACTTTAACCCTTGCAGAGATTGTTTTCAGAAAGTTTCAAAAGTTTATACTGTATTACTATTATCTATTTCATAAAAAAAAAAAAATTATTTCTGAACTATTTACTTAACTCCAGGAATAGACATGCAGCGCAACACAGCGACGCCCGTCGCTGGTGTTTGAAAAGGTGTGCAGACTGTTTTTTCTGCCTACTTCACTAACATTCATTATTTCTAGCATTCCTTTAAATTTTAAAGCAAAGGAAAGGGAATTTTTGCGCGATTTCAGCGTTGGATCCCGCTTTCAGACGTGAAGTTATATCGATAGATCAAGTAACAAATGTTTTATTTCATTTTAATTTTATACTTCTTCCTTGTTTTACAAATAGATAACTTCGACTTGACGAGAATATTGTGTTCTTACAATAATGAAGCTAGGAAGTGATGCTTTTACGCACTTTTAACAGCTTCTTCGTTTCCACCACGTCCGTCATACTCTGCATCCCGGAAGCTGGTGGCCACAAATTTTCTTTTTTCACATCCGTATAACATCGTGACAGTTAGATTTCATGTGATTATTTTTTATTTTTTTTTACAGCAGCAATATTTTAAAAGCTTTTTCAATGTTTCCTGCATTTTTGCAGCTATCCATGTTTCGGAACTTGACATCCAAATTCTTCTCATTTTCTTTTTGCTTCCAGATGGTTTCACGGCCCATTGCCATCTCAATTCAGGCAGAGCATGTCAGTTGACCCCCTTAGATTTGTTCCAAAAAATTACAGTAGCTACCCCTACTACAGATATAAGATATTCCAAAGGGATTTGCTCCAAAAAAATTTATATCACTTGCTGCGCCATTTTGAAATTTGGTGAAAAACGCGTATTTTTAAAGGAATGTCAAAAACGGCATATTTTAAAAATGTTATTGCGTTTAAACTATTTGGGGGATTCAGTTCATTTTTGTTTTGTTTTGTAGCTAATGAATTGATTTTTAACTTGACATACCTTAAATATGCATGTTATAATTATTAGTAATTAAAAAAAATCCACTTTTTAGGTACAAAATTTTGGTTTTTCTGACATTTAACGATTTTTTTCTTACACTAATAAAGATGGCAATGTGTAGTCCACCAATGGTAGTTTTACAGCAAATTTTATTTATTGCCTAACATATATACAGTCTATACAATTCAACTTCAAAATATGCAAAAGTACGAAAATGCACTATTTTCAAGTAGCAATAACTCAAAAACCCCATTTTTTAAAAATCTTAAAACTTGACCTTAAGTTGTCCTATTAGTATATTATCAATTGGTGGGGGCAGAATTGTGTGTTTTTGCCTCGTAAATTTTGAACGTTTTTTTGAAAATGACACTTCTCCAGCATTTGCAGGTTGCAGAAAAACACTACAAAGTTTTGTTTTAAATTAGCTCTGAAAGTTAAAATATAGGCTAGTAGACTAATTATAATACTTAAAGTAAAAATATTTAAAATATTAATATAGAAAATATAAAATAATTTTAATTATTATATAATAAATTCTGTAATAAAGTTACAGTTGTTAAATGAACTGACCTAGTCTTAATGCTTAAACAACAAATAAGCTTGTCCTACACCTGTGCAATGCTGAATCAACAGGATCATACATGCACATGCATGACCAGTGTTTGCTCACTGCACAGCTAATCAACTGTCTCACTAGCCCCTCCCCTCCATGGCCACACCCACCTGTGCTATAACTACTGTGCAGTCTGTTCTTTTGTTTGGAAGAGTAACACTTGATATGTGTTTGTAATTTCTCAGATATGTTTTTTACATTTTTGCTGAATAGGCCTATTTAATAATGTCAGATTATCATAGTTCTGAACGAATTAAGTGTGTGGACTATATTAGAAGACACAAAAAAACTGTATACAAAAGTAAGAGTGTGAGGTTATGTGGTGTTGGTGATTTAGCTGATTCAATTCAAAGGATTGTAGGTAGGTCTGTTATTGTAAAAAGTAATGACCGTTTGTGTAGTAATTGTGTTGTTTTTTATAAAAAAAAATTGGGGGAACTTACAAATGAACCTGAACAAGAAATTTCATCTGATGAACCTTTTATTGCAAGTGAGGAGATTGTAAATGCTGTCAACAAAAGTATTAACATTCGGATGTAAATATGTCGCCATTGAAATCCCCTTCACAAGTTAGGCCTGAGAGGAGGCAAAGTTATGTAAAAAGAAAAAAGTTGAAATTAGAGGAAGTACTAGTAACTGCATCTGTGAAGAAATTAGAAGAAGTGTATAGTGTCAATGATGACATTTCAAGTGAACCTTCTGCTGAAAAACCTGACTGTTATACTTGCAACCAGTGGTTTTTTAACATTAACACAGCTCTTCAAAATTCTAAATACAATGAAAAAGTGCAATTGTTGACACTGTTACCACATACTTTTACTAAAACGCAACTGGAGGCAAAGTTACCTTCAGTATCAAAGTACATCATAGATAAGTCACGTAGTGTTAAAAAAGAAAAAGGAATTTATGCTAAACCTGATCCCTACAGTGGACATCCATTGTCTGCAGATACTAAGGCAATTGTTTTGTCATACTACCTAGATGACAGCAAAGACTGCACAAGAGAGTCCAAACAAAAAAGATGTTATATGTGTTAAAGATGGTAATGGTGAGAAAGTTAAAAAGGCAAAAAGATTTATGACAAGATCAATCAAAGAGACATACAGTATATTGAAAAACGAAAACGAAGGAATAAAAATTGGACTTTCAAAATTTTATTCACTATGTCCAAAGTGGGTGAAAATTCACCCTATACAAGCAGTTTGTACTTGCATTTACTGTAGTAATCTTACACTAATAAGCATAGCTCTCCAAAATGTAACTAATGAAAAGTATACTGAAGAGGCTCTTTTACTTAAGTGTTTGTGTAACAAAACAGACAATGAAGATTGTTGGCTCCAAATGTGTGGTGACTGTCTCGGTACAGATGCACTGACAGCTGATACTCATGGCTTGTTGAATGAAGAAAAAGTTACATATGCTATTTGGGAACGTAATGACCTTATAAAGAAAACTGTACCTACTGAAAGGTTCCTCGAAGATGCTAGACATTGGATTAATAAAGCAATTCCTCATAATTATATCCGAAAAATCCAGAGAAGGAATAGCCAAAGCTAAAATCTCTGCGAAAGGGAGTTCTGTGTGTGTTTTACATTTTGATTTTGCAGAGAACTGGTCAGTTATATTGCCTGATGAGATACAAAGATATCACTGGCAAAATGTACAAATCTCATTGTTTACATGTGTTGCACAAATTGGTCAAGTGAAAGAAAGTTTTGCAGTAGTGTCTGATGATATAACCCATGACACAGCTCATGCTCTCTGTGCCATAGGTCTTATAAAAAATGACATTTCAAAATCGTATCCATTGGAAACTAAGACCTCAGTAGTTTACGTTTCAGATGGAGCTGCCGCACATTTCAAAAATCGATATCAACTTCATGAGTTGTCTAAGGGTAATCCAACTATAGAAAGAAAGTGGATATTTTCAGCTACTGGGCATGGTAAGAGTGCATGCGATGGTATAGGTGGCATATGCAAGCACTATGCTACAAGATTTAATCTACAAAAAGAATCTGTGGAAGCCATAAGAGACGCAGCTTCATTTGTTTGTACAATTTCAAATCTTATACGTAATACGAAAATACTACACCTCAAAAGTGAAGTTGTTCAAAAATTCAGGTCTTGTAAAGAAAAAGAATGGATCACTGTAAAACCTGTTGTAGGATTACAATCTCAGCATTATTGGTTGGTGCAAAATAATGCTTATATGGCAAGAACAATTAAACATAATGTGCAGGGAGTAGAAATAACAAGCCAAGTAAAAAACAGGTACTCTTCGAGTGATTTCATAGTAGGTCAATTTGTTGGGTGTGTGTATATAATGATTATTGGTGGATGGGACAGATAAAGAGCATATCTCTAGAGCTCAAAGACATTACTGTGTTGTTTATGCATCCCCATGGCCCAGCTAAAGGGTTCCAATGGCCAGAGGAATGTGGAAAGAGAGAGGATGTATGTGCAGTGCCATTAAACAATGTAGTGCTAAAGGTGAAGGAACCCACTCCCAGCGGACAATCTGCTCGACTCCACATTTTCGATACCAAGGAGCTGAACCAGATCCAACAGATCTGCAGTGTCTGAACTTTATGTAAACTTACTCTGTAATTATTTTAGTAAAATGTTTATAGATCTCAGCTAAGATGGAGTTGTTTACGATTATTTGTTTTAGTGTTACAGAAATCAGAAAATTGTAAAAAGACAAACAGTTCAATGAGTTCTCGGTTTTCCACATTTTCTATGTTTTTCTTTTTGTTCTTTTTTCATTATTTTTTTCTAAATGAGTAACTTAAGTTTACTTATAAAAGTGTTCAGTGGAGCTTAAAAATCAGGGTGGCTTTAAAATTTCATTGTAAAGAACAATTGTATACGTCTTTGTATCGTTTCTATTTGCGACCCGCAAATGCAGGAGAAGTGTCATTTTCAAAAAAACGTTCAAAATTTACGAGGCAAAAACACACAATTCTGCCCCCACCAATTGATAATATACTAATAGGACAACATAAGGTCAAGTTTTAAGATTTATAAAAAATGGGGTTTTTGAGTTATTGCTACTTGAAAATAGTGCATTTTCGTACTTTTGCATATTTTGAAGTTGAATTGTATAGACTGTATATATGTTAGGCAATAAATAAAACTTGCTGTAAAACTACCATTGGTGGACTACACATTGCCATCTTTATTTATTTAAAAAACCTTTTTTTAGTGTAAGAAAAAAAATCGTTAAATGTCAGAAAAACCAAAATTTTGTACCTAAAAAGTGGATTTTTTTTAATTACTAATAATTATAACATGCATATTTAAAGTATGTCAAGTTAAAAATCAATTCATTAGCTACAAAACAAAACAAAAATGAACTGAATCGCCTAAATAGTTTAAACGCAATAACATTTTTAAAATATGCCGTTTTTGACATTCCTTTCAAAAAACGCGTTTTTCACCAAATTTCAAAATGGCGCAGCAAGTGATATAAATTTTTTTGGCGCAAATCCCTTTGGAATATCTTATATCTGTAGTAGGAGTAGCTACTGTAATTTTTTGGGACAAATCTAAGGGGGTCAACTGACACATGTTGGTATTCTCTGCCTGAATTGAGATGGAATGGGCCTCATGTCAATTAGATTTATGAAGGTTTTTCTTTTTTTCCCCTCAAAAATCATATTTTTACGCATTTTTTCTCGTCACTACTAAGTTTTCCCGGGCATATTATGTGGCATTTCAGGAGCTGATGGTCGCAAATTTTCTTTTTTTGGCTTCCAGATAGCTTTGTTTCAGTTAGATTAAAGCAGTGCATGTTTGTTTGTTTTTTCAAAAGCCAAATTTTTTAGCATTTGCATCGTTTCGTTCTCAGTTTCCGTGGCCTTCTGGAAGTTGACGGTCGCAGTTTTTTGATGCAGGACTAAGTCTAACTCCGTGGATAGTATGGGGCGACTTACGGCCGACCATATGTGACAAAATAGGTCCCAACTGAAATCATTATAGTGTTAAAAATATGTACTGTACACTGATCATGTTAGCATAATCGTAAACAGCATGTAGTCCAATTTGCGTACTGTGCAATACATCGTGCACGCGATGCTCCCCTCGCTCCCTGTGTGCGGGGGAGATGATGCGATATTTCTGGGTGTGCCACCGTGTTTGATTCAGTCTATCTCTGCAACAGTGAGCACAAAAAAAACTTTGTGGTATCATTTTAAAGCTCACGACGAGTGCTATTCAAATATGCAAAGAACATTTGACAGTGGTTTGAACTGAACATTTAAAAAAGTGTTTTCTTGTGAATCGCTGAACACTTTTGACAATATTGTGGTTTATCTGGACAACCGTGAGTGCAAAGCGATTGTGCGTGGTATCATTTTAAAGCTTTTGACGAGATCTATTTAAATATGTAAAGAACATATCACAGTGGTATAAACTAAAAATTTTAAAAATTGTTTTCGTGTGAATAGGCTAACAACTTTGGCAATGCCACGGAATTCGCAGAACAAACTCAAGCAAAAGTGGAGAAAATCAAAATGAGAGGCTTCAAGAGCAAGTAATGGGGAATGTAAGAAGCCCAAGAAGATAGCAGCCCAACGAACTAGAGTATCGAGAACACCTGAAAGCAGCAGCCACCAGACAAAAATTCAACACACTGATCGAACCTATATCCGGCCCATCTCGAACTCTAATTTGGTTCACAACGTATGCAGCATTATTTTTTAAAATTATGTAAGCTACTATTCATATCATAGGCCTGTGTTCACAATAACAAATTAAATAAACGCTTTGAAACCATACTCGACTAGCTCAGTTCAACTCTCCGATCTACGAGTTGTAGTCCTACCTTCTAAACTGACAGCTCAATCAGAACTGTGCCTACCTGTATTTCTTTTTCTTCTTCAAATAACTTCATCTTAGTTAAATTCGGGTGATTTTTTTTTAGTAAGATCATACTTCCACGCATTTTTAAATGTCTCCTGTTGCATTTCCACAGCCATATTAGCAGCATTCCAGTAGCTCACAGTCACAATTTTTTTCCTTTTTCATTGACTTACAGATAATTTCATTTCAGATTGATGAGGGGTTTTTTTTTTTATTATTGCTTTACAAGAAGTCTTGTTTCTCATTTTAATTTTATAATATTTTTTTAGGATTTATTTGTATCAACAAAAATGCTTCCACATTTTCACAAATTCAATGATTTTTTCTCAAAACCTGCAGTCAATTCACAAAACGAATTTCAAACAAAAATCCTATATGGGCACCAGTTTTACAAACAAATGATATGTTATATATATATATATATATATACAGGGCTCAACAAATCCCGGGCGCCAGGTAGCCCAGGCACCTAAAATTTGGGCCGTGGCGCCTAATTTTCGTCTTACTTGAAATTTCGTAATTTGCAGTAAATACAGTAATTTCGGTTGTTTAATCCATAGATTACCTATTAAAAAATTATAAATTTAGCTACTGCGGACACCGATAAAGGAAAAAAAAAAACACGGTGCGGCGTTTAAAAAGTCTGCGAGGTAATTGCCAGGAGAGGTGGTGTTATTGGGAAAGTACCAAAAATGCGGTAACAGAAAAAATGTAACATATCAGCGAAATAAAAGACCACAAAGAGATTGATATATATGTATATATATAGTATATATTTGTACTTTAGAAGCATTTTGACAGAAAATATGACGTAAGGGAGGCACTATTCGCGCGTGCGGAATCCTACGTGGTGTGAGTAGGGCAACGGCAACAGAATGAAACTTCAGTAGGTAAATTCGGTCACGGCAACAGAAACCAGCGTGGAAATACTCTCATAGAGTTTGCAGAGGCAGAAGGGTTTTTCATCTTGAACTCCTTTTTCAAGAAAAAGCCACACAGGAAATGGACATGGAGACATCCAAATGGGACGACAAGTGAAATTGATTTTATTATGTGTAACAAAAAATTCGTCATAGAAGACTGCAGTGTGCTAAACAAGTTCAACACAGGCAGTGACCATAGATTGGTGAGATGTAAGATGCACCTCAACACTAAACTCGAACGTAGCAAGCTCATAAGACAAACAAAATGTATTGACATAACCAACCTTAAAAAACACCATAATACCTTCAAATTGGAACTGAAGAACAGATTCTCTGCTTTAGAAGGCCTAACATCGGAAGAAGTTGATATTTCTGAAGTTAACAGAAAAGTAACCAAAGATCTTATGGAAACAGCAACAAAATTAGCTGGGTCTAAGAACAAATTGCATGTGAACAAATTATCAGGAAAAACCAAAATGTTGATACAAAAAAGAAGAGTGATGAGGACAACTAAAGAAGATGTGACTTCCAAAGTGGAATATATAGAGCTATGCAAGACAGTACAAAAAAGTATCACTGTAGACGTAAGGAAATTCAACTGTGAACTAGTAAGGAAAGCAATTGAAAACAACCAAAGCCTAAAGATAGCAAAGGGACATCTCAGTAAGGAAAAATAAACAGATTATGGCACTGAGAAAAGAAGATGGTTCTGTAACAAGAAATAGAGGCGAAATTTTGACAAGAGTGAAAGATTTCTACTCCAAATTATATGAAAGGGATGATACATGTACTCCAGACATCATGAAAGGTGATGAAAGGTGATGTACCAGAGTTCTTCCAGTCCTTCCAGCAGAAGTTGCACATGCAATCAAGAACATGAAGCGGGGAAAAGCTCCAGGAGAAGATGGAATTACTGTAGACATCATACAAGAAGCAAGTGGAGAAATCGAAACAGTACTCGCACAAATTTTCACTCGATGCCTTAATGAAGGGAAAATTCCTGAGGATTGGAACAACGCTACAATGATCTTGCTACATAAAAAAGGTGACATTGAGGATCTCAGGAACTACAGACCTATCAGCCTCCTATCAGTGGTTTATAAAATCTTCACTAAAGTTCTTTCACACCGGTTGAAGGTGACACTGGACATGGCTCAACCGAGAGAACAAGCTGGATTCAGGAGTGGCTACAGCACAATAGATCATATCCACGTACTGAGAGAACTAATTGAAAAAGCGAGGGAATATGAACTTCCATTGTGCATGGCTTTTATCGATTATGAAAAAGCCTTTGATTCGGTGAAACCATCAGCAGTTGCAATGGCTCTGAAATCCTGCGGTATTGAAGATGCATACATTAATATTATTAATAACATCTATGCAAGTGCAAAGATTCGGCTTTTTGAAAATACAACACACATAAAAATTGGAAAAGGAGTGAGACAAGGTGACACCATATCTCCGAAGCTCTTTAATGCCACATTGGAAAATTTCTTTCAATCACTGAACTGGGAAAACAAAGGGTTAAGGATTAATGGATATTATCTAACCCACCTTCGTTTTGCTGATGACATAGTCATTTTTGCAACTACCCCACAGAGCTACAGAGTATGATCCAGGAACTTGCCGACAAGAGTAAAGAAGTGGGATTAAAAATGAACTTTCAGAAGACAAAAGTGATGTACAATGCTTTTACAAGAAATGAAGATTTATCGATTGATGGAGAAAAGCTGGAGATAACAGACACGTACATTTATCTTGGACAGCAGATATCAAGTGAGGGTCACATTGATGAAGAAATTAATCGGCGTACAAAACTTGCCTGGAGAGCTTTTGGAAGAAACAGCATAATTTTCAAGAGCAATATGCCATTATGTCTTAAAAGAAAAGTGTTTGATCAATGCATCCTTCCAGTGCTTACGTATGGTGCAGAGACGTGGACCTTAGCTAAAAGAGACATACAAAGGCTGCAGACAACTCAAAGCAGCATGGAGAGGTGCATGCTTCGTGTAACCAGGAGAGATAAGAAGAGGAACACGTGGATCCGAAAAATGACAAGAGTGGAAGACATCATGATCAGAGTTAAATCCCTGAAATGGCAATGGGCTGGACATACTGCCAGAAGGACAGATCATCGATGGACAGCCGAAATTTTAGATTGGATTCCAAGGGACAGGAAAAGACCCAGAAGAAGACCACGTGGAAGATGGGTGGATGAAATTCGAAAGTATGCGGGAGTGACATGGAGGAGACTGGCACAAGACAGACCGTTGTGGAGGAAACTTGGGGAGACCTTCGTCCAGCAGTGGATTGATAATGGTTGACAATGATGATGATGATATATATTTACAGACTGTTTCCACGAAACATGGAATGCCATAAGATGGGTTCCATTTCAACTCAGGCAGGGTCGTACCATCATGGTCTCAGATTTCTCTAAAAAAGTTAAGGGTGTTCCTTGACTAAAATAAGGAGACCCATATTTTTTCTTTCGGCAAGAAAAATTTTCCCTTCAAGATAGAGGGTTTCAAATCTTGCACCGTCAAACAAGCTCTCTAGAAAACGGTTATTTTTTCTAACTTCAGCGAGTCATTGCAGCAGAGTTAAAAAAGATATCGTGTTCTTGTATTTTTTTACATTGTGTATATAACATATAACAATATATGGTGCTAATATTTGCTACACATCGTATGATTAAAATTTTAAAAAATCGCAAACTTTGTGATTTTTAAAAAAAATTGAATTTTTTAAGTTTTTTTAAACAGGTTTGGATGGAGTTTTTTTCTATATTCGTTTTTTTCGTTAAAGACATACAAATGTGCACTTTATTTGTAATTTTTTGTGTGTCTGTGAAACTGCTAGTTTCCGCGTTTCGGCAGCGTTAAAAACAGCCGATTTTGAAAAATCTCTAACTTTGCCAACGATTTTCTCAAAAAGGCCATTTTTTAAAATTCTGAAAATTAAATCCCTGTTTTATTATCAACAGGAGAATATCTGTGTAAATTTTCACAGACCTAAAAACGCTCGTTTCCGAGTTAGACGCGTTTGAATTCGGATTGAAAGCCTACGATTTCCCGTGTTCTAAAGGCGCCATTTTGGAAAAATCTCAGGCGCAAAGTACGTACGTTATCTCTTACCCGAATCAAAGCGTTAGATATTCTTTGCCCGAATGATGGAATGAGAGCATTGGGTCACCTGGCCCTGGTTGGATACATCCACCTCACCCTTCCCCGAGTGATGACATGCCTATAAAACTGTCAAGGGGGGGGGGGGTAACCAATACATAATGAAAATTCTTGCTGCTCCACTAACAACGTTGAGTTGCGAAATACAGCAGCAGCTGTTTGTTTGTTTACGTTATATACTTAAACATCGCATAAGAAAAGACTATGAAAGAGTAGAAAACTGTTGTGAAATAATTTTAAGAAAAAGAGTGCAGGCACGTGTACCGTAAGTTAATTTTCGATGGCTAAACAACCTCGAGTTTTTCTGGGAGTTGCTAATTGTAGGCTACTGTCAGAAGAGCAGTTGCTGTTTTGTTATAGTTGCTAAAGTTAACCTCAGTTTTTCGTAATAGTAAAATATTCGCTCAGGAGAATTTTGTCCTCTGCGAACGGGGGAGAAGGTGCAATGCTCTTGACCTCACTGAAGGGTTGATAGCGCTGGTCGCTACCGAAACTCTGCTTACCTCCTCTCCAAAACGTAATGGCAATTGTCTAATCTACTAAATAAATAACAATTAACACATACGCGTGCATGCTTATTCATAAAATGTAAGTTGAGTATATTTGCTGTTCAATCAACTGATTTTACAAGTAGAATACATATACAACTTATGCACTTATAATGGTGTAAAGATTTCATCTATTTAAAACATATTCATAGATTTCAATTTTTTCAAAGAGGGGGGTGATTGTGTTCTTAGTGATTTCCACCTGGGCCACGATAAACCATGCACTGCCCATGGCTTCTGTTCCCTTAGAAGATAATCCTGGATCGATGGGAGACCAGCGGAGTTTTGACAACCCCTCCCTCTCACGTGGTGGTGAGGTGTCTCAAAGCTAGGTAGCTTTCAAAAATGTTTCAACTTAGTTGGCTGGTAACAAGAGAGGGATTCCATTTCAACTCTGGCAGGGTCGTACCATCACGGTCTCAGATTTCTCTAAAAAAATTAAGGGGGTGTTCCTTGATTAAAATAAGGAGACCCATATCTTTTCTTTCGGCAAGAAAAAATTTTCCCTTTGAGACAGAGGTTTTCAAATCTTCCACCGTCAAACAAGCTCTCTAAAAAACGGTTATTTTTCGAAACTTCAGCGAGTCATTGCAGCAGAATTAAAGATATTTTGTTCTGGTATTTTTTATTACATTGTGTGTATAACGTATAATAATATGTGATGCTAATATTTTTTACACATCGTATGATTAAAATTTTAAAAAATCGTAAACTTCGATTTAAAAAAAAAATTGAAATTTTCAAGATTTTTTTTAACTGGTTCAAATGGAGTTTTTTTTTCTATACTCGTTTTTTGTTAAAGACATACAAATGTGCACTTTATTTGCAATTTTTTATGTGTCTGTGAAACTGCTAGTTTCCGCAGCGTTAAAAACAGCCGATTTTGAAAAATCTCCAACTTTGCCAACGATTTTCTCAAAAAGACCTTTTTAAAATTCTGAAAATTAAATCCCTGTTTTATTATCAACAGGAGAATATCTGTGTAAATTTTCACAGACCTAAAAATGCCCGTTTCCGAGTTAGACGCGTTTGAATTTGGTTTGAAAACCTACGATTTCTCCGTGTTCTAAAGGCGCCATTTTGGAAAAATGGCGCTCTTACTCGAATGAGTGTGTTGGATCCGTCCACCTCACCCTACCCTGAGCAATAACATGCCTAAGAAACGGTCTTGGGGAAAAAAAAACAAATCTCTATATATAGAGAATTGAATGTATGTCAATTTAGAACCATCAAACTTGGTATATTATCTCATGGTACCCTAACTTAAGACCGTAGATGGTTTTTGGAAAGGGGGAGCCCGGGTCAAAGGGCCCCACGCAAAATTTCCGTAAAATCTAGTTTTCAATTTAGAACCATCAAATTTGGTATACTTTTTCTTGGCACCCTAACTTTGACTAGACGGTTTTGGGAAGGGGTCGGAACCCGGGGTCAAGCCCCCCACCCCTACAAATTTTTTGTAAAATATTTTACAAAGTTAGGGTGCCAAGAAAAAGTATACCAAATTTGATGGTTCTAAATTGAAAATTAGATTTTACGGAAATTTTGCGTGGGGCCCTTTGACCATGGGCTCCCACCCACCCAGGGCTCTACCCCTTCCAAAAACCATCTACGGTCTCAGTTAGGGCACTATAGTTTACAAGTATATTTTACGGAAATTTTGTGTGGGGGCCCTTTGACCCAGGGCTCCGACCCCTTCCAAAAACAGTCTGCGGTCTAAGTTAGGGTACCATGCTATAGTATTCCAAATTTGGTGGTTCTAAATTGAAAACTAGATTTTATGGAAGTTTTGTGTGGAGCCCCTTGACCCCGGGCTCCGACCCCTTCCAAAAACCGTCTACGGTTTAAGTTAGGGTACCATGAGATAGTATACCAAGTTTGGTGGTTTTAAATCGAAAACTGTAAATTTGTTTAGCAGACATACATTCAAATCTATATATATAGATTTTTTTTTTTTTCCAAGACCGTTTTATAGGCGTGTTATCACCCAGGGTAGGGTCAGGTGGATGGATCCAACGCTCTCATTCGGGTAAGAGAATACATACTTTGCGCCTGAGATTTTTCCAAAATTGCGCCTTTAGAACACTGAGAAATCGTAGGTTTTCAAATCAAATTCAAACGTGTCTAACTCCGAAACGGACGTTTTTAGGTCCGTGAAAATTAACACAGATATTCTCCTGTTGATAATGAAACAGGGATTTAATTTTCAGAATTTTAAAAAAGGGCTTTTTGAGAAAATCGTTGGCAAAGTTGGAGATTTTTTAAAATCGGCTGTTTTTAACGCTGCAGAAACTAGCAGTTTCACAGACACATAAAAAATTGCAAATAAAGTGCACATTTGTATGTCTTTAACAAAAAAACGAGTATAGAAAAAAAAACTCCATTTGAACCAGTTAAAAAAAATCTTAAAAATTTCAATTTTTAAAAAAAATCAAAGTTTACGATTTTTTATAAATTTTAATCATACGATGTGTAAAAAATATTAGCATCAAATATTATTATACGTTATACACACAATGTAATTAAAAATACCAGAACAAAAGATCTTTTTTAATTCTGCTGCAATGACTCACTGAAGTTAGGAAAAATAACCGGTTTTTTAGTGAGCTTGTTTGACGGTGGAAGATTTGAAACCCTCTGTCTCGAAGGGAAAATTTTTTTCTTGCCGAAAGAAAAGCTATGGGTACCCTTATTTTAATCAAGGAACACCCCCTTAATTTTTTTAGAGAAATCTGAGACCGTGATGGTACGACCCTGCCAGAGTTGAAATGGAATCCCTCTCTTGTTACCAGCCAACTAAGTTGAAACATTTTTGAAAGCTACCTAGCTTTGAGACACCTCACCACCACGTGAGAGGGAGGGGTTGTCAAAACTCCGCTGGTCTCCCATCGATCCAGGATTATCTTCTAAGGAAACAGAAGCCATGGGCAGTGCATGGTTTATCGTGGCCCAGGTGGAGATCACTACGAACACAATCCCCCCTTTAAAAAAATTGAAATCTTTGAATATGTTTTAAATAGATAAAAATCATTACACCATTATAAGCGCATAAGTTGTATATGAATTTTACTTGTAAAATCAGCTGATTGAACAGGAAATATACTCTACTTACATTTTATGAATAAGCATGCACGTGTATGTGTTAATTGTTATTTATTTAGTAGATTAGACAATTGCCATTAACGTTTTGGAGAGGAGGTAAGCAGAGTTTCGGTAGCGACCAGCGCTATCAACCCAGCAGCGAGGTCAAGAGCACTGCACCTTCTCCCTCCGTTCGCAGAGGACAAAATTCTCCTGAGCGAATATTTTACTATTACGAAAAACTGAGGTTAACTTTAGCAACTATAACAAAACAGCAACTGCTCTTCTGACAGTAGCCTACAATTAGCAACTCCCAGAAAAACTCGAGATTGTTTAGCCATCGAAAATTAACTTACGGTACACGTGCCTGCACTCCTTTTTCTTAAAATTATTTCACAACAGTTTTCTACTCTTTCATAGTCTTTTCTTATGCGATGTTTAAGTATATAACGTAAACAAACAAACAACTGCTGCTGTATTTCGCAAGTCAACGTTGTTAGTGGAGCAGCAAGAATTTTCTTTATGTATTGGTTACCCCCCCCCCCCTTGACAGTTTTATAGGCATGTCATCACTCGGGGAAGGGTGAGGTGGATGTATCCAACCAGGGCCAGCTGACCCAATGCTCTCATTCCATCATTCGGGCAAAGAATATCTTACGCTTTGATTCGGGTAAGAGATAACGTACGTACTTTGCGCCTGAGATTTTTCCAAAATGGCGCCTTTAGAACACGGGAAATCGTAGGCTTTCAAACCGAATTCAAACGCGTCTAACTCGGAAACGAGCGTTTTTAGGTCCGTGAAAATTTACACAGATATTCTCCTGTTGATAATGAAACAGGGATTTAATTTTCAGAATTTTAAAAAATGGCCTTTTTGAGAAAATCGTTGGCAAAGTTAGAGATTTTTCAAAATCGGCTGTTTTTAACGCTGCCGAAACGCGGAAACTAGCAGTTTCACAGACACACAAAAAATTACAAATAAAGTGCACATTTGTATGTCTTTAACGAAAAAAACGAATATAGAAAAAACTCCATCCAAACCTGTTTAAAAAAAACTTCAAAAATTCAATTTTTTTTAAAAATCACAAAGTTTGCGATTTTTTAAATTTTAATCATACGATGTGTAGCAAATATTAGCACCATATATTGTTATATGTTATATACACAATGTAAAAAAAAATACAAGAACACGATATCTTTTTTAACTCTGCTGCAATGACTCGCTGAAGTTAAGAAAAATAACCGTTTTCTAGAGAGCTTGTTTGACGATGCAAGATTTGAAACCCTCTATCTCGAAGGGAAAATTTTTTCTTGCCGAAAGAAAAAATATGGGTCTCCTTATTTTAGTCAAGGAACACCCCTTAATTTTTTTTAGAGAAATCTGAGACCATGATGGTACGACCCTGCCTGAGTTGAAATGGAACCCATCATAAGACAAAAACACGTAATATAATGCATTGGTAAAGGTACTTAAAAAATTAAAAGTTACAATATTTACACAGTATTCCAGGAATGCTTTAAGATGATTATAACAACTGAAAAAAATTCCGCCCAACTCCAAAAGTTGATGAACACCACGAGGTCGAGAGACCAACGACCACCCCTAAGAGGAGCACAAAAACGTGCTCAGTGTGATGTTAATTTTGGGACTAACCGGTGAGCACCTACGACCCAGCACGGCATAATATGCAAATTATCGTCGGTGGTATTTAAGGAGTATGGCGAAGTGAATGTAATCAGTCGTCGTCGTACGGACACGTGCGAAGACCCTGAAGTAGCTGCTATGCCTGGACATGGAAGACGTGTACGATTTCAGCAGTTATCGGACTTTGAGCGAGGTCGTCTAGTCGGACTCCGCAAGGACGGGTGGTTGTATAGTCGTGTTGCAGGGCGAATTGGATGGGAAGTATCGGTGGTGGTACAATGGTGGCGTAGATGGTCCGAGGAACATTCCCACACGAGAAGACGTGGAACCGGGAGTCACAGACGGACTGATGAGCGGACCGATCGACGCATAAGAAGAGCGGCGTTGTGAAGCAGAACATCCACTGCGATGCAAATCCGAGCTGCCGTTGCACCTGAGGTGACTGTGCGAACAATCCGCAACCGTCTACTGGATGCAGGACTACGTGTACGTGTGCCTCTGGCATGGGTACCTCTGACTCCTGCGCACTGTCAGGAACGGCTGCAGTGGTGTCGCCAACGTCTGCACTGGAGAACGCAATGGCGATCTGTCGTGTTCATTGATGAAAGCAGATTCTGCTTGGCAGCCTTGGATGGCTGTATGCGTGTTCGCAGACGCACGGGTGAGCGTCTCCACCCTTCTTGCATCCGCCAGCGATACACAGGGCCTACACCTGGTCTCCTGGTGTGGGGAGCGATCAGCTATAATCCCGTACACAACTAGTGTTTCTACCAGGTACGTTAAACAGCTCCTCCTACATCAACATCATCATTCAGCTCGTTGTTGTGCCATTTGTAAGGTCGGTCCATCGTGGTGTTTTCCAGCAAGATAACACACGCCCACACACAGCACGTGCAACGCAACATGCACTTCAGGGTGCGAGACAACTTCCATGGCCTGCACGTTCACCGGATTTGTCCCCCATTGAGCACGTGTGGGATTTTATGGGACAACGACTTATCTTTCCTCCATGGCCAGCCACGACCATCCCCGATTTACGCGTCCAGGTTGAGGAAGCTTGGAACTCAATACCCCAAACTTACATCAAACATCTGTACGACATACTCCATGCCAGAATTGCACAGTGTGACGCAGTTCATGGCGGTTCAACCTCGTACTAACCATGTTACATGGAAATGTTATTTTTCAGTTTACCAGCAAATACAGCTGTATAAGTTTCATTGGTATCAGACGTCTGCTTCTTGGTGTTCTTTTTTCATTTTCCGCCTGTGTATATATAATTAGAATTCAAGCTGTACCAATGCTAAACAAGAAAATATAATGTTTTAGCATTAAACGAAAACGCCAAGTCTAGATAGATTCTGCATATAAACAAATGAAAGAGCCCACCTACAATGCTGCGAACCGCTCATCTCCTCGCTCGCAAAATGGCAGACCGAAAAACAACAGTCAGGGAGGAACAGAAAGCCTGACGACTGTTCCGCACAAAAAATACGCTGCACACGAAATTCCTCCAATCAAAAATTCCAATAAATAACAATTCCGAAGTGATTTCAACCCTCTCAAGAAATATTACAGGCAAACTTCAGGACTTGCAATGGGTTCTCCACTAGCACCTCTGCTTGCAAAATATTATGTAAATAAACTAGAGGCAAAAATCCTTATACAACCTTCAATATTTGCTCTCTATGTAAGATACATGGATGAATGATGTCCTATTTATAGTAGATACTGAGGACCAATCTCTACCCTCTCAGATTCTAGCAGAATTTAACTCACTAGAAAATACCTTGCGGTACACCCTGGAACTGGAAAAAGACCATAGCATCAATTTCCTTGATTTAAACTTGACCTCAAGAGAGGGGAGAATATTCACTCAGCTTTGTAGAAAACCCACTAACACAGAGAAGATGTTAGAATTCTACTCATTCCACCCTGATTATATTAAATTGAATACGGCGAGAAATTTTTTGGAAAAAATTGAAATCCTGGTCTCTTCAGATGTTAAAAAAGATCGTCACAGAGAAGAATTAAAAGAAAATTTGGCAGAAAACAAGTACCCCTCCCCTTATGTTGATAAATTATTTAGACAAGTGCCAAAAAAGAAGCAGGAAATAAACAACTTCAAATTCACCAGCAAAATTACGTACCACAAGGGACTTTTCGAAAAACTGAAGAGGATTTGAGCAAAATATAATATCTGGCTTGCTCCAGATCTAAGTAACAAATTAAAGAAATTCCTGCCAGCTTTAAAGCAGAAAGAAGTGGACATCCAATTGCAAGAAAGGAGTAATATATTGCATCGACTGTAACTGCGAACTCAGCTATATAGGAGAAACAGAGAGGAGTATTAAAGTCCGAATGAAAAAACACCAAGCAGCTATTAAGAACATTAGTAACAAAACAGGGCTAGACAGACATATACAAGCAAGTGGACACTCCATAAATTGGGACTCAGTAAGAATAATCGCCCACCAGTCAAACTTAGTAAAGAGGAAACTAGAAGAAAGGATCGAAATAGCAAGAAGAAGTACCACAATTAACGATAATTGCGGTTGGACTCTTCCAACTGAGTGGCAGCAACTACTCTAGTGACATAGTCCTGATGACGAACTAGGATTTAGTTCGAAAATTTGACCACCAACTTTTTTTAATAAGAACCTCTATAAGACCCGTAAAAAAGGTTAATTCCACAGTACAATATGAATAGAGGTTCCATAAATTCATTTACAACTAGGAATAAAAATAATAAAATATTAAAAATCACAAAAAAAAAATTTTATAATTTGAATAAAAAATTTTAGATAAAAAAATATAAAAAGTAAACTAGATATTCTATCTTAAGAATAGCTAACATAAAAATGTTAAAACCCACGTTAAACTAAATAAGTAACCTGTTTTTGTCTGTAGAGGTACATTAAGGTATTTTAATACAGGTAAAAATTATTAAATACACATCAGGTATATTTGATAATAATTTCCGTGTATTCCGGCGATTTGTTCTCTTACTGCACAAACAGGTCATCATTCTCAGTTTGGAATTATTCATTGGAGATATTTCGAGTGCAGCATATTTTTTGTGCGGGACAGTCTTCAGGCTTTCTTTTCCTCCCTGACTGTTGTTTTTCGATTGGCCATTTTGCGCATGAGGAGATAAGCGGTTCGCAGCATTGTAGGTGGGCTCTTTCATTTGTTCATATGCAGGATCTTTCTATACTTGGCGTTTTCGTTTAATGCTAAAAAATTATATTTTCTTGTTTGGCATTGGTACAGCTTGAATTCTAATTATACATATAAAAAAAAATTCTTTCTTTTATATTGGCCCTGAGCACGTTTTTGTACTCCTCTTAGGGGTGCTCGTTGGTCTCTCGACCTCGTGGTGTTCATCAACTTTCGGAGTTGGGCGGAATTATTTTTCAGTTGTTGTAATCATCTTAAAGCATTCCTAGAATACTGTGTAAATATTGTAACTTTTATTTTTAATTTTTTAAGAACCTTTACCAATGCATTATATTACGTGTTTTTGTCTTATTGCATTCCGTGTTTCGTGGGAACAGTCTGTAAAACGTTCTTACAATGTTTTCTGGTTTTTGTAGATGATGAGTATGGGTTGGGCCAGGAAAGTGATAGATGTATGCAAAAACTTTTGATTAATTATTCAGTTTCCGCACTTCTGAGGGCGGTTATGTAATTTTTTTGTGGGGAGGGGGGGGACTTATACTTACATCTATGACTTTGCAGAAACCCATTTCAACTAGATTTCTGTGGTAGTAAGAAAATACAGAGTTTTGCTGGTCCTTGATAAAGCCAAGGCTCGGCATTTTTGACACTTTCTGCATTCAGGTTTTGTTATTTTTATTCTCTTTGCCTGTTGGCTTTTGAGTATTTTATTATTTTTTATTATTATTTTTTTATTATTTTTGTTGTAGTTTCTGCTTTGTAGGTTGTTAGTTCTGCAAATTCTTAACTGCAGCACTTGTGTGTTTTGATCTTCAGAATGTAAGTATGTAAAAAAAAATTGTAATTTTTGTTTTTAGCTCTTTTTATGGTTTTAGGTATATATATATATAATCATTCATCATTGTCAACCATTATGAATCCACTGCTGGATGAAGGTCTCCCCAAGTTTCTTCCACAATTGCCTGTTTTGAGCCTGTCTCCTCCATGTCACTCCAGCATGCTTTCAAATTTTATCAATCCATCTCTCATGTGGTCTTCTTCTGGGTCTTTTTTCTGTCCCTCGGAATCCAGTCTAAATTATCAATGGCCCGTTCTTTTGGCAACATGTCCAGCCCATTCCCATTTCTGTGATTTCACTCTGGTCATGATGTCGTCCACTCCTGTCAGTTTCTTCATCTACAAATTCCTCTTTTTATCTTTTCTGGTTACACCAAGCATGCATCTCTTCATGCTTCTTTGAGTTGTCTGGCAGGATGCATTGATTAAACACTTTTCTTTTAAGACATAATGGCATACTGATCTTAAAAATTATACTGTTTCTTCCAAAAGCTCTCCATCCGAGTTTTATACGCCAATTAATTTCTTCATCAATGTGACCCTCACTTGATATCTGCTGTCCAAGATAAATGTAGGTATTGGTTATCCCCAGCTATTCTCCATCAATCGATAAATCTTCATTTCTTGTAAAAGCATTGTACATCACTTTTGTCTTCTGAAAGTTCATTTTTAATCCCACTTCTTTACTCTTGTCAGCAAGTTCTTGGATCATACTCAGCAGCTCTGAAGGGGTAGTTGCAAAAATGACTATGTCATCAGCAAAACGAAGGTGAGGTAAATAATCTCCATTAATCTTCATCTCTTTGTTTTCCCAGTTCAACGATTGAAAGACATTTTGTAATGTGGCACTAAAGAGCTTGGGAGATACGGAGTCACCTTGTCTAACTGTCTCACTCCCTTTCCAATTTTTATTGGTGCTGTATCCTCAAAATAGCCAAACCTCTGCACTTGCAATTTCATAGATGTTATTAATAATGCTAATGTATGCATCTTCAATACCACAGGATTTCAAAGCCATTGTAACTGCTGATGGTTTCATGGAATCGAAGGCCTTTTCATAATCAGTAAAAGCCATGCATAACGAGAGTTCATATTCTCTTGTTCTTTCAATTGGTTCTCATGGATATGATCTACAGTGCTTCAGCCACTCCTGAACACAGTTTGTTTTCTTGGTTGAGCCATGTCTAGTGTTACCTTAAAGCAATGTGAAAGAACCTTAGTGAAGATTTTATAAACCACCAATAGGAGGCTGATGGGCTTGTAATTCCCGAGATCCTCAAAGTCACCTTTTTTATGCAGCAGGATCATTTTATCATTGTTCCAATCCTCAGGAATTTTCTCTTCATTGAGACAAACAAACAAATAGGGCCAAAAACCTTCAGATAAAAAAAAAAAAAAAAAAAAAACTAAAGTGAATAACAAAATGGCGAAACAATGTTAGAAAATATATATAAAAACGTTTACTCAGAACCCCTGGATCACTCTTCAGGGAAAGACATCCAGAGGCCCTGAGCACACAAGTTCAGTTCAGGTTTCATGAGAATGCAAAATCTCAAAAAAGCAATAATGGATATCCAATTTGAAATATTGTGTTGTAAATTTTGATGCATTCTGTCTTCCCTACCTGAACTATAGAAAATAAAGTCACTAGGATTAAAATTGAACTAAAAAATGAACTATAAAACACCTTACCAAAACAATAATGCAGCACACTTATATACCCTCCAAGCCATTGCACAACACGTGCCTTCTTTCATTGGCTATGCGCTGTTGACATCAAAAGTAGAAGGTAGTCACAATAATGTGGCTTGCTGTGTATCAACATAAAAAAAGGCCACGTTTTTCCTTTTGTTAAAAAAATTGAAGTTCAAAATTGGAATTTAGGTACTGGCCATTTTTTAACATAATTTCGCTTGAAACAAAACGAAAACATGTTTGCCCACACGTTTTGAGCAAAATTAAATATCCAAAATCAGTACAACATTCTTCACTCTGCCATGGAAACCATTTTACAGGTCACGCAAATAGCTTAGATTCCACCACAAACAGATTTTAAAGTACCGATTTTGAAATTTAAGTTTGCTTTAAAAAAAAAAGGAACAGGGCAAAAACACTTGCTCTATTGATTGGCTCCATAGCAGAAAGTTCCCAATCAGTCTTCAATAGATATTATCCAAGTGCCACAAATTAATCTGCAGAGTGGTCAATGGGCAAGACAACAACTGGTGCAAAAAACGATAAATATTTGTACAGCTAGGTAGAAATAAAAATTGAGAAAAGAAAATCACCAACATATATTTCTTTTATACTTAAAAAGGCCTAGCCTAGGTACTATAGTAATTGCAATAACTCGGATCAAGAACTGACCTCAGAACCTAGAATTTCTTTGTCGAATTTCAAAAAAACTTCTGACAACTATTGGTGAGAGCTAAGAGACATTGCCAAAAGACTGATGTTTTTTTCACTCTACAAAACTCTCCCACTTAACTGTAACAAATTAGGCACTATACTAATTAAACATAATTGTCTCCTTTATCTTCCTTTTTGAATGGAGAAAAGACAAAAGACACAATCATATTTAACAGTTCTTTTGATGTAATGCTACCCATTTATACACTTGCTTATACATAAAGCTGACAAAATATTTAGAGATACTGATGGGCTACCCATTTATACACTTGCTTATACATTAAGCAGACAAAATATTTAGAGATACTGATGGGCAGTTGACAAGGCATCCCTCGAACAGGGTGGAACAGACCCAAACTGAAGCATACAATAAATTAGCAGACAGCAGGGCTATTACATTATTTCGCATAAGCTGTGATGGAGTGATTTTGGAAAAAAGCTATACATCTTTACCTCCCGTGAATTTTTTTTTATCGAAACACTAAATCTTTCATTTGTTAATGTAGGAGACATCAAATGCGGAGTAAAAAGCAAAAGAGACCATGACATAATTGTTTACCTTTTCAATAAATCAGTTCAAAGGCTAAGAGTACAGAACTATCATCTGGGAAAGAAGCCAGTGAAATGAATTCTGACAAGTATATCATCATTCTTCTAGCTGATAAAGATATTTCACCAGTTATTTGTGTGCATTTGTAGATGGCTGTAGTGAAAATGGCAATCTGTACAAAAAAGTCTTTAGGATAGGAAGTTTAACAGAGAATAAGTTTAAGATAGAAAGTCCAACAAAAAAAAAGTCTGAGGAAAAAGTATCATTACGGGGGGGGTATAATCCTGGTGGTGGTGGGGGGTAGAATATAAGCGGGATGAGTTGTCTTCAAGGAATGTATCTTTATGCAAATTTATGCGATGTAAATAGCTGATGTTCTTGAGGTGCCATTTACCAAGAACAAAGACATTTAATTCAACACGTGCAGCAACACAAAATGAATTTTCTATGGGAATAAAAAGCAGATATTAAATGCTGCCTGCCTATGTTATATTGTGGTCCATGAAAAACTAAGTAGCTTGATTAAATTTTTAGAAATTGTTGATTTTTGTGAATTTATATATCACTAGTTTTTTTAATATTACCACCACCTTTTCATAACGTAAAATTTTAATTTTTAAATTCACAATGAGTTTACGGTCTAATAAAAATAAATATATAGGGTAATCAAAAATAAATTACAAACACCTCCAGAACTCAATTTTTTATCGTGATGGACCAAATCATGGACAAACAACAAGATTAATTGACCTAAGACAATATATAAAGTCATTGAATTAGAAATAACTCTTCTACTGGCTCAGCAGACCACTAGAAATATGCAAGCCACTGGTCCATAAATAAATAAAAAAATGAAGGCATTTACAATTTGTAGAAAATAACGTACCATCTTAATGGAATTATTTCTAGTATTTGTTTTTAAAACATCTAATTTGAAAGTGCAACTGGCAGGACAAAGAATGTTTCCAGAATAAGATTCTGATGGATTGGCAATATAACAGAGTAATAGTGCATTCTCAATCTGTTTTTAAGTAGGAAGGAACAAGGAGACTCCAAGGGTACAAAAAAAAAATCTTATACATTAGTAGCCTTTTTTATATGTTTTATTGTTTAGGGTTTAGCTTCCTTTTCCTTATTTTTAGTCTTATTGCTTATACCTCCTACTTTTCCATAAAGTTAGTTTTAGTCCCCCATTAAACACAGATCAAAAATAAATGATAAACACCTCCCGAACTCAATTTTTTATGTGAATTGCTCTTTTGCACAAATTACTTTCACGTATCCAATTGACCACCCCTGCTAGTGTGTATTTTGTGCCAGAAAAAAAAAGCTGGCTTGTGCCTGGTGTCAGTATCTGCTGCATTCACTAGGGTGGGCGAAGATAAGAAAAAACGGCTGTTATCATTACAAGACAAGGACTGGGAAACTGCCTTTCTGTATTTGTTTCTTCCACTCTTTACAAATCATTAGGAGGGGGGGGATAGCTGTTGTCCTATAGCATTTCATGAAACTATCACTAGTTTGCAGCCTGAAAAGAAAACCGTACAGTAAGGTAAAAAAATAGAAATTCATTTTTTAACTTTTTACAACTTAGAGAAAAAAACTTACTGGCCATCTGGGCCAGTAAAACCAACAGTTCAGTGGTCCAAAAGAAATTTTACTGGCCAAAGGTTAATTCAAACACTGATATATGTGGTGGCCCAGTGGTAGCATCAGTGCTTGGCTTGGGATCTGTATTCCTAGGTTTGAGTCCTGCAGACTACCAGAGATCCGTCGTGGTTCGGAAGTCACGCTAAGCAGATGGACCTGGAGTACACACTCCTCGTCACCAACAAGTCTAACCCCATATACCTTGGCCCGGGCCGTTTAGCACTTAGTGCATCATAAGTAGTGCCGGGGGGGGGGGATGATAATAACCAACCAACCAACAATATATATGCACTTGTTTCTTTGGTCATAACTCTAGGAATTTAAAATATGAACAAAAAATGTGAAGGATAATTAACAATAAATGTTAAATGCTTTACTCCTAAGAGAAATCTGATAAATTTTGCCGAAATTAATTTAAATTTTTTGTAGTGCTGCCCCCAAGGGCTTCCTATTATATTCATTTCTAATATCAGATTTTAACACCACAAATCAAGCTGCTACAGATCAACTTGAAACTTACATTACAAACTGTGTACAGTCATCGGTTCTTCATTTTTTGACTGTACGTTCATATACACTCCCTTAACATCGCAAAAGGTTCGTCGATTTTAGTGGTATGTGGTCTTCCACTTATGAATATTCCGGATAAGAGTGTTTCGTTCTCCGAAAACCATAGATGACGGAATTGTTCCCCAGATTTGTGACACATTCAACAGTGGTGTTGCATGCTTTCACTCAGTCTTACAAAAATTTAATTTACATACATTATCAGATTCTTATTCAGTTTTGTCCCAGAAATTTTTCATAACATTGTCCTAGATCCAATTGGTGTTGTGTGAGAAATCACTTTCTAAATTGTAATGCACTTTAAATAAATTAAGAAAATGTTTCAGTGAAAATCACTTAGAAGATTTTGTGTCATGCGAGAAAAACATATCAAGAAGAATAGAATGTGATGACATTTTGGACATTACTATATACTAAACAGAAGAGCTATTTACAAAAATTTTAAGTTAAAAGAATTTGCATTTTTGTCAAAGTATTCTATTTGATTTGAATTTCAGTGTATTTAATTTCATATGGTAATTTTATATAAATATATTTTGTGCAAGTAAATAAATAATGTTGATTTCTTATTTAATTAAAGTTGTGGCTCTACATCTTTAATATTATCTGAGCCTAATGTGCCAGCTACAGCTCTGGTTCAGAGGGTGGGTGGAATACCTCTTTTAACTAAAATCTCTGTGACACTCGTAACAGAATTCGGAAGTCACCAAAAAGCTGATGTATGCTAGCCACAGTTTGATTTATGGTGACTAAAATGCTTTTTACCACTTCATGTTGAGTCAAAAGAGCCGCACCGTGTACAAAGGGGAGTCCTACGCTAACAAGTGTTTTACTATCATGACGCTACTAGGTTCTCAGTAGCCTGAGGGGAATATGATAATGTAACCGATATATCCTCAGATTCTTAGCTAAATATTATTTCCTATGTGTGCCTACCAAATATTATGCTTGCCACTTAAAACCTACAATAAGCTTATGTCCTTTGTAAGCTGCTCAGAATCAATATGCTGTGTCTAATTCTGTCTCATTTTATTTTTAATTGTGTCTTATTTAGTTTTTAATTGTCTCATTCAGTGGCGGTCATAATGTTGACGATCAAAATGTCGACAATTCTATTGTCGACATGGTCATAATATCGACACAATCCAGAAAATGTCCGAATGGTACTCTAACTTAAGTCTGTAGACGGTGTTTGGAATGGGTTTGGGGCCTGGGGTCAAAGGGCCCCCATATAACATTTTCATAAAATCCACAGTTTTCTTTTTAGAACCACCAAATTTGGTATACTATTTCATGGTACTCTAACTTAGACTGTAGATGATTTTTGGAAGGGATCAGGGCTCGGGGTCAAGGGTCCGCCATACAAAATTTTCGTAAAATCTAGTTTCCAATTTAGAACCATCAAATTTGGTATACTATCTCATTGTACTCTAACTCAGACCGCAGATGGAAGGGGTCAGGGGCCTGGGGTCAAGCGGCCCCATTCAAAATTTTCGTAAGAAGTTCCATTTTTTACTGTTGAGAACTCCAACACAATTCAGCACTCCAATACTCGACCTACAGTCTAAGTTAGAGGCCGTAGACAACAATAAAGTGAAAAAATATCCAGTTAATGGTGTATTAAAAACACAAATTAATAAACGTTAGCTTTCATTACCAACGGGCGGCTTATCAGGCAGAAATACAATGTAATGTAAATATAGAGTTCCTGATATTAAAAATTCAAAACGATAAGAAAAAGATGATCAATGCCAATGTCAAGTCGCATGCATGCGACATCACATAGGTACATTGCATTTCAGTGTCGCGGGATTCTTGGAAGCACACACCAGATGTACGGCAGTTCTATTAGATGTCTCCTCGAAAGTAAGTATTTTTATTCCTTTTCTTTTTTTTTTTTCTTCTTTTTTTTTTCTTCTTTTTTTTTTTTTTTTTTTGCACAATTAAATTAACTAAATAAAAAAATTTGAAGTAAGTTTACTGGAAAATTACAGGAATATCTTTTTCATTCATTAATTTCACCTGCTGAACTTGGTGATTCCACAAATAGTAATATTTACCCGGGAAATACCGGGTACCCCTGCTAGTAGGAACTAATGATAATGTCACACTTTTACTCAGGTACAAAACAATAATTATAAAGCTGAGCCTTTTTAGCAATTTTTAGTCTGCCGTGCTAATTTTCATAAGGTTTGCATTAGCAAGTCAAGATTTTAGCAATGCGCTTTACTGAGGTAAAAACGATTAAGCAGACCCTAGGCCTTTTTAATAGTTTTCATATAGTTTTCATAGAAAATCAAATAAATTGCGTTGAACTTTTACTCGAGCACAAAACATTAATTGATATGCCTGGGACCTAGGCATATGCCTTTTTAGTAATTTTTATGATGCAGTGATCATATAAGGTTCGCATGACAAATCAATTTAAGAGTGTTAAGTTTATAAAAAATTCTTTAAAAGGCCTAGGCCTGTAGGCTAATAATTAATATTTGGTGCCTAAGTGAAAGTGCAACATTATTAACTTGATTTGTTATGCAAACCTTATAAATATGAGCACAGCGATTAAAAGTTACTAAAGAGTCCTTGTAAGTAATATTTTTTGACCGAGTGCAAGTGCAATATACGACATGTCGACAGGTCAAAATATCAAAAGTAACAATGAAATTTGGAATATTTCTTTTTTCTTTCTTTTTATTTCAGTTTTGACACTTGTATTAAGTTCTGAAAACAGTTATATTTCTACCCATTTTTTATTTTCATTGTGCTTTTAACAGAATTTCTTACCATGTTTTGGGCATTTTATTTTGTGTGGTTACATTTTAAGTTTTCGGCATTTTATTTTGAATGTGTATTTTTGTTATGTTTTGGTTATTTTATTTTTTGTGATGGTTGTAATGTCGACAGGATCAAAAGGGGAAACTGTGGACAGTCACAATGCCTACTTCCTTCCATTTTTTTTTTTTTTTCAAATACAGTACATGTTTTTGCGTTGATTTATACCACTTGCTCGTGAAACAGGTTTCTTTAAATAGGAACTTTTTCTCAGAGCCTTCTGTTTCCTCTACCTAGCTTTTTCAGCTCCGCAATTTCTTTTCTTGGTTGTAGAATATTTTCTTTATTGTTACTCCATTTTCTCATGTAAATTCCTTATGCGTTATGTCTATTCTATCAAAGGATTTTGCAATTTATACATGAAGCCCTGTTGCTGAAGTAAAAAAATATTTCCAACTGAAACAACGCAGTTCAGATATTTTCCTGCTGTTAACTCAAAGAATTAACTCAAAGAATGAAAGCAAAAACAACAAATCTGGGCAATAATTGAAGCATCAGAGAACCAGGCAAAGTTTTGAGGAAGAATGAGCTTAGGAATTTCTAACTCCAACAAAAAAGAATAACCACACTGTACCCCCCCCCCCCCCCCGTGCTTTAGTGCCGGCCTTTTGGACGTCTTGAAATCTTGAAACAGAAGTTCAAAGGACACATCTGTATCGTAATTGCCTGAGAATCCGTGACAATCTTCTGGTGTCGTAGTAGAAAAACACACTAACTACGTCGCATAAATTGCTTGCATGGTAATGCCAATGAACAAAGTTTTGCTCTGGCATTGGAGTTCTCCTGCTTTTGATGGAATAATTTTCCCCTGCGGCACACTGCTTTCAGTATAGTCTTCAGGACACACGAGAATACGCCCCAGCGTAAAACACCCGTTTCACGGCAATTAACTACAATTAACGAAAGCGAGGTGCGATACAGGAAATAAAGTCGAGCAAGACGGATCTTAACTTAGAAAGTCAGGGGAAGTTGTTGCATTAAAAACCTGTGTTAGGTTTACAGACCATTTGGCACATAGGAGCGTAGGTCTTTTTTCTTTTTAAGACGTTACAGGGTGAACAAATTGTCTTTGCAGTATAATTTTTTTTTTTTTTCATATGCATGGTGCAGCACAGAAAAAAATTTGAATTTATTTTTAAGAATTAGCATGGTGCCTACCGGCCCAGAGTACAGCGACCCAGTCCGCGTCTGCTGCCGCCCCCAGAGCCTGGCGCCCGGGTGCTTCGCATTCATTGATCTCCCACTTGGAGCATTCCTGCTGTAAAATACATGTACCTCTGCATTTTGGAAAAACAAAAGATAAGATGCCGATCCCTAAATTTAACCTCTTCTTGTGACCGCAGGTACCAAAATCTTGACCTTCGCCTAAACCCTAACTAGAGGAACAGGCCTCACGTGATAGCCTGTATTCTGAGTGTTTTATTGAATTGTTGTTCATCAGTTCGTAGTTAACTGGAGAGCAGAGAACTTGCTTGTTGAAACCTTTGTTGTGCGTTGTCAAGTGATAATAGCGGAAATAAATCATTCTAAATAATTTGGAAGGAGGAAGTGCATTGTTTTTCAAAGACACTATGGCAGGTGAAGTATGCAACATAGTTAACTCACAAAAAGGAAATGATTTGCTGAAATGGAAAGGGTATTTATTTTCCCATAACAGAGTGTGGGGTGATTTATGGTATTGGCACTGTATTGAAAGAAATTATGGAAACTGTACTGGCTTTGCTGGTACTATTCTTGTTGGAGATGAATACAGGATGTGCAGTGAGAAACCACATAATCATGCTCCAAAACTGGAGAAAAATGATGTTGCTCTTGCAAGAGCGCAAGTAAAAGAATGAGCAAGAAATACAGACGAAGCCCCTGCAGAAGTTATTCAAACCGTGACAACGTCAATGGCTTCAGTAAGTGCAGCTTACATGCCTAATATGGATGCACTATGACTAGGGCAAGTTGTAAAACGAATATAAAGAGAAGAAATGCCTGCGGAGCCTACGACTTTAGAAGGGACTGATGTCCAAATAGATTTACAGGAAATAGATGGTGCAAAATTTCTTTGCAGAGAGAGTCGACATTTTAACTGTGGGCATTTTGATTGTCGACATTTTGACTGTTAACATTTTGATTGTCAGTATTTTGTCTGTCGACATTTTGAACTTGTCGGCATTTTAAGTGTCGATATTTTGACCCTGTCAACATTTTTTACCACACCCATCTCATTGTATTCTTTATAGTTTCATTTTACTTCCAATTGCCTCATTTTATTTTTAAATTATATACATATACTTAATGTGCCTAACTCAAAATTTATAGATTCCAGTTTGCGAAAGTGCTCTTTAGCCTAGGTGCCTTGTAAGCATTAGGGCATAAAGTGCTGCCTTTGATTTTCATACATGTGGTTTCAAAAATGCACTACCAGTGTTATAGCTGGGAAATGGTACCAAGTAGAAAGTTCCTCCATATCCTACTTTCGTTTGTAACAATTTTGTTTTCTTACAAATGGATAGGGATCTTTCCAACATGGAGAATTTTTATGAGAGGAAATTTCTGCTACTCGGATGTACACATGTGAGCATTCAATAGCAATAAAATTAGACCATTTTCGGAAGTCGTTGATGTCTGGTGGGCTCGTGTTCTAGTCGGTCAACGAAGGTGGGCTAGTGTCCAGACCCCCTGGTCGAATGGGGCTCATGTACTCTCTTCGTTTTTGGCCAAAAAGTTCGAGCTATGACATGATGGCAATAAAAATTTGTATTTGATTATTGATGTACATCTTTAATTTTTTTGAAGAAACTTTTGATATATTACAATATGTTTTTGTCCGTAATGTAAAAAGCTTATCCTTTACCATTAGTTATACCAAATCTGTTTCTACAGTTTTGAAGTTAAGCAAACAACACGAGTGAACACAAAGAATCCCATTAAAAAGTGTCAATAAAAAGCTGTCACCTTGGAGTGCAAAGCAAACACCAATATTTATGACTTAAGAGCTGATGTCCCCTTCAGAGGCGGACCGACCGTTGGTAGCCCTATTTCAAGTTCAACATGAATGTCTTTACCTCCTCAAATATTATACCTCCTCAAATATTATATATACCACCAGACTTTCCCACCTCCCTGATACCTTTGGTTTCCTTATTTGTTCCCCCATTCTGTTCTCCCTTTCTACTTCTTTTTAATATTCCCCCACAACCCCGTTCTTTAGACCCTGCTTTCTACCACTGCATCAACATCCCTAGCTACTCTTCTTTGCCTTTCGAGTAATAACGTTTTCTTGAATTCAGGCATCACGAATGTCGGTCACCAGTCGCCAAATGGCAACCAGAAATTTTGTAGTTGTTACTAAATTTTTTATTATAGTAGTCAATGATGGAGAGTAGATTTTTTCCCCCAAGTCAGCAACTATTTTGTCCGACTTTTCCCTCCCACTAGGACTCGGCATTCTGCAATGTATCGATACATCGCAAAAACCGGTGTGAATTTAACATCGATGTTGCGGTGTTTCGACTGAGAAAAACTACGATCCGTCACCACCGTGATTTAAATGCTTGTGATATAATCGCCATCACGTGTCACCATGCACTTTTGTTCAAACCAGTTTTCCCAGTCTGAGGCACGAGAATATAGGCTGATGCTCATGCATGTGCGCGTCTCCGATGTAGTTTCTTGCAGTGTCTCGTTCCGGACGCTACATCGGGGTATTGCTCATTGGAAATTTGCCTGCCAGGCGAGTAATCGTGAACATCGTATCTTCGCAAGCGATCCCATCCAAAGTCTTATCACGATGCAGTAGATGCAAACACGATGTTTAAATAGGTTTCTTTTCGGCCCTCCGTGCGTCGACGATGCGATTAAAAGGCTGCGTGTTCCATGCGTTGGAGCTCGGAAATTCACCACAGCTCAGGAACAATAGGAAGTATGTGGCAGTACTAGGTGGCCAGTACGGAAAGTCGAGCGTTACGAAAAAATGGGCATCGAGTTCGGTCTAATAATTTCTATATTATCAATGTGAACCAAACCAACTTAGTGTTATTCGATAGCTAAGGGGGCAAAGACTTGTTAGTGACCTTGAGGTACTGCACAGCACTAAGTGGGGGGAGAGGGGGACTTTGTGCCAAGCAAACTTCTAATCACTAATCAGTATAACTCGGCACTGCAAAGCGCTACGACGTCAAAATTGGTCTCAAACGAAAGCTAACATTGAGATCTGTCGATTTAAAACATTAGAAGTGAAATCAAATACAGTGTTGGTTGTGAAACTTTAGATTGCATTTGAAAAATTTCACAATGTCGGCATATACTCATCGAAAAGCCAAGCAGAAATACATCGAAAGTAGTCTACGCGGAAGAGCAACTTGTCAGCTTCCGATAAACACCGCAATGTCTACGGCAGAACGCATGAGAAAGTATCGGGAGTGAAAGAAAATTGCTGCTGCACAGCACACAAGCATATTGGCTGCAGCAACACACGAGCCCGTTGATGTGGAGCATCAGCAATGAACCCTATAAAAACAACCAGTAATTGGCCATGTCTGAATAGTGCATACATGAGATTCTTCTGCAGATTCGCAGAATTCCGCTTTTATCGTCATCATTTGGGTCAATTCTCGAGATCGATGCAGAACTGAAGAGAAATGGGAGGAGGAGGATTGGTTTCCCTCTGAAGATGGTATTTTGTGTTACTTTCACCCCGTAAATATCTGCACTTAAGCTTGATGAGGGAGCGGAAATTTTCCAAAAATGGAAGTGATGGAGTTTGAAAATTTGTTAAAATTGATGCATGGTGTTCAAAAGTATTCATATTCTGAAAGTCACATCATTTATCTAAAGTAGCGAAAGCTTTGATATCATGCGTCCATGGTCCTCAGGCTGAAAGTTCTTTCAGCATGATGGATAAATTACTGTTATCTGAGGGAATGAAAGGGGAGGAGGAAAGAAAAGTGGTGAAGAAATAGGAAGGGAATTATATCAACAGAAAGAAAAACTAAGCAGATTGCTGTGTAGCTGCAGAGTAAAGAAAAGACAAATATGGCCATGGAACTTGCTGAGAAGAAAGCAACACAAGAGGAAAATTGAGCTGATGTTCTAGCAAGTACAAAAAAAAATAGATAGATGTGTTTGAAGCAGTGTCTTTTAAAATCACGTTATTTTGAATTCAGTAATTTTATATTGTGAATACAGTGAACAATTCCATCTTGCTCGTGCTGCTTTATATTCACACTTTCTTGTCGCATTTTCTGATTTTTTTCGCCTGATTAAAAAGTTCAGCTTTTTTATTCCTTTGTCCATTTCATGTATGAAAGTGACACTTTAAATGACTTAATGATGATTAGATGCAATGGCACTTCAATTGAAGATTTTGATCCTCAAAATGCTATTTAATTGTGGTGGAAGATCAGACACAGTGCATATCAGTGGTAAACTGTATCAACATTATTAGTGCCATTTTATGTATATATACCCTAGCTTTTTATCCCTTTGTTTTAAATATTATTAAAAGAAATCAGACATCTAAATTCAACGGCCTCTCAAAAAATAAATTATGTTTGTAAGAGTAATGATATTACAGCACTGAAAATAAATTATCAAAAAATCAATCATTTCGGAACAAAACATGTGATATTTGTAGTCAATCTAATGATCCTATGCAGCAACTGCTCTGCATCTGTTTTTATGAAGTTAATGGGGGAGGTGTCTCTCATTAGAAAAAAAAAGAAAAAACATGCACCCATTTAATTTCATAGAAACATAAGTATCGAAGTTACTGAATTATTATTTTTTTAATTTCGTATGGCCAGTAGATTTTGTCATTTGGCTAGTAAAATTTTTATTCCACTAGCCACATTAGCTAGTAGAAATTTCAGCAGTTTCACAAGGGCTGCTTGAATTCCACCTTACACCCACATAACCCTCACTATAATTCCTCACGATTTTGATTGGATGACACATTTAATACCTTTATCACTATGATAACTACCTTTTGCTTTCCTACATTAACGCACGAAAGATTTATTTAAAATCACTCTGTCAAAGCTTATGCGAAATAATGAAATAGCATCACCCCCTCCCCCTTTTTAAATTATAAATGTTGTGCACAACTTTGTTTTCTACAAATCTTTTTTTTTTTTCAATTAAAGAAATAAAACTAGCTTCGAACCCTAGGGAAGAAAACTACCTTTTTTTTCACTGGAAAAATTTTCCTTTATTTATTTTTTTAAAGCACGAAAGACTTAGTGTTTCGATAAAAAAAAATTCATGGGAAGTAAAGATGTATCTTTTTTTAAAACACTCCGTCAAAGCTTAAGCAAAATAGTGTAATAGCATTTTCTCGCCCCGTTAACTTTTGACTTAGCAGGAATAGGCAAAACAAAAATAGGCAAAAAAGGAAGTTTGCTCCCGGTGAATCCCTACCCTCTAGCAGGTGAAAGTTTTAGGCGAGACAGGAATAGGCAAATCAAGAATTCTTTCCTTGCCTAAAATGGCGGAACCCATTAACTTCCAATGTAGCAAGAATAGGTGAAACAAACATAGGCGAATGTAGAAGATACATCAACAGACGTATCAGTATCCAGAAAGCAAGTGGTGGCCAACCACAAGCCACTGATGACTGGGGTCAACGTAGACTATCCAGTCTTGTACTGACCGATCGCTTGGCAATGGCAGTGCAAATCACATCCAGGTTAAATGCTGGAGACCCAAATACACTGGTGGAAAGTGAAAAAAGAACACCAAGAAGGAGACGTCTGATACCAACGAAATTTATACAGCATAATAATGGAATACAGAGGATAACGTGATCAAAACATTATGGCAAAATACAGCTGTATTTGCTGGTAAACTAAAAAATAACATTTCCATGTAACATGGTTAATAAGAGGTTGAACCCCATGACCTGCGTCACACTGTGCAATTCTGGCATGGAGTCTGTCGTACAGATGTTGGATGTAAGTTTCGGGTATTGAGTTCCAAGCATCCTCAACCTGGACGGGTAAATCGGGGATGGTCGTGGCTGGCCGTGGAGACCGGATAAGTCGTTGTCCCATAAAATCCCACACGTGCTCAATGGGGGACAAATCCGGTAAACATGCAGGCCATGGAAGTTGTCTCACACCCTGAAGTGCATGTTGCGTTGTACGTGCCGTGTGTGGGCGTGCGTTATCTTGCTGGAAAACACCACGATGGACCGACCTTACAAATGGCACAACGGGCTGAATGATGTTGTTGATGTAGGAGGTGCTGTTTAACGTACCCAGTACAAACACTAGTTGTGTACGGGAGTGATAGCTGATCACTCCCCACACCAGCAGACCAGGTGTAGGCCCTGTGTATCGCTTGCGGATGCAAGAAAGGTGGAGACGCTCCCCTGTGCGTCTGCTAAAACACGCACACGGCCATCGGAGGCTCCCAAGCAGAATCTGCTTTCATCGCTGAACACGACAGGTCGCCATTACGTTCTCCAGTGCAGACGCTGGCGACACCACTGCAGCCGGTCCTGACGGTGGGCTGGAGTCAAAGGTACACATGCCAGAGACACATGTGCACATAGTCCTGCATCCAGTAGACGGTTGCAGATTGTTCGCACAGTCATCTCAGGTGCAACGGCAGCTCGGATTTGCGTCGCAGTGGATGTTCTGCTTGACAACGCCGCTCTTCTTATGCGTCGATCGGTCCGCTCATCAGTCCGTCTGTGACTCCGGTTCCACGCCTTCTCGTGTGGGAATGTTCCTCGGACCACCTACGCTACCATCGTACCACCACCGATACTTCCCATCCAATTCGCTCCGCAATACGACGATACGACCACCCGGTCTCACTCAAAGTCCGATAACTGCTGAAATCGTACACGTCTTCCATGTCCAGGCATTGCAGCTTCTTCAGGGTCTTCGCACGTGTCCGTACGCCGACGACTGATTACATTCACTTCGCCGTACTCCATAAATACCACCGACGATAATTTGAGTGTTATGCCGTGCTGTGGTGTAAGCGCTCACCGGTTTGTCCCGAAATTAACATCACACCTACATAAACTCAACTCCATTAACATATGTAAATTTCATGATCGTCCGCCAATTCCTTCTTGGTGTTCTTTTTTCACTTTCTGCCAGTGTAGCATCAACAAGAGAAAAGTGTGGTGCATGCTGCATACCCTGGGCTTGTGTGCCATGGTTGACTGCTTGTCATCAAAAATTGCACCTCAACCTGGTGCCAGGAACATCAAAACTAGACTTCTGCAGAGTGGCGCCACGTCGTGTGGTCAGATGAATCCCATTTTCAGCTGTACTGAGCTGACAGGAGGGTGTGAGTATGGCATCGACAGCATGAGGCCAGTGCCCTGATATGCCAGGTTGGCTCTGTTCAGGTGGTGGTGGCTCTGTTTAAGGCAGTAATGACTCTCTTATGGTTAGGTGAGGCCTTCTCATGGACACATTGGGTACCTTAGTGTGTCTGGGGAGGTCTTTAACTGCTGTAGGGTACCAGCATGTGCGGCTGATCACTTACATGCTTTCATGGCCTTTGGACATCCTGCGGCCAGTTTCAGTAGGACAATGTGCCGCCTCACTGGGCCGAAACCACCCAAGCCTGGCTTGAGGAACATTCATCTGAGTTTAGTACCATCCAGTGGTCTCCAAGCCCAAGGTCCCTGGATTTAAACTCTGTGGAAGCTCTCTGGGATGCAATGGAGTGGAACGTCAGATCCATGGATCCTGGAACGACATCTCGATGGGAGTTGTGGACAATGCTGCAACAGGCATGCATGGCTGGCATTACCTCTGGAAACTCTCCGGTATCTGGTGGAGTCAATGCCTTGGTTTGTACAGGCTGTTATTAGCATATGAGGAGGAACACCATGCTATTAGGTAGCAATCTCTAGTGTTTTGTTCACTGAGTGTATATATAAATACACTGCATGTCTGAAAGTCACTCTAATTTAAGGAAAAATTAATTAAAAAAATTTTCAGGTCTTAGCCTCTAAGTTTGTTCTTTATAACATAATGTACACCGATGAGCCATTACATTATGACCACCTATCTAATAAGCTGTAGGACCCCCTTTAGCACGCAAAACAGTGGCCACTTGGTGAGGCATCGATTCAATGAGGTGGCGATAGGTATCCTGGGGTATCTGGTACCATAATGTCAACAGCAGGTCCTTTAGTTCTCGTACATTTCGGGGTGGTGGTGATTTAGCGCAAACCCGCATTTCCAAGTTGAACCACAAATGTTCAATTGGGTTCATGTCAGGGGAATTTGGAGGCCAGGGCATTAACAGAAAGTCACCAGCATGTTCCTCGATTCACACCTTGATGATTCTGGCAGTGTGGCATGGCGCGTTATCCTGTTGGTAATGGCTATCACCAGCAGGGAGCACAGTTGCCATGAATGGGTGAACTTGGTCCTTTCAGATACTTGACAGCTGTCAGAGATTGTGCTATTGGGATAATGGGGCCTAAAGTGTCCCAAAAAAACATCGGCCACGGCATAAAACCACAGCCACGGGCCTGTTTCTACCCAACAGTGCAGCCAAGTGCAATAGCCTCTGTTGGTAATTGGCATATCCGCGCTCGGCCATCTACGTCAAACGTCATGCACCATGAATCTTGATTTGTCAGACCAGGCCACTTTCTTCCAATCATCCATAGTCCAATCTCGATGAGCTTGGGTCCATTTTATGCATTGTTGTCAATGACGAGCAGTGAGCATGGGGACCCGGCTGGGTCTTCGGCTACACAGGCCTACACGAAACCCAGTATGAGCCTGCCTAGCCGATGACTCGGTTGGATCTTAGGCTGCGATAAACTGTATGATGTGACACATTGCCCTGATCACCACTGTTGTAGCTGTGGGTGATTTGTCTCACTGTGGCCTTGTGGTCACTGTGAACAATGGGCAACAGTCTCCACTCCCCTCTCTAACACACGGCTGGAAGACGGTTCATCGTTTGGTCATCTGTACATCACTTTTGATATGTTTGGCCATCTGTGCATCACTTTTGATAGCTAACCTCTTAACTGTTCCAGCGACACCATCACAAGGGTCTTTTCCATGTGATGTGGCATAAAAATTCCATATGGCGGAGAGACCAAAATCTTTCTCTCGATTTTTGTACTGAACTGCTGTACCATCAGAAAAATAGTAGATATGTTTTGGTTTGATTTGAAACTTTGTGAAGATAAACTGCATTAGGTGTCATTGGTAAAGATGTACAGCTACTGTATCATGAAACAAACAGCCTGAAATTACCACATAACTTATGTGATTCAAAGTGTTGTCCGTGTTCTTGAAATAAATAATAGAAGGGTGAATCAGGGTTTGGGCATTATTACAATGAAATGGCTGAACCGCATCTTGCAGAATGAAAGAAAAATTTTCAGGAAAATCGCACACAACATTGTACTCATTTGTGTTGATTGCTAACTTTAGTTCATTTTGGAAATTTGACTGTTGTACTGCAATGAATGAATAATGTAAAAGAACTTTCAATTTTTCAAAGAAAATGTCTAAAACCTTATCTGCTGAATGAGTATGATTCTAATATGGCTCTGTTTGTCGTTAACCACTGCTTATGTTACTTCATCGATCGCATTTGATTCATACAAATTTGTAAGTACCAACTTTAACTGCTCTTCACCAAGACAGAACTTCTAGTAACACTCTAGTGATGCAGAGTTGCATATTAAATGTGAAAGACAATCTATGTAGGAACATATCTCAATATTAGACCCAACTATAAGTTTTTTCAGTTTACCTCCTATTAACATCAATTTTTCATTTTGATGTATGCTGCATACACACACTGAATAAGTACCAGATGATTTAACTATAACTATTTTCCTTGGTCTGAGTTTGAACAATTTTGAAATACCAATTTTTACATCTGGGTAGTGATGCTTAAATAATAAGTATGCTTCGTTCAAGTTGCAATACAGTAGCTGTTTTCACTTGTGAACCCTTGTTCCATGTACGGACACAAAATCGTTTTTTGTTGTTGTTGTTGTTGTTTCTTTTTCCCCCAATAAAGATTTTTTCAGTAAAAGGACATGGAAAATGCAGTAATGTTACCAGAGGGAAAGCACTTATCACCAATGAACACAAAAATAGTGTACTAACAAGGAACAAAGAGTAAAAATGAACTAAGGACTGTAAATTGACAAGTCGTGTTTTGAACTGTGCTGCCCATTTGTGAGCAATAAGTGAAGTACATTAGCATGAAGCCCTCTCTGAATAGTGTAAAACCAAAAACAAATTAATTAATTACTTACAATGTTTTTTGAGTTCCACCTTGAAACTTTCAATGTATGTTAGGCTGATATGAACTGATGTAATATATTTCTTTCAGAATTTTAAAAAAGTAGGTTTTTGAAAAATTGAGTTTCAAATTTTTGGAAAAAAAAACTATGCTGGGTTGTATATGATGTTAAACCTTGTTTAATAAACTTTCTATTGACACCAAGAACAGCTTCATAACATAGATAGATCCCGAGATATTAAATGTGAAGTTCTTGCAAAAGTTTAAAAAATGCACATAAATTCAAAATTTCATTTTGTGTTATTTTTTAAACAAATCAAAAGGTAATTTCAAAACATTGTATTTTTGATTTACTACTTAGAGAGTACCTTCTCACCAATTTTTGTAAAATTCGGAGATATCAAGTTTGAGTGCTGTGTTGAATTGACACGGAATGACCCAGCAGCCAGAAAACTGACTAACTAGGGTATAAACAAACCCAGACATGCAGCATCTATGCATCTAGAGCTGCCCACATCCACAAACCCTTAATGTTACACAGTTCTATCCTTGCCAGTTTAGGCTATGGCTTTGATTGTTTTTTCAGCAAATTGTTCATTCCATGTCAAATCAACCAATGCATGGAACCTTAATGTCATGGATTTGGTTCATTTTTGGTATATTTGTACTTCACCATGAGATGTGTAAAAATTAATTTTTTCAAATCTTTTTTGTCCACCCGTTTTTGAGATATTGAATTTTTAAAATTGCCTAAAAACACCAAAATTCACTAGCCACCACAACTTCAAATGTCATTTACGAGATACATATGATAGCTAGACATGGGACAGGTGTCATTTTAAAGCTTATGAATAGGGCTTTTATTTGATATACAGCATGACACAATTGTAAATTTTCAAAAAATTCACAATTTTTTCAAAAAAAAACGGAATTTTTTTAAATTTTCAAAAAATTCATGCTTCAAGGTATATGTTTTGTAGCCAGTCAGTCCAAATTTCAAGGTGGTACCTCAATGGTGTCATACAAAAATTAATTATTCTTGTTGACAGTGACAAGGAATTAAACCCCTCAAGTCCATTTTTCTACAATTTACATTGATAAAATTATGTGGTAAACTGAAAAGAAACCAAAAAAAATTATAACAGTTGTTATAATTTATAAAAAAAATTATTTTTATAAATTATAACAACTTTAGAGAGAGAGAGAGAGAGAGAGAGAGAGTACATGTGTGTGTGTGTGTGTGCGCGCGCGTGCGTGTGTGTGTGTGTGGAGGGAGATAGGGCAGGCTATCTTGGCAAAGGAACTGTTCAAAATATTCAAGACAAGCGCTGACATGTTTGTGCCTGTTTATTCATGTGTCCTTCCCTGACCATGTTACCCTGACAGCTTAGGTCTGGCTCTCTGTGTGTGCACTTCAGTTCGTTTGAACAGTGTGTTTTTAGTGAAGCTTTCTAGTACATTTTTGTTGTGAAGCTGCTTTATTACTACTCTTTATTAAGTTTATTTCATTAACTGTTTGATAATTACATGATTTGAAATATGGAGGAGAATAAGTGGTCAAAAAACTGTTGCAACCCTTTTAAAAAAAGGGGACCCTGGATTAGTAAAGACTTGAGGAAAGTAACTGGATGGTTTCACTAAATAATAAAATCAAACCACACATGAAAGTATGCACTTCATGCAGATTGCAGTTAGGAAAAGAGAGGCCTTGTCAGATGGAAACAATATAATACTTGAAAAGGAAATTCCTGCTGAGAATTATGAGATTCCTGGTCCTAGTCATATTAAGAAGCTCAGTATTTGGAGCCTGATGCAGCTTCAAGCCACTTAAATGCCTCTTTGACCTCCCTTGGAGAGCCTCCGGTGTGTAAGAAGAAAGTATTAAATAGGTCTACAAAGTATTGCAAAGAAAAGATGGGGAAGATTAAAAGGGCCTACAAAGAGTTATTTTTTACTTCTGAAGATGATTTAGATTAGGAAGAATGTCACTGTGCTGATTCAAAAGTTATTCCGCAACTAGAGCAAAATTTTAAAACTACGAACAGAAGAAAAAGCTCATGATTTTGACAGTTTTACCAAAAAGCTGGTCCTGTAAAAGAATAGAAAGTGAATTTGGAGTAAGTAACTACCAGGGCTCGACAAATCCCGGGCGCTAGGTCGCCCAGCCAGGCGCCTAAAATTCAGGCCGTGGCGCCTAATTTTCTTCTCACTTGAGATTTCGTAATTTGCAGGAAATACCATAATTTCTGTTGTATAATCCATAGATTATGTATTAAAAAGTTATAAATTTGGATACTGCGGACACCAGTAAAAAAAAAAAAAAAAAAAAGTGGTGCGGCCTTTTAAAAAGTTTGCGAGGGAATTGTCAGGAGAGTTGATGTTATTGAGAAAGTACCGAAAATGTGGTAACAGTAAAAATGTAACGTAACAGCTAGATAGAAGACCGCAAAGAGATTGTAAGAATAAATATATACATATAATTTTTTTACTTAGAAGCATTTTGACAGAAAATATGACGCAAGGAAGGCGTTACTATTTGTGCGTATGGAAGCCTACGTGTGAGAATCCGTGACTCTCGTGAATCCCGCAAAGCTATTATTCCGTAGCATGTAAACATTCTGCGATCACATTAGCCAACACTGTTCACTTAATTTGCTTCATTAAATCGGTGAAATGCAAATCGCATTGCCCAGTTTTGGTGCGCTAATTGTATTAGTTAAGGATTTTTTTATTCTTTCGGTATTCCCTTGAAACGTATTCAGAAATAAGACAATACTATGGACTGTCCGCAATTTCAATGGATTTTTTAGTGTAACTAATGAACTACAGTAATGCTGCAATAGCTAGCGATTTTAGTTCTTTATTTACTTAAAAGTAACATAAAAGTACTTCAAAATGACAGTTACTTTTCAATAAGACGATCATTTCTTTCTTGCATCTTTGGATTTCTGAGTCGGTCCTGTAATCGCCGTTTTCTGTCAGAAATTACGATTCACGATTAACATGATAGGTAAGAATTATATGACTGTCGTACATGCCAATTACTACGCCATGTCCATAGTTTCTACGGATTTAGTTGTCTGACTACGGAACTCACTCGAAACTACGGATTCTACGAATTTTCATTTTGTTCAAAAAAATTATTTTCCATTACATTATGATATACATAAGATTCTTAAGCTGATTTGCGGAATTCTCCATTTTCTTTTTTGGTTTTTTTTTCGTCATCATTTATATTGTTCTCAAGATTTATGCATTTGAAGAGAATTTGGGGGATGGGTCATTTTCCGTCTGGGGACAGTATTTCGTGTTTCAAAGCTTTCGAAAACAGTAGTTAAATGGAGTAAAAGGAATTTGCTATAATCGTAATTTTTTTCTCCCGATGTTGCATTTGTGTCTAGTATTCTTGTAAAATACCATTTTATGGTATATACCTTCATTTTATAGCTTGAAACTGTAGGCAAGAATTTGCGGAAACAGAAGTTAGACACCGTGAAAATTTTCTTCTAATCTTCAAGTAAAGATCCAGACTTACAAATTTTGCTAGTAGACATTGGTCAACAAGACCAAAATTGTTAGTGGCCATAAAAAAAAACTCTGTGGCCAAACTTTGAAAAAAAAAATCTAATTGTATGTTTCATACTAAATTATTTTTAAAAATTCCTTAGTATGTTTTGCTTAGTATGTTTTATTTTGCATATTTCAGTTATAGTATTCTTAAAAGTTGAAACTGAAGTAATAAAACAATGCAGGAGAGTGGGAACGTCACGCGGAGAAGGGAGTGCGCTTACGGGAGAAATCTTTGCACCGTCCGACTTCCGGTTTAGGAAATTTTCCCGCTATTTTCAAGCTGAAATACAAATATTTATGCAGTTAAATATTACTTAACAATAATACAGGGCAGAGGCAACAACGCGAGAAAAAAGGAATTACATTTGCGGAAAAAATCTCAACTCCGTTGACCTTCCGTTTTCGAAATTTTCGTAAAGATGGAATTCTGTCCTCCGATGAACACCCCTCCCCCCCTTGTGTTCACTGGTTCATTGATCTCGCGAATGACCAAAATAACAAAATAATAGCGAAAAAGGCGGAGTTCCTCGATTTCGCAGAAGAATCTGATGTCTGAAATTACGGGGAAATTTTTGCGCACATTGTTGCCTAGTTTCAAGCTGAAATACTATTATGCAATAAAATCATATTTAACAATAAAACTTTACACTAAGGCAACATTGGGAGAAAAAAAAATATGATTACTGTAACTCCATTCAACTACCGTTTTCGAAAGTTTTGAGACACGAAATACTGTCTCCAAACGGGAACCACCCCACCCCCGGAAATTGTCTTCAGTTTTACGCTGATCCTGAGAACAATCTAAATGATGACAAAAGAAACGCGGAATTCCGCGAGTCCGCTTAAGAATCTCGTGCATATCATAAAACAATAAAATATTTTTAAAAAAATGAAAATTCGTAAAATCTGTAGTTTTGACAGCGAGGTCCGTAGTCAGCCAACTAAATCCGTAGAAACTACGGACATTCCGTAGCCGTTCGCAGGTATGTTAATATTATTACAGTACAACCTCGAAAATCCAGAATCGTCTGGAGATCCGGACTATGCCGATTCTGAATTTTAGAATTTTCCTATGGAATATGCAGGCTTTCAGCGAACATTCACTAAAAATAATAAAAAGAAAATGCCTAACTTCTAAAGCTTTCATCGGATTTTGACGAAATTTCACATGGGAGTTTATTTTGACGTGTCTTGGTTACTGTTAAATTTGCATTCAGTTATTTAAAAATTGGAGAATTTTTTTTAATAAAAATTTCTCCCAGTTGAACTTTTCCTACGCAGACAGTTGAGCTGTCCACCACTGGCTTTCATCCCCACCGGACCTTCGTTCCCCTACGATGAACCATCCGCCTTGCCGCATTCTTTGTGATCAAAAGCCGACGCCCTCGCCTTTTTTATAAACTTTTTTTTTTCTTTTCTGCTGTTCAAGCAGAATGAAGAAGGTGATGGCCGACTTCCATACAACTCCAATTTTGTACCATTTTGTGCGATTTCCATACATTTGGAGTAAAATTTTTCAAAAACATGCGAGTTCCGTACACGTTAAAAAAATGTCCGTACAATACAAGTTAAATAAAATAAACGTTTTCCCCGTACATACAGGTCGCCAGAATTGGCGATTTAATCAAACATTTTTAGTGGCCACGATGATAAAGTTTATCGCCAGTGGCGATAAACTTCATCATCGTGGCCACTAAAAATGGCAACCGTGAGTCTGGATCTTTATCTTCAAGCAAGATATTCTTCTGTCAAATCATAAAAATTTGCCTTTTTTGTTACTTTGGCCAAACAGGAGATCGATGCATAATTAAACAGAATGGGGGGGGGTAGATGTTCGCCGGAGGACAGAATTCGACCTTCACGAAACTTTCGAAAAATCGACTTTTCCGTAATCGTCATTTTTTTTTTCACTTGCGATGTTGCCTCTGTTCAGTATTTTTAAGTATCATTTTACTGTATAAATTTTTGTATTTCAGCTTGAAAATAGGAAAAAAAATTCCAAAACTGGAAGTATTTCCCGTAGCCCCCACCTCCCCGTGATGTTCCCACTCTCCAGTCCTGTTAAATATCCCTCACCCCATAAGTTTTTGCACTTAATCTTGATAAGGGAAGAAGGAAATTCCAGAAAACGGAAGTGACGAATTTGGAAAAATTAATGCATGGTGTTCAAAAGTATAACATTCCCAAAGTTACACCATTTATCTAAAATAGTTGGAAGCTTTGATATCATGTGCTCATGGTCATCAGGCTGATTCTTATCAGAGGGCATAAAAAACTAGAAGGCAAGGAAAAGCGACAATGAAAAAGTAGGCAGAGAATGATATCTGCAGAAAGAAAAATTAAGCAAGGTGCTGTGCAGTTGCAGAGTCAACAAAAGACAAACTGACAGTAGTCTGCATTCTTGCTGTGTGTTTTGATTTATTTTAACCAGTTAAAATGTTCAGCTTTTTTCCCCTTCTTTGGTCTCATCTTGTCTTAAACTGCAATTTTAGAGGCAGTATGATCAAATGGTAAGTGGAGGTTTGTGCACTGCGCATTTACTTGCTTGGATTTCCTGTCTGTCAAGCATTGTGGAATTCTGAACCATCTTACTGATTTTTACTGGTGGAAATTTCGAACTTAAATCTCTCAATCATGCCCTCACCAGGGAATCAACTTTGTGTTTGGCACGTGTTAAGTTTGTTTCATTAGAGTCTCTGTTTGTTGGGGCACATATTTGTTTTTTACACAGAGATGGATCATTTCGTAAAATAGTCTATGTATTTCACGCAATACCAGTTATTAAGTAACAAGGCTATTGCCAATGTTGGCAGGTATAGACCAGTTTTGTTTTGTTTTTCTTCTCTTTGAAATATCATGGTCTGAGACATACTGCTGCAGATTATGTGAAGGAAAAAAATATTTTTCTCTTTGGATTATACGCCCTTACGGATCTCACAAAGGAAATTTTTTTCTGAATTTTATGGTCTACAGATTATATGTAGAAAAAAATATGATACTTTGAATTAATGTGAACAAAATATGACATCCACAAATAGTATTTTAATAAAATCAAAATCTGAAATTTAAATTTTTTTGAGATCTACTGAAAGAACGGAAAAAGAAAATTGTGAAGCAAATTTGAACTTTATTTTGCAATAAGTGGTTTGGGTAAAAAAAAAAAAAAAATTTACATTAAAATATGGTTTACCACTTTCGTTCCAGTGTCATAACCAAACATGTTTTTGTTCATGCGTTATTGACTTCGTGTCACCTGGCAACCAAATTTTGGAGCTGGCTCCTAGATTTAGAACATATTTGTCGAGTCCTGGTAACTACATTGAAGGAAGGCAAAAAAAATTGCGAAAGAAAAAGGAATTTTGTCCTCACCTAATCCCAAACCTGGAAAAGTTTTACCTGAAGACATGGTCAACTTAGTAAAGGAATTTTACTGTAATGAAGAAGTCAGCAGGCAAATGCCCGGCAAGAAAGATTATATTTCAATCAAAGACACAGATGATTGTCGAACTCATGTCCAAAAGTGTCTGATACTTGGTAATCTTAGAAAAATTTAACAATTTTTCAAGTCCTAGTACCCATCTGAAAAGATAGGATTTTCAAAATTTGCTGAGTTTAGACCAAGGAACTGTATCATAGTAGGAGCTAGTGGGACTCACATCACACACTGTGTGTGTGTGTGTGTGTGTGTGTGTGTGTGTGTGTGTGTGTGTGTGTGTGTGCACAACACATCAGAATGTAAAGCTCATGATTGCTGGTGCTAATTTAAACAAAGTGACCCTGCAAGGACATGATACTCCTTTAAAAACATATCAACATTGCTTATCAAGAATTATGTGTAATCCTCCAGCACAAAAATGTTTTTTAGGTGACCATGATTCATGTCCTACCAATGATGAATGCAAGGAAGTCTTATTGACAAGTCTTGAAGAAGAAATGATTCATAACATCACCTACAAGCAGTGGGTTTCAGTGGACCACTGTTCATTTGAAACTATTTGCAAAACCACAGAGGATTTTGTTGAGGAGTTTTCAGCCCAGCTAATCATCTTGAAAAAACATGATTTCATCGCCAAACAGCAATCTGCTTTTTTTGCAGAGAAGAAAATTACACTTTGCCCTAACGAAGCTGTGGTGACGAGATTTTTCTGAGAACTATTCATTCATTCTGCAAGATGAAACCCAGTCATTCCATTGGAACAACTCAATGGCAACTGCTCATCCCTTTGTTGTGTACTACAAGGAAAATGATCAACTAAGACATAAGAGTTTTGTTTTCATCTCAGAATGTCTGAAACATGACATAGTTCTTGTTCATGTTTTCCAAAGAAAACTTCTTAATGCTCTGAAAGTGGATTTGCTCCCAAACTTGAAAAAGATATTTTACTTTTCAGATGGCTGTGCAGCACAATACAAAAATTGTAAGAATTTTGCAAATTTGTGTAACCACCACACTGATTTCCAAGGCATTGAAGCAGAGTGGCAGTTTTGTGCCACTGCACATGGCAAAGGAGTTTGTGATGGTGTCGGAGGCACAGTGAAGAGACTTGCAGCAAAGTCCAGCCTTCAAAACCCCCTCTCAAATCAGATAATGACACCTTGACAGCTGTTTGAGAGGGGGAAGGCAAACATCCCTGCACTAAGTTTTATTTAATATTTCAAATGATGAATACCTGGACAAAGAGAGATTTTTACATGTATGATTTGATGAAGCCGTTGCTGTTACAGGAACTCAGAAGTTGCATGCCTACTTCCCAGTATCAACTGAAAAATTAGAAACCAAAGCATTTTCAGCTTCTCGTGATACTATTTTACATTGTATTAAAAGCACTCAGGAACTTCAAGATGTAGATTTTGATCATATGAATGGTTTTGTGGCATGTGCCTATGACAACTCATGGTGGATGGGATGTGTTCTCTCAAATGATCCAGTAGAACATGAAGTCAAGCTATCATTCTTATATCTAGCTGGATCAGCAACATCATTCTCTTATCTTAGAAAACCGGATGTTCTCACTGTGCCAGGAAACTTCATCCTTTACAAACTGGATCCAATTACAGCTACAGAGAGAACATACCAGATAACCCCACTGGAGATGACAAAAGCGTCCAACATGCTAGCCAAGAAAAAGGAGGTTCTTTATTATTAGGTATCCAAATTTTTGTCTATTTTCGAGGTTAAGTCAATTTAATTCCTTGTCACTGCCAACACGAAAATTTTATTTTTGTACGATACCATTAAGATACCACCTTGAAATTTGGACTGACTGGCTACAAGACATATATATACATCTAAGTGGGAATTTTTGAAAATTTTAAAAAATTCAATTTTTCCCAAAACTCAAAATAATTTTTTTGAAAATTTGCAATTGTGTCACTCATGTTGTATATCAAATGAAAGCCCTATTCATAAGCTTTAAAATGACATCTGTCCCATGTCTAGCTATCATAGGTATCTCGTAAATGGCATTTGAAGTTATGGTGGCTACTGTATTTTGGAGTTTTTAGGCAATTTTAAAAATTCAATATCTCAAAAACAGGTGGACAAAAAAAATTTGAAAAAAAAAAAATTCACATCTCATGGTGAGGTACAAATGTACTAAAAGTTAACCAAATCCATGACATCAAGTTCCAAAATGAATCTTTCATTGGTTCATTTCACATGGAATGACCCAAATAATTTATCTAAAAAAATACATTTAACATATTACACCTATGATCAGACTCTTCAAATTTTTGTCGTTATGTTTTTAAAGTTTTGTACCTGGCATAACTCTGCTCCCAGTGGAACTTTCTACTGGAGTTTACTATCATATAGTACTTTACCATATTACCATATGCAAAATTTAAATTTTTATAAGGTCCCCCACCAGAGATATTTACCCCTAAATTTTACAAAAAAATTGAAAAATAGAATATTTGTGGGGCCCTGTAAAAAAAAAAGGAGACAAGTATCAGGGCTCAACTGTTTTTTACATAAACCACCATAACCATAGGTACTTGCAAAAAAAATTGAAGTTGAATTTTTTAGCCCTTCCCAAAAAATTGCCCTTCCGAAATTTGAATTTTTTATAACCACAAGTGTCGAGTTTGGCATGAAATTTGAGGTGCAAGATAGCAAAATGATGTACCTAACAAAAATGTAGTCTAGAATGTGCTAAGAATAATAGTTTTTGTTCCAGAGCTTTCTGACAAACCATAACTGAAATACGCAGTTTTCCGCAGACCTCTAGAAACACAAAAAATGGGAAATGGTGTGAAACAAAAATGGCTGCCATTTTTAAACAAGTTAATATAAAATTAAAATAATATTGGTTTCAAACTACCAACATACAGGGGTCATCACCAACAAAAAATAAAATTTAAAAAAAATGGTGAAGCAACCAATTAATTTTTTTCTGGGCCACTTGAGATGGATTGACCCTATGGCGTTTGTCATCGACACACTTTTTACCCAATTCGCACATCATTATCGCAAAATGCAATCAACAAAGACAGTGGTTTTTCTGTCAAAACAAATGTGGATGTATCAAGTTTTCTTTTTCTTTTTTTAGTTGGAGGTGTAACAACCACAGTGAGCACCTCATTGGGCTATAAGCAGTTGCCTGTCTCTAATTTATGACCAGTGGTTCCAGGGAAGGGAGAGAGCCAGTGCCATAAAACAAATACAACATCCATGACCCCACCGGGATTTGAATCCGAACCCATCTCGGGCAACTGGTCGGAAGCCAGTGCTTAGAACCACCACGCCACCGGGGACGGCTTTCTTTTTTCAGATATGAGGAGAGGAAAAGTATGAAACTGATGACTAATGCCGTCTTGCAACGATGCAGAAAGAAAAAGATTTCACAGGTGGTTCGAAATCTTTTTCTTCTGCATCGATCCAAGGCGGTATGTCTTGCAACGATGCAGAAAGAAAAAGATTTCACAGGTGGTTCGAAATCTTTTTCTTCTGCATCGATCCAAGGCGGTAGTCCATGGAATTTCTTCTGCATCGATCCAAGGCGGTGGTTGATAGAGTTTTGACCATCATAACGGCTAATTAGTTAATGGAAAAATCTGGAGAATTTGTCATTCTTCAGGAGGGCGGGAGGAAGGGATGAAAATCTGGAGTCCCCCACCTAAATAAGGAGAGTTGACATGTCTGAGCTCTAATAAGTGATGAGCTCAACCATGACAAAAATGCTGTGTGGGCTTTCTTAAAAATTGTTATAGCTACATTAAAGGCAGAATTTCCAGAAATAGAAAAGTTAGCAATTTTTTCTGATGACAGTGCAGCTCAATTTAAAAATCAATTCACTCAGTAAAATCTTTGTTGTTTGAAGCAGGACTGTGACAATGTCACTGGAGAGTGGAATTTTTTTGTCACCTAACATGGCAAGTGTACAGTTGATGGGACTGGTGAGACACTGAAATGTAAAGTAGACACATCAAAGAAATCTAGGGCGATGATTGTCAATTCTGCAAGATTTTTTTCTAATGTATAAATAAACATGTTATAGGAGTCAGAGTCTGTTTATTTGTGCTGATGACATAAGTCAATAAAAACCGCTACTCACTAGCAGGCCTTGTAGCAGAATCACGGCGACGGGGGACGTATACGTCGCAGATTTATTTTGGTCCTGCAGATAAAAATGACATCCCCAGAACCCTATTAAACCATCTTGCCCTATCATAGATGCAAGTTTACCGCCTTTCAAAATTTCCGAAAATGGAAGTTAGGCGTAGTAAGGATTTCTTCCGTAATCGTAATCTATCTTCTCACGACGGACGATGTACATCGCAGAATTATTTTGAACTCATCCCCGTAGAAGAATCGCAGTGACGGGCAACACACCACAGGTTTATTTTGTACACATCCGTGTAGCAGAATAGAAGCGACGGCCGACGTACATCGCAGATTTATTTTGTACTCATCCCCGTAGAAGAATCGCAGCGACACCGACGTACATCACAGATCTATTTTGTACTCATCCCCGTAGCAGAATAGCAACGACGGCCAACGTACATCACAGATTTATTTTGTATTCATCCCTGTAGCAGAATCGCGGCAACGGCCGACGTACGCCGCAGATATTTTCTACTAATCCGCGTAGCAGAATCGCGGCGACAGCCAATGTGCAATGCAGATTTATTTTGGACCTGCAGCCAAAAACGACATCCCCAAAATCTGATTAAACCATCTTGCACACTTCCTAAGATGCAAGTTTTCCGCTTTTCAAAATTTCCAAAAACAGAAGTTAGACGGAGTGAGGATTTCTCCCGTAATCATAATTTTTTTCTCCTGATGTTCCCTCGATGCTTGAAAGGAGGATTATCTGATATTGTTGTTAAATACAGGGTGTTTCACTCGCTACTTTTACCGGCATTTTTGCAATAACTGTAAGAGGAATGAAGATATTGTAATGGCTGTGAGAAAGCAAACGGAAGCAACGTGTAGTTGCGCTGGCGTCATGGGCAGAGAGAAGTGGTGGAGCTAGTGTACCACGAATCCTCATCACCTGCCGGACGAGCTAGGGCGTCTGTCAGTGTACTGAGTCTGCCAACACAGTTCGGTCGTTGTTTTGCCGCTCGTGGAACAGTGCGGTTTTGTGTGTGTTGTCAGAGAACAGAAAATGTTTAAATGAACCGTATACTCTAGAGAAGCGAGTATATTTGGTGCGGACGTACTGGCAGACTAAATCGTTGCAGTCGTGTCAAAAAGAGTTCGTTAAGAGGTTTGGAGATCGGAAACCATCATCAAAGCCCTGCATTTTGGCCATGTCACGGAAATTGGAAACAACGGGAAGTCTGTGTGATGCGCATGAAGGAAGTTGACAACAAATGCCAGAAGAAACAGTCGAGAATGTGAGGCAACGGTTATTGTTGTCCCCCAAAAGTCCCTACGACGTCTGTCACAGGAAATCGACTTATCCATAAGCATTTGTTACAGAGCTGCGAAAAAAGGTAACCTTCACCCATATCATGTAAGCGTTGTTAACACATTGACAGACCATGTAAAAAGAGTGGCATATTGTCAGTGGTTTCACACATTCCTGCAGCAAAATCCTGGCATACTGGACTCACAGATGAGGCCTGGTTTCATCTTTCTGGATATGTCAATGCCCAAAATTCCCATTTTTGTGCAACTGACAATCCCCACACGACACATGAAGAACCCCTATATCCAGCAAAGATCGGTATTTGGTGTACGTTGTCACAGCGGCGCATTATTGGGCCGATCTTCTTCGAAACAACCATCTTAAGAGCAGCTTACGTGGAAATATTTCAGACCTTTGTGAATCAGTTGGACGATAAGGAATTATCCATTGGATATTTCCAGCAGGATGGAGCAACATGCCATACTTCCCATGCCAGCATGGCCGAAATTGAGTCATTTTTCGAGAAGAGTCATTTCGAAGGGACTTTGGCGGTTTGGCCTCAGCGGTTGCCAAATTTTACGCTGCTCGATTACTTTCTCTGGGGCTATCTGAAAGGTAGAGTTTACGACAAAAATCCACAATTCATTGCCGCATTGAAATCCAACATCATTCAAGAAATTCAGGCAATTCCTGGGGACAGGTTGACCTGAACCTCCCAAAATATCGAGTGTCGAGTTCAGCTCTGCCTGGACGCAAATGGTGACCATTTCCAACACATGTTATGATGCCATCTCTTTTCTCACAGCCTAAGGTAAGTCCAGTTCAAATTTTGTTATGATATCTTCATTCCTCTTCCAGTTACTGCAAAAATGCTGGGTAAAGTAGCGAGTGAAATATCCTGTAACATTTTATTGCATAAATATTTGTGTTTTGGTTTTAAAATGAAGGCAACAGTTTTTGAAAACAAGTTTGACGGAACCCAGTATTCTTGAATTCTTTTTCTTGCGATATTCCCGCAGCTCTATATGGTCATTAAATATCATTTTATTAGATAAATGTTTGTATTAAAGATTAAAAATGGAGGGAAATTTTCCGAAAACGAAAGTTGTACGGAGTGAAAAATTTTCCTTGTAATAACCCTCCACCCGCTGTGCTTCTGTATTATTGTGTAATCATCATTTAATTACATAAATGTTTGCATTTGAGATGGGAAATGGAGAAAAATGTTCCGAAAACAGGAAGTAGAAAGAACAGAGCGAAGATTTCTCCTCTTATGACATTTTTTACCTAGTGATGCCTCTGCACTTTATTGTTGTTAAATATCATTTTATTCCATAAATCTTTGTTTCAGCTTGAAAATGTTGGCAAAATTCCAGATACAGAGGGCCAGAATGTTCTTGATCCTAATTAACATTGCAATTGCTGTAGTACCTAAGTTACACATTTTTTTTAGGTAGAAAAATATGTCTCTGCAATGTTTACTGTTTTTGACATCTAGTAGTTATTTTGTCTAGTGACCACCTGCCTAAGCTGTAGCAGGGGGGGCAGCAGTGGCGGTTGCCCTAGGCGCCGAGCTGGAGGGGCGCCATCGAGACGTAGATTTTTTTATATAAATGTAAAAAATGTGAAATTAATTTATACGCGTAATTAAAAAACTTATAAAATTTAAACTTCTTTATGCTTTAAGAATAAAATGGCGACCAGATGAAACCTAAATTAAAGGAGAACTCCAATCGTCCGAACGCCAAATATTCGGATCGATTTGGCTTGGGTGTGACAGTACATTTTAGTTGCTATGTTTATGAAACATTTGAGACGCACGTGCAGCGGCTAGTGTAGGCCAGGACTTTAGAGGGGAAGGGCTAGTACGCCCCTTTGAAGTGCTGAACACCAACCCGTGTCTGAAAGGTTGGGTAAAAAATGGGTAGTGTACTTGTTTCTACGTCATCACGCTGGCCTTCTGGCTCAGCTCAGTTCCCTCCAGGACAGAACTTCCCTCTGTTATGACGGTGTTTTATGCCAGCACTTTTTCTTGGTGTATCATATTTGTTTCACGTTGTATTTTATTTAAGTTGTACACTGAAAACCTAAACTGATGCTCTTAGCGAGAAGAAACAGATTTTAAAATGGACACCAGAAGACACATCAAGATGCATTGTAATTCCAGCACTTTACCTCAAATCATATGATTTTTGATTTTGAGATCAGAAAAGTATATTTGTTATATTAAGCAAAATACTTTTTAAAGAAAGAGCATGCATAACAGAAAATGTTCATTTAAAATTATCCAATTTATACTACATATGAAATCAATGTTTTCCGAATTTTAGGCCCCCAAAAATCATGAACTTTTGTTTTCCAAAAAGATAATTTTTGATATTTGAGTGCACCTTGCAGTAGATGACACACTGTAATCGGGCAAATACGGTAGTAACTTTGACTGAAAGTGCCTTTCATGTGGTTCTCTGACAGAAAGCTCCCAGGCTTTTGGCCAGTGCAGGTACGTCATCGACCACGGCTGCATGTCTCAGGGGGTGAAATGTAGGCGACGGGTGCTGTGACCTTCACGGCCTCCTCTGTCCATGATCCATCACTCCTTACGTGCATTGAGAAAACGAATGACGGATGGCAACGATTCGTTGACAGGGAAGCCTACAGTGCGCATTACGCGGAACAAACATTACTGTATATACTCGCGTATAAGTCGACCCCCCCCACACACACACACACACACACACACACACACACACACTTTCAGAGGAAAAAATCGTAAGAAATCGGAAACTCGCGTATAAGTCGATCCCGGAATGAGAAAAAAAAAATTTCACTGAATTTATTCAAAAACATTTGAAAACGAAAAAAATTATATATATAATACTAAATTTAATTTGCATACCCAAAATCTTCATCGGAACCCTTCAAAATCCGATTCCGAGTCAGACTCGCCAAACAGTTCAAAAAAGTCTATCTCCGTCATCAGCGCGTCATCATAAACATCAGTATTCTCATCTATGCCTGTGTCATCAGAATCACTGTCATCATCACTCATAAAAATCTCATCATCCTCTGTGCCATCAAGTTTGTTACTAATGCAACATTTCTTGAATGATTTCACGACCATTTCCGCAGGTATCGCATTCCAAGCATCCTTGACCCATCGCGCAATCAAAACGATATCCGGCTTCTTTAGATTTCCGCCCTTGGTTTCAGTCGGCAAATCGGAACTTATCCAATCCGCCCAATACCTCCACACATTGTCCTTGAAGGGCTTATTAAGGCAGACATCTAGTGGTTGAAGAACAGATGTCAACCCACCTGGGATGACAGCAAGAGTTGTTTTTGAATTTTCTGCAGTTTTTTTCACTTCTGCACAACAGTGTGCAACAAACATATCCCACACCAAAAGAGGTTTCCTCAAAAGTGCACCTGGCCTTTTGTTCCACACATTCTTTAACCAGTCAATTGTTCCGGATTCGTTCATCCATCCTTTTTCATGGGCATGAACGAGCACACCAGACGGAAAGACAACGCTTTTCGGCAGAGTTTTGCGTTTGAAAATAATTACCGGAGGTAGCTTACTGCCGTCGGCCAAACAGGAAAGAACAACCGTGAAACTGGATTTTTCGTGGCCAGTCGTTTTGATCAAGATATTTTTTTCGCCCTTTTGGTTCCCCGTCTTATTTCCAGGAAGGTCGAAACACATGGCGGTTTCATCCATGTTCCCTATTTGGGAAAGTTCAAAAGCAGTCTCTTTTTCTCTTTTGAATTACATACTTTTGAAATTCCATTATCTTTGCTTCGAGGTCACGAGGTAACTTTTGTGCAATTTTGGTGCGCTGGCGTAGACACAACCCATAGTGGTTCATGAACCTTGTGCACCAACCTGGTGAGGCACGAAAGGTGTTATTTGCGGCTGCAAACTTCTCATCTTTTGCAAGCTTCATTGCTCGCAAACGTATACCAGTTCGCGTTACAATACAACCATTTTTTCTGCAGCCCACAATCCAATCATTCAAGACACTTTCCAGCTCTGGGAAAGATGTCGTTCCACGGCGCAGCGCCTTTTGCGATTTTGGGATTTTCACCAAGTCCGTTTTTTTTTTTTACGCCAATCTCGAATCAGTTTTTCGTTAATGCCAAATTGACGTGAAGCAGCACAGTTGTTAGTATTTTCTGCAAAAGAAACCACTTTCAACTTGAATCCTGCGTTATAGGACATCCGTTTCTTTACACAATCCGTGTAACCCATATTAGGAGAAGCGAGACACGTGCGATTAAGAACAACAAAAACATGTGCGATTAAGAACAAGCAACACCTAACACTGGCTGTCGCATGGCTGCGTTACGTCGAAGGTCAGCGCAGTCAACTGGTAGTCGGAAGGGCGGAGCTTTCTATGAGCGGCTGTGACTTCGCTGTGGATACGCAAAGACAGGAGAGAGGCGACTTTTCAAAGCGCGGAGAAATTCGGAGGATCGCCATTTCGTAATTCTACCACATCGGTGTTTTTCCTTTCTTTTGTTTTTTTCTTTCGGAGGGTTGTGATTTTGTAATTAATACCGCACTGGCATTTTTATTTCTTTTGGGATGGATTGCCTTTTGCCTCACGAGAAGAACTTTTGGACTTACGATTTTTTTAGATCCCGCGTATAAGTTGGCCGTCCCATTACTTGGAAGCTATCATTTTGTCCCAAATTTCTCGACTTATACGCGAGTATATATAATGGCAACCCCGCCTTCTCGTGGTACATCCTGTTCCCACTAAAGGGGCTCTGACGACCGCTAATAGCGGTATAACTATACCATCGGGATTAGAGGAAATGCTATCCCACACTCACCAACCCGCTTGGCCAGCGCTGTGAGTTATGGCCAAACCCCTCCAAAATGACTCCACAACTTAAATCTTGGCCCTCAGTCTCCGGCAGCTGGAATGTACCTGGCCAAGGCAGCGGCCAGTGCGACATGAAGGCAGAGGGTACTAAGAATCCCCGGAGGACCGGACTAGGCTGCCATCTGATGCTGACCTTGGCTACGTATAATGGACGCTCCTTATCTTCTGATTCAAGGCTTCTTGAATTGGAAGAGGAACTACAAAGGATCAAGTGGGACATCGTCGGGCTAAGTGAGGTAAGGAGAAAAGGAGAAGATCTCATTGAACTGAAAAGTGGACATCTCTTCTACTATCATGGGACTGATACCAATTTTGGCAGAACTAGTGGTGTTGGATTTATAATAAACAAGAAACTGAAGATAAAGTTGTAGAAGTTGAAAGTTCCTCTGACAGAGCTGCACGACTCGTTATCCAACTCTCGAGAAGATACCAGGCTCAGATTATTCAAACTTATGCACCCACCACAAGTCATGCTGAAGAAGAAATTGAAGAATTTTATGAGGAAATTCGTGATCTAAATAATAAAGGTAAGCAGCACTTGAAGATAATTATGGGAGATTTCAATGCAAAAATAGGGCAACGGCAACAGAATGAAACTTCAGTAGGTAAATTTGGTCACGGCAACAGAAACCAGCGTCTCTCGTAGAGTTTGCAGAGGCAGAAGGGTTTTTCATCTTGAACTCCTTTTTCAAGAAAAAGCCACACAGGATATGGACATGGAGACTTCCAAATGGGAAGACAAGTGAAATTGATTTTATTATGTGTAACAAAAAATTCGTCATAGAAGACTGCAGTGTGCTAAACAAGTTCAACACAGGTTGTGACCATAGATTGGTGAGATGTATGATGCACCTCAACACTAAGCTCGAACGTGGCAAGCTCATAAAACAAACAAAATGTATTGACATAACCAACCTTCAAAAACACCATAATACCTTCAAGTTGGAACTGAAGAACAGATTCTCTGCTTTAGAAGGCCTAACATCGGAAGAAGTGGATATTTCTTAAGTTAACAGAAAAGTAACCAAAGCTCTTATGGAAACAGCAACAAAATTAGCTGGGTCTAAGAACAAGTTGCATGTGAACAAACTATCAGGAAAAACCAAAATGTTGATGCAAAAAAGGAAAGAGATGAGGACAACTAAAAAAGATGTGACTTCCAAAGTGGAATATATAGAGCTATGCAAGACAGTACAAAAAAGTATCACTGAAGACGTAAGAAAATTCAACTGTGAACTAGTAAGGAAAGCAATTGAAAACAACCAAAGCCTAAAGATAGCAAAGGGACATATCAGTAAGGGAAGAAAACAGATTATGGCACTGAGAAAAGAAGATGGTTCTGTAACAAGAAATAGAGGCAAAATTTTGACAGGAGTGAAAGATTTCTACTCCAAATTATATGAAAGGGATGATACATGTACTCCAGACATCATGAAAGGTACCAGAGTTCTTCCAGTCCTCCCAGCAGAAGTTGCACATGCAATCAAGAACATGAAGAGGGGAAAAGCTCCAGGAGAAGATGGAATTACTGTAGACATCATACAAGAAGCAAGTGGAGAAATTGAAACAGTACTCGCCCAAATTTTCACTCGATGCCTTAATGAAGGGAAGATTCCTGAGGATTGGAACAACGCTACAATGATCCTGCTACATAAAAAGGCGACATCGAGGATCTCAGGAACTACAGACCTATCAGCCTCCTATCAGTGGTTTATAAAATCTTCACTAAAGTTCTTTCACACCGCTTGAAGGTGACACTGGACATGGCTCAACCGAGAGAACAAGCTGGATTCAGGAGTGGCTACAGCACAATAGATCACATCCACGTACTGAGAGAACTAATTGAAAGAGCGAGGGAATATGAACTTCCATTGTGCATGGCTTTTATCGATAATGAAATAGCCTTTGATTCAGTGAAACCAACAGCAGTTGCAATGGCTCTGAAATCCTGCGGTATTGAAGATGCATACATTAATATTATTAATAACATTATGAAAATGCAAGTGCAAAGATTCGGCTGTTTGAAAATACAACACACATAAAAATTGGAAAAGGAGTGAGACAAGGTGACACCATATCTCCGAAGCTCTTTAATGCCACATTGGAAAATGTCTTTCAATCACTGAACTGGGAAAACAAAGGGATAAAGATTAATGGAGATTATCTAACCCACCTTCGTTTTGCTGATGACGTAGTCATTTTTGCAACTATCCCATCAGAGCTGCAGAGTATGATCCAGGAACTTGCTTACAAGAGTAAAGAAGTGGGATTAAAAATGAACTTTTAGAAGACAAAAGTGATGTTCAATGCTTTTACAAGAAATGAAGATTTATCGATTGATGGAGAAAAGCTGGAGATAACCAATACCTACATTTATCTTGGACAGCAGATATCAAGTGAGGGTCACATTGATGAAGAAATTAATCGGCGTACAAAACTTGCCTGGAGAGCTTTTGGAAAAAACAACATAATTTTCAAGAGCAATATGCCATTATGTCCTAAAAGAAAAGTGTTTGATCAATGCATCCTTCCAGTGCTTACGTATGGTGCAGAGACGTGGACCTTAACTAAAAGAGACATACAAAGGCTGCAGACAACTCAAAGCAGCATGGAGAGGTGCATGCTTGGTGTAACCAGGAGAGATAAGAAGAGGAACTCGTGGATCCGAAAAATGACAAGAGTGGAAGACATCATGATCAGAGTTAAATCCCTGAAATGGCAATGGGCTGGACATACTGCCAGAAGGACAGACCATCGATGGACAACCGAAATTTTAGATTGGATTCCAAGGGACAGGAAAAGACCCAGAAGAAGACCACATGGAAGATGGGTGGATGAAATTCGAAAGTATGCGGGAGTGACATGGAGGAGACTGGCACAAGACAGACTGTTGTGGAGGAAACTTGGGGAGACCTTCGTCCAGCAGTGGATTGATAATGGATGATGATGATGATATACGGTACTCAGTTAAGGTTGCAACAGTTTAAATGCAATATTTGTCGTGACACTGTGACGACATTTGTTTGCTTAACGTTGCCTGTATAGCTTGATCGATTGAGTAGCGCGCTGAATTAGTGCACTGTGCCACGTGATGTGCGTGTCGAAATGGGACCTACAAAGTTGTCTGGAGCACAAGGCAGAAAATGAAAAAAAAAAAACAAGAGGCGGATAACACAGTCCAAGCCAAGCAGTGGCAAAAACTGGGATGGGTAAAGAAGGTGGATCCCTCAACTGCCGCACTCCCACTACAGCAAGTGATTGAAAGTAAGCCATCTACATCAACACTTTTAGAAAATGAAAACGTTACTGAAGTAACTGAGAATATAACTGGTAGTGCTAGTGTGCATTCAGATGATTCTACACCTTATTTTAACCCGTCCTTTCCAACATTGAGTCCTTATGAAGGCGTACAGGAACAGGATTTGGAAGATGAACAAACCAAAATTCAACTTAATTTTAATGATCCCACAGCATGGCCTGATTTGAATGACCATGTCAGAAGCTTGTTAGTTGAACACGGTCCAGAACAAAATAAAAATGGTAATTTTCTTTTATCAATTAATGCAGAAAAAAGGCATTTTATGGGAAATTGGTTCCACAAAAAACTTTTCAATGGAGAAAATGTAGAGCGGGATTGGTTAATTTACAGTGAAGCAACAAAAGTTATTTATTGTTTCTCTTGCATGCTATTTGGAAAGCATTTAAAAACACGTTTGGCAAATCCAAAAAAGGGATTTTCTGAGTGGAAAAAATTACACCCTCGAATTCCAGAGCATGAAAATTCTGTAAAGCACCGTGAGTGCTATGTTTCCTAAAAAAGCTTTGAAAAAGGATTAAAGAGGGCTGTGCAATTGATACTGAACTACAGCAAATGATTACAAAAGAAAAAGAGAAATGGTGGCACATTCTCAGAATCATTGTCGATAGCATTTTGTCTTGTTCAGTCAACAACTTGGACTTCGAGGTTCAAATACAAAGATAGGTGAGCCGCCCCGGTGGCGCAGTGGTCTAAGGCGTTGGCCTCTGATCATTCGTCCGTAAGGGGTCCGGGTTCGAATCCCGGTCCGGCATGGATGTTGTGTTTGTCTTACGGCACTGGCTCTCTCCCTTCCCTGGAACCAGTGACCCTAAATTAGGGACGGGCGACTGCTTATAGCCCATTGAGTTGCTCACGGTGGTCGTTAAACCTCCAATAAAAAAAAAAAAAAAAAAAAGATAGGTGAAGACAAATGTGGAATTTTTTTACATTTGCTAGAGTTTGTTTCTCATTATGATAAACAGCTAAACGAGTATATTACCATAGCCAAAGAAAAACTAGGAATTCCAAATTACCTTTCCCCAACAATTCAAAACGAGTTCATCAATTTAATAGGTGACACTGTACGCCAAGAAATACTAAAAGACATAAGAGAGGCAAAATATTTCTCAATTTCATTTGATTGTACACCAGATGTAGCCCATCAGGAACAAATGTGCCAGATTATTAGGTACGTGAAAGTTTCAGAGGATGTTTGCTCTATTGAAGAAAGTTTCATCGATTTCATAAAAACTACTGAAAAACTGGGGCCGGTTTAACTGAAGAAATTCTACAAAAAATAGAAGCCGATGGGCTTGACATTCGTAATTGCCGAAGGTAAGCATACGATAATGGTTCAAACATGGCGGGGAAGTATTCAGGAGTCCAGGCCCGTATACAAGCAATTTGCAGCCAGGCACGTTTTATGCCATGTGCTGCTCATTCATTGAACTTGGTAGGTGTTCACGCTGCTGGAGTCTCTTCGGATATTATCACATTTTTTGGCACAGTGCAAGAACTGTACAAAATATTTGCTCACAATGTCAAAATGTGGGAAATATTATCCAACCAACTTTTACCACTCTCAAGCGTCACTGTGATACAAGATGGGCATCCAAGTACTCTGCTGTTCATGCACTTTATTCACAGCTTGATAAAGTCCTCGAAGCCTTAGAGGAAATTACTGACAACCCTCAATTCCATGATGACTGTTTATCAGTGGTTAAAAATCTTCTGAAACAAATTAATTATAAGTTTGTTTGTTACTCTGTTATGTGGGACAAAATACTAAATCAGATCTCCCACGTGAATCAACAACTACAGCGTAAAGATGTGACCATGGACTGTGCAGTTAGTCACTTAACAGGATTGAAAGCTGCTTTACAAGACTCCGGGATACAGGGAATGATGTTATACTGGGTGAAGCATCGGACATCTGTGCCGCAACATCTCTTGACGGCTTCTTCGAGGAGAAAAGGGCAAGGAAGAGGAAACGACTGACATTGTAAGAAATTGAGGACACTGTTTTGACAGGAAAACAAAGGTTCAGTATGGACTTTTATGCTGCTTTGGACAAAGTCTTAGAACAAATGGAATGGCATTATAAATGTTCGATTGAAGTGTTAGATGACTTTAATTTCTTAACGGGCAAGTCTTTGCAATCTATGACCGTAGAAGAGTTAAAGGCTAGTGCAATGCGCTTAGCAAATAAATATGATAAGGATCTGGATGCTACTGAAATAGAGGGGGAAATAGCTAGTTTTAAGTTTCAGGCCACTTCTTTATTTTAAAAAAATCAGGATTTTTCAAAAGCAACCTCTTTTGACCTATTAAATTTAATCCACCAAATGTCTCTTGCTACATCTTATCCAAACTTAGTAATTGCTTTCAGATTATTCTTAACATTACCAATTACACTAATGCGTCTAGTGAACGAGGTTTTAGTAAGCTGAAAATAATAAAAAATTACTTAAGGTCATCAATGGGACAAGAGAGGTTAACGCACCTGGCAATTCTGTCAATAGAAAAAGATACTGCTAAAACTATTAATTATGATCAAATAATAAATGACTTTGCTGCTGTTAAAGCTCGAAAGGTACATTTGTAAATATAAAATCATTCTGTTAAGGCTTAAGCATAATTTTAAACAAATGCTACTTGTACTTAATTTTTCAGTTGTTCATAAGCACTTGAGGTAGCAATTAATTATAAATAAAAAGTATTCTTCATTCAAACTATGTTCAATGTTTTTTCTTTCTTCAACAATCCCTATTGAAGCTCACATAGTCACCACAGGATATTGAATAGGATTACCAATATAAGTTTGTTTGTTTTTAAATATTATATTATGAGCAATATTTTATACAAAAAAATTTACATTTTATTACTATTTCATACAATTAGCAAATTATATACGGGACAATAATTGCAAATAACAATAAAAATCGCAATATTTTTTATACAGGTATTGTACTACATCTGCAAACAGGTATATAATAAAATCTGACACCATCGCCTGTTCCAGTTGGACTGGGGCAGGGGCGCCAATTTCACTGCTTGCCCCGGGCGCCAATACCTCTAGTTACGGCCCTGCACCCGCAGATTATTTTGTGGCGCCATGATATCTGTCACAGACTAACCAGGAACTTTCTGCTACGGGGCTAGCAGGTGGGAACACTTATTACCTGTTAATGATTAGCAATCAAAACATAATTTTCAAATCTTCGATGATAATCACCTTTTTTTGCTCTGACAGCAAAATAAAACTTACATAATGTAAGAATAATTTCTTGTAGCAATGGGATTGCAGAACATGCAGATACTCTTACTGATCATGAAGATGTTTCTTCTTTTAAACCTGAAGATATTGTTGTTGGGAACTTTGTACTTGTGTCATTGCCTGTATTCTAACAGTAAAAAGCAGTTGAATAAGATGTACTATGCAACTATGCTGTCACTGGATCATCATAAGGATTACTTTGAAATACATGCAACTAAGTGACACCCTATTAGATTCGGTTGGAAGATGGTTCCGTACGAGAGCTTTTCAGTGATTATGAAGAAATTTAAATTCTAGGGTAGTAAATTATTTTTAAATGAATATTCATGCATTCTCATTCATTTTGGTGCATATATATCTTTTATATATACTATAAATATTACTTAATTTCTATCTTTTATTAGTCATTAATTCTGCTCAAGTACATATCGTTGGCAGCAGAACTATAGAAATGCATTTTTTTCACCTCTTGCATACATATACAATTATCACCTACAAAGCTTCATGCATATTGAAGTACACAATAATGATCTTTATTCGAACCCATCATATAATTGTCACACCCATCACACACTTCATAATTTTAATTCATGGTATTGCAAAAACAAATTGATTTGCTAAACAGTATAGATTTCTTAACTTAAACTATGCTTAAACACGGAAAAAATATTTTAGTACTTTATTGTACTTAATTTACAGAGTTTTTCAAGTAAATGAACAGTTATGGAAATCTATGTCACAGAAGAGTCACACCCATCACAGACAATAATTAAATTAATTAACACAAACCCAAAGTGACGAAGTATAATTTTTTGACTTGAATTGAAAGTAATAAAGTAGAGGAACATATGTAAATAATTGCAATATATTTCAAAGTTAAATCTGTCATCATATAAATTATTATTACACTTAAGAAATAGTCCAGATGTCACACCCGTCACCATGGAATGGCTGATATGTAAAATGGACGTTTGTGAACCATACACTCATAATCAGGTAAATTTATTTTGCTGACTGTCTTAGTGGTTTTTTTTAAATTTCCTTATTTCAGTAAATAATAAAATGTTGCTATATTATTCATAAATTTTCCAGTACACATTTAAGATGATTTAAAAGCAACCCTGGCTCACAAGTTGGTAAATAAAAATGATCGTAATTTTCTGTTATTTCGATGTAGCACACAGCCTTAAAACTACTTATGTCTACAATTTTAGATTTTTACTGCAAGTTTACCTGTAAGACCACATTGCTGTGTAAAAATATTAGAATTTTAGGAGCTGCCCTTTTTGAGATATTAGGCCTAAAAAAAGAGACCATTTTAAAGTCAGGCTATGTTTGGAGGTCCATAGAAAAAAAGGGCAAGAGTCTCAGGTTTCAAACTTTGTGAATTAATAGTCCTTCTAGATACATGTAAATATACAAAGTCTCGAAGTATGAAACTTTTACCATTCTAAAAAAAATATGCTTGAAATCAGAAATTTGAGGAGAATTATTAAACATTTTGTAAGGGGCACTGCATGTATTTACACACGAGATGGCCAAAACATTGTAAGTCAAAAATGTAGAACATTTCATGTAGAAAAGAATGTTCTTTATTCAAACTTGATAGCTCTAATACTAAAGCAGTTATTAAATTTTATATAAACAGCGATTTTGGTCAAAAACGCTATGCTGAGCCGAACAAAAATGGCCGCCAGAAAAAACTAAGACTTGTAAAAAAAAATTCTGCTATTTTTGAAGTATCAATATAATGGGAATATTGAAAATATTAAAATATAAAAAATATTAAAAAATGTCAAGCAACAATTTAATTCTGTATTAGGTGATTTCACATGGAATGACCCTGACCTGGCGAGAAATCTGTCTCTGCCCATTTTGTACAAATTGGTCAGGAGACAGCACTTAGAACACTACGTCACCTGGGCAGCCATGCTACCATTACACCACTCAGTACACTGAAGTTCCAAGGTTGAGAAGCTAAGCAGTTTTACCTTAGGAATCTGAACCCGTCCAGATTTGCACTTGTCGAAGCAATCCGATGCTTCCTCGTAGCTTCAACAACACTTATTCAGATATAGATCATGAACTACAGTGCATCAAAGAACATCGTAGATATCAATGAGAAACAAATTCCCCAGAAGAAATAAATCTGTATAACTATATGAAAGACTTCTAAATTTGGCCCAGAAATAGACCTCACAGGCCCAACAGATGGCAGCACATCAACACTCCTGTCTTCTCAGCTGTTAGTTGATTTTAATGGTGCAAGAGCCAGGTTTGGCCAAAGAGCACCAAAGCTGTGTTATGTAGCAGGATTACTGCCTGTGTGTTTTGTAGAAAGAATCCTAAATTCCTTTCTCTCTATTGATCAGTATGGAAGTGCCTTAAAAGAAACTACAGGAATTTGGCTGGCCCTTCAAATCTTTAATTTGTAAATTGTCTACCTACAAATTCATTGTGACCAGAAAGTTTTGTTTCCTTGTGAATGTGAAGCTGCCTATCTGAGGCAAATCAACTAGATTGCAGGGAAGAACTGTCAAATGATGCAGAGTAACGCTTAAAAGCAGTGTTCTGAGGAAATACAGCAGTTCCGTCGGATTTCCAGAATATGGTCTGGCATGTATTTTTCCAGATTTCCTTAAAGTGAGCTTCCATTTCAGGGGATGCCACTTATTTTAAACATCTTGGGGGCAAACTCCTTGAACAGAATCTACAAAATTCAAGGTGACATTAACTATTAGATGTTCAAATTATATTTTGCAAAGCTTTCAATCGGCAGCCCACTGATCAGCCATGAAGATAACGCCAGGCTCCACATGCTTCTGGATCTGGGAGAACCAATGCCTTAGCTGAGAGGTTGTTGTCAAGGCAGATCACCATCCTGAATCACTTAAAATTCCATTTAAAGGTGCCAAGGACCCAGGTGCCTTCAAAGAGCTCCATGTAGTTGTACTTACTGGTTTTCACTGGAGAGAAAACTAACATGCTGCCATCTGTTAGCCAATCTGTAATCATTATATCAGGCTGAATTCAGAAGATAAGCCACAAACAATATCATTAGTTCGCAATGAAAACAGTGGAAATGAGACACCTCTATGCTGTGGTGACTCATTTTCACTGTTTCTCATATAGCCATCCAAGTAGAGAGGGAGGGGGTGTCACGAAGAGACGGAAAATACACACTTAATAACAAAGCTGAGGAATGTTCTTTACCTGCTGGTGAGTCGCCAGAAATCCGAATCCATCCCTTCAAGAAACTTGAAAACTCCATTCCCCTGGAGGCAATGGATCGCTACAACTACGACAAATCTGAATTCACATTCCTAAACTAAAACTGCTTAGCTTCAGTTTCTATGAACTTCACGGAACTAACCTTCTGATTATTAGTACATCAAGTAGGTACATACATTTTGTATAAATATATTTTAATTAAAAAGTTAATAAGTAGCAATTTTGTAAAGAAAAATAAGATTTGTTGAGTAGAAATAAAAATCTCAATAACAAATAATATATTATTTATTCTAGTTTCTGTGCTTCATTAATGAAAGCACTTGATGAACTGATAATTTCTGTATGTTTTGTGTGAATTTTTGTTTTAGTTGGAATGCTAGCAAGTAGCAATTTTGTAAAGAAAAATGACTTTTGTTTTATAGATATAAAATGTTGAATAATAAATAATAATATTATTTAAGAGATAAAGTTTTTTTGCCCCTGCTTAGGAACTACTTGATGTGCTGATAATAGGAAAGCTAGCCCTTCGCTGTTCTGGGTGGGTAACAAACAGTAGCATGCTCATACAGAAATCAAAAAATGCTCATTTGATTCCATGGCAATGCAATTTTTAAGTTTCTACCTGGAAAACAGTAGAAATAATGTACTTCTGTTCCGATAACGATATGTTCTTGTGTCTTCCATAAGATTGAGAAGAATTATTTCTTCACGAGGATTTGTTTATAACTGATATCTATGACCATTCAAGATATCCACTGTAAGAACTTCCTTAATCTAAAAAAAAAAAATTGAGGATCCGAACTCAAAATATTGAAAATACAAATCTGACACATCTTAGCTAACATAAATAATGAACTGAACACGAGTAAAAAAATTTGTCGAATCTTATCATTTACGAACCAAAACATTCCCTATCATCAACATGGATCACTCTAACTTCACCACTACCAAGCATCAGAGCAAAACATGCCAAACTACTATAATACGTGACAACCTTTATTTATGAGTCAGTGTAAAAGGAAAAACAGATAGATATTTGTGCATGCTAAAATGAAGGTAAACCTTCCAAATGTGGCCCAGAAATAGTTATCTGAAGCCACGATAGATGGCGACACGTTATCGCTACATTGTAAAGCATTGCGTTACCTTGTGAAAGTGGCAAAGGAAGTTAATAATATGGATTAAAGGTGGCCCTTAAAAGGACCTTTATGAATGTACATTGTGGCATATGTGTGAAATATTTATTATGACAGAAGAATAAGTTTTCTTCCTCATTAATATGAAACTGTCTACCTAGCAGAATAAAAGCGAGAAAAGTTTTAACTGCCAGGGAAGAACTTCCTGATCGCACGAATCAGGACTTCAAAGCAATGATGTTCTGAGGAAAGACGGCAATTCCGTGGGAATAAATATTCCATAATATGGTCTGCCAAGTACATTTTGTGGTTGCCCTGTGTTAATTTATGTTTCAGGGGATGCCAATTGCTCTCTACTCCTTGTGTATGCACCCCTGTGATGGGATCAATGAAGTTGATGGAGTAATTGACTGTTAAATGAGCCTAGCCACAGGTTCGGAGATTGCAATATGCAGCCCACTGGTCTGTCATAATGGTTGTTCCTGGCTTGACGTGTTTGATGATGAGGGGCAACAATGTCTCTGCAGATCTGTTGTTATCAGGACAGATCTCCACCCTGAACCACTTGGTATCTCTTTCAAAGATACAAAGAATCCAGGTGCCCTCAACGAGACGACCACAGTTGTACTTGCGTTTTCCCACTTTGGCTTCATCCACTTCGACGATGATTCCATCACCACCAAGCCTTCCTACTATATCCAAGAGAACAAAGTGACGTAAGTAGCTATAACGCATTTAACGTGAAAGGAGAGGTGAAGTGACCGGGGCGTCATCTATCGGAGCGGGCCACTTTTGGAAGGTTAGCCAAAATGGAAAGGACTCATCAACAATCATAAATAGGTTCTGACACACACACACACACACACACACACACAAAATAAATCAGATCACTTTTTCTTTTTTTGTTCTGGTATTCTGCAGACCAGAAGAAATTAGCTCATTTTAGGATTTATTTGCTGGGAAAAGCAAGAGGGAAGCAATGAACACTGGTATCATCACTTTCAAAAATACAATTCTCATGGTGTTCTACAAGAAGTCAAAAGCTAACATCTTAAATGATTATCCTTTTAAAAGCGAAACTCTTGGATACAATTGGTAATACCTGAGAAAAATACGTTTATACTTATCCGAAAAGACCTCAAAATTCGTACCAGTGAAAAAGTTGTACCCAATGACCACAATGAAAAAAATGAAATTTGATACTTTTTTTAAATATTTACATTCGAAAAAAAGTCACTGTTGAGTGCCTTGTGTCATGAAAATGTGCATTAGGGGACGATTTAATTTATATTGAGGATCGTAATCTTGTGTGCTAATACTAATATTTTGTATTTAAAATCGAAAATGCTTTATGCAAACAAGACGGACATACCAGATCTAATTGGGATGGAGACGCCAAAGTATAAAAGCAATCCAGCCTCAATGAATTATTAAATAATACATCACAAACTCTACACCACATATAAATAACTCCAAATTGCTATATTAAACACCACTGAAAGTCACTTCATGGGTAAACCATAAGTCAATGCCCGATAAGAAAAAATATATATCAAATGCACAGACATTTCACTAAGATTTAAAATAGGGACTCTTACCGATTTCTCACTTAGGTATAACAAAGTGCACTTTATGAAAACCACGGATACGAAAATTGTTTCCAGATTTAAATTCACAGCATCGACACCAAAGCGATGATTCCCACACCACACCACAAACAAGAAAAAATAAATCCGGAGTTATATTTTGCATACTAAACAACACAAACATCAATCAGCACAAAGATGTCAACAGCTACAACGAAAACATTGTTGCCAAACCAAAACAGAAAGCTCTCCCCTTTAAATGTCAAATTGCTGGCAGCGTTCCAAATTTCTGTTGATAAATTTCCAAAATAAAGGAATCCTTAGAAATCCGCGTTTTCACATGCAACAGAAAACTTAAAAATGAAATACAAGACGTGTAATAATTTTACACTCCTATACAACAAACAAGTTTGATGTTCACGACACGGGTCTACGACATAACATCGCAGGTCAAAACATCGCACGACATATGATCGCCGACATAACATCCAAGGAGATCAGAAGAAGAATACTTGTTTTGCGTTGTTTATATAACACCTACGTAATTTAAACGTGTGTATTTTGGAATTGAGTGGCTTTTGCTTGCAGAAACTGTGTTGATATCAAACCGGAATGAATTATGCTTCATAGATGAGTAAAGTTTTCAACTTTAATGTTGTATTTTGTTTTAAATTCGCACTAATGTTCGTGTGTTTCAATTTAAAATAACAATGGGAACGGGCTTCAAAATAATTGGGAATTCCAAAAATTTAGCATTTTCTCACACATCGGAAGCAAGTTGTGATGCAAGATTGGAAACATTTGGGCCGAAAGAAGGCTATTCGGCCAACACACAATGCATTGCAATAGCATTGGAAACCATGAGCTTTCCCACACTTTGACGTCTGTCGCTCGCGGTTACAGGTTTCACGCAAAGTAGTACTGCACCATTTACAAGGGCATCTCCAGATATCTTATTCTAACCTCCTTGATAACATCGCGGCACCATAACATCGCAAGTCATAACATCGCAGTAACCTTTAAATAAATTGCTTTAGATAGATTTTGATGAATTGCCAAAAAAAGTATATTTAAGGGGGTGGGGGACTTCATAGAAATTGATGTCCTGATTAAATTTTGGTAGAAATCGGGGTTCCCCGTACCGCTTTTCCGACAGTATTTTTTTGTGAAGCTGATAAACTGTTGTAGCTATCAACACAAAAATACACTGACGGAGAAAAAAATCCCAACACCACGAAAAAATAGTTGTAGAGGAATGAAATGGCGGCAATACATTTGTATAGGTAACATATGTAATCGATTAAGGTTTTAAGATCACAGCTTAATGTAAGCGCGAGAAGAGCCATTTTAAATGGGAAATGCTGGTACATTAATAACCGGTGTAACCGCCAGAATGTTGAATGCAAGCATGCAAACGTTCATGCATTGTGTCGTACAGGTGCTGGATGTCAGTTTGTGGGATGGAGTTCCATGCCTGTTGCGCTTGGTCGGTCAATACAGGGACGGTTAATGCTGGTTGGGATGACGCTGGAGTTGTCGTCCAATGATGTCCCATACGTGCTCGATTGGAGAAATATCTGGGGATCTAGCAGGCCACGGCAATATGTCGACACTCTGTAGAGCATGTTGGGTTACAACAGCGGTATGCGGGCGAGCGTTATCCTGTTGGAAAACACCCCTGGCATGCTGTTCATGAATGGCAGCACAACAGGTTGAATCACCAGACCGACGTACAACTGTGCCGGTCAGGGTGCGTGGGATAACCACGAGAGTGCTCCTGCTGTCATAGGAAATTGCTCCCCAGACCATAACTCCAGGTGTAGGTCCAGTGTGTCTCGGCCGCAGTCAGGTTGGTTGCAGGCGCTCACCTGGCCTCCTTCTAACCAACACACGGCCATCACCCAGCAAAAACAGTCTTGCTGGGCCAGCAGTGGGCCATTGCTGGCAGCCAGCACTGCCAGCAATGGCCCAGCACTATGTTGCCGCTGCCGAACTGTCAATAAAATGTCCGGGAGGCCAACAGAAGGGCCAGAAGTTCAGGCCAACAGTTGGCACCCCATCAGTTGTCATATGCCACAACAGGGCCATCAGTGGTCCATCACAGGCAGTAGCTGCCACAAGTGGCCCTTCAGTGGCCCTGCAAGCACGTGCCAGAAATGATGGCTAGCCTAATGTGGTCCGCTAGTGGGCCGTTAGTGGCAACCAGCAACCACGTGACGTAACTGGTGGCTTGCCGAATCTTGTCCGCCAATTTCCCAGTATTAGCCATAATAATAATAATAAAAAAAGCAAGGATGAGTGCAGTTTCCTAAAGCCACAATTTTTTTTTACCCTTACGAAGCTTGTGAATTAACGCACTGCGCTGGGGAAATTTTCTCGACAGACCGGAAAAACGCCGTTTGCATCTGACTAGATTCGATCCTGGGCCGTTTAAGTGGAAGCCGCGCTCGCTACCGACTGGAAGTTATCTGTTTGGTATGCAATTTGTAATCGAATGCTTCCCTCTTTCGTTTTATAATATTGCGAGGTATTTTTCATAAAAGTCAGTTTCATATAATTCATAAATTAATTTTTCAACGTAACGATAGTTTTTTTTTTTTTTTTTTTACGTTAAGGGAACTTTACTCATTTTCAAGGCGTGTACATACTTAGAGTCGCTTTCCAAAGTTTTGTACTGTCCTTGCCGTCTTGAAAAGAGATTGTTGAATAAATATATATTTGCCCATGTTCATGTCACAATCTGTTACATTTTTAACGTTGTGTCTTTCCTTTCCGTTGTCCGAAGCTACATTTGTTTTAAAGAGTAAAAGATATTTTATTTTACTTCTCGTTATTTTTAGAAGCGAATTCCTCCCAGTCTTGTGTATTCAACCCATGGATGAGTACACCCCATAGCGTTGCTTTTTTTTTCTTTCAAATAATTATTAAATTTTGTACGCGTATAATTCTTTTTTTTTTTCCCAACAAACGCTATTTTAATGGTTTTCCAGGATATGTGTTTCAAGCGGTTTCAAATTTTTTCTTGTTATTCATCCACTCCATTCCATGAATTGTTATTCATGGGAATGGAGTGGGTGTATTTCATGGCAGTAATCTAGTATTTCACGGCTTAATCTGATATCTTCGTCGATGTAAAATTTCATAAGGAAATTAATTCGCCTCTCCACATATGGATTTTTTCTTAACATCCACTAAAATAACACGATGGCGATAGCGTCGTCTTCAACTAACTGGTACCATGAGAGACACAGCAAGTGTTGCTTCTGCGATTGCGCAGTCCCGATGCTCCCACCTGCTGTTGGGAATTGCATTGGTTGCCAGCAACGGGCCGCAAGTGGCACTTGCTTGGAGGCCCACAATTCACGGCGATGCTGCAGGGCCATCAATGGCTTGCCAACTGATAGCGCTGCCACCAACGGACAACTATCCGGCCGTGAGCGGCAGATTTCAGCCAGCAGTGACCCATCACTGCCAGCTGGTGGCCAGCAGTTTCCCAGCATTTGTGTTTTTGCTGGGCACTGGCATCCAGGCAGAACCGGCTTTCATCAGAAAACACAACAGATCTCCACTCTGTCCTCCAATGAGCTCTAGCTTGACACCACTGACGTCACAAACGGCAGTGGTTTGGAGTAAGTGGAATGCACGCTACAGGGCGTCTGGCTCGGAGCTGTCCTTCAAGTAACCGATTTGTAACAGTTCGTTGTGCCACTGTGGTGGCAACTGCAGCTCGAATTGCTGCCGCAGACGCAGTACGATGCGCCTCGGCCATACGCCGTACACGGCGGTCTTCCCTCTCAGTAGTGCCACGTGGCCGGCCGGAACCCAGTCTTCTTGTGGCAGTACCTTCCCTTGACCACAGCTGCCAACAATCATGCACAGTGACTACATTCCTGCCAAGTCGTTCTGCAATATTGTGGAAAGAAGATCCACCTTCTCGTAGCCCTATTACACGACCTCGTTCAAACTCCGTGAGCTGTTGATAATGGCTTCTTCGTCTTCTTAAAGGCATTCTTGACTAACATCAACACATTACGTCGAATCTCAACGATAACTAACGCTCACGAACGTTACAGCGCGTATTTACAGCAAACCTGCTTTGCATGTTCCGAGGGGCACTACTAGCGCCACACGTATGCGCCGAGCGCGAAATTTGCATAGACGTCATCTTACAGATGTACTCTCACCGCCTACCAACTGTCATTTATCTAACACAACCCCTTCTTGGTGTTGGGATTTTTTTTCCGTCAGTGTATATATATTTAAGAGTTATATTACACTTTCATGTGTCGACAAAATTTCGGTAGAAATTGGGGAACCGGAAGTGGGCGTTCCCCATAGCGCTTTTTTCTTTCTCTTTTTTCGGATTTTTCTAAACATTTGATCTTTGGTAGGAAAAATGAGCTGGATTAATTTGCAAAAGACTAATATGTGGCACTTATCAAAATATTTTGGATGTGGGGGTGGCACTAATGAAACATAAGGCATTTAATATTTTGGATATGGGGGGGGACCAATGGAACATGAGGCATTTATGCCCCATGATTCATTATTGGAACGGTAGTCACCTGGGAGTTATTTGTATCCTACTGCTCAAGGCCATCAACGAGGTCTGATGGTCCCATACAAAATTCTCGTAAAATCTACAGTTTTAAAATTTGGAACCACCAAATTTGGTATACTATCTCATGGTACTTTAACATAGACGGTTTTTGGAAGGGGTCGGAGACCGGGGTCAAGCGGCCCCCATACGCAATTTTCGTCAAATCTACAGTTTTCAATTTAGAACCACCAAAATTGGAATGCTATCTTATGGTGCTCTAACTTAGACGGTAGAGGTTTTTGGAACGGGTCGGGGCCCGGAGTCTAGGGGCCCCCATTCAAAATCATCATAAAATCTAGTTTTCAATTTAAGACCACTAAATTTGGTTTATTATATCATGGTACTCTAACTTAGTCCGTATAGACGGTTTTGGGAACGGGTAGGGGCCCAAGGTCAAGGAGCCCCACACAAAATTTTAGTAAATCTGCAGTTTCCAATTCAGAACCACCAAATTTGGTGTACTACCTCATGGTGCTCTAACTTAGACGGTAGACGGTTTTCGGAACGGTTCGGGGACCGGGGTTTAGGCCCCTCATTAAAATTTATCGTAAAATCTACAGTTTTTAATTTAAAACCACCAAACTTGGTATACTATCTCATGGTACTCTTAGTCCGTAGACAGACGGTGTTTGGAACGGGTCGCGGTCAAGGGGCCCCCATACATAATTTTCGTCAAATCTACAGTTTTCAATATACCACCACCAAATTTAGTATCCTATCTCATGGTGCTCTAACTTAGATGGTAGACGGTTTTTTGAACGGGTCGGGGCCCGCGATCAAGGGTCCCCCATACAAAATGTTCGTAAAAAGTTCAATTTTTTACTCTTCAGATCTGCAACACAATTCAGCACTTCGGTCTAAGTGTGAGACCGTAGATAACAATAAAGTGCAAAAATATCCGGTTAATGGTGCACTAAAATCACAAATTAATAAACGTTATCTTTCACCACCAACGGGCGGATTATCAGGTAAATAGAGAGTTCTAGATATTCAAAATTTAAAACGGTAAGAAAAAGATGATCAATGTCAAGACGCATGCACACTGCAAACCCTCGGCACACATTTGGAACACGTTGGGAACGCTTTTTTATAAATGCGTTCCAAATGTGTTTCGGTTGTGTTCTGCTGACGACAAATGCGTTCCCAATGCGCTCCAAATATGTTCCTCATGTGTTCTTCTCCTGTACAATGTGCTCTAGTGTTAATTTTTAGAACATATTATTTTCCAGATCACATTCGGAACACTTTGCGCGTGAGAATGGAACATTTTATGCGTGAGAATGGAACACATTCGGAACACATTTAGAAAGCATTGGGAACACATTACGAATGTGTTCTAAATGTTTTCCGAACTGTTATGTCTCATATTTGCTTTCGTTTTGAGCAATTTTTCATCTCTTGGGAGTTCCCATATCAGAAATTTTTGTTCTGGTTGAAACACAATGAAATCATAGCTTAATATAATTTAACAAATCGGCAAATGAGATGGTTGAACAAACGCACCATTACGTGGGCTACAGCACTCGTATTTGCCACTATACGGAGTTTTAATGGGGAGGTGGGCGTACCCCCTCCCCCAAATAATATATTTTTAAATCATATACTTTACGGTTTTTTTTTTTTTTCCGTTTGTTTTTCTTATACGATTACATTAACCCATTATTTACACACTTTCAAGTCTCGGAATGTACTGTATACGAACAGCACATTCCGCGATACTGAGTTCTATTTGTACAGTGAGGAAAGACACAAAGCTCATGATCTGAATTTTACGAATTTTTACTTTAGTAATTTTTTCTCTCAATTGCGCGAATCGATTATTCCATTTCAGCAGCGCTGCCTCTCACTCGCATTTGCCATGATATGAAGATTTATACAAAGTGCTCAAAAAGTTATAATCCAAGTTTTATGATTTGTTTTTCAAAACAAAGAAAGGTATAATACTGGTTCAAGCTGCATACATACTGACTTTTCATGCCATTTATACGTACATACGCTCAGTGTACCTGCCTGTCAGCGAACTTTTGATAGAAGAATTTGTTGTTACTCAGTTTACTGTGAGTTTATAGTCACAACATATTGATTGATTCCTACGTAGACTTATTATTTGAAAATCAATAATCCAATCGCTGTTGAAAAACAATATTTTCAAGAAATTTCGTAATTTTTTCTATTGTAAAGTGTCAGTAATAGTTTTCATGAATTGAAGCAGGTGCCCATTTTATGAACTTCGTTTATTATGTATTTGTTCTTTTTACGAAATCTTGAGAATTTCATTTCGAGAGAGCTCAGCTGATGAAGGCATTAAAAACAGGGCCTGATTTAAGAGAGGTCATTCGGGGCACGTGCTCTGGGCCCCGAACTTTGAGGGGCCCCTAAGATATAGCTATATATTACTTGCTTTGCAGCAAAGCGATTCACACGGGATGCCGGGGGACCCCTGAAAGCCTCTTGCCCAGTGCCCCAAACTGTCTAAGTCGGTCCCCGATTAAGAAAGCTAAGCATGAGATAATAATATGGCTTTTGCATAGACTACTATGCTGCTAGAATAAGTTTTGCGTTCCTCCTAATCCAGGCAGCACACACGCAGGCTTGCAATTTAACGTAGGCCCAAGCAGGGATCGACCTAGGCTATAGTCAGGGCCCTGTGGACATCCTGTGTATACCCTCCTCCGCTCGATTAAAGTTTTCAATCAATCGTTTAAAAGAATACTTGCTGATGATCTATATTATTATCAAGATAGTTCTGACCGCCCCCCCCCCCCCAAAAAAAAATTTGAGGTCCTGTGCACTTGCGGAAATCAGGCTATGGGCCCAACACTGAGCTACCGTCTCTACTTTTCTATTCCTAAATTCGTTGGCACAGTGTTTCCGTTGTATGTTGACGTAGGTAGAACAGCCTACACTTTTCTAACAACCACGGTGTGGATTCACTAATCCGATTAGCAGCAAAGGAACAAAGTTCCAACCTTTACCACCTGAGGCAACATGCAAGCAGCTTTTGTGGAGCAACATGTGAGCAACACGAAGGCTTTGGTTCCACTGTTGTCCAAACAGCACGTGCTACAACTGGATATTTCCACAATTTCAAGTAAGTAGAATGAATCTTATGGCTCGAGTTTTTTTCATACTTTTACTATACATAAAATAATTTCAAAATATCTGTTTGAAAACTGACGGCATAATTTTGTAGATACTGGATCTTTTTTTTTTTATTGAAGGGTTAACGACTACCCTGAGCAACTCGATGGGCTATAATCAGTTGCCCGTCTCTAATTTAGGGTCACTGGCTCCATGGAAGAGAGATCCAGTGCCGTAAGACAAACACATCATGCCTCACCGGGATTCGAACCCGGATCCCTTCACGGACGAATAGTCAAAAGCCAGCGCTTAGACCATGCGTCACAGGAGCAGCAGATACTGGTTCAACTTGTATATTTATTGTGCTTTATTTCTGCGGTACGAAACTGAATTTTAGAAGATAAAGACATCGTGCATAAAATAATAATGATTTAAAAAGCCGCTCCCCGCCACTCAAAAAAACAAAAAACAAAAAAAAACCCGTTGCATTACATTCAGAGTTCAGACCAACGAGGTTCAGACACAGAATGACGGTAAACTAAACAAGCTACTCCGTAAAGCGAGTTCTTCGTCACTTCCGCTATTCTTGATAAACAGGAAGTTCCGCCATTGATGGAAGAGGATGGCTCACATGGCTGGCGTGTTGATGTGTGTTCGTGAGATTTGAAATATCACCCAGGTCTTATGGATATGTCATTTGTCAGGTAATTTAAATTGTTTCGCTCACACTGTCGTTTATACGCTGTTAAATGTGTAGATTAGCGTCGTTTTTAGATAGCAGTGTTCAGGCTTTTTATTCAAAATTTTCAACCACTCTGTAATAATTTCCCTCACTTCTTTTGCATCACTCCTATTAGTAAGAAAAATATATTTTTAACCTGATCTACGAGAATTTATCGAAAAGCAGATTAATTCATTTCAGAAAGGTTGTGTTGCAGTAATAATTAATATTGCTAAATATTCATGATATCAAGAAAACTAGTTCATATTGTAAGTTATGTGCCCTTCAAAATCCAAAATAGCATATCATGTCTTGCAGTGACTGTAGATAGTCTATTTCAAATTACACTGACTGTCCTCTGTAATATGCTTTGAAACTGATTTTTCAGAAAGACTACAGCATGTTCTTATGTTCTTTACTAACAATAAGATATTTTTAACCATCCCGATGGTGTTTACATGCTCATCACAAGACACCTGGAAAATTTCCAGTCTCACCCTACCAGATAAGCTTTTCTTATCTGGTAGGGTGAGACTGGAAACTATGTCCCTTTGACTTCCATTCAAATAATACATGGTTTTTATTTTCTTACACGTTGCGGTTATATAGGAAGATATTATGATCATTCAAGAATTACACATCAGGTTTTTGATATAATTTTATTAAAAATGTAAAAACTGAGTAAATACTCAAGGACCACAGGTTGTAAATACCAAATGAAGTGTAAACGTTGTGTGAATGCCAACAACACACCACCCCACAGAAATGCATAGCGAAAAACAAACCAGTGCAGAACAAATGAGTACCGGATAGTGAACAAATGAGTACCGGATAGTGACAATGCCACCCTGGTAGTGCAGTGGTCTAAGCTATAGCCTCTGATCATTCGTCCGGAAGGGGTCTGGGTTTGAATCCCGGTGAGTCATGGATGTTGTGTCTGTCCTATGGCACTGGCTCTCTCCCTTCCTTGGAGCCAGTGACCCTAAATTAGGGACGGGCGACTGCTTATAGCCCATTGAGTTGCTCATGGTGGTCGTTTAAACCTTCAATCTAAAAAAAAAAAAGAAGAACGTAACAATAGGAAAAAGCTTTAGGCGTAGGGCTTGGGGAAAATTCTGTTAAAGGTTAAACACTGGGATAGACTTCTTGCAACAGAGCACAAATTATAAATTAGGTCTTCATCCCAACTACATGTTTGAAAAGGTCATGGGGGTCAGGCATATCAGCATTTGATTTATGGGCTTCCACTGTTTTAGAAAATTCCTTTCCTGCATATATGAGGTATTCACACCTCATAGTGTATGTTACTCTTTACTGCATGGAATGCTGTATGAGACTAAGTCAAGTCTTTAAAAAGAAAATTCTGAAGGGTATACCTATCTTTTTTAGTTAGAATGTATATTTTTTACATTTCCCAGAGCATGAATTTATGCCCCTGGAATGACCATTCTCCTTGCCCTTCCTGTAGCTATGGCTCTGCAAGTTGGTGGAGAAGGTATTCTTAATAAATACCATAGGCACAATACACCACAGAAGCAGAATATAGAAGCAAAATTTCTTTAAGCAGTGTATGAAGAACTTCCACACAAAAGATTGCTTTTGAATTTCAAACACTATGATAAATATTTAAACTTATGCAAATTTATTAAAAGCAACAGTGCTTTTAATAAATTAAAAGCAATAATAATGGACTATCTAGTTACATATCTTCCAGCTGGAAATTTTATTTTTGTCTTATAAAAACATGTTTTTAAGAAGAAAAAGAAAAGCTTCCTTTCTACCATTTTGTTCCTACTGCAGTCAAGTCAATTTGCTGACACCGCCTCGGTGGCGCAGTGGTCTAAGCGATGGCCTCTGATCATTCGTCCGGCCGCCCCGGTGGCGCAGTGGTCTAAGGCGGTGCCTCTGATCATTCGTCCGTAAGGGGTACGGGTTCGAATCCCGGTCAGGCATGGGTGTTGTGTTTGTCTTACAGCACTGGCTCTCTCCCTTCCCTGGAACCAGTGACCCTAAATTAGGGATGGGCGACTGCTTATAGCCCATTGAGTTGCTCACGGTAGTCGTTAAACCTCCAATCAAAAAAAAAAAAAAAATCATTCGTCCGAAAGGGGTCCGGGTTCGAAACCCAGTAAGGCATGGATGTTGTGTTTGTCTTACGGCACTGGTTCTCCCTTCCCTGAAAACAGTGACCCTAAATTAGGGAAGGGCGACTGCTTATAGCCCATTGAGTTGCTCACGGTGGTCGTTAAACTTCCAATGAAAAAAATACAATTTGGTGACTTTTAGTTCATGTAAAAGATCGAATCATTGCAAGAAGAAAAACAACTTATTCATCACCATTTCAATCTTTCAGTGTCTATCCTATGCCATTTTCATCTTTTTGATGTTTTTCAAGAGAACAAAAAAAAAAAAAATAGTGTTATAACTTGTTCCTCAGCAAAAAAAAAAAAACCAAAAAAAAAACCACAAGTTTAGTCAAAGAAAAAATTAAATTTAAGAAAGGCATTACTACTTACATGTATCAGTTAGAGGGAGTGATATATTAATTGTTCACTTGTCTATTTACTTCATATGAACATGTTTATGGATGATCAAAATCAAAAGTGCTCGGTTATAAAATTAGATGACATTGAGTGCTGTTTTGGTCATTCAAGTCATACTGTACGTAGAGATAGCTGTTAAAATTATAATTCATTGAGTATGAAAGTAGCACTGCAATTTGGATGTCTAAGGAAAAGCAGCGATGGTCTTGTAAACTTAAAACATTTATACCCCCTTTATTTCTTATACTATATGTAATATTTACTTTGCATCAGCTCATGGGGTAAAAATATTTTTCAATAACAGTTTTAGGAAGTTAAGAAAAATATGAGGGAAAGATAATGCAGTATACTTAAATTTGTATTTCTGCAACTTCATGTATTAATGTTCATGCTTGGTGAGCTTATATACAGGGTGTCCGAGAATTATTGGACACATTACAAAATTATATAAAACAAAACATTAAACAGATACAAAGAAACTGACTGTACTAACTTATGTACAGTGTAACCACACAAGTTAATAAATTTCAATGTGAGATCCCTTGGTTGCTCGTAGTACGTCCAAGCGATACTCAATTTCATGCCATGTATTGGCAAGCATCTGAGGAATTATGGAATTAATAGCAGCTGTGATAGGCTGCTTCAGTTCCTGCAAATCAGTACAAGGCGTTTGATAGACGCGGTCCTTCGCATAACCCCACATGAAATAATCCAATGGAGTTAGATCTGGAGAGGCCACGGAATTGGACCACCATACCCAATCCATCCGTTGGGGAAATGCTTATTTAGGCACTTACGTACAAACATTGACCAATGCGGTGGCACGCCGTCTTGTTGGAAAACAACGTCATATATTTTGATCTGGGATATAGCAAAATTTTCTAGCATATCCAGGTAAATGTCACTATTTATGGTTTTTTGCCGAAGAAGAAAGGGCCAATCACTTTTCTTTTTGATAGGGCGCACCACACATTAACTTTTGGAGAATCACGTTCCAGTTCAATAGCAGCATGAGGCAGTTCACTGCCCCATATCCTACAGTTGTGACGATTCATAATATCTGATACATGAAATGTGAATTCATCACTAAAAATTACAGTACTGAGAAAGTTTTCTTCGTTTTCCACTCGATGCAGCATATCCACAGTGAAAACGTATCGCAGAGTGTGATCATTTACATGCATCTTTTGCACTATTTGAATTTTATAATCATGAAACTTTAATTTCTTGTGCAAGATATCGTGAACTGTCAATTTCGGAATGCACAGTTCTCTGCTTGCTTTATTAACGGATTTCCTGGGGCTTCGTCGGAAACTTTCATTAACTTGGTCAACCGCCTCACCGCTGACGCTAGGCCTGCCGGCTCCTCCACGATGTTCCACATTGCCAGTTTCTTTAAACTGTTTCATCCACTGCTTAATTGAATTCATTGGTGGAGGATTACAACCATACTCTAAACGGTACCGTCTTTTAACTTTAACGACAGACTTTAATTCCGCAAGCCATAACATACACATCGCCTTCTGCTGTACGGATGACATAACTACTGATTGCGCACTTCTCACAGATTCCTCATTAGGCCCCACCTAGCGCCATCTATCGGATTCTGGGAATAACAATTCTGCAAAACAAAAATATAGAAACTGTGTTAGTAATACGTGACATAGAAAAACAGACAGCACTCATAGGTTGTTTTTTTTTTTTTTTTTTGTACATAATTTTGTAATGTGTCCAATAATTCTCGGACACCCTGTATAACACCGTATTTTCTGTTTACGATAATAGCTGATTTTTGTCGAAATTGAGAACTTGTTAATTGCAATTTGATTTTGAAATGTGTTCATTCATGAATATTCTTTCTGCATTATTTATGCAATACTTTATGAGTTGAATCAAATGCCGTACCTTTCCAATAGCCATGTATTTTCCACCAACTTCCACAATTGCAGAGGGCATTGCTAGCTCAATTGATTTCCTTCATTTTTTTTTAGAAGTGACAGCATTACATTTGCCCATCTACCTCTCTCCAATGCATTTGGTTTCATCCCATGGTTATTTTTTTGTTATGTTCAGGAAGTAAACATCTGTACCTGTGCATGAGACAACTGTCTGACATGAGACGATTCTGAATGTGTTTCAGCATTTCGTTTTGGTTACTTCGACAGTATCCAAAATTTAAATCAGGGTAAGTTTGTCAGTAATAATTTTGCAAGATTACTTTATTTGCTTTGGCTTTTTAGTTTTTTTTTTTTCATTTGTGTGTCAGAAAACATAAAACAAGTTGCATGCTTCTCTTTCCCATCTGCTGTTTGATACACTATATGTGTAATGATGGCAGCAAGTTGCTTGTGCTGTCTGCAAACATTTTACTGTTCTCAATTCTTGATATTTTGGCATACTGTTGTCTTGCATCAAAAGACTGGCTGTAGGGGTTTAGTTTTCTTTGGGGAGAGTTATTTAAGGCTAAATTTTTTTGTCTTGAGTCTAAAATATAATTTTGAAGAAACTTATAAATAATTCATCTGACAATTTTAGGATGGTAATTAGTAAATAAAAAGACACATTAAGGATTTATATCTTTAGGTATGTTTTGCACTGTTCATTCTTTCAAAAGGCATGAATCCTTAATATTGCTTGTTTTAACGTATAATTGGAAGAGAAACAACTATATGCATCAAACTATTTAGCAGTGGCTACTATGCATTTATGATGTAAAACACTGTAGGGCTATTTTATCCATTAATAAGTGACAAGAAACAGTATGCTGAAACAACTAGCCAAATACAGATGGCAAATTAACTTGATTATCCACTTATATATATTTTTTATTTGTTGAACGCAACTGATCAGATCAACTTAGAGCTGGATTCAAAATGTAGTTTTCAACACCTGTTCAGTTAATATCATCAGTTGCAATGCAATTTGTATTGAAAACAGAATCAAAACCCCTTTTCATGCATATTTCTTTACTTTCAGTGTGACTAGTTTAACCAATATACACACTTGAGTTCATGCAGAAAAAGTGAAAATTCACATAATTCGAAAATTTTATATTCTTAGATTTCAATTCCTTAAAAAAATTGTGTGTGCTCAGTAAAAAAAGCAAACATAAAATTAATTTCAGTAAATTTTAGGTTATGGTGTGAACGGACTTCAATGATGCTGCATGCTTTGGAAAGGCCTCCTGTTTTAATATTACCTCGGTGAGAGAGATTTTTGCAAATTTAATGGTAATACATCTTTTGGACACAAAACATACAACTAAAAATATTTTCTGTGGTCAATGAAATTGCATTACTTTCATGCAGTCAATGATAGGAAATGTGAATATTTTTCTGTGCTGTTTTTAGCACAAAAGTGTACAGTATGCAAAATTTTTGAATGAAAACAGGTTTTCTGTGGTATTTTATGATATTAACACTGATTTTTGCTGACACAATTTATTTGAAGTATCTGCAAAATCAGCCAATAATTTAGAACGTATCTGCAAAATCTGCTAGTAATTTGAAAACTATCTGCGTACGTCTACATTCTGCTACTCTAACCATAACACACAGCTTTGTTAAGTACAGTGTATTAACAGATAGTGTAACTTTTAGATCATCCTGCACAGACACACACATACACACTTTTGCAAGTGGATGTGGTCAGAATATTTTGATATGTGAAATATAAATAGAATGAAAATACCAACATTTACCACAATAAAAGGTTTATTATGCATTGACTATAGTTTCGCAGAGCGTTTGGCTCGACATCATCAGGATGAATGGAGCATAAACATTCAAATCATTGTGGAAGATTTTTCCAACAGACGGAAGGCCTTGCAATGGGCAGACCACTGTCGCCTATTTCATGCAAAGTCTATATGTGTCACTTTGAGGACAAACTCTTTCAGCTTGTCACATTTGATCTGTAGATTCGATATGTAGATTATACTTTTATTCTCTGGAATAGCATGAACTCGGAAATACCTAAATTAGTTGAACTTATCAATTAAATTGATCCTCATACAGTACATATGTGAGACTGAAAATAATGGCTGCTAACCATTCTTTGACATCCTTGTGCCATGCTCTGAAGGATACTTTAGTACAACAGCTTATCGAAAACCATTTGCTGTTTCCTTACTCCCACATGCAAAACCAAATCACCTATGGAAACAAAAAAATCTCCGCCTTCTACAAATACGTATATCGGGCAATACACATATGCCCCACTTGCTCACGGTAGTCGTTAAACCTCCAATAAAAAAAAATAAAAAAATAAATAAAAAAACAACAACATATGCTCCACTGAGGATTCCTTGCAGAAAGAGCTTGATTTTCTTACAAATTGCAGTACACAGAGGATATAGCCTTTCCGTTATAGATAAAGCTGTCCAAAAATTTAGGAAACTGAAACCAGTCTGCTCGCTCATGCCAATAGACCTCGCAATACGAGAGAATTCGGTGGTTATCCCTTTTGCTCCTCAGATTTGCTTTGGAATTTCAAAAATTCTCAAAAGTTTAAATTTCAAAGTGGTTTTTAAACCCATAAACAAGATAAATTTTTACAGATCAAAAGACTACGTCGAAGACATAAATTCCTGGGGAATTTATCAGATACCTTGTGAATGTGGACTTTCATGTATAGGACAGACCCGCAGGGCTTAAGTTTCTGTGTGACGGAACACAAGGCTTGCTTACAGAACTGTGAACTGAAGAAGTCATCTGTAGCCCAACATTGTCACAAAAATAACCATAAATTTTTGTTTGGAAACGCTACGCTCATTGATAAATCTGATTCGACTGTCAAGCTTAATGTATTGGAAGCTTTCCACATATACCGGAACTCTTCACGGCTTGTCACCAACATGACATCAACTCCATTTGTTTCAAGCGAGTGGAATCAACACACGAAAAACCGTGACTGACCAGAACTTTGATAATGTCACAATGATTTGAATGTTATGCTCCATTCGTCCTGATGATGCCGAGCCTAACGCTCTGCGAAACTATAGTCAATGCATAATAACCCTTTGATTGTGGAAAACATTGGTATTTTCATTCTATCTCACCACCACAAGTTCTGTAGTCACAAATTATATATATGTGAAATATAAATCTCTTCTGTTAAAAATGTTCATACCAAATTGTGATCTTAGTTTTTCATAATGAAAATGAAAAGCCTAATGCAGAGTATATTAATGTAAATAAATTCTATAACAAATTGAAATAGATTTAAACTAATGAAAGCTTCAAGAAGAATGTGATGAAGTAAGTGAAACTTCATTCCATTTATACATTGTTGCTAATGTAAGAAGGTTCACAGCTACAGTATATTTTGGTAAAGTAAAAATAAACGATCTTTCTGTGAAAAGAAATTAGGTTTCTAGGTGAAAGTGTACTAATATAAATGGTTACTAGATGTGGATGTTTTTTGTGTTCATTTATTGTTTTTATGTACTTCATCATTCTAAAATTAGATTTTGAATAGATTCAATAAAACCACACACACATCCAGCATTTTTTCAGATTCTGAAATGTCTTGCATTTACTTTTTCTGTGGAAAGGGGTGTTCTGTCAGAACTAAATAACGATAAAAAAAAGTTGATAATCAGAAAAGTTTGTTAATGCCCTTTTTCTATTCTTTTCTGTCCAGCAGCCCAGATGAAAAGAAATATTTATCAATCAAAATATCAAACCCTTTGAGCTTTTACCCAGGAATTTTTCCTCAGCAAAGTTATCTAAAGTTAGATTCGTAATACTTTGAAAATTCTTTTTGCTGACTATCACAACAAACATTTTCTCTTCAGCTGTTTTTGTAGTAGTGTCTATACGAAAAATAATAATTGAGGTCTCAGAGATCCTAAACAAAAATATATTTAAATTGATTAACAGAACATGGCTTCAATTAATTACTTCACTGTGTGTACAAGGGAAGCTTTAATTCGTAACCATTTCTATGATATTTAACACCATGTGTGCATCAAATTGCAACAATCTCTGATGCCTGATTGCCTGTGAATACATAAGTCATTTCTTTGTATTGTACAAATGAAGGCATAAAATAGAATAGTGGTGAAATATTGTACATTAAGATTCTGTGAAAGCTTTTGGTAAACTTAGCCCCCAGAAAGAACATGTATGAAGTGCAAATATTATTTTTCTCCCTATACTTGTTAAACTGCAGGTTTAAAAGCATACCAGTTTGCTTCCATAATAGAAAGCTTGATTTGTATTGTTTATTTTTCATTAATGCCATTTAAAAAAAAGGCATCAGTGAAATTATTTCCTTCATAGAAAACATACACAGTTGTATCAGATTAATATGACCACCTACCTGATAATGGGAATAACCACCCTTGGCCTGGATGACAGCTCGGCGAGACGGAGTAGTATGGACAAAATGAGGCCCTGGAACATTGCCTGAGGCACACGGGCCCATCGGGACTGCAGCAGAGCACGAGGGTCCTGGAAATGGCATGGTTTGTGGGTCAGCACGTCAAACCTGTCAATCCAAATAGTTCCACAAGTGCTCTATGGGATTGAGGTCGGGCGATTTCACTGGCCAAGGGAGAACAGAGACACCACTGTCATGTTCCTGGAACCAGTCGTGCACCCCTTAGCGACATGACAGGGCACATTGTCCTGTTGGTAGACACCATCACCACCAGGGAAAACATCTAACATGAAGGGATGCATGTGGTCAGCAAGGATGGACAGGTAGCCATTGGTGTTCAGGGACCCATCCAGTAGTACCAGCGGTCCCAGGTCATACCAGGAAAATATATCCCAGACATGCAAACTGCCATTGCCAGCCTGTACTTGGCCAACAAGCGTGTCCGGGTGTTAGTTCTCATGTGTCCGATGTTCTATCGCCACTGCCCGTCACTTCTGTGGAGTAGAAACGTCGATTTATCTGAGAAGGCAACCTTTTCCCACTCGTCCAATGACAGTAATCCCATGTGAACTGCAGACCTTGTTGTCGATGGACCTAGGTTATCATGGGTGCCTTGACGGAGCGTTGACTCCAGAGACCCATGTGTGAGAGGATTGGCTGTACTGTTATTGGGGACACGTACCTGGGTGCCCCAGTGTGCATTTGCGTGGTCAATTGCTGCACTGGTGCGCATCAATTGCCCTTTACCAGTCAACGGAGGCGACGTTCTCCATAGGGGTCAATGGCTTTGGGCTCCACAGTTATGACGTTGGGAGATATTCGGTGTGCCAGCGATCCATCCTTAGTACACCCTTACTACAGCACCTTGCAAACAGCCCGCAAATTCTGCTGTTTCTGAGATGCTTTCACCTTTGGTGTGGTAGCCAATTATCATTCCCTTTGAACATCTGTCAAATCACTGCCTCTGTCCATTGTGTTTACTTAACACACTATGGCTCATCTGTCCTGACCGGCCGCTTATATCTCTATGTGGTCGTCCTTGTCACATGCACTCTGTGACACGCCTGGGTGGGTACACTGGTTTGTGATGAATTGTCCAAGCTGGGCCCAAGTTCAGCTCCTGGATACGGCACAGGTGATGTGTTTTACTATCTTACAGCATTGACTGTCTTTCCTAAAACCACTTACCAGTGGTCCTTAATTAAAGATGGAAAACTGTTTATAGCCCTCAGAGTTCCTTAAGTGGTCATTAAGAACCTTAAAACAAGCTCGGAACAAAAGTATAAATTTTTTTCTGGTGTATTGTATGTACAGCAGGGCCGTAGCTAGATCTCCACCAGGGAAGGCATTGGGATGGGATGGCCGTAGCTAGATCTCCACCGGATGATACATTGGGATGGGATGGGAAGGGGGGGGGAGGTCATTGTTCAAATGGCAAAGTACATTCATTCATGAATACAAATACAAGTTTTGCTATGTGTTTTTATTCCTTTTATGAATATTTCACGACCCAATGATTTCTCCAGCCGAAAAGTAGGGGGGGGGATTAGAATATGAAAAAGAGAAGAAGGATGAAGGAAACTTTGGAAGGGAAAAAATAAATTGCATTTTCAGAATTCGTTCAATGGTGGCTAAGTGTCAGGGTCATTATCACTGGAGGAAACATAACTTCCAATAGCATGAGAAAACGATTTTTAGTTTACTATTCTGGTTTTTTTTTTTTTCATGAATACATGCAATGGCATCAAGGAGTTGATGCCAAATTTTGGCCCTTTCTTCTCCATCATTAATCATGCATTCTCCTTTGCTGGTGCTCAGAGGTAACCTCTTCTTAACAGGATGAACAGTCAAACATCCCTACCCCTACTCAAAAAGCCGTAGATTCCTGCCGATAAACACTTCTCCCACACATGCATCGAAAAACTCGTACTGAAAAACAATCGACAGTAAGAAGTTAAAAGCTTTCTCTCTCTCGTACAAAAAAAACCTCTTTAGTACTGTTCTACATCACCTAGAAGAATGTTTAGCTAAAACATCCCCATGACAACACTTCTTTGTAGGAGTATGAAATTAACCAACTGGAACTTTTTTAACAGCAGTCTAACATATGTCATAGTCAACTACCTAATGATGATGAAATGTTTTATTCATATGGCGAACTGTGCTTTTGCCCTCCCCCTTTTTTACTTTCTTTTACATTTCATGTTTCTCAAATAATAATAATAACATTAATAATAATGCTCTAAACAATGTAGGCTAGACTAAAATCATGCTGTAAGAACATTACAAGTGTAGCTTTCGCCATCTTTACATGATATTTCAGAAATGATTAAAACATTTAAATTCTAAAATTTAATGATAGTTAAAATCACGAGTTCTTTCAAAACACTGCGTTTCACCATCAGGTAAAATGACATACAAGCACAACAGGGAACACTGTTTTATAGACATCAGCCATGGGGTTCAAGAAATGCATGCCCACAGCTACAATCAAAATCTAATCTCATTAATCGCAAGGCGTTTTGAAGGATCTGATGATTTTAACTATAATTAAATTTTGGAATTTAAATATTGTTTTAATCATTTCTGAAATATCGTGTAAAGACGGTTAAAGCTAAACTTTTAATAATACTTTTTCTGACCCTTAGCAGCAGCAAGTTTGGTGCCCATATGGCAGAGAATCATTGGCACAGCTGTTCCTACAGATTCATTTCCAGAAGGAATTTTTTTCAGTTATCCATTGTTCATGGTGTATCAGTGCAATTTTGCTTTTTTTAAATTACATGAATATACAAAGCAAAATATTTGTGCTTATAATGAAATGCAAAAGGAATTTCCATAAACCACTGAAAATAAAATTGCAGATAATTAACGATAGCATCAACTTTCCAGGGGAACTTTGCTTGCCTTGTGGGAGAGGGGGCTGAGCTTCCTCTGGCTCCCTGCTAGCTATAGCCCTGATGTACAGTCAACTCAAATCTTTTTTATATTTACTGTTGATACTATATACTTAACGTAAAATTTATTTAAATGAAATTACTCTTTTCAGATACTATAACTATTGTTTATAGCCCTATGAGTTGCTTGTGGTGGCTAAAACCACCACAAAAGAGGAAGGTTTGATTTGACAGCTGTTACATTCTAAATTAACTGGTCATAGTCCAAATACCTAGAAAGATATTAATTGATGGTGCAAAACTAGTTTGTCTGCTAGTGGTAAAGGAAGCATATTTCCAATAAATATTGCAATGAAAAGAAATAAGAGAGTTGGGATTAATCTGATTTTCAATTTTTTTTTTATTGGTGCTGTTTGTTTTGTGCCCCTCCAATCTGAATACCTTTGGATGAATGACAGGGAAAAGGTGATGTGGAATAATTGCATGCCGACGTTTTTGTACTGGTCATGTTGGGTTTTAAAATACTGTGCCATTCATTTTTAAAGCTTGTATAGATATTGGCTGGTTAAAAAATACCTCTCAAATATTTTTTGCAAATTATTTAAGACACTTTTTTCTGTGCAAGAAATGGGTTATTTATGTTAGAATAATTCTTGATGTTCACATATCACGCATAAGTTATGTAAAAATTACAAGTGGTGGGACCTTTCGGTAGTAACTTCTACCTTCATCAGCCATGGAATGAAACATGTGGTATAAGCATTAGTTGTTGCCAGATTTCAAAATAGCCTTACAAATGATAAGTATGTTAAAAGGTGCATCTGTATTGCAGGTGTTAGGAGTACAGAAGATTTCAATGCTTTTGCGGTACCAGAGGGCTTTTCGATTGCTGAACGGAGCGATACATTTAACATTTTGCCAATCGGGAATCGCGAACGTATCGCTGATAGTTAAAATTGAAAGGGCGGGGGGTAGAAGGGTTGCTTTTCTTAGCATCAGCGATATGTTTCACCAATCACAGGTTGATGCTTTGTTAAGTAAGCTATCAATATAGTGGGTAACACCTGTGGAAGTGTTGACAGGGATAGAGTAGATACCTTGTAACTCTAGGGTTTATTGGGATCTCTGTCATTAAGGATAAGGTTAAGAAGATGTAGAGGTGGTTTAACAGCAATCCTGTAGCCAAAAGATTTGAAATCAGAGCAAACTTTGTGAGTGAAGGCCAGGCTAAAGGGCAAAGTGCCAACAAACTGAGTGGTGGAAAGTTCAGGCAGTAAAGTAGTAGATCTATTCTGTGATTCAAATTTTTAATTAGCCTATGTGCTAAGAGAGGTGGAAAGCCATGTAATTTGCCAATGTTGATGATCTGATATTTGTTTTGAAGAGCTGAAGGGCTGTTACAAATAAGGTTAGCTCTGTGGATGTATGCCTTTAATACAGTCAATTTGTATTTTGCAAAGGTGCAGGAATGGTAAGAGATGATATTATGGGTGGCAGAAGGTTTCCTGTAAACAGAGGGACCAAGTGAGAAGTCTGGGTTGATGTTAACATCCAGAAAACTAATGTCGATCTGTTCTTGATACGAGAATTTTATATGAAGGAATTTGGAAGTTATAGAGGATATAAGTTCAAACAGAGAGTGTTTCTGAAAATATTCTAATGTTTCATGTGTTACGTGTTTCACTGCCAATTATTCTCACTAGGGTTATTTATGTTAAACCAACAAAGCATTTTCAACTTGACTACCTTGGATTTTCATGAAACTTTGCAGTTTTGTTAGCAGAAACAAGGCGTGATTGTGTGTTAAGTTTTCAGCACCATAATTTTTTAATTAACAAACTGATGAAGTAAAAAAAAATTAAAAAATCTGCCAAATTCTTACATTGGAGAAATATAAATCAAGTTAACTTTACCGCAGAGTAAGAAAATTGGTCTCTCTTAAGTGCCTTTTTTCAGGCTTCAAAATGATACTTTAGTGCACAATTTTTTTATTTTAAATTCAGTGTCATGCAATATTAAATGTGATGAGTATCTCAAAAACTGGAATTTTGATTTTTTTTATTTGTGTAAATACCCTAGAATGATAATTTGCCATAAACTGTGAGTTAGCTACTGAAAATATTACAATTTATAGGGAATCAAAAAATTACATGATGGGGTCAACATGTGACAAATATGTTTAGGAGAAAACTAGGTAATCTTAGGGAAAATGTAAAATCTGCTCAGTCAGTATCATGAAAGGAATATTTTAGCAGTTTCATTTGAAATCACAGTATGCATTGTAAAGTGTTGATTGTTAACATAATAAAGGCTTGAAACTTTGCACTGATCAGTGAATAATTTAAATCATGTTAAAAGCATTTAATTCCTAGAACCATGGTAATATTACAATGTAACTAAAGAACAATATTTGTATTATAAGTAAAGCAGGGATTAGAGTTGTCCTGAAATTCTTGATTTTTCTTTTTCGTGCCCTGAAAAATCCTTAGATTTTACCATTTTGTTCTGAAATTTTGAAGATATAATAATTCACTCTTAAAATTTGACCTATCTTTTTTTTTTTTTGTAGGCAGCTACAAATAGCAATAGTGAAAAAAAGAACTTGCCCTAGATTAGAATGTTATAACTACCACTTGCAACACTTCCTCTCCTCCACAAGCAATAACAAGGAACAATAGTTCCTGCCAATAAAAGTGTCAACATTTCTAATAATGGGCCAAAGTCTAGATATTAGTTTCCTCAAAACATGATGCTCCAAGCTATAATGGCAGTGTTTCTCTAAATAGCAACCTAAAATTTGTTTATGTGTAATTCGATAAGTTTTCATTGGATTTGAGTAAAAATTGAAGGTTAGTTACAGAATCTATAAAACTCAGAAGATGCAAATATCTGTAAATATTGGTTCGAGATTCCAGATATTAAAGATTCAGCTGGTGGGTCCTTATTACATCATCATATACATATCACTAAGCTGTTCTCTGGGATTCAGAGGTTAGCTCCACAAAGAAAAAAACAGATAATTTTTAACTGATTGCTGTTGCTGTATCAAACTTCTCCAAGCAGGTCTAACACTATTGCCTGCTAGCATTAAGCTGGAAAGGAGCTTTTCATAAAACAATTGCATTGTTACAAAGGAAAGAATTTATTTTGGATTCATGTATTCACTCCGTATGTCTGTAATGATGCAATCTGACTGCATAAAAACTCCATTAATTCCATTCCAATTCCTAAACAGCTCTTGAATTATGTGAAGCAGTCCCATGCTATATATATATATGCTTCATACTTAGAACAGCTAAAGGATAAAGAAAAGTGAGAAAAAGAAATGGAAGGCAGATAAAATAGCTGATTTATGGAATGCAGAAAGGTTCTTAGTGATCTAGCAAAATGCGTATAACACGTTACCGGAATTGCCTTTTTTTACTGTGATTATAACTAAGAATATTTCTATAGATACTAGAGAAACAACCTGGCATACAGTACATTTTAACATAATGCTTTATATGATATCCGAATAAGTTACAAGTGCAAAGCCTGTTAGTGTATATCCATAAAAATCATTGTATACAATTGTGGCAATGGAAAAAGTGGTGAAATGTAATTACATTAGCACATACTACTTCTCAGTACCACCTCATACAATCTATAACTTTTGTGTTTGTAAAAAGAACACATATTTTAGGGGAGGAGAAATAACACAAATGAATAGCAGTGTTGGATTTCACATAAAATATGTGTTTCTGTAAATATACTTAAGAGGAAACCAGACTATGGGAGAAGATCAGTTCTCTATTAAACAAGTGATTTGCTCTTAAACCTGCAAATGCAAATTGTGATTTTTTTTTTCTAAGCATGTTTGTCCTAAATTTTATTTTTAAAAAATGTCAAATTTAATTTTGCTATCCATAATTTCAAATATCTTAAGTCATTGTTCAGAGTGGCATATACAGCTTATTTGTTTGTCTTTTTTAATTTCAGGATGCTGTGGAATTCATAGAAAAAGTGCAGAGTGTGGAAGAGTATGTTTTACCCTATGCGATAGTACAAATAGAGTGGAAACAAACAACAGATGCTGCTGTTCTGTTCCAGGGGAATTTTATCGCTATTGCCCAGACGCTGTTGCTGTTAACTGTGCTGCTAACATTTTACTACACATTTGAACTGAACTACCTCAAAAAAAAAAATATATATATATATAGGTCAAAAATCAAAAAGGCTATCAGCTCATTATCATAAAACTGACGGAACAAAAAGAAAACCCCATATGTTGTTTGGGAAACTAAATAAAGTCCTTATTAAAAATAAAAATATTGTCAATAAATTATTTTGCTGTATAGTGGACTGTTTGTGTTACATTTATATGAACATTTATTTTTCATTCCTATTAAAGCAATATGTTATTACTTTATGGTGAAAATTCCATTGGTAAACATAGTTCAAAATTTACCCACAAACATTAAAAACATATTTCATCACTCAGCACTATTAATTTCAAAAGAATAAATTTAGCTTGAGCAATTAACTGTCTTAGATGAACGTTACCCATCCTTAAGAGAAGTTTCAAAATTATCATCAGTTTCCAGAAGCAAATATCTGAAATAAATTTCTAATCCACAATACACACTTGGAATTCAGAGTTTGCTGACATGGTACACCTGTATTTCACAGCAATCCATTTTGTCAATGAGTTGCCCAGAATGTGTTCAAAATACGTTTTGAATGTCCCCAATATGTTGGTAATGGGCTCCTAACATATTTTGCATGTATTCCCATTCAATTATGAATGTGCTCCTGATATGTTCTCAATGTGTTCTAAAATTTACACCCGATGTGTTCTAAATTCGAACACATTAAGAACACATAAAATGTGTTCTTAATCTAGCACAGAACGTGTTCTGCATTTTGCTGCTATTGTGTTCTGATTGAAACACAATGGGAACACATTTCAGAAGGCATTTAAAAATGTGTTCTAATAGTAACACATTAGGAACGCATTTCATTAATGTGTTCTCAGCAAGAGCACATTGAGAACACATTAATGTGTTCCTAAACTGGAACAAAATGTGTTCTAAAACTTACTCCCAATGTGTTCTAAATAAGAACATATTGGGAACACATTAATGTGTTCTCAAAATATGTTCTTAAAATGTGTTCCAAATATGTTCTAAATAAGAACACATTAAAGTGTTCTTAATCTGGCACACATTGCGTTCTAAAATAGGGTCCTAATGTGTTCTTAATGTGTTCCAAGGATTTGCAGTGCATGCGACATCACACAGGTTCACTGCATTTCAGTGTCGCGGTTTCTCAGAAGCACACGCCAGATGTACGGCAATTCTATAGATGTCTTCTCGGAGATAAGTATTTCCATTCTTCTTCCTTTCTTTTTTGCTTCATAAAATTAAATTAACTAAATAAAAAAATTAAAGATAACTTTACTAGAAAATTACAGGAATATCTTTTTCGTTCATTAACTTTCACCCGTTGAACTTGGTGATTCCACAGATAGCAATATTTACCCAGGAAATATCACCATGCTAGTACAAATTACATTCACTTTTAATGTCACAAAACCTTAATTGCAAGATTTTAGGCCTAGCCTTTTTTTAGGAAATTTTAGTCCGACGTATTCATAAGGTTTCGATAACATGCCAAGGTTATGGTACTGCGTTTTTACACAGGCACAAAAATTAATAAACAGGCCTTAAGACTTTTTATCAGTTTTCAATCAACCCTGCTCATATGCATAAAATTTTCACAGAAAGTCAAGTTTATTGTGTTGCGCTTTTACAGTATTTGTCATTTTCTTGTAGGACTTCCGTCCACAGTGAGTAGAGTTTAGGTCTCAGCCACCAACAGCGAGATCGCCTTTTGGGCAGGACACAGAAACGGAAGGAATGAGAGCAAGTCTAGCGACTTTGACAGAAGTTTTTAGTGAGATTAGAGTACAGTAAATGGCGTCACCGTACAAGTACGATGTTGCACATAGAGGGGTGAGAGAATTTCAGGTGGGCATAGGAAAGGATACCCATTTAACCAGTGGGTCCAGCCTGGGGGCCGTCATTTCACGTGCTCATCCGATGCACGGCCGACATTCAGCGATTGTTAGTAAATCACACCATCTCTGAAAGATCGGCCCAGGTTCGGACCTGAGGACCTTGCATTGATAGTCTGACTCGCTAACCACTAATCCATCCGCTGCTCTGTTGCGCTTTTACTCGAGTACAAAACTTTAAACAGCCCCTACTAGGGGCGGATCACCGCACAGGCGCAGGAAGCGCACGCTTGGGGCCTCGAAATCACAGGGGCCTCAAAAAATCAAAAAGAAAACTTAAATTTTATGATTTTATTTCCGATGTTTTGTTAATTGGTAAAAATATAAAAAAATAATAACGCTAATGTAGGCACATTATCACGTGTTCTGTTAAGCTATTTTCATTGAGGAAACCAGTTTCATGCTACAAAAGGAACCGCGGTCAGCGTCTTATTATTCCTGGCCGTGGCTGTCGTTTCTAGTTCCCGTGTTAGTAGAATCTAAGAACATTCAAAACATCGGGGAGGCCAAAACTCGATTGTACGTTATTCCCAGGAGCAATGTTACAAGGTCACACAGGACGTTCCCTGTGTCTAAATAATTGCGTCCCCCGTTAGTTTTAGCTCTACGGAAAAGGAATGGGGCTGATCAACAACGAATCCTTGAACTGTTCCTGTCTGCTCTAATCAGTCCTACAGCAAAGCCCTAAATTTGATCCACAGTACACAGCAAAGCCGGCTGGATCATAAGGGCAACTTGAGCTTTCGCCGCGCGCCCCATGCCTTCAAGGGGCCCAGCAGTTTACGAAAAATATAATTTTTAGTAAAAATTTTAACAATTATTTTTTGTGTGTGTGTGTAAGTTTTGGGGAGCAAAGTTCTTAAAAAGTTCTTTTATAAAAGTTCTTTCTTTGTTTAAAATCCCTCGATTTTCGAATAGGTTATCGTCCTTCGCCGTACAAATACTGAAATTTGGTGATTTTAAGTGATTATTGAAACTACGTTTCTATTTTCCACCTTCACCAAATAGCAAATTTAATTTCCTCATTTTGTGGCCCTTACTTTTATGTATTTAACAATTTGCGTGCAAACCAGATACTTAAATTTAAAGAAATAAAAAGAACAATGTAAAAGTTGATTTCGGAACAGTGACTTTAAAAACATTGCTAGAAATTTAAAGAAATCATATATGAGCGCGTATAAAAGTTTAAAAAGTCGCTAATTTGTCACTTGCTCCACTTTTTATTAAAAATCAATCACTAAAACCTTGTATCAGGAGAAAAACAACTATTTGTACGAATTTATTTTAGAGGGATCCTTGTTTCCTACACTAAAATATTCGCAATTCAAAAACTTTCGCTATGTAGGTATTTTTTTTATCATTTTGAAAGGAAGTTTTTATAAGAGTCATAATACAATCGCAACCCCATCTCCCCGGAAAGAAAATCGTAGATTTCAGAGAGAGAGAAGAGGAGTGATAGAGAGAGAGAGAGAGAGAGAGTCGATTACTCTCTCTCTATCTCCCTCTTCTCACTTTCTCTATCTGTATCTCTCTCCCTCCCTCCCTCCCTCTCCTCCCTCCCTCTCCTCTCCTTCCCCTCCCTCCCTTTTCTCTCTCTTTCTCCTTCCCTCTTCTCTCTCTCTCTCTATCCTTCCCTTCCTCTTCTCTCTGAATTTTCAATCATATTATGGTCTTTTACTTAAGCTTAAAGCAAATATTTCTTTGACATAATCATTTCGTCTTTATGATAGTTATCTTTATGACATACTACAGAGGTGAAGCACATGTCAAGACGGAGAAGTTGCAACAATAAATTATTTCGGTGTAGCTTAATTGGTAAAGCATTCGGCTCTGAAGTAGAGGGATGAGGATTCGTTGTCCCCGTCAAAATTTGTGAATTTCACATCGTGTGTGTTCTTTGAGGACATTTTTCACGTAACGACTTTATTAAAATATGACATTTATTTCCTAGTGTCAGCAATAAATTTTTGGTCCGGGTCCCCGCAATTAAATTTCGCCCCGGGCACTGCGAAAGCTCCCGCCATCCGGCTCTAGTTCAGAGGGAAGAAGTCGTGTGTAGAATATTTTCTTTTAATATCGGATCAAATATTCGATGTATTGCAGCTAGAATCAAATATTGATTATACCTATTACCGGTAAAGTAAGTGTGTTATTCTTGAGTAGAATTTTATATGTTTTAACAAACTTGATATAAAATTTTCCTATCAATCGCAATCCCACAACATGAACGGAGAAGTGGACACCGGAGAACTGGCCACCGGAGAACTGGACACACGGAGAACTGGACACATTGCAATTTCAGTGTCATAAAATTGTTCTGCATAAACAAATTGGGTGTGGCTATATTCCCTACTACTTGAGCAATTATTGTTCATAATTGTTTTTTTTAATATTTCATTTTCAGTAAGAAATTTAGACATTTTCGTGTATTTCGGGCAAAAGACAAAGCGGAAAAGTGACCACCGGAGAAGTGGCCACACGAAGTACTGGCCACAAATATTTTACGGGGCCGTATAAAAATTGCGTTCTGGACTACTCCGTGGCTACGTCTCCCGAGATATCTGACAGCTGACACACATAAAATTCCCATAATTTCGTATTTTCTTATTTACAATACGCTATTTTTCAAGGTCTACAGACTACATGTGCAAACCCAGGAAACTCGTCGGAGAGGAGTGGGGTGCTTGAAACCTAAAATATGAAATATCAAGATTTCCGGTCGGATTGGCAGATTTTCAGCGTTTATTACAAGCTGCAACTCTTATCTGAGTGCATGTGCCTACCTGTCGGGGGGAGGGGGGTAATATAAAAAATGTAAAGTGTGAAATATAAAAAAATTATCGTCCGATCGGGAGATTTTCACCATTTAAAACCAGAAATACTTTATGCTTTATAGGTGATGCGTAACATCACAGCCTCTCCGTGACAAATGTCAACCCCGCCTTCTCGTGGTGCATCCTGTTCCCACTAAAGGGGCTCTGACGACCGCCAATGGCGGTATATATGCCAATAACTATACCATCGGGATTAGAGGAAATGCTATCCCACACTCACCAACTCGCTTGGCCAGCGTGGTGAGTTATGGCTAAACCCCTCCAAAATGATTCCACTACTTAAATCTTGGTCCTCAGCCTCCGGCAGCTGGAATGTACCTGGCCAAGGCAGCGGCCAGTGCGACATGAAGGCAGAGGGTGCTAAGAATCTCCGGAGGACCGGACTAAGGCTGCCATCTGATGCTGACCTTGGCTACGTATAATGGACGCTCCATATCTTCCGATTCAAGGCTTCTTGAATTGGAATAGGAACTACAAAGGATCAAGTGGGACATCGTCGGGCTAAGTGAGGTAAGGAGAAAAGAAGAAGATCTCATTGAACTGAAAAGTGGACATCTCTTCTACTATCGTGGGACAGATACTGGCAGAACTAGTGGTGTTGGATTTATAATAAACAAGAAACTGAAGGATAAAGTTGTAGAAGTTGAAAGTTCCTCTGACAGAGATTGACGACTCGTTATCCAACCCTCGATAAGATACCAGGCTCGGATTATTCAAACTTATGCACCACCACAAGTCAACCTGAAGAAGAAATTGAAGAATTTTATGAGGAAATTTGTCATCTAAATAATAAAGATAAGCAGCACTTGAAGACAATTATGGGAGATTTCAATGCAAAAATAGGGCAATGGCAACAGGATGAAACTTCAGTAAGTAATTTCTGTCACGGCAACAGAAACCAGCGTGGAAATGCTCTCGTTGAGTTTGCAGAGGCAGAAGGTTTTTTCATCTTGTACTCCTTTTTCCAGAAAAAGCCACACGGGAAATGGACATGGAGACATCCAAATGGGACGATAAGTGAAATTGATTTTATTATGTGTAACAAAAGATTCGTCATAGAAGACTGCAGTGTGCTAAACAAGTTCAACACAGGTAGTGACCATAGATTGGTGAGATGTAACCTCAACACTACACTCGAACGTGGCAAAAAAAGCTCATAAGACAAACAAAATGTATTGACATAACCAACCTTAAAAAACACCATAATACCTTCAAGTTGGAACTGAAGAACAGATTCTCTGCTTGAGAAAGCCTAACATCGGAAGAAGAGGATATTTCTGAAGTTAACAGAAAAGTAACCAAAGCTCTTATGGAAACAGCAACAAAATTAGCTGGGTCTAAGAACAAGTTGCATGTGAACAAACTATCAGGAAAAACCAAAATGTTGATGCAAAAAAGAAGAGAGATGAGGACAACTAAAAAAGATGCGACTTCCAAAGTGGAATATATAGAGCTATGCAAGACAGTACAAAAAAGTATCACTGAAGACGTAAGAAAATTCAACTGTGAACTAGTAAGGAAAGCAATTGAAAACAACCAAAGCCTAAAGATAGCAAAGGGACATATCAGTAAGGGAAGAAAACAGATTATGGCACTGAGAAAAGAAGATGGTTCTGTAACAAGAAATAGAGGCAAAATTTTGACAGGAGTGAAAGATTTCTACTCCAAGTTATATGAAAGGGATGATACATGTACTCCAGACATCATGAAAGGTACCAGAGTTCTTCCAGTCCTCCCATTAGAAGTTGCACATGCAATCAAGAACATGAAGCGGGGAAAAGCTCCAGGAGAAGATGGAATTACTGTAGACATCATACAAGAAGCAAGTGGAGAAATCGAAACAGTACTCGCCCAAATTTTCACTCGATGCCTTAATGAAGGGAAGATTCCTGAGGATTGGAACAATGCTACAATCATCCTGCTACATAAAAAAGGTGACATTGAGGATCTCAGGAACTACAGACCTATCAGCCTCCTATCAGTGGTTTATAAAATCTTCACTAAAGTTCTTTCACACCGCTTGAAAGTAACACTGGACATGGCTCAACCGAGAGAACAAGCTGGATTCAGGAGTGGCTACAGCACAATAGATCATATCCACGTACTGAGAGAACTAATTGAAAGAGCAAGGGAATATGAACTTCCATTATGCATGGCTTTTATCGATTATGAAAAGCCTTTGATTTGGTGAAACCATCAGCAGTTACAATGGCTCTGAAATCCTGCGGTATTGAAGATGCATACATTAATATTATTAATAACATCTATGAAAATGCAAGTGCAAAGATTCGGCTGTTTGGAAATACAACACACATAAAAATTGGAAAGGGAGTGAGATAAGGTGACACTATATCTTCCAAGCTCTTTGATGCCACATTGCAAAATGTCTTTCAATCACTGAACTGGGAAAACAAAGGGATAAAGATTAATGGAGATTATCTAACCCACCTTCGTTTTGCTGATGACGTAGTCATTTTTGCAACTACCCCATCAGAGCTGCAGAGTATGATCCAGGAACTTGCTGACAAGAGTAAAGAAGTGGGATTAAAAATGAACTTTAAGAAGACAAAAGTGATGTTCAATGCTTTTACAAGAAATGAAGATTTATCGATTGATGGAGAAAAGCTGGAGATAACAGACACGTACGTTTATCTTGAACAGCAGATATCAAGTGAGGGTCACATTGATGAAGAAATTAATCGGCGTACAAAACTTGCCTGGAGAGCTTTTGGAAGAAACAGCATAATTTTCAAGAGCAATATGCCATTATGTCTTAAAAGAAAAGTGTTTGATTAATGCATCCTTCCAGTGCTAACGTATGTAGCAGAGACGTGGACCTTAACTAAAAGAGACATACAAAGGTTGCAGACAACTCAAAGAAGCATGGAGCGAGCATGCTTGGTGTAACCAGGAGAGATAAGAAGAGGAACTCGTGGATCAGAAAAATGACACGAGTGGAAGACATCATGATCAGAGTTAAATCCCTGAAATGGCAATGGGCTGGACATACTGCCAGAAGGACAGATCATCGATGGACAGCTGAAATTTTAGATTGGATTCCAAGAGACAGAAAAGAACCCAGAAGAAGACCACGTGGGAGATGGGTCGATGAAATTTGAAAGTATGCAGGAGTGACATTGAGGAGACTGGCACAAGACAGACCGTTGTGGAGGAAACTTGGGGAGACCTTCGTCCAGCAGTGGATTGATAATGGTTGACAATGATGATGATTTTAGGAATAACCTCCCCCCCCCCCCCCCAACAGGTTTGCTGAGTCAGCACATGCCCTCAGAGAGTTTTTGAGATGTAGATTGTAAATGCTGAAAATCTCCTGACCGGACCAGAAGTTCTTTATATTTTATACTTTTGTTGTACGCCTGATTCCTATCATGGGAGTCTCATAAACCTTCTAACAGAATCTTTATATAAAAGAAAATAGGAAAACATGAGTGTTTCCGTAAGCAAATTGTTCGACCACTTCTAAATGACCTAGAGATCTGAAAATTAGTATGCTGATAGGTCTTACCGTCCGTATACCTAGAAAAGTCCAAATACCAAAAAAAAAAAAAAATCAAAATAATGGCTTTTGAACATTGTGCGCTTGAACTTTTCGCGAATTGTTCGACCACTTCTAAATGAACCAGAGTTCTGAAAACTGGCATGCTGAGAAGTCAAGGTCCTGATACCCAGGAAAGTCATGAAAAAGAAAATCAAAATTGCGGCTTTGGAATATTGTCTGCTTGAATTTTGCTCTCACTTCTACCACTACAAAACTCTGAAAACCAAAAATTTCAAAAGTGAGGCTTAGTTTTACTGTTCAAAATGCTGATAGGTTTAAAATACAATCATACCAGAAACTTTGAAATGCTGTTAAAATTCCATGAAATTGTGATTTCAAATTAAGGGCTGCCAAAACCTGCTCCGTTTTACGTCAAACCATATGCATTGACGTCACGAACCCTGTTCTTAATCGTGAAACAATAATGGATCTTAAATTACTTTTCTGTCCCTTAATTACTTTCCTCTTTCTCTAATTTTATGTTCAAAAATGATTTCATTAATTTACCGTCCGGAGAGCGGGTATAACTGCTAGTATGTCACGGTCATACAAAAGTTAAGAGACTGATTTTACGTGGTCCAGAAGTGTAATGCAATAAATTAACTTACAATTAAACACTTTCGAAGTGTTCTTCCTCTACCTGAATGCACTGGTCCCACCTTTTCATCCACTTCCGGTAGGTGTGTTCGGAGCCCTTCCTAGAAATGAAGTTAGGGATACCCATTGCAGCCTTGTTCAGCTCAGTATTTGATGCAAACCGATCCTCACGAAGTTGTTTCTTTACTTCAGGGAATAGATGGAAGTCGCATGGCGCCAAGTCTGGCGAATAAGGAGAGTGCTTTATCATTTCGATGCCAGATCTTGAATAACCTGCTAGATAAGCTAAGCATGATGTGCAGGAGCATTATCTTGATGCAAAATCTAACCAGTCGGTCCATATTCAGGTCGTTTTGGGGATTTTTTTTCGTCAGAGGACTTTAAAAAAAATTCCAGAACAACAGGCACCAATAACTGTTTTTCCTTGTGGATCAGCAGGGTCATACACAATTCCCTTTATGTCGAAGAGAATATATCTTCTCTGTACATGCATGCACCTTTGCTTTCTTAGATCGAAGACTTTGTGGGTGTTTCCATTGCGTACTCCGTTGTTTTGTTTCTGGATCGAAATGATGAAAAACGTTTTCACCACATGTGACAACTCGATCCAAATAGTGTGGCTCACGTCATACCTGACACTTCCATTGAGAAGTGATAACCAGATTTGCCTTGTGTTCATCCGTGAGCAAGTGGGAAAGCCACTTTGCATCGACTTTTCGGTACCCCAACCGGTTTTTCAGTGTCATCAACGGGCATTTGCATCGCTTAGTAGCCTTCTCAATGGTCATTCGGCGGTCTTCGCTCAAGAATATCTCGATGGTACTGATATTAACCACCGTAGTCGTTGTCGAAGGCCTACCGGAGCGTGGCGCATCTTCCGGACACTCTTTGGATCACCGCATTCACAAATTTCTTGGCCACTCAAAACCACATCTTCCTCACAGCCTGTTTTACTCATTTCGTGCTTTTCTGTGGCGGTTTTACTCAAATGCACGCAAAATTTTATAGCTGCTCTTTGCACCAATTTTAAATCCATACTAGGTTACAGAAACACGTGTGAACTCTACGCTGTCTACTACAGGGGCGTACTGCAGCTTCCAGTTATAGTTTTTTTTAAAACTTCGAACACGCACAAAGACAGACAAACAAACAAATAATTAACCAGAAGGTTCATATTTTCTTTTAACGTACATTTAGCTTTGCCTAAATAAATACAAAGTTTCCCTTTTAAAGCATTGGATGCCCTACAGATTGAAGCTATTCAGCCCTTTGGCTCCGGGTTGTCATACGATCGTTCTCCAATCGTCCTCTCTCTGCGCTGCTGAGGAAAAGCGCGAGGCCACATGGGAATTCCTCCTGTAGGATGTGGGGAAACAGTCAATCAGTCACCTAGGATTACGTGCACGACAGGCGCGAACGTTTATTCACAGCATTCGCGGATCTGCAATGTACAGAGGGTGATTTCTCCAAGTGACTTATTTTAGTTTTGTACAAAACAATTACAGTATTGTTAAATCTATTGCTTAAAAAGTTAAAACTACAGAGCTCTAGGTACCAGCATTGCATTTCCAGACACTCTCCCAGCCCCCAGCCCCCCACTAAACGCATCCTCCCTCGTGCTTGAAATCCTGGGAAAATTACTACGCTTAGGGGCGCTGAAGTAAATCTTGCGGGGGAGGGGGCGCAAGTTGTGCTAGTTACGGCACTGAAGTAGGGTGCACCACGATTCAAAATTTCGGGGGCCCGGTCAACGAACTTTACTTTCCGCCACCCCAGTAGCTATAAGAAAACACCATATTCCAAATAATTGTAATGATACACAAAACGAAGACTAACAATTAAAAATACGAATGAGCACTTAGCGGTATAGTTGCACTGGCTAGTAAACATCTTCAATTTGTAGACCGGCCAAATTAAAGTTACCTTGAACGAACCGGTTTCATCAATGGCAATGTGACACACCTGTACTTATACTGATTTTCATGAGACACTTGACTGGCTCTCTGGGAGGAACAATTTTACGACTATGATAAAACTGACTATTTTCCGGACCCCCCTTCCCACCGAGGGGAGATTTAGTATGAATTTAAAGCGATATTGTATGTATATATGGGGGCTTTCACCAATGAACCAAATCCATGGACCACACCTCTAAGAGATTTCTGGCTACGCCACTGTCTTATGATAAATCTGACCATGGTAAAATATCACACGATTGATTATTCTAAAGTTGGTGAGACATATGACCCTCTCCCCAAGACTCCGTCTTCACACAGCGATTTTTTATAATTACTTTAGACACGTTGTATTTAGATCCTAGAATTCAGTTCAGAACAGCAGAAATAGAAATAAAGCAGCAATAAAAATGCAACATCTATGAAAAAATATGTCTGCACAGTTTTTCTAGAGCTATTTTAAAATTATTTTATGTATGATAAAAACATGAAGAAAATCTGCGATAAGATGTATTGTACTTACCTCGAAGTTTCTGTAAACATATCCGGCACGTGTTCTATGAACAACAGTTGAAAAACAGCTGCACCCATTTTAGCTGATATCTTACTGCGTCCCTGGGATTGGAGCTTCGCCGGGGGCATTTTTCGGTTGGAAGTTAGGAAATCGTAGATTTACATCAACATTCAACGTTTATAGGCTACCAACCAGTTTGGGAATAGAAGACGTAGTGACAGCGTTGCACCAACGTTTAAATTTCTCTGAGGAAGTTAATTCCTATGACGTTGACTGATCACGAATATTTTATTCCAGGTGTAGATTAAAATGCCGATCGATATAGTGAATATTCACCGATATATAACGCTTTTGTCAGTTCCATCCAAAGGAACATACATTTTGAGTATGGTCCGAATGTGCAATGCAGTTTTTCCTTCAAATATTATTATATTAAGTTTTCCATAGCGTTCTTTGTTATATATATTCCGTTGTTTTAAACAGAACAAAAATTTCTGATATGGGAACGTCCAAGAGAAAATAATTTCTTCAAACGAGAGCAAATGAGACAACATTTCGGAACACATTTAGAACACATTCCTATTGTGTTCTCAATGTGTTCCAAATGCATTCTGAATGTGTTCCATGCTCAAGTGCAAAGTGTTCTGAATGTGTTCTGGAAAATAATGTGTTCTAAAAATTAACCCTAGAACACAATTTACGGGAGAGAAACACATTTGGAACGCTTGCGGAACATATTTGTGGTCAGCGGAATGGAATAAAACACATTTGGAACACATTAGGAACAAATTTTTGAAAAAAAGTACCTAATGTGTTCCGAATGTGTGCCGAGCATTTGCAGTGTAGCGGAGCGATGTGACTACATGTTGTTACGTGCCTGGTCTTGCAGATGTTCCGACACAGGCAGCTGCATTTTTCTGCGTGGGTTTGTTTTGGCGCTATTTTTAACAATAGATATTTCTTCGAGCAAGCCTAAGGAATTTATTCTATGGACTAACAATAGAAAAAACGAACCTTGATAGCTAAAACCTCCACTTTTTGAATATAAAGATTAATGGAATAGTTGGTGAACGGTTTGTGGCGGAGATCTACGGCAAAAGGAGAGACTTCGGGTTTAACATCGTTTGTTATACTCGCTAGAACTCAAACATCTCAAATAATGCACATAGCAATATCATAATTTCAGTTTTGGGGTATCGGTAGAATCTGCAGAGATTTACCTTCTATTAATAGGAACCTCGGGTGGTTATTTAAACAACTGTTGGCAAATTGCTTTTCTTTATATTTCGTATACAAATACTTCAAAAAGCTGATCTTCAAATTTAGTTCCACCAAGACTTACGATTTACTAAGTGCTGTTTGATGGGTCACTGAAGTATTTGACCCAGCATAGTTTGCAAGTAGCAATCCCATGACATTCCTTCAAGGAAAATTCACAGTCTTGCTCTCTATAGTTTGCTTCACCTTTCGAGCACAGGTATGTGTATCTTGGGTTTATTCACCAAGTCGTCTCTGGTATGTCGTTTTAGCATTTCCTATGGTCTCGTGGCTTCGAGAACGCATTCAGCGAGGTTTTTGGCTCTGGCCAGCTTATTTTGCCAACACAGAAATGCCACTTCGCTCAACCATCGTTCTCCTAAAGGTAATGAATGGTTGGAATTTATTTCATATTATTCAGGCCTCGTGTCGACTACTTTCAAAGGTTTAGATACATTTGTTTATGAAAAGTTATGGCATGTTGATGCATTTTCCTGGGTTATTTTACTGCTTGTGTAGTACGAGTTTGGAGCTTGATGGTACATTACTTATGCGGATTTCAGGGTTGTTTAGGCCATTTTCTGGTATGATAATTAACACAGCAATCGGACATCGCCGAATTGACTGTAATTACTGTTTCGCATGTGAATTAAATCACATCAGAAAACTTGAAAATTTCGCTGCCGTGGAGCGGGAATCGAATCCGCATCCCGATTTACGTTCGAGCGCGCTATCCGTTGCACCACCCACGACGGCGAATTCACAAGTTTCTGTGTGTTAAGAGCATCGGAAGATTCTCCGACCACGTTCAGATTCATGCAGATTCTGGCCAGCTAGCGTTGTTAAGAAAATCTCCTACCATTTCTGGTTCACTTTTTTTATTTGAAGGTTTAACGACTACCGCGAGAACCTCAATGAGCTATAAATAGTCGCCCGTCCCTAATTTAGGGTCACTGGTTCCAGGGAAGAGAGAGAGAGCCAGTGCCGTTAGACAAACACAACATCCATGCCTCACCGAGATACGAATCCGGACCCCTTTCGGACGAATGATCAGAGGCCATCGCTGAGATCACTGCGCCACCGGGGCGGCATTTTTTGGAATACAACTCATATGGGTTATATATGTGTATATGCACACACATCGAGTGAAAACTGAATTACGACCTCCCCTATCAAAAGTGGATGCGGCCTGTTGACCACGTGATTTCCGAGAGGGCGTGATTAGTATACCGACGTAGCATTTATAAGGTGTAAGTAATAAGTAGGAAAATAAAGAGGAGTGTGATGGGTAAACGCAAGGATTTCTCGGTCTTTGAGAAAGGACAGATTGGGGGAGCTGGAAAAGAGGACATCCAGATTCTCCAAACGGCTGAATTGGTGGGTTGTTCGTGATCCGCCGTAGTTAAAGGCATCAGGACTGGGGTGAGATTGGTCAAACAACGACTAAAAGGCAAGATTTCTCAGGACAGCGAAAGGTTGATGTGAGAGCATGGCTGGCCATGATGCGTGGGCAAGGTGAAGGTCTGGCAGCCTTTAGATGAAATTAAGGTATTTTGTTACACACATAGTGCCCCCCCCCCCGCACACACTTTTCTTGAAGCACGCAGTCCGCATAGTGATAGCATTATTAATGGAATTATCTTCCAAAAATCAAAAATTCAATGAAAACCTGCACAAATTGCCAATATGTATTTCGAGGGAGAATCCTATAAGAATACACATCAGGAAAAAATACTTCCAGAACAGGCAATAGAAAAATGAAATATTGAAAACCGACTGTGGAATGTATATATCAGAAATGACGACTGGGTATGTATCCTTCATACAGCCGGGGGGGGGGGTGGTCAAACTAACTTACATGGGAAATTCCCAAATATTGATTTTACACTTTAGAGATCTCAGGAAATTTCCTTTTCCTTTTCGACTAAAACATTAAGTTGGAGTCCCTTGATCAATGCGAGGCTCGTGACCAACCCATTAAGATAGCACTGTATGTACGAAGGTATCTAAAGAAAACCAGGGATTGAGGAGTTACCTGAATTTTATAGTGTACGCATTTTTATTTAGTTTCTCTTTTTATTATATTAGCAATCTTCAATGCATATATTAATTCTATAAGGTTTTTTTTATTATGAGTCCTATTTTGGGAGAACGGCTGAACGTAAAGATATGGTTGAGGTATCAAAATAAAGGTCCTACCATGTAGATGCGCCAGACGAAAAGAAAATGAGATTGGGGCAACGGTTCGGTCGTTATGAGCGGCAAAGTTCCCATGCAAAGTCTATGGGAGAAGCGTGCGGTGGACAGTCGATCGCCCGCGGTTGACTCACGCACTGTTGAAGGCGGAGGCATGGAGGGACTGAGATAGTCCGATGTCTCTTTTCTGATCGAACCGTTGCGCAAAGAAACGCTAGCAGGATTCGCATCAAAGTTCTCATCGGAATGGCGAACACTCTCGAAGACCTGATTGCGTTATGCCGTTGGACTGTGTGATGTATATATACAATTTATTAATTCGATCCAGTTTATTTACGCAGGTAAGACGTTTCCCATTATGTAAAGATTTAAATAAACATTCCGTTGACCACTGTTAGTGAAAATATTTAGAATGTACATATTAAATTGCACCATCTACATCTTCATTCTATAAGGTTTTTTACTGTGATACCTATTTTGAGAGAACGTTTGAACGTAAAAATATGTTTCATGCATGTATCAAAATAAAGGTATTACCATGTAGATGTGCCAATCGAAGAGAAAACTGAGATTGGGGCAACGGTTCAGGCGTGGCGGGGCGGCAAACTTCCCATGTAAAGTCTATGGGAGAAGCGTGCGGCCCTTATCTACATCAGGCGCTCAGTTCAGTGTCAGACTTGGTGTGTGCATGGTGTTCTATGATCAGTTCTAAAGTAAGTAAACACTTTATTGCACACTTACCTTTAACAGAATGTCTCTCCCTCAGAAACAAAAAAACAAAAACAAAAAAAAAACGTAAGAGCCTTACTGGAAGGAGTGAGCGATCAATGGGTCGCAACTACAGTCAAACCTCGATATGTCGAACTTGAAGGGAGTACAGAAAAGATTCGAGATATCGAAAAATTTTAAAATTTCATAAAATAATATGTACTGTATTTTTACAATTTTTTAAAAATATACTTACCTTATCTTGCAGATAGATAATTGGGTATGTACAGTATTATCCACGAAAATGCTGATAACCAATAAAGCGAAGCTTGAAATGACTGGATACGCATTTTATTATACAGTAGTATGTACTGTAGTACATTACTACGTTGGTTTGTTGGTTGGTTTTTGTGGCGCAAGGGCCAAGTTTGGCCAAAGAGCGCCAGACACAAGACAAACAAACAGTATTAAAAACGTGGTAAAAAGTTAAAAACTGAATGATCACGTAAAACTGAACAATGAGAATGATGGAAGGGCTAAAAAAGACAATGAAACAAACAGTATTAAAAACATGCTACAATGGTTAAAAACTAGCTGATTAAGTAAAACTGAGGAATGAGAATGATGATAGGGCTAAAATCTAGATACGTTTAAAAAAAGTCAGTTTGTTTTAAAAATGAGAAAACAGCGACAGTATCGCAGTGGTCATTCAGGAGCCGCTGCAGTGTAGCAGCGTCCTCGGTCAACAAATGAGAATGAAAGAAATGAAATCGCACAACACGAAAACGAACATAACTACACAAAAGATGAGTGACAGTGAGTCAGCAATTGCACGTCTCACACATCGGGCGCAGTGTCGCCACAGAGCAAAAAGCGGTGAGTGAAACGACAATGCCCAATGCGGAGACGCGCAAGCACCACTTCCTCCCTGCGGTTCCGACGATATGAGGATTTCCAGACTTCAAGATTACGTTTAATACGATGCAGTTTATTTTCCACCTGTTGGTCCCACAGACACAGACACGTTCGCTTGATATGGTCGCGAAAGATAAAGCGGAAATCCCGGTGATGTGTTATACGTACATGTAGTACTGTATGTACATATATAGTACATACAAAAATGTAATCTTACATTTCTTTACTTTTCAAAATAGTCATCTATAACAGTTTGGTAACAGATACTGGATCGTTCAATCACATTTTCCAATTGGGCAAGGGTATGGAAAGTCTCTGGCGTCATAATCGGCATTGACTCGACGAAATTTCGAAGTTTTTCTATTAATGACTTAGCTTTTCGGCAAGTCACTTTTGGTAAAGGTGATTCCTCAATTTCATCTTCTTCGTCTGATACAACTTTTACTTCAGCAATAATATCTTCATCACTTAATTCCCCAGTCACTGCAACATTTCCATCAACTTCAACAAAATCTTGAAAAGTCCCACTTTCTTCAATATGTAATGCCTAAGACGTTGACAATCTTCATTTAGCTGTTGATTTTCTTCATTTTTGCTGAAAGGATCATCTGGTTGCTTTCCACTTTCAGCATTTCGAACGAATCCTACCTTTTTAAAACAATTAACTATGGTTTCTTCAGTGACGTCCATCCAAGCTCTGTCAGAGATATGCATCGCCTGCAAAATGTCCATGTTAGTTGACTTTCCTTCATCAATGTCAGCAATGCATTTTTGTACAACTTTGTGTCGATATTTTACCTTAAAACTCTGAATAATACCTTGGTCTAGAGGCTGTAATTCAGAAGTTGTGTTTGGTGGCATGAACTCAACTTTTACAGATTTTAATTTAGGCACCCTATTATGCGCTGTACAGTTGTCCAAGAAAAGAACAATATCGCGCTGTTCACCAGACATTTTTCGGTCTAATTCCTTTAACCAATTAGTGAAAATTTCTTCAGTCATCCAAGCCTTTTTGTTCGCTAAATAAGTCATTGGAAAAAATTTGATTCCCGAAAAACATCGGGGTTTAGCAGATTTACCTATCAGAATAGATGTGAGCTTTTCAGAACCATCCGTATTAACACAAAACAGCAAAGTCAATCTTTCTTTGCTTCTTTTCCCGCCATGACATGCTTCACCTTTAATGGCCAGTTTTATCAGGCATACACTTAAAAAATTATCCTGTCGCATCAGCATTGAAAACATTTTTTGGATCGTATTTTTCCAGGATTGGTGACATTACTCTCTTTTTCCAGTCCATGCACAATTCTTGGTCGACGCTAGCACTTTCACCACACATCTTCAGAAAAGTTTTTTTTCTTTTCTTGAAGTTCTCGAACCAACCATTACTCGCTTTAAAATCTGTGTGTCCTAACTTTTTTCCAAAATCTTCAGCTTTTCCTTGAGTTCCACCAAGAGGCAAGTTCTGTGAACGGCATTTGCTAATCCATTTCATTAAGCATGTTTCAACATCCGGATATTCAGAGCTTCTAATTTTTTTCCTTTTCCCATGGTTGTCATCAAAACTCTACAATCTTTTCTTTATTTTTCAGAATTGTTGATAAAGCACTGCTAGGGATTTCGAAATCTTTCGAGATCTCGTTTTTCTTTTTACCACCTTTCTCTACAGCTTCTATAACTCGCACTTTATCAGCTATCTAGAGAATATTCAACTTACGTTTAGTAGACATCGTTTTAGCGGCATTCAAATAGACGTCCGTTGAAAGAATGGAAGGAAAGCTTTGGCAGCCCAGTGAGTCGCCTCCTTAGGTGGCCTGGTTGCGATGGCTGGGGTAATCTATTGATACTGAGACGAAACAGTTCGCGTTTCCCACGACTTCCCGACCGACTGTCGCCATTCCAGGTGATTTAAACATCTGCGATTTTTCTTGATGCTTCCTCCTGTGTCGGGGTTGCTGAAAGCGTAACTTGGAGGGCTTGAGCTCCTATCAGGTTTCCTACCAGCTTCAAGTTTTTCCTGTGTGACGGTCAAACACTCTTGGATATTATGGGAGTTCTTTTTTTTTTTTTTTTTTTTTTTTTATTCAATGATGACAAAGGGAAAAATTTGATATATCGAGAGTGAGGTTAGAAACATTTCGAGTTAACAAGTTTGTTTTACATTAGTTTTCTATTACGCGTGAGGGGAAATGAAAATATTTCGACATATCGAGGTTCGACTGTATATGTCTCAGACAAGAGAATGAAGAGTATTCGCAACGCGAATCTCATTCCAACAACATTTACAAACACAGTTGTGACTGAAGATGAGAGTGAAAGAGTGCGCTATCCAGTTGAATTTTCGCACACGATCGAGAAGAGTGGAATTCACCCTCACATTTTACGACTAAAAAGGGTGCAGTCGTGATGCTTATCACGAACCTGGCCGCCCCGGTGGCGCAGTGGTCTAAGTGCTGGCTTATAATGATTCGTTCGTGAAGGGTTCGGGTTCGAATTCCGGCGAGGCATGGATGCTGTGTATGTCTTACGGCACTGGCTCTCTCCCTTCCCTGGAACCAGTGACCCTAAATTAGGGATGGTTGACTGCTTATAGCCCATTGAGTTGCTCACGGTGGTCGTTAAACCTTCAGTAAAAAAAAAAAAAAAAAAACGTTTTTCCTTCCCCACTGAAATCCCAGTTTTCTGTTTTTCTCTAAATGATTAGAATACTTTTCCTGTATTCAGCCTCTTCACCTCATACAGGTAAAATGAGAATTGCTAAATCACATGTTGCAGCAACCAAACATGCTGATTTTCTACTCGGTCCTAGGAAGAAAAATATTCACTCTGAAAACAAATATTCCCATCGGAGCGATCATACCGTCCTCCCTTTTATGGTGTAATTAGTTTAATTTGCGGATGCGGTCACTTTGAAAATAATACCGTGCTATAGTGGTAGGGTAACGGAGAGAGCGCCTAGGGTTGTTTCCCTCCTGCTTTGCAAATCAAGGGGTTGGTCAAGAAGCGAGTGACAATCGTATATACTCTGGAGACATTTTCATGACTGTAGCCTCCAGGCGAGTAACGTCTCAGGTCCAGGAAGACACACAAAGACACAGACTTCAAAAATAAAAAAGCTAAATATACTGGCTTAGAAGAACGGCAGAGAATGAGAACTGCTATAAAATTTTGCGATTAGGAATTCGCTTTTATGTAATAATATGCATGAAACAAACGCGATTAATTCACAAAGAAAAAAGGGGAAATAATATGTATTTTATGAAACAGTATATTTCAGATCATTCTCATATAGACATAATATATATATTTATATGAAAAAGCTAAAGCAAAATAAGGGCAGTCTACCGACCAGCCGCTCTCCATATGACCGTCGAAGTGGGCTTGTGCCCACGTCGGCGCCGGGTCTGACGACTCGTGAGTCCAACAGACGAAACACTGTTCAACAGTTGACTACCAAATACAACAGAGGTCAACCCAGAACAATATCTGTCATGCATCCCATGTTTGTACGTATGGGCTGTAAATGCAGACGATCCCGACGGCATCTTTTTCTAACCACAGTGCATCGGCGCAAAATACTCGCCGGGAGCAAAGATCTTACAAGTTGGACGTTGGATGACTGAAAAAACGTGTTCTGGTGTCACGAGTCTCGTTTTCAACTCCACTCTGTGGATTGTTGTTTACGTATTTGGCGCAAAGAGCATTACGCACTCGATCCATCATGCATCGTCTCTACACTGCAAGTCGGCGGAGGTGTTTGTGTGGTGTGGGGCATGTTTATCTGGCAGGAACTTGGGTTCCTGGTACATGTGGAACGTATGACTGGTGCCTACTATCGCGAATTGCTTGCTGACTATGTGCACCCAGCATTGTTGCTTTTTTCCTGAATGGAGACAGTGTCTTCCTAGATGACAATATGCCAAACCATTGGTACAATGTTAGGCAGGAATATAAAAACATTTGGAAAGATTCAGTAGCCCGATTCAATTCCAATACAACGCAAATTATTATCACACACTGTGTGTGACGAATTTATAAGTAGTAATGAGTTTAATGGGAAACGAACTGAAGAAATTTTTAATATCTGAAGTTCAAGACGCATTGTATTATTTAATAATTGTAGATTTAACTCCCGATATCCCCCACACGGTTCAATTCACTTTATTTTTAAGTCTTTTTGAAAAAGAAGGAGATATAAAATAAATATTTTTGGGTTTCTTCAAATCGAGAATCACGATTCCGAATATTTAGAAAAGATTGTATTAGAATCATTAAAGGATCTATCTATTGAAATCAAAACTGTACAGACCAAACATACGATAATGCTGCAAACTTTTCGGATAAATACAGTGGATTACACTCGGCAACATATTGAAAAAGGAACCTATGTACCATGCGCTACTTGTTGTTTTTTAACAAGCATTTCATTATTTCAACTTTATTCAGAATTTATAAGTATAGTCCTCTTTGTCTTCTTGGCGATGGAATATTCTCATAAATGGTGGGCCGGACTCTCAATCCAAACATACAAAGGGAATAGGTGACACTAGATGGACAGCAAGAGCTGACAGCAGTTTCAGCTTTAAGATGGAATTACAAGAACATCAAGGAAGCATTAATTCAAATTAGTATGAATGGCAATGAAAAACGAATGGGTAAATTAGAGGCACAAAAATTATTACAATATTTTAATGATTATGAAACAGCTTTATTAACAGTTTTATGGGACAAACTATTACAACGCATAAACGGTAAGAGCACATCGTTACAAGATGTATAATCCAATTTAATACAAGGAACAACTGTTCTCAAATCTCTTTCTGAATTAATTATGGATGTCAGAAGCAACTTCTAAGATATTGAGAACGATGCAAATTTGCTTACAGAAAATCGGAACTGCAAAGAAAATAGAATGAAGACAAGGAAAAAAATGAATGAAAAACTGAAATTTTTTCCCACAATACTTATTTGTAACGCTAACGGTGAACCTTCATTTTTTGTACTTAAGCGGGTTAATTATTACTTACGTAATTCAGCAAATCAGTTCCACTTATGCCATTTGTTTATGGTAAATGAGGCTCTTCAATCATTAGATTATGAATAAGTTATTGACAAATTTGCTAAATTAAAATCGAAAGAAGTTTGACTTCAATGTGACTATTATGTATAAATGTATACAAAATAACTAAGATATTTCATTCATTTTTGTTCAAAACAAGAACCGATTCTGTTTATATACATGCTCATTACTTATTATTTAATGTTACTGAATGGAATGTGCAGTGTGATTTTTTCTATTGTATGAATATACAATTTTTCATGTATGCATTTTTATTTAATGGAAAACAATAATTCTGTATTTCTTAATTCACGCATGCATTTTGGTATAACATCCTTAAAAAACAATTTTTTTGAGGGGGGCCTCAAAATCAGGTTACGCTTGGGGCCTCCAAAACTCTTAATCCACCACTGTCTATGGCCACGAGAAAGAAGATTTTGATTTGACAAAAATAGTGTTACGTCTAAAAGGTGGTGTAATATACCTCTCCATTTCTTTTTATCCTTTTCTACAGTTTCTCGATGGGCATGGTCAATAGTTTTGTTTAGCTTTAACCGTGCTGCTAAAGTTTTTCATTTTTCAAGGGATGCGAGATGCTGCTCTGAACCCTCATAGTCAGACACCTTTGAATACAATCTCCCAAATTCTGGAATCATGTAATAAATCTGGATGTCACTAGTCCTTTGTCAGAGGTAGCAAACTATCTGTAGCAAAAACAGTATACATTTTGTTTTACGGGAGGATAATATGACATCCATTTCCTCAGTACTTTCTCACCATTTAGCATCTCTCTATAAAGCCACGCAGTTGTCAATTGAAGATTTCTTCCTTTGGTTTTGTTCCCAGGTCTCTGGATTGAAATAAATGGTCTGTCTATGTTTTGGAAAAGTTCACTTCCTCTCTTAATCAGGTCAACTCTCAATACATCTTGCACAGGAATAGGCCAATCACTAACATCAGCATAAGAGTCGATTCGTTTTTTTCTTCCTCGATATGAAACACTTTTTCTCGTTCCGGGGTTGTGCCAGCGTCCTCTTTGTCTTCATCACTCTGCAGCATGGATTTATCCTCAAATTCTTGTTGAACATTTTCAAATTCTTCTTGTGAAGTAGATGCTGGTAATTCGACACGTTTGCAATGGGAACTTCCTTCTTGAAGCGAGTCTTCTTTTTCACTGGTTGTCGATGGCTTTACAAACTGTAAGATGGATCCAGACATTTTCTGAGTCTCCCCTTCTCTAGCTTTCTTTGTTGCGATCTACTTGGTCGATAACGCTTCATTCTGGAGGCCGTGTAACAGTTACACATCACGATTAATCTGAGTTGGCTGAGTGATACCAGTTTCTGATATCGATAGCACAAATATCAAAATCCATGGTATTCGACATGAATTACAATGAATTTTTGTAGAACATACGAATTTATATCGTTGTTAAAGATTACTGTAAATATCTTGAATACATCAGAAATATCTGTAACTGTAAGAAATACTGAACAGAATACAATTTTTATCAGTGACTCAAAAATATTTCTGTTACTTAGTTAGCGAAGTATTATTAAGTTATTATAATTAATTAATTAGTACAAATTTCTTCATGATATATTCTTGTTGAAGTTGGCATAGTGTTAATGTTAACTTTTGTTGGTAAACTCAACTTTATAAAAAATGGAATCTAATAAAAATTTCAAAATTTTAAGTTTTAATATTTTTCCGGAATTTGTTTATACATTCGGATTATTAAATTTTTCCATAATTTGTTTATACAATACATTTAGGACTTTGCCCCCATCTGTATAATGAAATTCTGAGTATTTTATTTCTATCTTTATGTTTTTAATTTTAGTATATTTTGATTTACTTAGTTCGAAATAATTTTATTTTGGCTTCAATAAAAATGGTGTAATAAAGTCCTTTGAACACAGAGCATGTTACGTTATGAACTGATAGCAACGATAAGTTTTTACATTGACTATCACAATTAATTACTAAGCAAAAGTAAATTTCTTACCTTCGTTGGATATACAGGAAAGAATGTAATAACGATGAACGGACGAAGTAGAGGGAAAATAAGCACTTAAGCTAATTTCAACAATTGACTGTCCTTCGTCTTACAGCAGAAACAGTCACTTTTGTCAAACATAACCACAAAAACAACATTATGGCGTCGGCGATAGCGTGCACAGATGTTTTGTCTACCGAATCCCACTCTAAACTGCTCTTGACAACACAGCCTCTGACGTTCGTTTATGTCTACAGTTGTGGCTGCCGGAATGGGGAGACGAGAAAGTATGAGAGGTCGCTAGACAGCCACACTCACACGGCCCTAGACGATCGTGTCCTTTTCGTATCTGCCTCCTACTCTGACACTAGCACCCCGGGCAATAAACATTCCTAAAATTTTAAAAACTGGTCAATAGAATGTAGCCCTTACCACGCTGTAATTGTGCTGCAACCTAATAGATTTTATTTAAAAAACCAAGACATTTTATAATAAGTTTATTAATGCGTCGACTTAAGGGGTGCCCTGACTGTCCGAAATCGGTGAAGGAACTGACCTGTCTTCTCCAAGCCGAGTGGAAGAAAATACCGCTAGCCGTCGTACGCCTGGTTGAGAGTATGCCCTGGAGGGTCACAGCTGTAATCACCGCTTGTGGAAGCTCCACCAACTATTGAAGATGAATAAACTTCGTTTTACTTTGCTATCACAGGTGCCCAATTACTTATTGGTAGATAGTGTATTTCTGCCTGATAAGCCGCCAGTTGGTGGTGAAAGCTAACGTTTATTAATTTGTGTTTTTAATACACCATTAACCAGATATTTTTATAGTTTACTGTTATCTACGGCCTCTAACTTAGACCGTAGGTCAGGTATTGGAGAGCTGAAATGTGTTGCAATTCTTAAGAGTAAAAAATGAAACTTTTTACGAAATTTTTGAATGGGGATTCCTTGACCCCAACCCATTCGAAAAACCGTCTACAGTCTGAGTTAGAGCACCATGAGATAGTATACCAAATTTGGGGTTTCTAAATTGAAAACTGTAGATTTGACAAAAATTGCGTATGGGGGCCCCTTGACCACGGGCCCAACGTGTTCCAAAAACCGTCTAAGTTAGAGTACCATGAGATAGTATACCAAATTTGGTGGTTTTAAATTGAAAACTGTAGATCTTACAAAAATTTTGTATAGGGCTCCTTGACCCCGACCGGTTCCAAAAACCGTCTAAGTTAGAGCACCATGAGATAGTATACCAAATTTGGTGGTTTTAAATTGAAAACTGTAACATTATGAAAATTTTGCATAGGGCCCTGACCCTTCCCAAAGCCAGCTAAGTTAGAGCACCATGAGATAGTATACCAAATTTGCTAGTTCTAAATTGAAAATTGTAGATTTGACGAAAATTGCGTATGGATGGGGGCCTCCACCCGTTGCAAAAACCGTCAAGTTAGAGCACCATGAGATAGTATACTAAATTTGGTGGTTCTAAATTAAAAACTGAAGATTTTACGAAAAATTTCCATGGGGGCTCCCACCCCTTTCAAAAACTGTCTACGGTCTAAGTTAGAGTACCATGCTTACATTTTCTGGACCCTGTCGGCATTATGACCGTGTAGACATTTTGATTGTTAATTATGACTGCCACCATTATGGTGGCAGTCATAAGACATTAAATGCGAGACAAACCCAACCTCTGGACCTAGGAGGCTCTTGGTTCGAGTAGAGCCGACAGCTAAAGATCCGCCATGGTTCGGAGCACCATATGCAGATGGACCTGGAGTAGCAAGACTCCTCGATATAAAGCAAGTCTAACCCCCAAATCCTTTGGGGCTTCTGTCCCGACCATTTAGTCCTTAGGGCAGCAGCATAAGTAGCGCCCAGTGGGTGTCAATAACCAACCTTCTAAACCCCAATTATTTATGAAAATCTCCAGGAATGAGATGAGAGATTAATTAGTGCCCCCCTTCTTAAATATTTTGATAAGTGTTACATACAGTATTAGTCTTCTGCAAATTAAACCAGTCTCTGATAAAAAAAAATTCCGACTAAAGATCAAATGTTTAGAAAAATACAAAAAAAAAAAAAAAAAAAAAATGAAAAGAAAAAAAGCCGTTTAATTAGTGCCCTATCCTGAAATGTTGTGGCTCGCGATGTTATGGCTTGCGATGTTTTGTCACCACAATGTTTTGTGTCTGCAATGTTATGTCCGCGATGTTTTTGACGTGCTACAGTGGAGGTGTGGGTGGAGGGCATTAAAGTGTGGAAAAGCTGGTGGTTTTCAAGGCTATTGCGATATGTACATTTTTTTATATTATTGGAGATTTACCGAATGTACATTTTGTATTGGCTAAATTATAGCGTTATTTTCTCGTAAATGTTTTTGATTTTGCATCATAATTTGCTGCCGATGTGTAAGAAAATGTTAGATAAACAAAATTATTGATTATTTTAAGAGGCATTTATATTTTACACTGAAATACATGAAACGTTAGTTCAAGTTAAAAAAAAAAAAAAAAAAAAAAGCATGTTAGCATTGAAAATTTGACTTCCCTGCAGAGCATAACGCTCCCAATTTAGTATTGATATAGTTTCTGCAATGAAAAACTACGCAATTCAAAAGTATTGCAAAGCTGAAACTTAATGAAACTCCGCAGCGTGTTGTAAACATCAAAATTCCCACACTTCATGGCTTCACTGTTAAGAGACCCAGGACATATCGAAGTCGTATTTTAACCTCCTTGGTTTCATACAGGCAGTCCCGGATTTCGGGTCTTGTCTCTATTTCCAGGGCGGTTGGCTATTTTGTTTGGGTCAGCATTGGAGAAAGCAAAAAGAAAGGAATTATACAGCAAATCCTCATTAATCTGGATCGCCGCCTAAACCATACAACAATTGGCCGTGTCGTACAGGTTGTCGTCTGGATTAGACAAACTATGTTTGCCGCCGATTAAAGAAAGACATCGGCAGAAATAATGTGGATGTTGGCTGTGGTGCCCATATTGTTCTCAACTTTCTTCAAATTGCAGTTGATATCCTACCCATTGCAATAAAAACTGTCGTAATCGATTATTTTAAAAAGCTGTATTTTTCTAAATAATAAATAGTGATTTCAATATTGCCATTATTTTAAAACATTCCTACCGCAGGAGACTGCATATCTTGGGTTGGTTGCATGAAAATCTGGGCAATAGAGACGATGAATTTACACTAATTCAGGTATTTTATAACAGTACCATAAATAATTTGATGTCATTCAGAATAACTGTTTAGAATTCTGTCCCGGTTCTGAACTCGAAAAATAGGGTAACCCTCCTACCTGCCCTATGGAGAAAGCCAGGTGTGTAAATTGATCATTCTTCGCCGCCCCGGTTTAAGCGCTGGCTTATGATCATTCGTCCGAGAAGCGGTCCGGGTTCGAATCCCAATGAGGCATGGACGTTGCGTTTGTCTTACAGCACTAGCTCTCTCCCTTCCCTGGAACCAGTGACCCTAAATTAAGGACGGGCGACTGCTTATGGCCCATTGAGTTGCTCACGGAGGTCGTTAAACCTTCACTCAAAAAAAAAAAAAAGATCATTTTTCAAGCACAGTGTATGGTCAATGCAAATTTGAAACATGTGAATCCGTTTATTGGTGTAAATATGACGTGGATGTTAAGTCTGATATTGTATTGATGATATTGTTGTGAGGAGGCTAATTTAAATTAAAGTTGACAGATGCAAATTTAAATTTCAACACTTTCACTCAGAATATAAAAATTAAAAACAGACAAGCAAAACTTACAGGTATATATATATAGAGATATGTATCGAGGGAATATGAACTTCTATTGTGCATGGCTTTTATCGATTATGAAAAAGCCTTTGATTTGGTGAAACCATCAGCAGTTACAATGGCTCTGAAAACCTGCGGTATTGAAGATGCATACATTAATATTATTAATAATATCTATGAAAATGCAAGTGCAAAGATTAGGCTGTTTGAAAATACAACACACGTAAAAATTGGAAAGGGAGTGAGACAAGGTGACACCATATCTCCGAAGCTCTTTAATGCCACATTGGAGGGTGTTTTTCAGTCGCTGAGCTGGGAAAACAAGGGGATAAAGATTAACGGAGATTATCTAACCCACCTACGTTTTGCTGATGACGTAGTCATTTTTGCAACTACCCCATCAGAGCTGCAGAGTATGATCCAGGAACTTGCTGACAAGAGTAAAGAAGTGGGATTAAAAATGAACTTTCAGAAGACAAAAGTGATGTTCAATGCTTTTACAAGAAATGAAGATTTATCGATTGATGGAGAAAAGCTGGAGATAACAGACACGTACGTTTATCTTGGACAGCAGATATCAAGTGAGAGTCACATTGATGAAGAAATTAATCGGCGTACAAAACTTGCCTGGAGAGCTTTTGGAAGAAACAGCATAATTTTCAAGAGCAATATGCCATTATGTCTTAAAAGAAAAGTGTTTGATCAATGCATCCTTCCAGTGCTTACGTATGGTGCAGAGACGTGGACCTTAACTAAAAGAGACATACAAAGGCTGCAGACAACTCAAAGATGCATGGAGAGGTGCATACTTGGTGTAACCAGGAGAGATAAGAAGAGGAACTCGTGGATCCGAAAAATGACAAGAGTGGAAGACATCATGATCAGAGTTAAATCCCTGAAATGGCAATGGGCTGGACATACTGCCACAAGGACAGATCATCGATGGACAGCCGAAATTTTAGATTGGAATTCCAAGGGACAGGAAAAGACCCAGAAGAAGACCACATGGGAGATGGGTGGATGAAATTCGAAAGTATGCAGGGGTGACATGGAGGAGACTGGCACAAGACAGACCGTTGTGGAAGAAACTTGGGGAGACCTTCGTCCAGCAGTGGATTGATAATGGTTGACAATGATGATGATGATGATATATACATACATACATAAGCTTAATTTATTCCCACAACTGATAAAAATAAGAAATAAATTAGTCACTGCAGTACAAGGGGATTATTTCATTCTTTTTTATGGCTGAGAAAAAAAAAACAAATCCAAAAACACAAATTTGTGTTATTCAAGGACTATTGCTGTTTGAGACGTGCAAAATAAATGGAAAGAGCCCAAGTACGATCCACCCACTAGTCTAGGCTAACCCGAGTATGAGTAACATATATAAATCACACAACACATTACTAAACTCTTGAATGCAATTTTGTAAAAAGACCAGTCGGTCTACATTTATTGATGAAAAATTTAATGAATGGTTGCAATTCCTCCCCTTTTTTTTATTTTTGTAATTTGTTTTTCCGCTTTGCTTTTCACAAACCCCTAGGAAGGTACAGAAATTTCACCTTTTTGTTTATGTTTTTACACAGCATTTTTAATTCATGGTAACCACTTTTTAAAACCATTTCTGGAGGAGGACTGTCTGCTTTTATTACTCAATTTTTTTTAAGGTCAATTAGGAAAATGTTATCTAACTTCTAGTGGTATTCAATATATTTTTATTTATCTCTAATTTTTTTTTTTTTACTGTCTCCATGGAGGCAAGCTGAAGGTAGGCCTAAAACATGTTTGAAATGTAAATTTTGAGTTTAATTTTAGCTGCTCTGGTTACAAGACTAAAAGGTTAAGGGAGAAAAAAGTTTTTTTTTTAATTTCAGGTAAGAAGTTACCCTATATTTTATCTTCAATTTTGAGCCACTCACTAATTAAAAAAATTTCTTTGATTTTTTTCTTTTTCTTTAGCAGCAGTTCCTCATAGTTATAATATATATATATAGGCAATTTTATTGTAAAATGGGGAGATCTTGGCCAACATCCCAAAAACTAAATTACCTTTAGGGCACCAAAATTGCCATTTTTGATAACCAAACAATTGTCACACTTAAGGAGTAACTCCAAGAACAAATGGGTTGTAGTTTACATGCTGTATATATATATTTATTAGTTTTGTTTTTTCAAATAGGAAGGTGGTGAGAAAAAAAAAAAAAAAAAAAAGGTCTCATGAGAAAAAATAGTCGTCTTCCGAAGGCCCAACATGGCTGGCTAGTGGTGATTAATATTCAGTGTGATGAAGAGGATTTTTTTAAAAAGGGCAGCTTACCGCTTCATGAGTTCCCCTCTTTGCTCTGGAGAAGGGGGTCCTGAACTGCAGTATTACTGGAGTGGCACTAGCAGAGATCCTGGAGAGGAAAAATTCAGACAACAGTAGCAAGGGAGATGTACTCCTGATTATCGTCCTCCCTCCAAGACCTGGGTATCAGGCAGGAACTGCAGGAGTCCTCCTCTCGGCTCACAGGGTGTCAACTCTTTTTTTGGGAAGAGGCGGCGGACGAGATGAATGTCCAAGTTTCCCCAGTCGCCTCCGTGCAGTACGGATGTCGGTGGCAGGCACATTTTTGATCTTGTGCTCTGCCTCGAGGGTTTCGCGGGGTTGTAGTTAACAAATTTTCTCTCCCTCTATTCCAAGAGAGGGTATGCTGAGTTTCTTCACTTTAGGTGTCCTCGGATTCAGACGAGGCCCTTTTTTTTTCCCTTAAGTTGCCCCGCCGTCAGAAAAATTGACTAAAAAAAATAATTTCCAACTCACACGCCTTTTTGAAGGAAGTGGGAAAATGCGAACGCCCTCTACGACCAATCGGAGCTTCTCCCCGGCTGGTCTGCCTCTTGGCCTCTGCGTGGGAAAACGCAACACCCCCGCGCGCACACACACACACAAAGAAATTTTCTCCCGCGTTAAGCTGGCCTGCGTTTTATGACATAACATGTGAAAGGCGTGGTTCCAGTCCTGAATTTATCACCTTACGCAAACAGGTGGATGCTCTCTAAATGCAAAATCCAATACCACCCCGACTTCCTACAACTTTTCTCATGGGAACGCAGGTGGTTTCTGGCCAGAAATATTTGACCAACTCTGGTCATCCCATAAATAAGGAGAGAGAGATACTGCAAACCACCCTCCTTTGCGTACCAGCAACACTTATCAAACCAGAGTATGCGTAAAGTTCACCACGCTACCGATGCCAGGAAGCAAGGGGAATGGGGGCGCAGTGAATCTTTCTGCCTACTTATCTCCCCGTGGTAGCTTCGATTCGTGAGAGAAAAAGGGGTAGGAAGGAAGGAAGGGAAGGAAAGGAAAATCTCAAAGTCATCATGTACATTTACATTGCATTTTTATAGATACATATCCATAATTCTAAATGGGCAGACTGTTTTATACAACAAATAATTATTTCCTAATTTTATTCATAATTGACACAGAATTTTCCTTACGATGGTGGTTACATAAATACAAGTAGATGGTCGAGCGACAACATTATTATTAATACACACATTATCATCGTCAACCATTATCAATCCACTGCTCGATGAAGGTCTCTCCAAGCCTCTTCCACAATGGTCTATCTTGTGCCAATCTCCTCCAGATTACTCCCGCATACTTTCGAATTTCATCCACCCATCTCGCCTGTGGTCTTCTTCTAGGTTTTTTCCTGTCCCTTGGAATCCAATCTAAAATTTTGGCTGTCCATCGATGGTCTGTCCTTCTGGCAGTATGTCCAGCCCTTTGCCATTTCAGGGATTTAACTCTGATCATGATGTCTTCCACTCTTGTCATTTTTCTGATCCACGAGTTCCTCTTCTTATCTCTCCTGCTTACACCAAGCATGCACCTCTCCATGCATCTTTGAGTTGTCTGCAGCCTTTGTATGTCTCTTTTAGTTAAGGTCCACGTCTCTGCACCATATGTAAGCACTGGAAGGATGCATTGATCAAACACTTTTCTTTTAAGACATAATGGCATATTGCTCTTGAAAATTATGCTGTTTCTTCCAAAAGCTCTCCAGGCAAGTTTTGTACGCCGATTAATTTCTTCATCAATGTGACCCTCACTTGATATCTGCTGTCCAAGATAAATGCACGCATCTGTTATCTCCAGCTTTTCTCCATCAATCGATAAATCTTCATTTCTTGTAAAAGCATTGAACATCACTTTTGCCTTCTGAAAGTTTATTTTTAATCCCACTTCTTTACTCTTGTCAGCAAGTTCCTGGATCATACTCTGCAGCTCTGATGGGGCAGTTGCAAAAATGACTACATCATCAGCAAAACGAAGGTGAGTTAGATAATCTCCATTAGTCTTATCCCTCTGTTTTCCCAGTTTAGTGATTCAAAGACATTTTCCAATGTGGCGTTAAAGAGCTTGGGAGATATGGTGTCACCTTGTCTCACTCCCTTTCTGATGTTTATGTGTGCTGTATTCTCCAACAGCCAAACCTTTGCACTTGCATTTTCATAGATGTTATTAATAATATTAATGTATGCATCTTCAACACCGCAGGATTTCAAAGCTACTGTAACTGCTGATGGTTTCACTAAATCAAAGGCCTTTTTATAATCGATAAAAGTCATGCAAAATGGAAGTTTATATTCCCTCGCTCTTTCAATTAGTTCTCTCAGTACGTGGATATGATCTATAGTGCTGTAGCCACACCTGAATCCAGCTTGTTCTCTGGGTTGAGCCATATCCAGTGTTACCTTCAAGCGGCGTAAAAGAATTTCAGGGAAGGTTTTACAAACCACAGATAGGAGGCTGATAGGTCTGTAGTTCCTGAGATCCTCAATGTCACCTTTTTTATGTAGCAGGATCATTGTAGCATTGTTTCAATCCTTAGGAATCTTCCCTTCATTAAGGCATCGAGTGAAAACTTGGGCTAGTACTGTTTCAATTTCTCCATTTGCTTCTTGTATGATGTCTACAGTAATTCCATCTTCTCCTGGAGCTTTCCCCCGCTTCATGTTCTTGATTGCATGTGCAACTTCTGCTGGGAGGACTGGACGAACTCTGGTACCTTTCATGATGTCTGGAGTACATGCATCATCCCTTTCATATAATTTGGAGTAGAAATCTTTCACTCTTGTCAAAATTTCGCCTCTATTTCTTGTTACAGAACCATTTTCTTATCTCAGGGCCATAATCTGTTTTCTTCCCTTACTGAGACGTCCCTTTGCTATCTTTAGGCTTTGGTTGTTTTCAATTGCTTTCCTCACTAGTTCACAGTTGAATTTCCTTATGTCTTCAGTGATACTTTTTCGTACTGTCTTGCATAGCTCTATATATTCCACTTTGGAAGTCACATCTTCTTTAGTTGTCCTCATCTCTCTTCTTTTTTGCATCAACATTTTCGTTTTTCCTGATAATTTATTTACATGCAACTTGTTCTTAGACCCAGCTAATTTTGTTGCTGTTTCCATAAGAGCTTTGGTTACTTTTCTGTTAACTTCAGAGATGTCCACTTCTTCCGATGTTAGGCCTTCTAAAGCAGAGAACCTGTTCTTCAGTTCCAACTTGAAGTTATTATAGTGTTTTTTAAGGTTGGTTATGTCAATAGATTTTGTTTGTCTTATGAGCTTGCCACGTTCAAGTTTAGTGTTGAGGTGCATCTTACATCTCACCAATCTATGGTCACTACCTGTGTTGAACTTGTTTAGCACACTGCAGTCTTCTATGATGAATTTTTTGTTACACATAATAAAATCAATTTCATTTGTCGTCCCATTTGGATGTCTCCATGTCCATTTCCTGTGTGGCTTTTTCTTGAAAAAGGAGTTCAAGATGAAAAACCTTTCTGCCTCTGCAAACTCAACGAGAGTATTTCCACGCTGGTTTCTGTTGCCGTGACCGAATTTACCTACTGAAGTTTCATTCTGTTGCCGTTGCCCTATTTTTGCATTGAAATCTCCCATAATTATTTTCAAGTGCTGCTTACCTTTATTATTTAGTTGACAAATTTCCTCATAAAATTCTTCAATTTCTTCTTCAGGATGACTTGTGGTGGGTGCATAAGTTTGAATAATCTGAGCCTGGTATCTTTTCGAGAGTTGGATAACAAGTCGTGCAGCTCTGTCAGAGGAACTTTCAACTTCTACAACTTTATCCTTCAGTTTCTTGTTTATTATAAATCCAACACCACTAGTTCTGCCAGTATCTGTCCCACGATAGTAGAAGAGATGTGTCCACTTTTCAGTTCGATGAGATCTTCTCCTTTTCTCCTTACCTCACTTAGCCCCACGATGTCCCACTTGATCCTTTGCAGTTCTTCTTCCAATTCAAGAAGCCTTGAATCAGAAGATAGGGAGCGTCCATTGTACGTAGCCAAGGTCAGCATCAGATGGCAGCCTAGTCCGGTCCTCCGGGGATTCTTAGCACCCTCTGCCTTCATGTCGCACTGGCCTCTGCCTTGGCCAGGTACATTCCAGCTGCCGGAGACTGAGGGCCAAGATTTAAGTTGTGGAATCATTTTGGAGGGGTTTGGCCATAACTCACCACGCTGGCCAAGCGGGTTGGTGAGTGTGGGATAGAATTTCCTCTAATCCCGATGGTATAGTTATACCGCTATTGGCGGTCGTCAGAGCCGCTTTAGTAGGAACAGGATGCACCACGAGAAGGCGGGGTTGACATTTGTCAAGGAGAGGCTGTGATGTTACGCATCACCTGACCTTACATCCCAGCCCTAAATATATATACGAAGTTCGAGCCCGGGACTACAGAACAGTATTGGCATTTCTTACTGGATTTCTGTATCAATAACAATTTTGTTACCGTGGGCGATGGGCTCTACCTCCAAACTCGTGGTATCCCGATGGGCAGTCGCTTTTCTAGCAGTTTGGCTAATCTCTATCTACATTTTTTTTTTGAGGATAGATATGTTGCCAATCATCCTTTACCTGGGATTGCTCTAAGATATGTTGATGACATTATTGTCATTAACATTCCGGACTTTTTATGTTGCGCCGCTGACTTGTATCCTGACGACCTTACCCTAGAAAAAACCAACAGATCGTCTATTTGTGTTTGTTACCTTGATTTAGAGGTTCAGGTAGACGAGGAGGGAAGAGGTGGTGTAGTGGTTAGCATACTCGGGCGCTATCCGAGAGATGCGGGTTCGATTCTCGTCCAGGACGACGAAATTTTAAAGTTTTCGGACATTATTTGACTTAACATCCATGTCATATTTACACCAATAAATGGATTCACATCTTCCAAATTTGTATTGTACAAGGTGTAATCCCATATTTCATTCATTGACAGTGTATGTGATAACACTTCCCATACAGTATAGTTAATTAGAAAAATGGATTGTTAATATCATAGCTCGCCAGGGGGCATGTAGGCCGATCATTTACCCTAAGCATCACAGGAATACATAGTATTTATGATTTCATCAGCTCTAAATCGGTTAATCACAAGTAGGATTTTTTAATCACTTTATGTAGTTGCGTGATTTTGAAGTTCTAGAAAAGTTGAAACTTAATTCTCTGAAGGAGTTAAAGCACGTTAATTCTCTTTAACTTAGGAGACTAAAATTTACGGCGAAGATGAACGTTGGACTTGGATCAGTTCAATTCTTGTTTTTGATGTGAGGCGAAAGTGTTTTGGATCAACTTTGGGACAGGTTTTTTTCTTGATCTCAAAGACTACAATCTTGTGACACTTATATATATACATGTATATTAAGGTAATACAACGTAGTTTGTCACAATTATTTATTTTTCAAGCCGACCATGGTTTCGCTGGGTATTGACCTAGCTTCATCGGGACGAATGGCAGGTAAATATTCAAATTGTAAATGACATCATAAATGGTGTTTACAGTCACATATTTTGGTTAGATGTATCCATGTGCTTGATAGAAATGGCGTGGATGCCATGTCATTAACAAGTTGCAAAGACTTCTGATATATATGGAAAGCTTCCAAAATATCAAGTTTGATGGTTGAATCTGGCTTGTCAATTAGATTTGCTTCTTCAAAGAGAAATTTGGGGTCCTTTTCATAACAGTGTTTAGCCATCGATGACTTCTTTAGGCCACAATTCCGAATGTAGGTCTTGTGCTCCTTCAATCGAAAACGCAAGGCTCTACGCGTCTGTCCTATATACGAAGTGCCACATTCACATGGAATTTGATAAATTCTCCACGAGTTTTTGTCTTCAACATAGTCCTTTGATCCTAAAAATCTCATTTTGTTTATGGGTTTAAAAATCACCTTAAAATTAAAGGTTTTGAGAATTTTTGTATTTTTGAAGGCAATGTCACGGGAAAATGGAATAATGGCAAAATTCTCTGTCAAGGGGCGCATCACGGGAGTTAATGTGGAGATAGGCTTTGGTTTCCAAAATTTTGTTAGAGCCTTGTCTATAATGGAAGGGTTGTATCCTTCAATTATATGGAAGGATACAACCCATTCTATATATGGAAGGATCCTTCCATTATGCTTCCGGACGGATGGAAAGATATACTTGGGACGAATGGAACGTAATTTTGTATTGCACCTGATAGGTGTGAAGCGTCTCCGAGTCGAAAGAAATAATTTCAGTGTAAATCAGTTGTTTATCGGCGGAGACATTTTAAAAATTCTTCTGGACAGACGGACAGATGGCGGACAGATAGAACGTAATTCTGTATCGTATTGGGTTGTCGGAAAAGTCATGACGTATTTTGGCACCCGATAGTGGTTGGGCTGTTTTGGAAGTACTAGAGGCATGTGCAGCTCTGTTATTGCTATGGCATTCGACAGGTGCCAGTTCTAGCTGCAGTCTAAAAGGAATAGTGAGCGATTTGGTTGATTTGAGGAGATTTGACATCAAGTTGAAGATGGAAGACCAAACTGTGCATTTTCGCCATATTTTACTGTTTTACTTCCGTAAAGGGAAGAACGCGCATCAAGCTTGTAAAAAGTTGCGTAAAGTGTACGGTGATAATGCTCTACAAGAACGTCAGTGCCAGTGGTAGTTCGCAAAAATCCGTGCTGGTGATTTTGACCTCAACAATGCTCCTCAGTCTGGGAAGCCAACTGAGGTTGATGATGACCAAATCAAGGCATTGATCGAGTCAAACCCACGTTACATGACACGAGAGATTGCAGACACATTGCACATCCATCATTCAAGCGTTCACGACCACCTGAAGAAGCTGGGATACATAAGCAAGCTTGATGTGTGGGTTCCTCATGAACTCAAAGAAGCTCAATTGACGGCGTGTATAAACATCTGCGATATGCTCATTAAACGTGAGGAAAACGATCCTTTTTTGAAGCGACTGATAACTGGTGCCGAAAAGTGGATTGTGTATAACAATGAGCTGCACAAACTGTCTTGGTCCCGACGTGCTGCTTCGCCTCAAACGACATCCAAAGCAGACATTCGTCAGCGGAAGGTTCTGGTCTCAGTAGTGTGGTGGAATTTTAAAGGTGTCATGTTTTTTGCTCTCCTACCACGGAACCAAACAATCAATTCAAATGTGTACTGTTGACAATTGGACAGTTTGGACGAATCCATCATCCAGAAATGTCCAGAGCTCGTTCATTGTAAAGGTGTTGTGTTCCATCAACACAACACGAGACCACACACAAGTTTGATCACCTGCCAAAAATTATTGGAGCTTGGATGGGATGTGTTGCCACACCCAGCATACTCGCCTGACCTTGCGCCATCAGACTTCCACTTGTTTCGCTTTCTTCAACAGTCCTTGTGTGGTATAACATTCAATTCAGATGAGGCTGTAAATCAGCACCTTGTACAGTTTTTCACCACGAAAGACAGGTCCTTCTATGAACGAGGCATTCTGCAGCTCACTGAAAGATGGCAAAAGGTTATCGAACAAAACGGGCATTATATCATTGATCTTTGTTCTTTCTATCAATAAATGACCTTTGCAAAACATGGCTAAAATACGTCATGGCTTTTCTGACAACCCAATATCTCATGGGTAATTCGTTATTGAGTAGAAAGAAACCATTTGGTGCAAATCGGTTGTTTCTCGGTCGAGTTATGTGTTTTTATGCTTCCGGATGGATGGAACGTAATTTTGTATTGTATCAGATAAGTGTGAGGTGTCCCCGAGTCGAAAGAAATAATTTCCGTGCAATTCGGTTGTTTATCGGCGGAGATATTTTTTTTATTCTTCTGGACGGACGGACAGACGGTGGATGGATGGAATGTAATTCTGTATCGTATCTCATGGTTGATTCATTCTTTAGTGGAAAGAGGCCATTTGCGTGCAAATCGGTTGTTTCTCGGTCGAGTTATGTGTTTTTATGCTTCCGGACGGACGGATGGAACGTAATTTTGTATGGTATCTGATAGGTGTGAGGCGTCCCCGAGTCGAAAGAAATAATTTCCGTGCAAATTGGTTGTTTATCGGCGGAGATATTTTTTTCTTCTTCTGGATGGACGGCGGACGGATGGAACGTAATTCTGTATCGTATCTCATGAGTGATTTGTTCCTGAGTAGAAATAGACCATTTGCGTGCAAATCGGTTACTTACTTGTTAAGATACATGGTTTTTCGTGTGACTGTAATAAGTGACATTTCAATTTGTTGATGGTCCCTTAAGAGAACGTCTTCATTTCCTAGGTGATTTTTACATTTGCAATTTGTTTACGGTCCCATTAAGGCTACGAGATTCGACGGTCGTTCCTTGCGTGAGACGCCGTCCTGGCCAGCACTTCTGGCTGCGAAGCTCAGCTCGATCTGCCGGTGGATTTCAAAGGTGTCTGTATTAGGACATTACCGAAATGGTACCGAAATTTTAGTCATCTTCTGAAACACTTCATTTACCTGGCTGTAGGCACAATGTCTTTGCTTGGTTTAAAACATTTTATATGTTTATACAATGTCTTTGCATCTGTATGTTGGACTAGGAAAATATCAATTTGGTTCTCTGGGTAATTCTAACAATGAAGATCGTTCAAATTTCTGAAGTGCACTGTTTCAGGCCCATACATAGAATCTGGTCACTCTCTCTCTCTCTTTTTTCTTGGAGGGGTGGGGGTGGGCAGGGGATACATTCATAACGGCATAGCTTTCAAGAGTAATTCACCATTATGTCTTAAAAGAAAAGTCTTTAATCAAGTTAAGGTCCATGTATCTGATCCAGTTCTTCTGGATCAGATACATGGACCTTAACTAAAAAGGCATGCGATGCTGCAGAAAACTGAAAGATGCAGGAGAAGTGGATGCTTGGGGTAACCAGGAAAGATCTGAAGATGAAGTCATGGATAAAGAAAATGACAAGTGTGGAAGGCACCATGATTACATGATTAGGGTAGTAATTTTATCAAGGGGTGGGGGTAAAATTCTTGGGGCAGCTGCTGGGAAAATTGTGAAAAGTTCGCAGCTTTTACCCTGAAATATTGTGAAATACCATATTTCCTCAAAAATTCAGCTTTCAGGCTCTTTTCCCAAGCTTTGGATAAGTAAGATGTGTTATTTGTCACAAAAGTGGTTATATTCCCGAAAGGTATTTCATACTTAAAACGCACTGAAGTACTGCCTTACTGACTGCTTTAAAAATTACGGATTTCAAAGTGATGCACTTGAGGAAGAATGCATTCAAAGAGGTTTCAGCATTACAGCTTTCAACATTGGTTTCAGCTGACAGGACAGCAAGAATATTCAAAATATACCTATCTTCTGAATCAGTTGTTTCTTCTGCTATGATGCTTACACCGGATACTGATTTAAAAAATCTTTCAGTTGTTGCTTGTGAATATCATTTATTTTTAGCAAATAACATTTCTGCATCCAATTTGCATTAGGAGTAACACCAATATATTTCAAAGAATTTTTTAAGTAATTTTTTAATATAGGAATTTTCTAATTTTTTAATATAGAATACAATACGAATTTTCTAAGTAATTAAAAAAAATAATTATCCAGTTTGGAAAGTGGGATGTTAGCTGCACAAAAAGCACCAGTTAATATCAAAAGTTCAGCTGAGCAATGCTGTTCTTGTTTAGTTCTTTTCTCAATTAATTTGTCAACACATTTCTGCACTATTTTCGGTCGACTGTTCAGACACAAATTTTTTTATTCAGCTTGCTTGCTGAATGCTTTCCACAACTGTTCTTTCTTGAAAAATCCACTGGTATGTTGCAACACGAACAGGACAATAGATTTGTGTTCACATGAAATATTCTCTTGCGGTACTGCTTGCATTTTTAAGATGCACTCATTTTACTCATGTGGCTTATTCTCAAAATTAACAAACAATATCTAGAAATTTTATAAACTAAATACTCACACAAAAGCACAAATTTTTGTTAAGTGTCTGCAAAACTCAAACACTCTTTTCTGTGAGCTGCTTTTCCCAGCTGAAATTAATACACTTCACGACATCCAGTTTACCAGTGCTGCAAGTAGCCAAGGTCATTCAACAGTAGCGGGGGTGGGGGTGGTAGAAAGATCACACATACATTCTTCAGCAGAGCGTATGTAACCTGTAATTACCTGTCAAGCTTGTTTGATAAGTCTGTTTGTAACGAACAATCTTGAGAGGTATTTCAAGGTTTTAAGTTCTGGTTTGAACTTTGGAGTAGGATTACTTTGCGGTATATTTTTTGCGTAATTCTAATGAAGGCCGAATAAAATTATTTAAATATGAAAAATAATCTAAAATAATAATGGAAATTTGGCAAAAATAGAAAAAAATCTCAAGTTCGCGGATATATTTAATATTTGTGAAATTACAGAAAAAACCTTTAAAATTTGTGAAAAAAAAATTGCGGAAATTTGCACCGCAAAACAATTAGTAGCCTAACCATGATCAAAGTAAAATGGCTATGAGCTGAACATATTGCTAGAACTGACCACCACTGGACAACTGAAATACTACACTGGATACCAAGAGACAGAAAAAGACTAAGATTACACATAGGAAATGGGTGGATGAAATTCAAAACTGTGATGGAGTGACATGGATGAGACTGGCTCAAGAAAGATCATTGTGGAAGAAACTTTGAGAGATCTTCAATCCAGCTGTGGATCAATAAAAGTTGTTGGTGACGTAATGCCATATTTACATGGCATAATACAGACACATACACAAGTTGTTTTTAAAATGCTTGGCCAAACTGTGGGAACTTGTTCTAACACTAATTCTGCTTTAAAAAAGTCGAGTTAGTATAGGGTCTGAAATGTTTTCCTATGGAGATATACATGCGTAGGCATATATATCAAAATCACATACCAGCCCTCCTTGTTTGTACAAAATTGTGATTCTGGCACATAAACGGAAGGAACTGCAATGAATGAAAACAACCTGGAAGTTTAATGTGAATGGGGAGGGGGAAACCAGTGTCTCGATGTATCTTCACCTTTGTTTAAAAGTCTGTTATCTGTACACAAAAGTCCAATGATCTCGCACCATTTAAAATTTTTCTTGGAAACCTTAGCTTCACCAGCGTATGGCCGAAATTAACCAGCTCAGCCCTACTTATAACCAATTCATAGCAAACAAAAGATGCTCCCTAACTTTGTATTTGACATTTTTGCTCTTTTTGTCATATTTTTGGGGAACTAAGTTTGCAAATTCTCTATTAGGTGTACTGACAACAAGCTTATAAGGGATCGTCCCCTCTGGCACTTATAAAAATCTTTTGGTTCCATATCATTATGAGCCACGGTCAACCTGCAAAGCAATTTGTGAGCGAATTTACTATGAAACCTGTATATATCTGTTGAAAAGTTTTATGACTAAGTTCATATGATATTTTTTTTTCCCCCAACAGAATCAGCAGTGAAACAAGTTCCCCAAAGTTTGGCCAAACATTTTAGAAATATGTAGGTAAACATATATTTTAGAAATATATCAACTACAGTTACAGGCCAGTTGGTTATTGGCATATTGTTCCATTTTCTTTTCCACACAGAAAATTTGTTCATCAAAGTTGGTGGATCAAAAAGGAGAAGTTGATAGAATTAGACAGTTTTGAATTTCCAACGAGGTCGATATTTTACAAAACTATAAAGGAATGTTTGAAGATTGCCATTATTTCATTATGGCCAATGCTCACATGCTTCACTCACTGATCATCTTAATATTGAATATGCAAAAGCTTGTCAATGAGGGTCACTGACGACATTTTCCATCATTTGGTTGCCAGCCTCCCCCTGGTTCTCCATTTGTTCCAGCAGAGTTGTGCTGTCTGTCAGGTTTTATCTCATCCACTAGCTGTGGTCAATTATTATTATTATGCTTCTGATTTGCCTTTCATGTATATTTATGATGTTTTCCTATTTGTTCCCCCTCCTCTCTACAGTTGCTATAATGTTTACTTTCATTATGTGGATTGTTGTCAAGCTAGTTATGTGACTGTAGTACATTTTATATTACATACGTTGTACTTTCCCTACTTGGCACCACGTGCCTTTAACATTTGTTAGCACTGTATCATTGTTTTCTAACTCTTGTACATGCACACCTGCCCTGCTATGAGGCATGTCATGACTTTTACTGTTGCATCTGCAAATATGTGCTGTTTCAATTAAAAAAAATATATATCAAAAGTTCCTTTGCATGAAGAGGAAGTGAAAAAATACATATTTTAGATGTTTGAAGTTATAGATCAAGCATTCTGGACAGGATCTGATATCAGTCATGCAAATGAATTTTCTCAATATTCCTAAAACAGGATTTAACCAGTGAAGTATGCTGCTATTAAGAATCACTTCAAGACGTATCTTTCTGGTAAATGTTTAATTTTTTTATTATTGATTGATATTGGCATGCACTTCATACAAAATTAATTTATAGGTGTATGTGTTGCAAAATTTAGTGCATAAAATTTCAACTACATACTGATAATTTTACAATTTTGATAAGTATTTCTAAGACTGATGAGGAAGTGCTAAATAAATTTTATATACTTTGCTGTTAATTTTAAATAGCGAACGAAACCATCTTAATTTATTGATAGTTGACTAGCATTCCTTTATGCCAAAAAAAGGTATTTTAATTATATCAAATGGTTATGACAACAAATAACAAGGTAAAAAGAAACTTGATATTTATATATCTTCTTAAAATTTAAAACAATTAATCATTAGAGAAAATTTTTCAAGCACAGTTTCTCGATCTCCACGCATGCAAACGCTACATAAAAGGTAGATCAGTACAAAAAACTTGCCCTACAAAAAGTTACTGTGGAAAACCCTATTATACTTTTTACATAAATCATACATAGTTTCTCACGTAAAACAGTAGAAAAACCCGTGTGTGGAAATTTGTCAAAAAAAAAAGTAAATAAATAAAAAATTCCTCTATCACACTGTCATCTAAAAACCATCGCTACAGATGTTGTAAAAGTCAGAAGGATGAAAGATTAAATCGGATAAAGATGTAAAAAAATTGCTTTTGGCATTAAATCTTAGTTCATCAGTGTAAAAATCTTTCACATTTTTTCCATAAAGATGTGATAACTCAGGTGCACTTTCACCAGCAGCTTTGATTTCATTAAGCAAAGTCTCTTGATTCACTTTCTTCTTAAGTTCATTAATTAAATATGAAGTGCATGCACTGCGATACCTCTTTTCAGCTGAAAGGCTTATTAAATCTTCTATATCACCAACCTAATGTAATCAAGAAAAAAATCACAGTAAGACAATTTCAACAGAATATGTGATGCACTAGAACATTTATTATTATTCTAAGGAACTTAACAATGCTGACATATATAAATAATTCAACATTGACCTGAACTTTTTATTTTTTAACAAAAGAAACAAACAAGAATGCACTTACCACCATATAGATCCTTCTCTAGGTACTCTCCCTTAATGTAATACATTTGTGTCATCTCCATGGAACACTATTCCAGGCCAAGTAAGAGGATTTGGACTGCTGTCATAGCCACTGTAAGACACACTCCTTTAGTTCATAATCTGTAGTGAATTTCTTCCCTCCTAAATGATCCTTCAGTGGGTCAAATAGGTGGAAATTACTTGAAGTCAAGTCAGGAGTGTAGGGGGAGATGGCTGAGCATTTCCCAGCCTAATAAGCAAGAAAATGCTCATTGATGCGACGGGACGACCTGTTTTAACATTTTTTTCTTGCCTCTTCTTGTGGATGGCTGGTTGAATCTTCTCTTTATGAGGGTAGTGTAATACTGAGCATTCATTTTTGCTCCTTGTGCAAGAAAACCCACTAGCAGTGATGGAAAGTTGCAAAAACATTTTTGGAGCAGCAAAATGCGTTTTTAGAGCAGGTAAAATACATTTTTGGAGCAGGTAAAATACAGTTTTGGAGAAGTAAAATGTGTTTTTGGAGCAGGTGAAATACATTTTTGGTGTAAGAAAACATTTTTCGGAGCAGGTAAAATATTAGTAGATAGAACGAACTCTTACGCAAAAAATGTTTTGGAACTAGATGCACCCTACTCAAATTTAAAACATCTAGCATTGAAATGCACACACACATATGCAAAGATTTTAATTTTCAAATAGATAAAAAAAATTGTAACCAAAGCAGGATTCTATTATTAATCATTTATTTTACAAAAAATGTTTAATTTTTTGCTGCTTTTCTCAATTCTTTGTTTTTATTACAGGAATGGGTTAATGCTCTTCTTATGTAAAATTGAAGTGCTGCCCTTTTATATTTCCATGGATGTTTTACATAAAAATATTAACCCATTCCTGTAATAAAAACAAAGAAAAGATAGAGATTAACTGGATAAAAAGAACTGCTATGAAATTTGGATACAAGAAAAAGATCATAGATGATATACTTGAAAATACAAAGAAATCTTTAAATGAAAGTAAAAATAAACAAAAAAATGAAATAAAATTTGCTGGTAAAATTCCCTACATTCCTCCAATAACAAATATCCTAAAGAAGGAATGCGTTAAAGAAAAAAATATATTAGCAGAAACCGTCATAGATAACGAAACTATATTAACCACAGGAAATGAAAGAAGATCAATGCTTGATAAAGCGGGAGTATATTCTATACCAACAAAATATTATACAGAAATAGAAAGAAATGAAAGAAATAAAGTATACATAGGAAGTACAAAAGAAGGTTTAAGACCAGATTAAAAGAACATATATCCAATTGGAATAAAAAAGAAAACAAAACATCATTAATAAATCATTGTATTGAAAATGAAGCTTATCCTGATTGGTATGATGCAAAATTAATAACCTCACATAAAACTAAAAAGAAGAAGCAGTAATGATTGAAAAAAACTAAAGAAATAAATTGTAATAATAATGATCCAATGAGTCTACCGTACGCTTGGAAATATTTTATCGAAAAAGAAAATAACGCTAAAAAATATAATAAAAGACCTTATTAATTGTTTTCAACAAACGAATGGCAACACCAAATAATTTAGAATCAGAAATTCATATCATCTAATTATATTAAAACACGACTAAGAATGAGCATTAATACCAAAATAGCATGCACAAGAGTACAACTGCCGTGGAATGTCGGACGCCGCCAGTAAAATCGATGTAAGTGGCCGAGATACAACGTGTATGAGAAGTAGATCATAATACCCACTGAAGATGATTCCAAAAAGAAGGAATTAAAACTAGTTTGGGATATCGAGCCACGGAAAACGGAACATGCAACCATCATCTATAATAAGAAATTATAAGATAAAGTTCAACTTGGAAGCTGATACCACAGGAAACGAAAAATTGTGCCTTCTTCGATAACAAGATGGCTTACTGCTGATTCAACGCATCATAATCAAGAGGTTCGAAAGTTCTTTTCTATTGTATTAATTTCGTAAATCATGAGTTAAAAAACTGGAATAATGTTAATAATTTAATACCTATTGTCTCTACATATTGGAGGACTTTGACAACTTATGATGCATATGACTACATATAAAAACATTTTTCATATAAATTTGTAATCTTCATATAATGAAATTCTAAACTATCATAAGGAACATCAAAAAGGAATATTAGTGGCAAGTTGAAAAACAATTTTTTTTATTATATTGACGTTTTCCCGTGCTCAAATTTCTAGTAACGTGCAAAACAGTAAATGATATGGAAACTATTTTGTTGACATATAGTTAATAATTTCTGAAACCGCGTAATGATTTCGGCAAATGTTGAATTAATATAATGTCACAAAACAGACCGTTGTGGAAGAGGCTTGGAGAGACCTTCGTCCAGCAGTGGATTGATAATGGTTGACAATGATGATGATATCACGATACACTTGGCGATAAGTTTTATCTGACTTCTTTCTTTTTGTTGCCATAGCTGTTTCACTGCTACGTTTCATTTTGTTTTAATCTAAATGAACCCTTTCCACTCGAACAACTTTTCACTCGTACTCACCCAGCACTTGTATTTTTTTTCTGCTGTAGAGGGCACAGCTTAGCAGTGAAAGCTCAGATTTGGCTCGCCAGCCCCAGCATATGAGCTATAGAGACATCATTGGCATGGCGGGTGACACCTGACACACGAGCTATTTGGCAAAAGAAATGTCTCGCGAGCATCGACATGCGAGTTATAAAGGCGTCATCAGCATGGAGGGTGACACGCGACATATTCGTCGGAAAAAAGTCTCGCAAGTCCCGACACATGAGCTATAGAGGCAGGGTGGATGACACCCGACCTATTCGGCGAAAAAGAAATGTCTCGCGAACGCCGACATGTGAGCTATAGAGGCGACATCGGCATGGAAGGTGACACCCGACATATTCGGTGAAAAAGAAATGTCTCGTAAGCCCCGACATACAAGCTATGGATGCGTCATAGAGGTGCTGGATTACACCCGACACAATAGCTATTCGGCGAAAAAGAAATTCCTCGTGAACGCCGACATGCGAGCTATAGAGGCGTCATAGGCGTTACTGATAACACCCGGCACACGAGCTATTCGGCGAAAACGAAATTCTTCACGAGTGCCGACATGCGAGCTGTAGAGACGTCATCGCCATGGGGGTCACACCCGCCACTCGAGCTATTCGGCGATTTTGTAATGTCGAGTGTCACCCAACAGTTGAGTGGAAAGGGTTAAAATGTTTGCACCGAAATTTTCACAAGCACAAAGCCACATGTAATCAATGTAAAGAGATTGCAAAAGGTGCTCGGCTGAGCTCCCTCTCGGCTTTTGCGCATGGCACTCTCAAATGGATGTACGACGAATCCAGTGACAAAACTCCGCCTTCGTTGGCAGGGGAAGTCAGAACATCGAAGGCATATAAGGGACTATCTGTAAAGTGCGTTTTTTCAACCAAAAGCTGGTATAAAAAGAAAATTGCTTGCAGGGATCTTGTATGGGCTTTTCCGTAGTTTTTTTGGATGACTTTCGTAAAACCGTAATATGGAGTGAAAATCCGTACAAACTACGGAATATCTGTAAAAGTTGGCATCTCTTCTGCCATGGGAGAGCCATTTTCAGTTGACCTCGGCGCCAACGAAATAGCTAAAGACACGCTGTATTTACATAATCGTGCATCTTGCCCAGAACAAAATAACTGCGCCATCCCAAAGAGCAGGGAACGGCATATAAACAATCTCAATTGCGCAACACTCCGAAAGACCACCAAACCATCTGCAAACAATCTTCATCAGGATTTCATAACGACAGTATCGTTTCTCCTACATACCACATGATTACAACAAAACTCCTCCTCCACAAGCTCCACCTACATCGTGAATCATATTCGTCACTTATGCTGAAAAAACAACGAATTAGAAGGTAGGAGAAAAACATTCTGAAATGTTGGAATTTGCGGTACGTGTTGATTAAACGTCATTATATGTTTAATCAAATTACGCGTAGACCTTTAAAAAAAGCGTCATTCGAAGCACCGTTTAAAACGGTATTTTTTGCCGTGAAAACAATTTTTTCTGCTCGGCAGTTTTTGCTGTGAATTGCCATTTCAGCGGAGTTCGGCGCAAACTTTTCATCACTGCACTTGGTGTAACCCTGTTTGAATCCCAGAATACAGTGGCAATTAGCTTTCATGCAGACAGCACTGCTTTAAATTCTTTCAGTAGTGAGGAACCATTATAGCAACATTCACAGCTGGCTCACTTGGTTTCTGGAGCAAAAAATTAATCCAAGTCTCTCCACTGGACATGATCTCTGCAGAAATGCATTTTTTCCGAACTTAAAGCAGTGCAAAAAGTCTGTGAGATAACACAAAACCACTTTTGATCAAATGCCAACGCCTTTAGTACACAATGTGCATATACTTTTCCGAACAGCAGGTGCTCATGCACAATTTTTTTCACACTATCAACACTGATGTTGACTATTGCAGCTGTTACATACTCTTACTCTCCTGTTTTCCAAAATAATCTGTTGTACAGGATCGATATTCACTTCTGTCACAGCAGTAATTGACACACGTTCGTGCGGTTCATTTTTTACTCCTTTTCAGCCCCTTGGAGAACTTCTTGTACCAATCATAGACACTTACTTGCCTTTGATAGTTTTTTTTTTAATTTTTAATCTCCAGACTGTGTTTGACATCTCTGCAAAGTTTCACCTGCTCTTTCAGAAGAAATTTAATAATGCAATGCTGTTCCCCACTCACTGACACCTCTACAGATTCCATGCTTCCCACAATACACCTTGCATGCACTGCAAAGACAAAAACACTACTGGCATGAAGAGGAGGCTCACATATATTTACAGTATGGATTCTGTAGCAATCAGTACAGAACATGGAGAATTACAAAAAAGTCCAGGTCAGCCTAAATATATGGAGCTTAAGTGATTGACTAAAACCTATGCAATTAATACAGGACAAGTTTGAAACTGACATATGCTTAAAAGTACTAAACATAAGTCTCAGGTAAATAAAATTCAACTTTTGTTTTTGTTTTTTTTAATTTCCATAGTAAAATTTTCTGTATTTTACTTCAGCCAACTATGAGAAAAGTAGTGATGTTCTGCTTTTGAAATATCTATAAGTTATGAGAAACAATATCTTGCTGGAATATTTTGTTCATCATTCAGACAAAATTACAGTCAGAATATAATTGGACTACATAAGATATTTTCAGCTTCATGCTACATATCAAGTGAAAGGTCATTTCAAAAGCTTTCAAACACTACCAAAATTAATTTTCTAAGCCTAGTTGGAAGTCATACTTTTTCTGCAGCCCAAAAGTGCAAAATAAAAAAATAGAATTTGGACACAACATACTTTTGAACCATGAAATAAAATGAGTTAAAATTTGGTATATTTTAGTTTCTCGTGCATGCTTACAAGTTTACTAATTTTTTGAAAAATATAAGATGGTGAGGTGTTTTGTGTGTGTGTGTGTTGGCCATTTTCTTTGACATGGGATGATAAGGCATTTGTGTTTCTATCCAAAAACTAATGAGGAAACTCATTCTTTTGGCTCCGTTTTTGCTGCGAATGGAACCCCAAAGAACTGAATGTTACAGGTGATTCCAGCCTTCATGCTTCTATCTATTACCATATTCTAGTATGTATGATCAGTGTCATGGCTAGCAGGGGGCTAGAAGAGACTCAACCCCCTGCAAGGCAAGCAAGCCTACTGTAAATCATCTGAACTTTTATTTTTGGTGGTTTATGAAAATGACTTTTGTATTTCATTCATTCAAAAAAAAAACACACACACACACCACTAAGCTGTTCTCTGAGATCCAGAGGTCAGCTCCACGAAGAAAAGACAAACTATCAGATAATTTTTATCTGATTATTTTAGTGTACACTGACGGAAAAAAAAAATCCCAACACCACAAAAAAATAGTTGTAGAGGAATGAAATGGCGGCAATACATTTGTATAGGTAACATATTTAATCGATTAAGGTTTCAAGATCACAGCTTATTGTAAGCGCGAGAAGAGCCATTTTAAATGTGAAATGCTGGTACATTAATAACCGGTGTAACCACCAGAATGTTGAATGCAAGCACGCAAACGTTCATGCATTGTGTCGTACAGGTGCTGGATGTCACTTTGTGGAATGGAGTTCCATGCCTGTTGCACTTGGTCGGTCAATACAGGGACGGTTAATGCTGGTTGGGGATGACGCTGGAGTTGTCGTCCAATGATGTCCCATACGTGCTCGATTGGTGAAAGATCTGGTGATCTAGCAGGCCACGGCAACATGTCGACACTCTGTAGAGCATGTTGGGTTACAACAGCGGTATGCGGGCGAGCGTTATCCTGTTGGAAACCACCCCTGGAATGCTGTTCATGAATGGCAGCACAACAGGTTGAATCACCAGACCGATGTACAACTGTGCCGCCAGGATGCGTGGGATAACCACGAGAGTGCTCCTGCTGTCATAGGAAATTGCTCCCCAGACCATAACTCCAGGTGTAAGTCCAGTGTGTCTCGGCCGCAGACAGGTTGGTTGCAGGCGCTCACCTGGCCTCCTTCTAACCAACACACGGCCATCACTGGCACCCAGGTAGAACCGGCTTTCATCAGAAAACACAACAGATCTCCACTCCGTCCTCCAATGAGCTCTAGCTTGACACCACTGATGTCACAAACGGCAGTGGTTTGGAGTAAGTGGAATGCACGCTACAGGGCGTCTGGCTTGGAGCTGTCCTTCAAGTAACCAATTTGTAACAGTTCACTGTGTCACTGTGGTGGCAACTGCAGCTCGAATTGCTGCCGCAGACGCGGTACAATGCGCCACAGCCATACGCCGTACACGGCGGTCTTCCCTCTCAGTAGTGCCACGTGGCCGGCTGGAAGCCGGTCTTCTTGAGGCAGTACCTTCCCTTGACCACTGCTGCCAACAATCATGCACAGTGGCTACATTCCTGCCAAGTCTTTCTACAATATTGCGGAAAGAAAATCCACTTTCTCGTAGCCCTATTACACGACCTCATTCAAACTCCGTGAGCTGCTGATAATGGCTTCTTCGTCTTCTTAAAGGCATTCTTGACTAACATCAACACACTACGTCGAATCTCAACGATAACTAACGCTCACGAACGTTACAGCGCATATTTATAGCAAACCTGCTTTGCATGTTCCGAGGCGCTACTAGTGCCACACGTATGCGCCGAGCGCGAAATTTGCATAGACGTCATCTTACAGATGTACTCTCACCGCCTACTAACTGTCGTTTATCTAACACAACCCCTTCTTGGTGTTGGGATTTTTTTCCGTCAGTGTATTTCATTATAAGTATTAACACTTTACCTTATTTATTCGTGTATTAAAAGATACTGAAAAAGGCAGAAATTGAAATGATACAGCATGAGTGATGGATAACTCAAAAGAAATTTCTTCTTGAAGTGAATCAGTAGGAACAGTTGCACCATTGATTCCTGTGCCACACAGGCCTGGACTTCTTATTGCTAAGGGTCAGGGAAGAGAGGCTGTTTTTTTTTTTTTTTTTTTATGGAGAAACAAAATATAAAAAAATACAAAAATGGGGGGGGCAGAGAGAGGCAGAGGTGGTAGCACAGTTGCATATATAGTTTGTCACTTAGTAAGTGACTAGGAAGTGTTAAAAAACTTCCATGTGGTTAATACCCCAAAAAGAAGTTTTGTTGTGGGAATGTTTAAGCTAAATGAATCTCTCTAGGTGATATAAAACAATGCTAAAGAAAAATATTTCTGCAAGAGGGAAAATTGTCAATTTCTTCCTGTTCATTGTTTTGTGGTCAGTAGGAGTGGTTTTGCCAGGGCATGTGTGGGAGAAGTAGCATATATTGGTAGGAAACTATAGGTTTTGTTTCTTGAGAAGGGAAGGGTTTGGTTGTTAATCACGATAAGAAGAGGCTCTCTCAGTGCACCAGTGAAGGAGAATGTGCATTTAAAGATGGAGAGAAAGATAAAAAAATATGGCATTAATAACCCCTTGTGACATTGCTTGGATCCACAGAAAAGAACCAGCAAACTAAAAAATAAATATTTTCTTCATGATAATTGGGATTTATCTTTTCTCCAGCAATAATGACTCACAATTAAATCCCAATCAAACAAATTTTGATAAAGTGATTTGTTTTTATATTTTATAAAAGAGTTTAGTTTCTTAAGTTTCTTACTACCCCTGTTTTTAATTTCTGTTTTTCTCAATGTTTTGGTGTTTTGGCATGAAGAAATTGTTCACTAGTGAAGCAACAAAAGAAACGTGTGATGATATAATTATTAACAAAAGAATTTGTGGATGAATATAATTTGTCATTGAACACAGACTTCCAGATGAGTCTTCACCCCCCACCCCCAAGTTCTGAGACCAGTGTATGATAAAAGTAATTTCCACCTTTATGCTTCCACATGTTTTCATTACTATGTTTTAAAGTGCACACGACACAGATAATTCCCACCCTCAAACTCTCACATACTTCCATTTCCATTATTTCAAGTGGGTACGACACAGGTTTTCCACCATCATGCTTCCACATTTCCATACTAATGTCATCAAGTGTGTGCAACACAGGCAGTTCCCACCATCATGCTTTCACATGTTTCCATTGCCATGTTTTCAAGTGTTTTCCGTCATCATAAGAAATATCAAGCCAGCCAAATGCTTAATATGAACACAGTCTCACAAACTGAAGACATGCCTTGTATTGTTTTGAAATCTTTCACACTAGGGCTGACAACTGTTTTATAGTATTTGTTTCAGCTGTCTTTCTGACATACACATCAGGTAATCACAATTAAAGAGTAGGCATTCAGATCCCTGTAGTGAAACATCTATGGGACAAAACACAACCAAACTTGGTAGGAATACTCTCATAAGCATATGCTCATGATTTATGAAAAAACAAAAAGTTCCATTTTGTGCTACCAGAAATATATATAGCACTGTAAGTGCCAGAAAAATACACAAGGGTGATCACAATGCAAGAGGAGGTTATCAGAGTCCTGTACTGACATCACAGATGGACAAAACGCAACCCCACACAGTATGACCACTCCAGAGAACCAGAGCCATCATTTTAGCTGTAAGCACCCAGGGCAAGATTCAACAAAGCATTCCCCCTCTTTAGAGAAATACAATCCTAAGTTCATGATAGAATGTATCAAAGGAACATAAAATAACAAACATTTAAAGGTGTTAAGGAATATTAAATGGGTTAAACAATATTTAGCTACTCTCATTCTCCTTCAATGGCATTTTGTGGAGACATGCAGAAAAAGAATTCGAGCACTAGCGATTTTCTGGAACATTTTTGCCTAAAATTTCATAGAAAAGCCAGGAAATCTAAAAATAAGAAATTTTTAAGTTCTCAGCTCGACTCGCATAGCATAATACGCAAAGGTGAGGTGAGCGGGGTGACTACCCGCTCACCTCACCCTCGCGATGGCTCTGCTGAGAACATGCACTCTTCCTATAGCTTCCTATAGAAAAACACAAAATGATTACACATGTGGCAATTTTATAGAAAGCACTAAAAAGCTAACTGAAAGGTACAATTATCTTTTAATTTGGTACAGGTTATGGATATGGTTCAATGGGTCCTCCAATAAGATGTTCTAAACATTGAACGCAGTGAATGACATTCTCCCCAGTGGAACACGATTGGTCCACATGAATTTTTTCACATGCTGTGGTAATCTGTCTTTCAAGACTGCCAAATCAGGTACATAGCCCTGATAAACCTGGCTTTTAAGGTGTGCCCGTGCAACCAAAAATCACAGGGGTTGAGGTCAGACAAGTGAAGTGCCCAGGTTGTGGGAAATACATGACTAATCACTCTGCTGACGGTATGACAGTAAACTGTGATTGTAACAGTTGCTGTACCAACAATGCAATATCAGGAAGTGCTCTATCCCGCATAAACATAGTTGAGTGAAGACATAGCTGCGGCTGAATTTGCAGGACTATGAAGCTGTGGGCATTGATGGCACAAGTCACTGGTCTGGTTGGATGGTTTTCATAGATAAAATATGCACAACGATTAACGATGCACAAAACCACACCACACTGCAACTTTCGGTGAGTGCAACAAGATCTCTTGACACACACACAAGGCGTTTCCTTAGCCCAAATACGGCAGTTCTGAGTGTTAATACTGCCATGCAGATGGAAATAAGCCTGATCACTTCACAAGATCTTCAAGGGTCACGCAACATCCACCTTCATGTGAGCCAGGAATGTCAGGGCAAATGTCAGCCAGGTTTGCATATCGCTGTGAAGCATTTCTTGAATGTGGGGGGATCTTGTAGGGATAAAACTGCAACATTTTGCTCAAAATCATCCACACCGTTGTGTATCCAGGTGCAGTGATATTACTTGTGCACTGTTGGAACCTGGTGAGTTACCCATTCTATGCTCCACAACGGCAGCAGGAACTTCTTTCACAGCGTGAGGATTAATTTGTTTGAGCCCTCGTCCTCATCTCACTGCTAAAAATACAGTATTCTCAAGCTGTACAAACATTTTTCACAGGTTTGTAGTGGTCATTGGGCCTCTACTCATATGCTTCAGTTGCAGAAATTCTCAAAGCATAGTAATTGCATTATCACTGCTTTGATAATAAAGATTGACAAGCAATGCATGTTCAGGTAATAGAGACATAGCACATACCACTTGTACAAATGGCATGTTGTCACCAGTTATCTTTATAACCACCGGCAGACATTGTGTGGTATACAAATTGTATGTTTTTCTGGCACTTACACTGGAAGCACAAAATGGAACTTTTTTTTTTTTTTTTTATAAATAGCAAGCACATATTTGTGAGAGTTTTCTTACCAAGTTTGGTTGTGTTTTGTCCCAAAGACATTTTGCTACAGAGCTCTGAACAACTTGCCTTTAATTGTGATCACCTGGTATTTCACTGATAATTAAGCATCAGAAAACATCGACACATTTTGGTGCTACAGAAAACTTGCTTCTGTCCAATATTTATGAGTATCAAACTTTTTTTTAAGTAAAATAAAATTTTGCATAGAATACCTGTTTTTCTTTTCTGTCAGTATTTTTTTTTTTTCTTTTTTGCTTATTTCATACAAAATGAAGTCTTTAACTTTTCTGTTACACCTCCTCTGAGGAAAGCCATTCCTATGGCACTGGGGAGCACATCTAAAAAGTAATGCTGCAGTGCTGCCAGACTGTGAGGCATATGTATTTTGCTTAGAAACTTATTGAATGTTCTTCATAAGTATATTGAGGTATAAGGAAAGATCTTATGATCAGTTTGAATGATACATGTCATTTGTCTAAGTATGTGAGTTTGTATTTTACGCACATAAAAGTATACTCTATAAAATCAAAATTTATGTGTTTGTCATAGAATAACTGGAAAAGTTTTATTTAACTAATTTTCTTGAAAAACACTTGTTTTTAGCTTTAGAGGGAGATTAAGTCGCATCATGCATTATTCAATTAAGGAATTTGTCCTTTGTAAATTGCATTCAGTATAAACAAGCTTTACAAAGTGGAGTTAAAGTATTGAGAACAGGCCTTGATGGTCACCAAAAGGCAAGAAACATCTGTAAAATAACAACAGCAACAAAACACAACCTCAGAGACAAAGCAGATTTTTTTATTTTTTTTTATTGGAGGTTTAACGACCACCGTGAGCAACTCAATGGGCTATAAGCAGTCGCCCGCTCCGAATTTAGGGTCACTAGTTCCAGAGAACGGAGAGAGCCAGTGCCGTAAGACAAACACAACATCCATGCCTGACCGGGATTCGAACCGGACCCCTTTCAGACAAATAATTAGAGGCCATCCCTTAGAAAACTGCGCCACCGGGGCAGCCAAAGCAGAATTAAATGAACTAAAAACGTCTGATATAATACTCTTGAATAAAATGAAATTGACATGGATTTTCTACCACCTCCAAAGTTAAGATCACCATCTATAATAATAATAAAATTACCATGTCTGTTTGTCTCTACTGTGCAAGCATACTTCATTATCTAAAACAACTGTCTTTATGCCTTTTTGACCGATGGAAAATTTAATGAAACTAACTGTATACATAATGGAAGCAAAGATTTCTGAAGGATAATGAATCATCCTTTGTAAGAGGCATGTTTGTTTTGCAAGTTTCAAACCACAGAAGGGTCAATCCACATCAAGTGGTCCAGCACCGGTTCCTTGACCATTTTTTTTTTTTTGTAGGTGATAACCCCTTCGTAGTTTAAAACCAAGATTATTTAAATTTTATATTTACTCATTTAAAAGTGGCGGCCAGTTTTGTTTCACACAGTGCACCATTTTTTGCTTTCCTAGAGGTTTGCGGAAAACTGCACATTTCAGTTATGGTTTGTCACAGAGCTCTGGAACAAAAACTATTATTATTGGCACATTCTGGACTACATTTTTGTTAGGTACATCAGTTGACTATCTTGTTTCCTTATGCCTCAAATTTCATGCTGAACTTGACCTTTTGCTGTTATAAAAATTTCGAATTTTGGAAGGGCCATTTTTTGGGAAGGGTTAAAATATTTGGCTTCAATTTTTTTTGTGCAAGTACCTATGGTAGGGAACTTTATGTAAAAAAAAAAAACAATTAAGCCCTGATACTTTCTCCTTTTTTTTTTTTTTTTTTTTTTTTTTTTTACAGGGCCCCACATATAAAACTTATATGCTACTTTTCAACTACATAAAACTTATATGCTACTTTTCAACTACATAAAACTTATATGCTACTTTTCAACTTTTTTGGAAAATTTATGGGTAAATATCTCTGGTGTGGGACCTAATAAAAATGTAACTTTTCCACACCACAAAGTACTATGTGGTTGTAAACTCCAGTAAGAAGTTTGAGTTTGATATTCCACTGAGAGCAGAGTTACACCAGGTACAAAATACGAAAAACATACGGCAAAAATTTGACGAGCCTGATCATAGAATAATATATTTAATGTATTTTTTAGATAAATTATTTACTGAAAAACAATCTAAGCTATAGCCTAAACTGGCGAGGACAGAACTATGCAACATTAAGGGTTTGTGGATGTGGGTGGCCCCAGATCCACAAATGCTACATGTCTGGGGGCTTGTTCATACAAGCCCTAGTTAAGTCAGTTTTCTGGTTGCTGCTGCACAGGAAGGTGGTTCTCATTCTCAAATGACATTGTTAAGCATATCATGATTGACTTTCAGTGTTGTATAGGTGCCTATACTGAAGAAAAGTGCCATAAAAGTGTTTATGGTGTTGAGGCCAAGGAAATAAAGGCTGTTAGTGATTATGGAGAAGAGGATTGAAGACTGTTTTCTTTAAGAGTGTGTTCTGAGGTTTTAACTGTCTGTAGGTACCATGAAGTAAAACAGATAATCATATTTTTTGGTCAGACATACAGTGACCCTTTCCAAAGACACAAGAAACCCATTTCAAAAGGGTTGAGAGAAACTAAACTGGAGCATCTTTTCAAGGAGAAACACCTATTTGTTAACCTTGTACCAGGTCAATTGTTATGTTCTAATTGTTACTCTAAAATACTTGTGTTAGGAAGTAAAAATAGTGAAAACTTTAAAAAGGATATTACATTTCTCACTCACGTGCTGAAAACTTACACAAAGCGGATGCTGCTTGTAGAATGTTAAGTTTATCACCTGCTTCAAAGATAAGAAAACTTAGTTATGACAAGAGACAAAATGTTTTAAAAGCCAAAATAGGCACATTGTGTGAAACACCGAGGGGAAATCTAGAAACATCTTTTGATGTGATTATACGTAGAAGATGTAAATGCAAATCCCCAGACTTTGTCTAATGAGTACAATGAACTAATAGACAAGCTGAAACAAAAATTTTCTGTGGCTGTAAAAGAAGATAAACTAAAAATTCTCAGCTTACTTCCCAGTTCATGGTCTTGCAAAAAGATAACATCAGAATTCAATGTTAATGATCGTCTCATTAAACTAACCAGATAACTTGTCAAAGAGCAAGGCATTTTCCCAGAGTTAGAGAAAAGAAGAGGCCATGGAATTTCAGAGGAGACTGTAAAACAAGTGGTTGCCTTTTATGAAGATAATGAGTATAGTAGAATATGTCCTGGTGGAAAAGATTGTGTATCAGTTAAAATAGGTTTTTCAAAAGTTCAGAAGCAGAAGCATTTAATGTTGACTAATTTAAATGAGCTATATGTTGAGTTCAAAGAGAAATATCTCAATTGTAAAATAGGGTGATCAAAATTTTGTGATTTAAAGACCAAATGATGTATCTAAGCAGGAGCAGAGCTGCTGTGACTCACACAGTTTGTGTTTGTATCACCAAAATATAAAGCTTATGATCACAGGGGCTAAACTAAATGCAGATTACAAGGACCTCATTGACAAATGTCTATGTGATTCAAATAACTACAACTGCATAATGAACAAGTGTGCTGAATGCCCAGGGAAAGAAGCCATATTAGACAAGCATCAGGATTCTTGGGAATATGAGTCATTGCCAGACAACGTAACATTCAAACAATAGATAACAACAGATAGAGCTGAGACAATTACATTGATAAACCCCAGGGATGAGTATTTTGAATCCCTGGCAGAGAAGCTGGAATTACTGAAAGTGCATCATTGCATTTCAAAAGCCCAGAGTGTTTTTGAAAGAAAGGAAAGCAAGTCTTAGCAATTCAGAATGTATAGTCTTGGCAGACTTTGCCAAGAACTTTTCATTCATCATACAAGATGAAATCCAAGGCTATCGCTTGGTAAACCAGCTGGCTATAAAAGGAGATGAAGTAAATAGGCACTACATCTGCATTCGTAGTGATTACTTGGATCATAGCACAGTTCCTGTCCATGCTTTTCAAACTCGCCTCATTAGACATCTTAGGGAAGTTCTTCAACAAATACAAAAATTATCTATTTTTCTGATGGTGCAGCTATATATATATAGGATGTAAGGTCAGGTGATGCGTAACATCACAGCCTCTCCGTGACAAATGTCAACCCCACCTTCTCGTGGTGCGTCCTGTTCCCATTAAAGGGGCTCTGACGACCACCAATAGCGGTATAACTATACCATCGAGATTAGAGGAAATGCTATCCCACACTCACCAACCCGCTTGGCCAGCGTGGTGAGTTATGGCCAAACCCCTCCAACATGACTCCACAACTTAAATCTTGGCCCTCAGTCTCCGGCAGCTAGAATGTACCTGGCCAAGGCAGCGGCCAGTGCGACATGAAGGCAGAGTGTGCTAAGAATCCCCGGAGGACCGGACTAGGCTGCCATCTGATGCTGACCTTGGCTACGTATAATGGACGCTTCCTATCTTCTGATTCAAGGCTTCTTGAATTGGAAGAGGAACTACACAGGATCAAGTGGGACATCGCCGGGCTAATTGAGGTAAGGAGAAAAGGAGAAGATCTCATTGAACTGAAAAGTGGACATCTCTTCTACTATCGTGGGACAGATACTGGCAGAACTAGTGGTGTTGGATTTATAATAAACAAGAAACTGAAGGATAAAGTTGTAGAAGTTGAAAGTTCCTCTGACAGAGCTGCACGACTCGTTATCCAACTCTCGAGAAGATAACAGGCTCAGATTATTCAAACTTATGCACCCACCACAAGTCATCCTGAAGAAGAAATTGAAGAATTTTATGAGGAAATCTGTCATCTAAATAATAAAGGTAAGCAGCACTTGAAGATAATTATGGGAGATTTCAATGCAAAAATAGGGCAACAGCAACAGAATGAAACTTCAGTAGGTAAATTCGGTCACGGCAACAGAAACCAGCGTGGAAATACTCTCGTTGAGTTTGCAGAGGCACAAGGGTTTTTCATCTTGAACTCCTTTTTCAAGAAAAAGCCACACAGGAAATGGACATGGGGACATCCAAATGGGACGACAAGGGAAATTGATTTTATTATGTGTAACAAAAAATTCGTCATAGAAGACTGCAGTGTGCTAAACAAGTTCAACACAGGCAGTGACCATAGATTGGTGAGATGTAAAATGCACCTCAAAACTAAACTCGAACGTAGCAAGCTCATAAGACAAACAAAATGTATTGACATAACCAACCTTAAAAAACACCATAATACCTTCAAATTGGAACTGAAGAACAGATTCTCTGCTTTAGAAGGCCTAACATCGGAAGAAGTGGATATTTCTGAAGTTAACAGAAAAGTAACCAAAGCTCTTATGGAAACAGAAACAAAATTAGCTGGGTCTAAGAACAAATTGCATGTGAACAAATTATCAGGAAAAACCAAAATGTTGATGCAAAAAAGAAGAGAGATGAGGACAACTAAAGAAGATGTGACTTCCAAAGTGGAATATATAGAGCTATGCAAGACAGTACGAAAAAGTATCACTGAAGACGTAAGGAAAATTAACTGTGAACTTGTAAGGAAAGCAATTGAAAACAACCAAAGCCTAAAGATAGCAAAGGGACATCTCAGTAAGGGAAAAAAACAGATTATGGCACTGAGAAAAGAAGATGGTTCTGTAACAAGAAATAGAGGCAAAATTTTGACAAGAGTGAAAGATTTTCACTCCAAATTATATGAAAGGGATGATACATGTACTCCAGGCATCATGAAAGGTACCAGAGTTCTTCCAGTCCTTCCAGCAGAAGTTGCACATGCAATCAAGAACATGAAGCGGGGAAAAGCTCCAGGAGAAGATGGAATTACTGTAGACATCATACAAGAAGCAAGTGGAGAAATCGAAACAGTACTCGCCCAAATTTTCACTCGATGCCTTAATGAAGGGAAAATTCCTGAGGATTGGAACAACGCTACAATGATCTTCCTACATAAAAAGGTGACATTGAGGATCTCAGGAACTACAGACCTATCAGCCTCCTATCAGTGGTTTATAAAATCTTCACTAAAGTTCTTTCACACCGCTTGAAGGTAACACTGGACATGGCTCAACCGAGAGAACAAGCTGGATTCAGGAGTGGCTACAGCACAATAGATCATATCCACGTACTGAGAGAACTAATTGAAAGAGCGAGGGAATATGAACTTCCATTGTGCATGGCTTTTATCGATTATGAAAAAGCCTTTGATTCGGTGAAACCATCAGCAGTTGCAATGGCTCTGAAATCCTGCGGTATTGAAGATGCATACATTAATATTATTAATAACATCTATGAAAATGCAAGTGCAAAGATTCGGCTGTTTGAAAATACAACACACGTAAAAATTGGAAAAGGAGTGAGACAAGGTGACACCATATCTCCGAAGCTCTTTAATGCCACATTGGAAAATGTCTTTCAATCACTAAACTGGGAAAACAAAGGCATAAAGATTAATGGAGATTATCTAACCCACCTTCGTTTTGCTGATGACAGTCATTTTTGCAACTACCCCATCAGAGCTACAGAGTATGATGCAGGAACTTGCTGACAAGAGTAAAGAAGTGGGATTAAAAATGAACTTTCAGAAGACAAAAGTGATGTTCAATGCTTTTACAAGAAATGAAGATTTATCGATTGATGGAGAAAAGCTGGAGATAACAGACACGTACGTTTATCTTGGACAGCAGATATCAAGTGAGGGTCACATTGGTGAAGAAATTAATCGGCGTACAAAACTTGCCTGGAGAGCTTTTGGAAGAAACAGCATAATTTTCAAGAGCAATATGCCATTATGTCTTAAAAGAAAAGTGTTTGATCAATGCATCCTTCCAGTGCTTATGTATGGTGCAGAGACGTGGACCTTAGCTAAAAGAGACATACAAAGGCTGCAGACAACTCAAAGTGGCATGGAGAGGTGCATGCTTGGTGTAACCAGGAGAGATAAGAAGAGGAACACGTGGATCCGAAAAATGACAAGAGTGGAAGACATCATGATCAGAGTTAAATCCCTGAAATGGCAATGGGCTGGACATACTGCCAGAAGGACAGCCCATCGATGGACAGCCGAAATTTTAGATTGGATTCCAAGGGACAGGAAAAGACCCAGAAGAAGACCACATGGAAGATGGGTGGATGAAATTCGAAAGTATGCGGGAGTGACATGGAGGAGACTGGCACAAGACAGACCGTTGTGGAGGAAACTTGGGGAGACCTTCGTCCAGCAGTGGATTGATAATGGTTGACAATGATGATGATGATATATATATATATTTATATACATACATACATATCCTCATAGTTAGTTATAACATACTTTAAAACTTTTTATTTGCTGTATAATATCATAACATAGTTACCTGCTCTCGTAGGATTTTTTAAGTTTGTACCTGGCATAACTCTGCTCTCAGTAGAATATCAAACTCAAACTTTTTACTGGAGTTTACTACCACATAGTACTTTCTGGTGTGCAAAATTTAAATTTCTATTAGGCCCCCCCCCCTCCAGAGATATTTTCCCGTAAATTTTACAAAAAAAAAAAAAAAAAAAAAAAAAAAAAAAATAGCGTATATGTGGGGCCCTGTAAAAAAAAAAGGAGACAAGAATCACGGCTCAATTGTTTTTTTACATAAACTACTCTACCATAGGTACTCGCAAGAAAAAAAAAATTGAAGCCGAATATTTTAACCCTTCCCAAAAAATTGCCCTTCCAAAATTCAAATTTTTTATAACAGCAAGTGTCAAATTCGGCATATCTGAGGCATCAGGAACAAGATAGCCAAATGATGTACCTAACAAAAATGTAGTTCAGAATGTGCCAAGAGTAATAAATTTTGTTCTAGAGCTCTGTGACAAACCATAGCTGAAATATGCAGTTTTCCACAAACCTCTAGAAATGCAAAAAGTGGCACACAGTGTAAAACAAAAATGGTCGCCATTTTTAAATGAGTAAATATAAAATTAAAATAATCTTTTGTTTTAAACTACCACCATATAGGGGTCATTACTTACTAAAAACAATTTTTTTTTAAAGGGTGAAGAAACCAATTAATTTTTTTCTGGGCCACTTGAGATGGATTGACTCAGAAGTATTACTATTTTGATTAGCTCTTAGAGATACAAGTTGATCAGAAACACTAAAAACCTAGTGTACAGTTATAAAATAATAACATTACCTCTGAACTGAATGACTTAAGGAGATCCTTCAGGTGCTCTCTATCAAACTGGGCAAAAGGACACCCTCCTTCTTCAGAAGCTGCCACATTAGAGCATTGAAGTGTCTGACAAGAATGATCTCTGTACTTGTTACAGGAACCTTCTTTCCCATACAGATGTCTGATACCATAAATATAACGCCTCCTATCCTTAGCCCAAGAGTGCAAGCAAGTGGAGTGGTCTTTACAGTGTTTCGGGACTTGTGAGTACTCCTCCTCAAAAAGTTTAGTGACTTCTTCACATGGAACTCCTATTTCTTTCAGAAATAAGGTATACTGTATCTAAAAATTGTAAGAAATTGCATTTTGTTTGTTACTTCATGCTAAAAAAATGCACAACAGAAATACTAAGCAAAATATTAAATAAGTTTAAAAGATACAAAATTTGAACATTCCATGCAATATTCATAAAATATGTATTCAAAAAATATTGCTGTAATTCATTCTTCATTATGAAATACTATATTGGTGTCCAATTGAATCAAGCAGTCATTATGAATGGAAAACATGAAGAAAGCATGCTCCTCATGACAGAATAGAATGAAAAAAGTGTAACTGTGTGGCTGACAAGACCAACTGAAATCCATTTGCATGTTTAGATTGTATGTCTGTTAAATGCAAGACTTGATAAATGTACTCATCATCATTGTCAACCATTATTAATCCACTGCTGGACAAAGGTCTCTCCAAGTTTCTTCCACAACGGTCTGTCTTGTGCCAGTCTCCTCCAGGTTACTCCCGCATACTTTCGAATTTCATCCACCCATCTCCCATGTGGTCTTCTTCTGGGTCTTTTCCTTTCCCTTGGAATCTAATCTAAAATTTCACCTGTCCATCCATGTTCTGTCCTTCTGGCAGTATGTCCATCCCATTGCCATTTCAGGGAATTTACTCTGATCATGATGTCTTCCACTCTTGTCATTTTTCGGATCCACGAGTTCCTCTTCTTATCTCTCCTGGTTACACCAAGCATGCACCTCTCCATGCTGCTTTGAGTTGTCTGCAGCCTTTGTATGTCTCTTTTACCTAAGGTCCACGTCTCTGCACCATACGTAAGCACTGGAAGGATGCATTGATCAAACACTTTTCTTTTAAGACATAATGGCATATTGCTCTTGAAAATTATGCTGTTTCTTCCAAAAGCTCTCCAGGCAAGTTTTATATGCCGATTAATTTCCTCATCAATGTGACCCTCACTTGATATCTGCTGTCCAAGATAAACGTATGCATCTGTTATCTCCAGCTTTTCTCCATCAATCGATAAATCTTCATTTCTTGTAAAAGCATTGTACATCACTTTTGTCTTCTGAAAGTTCATTTTTAATCCCGCTTCTTTACTCGTGTCAGCAAGTTCCTGGATCCTACTTTGCAGCTCTAATGGGGTAGTTGCAAAAAGGACTATGTCATCAGCAAAACGAAGGTGAGTTAGATAATCTCCATTAATCTTTATCCCTTTGTTTTCCCAGTTCAGTGATTGAAAGACATTTTCCAATGTGGCATTAAAGAGCTTGGGAGATATGGTGTCACCTTGTCTCACTTCCTTTCCAATTTTTATGTGTACTGAATTTTCAAACAGCCGAATCTTTGCACTTGCGTTTTCATAGATGTTATTAATAATATTAATGTATGCATCTTCAATACTGCAGGATTTCAAAGCCATTGTAACTGCTGATGGCTTTACCGAATCAAAGGCCTTTTCATAGTCGATAAAAGCCATGCAAAATGGAAGTTCATATTCCCTCCCTCTTTCAATTAGTTCTCTCAGTGCGTGGATATGATCAATTGTGCTGTAGCCACTCCTGAATCCAGCTTGTTTTCTCAGTTGAGCCATGTCCAGTGTTACCTTCAAGCGGTGTGAAAGAACTTTAATGAAGACTTTATAAACCACTGATAGGAGGCTGATAGGTCCGTAGTTCCCGAGATCCTCACCATAACTTTTTTTTATGTAGCAGGATCATTGTAGCATTGTTCCAATCCTCAGGAATTTTCCCTTCATTAAGGCATCGAGTTAAAATTTGGGCTAGTACTGTTTCAATTTCTCCACTTGCTTCTTGTATGATGTCTACAGTAATTCTATCTTCTCCTGGAGCTTTTCCCCGCTTCATCTTCTTGATTGTATGTGCAACTTCTGTTGGGAGGACTGGAAGAACTCTGGTACCTTTCATGATGTCTGGAGAACATGTATCATCCCTTTCATATAATTTGGAGTAGAAATCTTTCATTCTTGTCATAATTTCGCCTCTATTTCTTGCTACAGAACCATTTTCTTTTCTCAGTGCCATAATCTGTTTTATTCCCTTACTGAGATGTCCCTTTGCTCTCTTTAGGCTTTGGTTGTTTTCAATTGCTTATGTACTCATACATAATGCTAAATGCTCTCCTCAAGTTATAATATTTTAAAGCATTGGCTGGTATATTGGCAAATCAGTCTTTTCCTCACTAGGAAGCACTGCTATCTCATACTTCATCTGCCTTCCAAACGTCTCATTGGCAATTATTTTAACTAACACCAAAAACCATACCTGTTACAAATAATCACCAATGCAACTCAATGCCATCCATTCTTTCACAAGAACTGTAATGTTGCAGTTTGTAAAGCAAATAAAGTTGATCGCCCTATGTTTAGGACAAAATTGCTTTTGATGAAAAGTTTTAACATTTTATCAGATTCCATTGCCAACTACCTAAAAAAAACCTCTAAGCTTTGCAAGAAATCTGTGCAGATTAGAGATGAGCTCGGGCCCGGGCTCAGACGGGCTCAGAATTCATTAACTACCGAAAAACCCAGGCCCGGGCTCGGAATTACACGTCTTGAATTTCATTACTGTAATTAATTCAACACGTGTAATTCCAAGCCCGGTTGAATTACATGTGTTGAATTTCATTGTGGATTTGTTACCATGGTGGAAGGATTTTCAATTTCCTAAGCTAGCTGCCATTGTGAGACAAATTTTGCTTAGCAAGACTTGCATTATGCATTGTCCAAAGCTATGGCCCAAGCAAGGATTAGTTTAAGGAGGTCGGGTATCAAAAAACTGGGAAAAAATCACATTCACATTTTTTGTATTTTATTAAAAATCAAGAATCTTATCTTTAAAATGATGTATTAATTTCCAAAATTGTGCAGTTAGAAGTATTGTTATTTTTTTTTTTTAAATTTCCTCACCAACGATTTTTGGGGTGACATTGGTTTTTAGTGCAGCAGGTCGAGTTTTAGTGAAAAGATCAAGTTGAAGCGCTGAAGCATTTGATGCAATTCTCTCTCTCTTTTTTCATGATGAACTTGATCTGGAAACTGCACACATATATGATAATATTGTGATTATTATACTATTAAGCGCAAAGATTTGTTAATGTTACAAAATGCAGAATAATCTGGTCTGGAATGCTTTTACGTTTTGTTTTTTTTAATTTTGAAAATTTCCCTACATGTTTTTTTTTAATATTTTACTACATCACTCTGAACTACCTTTACCAATTAGCATATATGTAAATTAATTGCATAGATTAGTTTTCTAGAGTCAAAATTTCAAACACTTGCAACTGTCTGTACGGCATTGTATATTTTATTATGCAATTTATTCAAAATAAAAATAAATTTAGAAATCAAAAAGAAATAACGAATGGAATTTTTTGTTTCTAAACGATTTTCTTTTCTTCAGCTTTTACCAAAATTACTGATTCCCCTGATACGGTTGAAGGGAACATTGATTATTTATTTATTTTCGAATCCACATTTTAGAACATTTGGCTTTATGCATAGTATTTCTAAAAACATATTAATATTGTGAAGTGGATTAACTGAACTAAACTTTTTAAACTAATGATTTTTAAACTAATCCTTGCTTGGGTCATATCTTTGGCCAGTGTATAATGCATAAATGCAAGCCTTGATCAGCAAACTTTTCCATGAATCCGGGCGCGGGCTCAGCAAACACATGTAATGAAAGAGAGCGCGTCAGGCCCGGGCTCCTAAAATTGAGCCCGAACTCATCTCTAGTGCAGATAAGCTTTCGAAAAACGAATCTCTTAAAAACACTCCTTGGGTATATCTTTTCCCCATTTATCCTGTGTTTTCAGCAAGTAAAATTACATAAAACAATTTCTCCATTTACCCTCCAGTTGAATATATCCAATTCCATGCTATCAACCTCAAAAATAAAACATTACAGAAATGTATCTTCTTTGCTGAAGGTCATATGTCCTCCTTTAACCCACCAAAGAATTTATCTAACAATTATCTTTTCCCACCCAGTTCCTTCCTTTGACACATTCATAGTTTTCATAAAAATTCAATGGAAAATACAGACTTGCCTGAAGAACTCATCTGAGACTTCTATGATTGCCTTTATTCTTTAAAAGAAAATAACTGTTTTACTTACAATAAACAGTTATTCCATCAATTGAAAGATATACTTGTGGGATCACCTCTTTTTTGCACTACTGGCAGAATTATTCATGCAAAACACTGGAAATATTGCTGTAAAAACATCCCCTTTCTAGCTTGTACTATGGCTTCATTATATTTACATCTTCACACTTTGGTCACATGCCATAAAACAGCAATCAAATCATACACCTTTAATTTCTAGCAAATTCTTACTGTAAAAGTCTCTAACAATTAGGAAGCATAAATTTCTTAAATTTATAAATTACTAGAATAAACAACAACGTTTCAACAAAAAACCCTTCACTGGTTTTGTGGACGGAAAACCACCTCAAACATCACTTCATTTTGCTGTAATATAATCTGTTTCTACAAATTTTAAGTTTTAAAATCATTCATTTGCTATACCAATATAATTTTCAGTGATCTCCATTCCTTACAAAAGGTTGATATCATAATCCAAGAAACAGCAACCCATAATTTTAACACCCCCTCCCCCTCAAACAGTAATCAAACTTATCAAAATATTTGAAGCAAAACAAAGAATCAGTTACCTATCTCCACCTGCTATACCACCTCTGAAATTCACTGGTTCCAATCCTTACCATTAACCCTTCACCTACAAACCAGCTAAAATCTTCAGATATTTTAGATAAAAGTTAACCCCTTCAAACCTTCAACTATCATCCAATCATTAACTAAAGATGAAAATCCACCAGCCTTAAGGGACTGCCCTTATGCGTGTAAAATTCCAACATTCTCAGGAGAAAAATGTTATACTGGCATCATGTTCCACTCTATCCACTTCAGGGATACCAAGAAAGACTTTTCCCTTACTCACGATTCAAGATACTCTAGCTACACAAAACAGGAAGAACATAAAACAGAACACTCCCTCCAACAAAATATCCTTATGTTAGAGAGAAAAGTATTGAAATACAATAGAAAACTAACTCTTGTGATCCAGGTACACTCTTCAACATTACAATTATTTGGATATCTTTGCTGGCAACAGAGAAATGAACAAAAAAACCATCACCTAAACTCTTGCTATTGTAATCTGTCAGCGTGACAAAAGATGTTTGCCAAAAGATCTTTCTGTAAATTTAAATACCATACATGACAAATAATTAGCATGAAAACATCAATTTCAGTGGATCCATATTCACTTCATCTAGCTGCACACAGTATGAAGGCATCTCTCTTCTTTCATTTTTGAGGAGGAAACTGCAGAAATACTTTAATCTATGGATATAGTAGAAAATGAGACTTTTCCCCTTTGTGAGCTCAAAGTTGAAGAAAAAAGAAAGGTGGTGTTAAACATGGGGCAAGAAAGGTGGGGGAGAGAAAACAATAAACATTGCTCTTTAGTTTGAATAAGCATTTATTATCTGAGAAGTCTTAGCAGTGACAAAAATTTTTTATTTACAGTAGTTGATTAATGGTAATTCTCTACTCCAATTTTGCCATATTGTTGAGAGAGAGAAAAAAAGTAAAGAAAAAGAAACTAAAACTGAAAGAAAAGGGAAACAAGTTATTGAGTTGATAATTGATTTCATCAGGCAATTTTAGCATTAACATTTATAAAGGCACACATGACTTATTTAAATGTGAGTCCACATATTTAGAAAAAGAGAGAAAAATTAAATTCTCAGGAGAGAACAGAAAATTTTGGCATGGGGCCTAAGAAACACTGGATCAGTCAATGAAGAAATCTACACATCAGTAAGTTCTGCTGCAAGTTCATTTCTGTTTCATTAGTAAGTTCAATCAGTTTAGCAAAAAAAAAAAAAAGCAAGCATGGAACAATTATTATACAAAAACATAAACTCTCCAATACAAATTACACGTCTTTTTAATAAAACAAATGAAATGCAAAATGCACACAAACATTACAATTTTTATTAAACAACTCCTGCAACACAACTATTTGACTTCCAACCATGAATATAAAAAAATAGTATATATAAATTATCTGTAAAAGAACATTTGTTTGAAAATATGTATTAATAAAGAATCAAAAACTAAAGAAACAGAACATACCCGAGACTTATGTTTCAGTCGATGTCGCTGCCTTAAAATATTATGCAAATGTCTCATGCACAAAGGAAAATCTTGACTAACATGATCAAGCTCTGAATGTAGAATTCTCTTTCGTGAAATAATTAATTTTCTTTGTTTCTCATTCAATTTTGTAAAAACTGCCTGAAATAAAAAATATCAAGGGTTAAGTTATAACACCTTAAAAGAAAGTAAGCATAATTGCTCTTAAGGATACATTTGTGTCAATATCATAGTGAATTTTACGCAAAGAAAACTGCCCAATAACCTATAGCTGTTTCCAACTTACTACAATAATCTATACAGATACCTTAATGATGTGTTGATATTTTTCTATTAATGGTGTTGAAGATTAGGGCCCAGTCTTTGGTTCCACTATGCAAAAATCCCACATCCACGCATTCTGGTCTCCAAGAATGATTCCTCAAATTTTTCCTCTCATTAATTTTTCCTGAATTTCGTTTTTTGAGGCAAACTGAGCGACACGAAAAACATTTTTTTTTTTTTCACTTTCTTAAACATTCGTTCAAGGATTTCAGTGGAAAGTGTGTAGTTATAGTTTTTGTACGTGTACTGTATATGTATGTGTCTTTGGAACAAGAGTTAGAAAGAATTTGAACATATGTAAATGGCTTAAAAATTACTTTTAGTATGTGTAAAACAAGAACATGTGTAAACTAAATTATTGACTTCATTTAAAAAAAAAACTAAAATTTATAGTTATATATATAATTTATGAACATTGGAATCGTAAAGTGAACTCGTGCATAATAAATTAAATTAAATTAAATTAAGCTTACATTATGACTGAGATTAAATAGTGTGTGGTGAGAAGCATTTATTGGTACAAAAGTTTGTGACGTTCAGGTGTGTTAGCAAGACACAACAAAAATTTGGTATAGAATCATGCATTATTATGTCAGTAGAATGATTTTTTTTAAGGAAATTCTTTTTTTTTTTTTCCCCCGAATTCTAAAATTTCTTATTCGATAATTTGTGAAGAAAATGATGTGAAAAATTTTTGTATTCTTGAGTTTCGAAAAATGCTAATTGTGTACATGATGTAAAAATTTTTTTTAATATTAGGATCCCCGGGATTTGCATTATTTCGTTTTTTTTTTTTTTTTTTTCACTAGACAGGGAGTCGCCAAAACCAGAGATAAGAATCTCGCTTCCTGTAAGCCCAGAAATTCCTTTGCAAGAGGTCACCTTGCAAAACTTGAATACAATAAAATCCCCACGGCATAGCAGGTGGAATTTCAAGAATTTTTGCAAAGTCATGGTCAGGAGCCATGGATTACCAGCAGGTTTTTCATCTCCCAACCACACCCCTCATAAACACCTTCCCTTAAGTTACAGAGAGCATGAAAGAGGACTTTCAGCCAATAGCGTAGCTGAAAGCCAGTGTCCTTTTTGGCGCATGCGCACTAGAGCTTTGTAAAAGTTTGAGCTAAGGGAAGATTTTTCTCTCTTGACCTCTTGACTCTCTCACTTGAATCCTGCTGATCATGGTGTGAGGTTTAACTGCCCACACACCTTTCTGTTTTTGCTAAATGGATCAGTTGACCCACTCTTATCCCCCAGTTCTCTTCCAGTAGGGAAGGCTCTCTATGGAGTTGAAAAAGTGTTCGCCCCATGCTTAATGGTGGCAGCAAACTTCCTGGCCAAGCACCCTAGTCTCTAATGCCTTGAACTGTTGATGATGGATGATCGTACGCCTGTGACTCCCAGCCATTTTGTTCCCCACCCGGAGGGCGAACACCCACAGTGACTACACCAGTAGAAGCCATTAATGCCGACAGTTTGAAAAAAAAACTCTATGCCTGGTTGTTATTCTTCTCATTCCTGGAAGAAATGGATAGACCAGTGTGACTTGCATTCCTCGATCCACGACTGATGAGCCTCCTTTGAAAAACGTGGCATTGGTCACCGACTCGATGACGCTGAAATAACTATGCAGGGAAAAAGAAAGGTAATTTTGCAACTATACATTTCATTTTGTCGAAGTGTCCAACCGACTCTATTGCTTCTTGAAAATCCGAAAAAATGTGCTGCCTTAATTAAAAGAAAAAAGCAAACAAACTAGGATACAACTCTTGAAACTTACTCTAAAGTTAATTTTTTTGTTGTTGAAAAAATTGTCTTATTAAGCTGTAGCTGCTGAGTGTCATGATACCGTATGCTTAACAAATTTTTTTTTAATGTGTCCTTGTTCATAGAGGGAAGGTATTAAGATAAAATGGTGGTTAAAAACCAAATGCAAGTAAATTTTAAGAGGAATCAAAAAGGGGAGGGAGAGAATAAAGAAACATGATATTTGAAAGGATACAATTAATATAAAAAAAAACAAAAAAACTTCAGAGGCAGGTGTAATGCATTACATGCTGAGAAACCTCAGTGCTCATTTTATTTTTGGCCAAAGTGTATTATTCTTTTGTATAGTGCATGATGTTTTATGAAAGTACCTGAAAGGGAAATATCAAGTGTAGATCACATATTTTTCTTCCTAAACAAATGATAATTGAATCACACTGAATTTTGAATAATAAATGAATTACAAATTGAAATGTTAAAATTTTGAATACCAGGCAAATCAGAAAATTGTATAATCAATCTGAAATATACACCCAACAAAATTGAAATTGGACTCTAAAACTCATTTTGGCATTCGTGGGTGCTTTGTAAAATGAAAAACCAAAGATAAAAAAAAATCTGTAAAAATCTCAACAAAATTCTGATCAGGCGAGAGGCCTGTTCAACAATAAATGCAACTGATAGTCAGTTTTTACACCTAAAAATTTTGAGTCACCTTTTTTTACTTGTTTATGTGTGTTAAGTAAATCCAAAGTATTGATAGAAAAATCTTGTGTAATTTTTTTTGTCAAGCTCATAAATCACCTCTGCGCTTGGCAGAGTTCAAGGATCTGAGCCGGGTAAGATTTAATTAACATATACTTTGACAACGTAAACTTTACTGTTTGTGCATACATTTTAATTTTGTTCTTCCACTAATTATTTTTTTATACATCACATGCCATATTGTTCCACATTATTTGATACAAGTGTATTTACACTCTAACACATGGTCATAGTGACCGAGGTTCAAATTAGAACGAAATCCCTTTATATCATTAAGAAATTTATGCATGCTTTCTGTTCTTCGTTATGCGGATGACATATTTTTCTTGTGGCCTCACGGAAAAGAGACTCTTCCAAAATTCCTTGATAAAATCAATGATATGCATCCTACAATCAATTTCACGATGGAGCTTGAACACAATGCTTTACCTTATCTGGATGTTTTATTGAGAAAATCATCTGACAACCGCCTCGGTACACAAGTCTACTATAAACCCACGTCTGTCCCCAACCTGATGCTCCACTGCTCTTTCTGTCCCGCAAAATACAGAACAGCTATCTTTCATTCTCGAATTCGAAGAGCCTTCGCTGTTTCCTCCAAAACCTATTCTAGACAACACGAAATTGAAAGCATTATCAAGTTGGCAACTGATGCAGGATTTTCATTGAATCAGATATGTAACTTTATCCAAAAAGCCAGGGTCAAACATTCTAATCTTCCTGTGCTGCAGCTTCATTATTTAGGCTCAATTCCCTACATACCAAATGTGTCTTACAAACTCAAGAATGCCCTCAAAAGGATGAACTACGGCGTCAGCATAAGGTCTCCTGCATCTTTATATACTATGTTAAAGAGGAATAGTAAAAAACCTCCTCTCTCCTGTGAAGCAGGTGTTAATGCAATCCCCCTACAGTATCCGGACGGCTCTAAATGATACTACATTGGAATGACCAAGCGTTCATTTAGAATCAGAGTCAAGAAGCATAAAAGGGACACAAAATACAGTAAAGTAGCCGCGAAACCATCCAGAGGAGTCAAATTCAAATCCGCTACTCCTATGTGGGATGATATAAAGAAATTAGCTACCAACTCTACCCCTAAATGTACTGCCATTGGGGAAACCTTGGAGATCATTACCAACAGCGACACTTGCAATGATAGCGTCTCACTCAAGTTACCACGAACTTGGAACCAGTTCTTCAAGTAACGCCTTCTCCCTACCAGGATACTGCACACACAAACAACCTGATGCCTTGTATCTTTAAATGAATATAACGTCTTATATATTTATTGTCAAGTCAAGCTCCCACGTTCAAATTGTTAAAGCATTCTATTATTCAGTGTGCAGTTTCTGTCTAACTTCCTTGAAAAAGACATCTGGTTGATGTGCGAAAGCTTGGAAACACTTGTCTATTTCTTACGCCAATAAATCAGATCACTAGTACAGTACACTGGCATGCAAAAATTAAGGACCAGATGGTTTTTTGAATGTAACGTCGTGCAGAAGTGCTCCACATAGACTCAAATCATACCGTAAGATCCCCAAGATGTAAGAATATGGGATAAGTGAGCGAAACCGTCCAAACAAGGAATCCAAAGGATACAAAGGCACTTTATTGAAAAGGTAGCCTCAAGCACAACTGGACAGAAGACAGAAACATCCATGTGACAGACGGCTGCCAAGAAAAATCCAGTCTTTAGTAGGGGATATGATCACCCCTGACTGCGTTGCAGGATTTACAACGTCTGTCCATGCTGAGGACGAGGTTGTCAAGGAGCTGTTGAGGCATCGCTGCCCATTCGTCTTGTAGCGCCAATCGCAGCTGCAGAATCATTGCTGGCGGCTGGTGACGTGCTGCCAAGCGTCTCCCGAGAAGGTCCCACACATGTTCGATTGGATTTAGGTCCGGGGACCTTGTGGACCAATCCATGGGTTGAATATATTCACTCTCCAACAGCTCTGCGACGGCCACTGTACGATGAGGTGTAGCGTTGTCGTCCATGAAGAGGAACTCAAGACCCACAGCACCTCTAAACAGACGCACGTGAGGCAGGAGAACCTCGGTACAATAGTGGACGCCAGTGACTGAACCTCCTTGGAAGATGTGGAGGTCAGTACGGCTACCAAGCATGACACCGTCCCAAACGAGAACTCCACCACCTCCAAACCGGTCCCTTTTGATGATGTTGGAGGTGTGATTGCTTGTTCCCTGCTCTCTCCAGATGTGTATACGTCCAGAATCGCTCGTCAGACTAAATCGGCTCTCATCCGTAAAGAGAACTCGACCCCATTGCTGATGTGTCCAGTTCTTGTGTTCTTGGCACCACAGAAACCGCCATCTCCGATGCGCAGGCCTTAATGGCACACACCGTACTGGTCGTCGTGCAAATAGACCACCTTTGTGAAGCCTCCTGGCCACGGTAAAACATGATAACGGACATCCAGTTGTCTGTTGCATGTGCCTTGCGATTTCTCCCGCTGTCTGACGTCTGCCTCTTCTCGCCTGTAGGACAATATACCAGTCGTCCGCCGCCGTGGTTGCTCGTGGACGACCACTGCTAAACTCTCGGACAGCTGTTCCTATCGTTTGAAATGCTCTCCAAGCTTGTGAAACAATGCTGTGAGCGATCCCGAACTCCTCAGCCACACTAGTCACACTTCGACCTTCTTCCAACTTCCCAATGACGCGACCTCGGGTAAAGTCATCCAGATGTCGTCTACTGGATTGCCTCTTGGCCATATCACATGGTGGCAACAACTCGACGTTGTTCAAACCGATGTACACCGTGCAACAGCTTTCACCGAATTGCTGAGCGTACACCGCCCTTGTGCTTTATACCCTTCCGACCCCCCCCCATCATGTTGCATATATGTGCATGCCTTACCGTACCGGACCCTAGTCTATCTCCTGAGTGGTGTTTCGGTTCGTTCTGCCTGCTCGTTCATTTCGCTATTATGCTAATTTCTGCACACCAGTGTATTACTATAATGTATGATTTCAATGGAATTATCCCCAATATTTGTTTTTAAACCTATCATTAGTTTGCAGCCTAAAAAGAAAACCATATGACAAGGTAAAAGAAATAGAAATTATTGTTTAACTTGTGACTAACTAGAAAAAAAAAAAAAAAAAGACTTGCTGGCCAATGGCCAACGGACCACTAGGTTATTCCAACGCTGCTGTTATTAAAAATGCCAAAAATGGTTGAATGCTAAGATAGTACTTAGCAATTTACATAAAATTGCAACCTTTTATATTATAAAATCAGAATCACTAAAGTTGTTATTGAAAAATGAAAGAAAAATGTGCATTGACAAATATGGTCTATAAAGAAATGCAGTTAACAGAGACAAAGTATCTGTTTTGGGTGCTGACAATATTGAAACTATTTGCAACAGATATGTCATCAAATATATTTAAAGAACTGGAAGATAAATTTAAGGCAGATACTCCTGAATACATTGAAGTTCATAGCTGTACATATTTGAACACAGGGGAAAATCACTTAGGTGCCAAGGATTTGTTGTCTTGGTGGAAAAATTCTAAATTTTTGAAATTTGCACACATTGCATGTTGCACATTGCTCATACCAGCCGGAAGCATTACAAGTAAACAGGTCTTTAGTACAGCAGGTAATTACCAAACTATGGAGGTAAGATATTTCCTACATGGAGTTTTATTCCAGAAATAGAAAATGCTTTGGAAGTAAGCCATGAAAGCATTTCGAATCATTATTTTGTTTGAACATAAGACATTTTATTTCAGTACAGACACATATGTATTTTATCTAGCAAAGTATATTTGCATGTCACTGAAAAATATTGAAGTAACATACAAGAGAAGAAAGCAAAAATAAAAGCTGATAATTTGATACAACCAGGAATGGGAAATTACGCTCGGCCACGGCGAGTGGATTTTCTGGAGTGGCGAGTGGATTTCTTGGATTTTAGACCTCTTAAAAATTGCAGCTTATAAAATATATAAAATAATTAATATTGAAGGCTTTCAATGTTTTTTTTTTACACCTTAAGCTTCTTCATTTATAAGACGGGCAAGTATATTCTAATCCGAAACCTGAACTCTTAAGTCATACCTGGCTAGGCAGAGAATCATTCTACTTTTTCAGACCGACCCTGGTGTTCAATCGCACGAATGAGCATGCGAAAGAGCGGAGCTGACGTCACGGATGCTTAGCAGTCGTTCAGGGCCAAGCTCAGTCGCTCCTACTACTGGTGGAATAAACCAGTTTTTCCCACTGGAGAACACTGTGTAACTAAAGCCCTGTGTGTAACCACCGGGAAGCGTTGCTGACATCCTGCCTGTTTGATCACGTGGTACCTACGGCTCTCTTCTCGGAGCGCCAACTACATTGTCTTCACTCTGTCATTTTGCCAGAATGCACGATGGAAACATAAACAACATGGTTTTGGTAGACAAAGGGTTCTGCAACATAAAAAATTACAGTATCATTGAAAATCAGTGTGTGATCTTAATATGTTTAATTCCAAACAACTAACTTTACTTGCAGTTTTCCAACATAATTTGTCCGGTAGCAATGTAGCAGTGCCATGTGATTCATCCCCTACGCCACGTGTTTTGGTTGATAGCAATGTGATACAACTCGATTTTGGCTCTGAAAATGTTTTACTTAAAGATAGAAATGATGCAAAAAATTGTGAAAAGGCACAGAACAGGAAATTTCAGGGGAAATGGATAGAAGAATTCCCCTGGATTGTTTATGAAGATGGTCTTGCAAAATGTGGATTTTGCTACAAAGCAGATGTGAAAGTCAATACGTCACATAAGTTTTCTCAGGGACTTAGTGGCCCATTCAAACATGAAACGTTTAAATCTCATGATAAATCTGTGCAGCATAGAAAAAATGTTGATTTTATTTAAAATTTATCACAGCTTCTTATTAGCACCTCATTGGCCAAATGCATTAAAAAGATGGATGAAAAACTATTTAAGCAGCTCAAAGTATTATTCAGTCTGAGCTACTATATTGCAAAAAACAGTAAGCTATTTTCTGACATTTAATCACTCATCATGTTATTCAGAAAGTTAGAGTAGTGTTCTTCCTAGATTTTTTTTACAGCTGGGTGGTACTTTAAAGGACACCTTCCCCAACCAGAAAAAATAGGTGTATATGTTTTGCTCAATGTTATTATACTTATTAAACATCTTTAGTGGTGTGGTAGGCATTAATGTAGCATAACATGATAAACGACATTAGAAAATTGCACATTAATCATTAAAAAATCAGTACTTACTAATAAATCATATTCGACACGGATTTTGGCCAGTTTTCATCAATATTAATGGTGTATGTGGGAATAAGTTTTCCTCTCTTACTATTATATGTGTTGGAAAAAAGTTGGTTAAAGGAAATTTAGCTGGGCGGCAGAGAAAATAGCTGGGTGGGCAGCCCAGTAAAAAGGCTCTAGGGAGAACACTATAGAGGTTGATGTACAAAACTAGTATGCAAACAGAAATGCTTGCAGGGAATTTATTTATTGCATATCAGAGGTTATAACAGAGTTGGTATTGAAGAAACTAAAGTAGTCCCAGTTCATTAGCATTATTTTAGATGCCTCTACAGACAAGGGCACAATAGAGGAATTGATGATGTATGCAAGATATTTGAAAAGTGGTAAAATTGAAGAATGTTTTTTGGATTAGAAAATAGCACATCTAGAATTAGAAGAAAAAAAACCACACACACACACATCCGAGTCCTATTTTTCTGCTATTGAGAAACAGTTTGCTTCTCTTGATTTAGATTTGAAGAAAAATTCTTGGATTGTTGGTATAGCAACAGATGGGGCAGCAAACATGATTGGTGAAGTATCTGGTTTATGTGCCAAATTAAAAAAAATTACCACATATATTGTCTGTGCATTGTGTTGCTCACCGATTGCAGTTAAGCATACCTTATACTCTGAATAATGTATCGTATTTAGTAACGTTTGACTCTATTCTTATTTTAATTTATAAATTTTATGGACATTCCAGTAAAAAAATCAAGCACCCAGAAAAAATAGCCAATTTATTAGCACAAGAACTTTTAAAAATTCAGAAATTGAACCAAATTAGATGTGTGGCATCTAAAGTAGGAGTTTTGAGAGCAATTTTTCATGACTACCAGCCAGTTGTGTTGCATTTAGAAAATGAAGGTAATGAAAAACAAGGTAGCAAATATGCAGAAGGCATAGTAAATAAAATAAAACATTTCTTATTTCTGGCAACCCTCAGTTTTCTCCTAGATTTCTTTTAAATCTTTAAAGACCTGTCCCCCGTTTTCCAAAACTAGCATTTGCTTTTATGTCAAGTCAACAACGAAGTTTTGAAAGTAAAAAAGAAATTAGAAAATTTGCAGAAAGAAATAGGAAAATATAAAGAACGATTTTTTAGCTCCTATAATGGAGAAACTTACAAAAATGTAGTTCTGACAAATGTTGCAAATGGGAAGAAGTTCTTCAAATCTGACAGAAATACTATGATAGACTTTGCAAAAAAATATTTATTGGAAGGATTTTGTGACATTAATTCTCCTGTAATCACTTCGACATATGTTTTTGACACATTCACTTCACCCAGTGGGAAAGATTTGAGTGACTTTGGAGACAATGAAATCAAAATTATCTTGCATCATTTTAAGGAAGTAATCAAACACAAAAACAATGAGAAAGATATAAAAAAAAGTGTGGTAGACGAATGGTTCGACTTCAAAATAAGTAGCCAGGTCTTGAAAGTTGATGAACAACTTTTAAAGATTACTGAACATAAGGAGAAGGTTTTTTTACACAAGCCAGTTGCTTTTGCTTATTTGTGTAATATTAGTATCAGCATCAACCTGCGAACGTGGCTTCAGCCAGAAGAATCTTATCAAAAATCACTTGAGGACCTCATTAGTCAACAGAAGTATGAACAGTCTCCAAAATATACACATTAATGGAACATCATTGGAAAATTTTGATCCAGCAGAATCTATAGATAAGTGGTACTTTGGTGGTAGAACAAAGCATGTACAAGGACATAGAAGAAAATTTTGTGATGCTGAATAATTGATGTAAAAATTGAAAAGAAACAAAGCTGAACAATCATTATTAATTAGGTATGAAATATTTAATTGTAAAATACACCAGTGTGCAAAAATTAAGGCCAAAGAGGAGAAATTAGCATAACAGCGGAACTAGCCGGCAGAACGGACCAAAAGACCACTCAGGAGATAGACTAGGGTCCGGTACGGTAGGGCATGCACATATATGCAGCATGACGCGGGGGGGGGGGTGTCAGAAGGGTAAAAATCACACGGGCGGTGTACACTCAGAAATTCGGTGAAAGCTATTGCACGGTGTACATTGGTTTGAACGACGTCGAGTTGCTGCCATCGTGTGATATGACTGACAGGCAATCCAGTAGACGACATCTGGATGACTTTACCTGAGGTCGCGTCACTGGGAAGTTGGAAGAAGGTCGAAGTGTGACTAGTGTGGCCGAGGAGTTCGGGATCGCTCACAGCATCCTTTCACAAGCTTGGAGAGCATTTCAAACGACAGGACGGGAAGAGACAGACGGCAGACAGCGGGAGAAATCGCAAGGCACATGCAACAGACAACTGGAAGACTGTTATTGCATTTTACCGTGGGCAGGAGGCTGCACAAAGGTGGTCTATTTGCACGACGACCAGTACGATGTGTGCCATTAAAGCTTGCGCGTCATAGACGGCGGTTTCTGTGGTGCCAGGAACACAAGAACTGGACACATCAGCAATGGGGTCGAGTTCTCTTTAGGGATGAGAGCCGATTTAGTCTGACGAGCGATTCTGGACGTATACACATCTGGAGAGAGCAGGGAACACGCAATCACGCCTCCAACATCATCGAAAGGGACCGGTTTGGAGGTGGCGGAGTTCTCGTTTGGGGCGGTGTCATGCTTGGTAGCCATACTGACCTCTACATCTTCCAAGGAGGTTCAGTCACTGGTGTCCGCTATTGTACAGAGGTTCTCCTGCCTCACGTGCGTCTGTTTAGAGGAGCTGTGGGTCCTGAGTTCCTCTTCATGGACAACAACGCTACACCTCATCGTACAGTGGCTGTCACAGAGCTGTTGGAGAGTGAAGATATTCAACACATGGATTGGCCCGCAAGGTCCCCGGACCTAAATCCAATCGAACACGCGTGGCACCTTCTCGGGAGACGCTTGGCAGCACGTCACCAGCCGCCAGCAACGATTCCGCAGCTGTAATTGGTGCTACAAGAGGAATGGTCAGCGATGCCTCAACAGCTCCTTGACAACCTTGTCCTCAGCATGGGCAGCGATGCCTCAACAGCTCCTTGACAACCTTGTCCTCAGCATGGGCAGCGATGCCTCAACAGCTCCTTGACAACCTCGTCCTCCACATGGACAGACATTGTAAATCCTGCAACGCAGTCAGGGGTGATCATATCCCCTACTAAAGACTGGATTTTTCTTGGCAGCCGCCTGTCACATGGACGTTTCTGTCTTCTGTCCAGTTCTGCTCGAAGCTACCTTTTCAATAAAGTGCCTTTGTATCCTTTGGATTCCTTGTTTGGACGGTTTTGCTCACTTGTCCTATATTCTTACATCTTGGGGATCTTATGGTATGATTTGAGTCAATGTGGAGCACTTCTGCATGACGTTACATTCGAAAAACTGTCTCGTCCTTAATGTTTGCACGCCAGTGTAATAATAAATTGGCATCATGGATCTCTATTATAAATCAAAGGTTTCATGGGAATTTTTTTTTTTATCTGGTATAGCGTATATATGTATTTTTATTACATAGGGGGCAGAAATTCAAAATTTGTGTCCATATCCCATCCTGTACACTGTTGTCGTAATGTGCCTATAATGCGTCTTCTTGGCTAGTGATAAAAATCCCTGGCTGGTAAGATTTTCCTGGAATCTCCCAAACCTGGATATAACAAGTGCAGTTGCAAATTGCTTCATGGGATTGGATTTAAGTGGAATTGTGAAATGTGATTGTTTCTCCTTGCATATTAGAGAAGCACTAATACTCTTACTTGATGATGAAAACATAAATGCAAATGAACTAATATTTTTTCCCCCTCATTTCCACATGATAAAAATATGCCAAAGAAGTTTAAACCAGGGTTGGACCTGAGCATGACAAGAACAATGATCTAGTGGACAAGGATGAGCTCAGACCTCAAATAATGGGCACATCATCATATCTATGGCAGAAAGCACTACTGCTTCTCTTCTTAGCCAGGGTAGCATTTTACACAAATGCTTTTTTCTAAGTAACCCATCATACCTGTTAGATGCAGATGTCCTTCAAGGATTGGCAGCTTTTAAAAACTATGAAGTTTGTAGAAGCATACTCTTCCTCAGTTGAGCACCTGTGACTCTTCCTCAGTTGAGCACCACTTTCACCCTGAAGACTACGACTTCCTAGGCCCCTCCCAAACACAGTATTTCTTATATAATGGTGATTTTAAAATGTACGTACAACAAAAGAACAACAGAATATCAATATTCTCAAGACTTTTAATTTCCATTTAAATTTAATATTCATGGTAAATTTCATTCCTGTTAGTCACTTAGCCATTGCATGCCATACCAATGTACAGCTGAGACATTCACAAAACAAAAATACTAAAAATTACAGAGAAAAAGTAAGTGTTATCTACCTGTAATCTACGTTGAACACCTCTTATTCTCAAATCTTCCTCAGCATGGTCTTTAAAAGCAGATGATTTCAGGTGTACAAAACTTTCAATTAAATTCTGTTCAAAAAGAGTGGTAAGTAGAGACTTAAGCTGATCAAGTTTTATGATAATGTTGCCTTGATGGACATGAGCACTCCTCTCTCTTACAAAGTTCAATGCATGAATAAATGGCACTGAAAGACAAAAAGGTATCTTATATTTTATGGCCCAAGGCAACTAAAAAACAACAAACTATAAGACAGAATATCAAACTGTCATATAAAGCACAGAGTATACTGAAGTTGTCATCCAGAACACAAGTTCAATCTTTATTTTACATGCTTGCCAATCTCTTTAACACTTTGCTGCTGCACAATATGAGGTGTGTCTGGAACATTTTAGGTCTACATTAATAAAAAATTGAAATTTCAAAGAAAAAAAAAGATTTAATCTTGAAAGTCACACCGCTTAATCAACACACTTCGTTGAATGATTTTACAGCTTCTGCATGGCTCTACAGAACCGAACTTGTGAAACTTTAACTCCCTCATCACACTGTTTTAGATATCTCAAACTCTATCAAAACAGCATACTTGCCAACTTTGGAAAATGTGCATCAGAGCATTCCATGTCAGATCAATCACCTTCTTGACCTCACCATTTCTGATTTTGATGAAATTTGGTATGAAGCACACATATGACAAGGTAAGTAATTCTGCCAATTTTCAGATTTTTATTTTGAAAATTGTCCAAGATACACACATAATAAAAATCGAAATTTTCGTAAAAAATGACAAACTCGCACACTTATAAATGGCTGTAAATTTTTTCCTAATTGTAGTAGAGTGACAATTCAAACACAGTTACAAAGCTAAAGGATTGAGCTTTCTATAGATACCATACACGACCTTCTCATAACAGACTAAAGTTTCAAGGTCATCTACTGTGACCTTTGACCTTGAATATCTCAAAACATACCATCTTAAAAAATTACAAAAATATATATATATTTTATTGCTACAACATTCTTCTACCCATGTGCCAGATATTAGGCTGGCACCGCTATGGCAAGGCAGTGTAGGATTAATAGGAGTGTCATGCTGCACCCTTTTCTGTATGTAAGGCACAGAGACATACCATGCAATAAATATTTCTTACGTTGAGGATTTGTGTTTATTATACATGAAATGTGTATATATTATAACAGATCAACAGATTTATCAGAAATATGCTATGTGACAGCAATTTTACTTGATAGACACAATTTTCAGCAGTAAATAATGTCAACAAATCTTTGAGATCAGAGATTGAAACTCCACCCATTTTAGCCAATGGCAGGGCTTCTTCTTAGCCAATGACAAAGCTTCTTATTAGAGCAAATGACAGGGTTTCTTATTAAAGCCAATGGCAAGGCTTCTTATTACAGCCAATGAGAAATCTTACTGGTACACCATTTTACATTTGCTGTTATTTCAATTCTGAGCTTGTGAGTGTGTGGTTATCAATTTATCTGTAACATTGTTAACTGTTTAATTGTTATTTTATTTTATCTTTATTGTTATCTTTATTTAATCAATTTCTTTTTATCAAACTATATTTATTTATCATTCTTTTTGCAGGTGCAGTTTCATTAACCAAAATGGACTTTAAAAGTCAAATTTTTTGTTGCAATCCTCTGGGTAAAAGTGGACACACAAGGTTTAGAAAGAATCTGAGAAAAGTACAGCCTTGGATGGTTCAGAAATGTCCAAATATAACATTAGAACAGAAAATATGTAGTTCATGCAGAAAATCTATATCTGAAATGCCAGGTCCTTCATGTATAATTGAAACAGATGCAGAGGCAGAACAACCTCGGTTAAGTGAAGATAATTCAGAAGGAGTGGTGAAGAGTGAGATATGGACTGACAGAGACAACTTTGGATAGTCTGAATGATACTTTACTTTCTCTAGGCGAATCTCCTGTGAAAAAAAAAAAGATTAGGTGTTGGACAGTACAGTAAGAAGAAATATCAGAAAATTGGTGAAGTGATAAAAGACTACATAGGTGTTCCAGAATGTGATAATCCTGTGACAGTGTCTGATGAATCGGTCATGATTTCACAGTTGAAAGAAAAATTTCAAGAAACAGACTCTAGCAGTGTTAAAGTCCAAATACTAACAATATTACCTAGAACCTGGAGTATTCGTAAAATTCAGGAAGAATTTGGTGTAACATATTACATGGCACGAAAGTCTAAAAATCTTGTGGAAGAGCAGGGTATTTTAGCAACTCCAAATCTTAGGCCTGGGAAAACTCTCAGTGACAGCACAGTTGAAAACGTTATTGCATACTATAATAGTGATGAAGTGAGCCGTTGTTTACCAGGAAAAAAAGATTTTGCTACAATGATGGAATCAGGATCAAAAGTACAAAAACAGAAACATCTTATTCTAATTCTTTGAATAAAGCTCATGTTGAGAAATGGCTTCCTAGTTTAATTGAATTAATAATCTAAAGTAACTTATGGGATTTTACTAGGAAATTTTTTCTTCAATAGCAAATTTTCGGAGAAAACTCTTCTCCTTCTTCAGGCTGTCTTGTTTTTGTCACTTTTTCCTTGTCACTATCACGGTTACGGTTTACCTTGACGGTTACGGTTAACCTTGATGGTTTAGGTTATTTTTCAACAAATCCTGCCAGATGTTAGGCAGGGAAAATCCTTTGCAGTCATTGATGATGGAATTTTGATTTTTCTCAATCTCTATTCTTTCTTTCAGTTTTCTTTTTGGAAATTGCTTTGGAAACTGATTACTTTAAGGGAATTCCAATCCATGCTGTGAACAGTTTCTCTAACATGCCTATCTAATCCAGTCTTGTTGGAGCAATTTTTTATAGCTGCTTTATGCTCAGCTATACGAGTTTCTAGTCTGCGACCTGTTTCACCTATGTAAGATAAGAAGAATGTAGCAAGTCAGTTTTTAGAAAAAATTGATAAAATAGTTTCTACAGCAGATAAAAAAGAAGCCCAAAAAGAAGAGCTTAAAGTCATACTTGCAGAGAATAACTATCCTAAAGAAGAAATTGAGAAGCTTCTGAATTTTAATGGTAAGAAGAACCCACAAAAGCAACAAGTAAAATTCACTAGAAAAATTTCTTATCAAAAAGGTTTATTTGAGGCTTTAAAGAGGATTAGTAAAAATACAATATTAGGCTAGCTCCAAGTTTAGAGAACAAAGTTAAAAATTTTTCCCTAAAATAGTTCAAAGAGAAGAAGATATTTTAAAAATGCAAGGAGTAGTTTATGAAGTAAATTGTAGTTGTGGACTATCTTACATAGGTGAAACAGGTCGCAGACTAGAAACTCGTATAGCTGAGCATAAAGCAGCTATAAAAAATTGCTCCAACAAGACTGGATTAGATAGGCATGTTAGAGAAACTGGGCACAGCATGGATTGGAATTCCCTTAAAGTAATCAGTTTCCAAAGCAATTTCCAAAAAAGAAAACTGAAAGAAGGAATAGAGATTGAGAAAAATCAAAATTCCATCATCAATGACTGCAAAGGATTTTCCCTGCCTAACATCTGGCAGGATTTGTTGAAAAATAACCTAAACCATCAAGGTTAACCGTAACCGTCAAGGTAAACCGTAACCGTGATAGTGACAAGGAAAAAGTGACAAAAACAAGACAGCCTGAAGAAGGAGAAGAGTTTTCTCCGAAAATTTGCTATTGAAGAAAAAATTTCCTAGTAAAATTCCATAAGTTACTTTAGATTATTAAATCTTATTCTAGGAAATTTGAAAGAGATATTTCAAGGATTTAAAGACAAGAATCCTAATGTCAAAGTAGGGTTTTCAAATTTCTGTGGTTTACGCCCAAAGAATTGTGTGCTGGCTGGTGCAAGTGGAACACACTGTGTCTGTGTGTGTTATGCTCATGAAAATGTAAAACTTATGCTAGCAGGGTGCAAATTGCAAGACTTAACTCGTAATGATGAATTACCAGTTAGGACATACAAAGATTGCCTTGAAAGAATAACTTGTAACCCTCCTCTTTCAGAATGCTTCTTCTTCAAGTGTGATTCTTGTCCTGGTATAGCACACTTACTAGAGCAAATAAGTAGCTTATTCACCATGAATGGGATTGATGAAATTGTATATAAATTATGGACTACAACTAATCGCACAACACTTATGACAGTCTGTAACACTGTAGAAGAATTCCTTGAGACCTTTGAATCAAAAGTGAAATTGCTATTGCCACATTCTTTTATAGCTATTCAGCAGTCATACTTTCTGTCAAATCTGAAAGAAAACCTTGATGATAATCAGTGTGTTGTGTTGTGCGATTTTGCTGAGAATTATTCCTTCATACTGCAGGATGCAGTCCAAGGATACCACTGGAACAATTCCCAAGCTACTATTCACCCTTTCGTCGTGTACTACAAAAGTTCACACACACTTCAGTTGGATCATGTTTCTTGTGTTGTCATCTCAGAATGTCTTAAAGCATGACACTATCAGTGTTCACCTTTTCCAGACCCAATTGTTGCAGTTTATATCATCACATTTTGACAAGTAGAACACATCTATTACTTCTCAGACGGTGCAGCCTCACAGTATAAGAACAGGAAGAATTTTGTCAATCTGTGCCATCATGATGTAGATTTTGGTATCACAGCTGAGTGGCATTTCTTTGCCACCTCACATGGAAAGGGGCCATGTGATGGCGTGGCAGGCACCATTAAGAGATTAGCTGTACGTGCTAGCCTTCAGTGTTCATACAATGACCAAATTATGACACCGCGACAACTGTATGATTGGGCTTCCAGAAACATTCCTTCGTGCCATTTTAAATACAGCACGGACAAGGACTATGAGAACCACAAGGAGTTCCTCGAGATACGTCATGCTAGTGCTCGACCAATTCCTGGTACTCAAAAACTTCACTGTGTAATACCAGTAAGCCGCACAGCTATTAAAACCAAGATGTATTCAAACTCAACTGAATACAAGGTTGAGTCAGTATTGCTAAATCCAATAGAACTGGATCTGGAGGATATTCGTGGCTATGTTATTGTTGAGTATGATAACCAGTGGTGGGTTGGTTGTGTTTTGGATGTGAACATTCATACAGAACAAGTTAAGATAAGTTTTTTGCACCCACATGGACCTTCAGTGTCTTTCACATACCCACAGAAGACAGATATATTAGAAGAGGATAAAACAGCGGTCATTACGAAGGTTGACCTACGAACAGCAACAGGTCGGACATATTTTATGGAGAGAAGCGAAATAGAGATGGTCACTAGCAAGATGACATCACATTCTTTTGGTTTGCAATCTTATTAACCAAGCGGTCCACTTGTATGTGTACACCACTAAAATAAACTGTAACACATTGTAAAATTAATACATACATGCATGTGGAAAACAGTTATTGTACATTTGTCCGAACCTAACCTGGAGGACATATACCCCTATTAATCCTACACTGCCTTGCCATAGCGGTGCCAGCCTAATATCTGGCACATGGGTAGAAGAATGTTGTAGCAATAAAAAAAATTTTTTTCGTAATTTTTTAAGATGGCATGTTTTGAGATATTCAAGGTCAAAGGTCACAGTGGATGACCTTGAAACTTTAATCTGTTGTAAGAAGGTCATGTATGGTATCTATAGAAAGCTCAATCCTTTAGCTTTGCAACTGTGGTTGAATTGTCACTCTACTACAATTAGGAAAAAATTTAAAGCCATTTATAAGTGTGCAAGTTTGTCATTTTTTACGAAAATTTCGATTTTTATTATGTGTGTATCTTGGACAATTTTCAAAATAAAAATCTAATCTGAAAATTGACAGAATTACTTACCTTGTCATATGTGTGCTTCATACCAAATTTCATCAAAATCAGAAATGCTGAGGTCAAAAACTTATTTTTTTTTTATTGATCTGACGTGGAATGTCCCCATCAGTAAAACTTTCGTGTGAATGCCATTTACCACAAAACAAAACAAAACAAAATTATATTAATAAATAGAGCAACCTAAACGCATAAAATGCATTTCAACCCCGGAGACCCTGGGTTGCTATATTAAATAAGATGCTTATACAAACTATGCTGAGAAAGTGTTTAAACCTGGGTACCCATTTCGCATGAAATGCACAAAATGCATAATTTGCCATCAATAGGCCTATGCACAAAATGCGTAAATTTTCCATCAATTTGCATTACATGCATTTTCCGCTCTAAAATGCATAAGTTACATTTTTCCAAGCTATATCTGGCGTTCAAAGTTTTTTATTTGATAAAATTGAGGTGTGCGCTGATGACAACGCGACCGGTGACGCAGCGAAATGGATTTGCCTCTCGCGGTAGCAGGGAGGCATAGCTGAGTGGTGTTTTAGGTTTCATTGGATCGGTTGCAAGAGTGTGAGCTGGGAATCTGCTGAGATAACGTAGTTCAAGTGCCAAAGTCCAAACTTCTCTGAGTTCTCTCCCTATCGCAACAGCGCCAGTTAGCCGTCTAAAGGCAGCATATAAGAACATTTTTTCTGGCGGTGTGTTAAAGTTTAGTTAAAAAAGTTTACGAAGCCACCCAAAATGGGAAAAGACAAAGTTACAGCGAGATCTCGTCATCTAGTTTCCAAGAACTGGACTTCAATTGAAATCGAATAACCTGTGGTGCAAGTACTGTTTAGAAGTTGTCGATTTCACAAGAAAATCTTTCGTGTCTGCCCATGTCGCAAGTGGGAAACATTTCACGGTGCAAAGAAGGACACACCCATCAAGAGACTTTGGAAGAAACCATTGACGGCCAAAATAGCAGTACACAACAGTGAGAGGAAATGGTGTTGGCTTTCGTTGGTGCCCAGATTTCATTGCACATATTTTGGAACAAAAAGTTTCATCAGTGGATGAAGAAAAACGCCCGTAATGGCCAGAATCCTTCCGAGACCACACCCAGATGGATCCTCCCTCAAGTAAGCAACTCTGACCTCCAAGAAACGAGGCGCCTTTGCAAAGATCGCAATGTTTATGCAATAGTTGACGAAACGCAGGATTTTCTTACTCGGAAAATAATAAACGTGTTGCTGACTCCACTGGGGAACCACTCAAGACCAAGAGTGGTCGTTTCAAAAATCATAGACAAGTGCAACACAGATAACTGTCGTAGACATCACCCTCACTGCTTTGGAAACTGCAGGCATCAATAGAATAAATCTAGTGGTGTATTCTATGGACAATGCCCCCTACATGTGTGCTGCTGCAAATTGGTTGAAAGAGATCAGATCAGATCCTAATTAGAAGATTTTAGGAAGGGAGTGTATGACCCAGGTCTTAAACAACCCTTAGAAATAGGAAGCTAGGAGATTTGGGCTAGAGTGCTTGATAGGAAAGTGACACGGAAGTGAAGTAGAAAGGGGAAGGAAGACGCCCCTATTTATTACCGGGGGCCAGTACCCGGGGTCCGACGGCTTAACGTGCCCATCTGACGCACGGCGGATATTTAGTGGATCGAGCGTTCGTACCTGCCTGGAATCGAACCTGAGGTCCTTTCTGTGGCAGTCACGAATGTTGCCCACTAGGACACCCGTTGAAAGACGTTTGCAGCAGACTTGTGCACAGCACGTGTTGGGCGCACATTCTTTACCTAGCCTGCAAAGAAATACGATCTTCGCACAAAATCCTTGATCACTACATCGTATGCATCAAGTCTGCTTTGTCTAAGGCTCCAGCTGGACAGCAAGCCCTACAAGACTGCCTACGCGCTGCCAGGAAAAACCCAATATTTCTGCCCTCTCCAGTAATTACCCGTAGGGGGAACTGGCTTCAAGCCGCCAAGTACCATTCCGAGAACATTGAGGTAGAAGTGCAGTGGGTAGAAGCTCTTGATGACGACAGCCTGGCCGTAGAGGAACTGAAGGAGCTGCTCTGTAATCCCACCTTGGTTGAGCAAATGCAGCAAGTTGCATTGGTTGCCGTCGATTTGGATGTTGTAATCAAGAAGCTGGAAACTCGTAGAACCCATTCCTCAGAGATTTGGTTGCTGCTAGCCTCGATCCAGAACCTCTTGCAACGAAGTGGCTTCCCATGCTCCAAGCTGAAGGCCTACCTAGACGGCAGGCACCCTAGTGCTCGATTCTGGAAAGAAGTACAATTTTTTGATCCTCGTAAGTGTTGTCCAGAAGATATGGGACTGTCTCTGCACCCGGAACTGCAACGATTTTCGCTAGAAGATATACCAGCCCGAGAGATCTCCCTCTATGCTGCGACACTGGAGGAAGACAAGTCAATGAAAGAGGTAAATGCGGTGTCCTTCTGGAGAAAGATGAGCAGGGACTGTCCCCTGTTAAGTGATGCAGCACTGAAGGTGCTTTCCGTCGTAGCAAGCACTGCTGAGGTTGAAAGAAGCTTCTTCTACCACAAAAAAAAAAAAAAAAAAAAACTATCTGCGGATAGATCCGGATTTACCGAAGCGAAACTGGAGGGCCATCTTCGAGTGACATTTAACAGAGCAGCTGAAGAGTTGGAATCAGAACTTGAACATATTGCTGCTCGGGATTCAGATTCTGAATAAATGGTGAGATAATCCTGTAATATTTTATTCTTAACATAGACGATTTGTTTAAATACTGTAGGCATTAAAGCCTAGGCATTAATTAAAGGCATTTTTTTTAATTTATTATTCAAATTTTACCTTTTTCTCACATAAACAAAAAAGCATAATAAAAAAAAACTCTACCAAGTGCACAATTTGCATAATTCTTGGATTTGAAACACATAATATCTAGATTTTATTTGCAAAAAGTGGGTTGGTTGCCTTATTAATAAATATGCAGTAAAAATCTCTGCATATGCCACAACAACTAAACTAGTATTATCTGTGTTTAAAATAATAATTTGAAAACCATAAAGTGAAATCTTAATTTTGTTCAATATTAGCCTCACAAACGTGTGGTGTTACAATACCAAACTAAACATTTCCTGTAAAAAGGAAATATTCACTTTAAGAGTACCTACACATTGCATTCAAAACTGTATGTTACATACCTCCTAATCTTCATCTTGTATATCAGGATTGTGTAATATTGTAATAACTTTCATGACTTCCATCACATGCTGCAGAAAATGGTCCTTCTTTATAAAAGTTTCACAACAGCAGAAGTTCAATCTAAAACCATTTCATGGACAATCGCTGTCATTTTGGCCGTCCCACAGCCATAACATTTGGTAGTTTCATCTTTTGAAAACATCTGACGAAAAAGTGGACCAGCATGGCTGGCAGCACTGAGTGGCACGTTGTATTCTATCAAAAAAGACGTAAACAACAATTTGGCATGAGTTACATCTTCTTGACTATTATCTGATGTTTTAAAACACACAGTCAGTTTGGAGTTACTATCAGTACACTTCGCATTATCTTTGTGTTTGGGACCATTTACACGACGAAAAATATAGTTTCTGCCTCCGTGGGCAATGTAAAAATCGTTTTGGCAAATGTCGCAAAATGCAAATTTCACACCTTTATTAGATTTCCTGATACATTGGAACTTTGCGGTGTATGCTTCCTTAAAAGTTAGAAAATAATTTTGAGATGGTATAATCTTAGTACTCATCTTTAAAGATTTGCATAAAAGCTAAACTAGCAACTCACTCCTCTCAGTAATTCAACTCTACAACAAAGAAACAGCACCACACACTAAAAACAACACACATAAGAAGGTATTCTTTTGCTGCTAAAACAACATTGCTCAACACTGTGCACGTAGATTTTACCCTTTTCTTTCAATGGCTGTGATTTCCCTCCCAAGAGGAGACCAATCAACTGCTACAACAAACTAGCGTCTACAGCATGGGTGTCAAACTCGCAGGCCGCGGGCAGTATGTGGCCCCTGACTCATATCTGTGCAGCCAGCATTCAGAGTGTTCGTAAATTAAATGCGAAAATGGTGCATGGCGTACTTATTTTGAGGTTATACATGAACAACAGGAAATGAAACAGTCAAAAATTAGGTTTTTGAGAAATATAAATATTTTAAGGCCACTATAAAATTTTTATTTAGAATTAGCAAATTCCCACCTGAAACACACACACACAAAAAAATATTAATAAACCAAGAACATCCGAATGAAAAAAGCCCAGAAAAAACTCAAGAGTAAAACTAAAGATGACGATCAACGAACAAGGAGTCGGTTTCGCTGACATCCGCTACTCAATGATGACGCGATGTGCAACTCGCCCAAATACACTGCCGGACAATTGCTAAGGACGGATGACAATAGCAATGATAACAAACATAAAATGGAAGGCAGGAAAATGTGGAAATTAGCATAAGTGCGGGATACAGTAAGACCTGTTGTGCGTATGCAAATTTTGGATTGCCGAACTTGTTCGTGACGTCATAGTGCTGATAAGAGATATAAAGGATTTGACGCGTATTGACCGTTGTTGTTCAAACGCAAAGTTGAAAGGGAAAGAATCAATCGACGAACTAGCAATTTTCAGTATGTCTTCTCGCCATCACCTAGATGATTTTACACATGGCCGTATTATTGGCAAGATTGAAGAAGGGCGAAAAATAACAGATGTTGCCAGGGAGTTCGACGTCAGCCACAGTGTTGTTTCAAGGCTTTGGAAATCATTTCAAACAAATGGAGAGTGTAGCAAACGTCAAGGGGGAGGTCGTGTTCGCAGTACGACACCTGCAGAAGATCGGTATATAGTGCTATCAACAAAAAGACACCGGCGCAGCACAGCTAGTGAGGTAGCAAATCAGTTTATGGCTGCTACTGGCAAGCGAATCTCCCGAAAAACTGTCGCCAGACGTTTGCATGAAGGAGGACTGTACGCCCGCCGTCCTGTTGTGTGCATCCCATTGTCCAGACGTCACCGTACCGCCCGTTTGCAATGGTGCCATCAACATCGTAATTGAACTGATAACGACTGGTCTGCTGTCCTCTTCTCAGATGAGAGTAGATACAGTCTATAGTCTGATATTCGACGACAACTGATCTGGCGTGATAGTGGTACTGCATGTTGTCCAGCAAACATACAGGAAAGGGACCGATATCCGACATGTAGTGTCATGGTATGGGCTGGCATCTTTTTTTTTTTTTGATTGGAGGTTTAACGACCACCATGAGCAACTCAATGAGCTATAAGCAGTTGCCCGTCCCTAATTTAGGGTCACTGGTTCCAGGGAAGGGAAAGAGCCAGTGCCGTAAGACAAACACAACATCCATGCCTCACCGGGATTCGAACCCGGACCCCGTTCGGACGAATGATCAGAGGCCATCGCTTAGACCACTGCGCCACTGCGCCACCGGGCGGCATGGGCTGGCATCATGATCAATGGCCATACGTCCCTCTATGTGCTTCCAACTGGGACTATGACTGGCCAACAATACATTAATGATGTTCTGCTACCTCATGTTCGCATGTTCCGTGGTGCTGTCGGTGATAGATTCGTTTTCATGGACGACAACGCAACATGTCATCGAACAGTCGCTGTCCAGGAGTGTCTTGAGAGCAAAGATATTCAACACCTCGTATGGCCAGCACGTTCTTAAGATCTGAATCCCATTGAAAATGTGTGGGATGCTTTGGGGAGGAGTCTTGCTGGTCGCCAATGCCCTCCAACAAACAAGAACACCCTCATCCGTGCACTGACAGAGGAATGGGATAAATTACCCCAACAGCTGCTTGATAACGTTGTGCAAAGCATGACAACGTGCGGAATATTGCATCGCCCTCCATGGTGACCATATCCCGTATTGACATCTTACGCCGGAACGTCTGCGGACGGTAATTGCATTTTTAACGCTTAGGTATTCTGCACAAAATGGCCTGTTTGTCCCTTGAACACGTTCCAAAGCCTTCTGGATTTCAGAGCACAATAAATTGTCTTTCTTGTAATGTCCTGGCATTCTGACATTATTTTATTTCACTTGGCATCCAACCACACTTACTTTTTTATGCGCTGTATAGCCGTTTATGATCCGTCCTTAGCAATTGTCCAGCAGTGTATATTCAGAGCCACGCATCATCTGTTACTGCTACCCCTGCATTCCCCTTACTCACCCCTCCAACTTCCGTGCACTCGCACTCAGTGTCAGGCACGTGAGGTAATGCGAGCTCTCAAAATCAGTCGGCTTTCACCTGTGCTGAAGGAAAGTAAATATATTATTCTTTGGTAAGGTTATGTGTAAGCAACTATGTCTCTCTCAAAACCAAGTGGTAGTAAATGAAAAATCGCCGATGAACATCGTGTTTTTCAAGAGAAGTGGGAATTGGATTATTTTTGCTGTGAAGTGAAAGATAAAATTGTTTGCTTAGTGGGCTATAGTGTCGTCAGTGTCCCAAAGTTATATAATATCAAACGTCACTATGAGCAACATAAATCAAAATATGACGAGAAAAGATCCAGACTTACAAATTTTGCTAGTAGACACTGGCCACCAAGACCAAAATTGTTAGTGGCCATAAAAAAAAATTCAATGGCCAAACTTTGAAAAAAAAATCAAATTGTATATTTCATACTAAATTAGTTTTATAAAATTGCTTAGTATAATATCAGTATGTTTTATTTTGCATATTTCAGTTATAGTATTCTTAAAAGTTGAAACTGAAGTAATAAAACAATGCAGGAGAGTGGGAACATCGCGGGGAGGGGAGTGCGCTTACGGAAGAAATCTTTGCACCGTCCAACTTCCGGTTTTGGAAATTTTTCCGCTATTTTCAAGCTGAAATACAAATATTTATGCAGTTAAATATTACTTAACAATAATACTGCGCAGAGGCAACATTGCGAGAAAAAAGGAATTACGATTGCGGAAAAAGTCTGAACTCCATCGACCTTCCGTTTTTGAAATTTTCGTAAAGATGGAATTCCGTCCTCCGACGAACATCCCCTGTCCCCCACTTCCCCCATTGTGTTCACTGGTTCATTGAGCGAATGATCAAAATAATAACGAAACAGGCGGAGTTCCTCGATTTCGCGGAAGAATCTGATTTCTGAGATTACGGGGAAATTTTTGCGGCGTCTAACCTCCGTTTTCTTACATTGTTGTCTACAGTTTCAAGCTGAAATACTTTTATACAATTAAATCATATTTAACAATAAAACTTTACACTAAGGCAACATCGGGAGAGAAAAAAATTACGATTACTGTAACTACATTCAACTACCATTTTCGAAAGTTTTGAGACACGAAATACTGTCTCCAAACGGAACTCCCCCCCCGCAAATTGTCTTCAGTTTTACGCTGATCCTGAGAACAACCTAAATGATGACAAAAAAAAAAAAAACGCGGAATTCCGCGAGTCCGCTTAAAAATCTCGTGCATATCCATAAAACAATCAAATATATTTTAAAAATGCAAATTCGTAGAATCCGCAGTTTCGACAGCGAGGTCCGTAGTCAGCCAACTAAATCCGTAGTAGTTCGCAGGTATGGAAATATTTTTACAGTACAACCTCAAAAATCCAGAATCGTTCGGAGATACGGACTATGCCGATTCCGAATTTTAGAATTTTCCTATGAAATATGCAGGCTTTCTGCGAACATTCATTAAAAATAATAAAAAGAAAATGCCTAACTTCTAAAGCTTTCATCGGATTTTGACAAAATTTCACATGGGAGTTTATTTTGACGTGTCTTGGTCACTGTTAAATTTACATTCAGTTATTTAAAAAATTGGAGAATTTTTTTAAATAAAAATTTCTCCCAGTTGGACTTTTTCGACGCAGACAGTTGAGCTGTCCACCACCGGCTTTCATCCCCACCGCAACCTCGTTCCCCTACGATGAACCATCAGCCTTGGCACATTCTTTGTGATCAAAAACCGACACCCTCGACTTTTTTTTTTATAAACGTTTTTTTTTTCTTTTCTGCTGTTCAAGCAGAATGAAAAAGGTGATGGCCGACTTCCGTACAACTCAAATTTTGTGCCATTTCGTGCGATTTCCGTACATTTGGAGTAAAAATTTTCAAAAACGTGCGAGTTCCGTACAAGTTAAAAAAAAATTCCGTACAATACAAGTTAAATAAAATAAACGTTTTCCCCGTACAGGTCACCAGGATTGGCGATTTAATCAAACATTTTTAGTCGCCACGATGATGAAGTTTATCGCCAGTGGCGACCTGGCGACCGTGAGTCTGGATCTTTAACGACCAGTATGATGCATTAATACAAGACAAGTTAAGAGTTAAAGTCAAGATTAAAACAGAAACAGACAATGTTTACCAAAGTAACAGAAGAAAGCGAAGCTACAGTACATGCAAGCTACATATTGTCGGAGTTAGTAGCCAAACACTCAAAAGCTTTCATGGAAGGTGATTTTATAAAAACCTGCCTGATAAAAGCTGCTGAAATTGTTTGCCCCGGAAGTGTAAAGACTTTTCAAGGCATTTCATTGTCACGAAATACGGTTGCTGAAAGAGTAACTGATCTGGCTTGCAATTTGAGTGATCAGATCAAAACAAAAGCATCTAATTTAAATGCTTTTTCCATCACTTGTGACAAGCGTACAGACATCGGCGACGTAGCTTATTTAGCTGTGTTCATTCGTGCTTGCGAAGCGGAATTAAATCTTTTCGAGGAATCATTGGAAATGGTACCGTTGCAGGACACTACAACTGGAGAGGATGTATTCAATTCTGTTTGTGAACTTCTGCAAAAAATATGATTTACCTCTGCCAAAATTGTCGTCTGTAGCGACAAACGGGGCCCCATGTATGACAGGACAAAAGAACAGTTTTGTTGCAAGACTGCAAAGAAAAGTGAATGAAACTTGAACAGACCTAATTTCCATCACGTGTATTGCATAACATATCAAGAGATGTTATGTTCAAAAGTGATAAAACCCATAAAACAAACGATAAACTTTATAAGATCCCGTGGTTTAAACCAGCGACAATTTTCCGCTTTTTTAACAGATTTAGAAAGCAAATATTCTGGTTTACCTAACTATACAGAAGTGTGCTGGCTATACTGCTCTAAGGTTCTTGAAAGATGAAATAAGTAAATTTTTGACATAAAAGAACAAGACACCAGTCTTTTGTCAGATTCGACGTGGTTACAAGATCTGTCCTTCATGGTCGATATAACAAATCACTTGTCGGCTTTAAATTTGAAATTGCAAGGAAAACATCAAGTTATAACAAACATGAATGACCAAGTTAAAGTATTCAAATGTAAGTTACTTCTTTGGGAAAAACAGGTAGAAAATGAAGACTTGACACACTTTCCTACTTGTGGGGCGTACAAAACCAGTACAAGTGAACTGTTTCCTATAAAAAGTACGCCGAAAAAATTCGATGTCTGAAGAATGAATTTGAAAAACAGGTTTCAAAGATTTTAAATCTTTGGAAGACAAGTTTTCTGTGTTTTCAGTCCTTTTTTCAACCGACATAGATAAAGTGCCAGATCATATGCAAATGGCGCTGATTGAGATTCGATGCAATTTAAATTTGAAGAACAAATTCAACCAGGTTGGTGTCCCTGATTTTTACAAGTATTTGCCTGCGAGATTTGTTGAAACTCGCAAATTTGCATATGAAATTATTTCCATGTTTGGAAGTACCTACCAGTGCGAGCAACTATTCTAAATAAATCAGCAGAAGCTAATATTCATGACTATTTTTTTTAGCAGAGGTTTCTTCATTGGGAAAACACATGGAAACCAACCAATTAGAAACTGACTTAGGGCAACATTGTTTATATGACTCAACAATTTTTTTGTTGTAACATTTTGAAAATACTGCTTGCCTTTGCAATTGGGTCATTCCATATGAATTCACCAGGTGCTTGTAGTTGTGGATTTTGGGATTTTCCTCATTTTTTTTTATGTTACAGTGCAACATAAAAGTACCCTGAAGACAAAGTTTGAGATTTATTTTCCCAACCCCTTTGGAGATATGGGTCCTCAAACCCCCCAAAATGAGCTAAAATAATTAGGGTTATCATTAATTAACACAAATTGAGTAATTGGGGAGATAATGACACTTAATGGGTGCCTAAATAGAGGTAATAACCTGTACATTAATATATAATAACCTCATTTCCATAGCATTATAATTCGTCAGGTTGTAGGGTAGGGGTCAAAGTTCAAGGTCACAGCGCCGATTTCACCACTTTTCGGCAGTATTTTTTATACCTGAAGGGTACTTAAACACAAAGTGAATATTTTTTTCAGGCAATCCTCATATGTTGCTAAGAATGTTAAAGCATATCTCAACTTGTGTTATGTTTCCCTTTTTTAATCAGAAAATATTTTATAACTGCAACATTGCCAAAATTTCCGATTTTGGGATACAGTAAATCAAAAGGGGGTAGCAGATAAACACCTTATTTTTTCTGAGGACCATCTTCTATTGCATATCTAAGTATCCCCAAAGTTTTGTTTTGTGTTTCACAATAGTTTCCGAAATAATGATAATGCAAATTTACCCTTCATGGTATGTAATATGGGCATACTTTTAGCATTTAATCTAACATGAAATAGTTAGTAATACATGCATTTAATAAACATGTTTACTTTAATGCATTAAAAATGTATATAATTGTTTTGCAAAGTAGTAAGACCGATCATTCTTACTATGCAACTGTAATATCCCTTCCTCCCCATTTGTTTCCAAAAAATGTTCCAAACAAATTCTTATTTGCATTCATGTTGTAGGTCCTTTTGCTAAAATATAATGTCCTTGCTCAGTTTTAAGAGTTTTAGAAAAGTGATGCAATCATAAACTAACATGTCATCATTCATGACAGTCTGGTACATGGCAGTTCATTTGAAGGACTTTTCAGTGTTGGATGATGCAATACAATCAGATGTTGCATCATCCACCTCAAGTAGCAGAACTCAACTCTACTGCCAATTCAGTCAGCTTAGAACCTTTGAGGGTGAAACATCCAAGTCTCTTAGCTTTGTTTCAAATTTATAATATCAGTATTGTAAATATGTATAATTTCTATGCGAATCAGATTTGCTGAATTAGTTTTAAAGTTGTGTAATCCAATTTTTTGATCAATACTACAAATTCAGAAATTATTTGTGTCACAAGTGTATTCAGTAATGCAATGTTGTGCTGGTGTCTTGACTGAGGAAGACTGTACTAATGCATCATTCAGCTCTTTAAGAAAAGTGACTAAACTTTGTGAGTATTCACCTGAGCAACAGAAATTATTAAAAATGAGAATTAAAGACAATATTCAAAGTGTATGTGAGCACTATAAAATTAAATATTTGGATAGATGCCACCACTTATATGGAAATACATGTTGTGATTCATACAGTATCCATAAAAAATATAAAAAAATCACATGAGATAACCATCAGCTTTGCTGAAGAACATTCACATCTGGAACTACAGCTTGTGCCTGAGTAATCTCTATGTTCTAACTGTCAAAAAAAGGGTCACTAAGAGTAACAAAACTCATCATAGAACAGGAAAATGCAAGAAAGTAAATTACAAGGAATCATACTCTGAATCTGATATTTCAGACCATGATGCTGAAACTGATGAGAATAGCTTGTATGAACCAAAGCATGTTAAATTAGAATCAGTTAATCAAGCATGTAGCATTTTAGGAATTTCACCAGTGAAAGCTAAAACTTTGGCAGCACAGAGGAGATATGCTGCCATATAAAAAAAAAAGTTACCAAAATATCTGGTAACGTTTCACATACACTGCATGATTAGTTTGAGGTTTATAATGAACCCAGTACTTCAAAATCAAAGGAGACAAAACAATAGAATGAATATGAAACATTAATTTCAAACCTTAAAACAATGATAAATAATGTTACTAGTTTTGAAGAAAAGGTCAGGATTTTCACTTTTCAAAAACATATCACTTTTCTAAAACCCTTAAAACTGGGCAAGGACATTATATTTTAGCAAAAAGGCCTACAACATGAATGCGGATAATAATTTGTTTGGAGCATTTTTGGGAAACGGGGGTATTGCAGTTGCATAGTAACAATGATCGGCCTTATTATTTTGCACAACAATTATACACATTTTTAATGTATTAAAGTAAACATATTTATTAAATGCATATGTTACTAACTATTTCATATTAGATGAAATAAAAGTATGCATGCCCATTGCCCATATTTGCATTATCATTATTTTGGAAACTATTGTGAAACACACAACAAAACTTTGAGAATATTTAGATATGCAATAGAAGATAGTCCTCAGAAAAAATAAGGTGTTTATCTGCCATCTCTTTTGATTTACTGTATCACAAAAACGGAAATTTTGGCAATGTTGCAGTTATAAAATATTTTCTGATTAAAAAAGGGAAACATAACACAAGTTGAGATATGCTTTAACATTCTTAGCAACATAGGAGGATTGCCTGAAAAAATATTCACTTTGTGTTTAAGTACCCTTCTGGTATAAAAATGCTGCCGAAAAGTGGTGAAATCGGCACTGTGACCTTGAACTTTGACCCCCTACCCTACAACCTGACGAATTATTATACTATGGAAATGAGGTTATTACATATGAATGTACAGATTATTACCTCTATTTAGGCACCCATTAAGTGTCGTTATCTCCACAATTACTCAATTTGTGTTAATTAACGATAACCCTTATTTTAGCTCATTTTGGGGGTTTGAGGACCCATATCTCCAAAGGGGTTGGGAAAATAAATCCCAAACTTTGTTTTCAGGGTACTTTTATGTTGTACTGTAACATATAAAAAAATGAGGAAAATCAAAAAACCTACAACTACAATTTGTTTTTTAGAAATCTGGTGATTTCATGTGGAATGACCCAATTCCTAAAACCCCATAATACTTTAAGGTCATCCAAATTTGCTATAAAAGCACTTTACAATTTGTTTCTGTAAACAAAAATTTGGAAAACTAAGACCCCCCCCCCAAAGAAAAAAGCTTTTCCTGTCAATTAGCTCTAGTTTCAATCAACATGTCTGCACTTTTCAGTTACCCAGTATGTACCCAATTACATAGACACCTAAACCATCAAAGTCAAACTCTGAAAGTCAGTCATTATACTTAATGAAAACTGCTACAGCAAAAAGAGGTATTTTAGTTATCATATTTTCCACTTGACAGCACACACCTTAAAAACAACACACCACGATATTTGGTTATTATTATTATGTGCCAAAAGAAAGCACAGATAATGTACACATAAAAAAATTGTCCATTTCAAAGGCTGCAATAATAACTGAAATTCATTCAATGAATGAAATTCATATAACAACTGAAATTGAACTTTCTGCACCACTAAAATACATGGTCGTATGAAAATAATATGACCGCCCACGGAATCACAGTGTACTCATCCAGGTGCGTCAGAGTGCATGTGACAAGGTCGAACACATGGAGATATAAGCGGCTAGCCAGAACAGATGAGCAATAGTATGCAACATGAGCACAATGGGCAGAGGTACTGATTTGACGGACTTTCAAAAAGAATGATCATCGACAACTGTGTCAAGGTCGGAAGCATCTCAGAAACAGCAGACGTCATGGGCTGTTCACGAGGTGAAGTAATAAGGGTGTACCAAGCTTGGATCGTCGGCACACCGAATACTTCCCAACGCCATAACTATGGAGCCCTAAAAGGCCATCGACCCCAGAGGAGAATGTTGCCTATGTTGACTGGTAAAAGGAAATCGATGTGCAACAGTGCAGCAACTGACCATGCATATGAATGTTGGGGTACCCAGGTACGTGTCCCCGATAACAGTAGAGCGAACCCTGTTACGCATAGGTCTCCGGAGTCGACGCTGCATCAAGGCGCTCATGTTAAACCAGGTCAATCAGATGATGCCTGCAGTTCGCATGCATCATTCAAAGGACAATGACATCTCTCCACTGTCCGATGATGGTAGCATCATTAAACAGCAGAGAGTGGGAAAAGGTTGCCTTCTCTGACAAATCAAGGTTTCTACTCCACAGAAGTGACAGGCAGTTGTGGATACAGCATCAAACACATGAAAACCAGCACCCAGACAGGCTTGTTGGTCAAGTATAGGCTGGCAGTGGCATGTCTGAGGGACATTTCCCTGGTATGACCTGGAAATGCTAGTACTACTGGATGGGTCCCTGAATGCCAATGGCTACCTGTCTATCCTCGCTGACCATATGCATTCTTTCATGTTGGACGTTTACTCTGGTGGTGATGGTATCTACCAACAGGACAATGCACCGTGCTACGTTGCTAAGGGAGTGCACGATTGGTTCCAGGAACAAGACAGTGATGTCTTTGTTCACTCTTGGCCGGAGAAATCGCCTGACCTTAATCAATAGAGCACTTGCGGGACTATTTGGTTCGACAGGTTTGATATGCCAACCCACAACCATGTCATCTCCAGGACCTCCATGCTCTGCTGCAGTCCAAATGAGCATGTGTGCCTCGGGCAACCTTTCAGGGCCTCATTGCATCTATGCCATGCAGTCTCGCTGCTGTCATCCAGGCCAAGGGTGGTTATTCCCATTATTAGGTAGGAGGTTATATTATTCTGATACGACTGTGTATATTTCATGAAAGTATGCTTTAATACATTGTTGTACTTCAGCACTATCAGCCATTGTGAATGTCAGCAGCCAGTTGCCAAATGGCGAACACATGTTTTGTAGTGGCTAGTAATTTTTCTAATATAGTAGCCAATGATGGCCAGTAGATCCTCCCCCCAGTGAGCAACAATTTTGTCCAACCCCTCCCTCCCCACCCCACTTGTGAATCAATGCCGAGTTCAGGTTTTTTGCCTGTGTTCTTGCAGCTGCTTCAAATATGAATGGAAGTGAAGGTGGGCTTCAAGAAAAACTTAATCTGCTGACTAATCAGCCTGGAGCAACCAAAGGGTCAAGGTTACTAAACAGGGACGGCACCACCTGGGGGCTAGGGTGGGTGCAAGCCCACCCAAAATTTTGGTGAGCCCCCCTTCAGCCCCCCAGAATTTTTTGGATAAATGAAGAAAATGTATTACACTTTACTATTGGAGATGCATGTTCTTCTGTGGTAATGGGAGAAGCGTAGCATTATGCAATTATGTTTCTCCAACCATGATACATGACTCAAACGGGGGCAACCTTACTTGCATGTTGCGCTTCCGCTTTGGAGCTCGGCAGGAAGTTCAAAGATCATCGTCAATCCGATGCCGCAGCTCATGCCACTGGGTTGAAAAGTTGAATAAGCATCACCCTTCCAATCCCATCCCCATCGTGGCGCCCTTGCAGATTATGACAAATAGTGGGCATTATCACGATCGGCAAAAACAGCAGACAATGATCGGGGTCAGTCACCACCAGACAGTGAATAAAATTTCTCTTGGTTAGTTAGTAGTTACACTCATTTTCTTTCTCGTTCTGGTGAAAAGACAATTTTTTCCTGTTTGATGTATGTTTTTGCACGTATTGTGCGTGATACATGAAGGTGAGGTATTTCTTCCCAAACCAAACTTTGAAATAACATGTCTGTAAAGAAATGATTGTATTTACATTTATCCGCTAAGTGACGCTGATGTGAATCTCTGTGATTTTATTGCAATGTTTGTTAATCTATGTCTGGCAAAAAGTTTTCTTACTGTTACTTTTGGTTTCAGAAGCTGTTGTTAGCTGCAGTGAGTTGAAATGCTCTGTGTGGGAGTCGATCGACTCGATGTAAGTAGTTTTCGTGTAGATGTTATAAAATGTGACGTAAGTGTTGTGTAGATGTTATAAATGTGTCGCTCTTGATTTGTATTTTGTGTGCCAGTACTCCGAGAAACCTTTCTGTCATACAACAAATTGTGATTTCATTCCTCACCACATTAGCCTTTTAGGTTCTCTTTGAGATGTGATCGGCAGTAGGGTTGTTTACAGTGTTCTTGAGTTTTAGGTATTCCCGATATATATTTGAGTTTTATTGCGGAATCTAACAATGTCCGCAAAGCGATCAATCCATGATTTTTTTCGAGCAAAGTGTTAATCAGAAGAAAATAAATTAAGCGATAATGTCAACAAAGCGGATAATGATCATCAGACGACTTCAACTTCATCGACAGCGTGTGGTGAATCATTAGGAATCAACGAGGATTCTTTAAGTGCTTGTAGTGATTCAATGGGAATTTTTTACGAACACAGTGCTTGTGAAAATAAAACATAGAAAGGACCACATGTAAGCAAGACAAAAAATGTTGAACTCGGAGAGCTTGATATAGCAACTTCCCTTTCGGATCAACCCAAACAGTCTATATTAAAACAGTTCCCACAAAAAAATATGGTAAAGAACAGAGAAGCTTCCAGACATTTTGGTATAACATGTTTCCATGACTTGAATATAGCATAAAGAGAGATTCCGTCTTTTGTTTTCCGTGTAGAATGTTTTCATCGGACGACGAAAAACATGAGGTCACCTTCACTCAGCGAGGTTACAACAATTGGAAAAAAGCACTTGAAAAGGATTCGGGTTTTAAAAAACACCAGAACAGCTTGGCCCACAAAACTTGCCTGGTGTTGTGTACCTCTTATAAGAAAATGAAATCAAGAAGTGCAGAATCATCAGTTACCATACTTCACAGTGCTGCATATGATGCTGAAGTCAAGGAAAATAGAGAGTATATAAGAAACAAAAAGCAGATGCATTAAGATATACAGCTGTTTAAGGGATAGCAGAACGTGAGGATGTCGAAACTTCGAAAAGCACCAATAAAGGAAATTTTGTAAAACTTGTAGCACTCATGACGAAAAATGACCCCATCCTGAAATGAAAGTTCAATATTGACCCCAGAAATGCAAAGTACACTCACCACTCAGTTAAAAATGAAATACTTAGTGTATTTGCAGAAATCACGTTAGAAACCATAAAAAGAGAAGTCGATACTGCCAAGTATTTTGCTCTTATAGTCGACGAGTTGAAGGACATTAGTGAAGTTGAATAAATTTCTGTGGTGGTTAGGTATTATTTGCGTGGCACACTTTATGAAAGATTTTTGGGCTTTCATAATGCTGACGAACTTGATGCAAGATCTCTATTTAAATACATAAAAGAACTTTTGGGAAGATGGGGCATCAATCAACAAGACTGCATTGCGCAGCCATACGATGGGGCAAATGTCATGAGTGGGCGGTTGAATGGAGTTCAAGCTCTCTTCCTGGAAGAAATACTTCAAGCGGTGTATGTTCACTGTATGAATCAGAGACTGAATTTGGTTATTGTAGAATCATACAAAAACATTTAAGCAGCTAGAGTTTTCTTTGCAATATTAGAAAAGTTGTATGTTTTCCTCTCTGGTTCGGCAACACATGCTAACTTTGTTTCGGTGCAGCGTGAAATGGGTTTGACTGTTGTGGAATTGCAACGCCTTAGTGATACCAGATAGACACGCCATTTCTCAGCCTGTTCAGCAGTTAAAAAATCATTTCTGGCAATTATCGTTTTGTTTTCATCGCTGTCGGAAGACTGTACTGATCGGGCAGCTGAAGCTCGTGGTCTTTTGGGGCAACTGAGTAGAGATTTTGTTATCCGACTTTGTGTTTTCTCGTGCATTTTGAATAAACTTGTATTAGTTTCAAATTAACTGCAAAACAAAGCCTTTGATACAATTGAAACCACAGTGCATCTTTTTTCTACCATGCGTGATTCGGAGGCAGAGTTTGCTACACTTTTTGATGAGGCAACAGATATCGCAGACGCTAACGGGTTGGAACAGTTCAGTGAACAGAAATCAAGGAAAAGAAAACTGCCACCACACCTGGCGAAGTATGTTACTGAAGTTTCGACTCAGGATATCTTGTTAACTACAGAAGATTTTTGATTGCACTTTTATATCCCTGTTTTGGACACAATCAATGAAGAACTCAAACGACGTTTTACAACCCATACTACACTCATTTGTGGCTTCAGTTCTTTGGACCCCAGAAATGAGGAAATTTTATTTATCGACGATCTAAGGTCTCTTGCCGAGCACTATAAATGCGACATAGTGTGAAATCGGAGGTCACCTTGTTACCCAGAATGATAAAGCGTTATGAAAACAAAAGAAAATGTGTTGTGGGAATACTCAGTAAGTTAGCTGAAGTTTGGGAGGAATACAAATTAGCTTTTCATGAGCTGTATAAGCTTGCAGTCATTACACTAACCATACCAGTACTAGTGCATCCTGCAAAAGAACATTTTCATGCAAGAGAAGGTTTAAAACCTATCTCGGAAATCGAATGGCTAACGATCGTCTACATGATCTCGCTGTCTTAGAGCTATAATGTCGACAATTGCAAAACAAATTGATTTAAGCAAAGTCGTTGATCGCTTTTACGCAACCCATAAAAATTGACGTATTAATCTGCACTGAAAGAAAATTCTTATATTCATTTCACCTTGGCATTAAATAATTTTAGTTGATTTTTGGTCATCAGATTTCAGTCACATTTTGTGGCGCGATGTGGATACCCGGCTATAGAATTTACAAATGAGATTCTATGCCTTTATTATCCTTTATTATTACTATTAGATATGCCAATGCACTGAGACATTTTGAAAATAAATTGTGAATGAAATCGGATGCTCAGTTGTTGAAGGTAAATATTTTATATTACACATCATTTCAGAAATCCTCTCTTAATATTAATAGAGAACGAAAAGGCTGACTATATGTATTCCAATCAAAACCTTAGTAGTCTTGCAGGGCATATTTTATTCTCAGGGGTAATTTAAAAGTAATTTTCTTGTAATTTACTAACTTTTAGTTCTAGTCTTTATTGCCAGAGAAATGTATTTACTTAAAAACTAAGTAATGCTATTACATACACACGCACATATATATGTAAATAATTAAAAAAATATCTAATTTTGAAGCAAGTTGAGTGTATTAGATGCATTTAATAGTTTATTGTAGTAGATGATTTTATTATAGTAAATGCATTTAGTAATTTTTTTATTTTGCAGCAGATGCATTTACTGTTCCTTGAACTGGTTACTTATACTTTCTCTTCTCTACACTTGAGAACAATAGACTCAGCTTTTATTAGTACTTTTGAAACTCGAATCAATATTATGGATTTATTCTTCATTTCCTCATATGCGTAGAAGAGACTGGCCTTCAGGGGCCGGTATAGTAATATTTCATAGTTCATCTCATCCCTTCGGTTATAACATGTAAATATTTTTGGCATTTATTTCATATCTATTAGTTTTGGCAATTATTTCACATCTAGTTTTATTATTGTGAATCTCAATAATTAAAGGGGTTTGCAGCTTCTTGTGTATTTATTTATTTTCTCTCTCCCTCTCTTTTGGTATTTTCACTTCTTGCCCGCTCTGCTTTGATGGTTAGAAGATAATTTTGCATCGGTTGCCAGGCTGATTTTTAAATTCTTTCTTAATTAGAAAGTGCTCAGAAATACCTCAAGCAGATAACATGTTAAATTCAATGAAACCATCCCAGCTTCGCAGGTCTAGCAACATTTATTGCTATTTGGCAAAAAGCTTCTTCTGATGATTTATTTTGGTCATCTAGCAGTATGCATTGCTTTCAATACTGTTGAATTCATTGTTACAGAATTTCTTCAAATTTGCTTAAGGTTTGTTCAGGGTAAGTGACGGCGATTTTTGAAAATTCTTGACTTTAATTTTCTAGGGAATATTAATTTTTTTGGGTTGGTGTTTATATATATAAATATATATATATATGAAGCATAATTCGCCTTCCCCAGATTTTGGAGCCCCCCCCCCGCCGCCCGTTGAAAAATTTCTGGCGCTGTCCCTGTTACTAAAGCAACATTTATGGTGGAATATTTTATCTTTGCCATGGTATATATTGCACAAAGTATAATGTCATCTACAGGTAAAAATAATTATCTTTGAATCTTTGTTTAGCCACATATATGCTGAACAAAAAGAAACAAACTGTTATGGCAATGTTTTTAAGATGATGCAGCTGCTACATCTAATGCCATGTAGTACTACTCCTTGTGATTGTGGCTTTTCAGCAATGAACCTTATGAAAAAGAGTAATCAGGTATGTCTGAATAGTGTCACTTTAAATGACTTAATGATGATTAGATGCAATGGTACTTCAATTGAAGAGTTTGATCCTCAAAACGCTATTCAACTGTGGTGAGCAGATACCTCTGATGGGCAGATCAGACACAGTACATATCAGTGGTAAACTGTATCAACATTATTAGTGCCACTTTATGTACATATATTCTAGCTTTTGCCGTTTGTTTTAAATATTATTAAAGAAATTAGATGTGTAACTTCAATGGCCTATTGAAAATAAATTATGTATGTGTAAATTAAAATAGTAAGAGTAATGATATTACAGCACTGAAAATAAATTGTCAAAAAATCAATCATTTTAGAACAAAAGCATACGCAATATTTGCAGTCAGTCTAATGGTCCTATGCTGTAACTACTCTGCATCTGCTTTTATGAAGTTAATGGGGGAGGAGTCTCTCATTAGAAAGAAAAAGAAAAACATTCACTCATTTAATTTCATAGAAATGTGAGTAGAGAAGTTACTGAATTATTATTTTTTTTAATTTGCATGGCCAGTAGATTTTGTCATTTGGCTAGTAAAATTTTTATTCCACAAGCCACATTGGCTTGTAGAAATTTCAGCAGTTCCGCAAGGGCTGGGCACTATTGGAAAAACTTTCTGCTGAATAATAATAAAATATATATATATATATATATATATACTTAAGAGCAAAACTGAAGACTAAGGAAACAATTTTAGAATTTAAAACGAAGGGTGCATCAGTTTTGCTCTTAAGTAACTAATTTCAATTTATTATTTAGCAGCTCATGCGCAAATTCTAGTTGAAATGTTTTATTATTATTTTTATTTATTTATTTATTTATTTTTTTTTTATTACTTTTTTTTTATTACTATTTTTTTTTTTTTTATTACTATTTTTTTCACTTGAGGTTTTTTTCATTTTCTAATTTTTCTTTTTAGTATGTTTTGGATGCAGCTTATTGGAGTGTAGTTTATACTCGAGTTTGGTCTTTTCTTGGACTGCTTATTTCTAAAAAGTTTTTCCTAGTTGGTTTGCTCAGAAATTGTATGTTTTGGCCCAAGTGGTGTTCTGAGGACGATGAAAGGATTGGAGGTCAGCTCAGATATTTTAAGTCCTCCCGCTCGGTTAGGCTAGCACCCTTTCCCATAGTGTATGAACTCGCTGGCAAAGGTAATCTAAAGTTATGAAATGACAAACGTTGTTTGACATGTAAATCTGCAGATCCTAACCTGTATTCTTCTGTTGAGGATAATTGCTCCAACAAGTTTTGCAAAGCCTACAATACAATCTATAAGCTCACCTGTACTGTCTGCAACCTTAGCTATATTGGCCAAAGTAAAAATCCTCTTCATCTTAGGATTAATGGTCACAGGTCTCTAGTAAACAAGTTCTCTAATTCAGGAGTGAACCCCTCCACAAACGCCAACCAGTACTCCACCTTTGAATTAGAGCATTTCCATACTCATGGTTTTGACAAAGTGAAAATAGAGGTACTACATATTATTCCTGACCTCTATGCTCGGCTAGAAACTGAATCCCTTGAAATTTTGCAGCATCAGTCTCTTTATCCCTATGGCCTTAATTCCACTCTATCTGACAATAAGCATAATCAGCATAAATTTTCAATTCGTGAACTCTTCTTTCTTGTTAATAATAAGAGCTGCTCTAGAGGTAATAGAGGACAGAGGTTATTTCGCACATCAAGCAAAGTTGATTTTGCTAACTTGCTAAAAACTCTGGAAAGCTTTAAAACTGGCACTAATTTTGTTAAAAATACTTACAAAATTCTCAAGTCCTTCAAGCACTCTGTCCTTAAATGTTTTTTCAAATTCTGGAATGAAACTGCTGACCATGTTGATAAGCATGTTTTTGCTTTGGTTCTGGACATTCTTAAACATATTCTTAAAGATAAAATTTCTCTTAAAGAATTTTCCAGTAATTTTGTTACCATCAGGTTCCTCAATAAAGCCTACGATAATCTCAATGTAAGGAAGCTGTTCTACAATAATGCAATTTTTTTTCCCATCCACAGGCACCAGTCTATTGTAAGTTTTAAATATGTTAAGACCTTAGGGTCAATAGTTAAAAACTACAAACTTAACTCTTCGAGCTACATTCCTGTAATTACTTCTTGTTCTTGTGATGAACATAAAGAAACAGTTCACTATGATAAGAATTACAACCATATTATCACCGGAAACTTGAGTTATGTTGAAAATGAAAAGCTTAGGAATTTATTAGAGTATGGCTCTAAATTCAGACCTTCCTTCACAATTTCCAAAGAAAGGATTCTTGAGAGCTTCACTCAAGATGTAAATAAGTACATCGTAAAAACCAGTTTGACGTACAATCAGCCTATTGAGGCCTTCGCAGAATGGAAATATAATCTAATCAATAGCTTCACCGGTGAGTTGGCAGGTCTGGACTTTTGTTTCGACAGAAATCTCTTTTTCTCTGGAGAAGCTAAAAGGTCACTCTCCAAACTACAAGACCAATTTATTTTTACCACTACGGATAAAGCTAGCAATAATTTTGCAATTATCTGTAAGAAGTTCTATTTTGAATTGTTAACTATGGAACTCAATAATAGAGTAACATACGAGCCCGTAAGTTATTCCACCAAGCAGTTAGAAAATCGGTTTAAGGCATTCTTCAAGAAACTTAAAATTCCACAAACTAGAAGATATGGGCCTGAATTTCCATTTCTTTTTGCAACGGTTAAGTTTCATAAGGATCCTGTGAAGTTCAGGTTCATAGCTAGTGGAGTGAGGAGCCATAAAAAGAAAATAGATCTTGCTTTTTGAAGATGTCTTAAAGAAGGTTTTGAAACACATTAGAAACTGTTCTAACTTGATGTACAGAGATTTTTGGATAATTAATAATAATGCAGAAGTAATTTCTACTATACTCAAAGTTTGTCCCCTAGATATTAATAGTTATGATTTTGAAAACCTATATACTAATCTGCCTCTATCAGATATAATCACTACATTTAAGGAGCTGTATGCAGAATTTAAACTTAACCAATTTGTTGATGTAGGAACTTGGAACTCTTATCTCAATTGCTGCATAAAAAATAACCATATCTTATATAATAATACTCTCTATAAGCAAGTGAACGGTATTCCAATGGGAACATCAATGTCCACAAATATCGCTAATCTATTCCTGTTCTTTAAGGAATATAAATTCATTAAAAATCACCCCACCTGCTCAGATAACTACCTTTACACTTTTAGATATATTGATGATCTGCTGTGTATCAATAATTCAGAAGTTATAGAGAGTGATTTTGATAATATCTATCCTAGCTCTCTTAACTTATGTAAAACAAACCACAGTAATCAGGAACTTGAGTTCCTAGACTTAAGCATTAAGCTCAACAGAGGTAACCCATCTATTAGCCTCTTTGATAAAAGAGTTAATTTTCCTTTCAAAGTAATTAAATATCTACACTGGAATAATAACATTTCAACCAAAGTAATTGAGAATGTACTAATTTCTCAGGTCCTAAGAATTTCAAGAATTTGCAGCAACAATTTGGATTTCAATTACCACATTAATATACTATTAGAAAGTTTTCTAGAGAACGAAATTCCTTCTTCTTTCATCAAAAGAACTTTAAGAAAAATTATTCTGAATAATAGAGTAAGGTTGGCAGATCTGCTTTAATTTTCTACACAGTTAATAATATGATTCTGACCAATCAAAGCCGTAAGGAAGTTGGCTAGAGGATGCCTATTAACTACCTAAAGGAACCTTAGTGCTATGGATATGACGGTCCTATTAAAACAAAAAATTAAATAATATAAACAAAATCACAAAAAAAGCTTAAAAATCTGTTTATAAAAGAAAATAAAAACAAATAAAAAAGAAAACTAGTTATTCATCACTAGGATAGCTATACTAAAAATAGTAAAACCAACATTAAAATTAATAAGATTCTGATTAATCTATAGAAGCTCACTAAGGTGATTTAATACATGCAAAGATTATTAAATAAACTGCTCGTGTATTTCATAATATTTCTCATGTATTCTGGAGAGTTAATTCTGCTCATTCTGATCATACAGATCCACAGTCTTAAGTTTATATATTTTTTTCTCTGGTTAAAATCTCCGCGCGTTGTTTTCTTGCTGTATGAGGAGGCCATCAGCCCCACCCCTCACTGCCCCCCAGCGTCTAGGGAGTGGCAGAAGGGGTCAGCCATGTTCTCCTCTTGTGTGGAGAAAAGTTTTTGTTACACAAGAGGTAAGCTCTCTTCCTTGTTTTTGGGTTCTAGGTTTTATAAGTTCAATGTTTGTACTTTATGTACCTTTTCTCTGTCGTTTTTTAGCTTTTCAGCTTTTAAGCATTGGTTTGTCTGTTAACATTTTTGCGGGTTTTGACTCTTACTTTTCTTTGTAACTTTGAGCGTCTTTTGAGGTACCTAGGAACAGAAGAAGGCTAAGCCTGTTCCTTTTCTATGCGCTGTCTATGCGCTGTTTTTTCAAAGTAGTTAAGTTCTTAATAACTAATTAATTATGCACTTAAAGCACTGCTGAAATACTTTGTACATATTGCAACTAACTGTTTAAGGTATATAACTTTCACAAAGTTTTCTTTAGTTAATATTTATCTTTAACTTATTCTCGTTTTCGTGCTGTCATAAGTTGTAGAGTAGGGGTTTTAGACTCAAGTTTTCTTTCAAAAATCTGTTCGGTATAAATTAACATTTCCTTTTTTAATTGCAATGTAAAATTTGGATTCCTTTGCATTATTTTTCAGGTTTAAATTCTCTCTCAAACGAACTTGGAATTTCGTTATAGCTGAAAATCATTTCCATTTATTATGTCACTCTCACAGCTTGAGTTCTCTTTAATCTTCTTCTCTCTGTTTAATAGTAACAGATGAAGAGCATGGGTCGGGCCATGAAGGTTAATGGATGCAAGCGAAATTGTTAACTAGTGCTAGGTCATGCTACTCTACGGAGGACATGACTTATATATATATATTTTTTAACTATTTTAGGTGGGAATGTTACTTGCATCTATGGCCTTGCAGAAACCCATTTCCAACTAGGTCTTTGTGGAAGTGAGAAAATGCAGAGTTTTTGCTGGTCCTTGATAAAGCCAAGGCTCAGTATTCTCGACACCTTCTACATTCAGTTGTTTTATTTTTTTATCTTTTTCTCCTTTTACTCACACAGGTAGATACATAACCTTTTCTATGTTGTATTAGGTGTGAGTCAAAATTATATATGTATTTTTTTGCTTAGGTATCTTCTTTATAGAATATATATATATATATATATATATATTTAAGATAAACTGAACATTTCTTTAAAAAAGCCTGTCATTATTCCTTTATTTTCATAATTCCCCCATTTTAGAAATTCAGTAAGTGAATTATGCAAACATGTTGTTTCTTTCACCTTTGACAATAACAAGGAAAGAAAGAAAATCTTCAGCTTTAATTATCATATTATTAAGTTAAGTTCACATCCAGCCATTTTGATGGGGCTTGAATCATTTATGAAACACTAAATTTAATTCACAAAATGTTTAAAATCCCCATATCAAGGAAAAGAAAGCCTTTTGATTTTAAACTACTAAAAGTAGAGTTATGCTCGTATCATCGCTTAGAAGACTTCGTGGTGGAGAGTGATTAGTACATTGAAAGCAGGGATATCGCATGCTGAAGTAACAGGATGGTTGAATATGTCAAGGCAAGTGGTCTCCAATTTCTGGAGACAGTTCCAGAAAACCAGAACAACCACTACCAGAAGGCCAGGACAAAGGCACGTAGAAGCCACAAGTCAAGACACCCTGTATTAGTCTCTAACAGCTCACTGACACAAAGAGTTGACAGCCGGGCAACTTGCACAGGTTCTACTCTATTACACGAACCACAACATTGAGGCAAACAGTTTACAGAAGACTATGAGAGAGGTCTGTATGCAAGAAGACCAATGGTCTATATCACACTCGTCGCAATGCTAAGAAGAGTCAGTCTGAATTGGGTCCGACAACATTGCTGCTGGTCTCCTGATCAACGCACCTGTGTTCTCTTCAGTGACAAGTTGTGGTACAGCCTAAACATGGATAGTTGACATGTGTACATCTGGAGTGAAGCAAGAAGCAGAAATCCTTCCTCCAACATTAGGGATATTGACCACTACGTTTGTGGAGGACTCCTGGTTTGTGCTAGCACTGTGCTGCCGTATGTGTTACTAGGAGGTACCTTGACTGCTGCAGGCTACAGGGATGACATCATATATCCGTATGTAAAGCTTTTCAGAAGAGCTGTTGGTCCCCAGTTTTTTTTTTTTTTTTTTATGTATGATAATGCGCTCCCATATGGCTCGGCTAGTCAGTGAATACCTGGAGAGTGAGGATATTCACAGAATGGAGTGGCCCATAAGATCTCCAGATATGAACTTGATAGAGCATATCTGGGATGCCCTGGGAATAGAAACTGCAAGCCGGAAGCCCCCTCCCAGAACTCTGACGTGCCTTGGTACAGGAGTTGCACTTATCGCCCCAAATTCTCATTCACCACCTTGTAAACAGCATAATGTCTTGTTGTGCAAGGTGTATCACAGGGGTAATCACACTGCCTATTAGCCCCTCAAACTCCATGCCACTTGCTGCATCACTTTTAGAGTGCCATGCACATGCTTCCTCCTAATGCAATTGTATAGCATTCCTTTTCTGTTGTGCATCCAGAGATCGTGCTAGAATTTTTCCAAAAGAGTAAAAATACTCCTTCACAATTTTTGAAGGAGTATTTTTCTTTTCAAAGGAGTAATTTTAGAGAACAGACAATTAACGCATTAATTTTTTAGCTAAATAATATTTTATATTAAAACAACTAATTATAGCAATGGGCGGTCGTCAGAGCCCCTTTAGTGGGAACAGGATGCACCACGAGAAGGCATGTCAAACCCGCCTTCTCGTGGTGCATCCTGTTCCCACTAAAGGGGCTCTGACGACCGCCCATAGCGGTATAACTATACCATCGGGATTAGAGGAAATTCTATCCCACACTCACCAACCCGCTTGGCCAGCGTGGTGAGTTATGGCCAAACCCCTCCAAAATGACTCCACAACTTAAATCTTGGCCCTCAGTCTCCGGCAGCTGGAATGTACCTGGCCAAGGCAGCGGCCAGTGCGTCATGAAGGCAGAGGGTGCTAAGAATCCCCGGAGGACCGGACTAGGCTGCCATCTGATGCTGACCTTGGCAACGTACAATGGACGCTTCCCTATCTTCTGATTCAAGGCTTCTTGAATTGGAAGAGGAACTACAAAGGATCAAGTGGGACATCGTGGGGCTAAGTGAGGTAAGGAGAAAAGGAGAAGATCTCATCGAACTGAAAAGTGGACATCTCTTCTACTATCGTGGGACAGATACTGGCAGAACTAGTGGTGTTGGATTTATAATAAACAAGAAACTGAAGGATAAAGTGGTAGAAGTTGAAAGTTCCTCTGACAGAGCTGCACGACTCGTTATCCAACTATCGAGAAGATACCAGGCTCAGATTCTTCAAACTTATGCACCCACCACAAGTCATCCTGAAGAAGAAATTGAAGAATTTTATGAGGAAATTTGTCATCTAAATAGTAAAGGTAAGCAGCACTTGAAAATAATTATGGGAGATTTCAATGCAAAAATAGAGCAACGGCAACAGAATGAAACTTCAGTAGGTAAATTCGGTCACGGCAACAGAAACCAGCGTGGAAATACTCTCGTTGAGTTTTCAGAGGCAGAAGGGTTTTTCATCTTGAACTAATTCTTCAAGAAAAAGCCACACAGGAAATGGACATGGAGACATCCAAATGGGACGACAAGTGAAATTAATTTTATTATGTGTAACAAAAAATTCGTCATAGAAGACTGCAGTGTGCTAAACAAGTTCAACACAGGTAGTGACCATAGATTGGTGAGATGTAAGATGCACCTCAACACTAAACTTGAGCGTGGCAAGCTCATAAGACAAACAAAATCTATTGACATAACCAACCTTAAAAAACACCATAATACCTTCAAGTTGGAACTGAAGAACAGGTTCTCTGCTTTAGAAGGCCTAACATCGGAAGAAGTGGACATCTCTGAAGTTAACAGAAAAGTAACCAAAGCTCTTATGGAAACAGCAACAAAATTAGCTGGGTCTAAGAACAAGTTGCATGTAAATAAATTATCAGGAAAAACGAAAATGTTGATGCAAAAAAGAAGAGAGATGAGGACAACTAAAGAAGATGTGACTTCCAAAGTGGAATATATAGAGCTATGCAAGACAGTACGAAAAAGTATCACTGAAGACGTAAGGAAATTCAACTGTGAACTAGTGAGGAAAGCAATTGAAAACAACCAAAGCCTAAAGATAGCAAAGGGACATCTCAGTAAGGGAAGAAAACAGATTATGGCACTGAGAAAAGAAGATGGTTCTGTAACAAGAAATAGAGGCAAAATTTTGACAAGAGTGAAAGATTTCTACTCCAAATTATATGAAAGGGATGATACATGCACTCCAGACATCATGAAAGATACCAGTACCAGAGTTCCTCCAGTCCTTCCAGCAGAAGTTGCACATGCAATCAAGAACATGAAGCGGGGAAAAGCTCCAGGAGAAGATGGAATTACTGTAGACATCATACAAGAAGCAAGTGGAGAAATCGAAACAGTACTCGCCCAAATTTTCACCCGATGCCTTAATGAAGGAAAGATTCCTGAGGATTGGAACACAGCTACAATGATCCTGCTACATAAGAAAGGTGACATTGAGGATCTCGGAAACTACAGACCTATCAGCCTCCTATCAGTAGTTTATAAAATCTTCACTAAAGTTCTTTCACACCGCTTGAAGGTAACACTGGACATGGCTCAACCGAGAGAACAAGCAGGATTCAGGAGCGGCTACAGCACAATAGATCATATCCATGTGCTGAGAGAACTAATTGAAAGAGCGAGGGAATATGAACTTCCATTGTGCATGGCTTTTATCGATTATGAAAAAGCCTTTGATTCGGTGAAACCATCAGCAGTTACAATGGCTCTGAAAACCTGCGGTATTGAAGATGCATACATTAATATTATTAATAACATCTATGAAAATGCAAGTGCAAAGATTAGGCTGTTTGAAAATACAACACACATAAAAATTGGAAAGGGAGTGAGGCAAGGTGACACCATATCTCCGAAGCTCTTTAATGCCACATTGGAGGGTGTTTTTCAGTCACTGAGCTGGGAAAACAAGGGGATAAAGATTAATGGAGATTATCTAACCCACCTTCGTTTTGTTGATGACGTAGTCATTTTTGCAACTAGCCCATCAGAGCTGCAGAGTATGATCCAGGAACTTGCTGACAAGAGTAAAGAAGTGGGATTAAAAATGAACTTTCAGAAGACAAAAGTGATGTTCAATGCTTTTACAAGAAATGAAGATTTATCGATTGATGGAGAAAAGCTGGAGATAACAGACACATACATTTATCTTGGACAGCAGATATCAAGTGAGGGTCACATTGATGAAGAAATTAATCGGCGTACAAAACTTGCCTGGAGAGCTTTTGGAAGAAACAGCATAATTTTCAAGAGCAATATGCCATTATGTCTTAAAAGAAAAGTGTTTGATCAATGCATCCTTCCAGTGCTTACGTATGGTGCAGAGACGTGGACCTTAACTAGAAGAGACATACAAAGGCTGCAGACAACTCAAAGAAGCATGCAGAGGTGCATACTTGGTGTAACCAGGAGAGATAAGAAGAGGAACTCGTGGATCCGAAAAATGACAAGAGTGGAAGACATCATGATCAGAGTTAAATCCCTGAAATGGCAATGGGCTGGACATACTGCCAGAAGGACAGATCATCGATGGACAGCCGAAATTTTAGATTGGATTCCAAGGGACAGGAAAAGACCCAGAAGAAGACCGCATGGGAGATGGGTGGATGAAATTCGAAAGTATGCAGGGGTGACATGGAGGAGACTGGCACAAGACAGACCGTTGTGGAGGAAACTTGGGGAGACCTTCGTCCAGCAGTGGATTGATAATGGTTGACAATGATGATGATAAATATGTCAACATGAATTAGCATGTAATTGATTTTCTTTTATATAAAATAAGTGCCATAATTTATCAAAATCTTACTTACTTGTCTTATTTTATCCATGAGGCTGCAAAAAATTTTGTTTTGTTTTCGAAAGACTGTACCAAAACTTGTATGTGTGTTGCTTCACAGATTCAGATTCTACACACTCAAACTTCAAAAAGAGTTCTATTGTGGAAGAAGGAAATGAATCTACAGTCTATCTCAATCACAAAAGATAAAATAAACCTTCATTGGACATTATGATGAAGTGTTCTCCATAGAGCCTTTTTGCCGGGCAGCCCACCCAGCTAATTTTCTCTCCCACCCAGCTAAATTTCATTTAATGAACGCTTTTACAACGTACATGATAGTAAGAGTGGAAAACTTATTTCCACATACACCATAAATATTGATGAAAACTGTCTGAAATCTGTGTTGAACATGATTTATTAGTTAAGAATTCATTTTTTTTACCATTTATATGCAATTTTCTAATGCCTTTTTATCATGTTATGTTGCATTAATGCAAATCACACTGCTAAAGATGTTTAATAAGTATAATAATGTTAAGCAAAACAACATTATTTTTCTTTTCGATTGGGGGAGGGTTCATTAAAAGTACCATCCACCTAAAATTTCTGGCCACCCAGCGGTAAAAAATATCTAGGGAGAACACTATGATGTGCAAGTTTAGTATTGCAAAGGTCAACTAATTTATTATTTTTGAACATGTTTTCCTTCAGCTCTGAAAAAAAAATATCTTCTTGAATACTCAACTAATTTATTATTTTTGAACATGTTTTCCTTCAGCTCTGAAAAAAATATCTTCTTGAATACTATGTGTGAAATGTTTACAGTTCACATAATTGAGACTTGGTTGATTCAACCATTCTTCTGATATGATGAATGTCAAGTTTCTCCCTTTGCAACTATTTATAGAGGGAAAATAACATTTAACAATAACAAGGAACAGTGGAAACATCGGGAAAAAAATTTTACGATTACGAAAAAATCTTCACTTCGTCCGCCTTCCGTTTTCGGAAATTTTCCCTCCATTTTCAAGCTGAAACACAATCAGTTATCAAACAAAGTTATATTTCACAAAAAAAAAAAAAAAAAAAATGAGCAGAGGAAATATTGCGAGGAAAAAAAAATTACGATTACAGAATAAATCTGCAGTTCACCTAACTTCAGTTTTTCGAAAGTTTTGAAAGACGAAATTCCGTCCCCAGCTGGAAAACGCCTCCCCCCTATCCACCGCTACCACGCACGCACGCACACACACACACACACCAACCCCCAAAAAATTATCTTTAGTTTTGATGACAACAAAGAATTACTCTTCGAATCCGCGAAAGAAACTCATGCCTAAAGTTTACAAGGAAATGTTTGCTCCGTCGAACTTCCGTTATCAGAAACTATTATCTACACTTTCAAGCTGAAATGCAAATATTTATGCAATAAATTGATATTTAATAACAATACTGGACAGAGGAAACTTCGCGAGAAAAAGAAATTACGCTCGCAGGAAAAAATTTCACTCCGTTTAGCTTTTGTAAGTTCTGAAAAACGGAATACCGTTCCTCAGGCAGAAAACGAGCCCCCCCCCCCCCACACACACACGCACTAATCCTCCGAAAATAAAAGAGTCTTTTTTTTTTTCTTTTTTTTTCATCGCTCGGGTATAACCGAAATGTGGAATTTCGCGAATCCGAAGAACAACCTCATGCCTGATTCGTAACAGTCTGCGATATGCAAAATGAACTGCTCATACAGCTACGCACGGAAGCCGATTCACGGCTCCATAAACTGATTATGTTCCCGATGTATACGATTGCAATTTTCGGAACTTTGAACGGTCCGCTTCTAAATCACGTATTTTTACAAAGGATACGTTTTTAACGCACAAATTTTGCGAGGGATCCAAAAACGGACCCAAGATTTTATATTTATATATATTTCTTCTTAAAATTTCGTAAGGCAGGAGACTCTCGCTTAACAGCTTTGTTTTCGGCGGGAATTACGCCGTGAAATGGCAATTAAACGAACTTCACAACACGTCGCTTTTCATTTCCTCCAAGCCGAGGTTTAACGGCACCACGCTGCACCGATACACTTGCCTCTCAATCCCAACGCGACTGAAATGCGCATGCCCATCGGTTGAGCGGCTATTTCCCACACTGCCCTGAAGGTTCTTCCGAATGATTGCCGAAAGCCGATCCCTAGCTGATTAGCTTGGCAATTGGAACCAAATCATGATTTTTTCATAAACTGTGACATAAAAGTTAAGATATAATTTCTTGATAAAAAAAAAAAAAAAAAAAAAAAGAGTCATTTTTATGACAAAATCGCGGTGTAATCACCGATTATAAAAGGAAATTTCATATGGAAAAACAATGCGTACAAATACGCATTTCTAAATTTTAAAGCGTATTCAGTGTTTTTAAAGTGTGAAATACACGTGTGGAGGCATTATCGCGATCTCTGTGTGCATCGATGTGTCATCGACGTATGCCTGTACCAACTGTCATTAAACTGTGTTGTGTGGATTTTGCACGATTCAAAATTCTGTGTTTGTCATATTAATTTTGGACACCAATCTGTGTGTGTGTGTGTGTGTGTGTGTGTGTGTGTGCGTGTGCATATATACAGATATATACTGAACAGGGATGTAAGGTCAGGTGATGCTGAACATATCGCTTCTCCTTGACAAATGTCAACCCCGCCTTCTCATGGTGCACCCTGTTCCCACTAAGGGGGCTCTGACGACCGCCAGTAGCGGTATAACTATACCATCGGGATCAGAGGAAATGCTATCCCACACTCACCAACCCGCATGGCCAGCGTAGTGAGTTATGGCCAAAACCCTTCAAAGATGCTTACACAATTGCAAAATTGGCCCTCAGTTTCCGGCAGCTGGAATGCACCTGGCCAAGGCAGCGGCCAGTGCGACATGAAGGCAGAGGGTGCTAAGAATCACCGGAGGACCGGACTAGGCTGCCATCTGATGCTGACCTTGGCTACTTACAACGGACGCTCCCCATCTTCTGATTCAAGGCTTCTTGAATTGGAAGAAGAACTACAAAGGATCAAGTGGAACATCGTCGGGCTAAGTGAGGCAAGGAGAAAAGGAAAAGATCTCAATGAAATGAAAAGTGGACATCTCTTCTATTATCGTGGGACAGATACTGGCAGAACTAGTGGTGTTGGATTTATAATAAACAAGAAACTGAAGGATAAAGTTGTAGAAGTTGAAAGTTCCTCTCACAGAGCTGCACAACTCGTTATCCAACTCTCGAGAAGATACCAGGCCCAGATTATTTAATCTTATGCACCCACCACAAGTTACCCTGAAGAAATTTACGAGGAAATTTGGAATCTAAATAACAAAGGCAAACATCACTTGAAGATCATTATGGGTGACTACAATGCAAAAGTAGGGCAACAGCAACAGAATGAAATTTTGGTTGGTAAATTCGGTAAAGGGAACAGAAATCAACGTGGAAATACTCTTGTAGAATTTTCAGAAGCAGAAAGGTTTTTCATCATAAACTCCTTTTTCAAGAAAAAGCCACACAGGAAATGGAAATGGAGACATCTGAATGGGATGACAAGTGAAATTGATTTTATTATGTGTAACAAAAAATTCGCCATCGAAGACTGCAGGGTGTTAAACAAGTTCAACACAGGTAGTGACCATAGATTGGCGAGATGTAAGATGCACCTCAACACTAAACTCGAACGTGGCAAGCTCATAAGACAAACAAAATGTATTGACATAACCAACCTTAAAAAACACCATAATACCTTCAAGTTGGAACTCAGGAACAGATTCTCTGCTTTAGAAGGCCTAACATCAGAAGAAGTGGATATTTCTGAAGTTAATGAGGAACTCACCAAGGTTCTTATGGAAACAACAACAAAAATTGGTGGTACTAAGAACAAGTTACATATGAAGAAAATTTCAGGAAAAACAAAAATGTTGATGCAAAAGAGAAGAGAGATGAGGACAAATAAAGGCATAACTTTCAACATGGAATATATAGAGCTATGCAAGACAGTGCAAAAAAGTATAACTGAAGACATAAGGAAATTCAATTTTGAACTAGTGAGGAAAGCAATTGAAAACAACCAGAGCCTGAAGAGAGCAAAAGGACATCTCAGTAAGGGAAGAAAACAGATTATGGCTGTGAGAAAAGATGGTACTGTGAAATAGAAGCAAAATTTTGACAAGGGTGAAAAATTTCTATTCAAAACTATATGAAAGGGATGATACATCTATTCCAGACATTACGGCAGGTACCAGTGCCAAAGTCCCTCCGATCCTCCCTGCAGAAGTTACATATGCAATTAAGAACGTGAAACGGGGAAGAGCTCCAGGAGAAGATGGAATTACCATGGACATTATACAAGAAGCAAGTGGAGAAATTGAAACTACACTCGCCCAAGTTTTCACCAGATGTCTTAATGAAGGTAAGATTCTTGAAGATTGGAACAATGCTACAATGATCCTGCTCCATAAAAAAGGGTGACATTGAAGATGTCAGGAACTACAGGCCCACCAGCCTCCTATCAGTGGTTTATAAAATCTTCACTAAGGTTCTTTCACATCGCTTGAAGGTAACACTAGACATGGTCCAACCAAGAGAACAAGCTGGATTCAGGAGTGGCTACAGCACTATAGATCATATCCATGTACTGAGACAACTAATTGAAAGAACAAGAGAATATGAACTCCCATTATGCATGACTTTTATTGACTATGAAAAGGCCTTCGATTCCGTGAAACCATCAGCAGTAACAATGGCTTTGAAATCCTGCGGCATTGAAGATGCATACATTAGCATTATTAATAACGTCTATGAAAACGCATGTGCAAAAGTTCGGATATTTGAGGATACAGCACAAATAAGAATTGGAAAGGGAGTGAGACAAGGTGACACCATATCTCTCAACCTCTTTAATGCCACATTGCAAAATGTCTTTCAATCATTGAACTAAGAAAACAAAGGAATAAAGATTAATGGAGACTACTTAACTCACCTTCCTTTTGCTGATGACTTAGTCATCTTTGCAATTACCCCTTCAGAGCTGCAGAGTATGACCCAAGAACTTGCTGACAAGAGTAAAGAAGTGGGATTAAAAATGAACTTTCAGAAGACAAAAGTGATGTACAATGCTTTTACAAGAAACACAGATTTATCGATTGATGGAGAAAAGCTTGAGACAACCGATTCCTACATTTATCTTGGACAGCAGATATCAAGTGAGGGTCACACTGATGAAGAAATTAATCGGCATATAAAACTTGGATGGAGAGCTTTTGGAGGAAACAGTACAATTTTTCAGAGCAGTATGCCATTATGTCTCAAAAGAAAAGTGTTTAATCAATGCATCCTGCCAGTGCTTACATGTGGAGCAGAGACATGGACCTTAGCTAAAAAAGACATACAAAGACTGCAGACAACTCAAAGAGGCATGGAGAGATGCATGCTTGGTGTAACCAGGAAAGATAACTTGTGGATAAGGAAAATGATAGGAGTGGACGACATCATGACCAGAGTGAAATCACTGAAATGGCATTGGGCTGGACATGTTGCCAGAAGAAAGGACCACCGATGGACAACCAAAATTTTAAGACTGGATTCTGAGGGACAGGAAAAGACACAGAAGAAGACCCCATGGGAGATGGATGGATGAAACTAGAAAGTATGCTGGAGTGACATGGAGGAGACAGGCCCAAGACAGACAATTGTGGAAGAACTTTGGGGAGACCTTCATCCAGCAGTGGATTGATAATGGTTGATGATACTGAACCTATATAAAAAGAAGATCTGTTTACCTTTAATTTGGACACCAGTGTGTATGTGTACATGTATACAGATATATGCTGAACATATATAAACTAGGAAGGTCTGTTTACCTTTAATTTCTTGTTTGATTTCAGGAAGTTGAGTAATCTCTTCTACTTGTTCTTTGACTGACACAAGTGTCAGTAAGGAATTCTTGTATGACTCAGAGACAAAATGATGTCTAGATAAAATGTCAAGGATTTCACAGGATGCTGCGTAAAGAGTTTCCTTGATATTTCTCATATTGTAAAACTGCAGACGAAAATCAAACAAAACTGTTTCACTCTGGATGAAAAAATCTCGCATTTCTCTTTTCCCAAAACATATCCTACAAGGAGAAAACAGAAAGCATGTCACAAAATATGAGCAAAACTGAAATGGTATAACTAAATGATATAAATTTTCAAATTTCATAATAAAAAAACTGGGAATTGTTTACATGTCAGATGCACTTGTTTTACATAATTTTTTTTCTGCATAAAAATGCTTTTTTGCTTTTTTTATGATGATAGTAGATGCTTTCTTTCCATTTCAATGGCAAAAAGTATTTCATGTTCTTTTTTTTTTTTTTTTGTTCCTATGATTTTATTTATAAATATGTTGAACAGTACTCAACAAGATAGCCAATGTCCCATTTGCTTACATTTGCAAGGCTATCAAAACTTTTTTTTTTTTTTGTTTCTGGGTTTGGCAACCACCACGAGCTATAGGCAGTCACCCATCCCTAATTCAGAGTCACTGGTTCTACAGAAGGGAGGGAGCTAACACCACTGGACAAGCACATCATCCATTTCTCATCAGAGACTCTAACCCAGGCCTAACTTGCACAACTAGCCAGATTCCTATGAACACCAGGGCAGGTGCCAATCATATGCAACTATTATTATCCATAGCAATGGGAGATATAGCTTGATAAAACTTTCATATTTGCCTTTTGAATAATTTGGATCAAAAAGGTGATATCCCCTTTCCATTAGGCAGGAGCACAGCTGTTATCATGCATAGCTTCCCCTTCCCTCTCCCAACAAGGGGACACAGCTAGGGATAACTTATGTATAGTATTCAGTGACCTTGATAATATACAAACAAAAAAGAAGTGGATATTGACTTTCCTGTTAAGCATCATGCAGTGTGTTTGCCATATTTATATAAGCAAAAAATAAAAAAATAAAAAAAATAAACCCAGCAAATGTATTATGAATTTTTTAAATTTAATATTTCAAGTATTTTTTCTATGAACAAAAAAAACAAAAAAAAAACCACTTGAAATATTTCTTGCATTCAAAATGGAAAGAAAGCATTGACTACTATAATAATAAGAAGAAGAAGAAGAAGAAAAAGATCTATGTGCGAAAACATTGTGTAAAACTAGTGCAGCTGACTTGTAAATAATTGCCAAACAGTGTTGTTAAATCACAGTAGTTGATTATAAACAGCAGCTGAGGAAAACAAATTACTCACAGTCTCAGCAAAAAGCTATCAGTCTTCAGTCAAAAGGGGTTAGTCAAATGGATGTAATCAGATAAAACTGCTTTTCTTACAATATTCAACAAATTTCTTCTCATAGCCAGTTTATATCATTTATGAGTTACTACATAGTAATCTGTAACCATAACTACTTTTAGCATTACAAAATATGTACTTTTTGTGACCAAGCAAATATCAGATAAGCTAAGTTTAGTGGTTGGGATAACGCAGAATGACCTATTTGGTGATCAGTTATTGAGTTTTTATGGTGCAGAGGGAGATATATTTGGCCAATTGGTGCCAAGAAAGGTAGAAAACCAATACAGTGTTTAAAACTGGTCATGAAAGAAAACTAGATGTGAGAATATAGCACTGGATGCCTTAATTCAAATCAGATGAAACTCAAAGGATACGGGTCTGCAGTTATTACCAGAGACTGTCCTGGATGTAGATGGGGATCACACAAGGAAACAGGACAGAAATTATCAGAATGTAAACATCAACAAACTTTGATGAAGTGAAAAAGATCAATTTCTCAAAGAAAACTGATGATGAACCATGTACATACACTGTTCAATAGAATAGTATGTTCTTTGAACACTCTGGCACTCTTTCATAACATGCAATGTAAATAAATGCATAACTTTGGTACCTCGCATTGCACTAATGCCTTTACAAACTAAATATGAAAGTTATTGTTGCTAAAAATCAATTCTAGAGCTGAGCTTTATGCTGATTACAGAACATAAACACATAATAAAACACAATAATAGAAAGTATCAAGATCACTGAAGTATATAATTTGTTTCTTGATTAAATCACAATTATTTGAGTATGACATGGGAAATAGAACTTCTTTATGTAATAATAAGAATATACCATAATGAGAAGAATTGGCAGTGAAACATGTAACACACAAAAAATTAGAGGAATTCCCAATATCATCATATCATGCATAGGTTACGTTAAGAAACTATAAGTGGTGGGACGTTTCAGTAGTGACTTCTACCTTCATCAGACATGGAATGAAACATATGAAAATAACCATGTGGTATAATCATCAGTTGTTGCCAGATTTCAAAATAGCTTTCCAAATGACTTAGATGTGAAAAGATGTGTACAACTGATGCTTATACCACTTGGTTCTTTCCACATGTTTCATTCCATGGCTGATGAAGGTAGAAGTCACTACCAAAATGTCCCACCACTTATATAGTTTCTTAACATAATCTATGCCTGATATAATGATATTTGGAATTCTCCCAAAGAACATGCCATTCTGTCAATCTCAAAAAAGCATTTTTCTTGATTTCTACCAAATTTGGGAAATACAATTTCATGGTCAATTAACAATTTTCATGATGATTTTAAAGTTTTCTGTGTATGTGTGTGTATACATAATCATATCAGAATAATATAACCACCAACCTAATAATGGGAATAACCACCCTTGGCCCAGATAACAGCGGCAAAGATAGTGTGTCATGGGCGCAATGAGAAGGTTGTCTGAGGCACACATGCCCATTTGGACTGCAGCAGAGCATGGAGGTCCCAGAGATGACGTGGTTGTGGGTCGGCACATCGAACCTGTCAATCCAAATAGTCCCACAATAGCTCTATCAGATTGAGGTCAGGTGATTTCGCGACCAAGGGAGAATGGTGATATTGCTGTCAAGCACCCCTTTAGTGACGTGGCATGGCGCATTGTTCTCTTGGTAGACACCATCACCACCGGGGTAAACGTCCAACATGAAATGATGCATGTAGTAAGCGAAGATGGACAGGTAGCCACAGGCATTCAGAGAGCCATCTAGTGGTACCAGCTGTCCCAAGGTCCTACCAGGAAAACATCCCCCCACAGACATGCACGCCGCCACCGCTGGCCTGTATTTAACCGACAAGCGTGTCTGGGTGTTGGTTCTCATGTGTCTGATGCCGTATCCGTCACCGCCTGTTACTCCTGTGGAGTAGAAACCTCAATTCGTCAAAGAAGGCAACCTTTTCCCACTCTTCCACTGTCCAATGACGGTAGTCCCATGTGAACTACAGGCATCATTGCGAGTTAATATGGGCACCTTGATGCAATGTCGACTCCAGAGACCCATGAATAACAGGGTTTACTCTACTGTTATCGGGGACACATACCCGGATTCCCAGAGTTTATTTGTGTGGTCAATTGCTGCACTGTTGAGCATCGAATGCCCTTTACCAGTCGACAGAGGCGACATTCTCCTTTGGGGTCAATGGCCTTTAGGGCTCCATAGTTATGAGGTTGGGAGTAGTTCAGTGTGTCAGCAGTCCATTCTTGGTACAGTCTTACTACAGCACCTCACGAACAGCTCACAAAGTCTGCTGTTTCTGAGAACCTACCACCCTTGGCGCGGTAGTCGATGATCATTCCTTTTGAACATCTGTCAAATCGCTACCTCTGCCCATTGTGCTCATGTGACGTACTATGGCTCATCTGTCCTGACCGGACGCTTATATCTCCATGTGGTTGACCTTGTCATGTGCACTCTATGATATGCAACTCCAATTAGCATATATATTTATGGTTATTTTAGCATTTCATATCGGTAACATGTATGTAACTTCTATCAATCTTAAATTATTGAAGAACGGTGATCAACAAATTAAAAAAAAACAAAAACTGAAAAATTCAAATAAAATTCACCCGGGTTAGGCTTTTTTAAACTCTGAACCGCAGACATATTAAATTGGTAGCAGACAACTACAGGGTGATTCATAAAGAAGTATACAGTTTCCAGATGCTGTAAAGCAGTAGAAATTGAAGACACGGACCACAACTGTGAACCGTTAGGTAGATATACTCATAAAGTTTGTGTCCTGCTACTGAGGGAAGTGACGTTGGCGATAGCGCCCGTCACATGACTAGTCCAGGGATCATAGCATACTTCTGGAAAATTTTAGGTAGGAATTTTAGGAATTTTAGGAATTTTTAGAAAAATTTTAGGAAAATTTTAGGAGTGTATTTCAATAAAAACTAGATGTATATTTGTATACATCTAGTAAAACAACTTTGTATACATTGTAAAGAGTTTGCTTCACACCCTTCAACCATATATACTGATAGACTGCGCATGACATCAAAATTTCTGGCTCCAACATAAAATCACATGACAACAGTCAAAAAGATGGGTTACACCTGCTGTGCTTATGGTTGCTCTGAGCGATATAGTAAAGAAAGTTCTATGATTTTTCATGGGTAAGAAACGAATTAAATACCTAAGTCAATAAAGTTCAATTACTTAACCAGAAACTTGCAGCTATTGATATAAAAATATAGTAACTTAAGAAAAAAATGCAATGCATGTTCCAAATTCTTCGCAAATGTTCATCACATTATAAATCACAAAATGTAAACAACCCGATCATGCATGTATATAGCTCATAAGTAAACTTACCTGAAGAGTTTTCATTATATATGAGGCGCATTCACATAATACACCGAAAACACTGAAGTTCTGCAGCGTAAATTAGTAATCATAACAGCATTTTTACACGAAATTTGGAGTCTGATGATGACGTGCCCAATGTTTGAGCCATGGCGGCTTTGATGCAGCTATTGCCAATGTGCAGTCCATTAGTATATATGGTCGAAGTTAACACCCAAATTTTTTGCATAACGTCTAATGTCTAAAGTTTAAGTATGATTTACTTCTAATGTTCAGTTCTTATCTTTTCACGTGTTATTATCATATTCAAGTATATTTACCACATTCAAGTTTCACTTTGAACATTAATATGCTGTTGAACCAGAAGCAATTCACGATTTTCACAGTAAAGTTTTCAGGTTTCACATTAAATTATAATATCCTAAAAAGGTAATTGAAAACCAAGAACTATGTACAATTGTTCACTGAATTACTTTTTTCATATTATTGTTTTAACCTTTTCCTGATTAGCCTATCTTTTTCTGCTTCTACCACAACTAATTTACTTTCAGTTTTCTTTATTTCAGCTGAACCTTGTATGATCAAGTTAGAGGCAACTGTTATTTCAACAGTATTTTGTTTTTCTACAGCTTTTCTCATTCTTTCTGTTCCCTCTTGAATTATTGCTAGGGAGGCTTCTTTATCGTTTTTAAGTCTATTTATTTCTGCATCATTTTCTTTTATTTTGTCATCAAACTCAGCTTTTCTTTTTTTCTCTAGCTGCTTTTCCTTATTTTCCCTCTCTTTCTGCTTCCTTTCTTTTACCTTTTTGATTCTTCTTCCTTCAGCTTATCAACATACTCTTTATAAAATTTATGTGAATCACAAACACTATTTAACAAATTTCTTGTTATGGGAACTTTACTTACACATCCATAGTGTTTAATGGCCCCTTTAACTATTCTTAATGATGTTATAGTTGAGTCTTTTAAGTTAGCCTTGTCCTTCCTTAACAGAGCAGTGTTAACCGAAAATCCCCTTTCTGCATCAGCATTACCATGAGGTAAAACTAAAATTGACTTTATGAGTTTAGCAAGATTTGAGTATTTTTCTTTTCCGCTAGAGTCTTTAATAATAAATATATTATGCCAGTAATGATCAATCCGCACTGGAATATGCCCTTCCTCTGAAAATTTCACTAGTTCATCTAGAGTTGGCTTATCGCAATTTAAAAGTTTCCACTCTTCTCTTACTCTATCAATTTGTTCCTCAGAAAGATGCAAAACACTTGAAATTCTGGTTATTTCCGAAAGTCCTTCAGTGACTGAAAGTTGAGTTGACTCTTTCTTTGGTTCTTTTACCTTTAAAACTTCTATGTCTCTTAGCTTTTGATTGCAGAATGGCAAATTTGACTTTAAATATTTTGTGGTTGCAATTAGTGATGATCTTACATCTAAGAGAAATAATTTCTGCCTGGTCTCCTGAACATTCCTGAGGAGATTTTTTGTCTTCATACCAACTTCTAACTCCCCTAGTTTTTTCCATGAATTTTTGTTTTCAAAATCTACATTCTTTAGGTCTTCTCCAAATTTCCCTGCTATAACATCATCTTGGATAAACTGAGCCATAACATTCCTCATTAAAGTATTTAAATCAGAATATAACTGGTGTATTTTTGGTTCTTCACTCTGATAACATAATGAAAACTTTTCAAAATTTTGGTGTGAAAATGAAATTAATGCTAAATAGCAAGGAGTAAGCTCATTTTTCAGGAAACAGTGAATTCTTTTATACCTTGCCGAATTGTGCAGTTGTTTTTCAAATATTTTTTGAGATGGCAAGAAGTTTAAAAAATATTCTGTAATATTTAGCCATTGATCCAAGAGCCTCTGGGCTACAGAACCAACGGTTAACCATCTGTTGCTGACATGTCGCAAAAGAAATTTGGCAGTGACCAATGTTATATCCTCGACAGATTTATAATCCTCTCGTCTTGCAGCACTACTCTTTAAAAAGTAATGCATATCAGTAGCAAATTCGTCAAAATCTATATTTAAGCTTGTCAAAAAAATTTTAAATGCATTACTAACAACATGCAGGTTGCAAAAACCTAGTTCCAAAGATTTCTGGCCTGTTTCTTGTTTTACAACTTCATTGAATTTGCGTAAAAAGCACTTATTTACATTTGGGCTGTCCATGGATACAAATAATTCTGTTCAACGAAATATTGAAGGATGATAACACATCAAGAATTTCTTTTAGCAAAATTCTGCTGTTGCATGACCCAGAAAAACGCTTGTTAGGTATCGGCAAGAAACTGAATTTATTTCTGAAGACCAGTACCTGAGATACACATCCAACTGCCGTTTCACTTGTGTATTTGTAGTTTCATCAAATGCTATAGTAACCTTTCCTGGGCTACTAGATGCAATGTCTTTTTTCAAATCCTGTTCAAAATATTTTGACAATCCATGTGATATCACATAAGCAACTTTTTTCTTTAAGTTGCATTTTGGCTGCAATAGCAGAATCAGGAAACATTTCTTTGAAAAGTTCAACTGTTTCAGTGCATGAAACAAAAGACATATTGTCCTTAGCAACTTTCATGGCCCATAATGCTTCGGCTTTAGCCAACTGTAAATCATGACTCAGTACTTCACTAATATTTGTTTTGGGCTGAAGATCCCGTCCTCCAAAGGCTTTCAGGATGGACTTATTTTGAAATTTACTTTGAAATTTCTGCAAATGTTTTTTTCCTTTATGATGCACTTTTACTTGTGAAAAGCCACTATTAGAAATGTTGAAAATTTCTGAACACAATATACACTTAGCAGAAAATATTGTTTCAGTTGCAGAACACCATTCTTTCAACTTCACTCCGTCCAATTCTTTGGCGAGCCACGCATCTTGAAATTTCGTTTTGGATTTAGGCATCTTAAACACTTGTATTACTAACCAGAAAATGAAAGGGAAGTACAAAAACACGTTCCAATATTGCAAAACCAGATAACTTCCCGAAATTTGGCTGCGAGGATGTCAGAAGATATGAAAAAAAAAAAAAAAAGCAGGTCACCACTAGAGAACTGAACCTGCACACAGCACAGAGAACACCATAAAAGACGTAAAACCAGAAACTATCATACGCATCTCACGCAAGTTCAGTCAAAGCGAGTCGGAGCCGAGATATATTGCGCATCGAAGGTCGCTGTCGCCGACGCATGATCGAAGGTCAATGATCACGTGCTCTACTGCCTGCCAAGATAATACTCAGCTACCATCCCATCGTCATTACCGGAGGTTACGGAAGGAGACCACATGTTTCTTCTTTGCTTCCACCCACCTGCGGTTTACAATAACAAAACATCAGCAGAAAGAGGAGGTTCCACAAGGCATGTACAAAAATAAAGTACGATCTTCTGCGTGCCACGGAGTTCGTCTGCAAAGCGCAAACCAGGGGTGAAAATGACCCCTCCCTTTTTCCCTTAGATCTCTTGTTACTCTCGAAAACTGTTCGAAGGCAAAAAATGGAACGCCCGCCCCGAAGCAAGTGCATCTCGATGGCGTCATTTTTCCCTCCTTCAGCAGCACAGCATATAGGCTGTGTTTCTACAATAACAGGTCTTTTTACCTTACCGTAATGGTAAATTTATTGGCGTTAATAACGGTTGTGTTTTTAATAAAAATAAGCTTACGAAAATTTTAGGATGAATAGCAAATTTTAGGTCTAATTTTAGGAATTTAAGGAGGGTCACAAAATATTAGGAATTTTAGGAATTTTAGGAGGAATGCGATCCCTGCTAGTCAGACAAAATCGCAGCGTCTGCAGTGGAGAAGGCGTTTTGTGTTCCTGAATTGAGCAAAACGGAATCTGTAACTGTTGTGCAACGGCATTTTCGATCACGATTCGTAAAAGAGCCTCCAACCAGAAAATCTATCTACGATTGGCATAAAAATTTGAAACTACAGGCTGTTTGTACAAACTTAAAAGTCCTGGACGACCGTGTGTATCGCGTTTCGGCGGAAATGGATTACCGGCTCAATGTGCGTCGTGTGACTAAGAGTGCACACATAGAACATCTATGACTGTCTCTAAAAAAACTTGAAACATTCCCCTACAATTCTGTTACAGGTAACATAAAATATCTTACATTGTTCTTGTTTTATAGTGCATTGAAACTGTATACTTCTTTATGAATCACCCTGTATTATGATCACACAAAGCATTAGTTAGGCATAGTTTAAACATATTTAGACAGAATAGAAACTATTGATTAGAGACAGCAATTAATTTTAACAAGAAGCTCAGACGAATAAATCCAAGCACACACTCTTCAGCACCAGTGGCGACGCCAGCCACTCAGAACTGGGTGGACTATTAGGGGCGCTAAGCATGATGGGAGGAGGGGAGAGGGAGACGAATGCTGAAGTGTTAGGCAGATATCTTGGCAATAAATTCCTTTCATGAGGATTTTACCAGACGCTAGTAATGTTATCCCTAGTCAACTTAGACGTTTTCACCAGCCATATGTTCTAACAGCTCAAATAATTTGGGGGGCTAAAAAGTAGACTCAAAGAAAAGTTGTAGTGTCACGCCTGTTTAGCACCCTTAAAGTGCTTTGTAGTGACAAATTTGAAATTGCCTCGCCAACATCATTGTGCATATAGCTATAAAATACTTATCCTGAGTCATTGCCTTGAAAGCTGTTTGTTTTGTACCCTCCCTCTGTTTGTGACCAAGTGGAAAGAATTCGAGATAAAAGTCAAAAATGGGCAATATAATCTACAAAAATAAAATAAAATTGGAAAACTCAGATGATGTATAATATATAAGTTGTGTATTATTATATAGCAGTATGCCACCTGAGCTTTAGGTAATGGTGAGCCCAAATTTGTATGTAAATTTGGGCTCACCATTACCTAAAGCTCAGGTGGCATACTGCAAATTTGGTAAGCTGGCAGCTTACCAAATTTGTATGTTTACATTAGTCACCAGAGAAGTAAAAAAAAAAAAAAAAATGCTCATAGGTAATAAAAGCTGTACGGCACTTATGTAAAATCTAGTATTTTTTGGCTTCCCCTTCTAACAGCATTTTGCATTTGTGCCAATTGTAGGAAAAATAATTGTTACTCAGTAATTTTTAGCACTCTGTATACAGAAAACCATTAGAGTTATACATTTGGGAACATGTGCCAAGCACAAATAAATTTCAAAATAACTTACTTGAGGAGGAAGTGAGAAACTTTATCTAATGCAGTTCCTTCTATAAGACAGTCGGCGTTTTCCAAAACATCAGTTCTTAGTATTAAATCCTGACGCTTGTTTTCTGAGGTGAAACACAATTCATGGAGAAACTGCAGTCGCCTTTTACCTAAATTAAACAGTTCATCTAACGAGATATTTCCTTTAGGAGGCTTAATATAAAAAGCCATGAATGTCAGGTATCGGTGTCCCATTTAACAAGCCACTGACCCACTATAAGCATTATACAGATATTTTCTACAAAATTCATGAATTTGAGGAAGATCCATACCCAAGAGTTAACTCTGCAGCACTGTCGTTTTCTTGAAATAAGAATACAGGTTTGTTAACAATACAAGGAAAAATCCACAAATTTTCATTCTCATTTAGTACTGAACCAACAAAATTTTAATTGAAACCACAACTTTCATCTTCAGTTTACTGATCTGAATTCATTTTTCCCACTCTTATACAACAACTTTACATAGTTGCCATTCTGTATGGTTGTCAATGGAATAAACACAAATTTCCCCAATCTTTTTAGGTTTCCATTTCTTCCGTTTTTCGTTTTGTTACGGGGTTTAGCGACCACCACGAGCAACTCTGAAGATTATCTGCAGTAATCCGGTCCTAATTTGATGATGCTGATTCAAGGAGGTAAGAATAAGTATTATTCTTAAGGCCTGCCAGTGGTCGAAGAGGCACAGACCGACTGCCGGTATGATGTCGACCATAGATCCACATAATATAAATAGGAGGTTTCGAAAGAAATACATAACATTCCACGTAATTTTTTTTTTTTTTGGTATTAAAAAATTAATGTATACAATATTAAAAAAATAATGTATATAATATTAAAAAAAATAATAATTAAAAAAAACCCTCATTGAAGGGTTTGTGGTCTCTTTCAGTCCCAGCTGCTAATCATTTATCAATTTTATCCGTTAAAAATGTCATTTGCCGATTTTTGCTTTAAAATTTGTGCTTTCATCTTAATTTCTCTACGAAGTTTGTGACGGGTTAATAATTTATTACATACCGAGGTGGTAAACAATGTTTTTTTAACTGCCGGCATGCTCACTCCCATTTTTTAAACACTTCGAACACTGAGACCTACTAAAATAAGTATTTTTCTAACCCCCTTGAGCCGTCCCGATGCCGCAGTGATCTAAGCGATGGCTTCTGATATCGGTCGCATGTGTTGATTTTTTTAATTGGAGGTTTAACGACCACCGTGAGCAACTCAATGGGCTATAAGCAGTCGCCCGTCCCTAATTTAGGGTCACTGGTTCCAGGGAAGGGAGAGAGCCAGTGCCGTAAGACAAACACAACATCCATGCCACACCGGGATTCGAACCCGGACTCCGTTCGGACGAATGATCAAAGGCCATCGCTTAGACCACCGCGCCACCGGGGCGGCGCTGCATGTGTTGGAGCTCCCGAGATTGAGTTGGTCGTTTTGCCGGTTCTGGATATTTTTGCGTGGTTTTTGTGGTTTTGTACTGTGTTTGTGTTTCTGCATTCCTTTTCACCGCACAAGTAGTGATGGTGGTCACATTTACGTACGTTTTTTTAGTTTTGAGTGTTGCAAGGAGCAACACTTGTCGTTTTCGTTAGGGTTAGAGGCCGAGATGGCTTCTACCCAGCTTCACGAGCTCAACTCTTCTTGTGTTGGTATGGCTTCTACATTGTCTTCTGCTGTGTTTTCTCAGACTACTATTCCTACAATGATAAATGTTCCAGCGTCGTCTACCAATAACATTTCTACTGATAAAGTGCTACGTGTCCCACCAGTTATTTTGGGTGCTGGGGTTGAGGTAAATAACCAACCTCCACCTTCTACTTATGCTGCTGCTGCTACCAATTCTGGATTACCTGTGCGACCAGTGCCTTTTGCTTCATCCAAAGCGTTTATTTCTAGGGAAGCGGGTGTGCTGAGGGTTACTGTATCTGAGGATTCTGATGAAGGTAAGAGCTTTTCTTCGGCTCTGTTATTAAGCGTTTACTTTCCCACTCTGCGTGACACCCCCTCCCACTGTATCTTGATGCTATCTGTTAAAATGTCATATCTGAGAGCATCGCTTCAGTTATTAGAATGAGAGGGGGAGTAATTGCTCATTTCACTGTTCGCCAAGCTGTTGATACTATTTTACTTTCCGATATCGATATTGGTCCCATTCATCTTACTGCCATTCCTTGTATCCAAAGACCAATAACTGTTACTCTTTCCTCAGTTCCAACTGCTGTCCCTGATTCGATTCTGGTCCAAGCCTTTGGTGCGCTTGGCCGTGTCATCGGACTTACCAAGATCTTGCATACGGTGTGGCGGGATTCCCCTTATGCTAGAGTACAGGGCGGTAGGCGCCAGTACCGAGTTATTTTTCCTAGTGAAACTGCCTTTCTTCAACGACCCACTACTCTGGAACTAGACTTTGGTAATCGCAAAATTACTTGTAATCTGTCTGCTGGCGTCCATTGTTTTTTCTGTAAAGCTGAAGGTCATATTGTGAAGGAATGCCCGCGTCGGTCCTCCCTACTCTCAGCCGTGGATGCCAATTCATTGGTCATCCCCACTGCTTCTCAACCACCAACTTCTGTTCAGTCTGTTACTGCTAATTTGGAAATTCGTTCCTCCCCCACTGAAACTCATTCTGTCTCCTTATCTGCTGTGTCGACTGTGGTTTCCATCCCTTTGAAAAATGTTTCTACCAGTTCTCAACTTGAATACACCTCATCTCCTCCAGCTTCAGAAGTTCCTTCTACCACAATTTCGGATGCGGAATTCCCGCCCCTTGGTCCTAGAAAAACTACTCAAATTTTCCATACCAGTCAAGAGTTCTGTTCCATCAGTCTCCTCCCCTTACCAGAACACGCACTTTGCCTCAGGTTAAAAAGAAACGTAGTGAAACTAACTCTGATTCCCGCAGCTCATCCACATCATTTCGACCGGATTGTGAATCTGTAGTTGTCTCCATTCCCAGCTGTTTTGCTTTGCTCGATGACCAACATGATGAACTCATGGACTCTGCCTCTGAGAGTGAGGCCACAGCTCACGACATGGCGGACTCAGATGTTACCTGTGTTCCCCCACAAGAACTCTCTGAACTATCACTGTATCTTGACAATACTACTATCCCAAACTCACCATTAAACTTACCTGAACGTATGTCTCTTTACAGCGTTCCGAAAAAATGCTCTCTGCTTAAACACACCTGTATTAGAAACCATTTGTCTCACTTGCCTGAAGTCATACATCAGCTCTCGTTTGTGGATGAACTCTTTGAAAATACTGACTTACCTGCCTGGGCTGCACAATACGGCAGGAGAATAAAATATGTTCTTAAAATACTCTCTACACACATTGAGAGCCACTTACTACAGCCACCATAATGTTGCAGAAAATTACCTGTGTTTCCTTTAATTGCTGAGGCCTCGCTGCTTCGGCAGCGAATGCCCTGGTTTTTGAAGACAATTAGATACTTGAATGCCGATATCGTTGTGTTGCAAGAAACCAACATCACAACTCTGTGCTTTTTCTTCAGGCAAAACTTGTCATCTACCATAATGATACTGTTACTTCGTTTTACGAGTCCTCGATGTCTGATAAGTCTTGGTTTCATGTTCACAATGAACGTGTTTCCCTCATCGTGTGATTTTTTCCTTCCAAAGATTTGAATGGTGTTTTGTTGTTGCATTTTTTTTTTGGTTTTTTGGTTTTTTCCTTTGCACGTTGAAATTTTGTTTTGGCGGATTCATGCTGTAATACTGCTCTTTTGCTTTGGGGGATTTTTGTGAAAGGAGTCTCTTCCTTGCTTGTTTTTTTTCTCAATGTCTCGTTTTTATGGTGCAAGAAACCAACATTACAACTCTGTGCTTTTTCTTTCTTCAGGCAAAACTTGTCATCTACCACACTGATACTGTTACTTCGTTTTACGAGACCTGGATGTCCGACAAGTCTTGGTTTCATGTTCACAATGAACGTGTTTCCCTCAACGTATGATTTTTTTTCCTGTTTTTGTTTCCAAAGATTTGAATGGTGTTTTGTTGTGCGCATTTTTTTTGTTTTTTTGTTTTTTTCCTTTGCATGTGGAAATTTTGCTTATGCGGAATCATGCTGTGATACTGCTCTTTTGCTTTGGAGGAGTTTTGTGGAAAGAGTCTCTTCCTTGCTTGTTTTTTTTTTCAATGTCTCGTTTTTATGTTGCTTTCTACTATGTTTGTTTGGGTTGTCAAATCCTCAGTGGACAGAGCTTTCTTCCTTCTTTATTTCACAGTGTGGTTTCACTGTGACTTTTTTTACCTTTTTTCCTGCGCTATATATATTTTGATTCGTTTCAATCATATGCTTGTGTTATATTGTTGTTGACCAATTTTTATGGAATCATTATTGTTTATATGACATGGCATTACCCTTCACTTTTATAACACGTTATGATTACTTACATGCTGATGGTCAAGTATTTTGTTTATTCTTTTGCTGTATATTGATGTTTTTCTTATTGCTGTGAGCTGTTCATGTAATAATCATCGGCTTTGTTTCTTCATCTACAAGTCCATGTGATACCCCTTTCTCCCCGTGCCAAATGGAGGCTTTTCTGTTTTATGTTAGTTTCTTATTAAGGGCAATCTGCTGGCAGTACTTTTTCGGAGATTTTTTTTCATTGGTTGGACGAACAGTCCGCTGATTTAATGATTTCAATTTACTTAATATCTGTGAGTTTTACCTGTCTAGTGTGTATAATCAAGTGTTTAGTTGTGTTTTAATGATGTTATCTTGCCTTTATGTATTTGCTTTTATTTTTTCCCATTCACTCACCTCTACAATTTGTTTCTTTTCAAGGTGTTTTTACAGCTTACTTCCCAGTTACAGTTGTGTATAGAGTCGGTTATTGCGTTTTTTCAGTTGTTGCTTTGCTTTTTTCAATTTGTTCCCCCACGATTGTCAATATTTTTTAATGTTACGTTACTATGTGGTGCGGGTTTTTTTTTGTGTGTCGCGTATTTTATTCTTCTATCATTGGCATCTTTGCACTATTGTTACTTGCAATGCTTCTTGAATTAACGATGGGTAGGCATAGCAGTAATCTATCTTAAAATGTTTATAGTTATTATTGCGCGTGCTGTACATTTTTTTACTTTCTTTTTGCCTCTTCCTTTATAAGTCTTGATACTTTTTTTCTTTGTGCTATTTGAGTGCAAGATATGTTTAAGCCGCCCCGGTGGCGCAGTGGTCTAAGGCGTTGGCCTCTGATCATTCGTCTGTAAGGGGTCCGGGTTCGAATCCCGGTCAGGCATGGATGTTGTGTTTGTCTTACGGCACTGGCTCTCTCCCTTCCCTGGAATCAGTGACCCTAAATTAGGGACGGGCGACTGCTTATAGCCCATTGAGTTGCTCACGGTGGTCGTTAAACCTCCAATAAAAAAAAAAAAAAAAAGATATGTTTAATGCGGTTTCTGTAATCAAGTAATTTTTGCTTGAGCACCTGTTTGACGGTTTTTTTCCCTTTGGTTGGTCGGTCAGGCCGATGAATCATTATTTTTCATTTGTGAGTGTCTTTTACCTGTTTAGTGTGTGTTCTCAAGTATTTCCTTTACGCATTTATGATATTATCTTGTTACCTAGTGTACTTGCTTTCTTTATCTTTGTTGCTATCCTCCTCTCCTGCAGTTGTTTGAATACCTGCGTAGATTGTTTAATTCCCTGACTAACAGTTGTACCAGTTTTATTTTGTCTATATATCTTTTGTTCATTTTTATTTTTCTGCCTCACTTACAATATTTCCATGAAAGTTTCATTTTAAATTGCTGAATCTGTTTGCATGTTGTAGTGATTTTATATTGACTATTATTTGGTGGTATGGTTCTATATGTGGTTGGAATTTGTTGATATTGTACTCATGTTTTGTGTTTTCATGAGGTTCCATGGAACTGTATTGACAGCATTTGTTACAAGAGCAGATTGTTTGACGTATCATTCATTTCCTTTAACTTTGCTTTGTATATTATGGTTTTTTAATTCTTTCTTTGTTTATTTAATTCCTCTTAGTGCTGGTATGTCAATAGTGCCCACAGGTACTGGTTTTAATGCTTTATTGTTATATTATTGTTCATTGTGACGCCGGAGGTATGTTTTTCCCGGTGGTTTTACTCGTTGTGTTTCTTTTTACCTACAATAAATATCTTCTGATTTCTGATCATTCGTCCGAAATGGGTCCAGGTTGGAATCCCGGTGATGCATGGATGTTGTGTTTGTCTTACGGCACTGGCTCTTACCCTTCCCTGGAACCAGTGACCCTAAATTAGGGACGGGCGACTGCTTATAGCCCACTGAGTTGCTCACAATGGTAGGTAAACTTTCAATCAAAAAAAAAAAAAAAAAAAACCCTTCAACCAGCACCATGGGTTAGAATATTAGAATATGGTTAAATCCCTTGTGCTGGTTCTACGGAAGGAAAGAAACAGTGCCGTAAGACAAACATCGATATTATTATTATTTTATTATTATTATTATTATTATTATGATTAGAGGTTTAACGACCACCGTCAGCAACTCAATGGCAGCAACTCAATGGGCTAGCAGCAGTCGCCCGTCCCTAATTTAGGGCCACTTACTCCAGGGAAGGGAGAGAGCCAGTGCCGTAAGACAAACACAGCATCCATGCCTCACCGGGATTCGAACCCGTACCCTTCTCAGACGAATGGTCACAACACTGCGCCGCCGGGACGGCACACCAACACACATTAGAACGCTGATCTGAGGACAAAATCGCGTAGTGACCCCAAATTTGGTGATGCATACGTACTCAGGCTAAATATGCAATTTTTTTATGATAAAACTGTATTATTTCACTGAGTGTGGTAATGCATATGAAAGTTTCTAAACATTCCGGTGGTGCAGTGGTCTAAGCGCTGGCACATAACCATTTGTACGAGGTGGGTGTGGGTTCGAATCCCAATGATGCACGATGCTGTGTTTGTCCTACGGCACTGTCTCTCTCTCTCTCTCTTCCCTGGACCCAGTGCGCCTAAATTAGTGATGGGCGACTGCTTAAAGCCCACTGAGTTGTTCACGGTCGTCTTTAAACCCCAAAACAAAAAAACAAAAGAAGTATCTCAAAAAGATATTCGTGGGTTGTTTGGAAAGTAATGCAAAAGTGGGCATAACTTTTTTACAAGTGCGTTAAAATTGCACATGTTGGTAGAGTAACTATTCTTCGATAATAACTCTTCTTCTTCACTGCAGGTAAATAATGGATTCCAAGTAGAAGCAACGTGCCATCATTGAGTTATTGACGAAGGAAAAGTGTAGGCTGTCCGACATCCACAGAAGACTACAGAATGTTTACAGAGGCGACACCATTGACAAGAGCAATGTGCACAGATGGATGAAGAAGTTTAAAGAAGGAGAAACCAGCATTGAAGACAAACCATGCAGCAGGAAACCATTATCTACGCTCACTGACACGAATCGTCAGCGAGTGGATGAATTGATTCGCGCGGCGAGTGAACCACAATCTGTGAGCTTGTTGCGCAACTGGACTGTGGTCACAATGCCATACAGAAGATGATGGAAGACTTAGGGTATCGGAAAGTGTGGGCAAAGTAGGTACTTCGGCAGTTGACATCCGATTTGAAGGGGAGAAGAGTGGAAGTCTGCTCTGACCTGCTAGAAGTGTTTGAAGCCAATGAAGACACGTTTTATTCTGATCTGGTGACAGGGGATGGAACGTGGGCTTATCTTGACTATCCCGAAACGAAGAATCAATCCATGGAATGGCGTCCCACCTCTTCACCAAGGCCTAGGAAGTTCAAGAGCCAGTGATCAGCACAGAAAGTCATGGGGACTATTTCTTTGGGATGACAGGGGTGTCATTCTCCTAGATTTTCTGGAACTCGGCTGTACCGTGACCAGCGAGTGATACATTGAGACACTCAAAAGGCTTAGAGAAGCAATAAGGAGGAAGAAACCAAACAGGAATCTGAAAAGGATCCACATTCACAATGACAATGTGAGACCACACACATCTTTGGCAACAAATCAGGAAATCAGGAAATTAGGCTGGTCGTTGGTCCCCCACCCACCGTACAGCCCAGATCTGGTGCCCTCCGACTTCCACCTGTTTGGTCCAATGGACAGTATCCCGGGACAACGATTTGATGACGGTGAAAGTGGCTGTGAAGAAGTGGGCACAACAGTGCACACCTGAATTTTTTCAAAGAGGATTCGAGAGTTGGGTTCAACGATGGCGCAAATGCATCGCTTGTGATGGGGACCATGTTGAGTAGTTCCCTTGTATAGAGAAAGAGTTTGTCTCTACCAATATGTGCAATTTGAATGACCTCTGTCAGTTAATAAAAAAGTCATGCCCACTTTTGCATAAATTTCGTTACAGCCCTTTTACCTTGTAGAATGTTGGCAGTTTGTACTGCCAAAGCAGAGGTGCATGGAGAGAACATACTCAGAAAACGTGAAATATATATTATCTTAAATAAACGTACTGAATTAAGAGCAAGCTGCATAATCCTTATATTTCTTTGAAGAACAGGCTGTATAGATATTTTTTTCATTTTGTAAAAGTTTTTGGTGGAACTCAGAACAAGTGCAGTAAAAATCTATTTTTTCAATAACCATGTTGGAAGGTGGGTACAACGAAAACTATTGCATTTTTCATTAGAAACGTAACATGCTTTTGAAAAAGTCTAAATTTTGAGGGCATTTGAGGACAAAAATCAAATTTCGAGGACAATTTGCGTCCCCCAAAACATCAGATAATTTTTGGGACAGTACACTAAATTCGAGGACTGTCCTCAAATTTAGTGTACTGTCCCAAAACAAATAAATTAAATTCGAGGACTGTCCTGGACTGTTTGTGGAAATGCTGTTTCATTGGCATTTTTTGTTTCTGTAATAAGGTAAAACGGCTTTTGTCACATATATATTCCCACAATTTTGGCGTCCCTCAATACGCAGCACCCGGGGCTATGGCCTATGCTGGCCCAATGTAAACCCGCCTCTGATAATTCAAACTTGCTTTTAATATCGCACATGTACCAAAGCAAAAGTATTTTACTTTCGCTGAGTATGTTGTCTGCGTTACAGCTCGGCTTTGTCGGTACAAAATACCAACATTCTACAAGATACATCTCTTTAAGATACAAATTTTCGAATATCATATCAAACTGAAACAATGCAGTTTTGCGACAATTTTTTTTTTGCTTATTTAGTCTTAGTATGTGTGTCCCCAAATGATCTGCCAATTTGGGGACACTGCGTAATTTTGTCCTCAAGTCTATCTCGTCATCTTATCTTATCAAATCAGGGTTTTGAGTTGGGCCCGACTCGGGCGCCCAGTCAGAACACTACGCCTCTGACCACTCGCCCATCACGATGCTGTTATTTTTTCCCCTATTTCATTCGGGTTAAAGACCACCTGTGACTATTTAGCGCTATAAAACAGTCCCCCTTTCAAAATTTTAGAACATTGATTCCAGGCAGAGAGCTGGGACCGTAGGTCAGTCTCATCACCCATTCCTTACCTGGTACTGGGACCATGGCCTCGTGACTTGTAGTCCATATTTCCAAGTATTCCTTATACTTGGAAATATGTAGCCAAGGCACATATTTTAAAGGTGCAAGTCACGACTGGGTCCCAGTCATGACTTGTAGTAAAAAATCGCGCCTTGACCACATACAAAGGACGTTCTATAAAAATTGAGAGTAATTGTTTTTTGAGTTGGCAACAGTGCGAAGGGGAAAAATAATCACGCAGACGACTAACTGAAAAAGGAAGTATCTATGGCAACAGTTATTAGCCCACGGCAGCCGATTCTGGTTTTGTTATTCCGCAGTTCTTTAAGGTACATCTGCATTTGGCCGTACAGTTATGGAGGTGAATGCAGAGTTAAGAAGTGAAATGCGTTGTGCGATAAAATATCGCTATCGTTAGGGTAAAATGGCTCCAGAAACAGTTGATTTAATGAAAAAGATTATAAAGATAAATGTTTGGGTGAGTCAACAATTATTAGATGGCACCATGATTAAAAAAAGGCGTTTTTCGGCAGAACTCGTTGCTAGGCAGGGTCGACTTGAAAGTGTTTTTACGAAGTTTGCTGTTAACACTGTTTGGGCGATCCTGCAAGAAGATCGACGAATGGCGTGTGAAGACATAGCGGCGTCAGCTAATATTTCAAAAACGTCGGCATTCCGCATTCTACGCGACAAATTACTGCTGCATCGTGTGTGTTCCAGATGGGTACCTCATCACCTGACGAGAGAACCATTGTTACCTAGAGTTCAAATGTGTCATGAGTGGAAACAAATAATTGCAAAGGATCCAAACTTTCTAAACACAGTAATAACTGCCGATGAAACATGGGTCCACTATTTCGACCCCAGTCACGAAGCGCGCAACGAGTGTCTGGAAACACATAGGCTCGTCTCCTCCGAAAAGTCCTCGAAACCAAATCAGCTGGGATGGTGATGATAATAATTAGCTTTGATTATAAAGGTATAGCCTACCAGCATGCCGTTCCTCCACAAATTACTGTCAATCTTGAGTATTACATTTCAATCTTGAAGCGTCTGCGACGACACATATCGATTTAGTGACCGGAACTGGTGGGCAAATGGACCCTACACCGTGATAATGCCAGCCTACATGTGGGTTCAACAGTCTTTTACAGAATGCAGTATTGAAATCATGCCACAGCCTGCCTACAGTCCTGACCTCGCTCCGTGCGATTTCTTGTTGTTCCCAACAATAAAGGAAAAGTTCCGTGGCGCAACATTCAACTCAGATGCTGACGTTATTCAAGCTGTGCAGGAGTCGCTAAAGCAGCTTCCACAAAATGTCTTCGCCACATGCTTTAAAAAGTGGACTGAATAAGGGTACCGTTGCATATCATTCGAGGGAAGATACTTTGAGAAAGAATGACACATATTCTACTGTACCCATATTTCTTCAGTTTTGTGTGATTTTACTCTCAGTTTTTATGGAACGGCCGTTGTATTTCCAAGAATTCCTTATCAGAGGACGTTCATTTTTAGTCTGGAGGGATGTAATATTTTCCAGCCCCAGATGCCTAAAGTTGTCATCCAGTAGTACTTTAAATCGAGTATCTCATTTCATATGATTGAAAATGCATATTCTCCTACTCGTCGCTGTCATCTTTCAAGATTAGGCAGTTGGCCTGTTTTAGCTTCACTGTATGCTGACCATAGCCTCGAGGTTCGTCATCTGGCACTCTTACATGTATGTAAAGGAGATGTTCAACAGACGTCTCTCATTCCTCCTTTCCACGTAGTCACCAAATTTAGAAGCCATTTTAATTGACTATTTAAAGGTCTCCCCGGTGAGTGAGAGGTCTGAGGCACTCGCTCTTGGCCAGTTTTTTAAGATGGGTCCTGTTCCAGTACTGTTGAGACATGAGTGGCGCGCTTGTTTGATGGCACTGGCTCTATCCGATCTTTGGAACCAGTGGCCCCAAAGTAGGGACGTGTAATTTTTTTAGCCCTAAGAGTTGCTCATTGTGGTCGTTACCAAGACTGCAGTCGAGGTGGACGCGGTGAAACACCGCCCCAGTACTTTTCCTGATGGTGGACGTCGCATCGGCGCTTTTCCTGAAGTAAAATGAGTCACATTTCAAGTGCGTTTTCTTTTCCTTTCGCAAACATTCTGTTCCAAACTTAATACCATATCTGAAGATGCAAAAGGCCTTACAAATACTGATAAATGAAATGACTGAGCGGTCAGTTTTCTCCAGAGTGGTTATCTGTGCATTTTATACCAAAATTTTGTTCTTGTAATGTCCGCAGTTGACAGGAGTCTTTCGAATGAAAAGAGAAGCACTTGTGGCCTAACTTTTCAGAGCTTCATTATGTAATGTTATATGTTTGCATCTGCACTCTCTGCCGTGCTTCCCTTTCACTTGTATACTCTGACAACAACAAAAAATGATTTACTGTATGTGAGGTTACCGTTCGCCGTGGGTTTCGACTGTGAGAAGTGAGTAATTAAATGGGAGGTCACGGCTGACCCCGTTGTTTTCCTTTCAAAAAATCCTCGAACTGATAATACACTGGCGTGCAAAAATTAAGGACGAGGCGGTTTTTCGAATGCAACGTCGTGCAGAAATGCTCCACTTCGACTCAAATCACACCATAAGATCCCCAAGATGTAAGAATATGGGACAAGTGAACAAAAACAGTCCAAACAAGGAATCCAAAGGATACAAAGGCACTTTATTGAAAAGGTAGCCTCGAGCACAACTGGACAGAAGACAGAAATGCCAATGTGACAGGCGGCTGCCAAGAAAAATCCAGTCTTTAGTAGGGGATATGATCACCCTTGACTGCGTTGCAGGATTTACAACGTCTGTCCATGCTGAGGACGAGGCTGTTAAGGAGCTGTTGAGGCATCGCGGCCCATTTCTCTTGTAGCGCCAATCGCAGCTGCGGAATCGTTGCTGGTGGCTGGTGATGTGCTGCCAAGCGTCTCTCGAGAAGGTCCCACACGTGTTCGTTTGGATTTAGGTCCGGGGACCTTGTGGGCCAATTCATGCGTTGAGTATCTTCACTCTACAACAGCTGTGCGACAGCCATTGTACGATGAGGTGTAGCGTTGTCTTCCATGAAGAGGAACTCAGGACCCACAGCACCTCTAAACAGACGCACGTGAGGCAGGAGAACCTCGGTACAATAGCGGACACCAGTGACTGAACCTCCTTGGAAGATGTGAAGGTCAGTACGGCTACCAAGCATGATACCGCCCCAAACAAAAACCCCGCCACCTCCAAACCGGTGCCTTTCGTTGATGTTGGAGGCGTGATTGCGTGTTCCCTGCTCTCTCCAGATGTGTATACGTCCAGAATCGCTCGTCAGACTAAATCGGCTCTCATCCGTAAAGAGAACTCGACCTCATTACTGATGTGTCCAGTTCTTGTGTTCCTGGCACCACAGAAATGCCGTCTCCGATGAGCAGGTGTTAATGGCACACACCGTACTGGTCGTCGTGCAAATATACCACCTTTGTGCAGCCTCCTGGCCACGGGAAAACGCGATAATGTACGTCCAGTTGTCTGTTGCATGTGCCTTGCGATTTCTCCCGCTGTCTGCCGTCTGTCTCTTCTCATATGTACGACAACATACCGGTCGTCCGCCGCCGTGGTTGCTCGTGGACGATCACTGCTAAACTCTCGGGCAGCTGTTCCTGTTGTTTGAAATGTTCTCCAAGCTCATGAAACGATGCTGTGAGCGATACCGTACTCCTCGGCCACACTAGTCACGCTTCGACCTTCTTCCGACTTTCCAATGACGCGACCTCGGGTAAAGTCATCCAGATATCGTCTAGTGGATTGCCGGTTGGTCATATGACACGGTGGCAGCAACTCGACGTCGTTCAAACTGATGTACACCGTGCAATAGCACCGAATTGCTGAGCGTACACCGCCCGTGTGCTTTATACCCTTCCGACATTCCCCCCACGTCATGCTGCATATATGCGCATGCCCTACCGTACTGGACCCTAGTCTATCTCCTGAGTGGTATTTCGGTCCGTTCTGCCTGCTCGTTCCGCTGTTATGCTAATTTCTCCTGTTCGTCCTTAATGTTTGCACACCAGTGTATTACCAAGAGTGCTAATAGCGAACGGTCGCAAGCAAACTGTGTCGCAATCACACTTTGTGTATGTGGGTTTGGGATGAGGACCAAAATTGCTGTCGTTTTTACTCTGTCTGTGAGGCTGGAATGAGTGAGTCTCGAAATGGTAATAAGGAAACACTTATGAAAATTTGTTTTGCCTAGAGAAAAGGGCGTTCTGTTCTCCGAAATCTTCAGCTCCTTGACTATTCAGTTATTTTTAGTTTTCTTCAATTTAGTCCTGAGCAAGAGCGAGTGAGTGTGAGATCAATTCGATTGATGGTTGTGTTACACCTTAATAATCATGAAAAAAAAATCTTATTTAAAGGTAATTGTTTTCCCTTCAAAAAATCCTCGAACTGATTATATTACCAAGAGTGCTAATAGCGAACAGCCAGACCAGAATGACTTAGTAGAACTGCATTTCATGCTGTTGATTGTGATAAAAACGACCATAACCCAGGGGTGGTTCGTCATTAGGGGCCAGAGGGGCCAGGCCCCACATAAAAATATCTATTTCTGGGAACGAATAATTTCTTTTTGCCCTAATTCTTATTCTCACTCTCTATCTCTCTTAACTGCATGGTGCATAAATCTTTCCCTTCAAAAACCATTCCCCAAGGGAAAGTTCCCTTCAAAAACGAAAAACTATTCCCTGAGGAAAGAGATTACCTTCAGAGTGTGAGGTTATTGGGGCCAGTTCCAACAGGCCCCAGTAACATTACCACGCAAGCGAAGAGGAGACAACGGTTTCTTCCCCGTCTAGTTCAGTATGATGTCTTACATACAACACTGCCTTAACCGAGTGTTAAAAAAGCTGTGGGACCAGATCGCTCTAATTTGATTGGCTGGGAGAGTATCCATTTCCTTAACGCCGTGGGTTGACAGAGAAGCTTACCCCGACCACGCTCAAGGATGGCGGGGGGTTTCAAATGTCGTAGCAAAGTTCAGTTAGTTGTTTCTTCTGTGTGTCTCTCGCGGTGGCGGCCGGTGATCAGGTTGTAGTGTTGCGCAACAACCAGTTTCATTATAAAGAAAAATAATATTTTGTTAATAAAACATTAATATTTTTTTTATGAGAAATTGGTTTATTTAGCTTGAAATCAGTCAAAAATAAATAGTGCAGTCAACTCAAACAATCCAATAACCGAATATTGGGAGTAGTGTATGAGCTAGCCGTCGCTTGAGTGGGTGTTGCAGTCGAGCTGCAACCTCTACGCCGTAATGTCCTAGGTATGACTCGAAATGCCGGACCCAGTCGTTGCATTCCCAACCAGTAGATATGTGGTTGTTGCAAACGCTTGGCAACCCCCACTACCAATGACCTCGTTTCGCTTTTCTCCCGCTAGAGCATGCGCAGTAACCCATTGCTCTCGAGATCACATGTAACCTGAAACCCGCAGATGAGCTCCGCGTTGTTTTGTCAACATGTGCAAACTTAATAGTCTGACAGCGGACGTTTGCGTTGCAGGAGAGGTTATGTGTGTGCTGTGTAGTATTTGTTAATTTTGTAATTCGTTATTCTTTTATTGTGCCAATGAAGCATACGTTATTAGCTTTATTGTTATTAATAAATTAATGTTTTTTTTTTTGCAAATTTAAAATGAATAGTGTTGAAAATCTTTTATCAAATACTTTTCCTGGATTTTCCTATGAAGAAAAGCAAAATATACGAAAACTTGGACGGCCATTACCTGACTTGAATATTGTCCAGAACATAAGAACTGGTAGGCGACGATTTAAAAGATTTTTTAAAAGAGAATTCTACGTAGATTTATTAAAAGAGAATTCTACGTAAATTTATTAAAAGAGAATTCTACGTAAATAATGAGTGGTTGTATGGGTGTGATGTAAAAAATGCACTATTTTGTTTCCCATGTTTATTGTTTGGAGGCGAGGATTCGTGGACAAAATCAGGCATGACAGATATTAATCATTTGACCACTCGCATTAAAAAACACGAGGCTTCAGAGAAGCACATCAAATTTTTTTTAAATTGTCACTTTTTGGTGCTGTCAATATAGCTGAACAGTTAGACACAGCATATAGACGAAAAGTTTTAGAGGACAATGAAAAGGTTAGGCATAACAGATATGTTTTAAATATTTTAACAAATTGTGTTAGGTTTTGCGGGGTTTTCCAATTAGCATTGAGAGGTCATGATGAAACTGAAACATCATCTAACCCTGGAATATTTAAAGCTTTGGTTAATTTTTGTTCGGAACTAGATGCGGCATTAAAAACTCATTTAGAAAAGGCAACTGTCTTTAAAGGAACATCGAAAACAATTCAAAATGAAATTTTGCAAATAATGTTAGAAGTGTGTCATGACGAAATAACAAAAGAAATTAAAGAAGCACAGTTTTTAGCCATCATTGCGGAAGAAACAAGTGACATTTCAAATATATTTCAAATGGCCGTTGTTTACCGGCACGTGGTAAAAGGAAAACCAGTTGAAAGGTTTTGGGATTTTTTTTCTCCTTCACAACATGACGCACAAACCTTGGCTTCTTGTTTGCTAGAAGAGCTGAAGAAACATATAATTAATGAAACCCCCAAAAAATTAATTGCACAAACGTACGACGGAGCATCTGTTATGGCCGGTTCTTCCCACGGTGTGCAAACAGTTGTGAAGGAATCTTATCCAGCTGCTGAATACATACATTGCTATGCTCATCAAATAAATTTAGTTATGATGAAAGCTGCTTCTATAAATAGAAATGTACGATTTTTTTCTCTAGTTTGCAAGGCATCTGTACATTTTTTTAAATAGCCCACAACGAACTGCAGTACTTGATCAGGTTGTGAAAAAACGTTTACCCCGAGCTTTCCCTACAAGATGGAATTTTCTCTCACGCAGTGTCAATACGGTTTTTGATAAAAAGAGAGATATTTTCGAATCCGTAAAGACCATTCTTAAGTCTAATGACATTAAAAGTGAAAGTACTATTTGCCAGGCTAATGGTCATTTAAAGGTTCCTACAAGTTTCAGCTTTTGGCTTTCATTTTTCGCTAGAATCATGCCTCCTGTTGAAATTTTGTTCGGTCAACTTCAAAAAAGTGACCTTGATCCCTCTACAGCAAAGAAAGTTATTACTGTGTTTGAGACAAATGCAGTGACAATTAGTTAACAAATTGATGTTGATGAGAGTGCAACGACACAGGGTACATCCGCTTCTTTTAAAAAACGGAAAACTGACCACTTTGAGTGGATGAGAGAAGAAAAAGAAGTCTGTGATGTCATTATTTCTCAGGCTAAGGAAAGGTTTACTTTCACAGGGCATCTAGTTGCAGCTTTGTTATTTTTACCACAAATGTTCCCTCATTATGCCACTAAATTCCCAGCGGAGACATTGAAAACAGTGTGTACTGTGTATCCATTTATAGATAAAATGAAACTCCGCCATTCACTTTTGTCCATCTACTGTGCAGAAGAGTTCAAATCACTCTCAGGGGGTGTTAGCGAGTTCTTCATGAAGAACAATTAAGGAAAAACATTTAGTGAATGTTGCACGTTACTGAAACTTATCCTAACAATTTATATGACATCAGTTGAAGCAGAATGTAGTTTTTCCACTTTAAAAGGAATAAAAACAGTTTTGAGGAATTCTGTGACACAGGAAAGGTTGTCAGCCTTGGCTATGCTTTCTATTGAAAAGGATCTTATCATAGATATTCCCGACTTCAACCAGAGAGTTATTGACAAATTCGCTATGCAGAAAGAGAGAAGGATGGACTTTCTCTTCAAATAACTTATGGTAAGAACTGATTTCATGTTCTTATCCATTAATTGTTATTATGTAATTTGAAATTTTGGAATATGGTAATTATGTAGAAAGTATCTTGTTGCTACATTACGTTGCTTTTAATAATGTTAAACTCCTCCTGCGCAGCATCCTCCCTCCAAGTACACCACCACCACCACCAACAACAAAAAAAACAAAAAAAAAAACAAAAAAAAAAAAGAGTGCTCGCGTGCAGTATTTTTAAGGAAAACGATATATGTGCAACACCTATTTTGTGTAATGACTTTTTTGCTTGTCGTGCATAATGAATGGAGTGAATAATTTGTTAAAATCTCCGTTCTCTGCTATAAATCTGGAAGAAAAGCTTCACTTAAAAAAACTCGATGCTTATCAGCCCAAGAATTTCTTGGTAAGCCAGAAAGACGGAACAAAACTTCAAACATTTTCTGTTGTTTTGTTTTTGGTTTGAAGAAAAGCTTGGCTAACTGCTAGCGGTTAAAAAAATCGTTATTTTGTTTTTATTGTTTGCTATTTGGTGGAGAACCACTGTGGACCAAAATTGGCTGCAAAAATATGAAACATTTGACCGAAAGGATTAAAAAACATGAATGCAGCACAGTGCATATTGATAATGCCTTAAAATTCAAAACTTTTGGTAATGTCAATATTATGTCACAATTAGATGACGGTTATTGCTCTACGGTTAAAAAGCACAATGAACTAGTTGATAAAAATATACATGTTCTAACACGCATTACAGACTGCATAAAACTGTGTGGTGTACACGAATTCCCTTTACGTAGACATGATGAAACACAATCTTCACATAACAAAGGAGTGTTTTTGGATATGATCTCATATATAGCTAGTTTGGACACCGTCTTACAAGACCTTATGGACAAATCTAAAATTGCAAAAAATACATCAAAAATAATTCAAAATGAAATTTTGGATTGCATGTATCAGGTGTACATGGATGAAGTTAAAAGCGAAATTGAAAAGGCCAATTACACATCCGTGCAAGCGGACGAAACGACCGACATATCCTGCCGTTCGCAATTTGTTATCATATTACGATGTATGATTAACAGCCATGTCGTGGAAAGGTTTTTATCGTTTGTTGAAATCGAAAACAGAACAGCAGACGGTCTTGCATCTGTACTCAAAGATGAGGTGGAAAATTTTGGTTTACAAAACAAACTTGTTGCTCAGACATATGATGGGGCAGCTGTGTTGAGCGGATCTCGTGGCGGTGAGCAAATACGCACAAAAGAGCATTTGCTGCACTGCACGCTCAGTATGTTCACTGTTATGCTCATCAGTTGAATTTAGTATTAAAGAAGGTGTGCTCAACTATCAAAAGGATTAAGAATGTTTTTTGCAAATATCAGTGGAATCGGCTCCTTTTTCACAGTATCACCTAAACGTAGTGGTTTATTGCGAGATATTTGTCGAAAACGAGTACCCACAGTTTCAGAAACAAGATTGAATTTTCAATCCAGGATCATAAATTGCGTTTCAGAAAACAAAAGTGAACTCTTGGAGTGCTTCGACAGAATTCGAAACGAAAGTGGTTGGGATGACAAGAGTATATGTGAATCAACTGGATTTGAGAAGTTGTTGCGAGATGAGGAATTCCTTTTCTTATTGTTTTTCTTTTCCCACATATTCCAACATGTTGATGTACTGTACAATATACTACAGTCCAGAAAATCTGCCAGTGTTGATTGTAATCAAACTCTAAAGAAGTTTGAATCAGCTGTAAATTATGTTCGGCAAAGTACAAAATACAACGATCATAATCAGGGGTGCCGACTTCTCCAAATTATTGGGGGAGCCGACGTGAAGAGATCAGACGTTTGAGGGGCACGTCTCTTCCATGGTCAGGAGGAAACTATAAAAAGGGGGGAGGGGCAAAAGACAAACTACGAAATTCGACGTACATTTTAAAATGCAATTGTAATTGCTCATCAGCAAATGAACAAGGAAACAGAAATATGCTTTTGATGAATATTAATATTTTTAAAAAAGAAAATTCCGCCTGGGATTTTATAAAAATATCCAGAGAGATTTTATTTCCAAGGTTTAGTAAAAAATGTGAGAAATTAGCTGGGTTACCTACACAAAGAACAAGAAGCGCGAAACATAAATACTAAAATAAAGGCGCTAGAGATTATACGTTTCTGTATTTTATTTTTGATAATTATTTTAAGAATTTACCACGTATAACGAGAACATGTCAAACGCTATTAATAAGGGGCTGGCAATCAAGTTTCTTATCAAATGAGCAATGCTGCGAATGGGAAAAAAGTTTTTATTTATTTTGTTATTTATTAATTTTTGGAAATTAATCACTTTGGCCTCATAAGGGGGGGGGCTTGGTCCACATTATGAGGCTAAAGCGATTATTTAATTAAACAGGACCAAAAATATTGGGTGGGCACTGCCTCCCCCGAAAAATTATTGGAGGGGCAATATTCACCTTGCCCCCTATAGTCGGCGCCTATGATCATAATGGAAGTGATGAATATCAACCTTTGCGAAAAAGAGCTAAAGTTGACCGCAGTATAATTGAAAATGATGCAAAAGAAGCATGCGACATCATCGTCAATCAAATAAGGGACAGGTTTGAAAACTCTGTCTTATTTAACTCATTCACTGTTGTAGATCCAAAGTAATTCAAGAATCATAAGCAGCATTTTCCGTCACACCATACAAATTTATTAGCAACTACATATGTAATGTTGAATAAAGAAAAACTTGAAAATGAATTATCAGTACTTTATGCTAACGAAACCTTCGACAGCATACCGAACGTAAGTGCGTTAATGTTATTTCACCAGTCTAAGGAACTTTTAGATACATTTTCTGAAGTCTCTAAATTATTAGAAATATTTTATTTTTTAGTGACACCAGTAACTACCGCTGAAACAGAACGTTGTTTCAACACCTTGAATCGCATAAAAACATTTTTAAGAAACACTATGACACAAGAACGGTTAAACGCACTCGCTGTTCTCTCTGTACATAAAAATTGTATTCAAGAAATTCCACTTTTTAATCAAAAGGTCATAGAAAAATTTGCCACTCTCAAACATAGAAGAGTAGAATATCTATACAAAAAATCATGATTATTCTTCATAATATTTCCTTTTATTGCATTTTAATACTATGGTACGAAGTGAAAAATTCAATTGATTTCTCTTTCATATTGTTTGAAGTTTACAAAGCGCTTTAGAATTAATTTCAGTTTTAACTAGGATGAATTTCTATGTTAACAATAAATAAATAAATAAATGAGAAAACCTGTAAGTATAATTTGCACATGAGTACATATATGTTTCTGGGCTTCACAAGTTCTTCAAAAAAAAAAAAAGGTTAAACCTTTCAAATAATGCAAATGGTAGTATGGTACTCATTCTATATGGGACGAAATTCATGCAACATTCCCTCCCTGCATATATTTGTAGTTGCTATTTTTTCAATATACTTTTTTATCCCGTGAATCCTGTGATTATTCCTCAGTTGAGAAATCTGAAGAAACACAAAGCACAACTAACATATATTAATGCTCATATGTTTTAAGCTAAACATTTTATTTAAGGAGTTTTAACATTTTTCTGTTAATAGATATGCATTCTATTGCGAGGAAATTTTTTTCGTGTGCAATACAATAGTTGATACATTTCTGCCTGATTTGGGCATTATTGTGAGTCAAGGGGGTAAACAGAGGCAGAGTAAAGGAATCTTGGGGGTGCGGGGAGGGGTCTGAATGGTTGGCCTAATAACGACATTTTTTTTTATTTCATTGTTTGATTTCAGCTACTGGCCCCATCTGTTTCAGTTGCCACGAGCCGCCACTGCCATAACCCAACATTTCAAATTCAGCGAATGAAGAAAGAGTTTCATCCACGCCTTGTAAATTATGCATCGTAACCGCTGCTGATTTGCCAAAAACTTTTTAAAAGGAAAACCCAATCATATATTTTCCCAGACGTATGGACAGAAGAACAATGGCTGGAACAGAAAAGGAAGAATAGTTTGCTTGGCTTTCTTGAAAAAAATGTAGGCTTGTTTGTTCAGATTGCGCGGTTCAATAACAAACTGTAGTGAATATACCACATCGTTTGGATAATAATGGCCGATTTGGAGGGAAAAAATGAAAGAGTCATACCTCACAGCACACAACCTTGTTTTATATACGAATAGGTACCTTCAGCAGCTATACACCTCTTCCAGCGAGTGGCAAGTGCTTTAATGCCAGTTCGGAAGAAATGTAGCTTCCTGGATGCAAGAAAGTCCCGAAATGCAATTTCGGCCTCCTCTCGGTTTCTGAAGATTCTGTCCTTGAGGTAATTGCTGAAATGCGTGAACAGTTGGAAATCGGTAGGTACCAAGTCAGGCGATGTTTGCAAAGAAGTACTCTTACACTGTGACCTCAGCCCGTGAAATAAAATTCTGATTTCATCAATGCAAACCAGTTTTATCTATGATAACACATCTGAGCAACACAGAATAGCAAAATGGTGCTCATGTGAATTTAATGATTTTTGATGTCATAATATGGTACTCATATTTTCAATTGTTCTGTAATGAACGGTAATTGTACACATTTGCGAACTTCTTAACACATAGGAATTTAGGATTCTGTCATACAATTTTTTTATGTGTTTTTCGAAATACTCATCCGTAAGTTTTTTTTTTTTTTGCTATGTTTTATTGACAAATACTGTTATTGTGAAGTAAATAATGGAACCTGTAAGTAATTTATAACCCCAAAACTAAAGCTGCATTGCACCTAGTAAACTACGATCAGAATCAAAGTTAAGCAATATTATATTGGGGAATGCTACGTAGCATTCAAAAATACAAAATCCCCATGTGGGGGGATTTTTGCATATTTTCAACATTTTTTTTGTGGATGTTTTTTTCCATAGCCATTTTTTTGGGTGCTAATAAGTTTGGTAAGAAACAGGTAAGTAGGCATTTGTTTTTGTATTTTTTTTATCGGTATCTTTTCAAAATTTTTTATCTTTTGCTCAGCGGAGACAAAAAATTTAGAGAGAACATTGATACCGATAAAAAAAATTATATAATTTCTGATGAAAAAAATAATTCTGTTGTGCAAACTTCTTCCAGGATTGCCCAAACAGTGTTAACAACAAGGAGGTTAGAATAAGATTTCTGGAGATGCCCTTGTTAACGGAGCAATACCACTTTACGTAAAGCCTATAACCGCGAGAGACGGCCGTCAAAGTGTGGGAAAGCTGATGGTTTTCAAGGCTATTGCAATGCATTTTGTGTTGGCTGAATCACCTTCTTTTGTCGTAAATGCTTCAAATTTCGCATCGTAACTTGCTGCCAATATGTGAGAAAATGCTGAATTTATAAACTTCTTAATTATTTTGAGGTTCCTTCATATTTATATTTTGAATTGAAATACACGAACGTTAGTGCGAAGTTTGAACAAAACATAGAGTTAAAATTGAAAACTTCACTTTTATAAGAAGTATAATTGATTCCGGTTTGATATTAACATGGTTTCTGCAACCAAAAACCACGCTATTCCAAAATACACACAGTTGAAATTACATAGGTATCATGTAAACAACGTCAAATTCCCACAGTTTGCGACTTCACGGTTAAGAGACTCAGAGCATCTCCAGAAGTATTATTCTAACCTGCTTGGTTAACAATGCGCTCCGTAACACTTTCAGGTCGACCAGGTCTAGGAGCGCGTTTTGCTGAGAAACGCCCTTTTTTGAAATCACAGTGCCATAAAAAAATCGTTGACTCACCCAAACATTTATCTTTGTAAGTTTTTTCATTAAATCAACTGTTTCTGGAGCCGTTTTACCCAAACGATAGCGAAATTTCATCGCACAATGAATTTCACTTTATAACTCGGAATCACTCACCTCCATAGCTGTATGGCGAAATGCAGACCTACCTTAAAAACTGCGCAATAACAAAACCAGAATCGTCTGTCACGGCTGATAACTGTTGTCATAGATACTTCCTTAATTCAGTTAGTCGTCTGTGTGGCTATTTCCCCCTTCGCACTGTTGCCAACTCAAAAAAATACTATCAGTTTTTGAGGAACGCCCTTTGTATATATACACAGTCGAGCTACATTATTGTGACCACCTCCTACTTTCGACGTCAACAGCACGTAGCCAATGAAAGAAGGCACGTGTCGTGAGCTGACTTGGAGGGTATATAAGGTATGCTGTTGGCATTCTGAAAACATATTACTAGTTGCTGTCATGGATAAAAGGAGCGATTTATCAGATTTGCAAAAAAGGGATGATTATCGGCTTTCGGGCCAAGGGTGGCAGTATTTCCGAAACACCGCATTTTGTGAACTGTTCGTGTGCTGCTGTGGTTAAAGTGTATCGTGATTAGAGAAATGGCACCATTGCAAATAAGTGACGTGGAAGCTACTGAGCACCACGTGCCATTGATGTGAGAGGTGAACGTCGGCTACGAAGGTGCGTGAGGGCCGATCGAAACGGTACAGTGGAGCAAGTCATTGGTCGAATGAATCAGGAGGGCTACCAGAAGTGTGCCTAAAACGACAGTTTAGCGAACCCTGCTATGTATGGGGCTCCGATGCAGACGGATGGTCACTGCACCTATGCTAACGAAGGTACATCGGCAGAAAAGGCTTACATTTGCACGCCAGTATCGGAATTGGATCTCGGCTGATTGGCAAAGAATTGCCTTCTCCGATAAGTCACGTTTTCTGCTTCATCGAACGATGGACGTTGGCGTATAAGGCGAGAAATATCGGAGAACAAACACTCTTCAACTATTGCTGGAAGAACACAAGCTGGTAGGGACAGCGTTATGGTCTGGGGAATGTTTTCGTGGCATTCCCTGGGTCCACTCATACCTGTGGAAGGCACTATGGGCCGAATTCGTTATGAATCCATCCTTACAGACCATGTACACTCACACATGCTGATTGTCTTCCCCTGGGTCGGTGGGATCTTCCAGAACGACAATGCGACGTGTCACACAGCTAGAAATGTCCGAGAGTGGTTGGCAGAGCACGGTAAAGACTTGAAAGCACTTCCGTGGCCTCCGAATTTCCCAGACTCAAACCCAATTGAGTATCCGTGGTGAGGATCCACCTCCTATGGATCCTCCACCACGCACCCTCCAGCAGCTGTTGGATGCACTACAGTCAGCATGGCTGCACATACCTGTGAACACCATTCAGCACCTTATTGAGTCCCTTCCAGCCCGTCTAGCTGCTGTTCGCGCTGCACACGGCGGTTACTCTGGATATCATCTGGTGGTCACAATAATGTGACTCGACCCTGTATATATATATATATAAAATCGAAATTCTTGACTGGATTCCAAAGGAGGAGAAGACCACATGGGAGATAGGTGGATGAAATTCGAAAATATGCGGGAGTGGCATGGAGGAGACTGGCGCAGGATAGACCGTTGTGGAAGAAACCTGGGGAGACCTCCATGCATTGGTGGATTGATAATGGTTGTTGTTGATGATGATGATGATATATAAGCTCAAGTGAGACGTCATCATTGCAGACCACAGGGTTAGTCAATATCTCGATGATTTCACTGAGGGCAGTGCCTCTGGCGGTAGCATAAGGAGCCACTCTCTTGATCTGGTTCCACTTCGGGATGGCGGAATGGGTAATCACTTCCCGGGATAGTGTGGTTGTCAATTTTCTGTGCAAAACGTCTCGCTTGTTTTCGACTAGCCGAAGAGCGAAAGAACGTTTTGTTATTCCGATGTAATGTTTGGTGGTATCAACCGGGTATTCCAATGGCATGGAATACACTCCCGCATCAGTCAGTGAGGTATGGGTGTTCTTGGGTGATAGCAGATGGCGTGATGTCGATCTTGATGAGCGTATTCCAAAGCTGAGCCCGAGTTTCTTTAAGGTGTTCTTCAAGAAGTAAGCTTTTCAGCAGCTTAGTTTCCTTTCCTTTTTTTGCAATGGCGATTTTCCGATTCTGAGCCCCACTGAGTTTTCCCGTTTTTGCACTCGTTACTCACGGTGATTTCAGCACAGCACCCCACACACACTAAAACAAGCTTGTTCAAACTTCCTAGTAAAAATCTAAAAAAGTACATCTCACCGCAGAAACTGCCGCAAACGCTAGGTTAATTACGAGTATGACACTTTGATACACTTATAGCTCTGAGCTCTGAGCTCTGACCAATTCCAATCCCCTGTATAACGAAGTAAATTTCTCCGTCATTTTTATCAGCGCCAGGATTCGAACCCGGATCCCCTCATTCCGGAATAAGTCACTCTACCAATTGAGCTACGCGGACGTTTTATTCTGATTCCTATCTGCCTTTATGTCGTGTGCGTCCTTCGGGCAGGTACGTCACATCTCCTTGTACGTTACATCATCTCCCCCTTATTTTTTTTTTTTTTTTCGAAGTGCTGGAGAAAGGATTCTCTTATATTGCCTATCTCGTGGTGTGGAAAGAACATCACACCAATGCGAGATTTTGAACGGTCGGGTCATCCGGATAGTTCGGGCGCCATTATAACGAAGTAAATTTCTCCGTCATTTTTATCCGCGCCAGGATTCGAACCCGGATCCCCTCATTCCGGAATAAGTCACTCTACCAATTGAGCTACGCGGACGTTTTATTCTGATTCCTATCTGCCTTTATGTCGTGTGCGTCCTTCGGGCAGGTACGTCACATCTCCTGGTACGTTACACCTGAGCTTGGTCATTGTGCAGCGCATTTTCATCTGGTTGGGGGTTGGGAGTACACTTACACCGCACGGTAAACGGTAAAAATACCCCCGGAGAAAATACCCCCGAAAACTGAAAAGCGGGAAAAATGCCCCCGGAAAAAATACCCCCGGAAGAAATACCCCCAGAACAAACGGTTCACTGTAAACAGCCACACAGGAACACTGATGTGTGGCAGTGTTTCGGTGTGGCAATTTACTGGCAACCCTGCCACACATCTTTCAGCAACTTGGCTACAAAACTTAAAAGGGGTGGGTGGGGGCTATAAAGATTGCCGTTTTTGGGCCTACATTGATAACTGAATTGGGAAACGAATTTCGCGAAAACTTTCCATGTAAGCCAAGCGAGAATTTTTTTTTTTTGATTGGAGGTTTAATGACCACCATGAGCAACTCAATGGGCTATAAGCAGTCGCCCATCCCTAATTTAGGGTCACTGGTTCCAGGGAAGGGAGAGAGCCAGTGCCGTAAGACAAACACAACATCCATGCCTGACGGGATTCGAACCCGGACCCCTTACGGACGAATGATCAGAGGCCAGCGCCTTAGACCACTGCGCCACAAGCGAGAATTGTACTTTAATTTGAAGAAATAAATTGCCGAGGATCCGAGGTACACGGGGGGGGGGGGCTGAACCCCCAACTTCCGTAATATTGGATTCTTGGCCGCTGGAGTCTGTCAGTGTATCCAGGCTGTTCCCCTTGAAGCGCCCGCGAGGTGGAAAGTCCCCCCCCCCCAAGCTCATGGACCTCGCGGAAACTTCAAGGGGGACTTCCTGGATACACTGACAGACTCCAGCGGCCCAGAATATAATATTACGGGAAGTTCGGGGTAGAGCCCCCCCCCCGTGTACCTCGGATCCTCGGCAATTTATTTCTTCAAAGTAAAGTACAATTCTCGCTTGGCTTACATGGAACGTTTTCGCGAAATTCGTTTCCCAATTCAGTTATCTATGTAGGCCCAGAAACGGCAATCTTTATAGCCCCCCCTTTTGAACTTTTGTAGCCAAGTTGCTGAAAGATGTGTGGCAGGATTGCCGGTAAATTGCCACACCGGAACACTGCCACACATCAGTGTTCCTGTGTGGAAGTTTACAGTGAACTGTTTGTTCTGGGGGTATTTCTTCCGGGGGCATTTTTTCCGCTTTTCAATTTTCGGGGGTATTTTTTCCTGGGGGTGTTTTTACCTACATCCACACCGCACACGCACGCCCAGCCATTCAGATGAAAGCAATTTAAAAGCGTTTGTCTTCGACTACATATGGTATGGTAAACGGGTCTCACACCCATGCCTCCTCCCATGGGACTCCCTGGGAATGAAGTATGTCTTGTCAATTTCCTTTTCTTTCTTTTTTTTTTCTTTATTCGTTGTTTGCTGTGTCGTGGTCACCATCAGGGGAGGGAGGGGACAGGACAGACGTAGCGTGCCCAGTGCCCCCCCCCCAAATACGTTGCTTTTTTTTTCTCCTCAACCTGTGTTCGTATTTTGGTCGGAATGATCAGGATCAATCATTTCCGGCCATGCCTCCTACGTTGCAGCAATAGTTCCGCCCAAGAATGTGAGCTGGTACTCACTCAGACAAAGAAAACTCTCTCCCTCCTTCCCAAACAGGAGGTTGTGATGTGGCCCCAAAGGCGCTGGTAGTGTTGTTGTCTCTCTTTCTCTCTCACACACACACCCCAAAAATAAATTTTAGGGAACGCTGCTATGTCCGAACATGACTCTGCTTTGCATTGTTCCCAGTCCCACCACAATTTTACACCCTCACTGAAATGTTTGCGCCCACAGACACGTGCCTACAGTGCCTAATTGGAAATCCGCCACTGCATGAAGAAAAACAACTGCTTTCCGGGGTCGGTGGGTGGTTGCTGCTGCTGCTGCTGTGTGTGTGTGTGTGCGCGCGTGTGTGTTACACACCTCCAAATAGAAGGGTATCGAGATTGGGGAGGGGGGTGAGGAAATTGGGGTGTGTGTGTGTTGGTGGGGTGTGTATAAATCTCTGCTCTCCCGAAATGCCCTAGCTTTAAGAGCTGTTTAAAGCCTTGGGTCAGGCATGCCCTTCATCTACTGAATTTCTAAGTGCACATACATTTCCAAACATTTTCATTTGATTATTAAACTCGGATCAAGAAAAAAAGTCTAGCTGAGACGGAAAATCTCTTAATGTTTTTAGATTAATTTTCCGATCAGCCGCTGCAAGCTTATAACGCTCTGGTTCTTCTCCCTGTGTTTGAACCATCGTGTTTATAATAGGCGGAGACACCACTCCTATCCACGCAGCACTGGCTGCCATAAGTCACCGTCCGTACTGCAAGTGACGTCGCATCAGGGCACGACGCAGCCGCAGACGAGAAGCTGCTTTGAAACCAATGAAATAAAAGCTTCTAGGCGTATAAACAGATAAAATGAGAAATTCAATAATCTTTGGCAATTATACACAAGCTTACTGTTTTATCAACTGTATAATTTAGTTCTTTTTTTGCCTGTATGTGACGTCACGCCAAAGATTAGCTGTGATCTATGGCGGCAGAGTCAGTGGTGTCTCCATCTGATATAAGCTCGATGGTTTCAACCCCACCCTCCATCAATTTTTTTTTTTTTTTTTTTTTTGATTGGAGGTTTAACGACCACCGTGAGCAACTCAATGGGCTATAAGAAGTCGCCCGTCCCTAATTTAGGGTCACTGGTTCCAGGGAAGGGAGAGAGGCAGTGCCATAAGACAAACCCAACATCCGTGCCTAACCGGGATCCGAACCCGGACCCCTTACGGACGAATGATCAGAGGCCAGCGCCTTAGACCACTGCGCCACCGGGGCGGCCTTTTTTTTTTTTTTTTTTTAATTTCAGGGTTTAACGATCACCAAGAGAAACTAAGGGCTATAAGCAGTCACCCGCCCTTAAATTGGTCCCATAGGTTCCAGATAGGTTAAGGAACCAGCGCTATCAGACTGACACACTACCCGTCCATCACCCAGGGCTCGAACTCGGAGGTCTCAGACACCTGAACGGCCGGGGAGGTCAGCCCCCGTTTGATCCCTGCAGTTTCGATGCTGAATGACAACATTTAAACATTCTCTGTACCGTCAGGCAAGTAAAACAATGTCTCTGGATGGGTGTTACCTTTTAGTAGATCCACTAATGGGAGTCCCAAAGTTCGCTCGTAGCTTTGTTACAGTATAGAAAGCGTTGAAAGAACAGAGCTGTTGCATCATGGAACCTTCGGGGCCGCCCCGGTGGCGCAGTGGTCTAAGCGATGGCCTCTGATCATTCGTCCGAACGGGGTCCGGGTTCGAATCCCTGTGAGGCATGGATGTTGTATATGTCTTACGGCACTGGCTCTCTCCCTTCCCTGGAACCAGTGGCCCTAAATAGCCCATTGAGTTGCTCACGCTGGTCGTTAAACCTCCAACCAAAAAAATAAATAAATAAATAAAAAAGAACCTTCGGGTGTATGTCAGATGGTTGTTCGTCTGATTGAAGTTATTCCGCTTATCAAAACAAAATTGCAAATCTGTTCAAAATAATCTTTAAATAAATAATTCAATGGTAAATTTAAGAAGGTTAAAGTACATGATTCTACCTCATCCGAAGCTTACCCGAAAAATTAAACTGAAAGAAAAAAATAGCGATCATGTGAATGTCACAGACACATTAGGTATTGCGTCATTGCTTGAGCGTGCGGTGTGCAATGCAAGCATTTTCAAATTCATTAGTCTGAATCTATTACGTGGGTCTCGGTTTGAATCTATGCGTTGGTGAACTGAATTCACTAAAGACGGGATCGATATTTTGATATATTCGAGTTATTTCTGCTAGATTTCTGCGCTCTTAGGGTCGGAGACTGTTGTTTTTAAGAAACAAATCCAGTTGTTTTACGATAATGAGTGACTGCCGTAAGTGTTTTGTATTTTACTGTTTATTTATAATGCAAATTTATGTTTTGAACTTTGTTTCGGGAAGACTAAAAGGCTGGACTTCTGAAGTGTTAGATGTATCCTTCAGCCACAGTTGTCGGTTGGTTTGTTTACCTCTTAGACCACGGCTCTCTCTGTATCACTACGCGATAGTTTTCTAACCTTCTATGAGTTACATTCTCAACTGTGTCCCCCACATTAAGGGGTGCACAGATGGATAATTACTGGATCACGTATGATTGTTCTGCTTCCAAGGCATCGTAGAGAAACGACTTTCGTTCCGTCACCCAATTGCCTACGTGTACAGCAGAAGGAGATAGTGATTACATACCACAGGGGGTAAGAAGAAGAATGCCATTTAAAGCATTTCTCACATTCCGTTCATTGAATTTTATTAATGCTTGATTTTCATTGAAGTACATATATTTATTCTTTAACAAATCCTTCCATCTCTCGTATTTCATTGTGGAACTATTTATATCACGCAGTGACACACAGAGGGCCACGATCTAAAATAACCCTCCGGCAACCGCTGCGGAAGGATACACGTAACTAATTAACGATAACTTTCGCACATCAACCAGATGACTTTTTCGATGAAAGTAAACAGCAAACGGAATATTAGGACGCTTCAACCATTTGAACGCGGTGACTTAACTAGACAATAAACAAATAGATGCCAATGTAATTTTCATTAAACTACTAGCCTCGTGTCTTTGAATGAAAATTACATTCGTATCTATTCATTTTGTCACACACATACAAGTCACCTCGTTCAAATTGTTGAAGCGTTCTATTATTCAGTTTGCAGTTTCTATCTACCTTCCTTGAAAAAGCCATCTGGTTGGCGTGCGAATACTTGGAAACACTGATTTCTGTTTTTAAGCCAATGAATTCAGATTACTAACACAGTTTTACCATTTCAAGATGCATGTAACACTTCGGAAGTCCAGCCCATGGTGTATGCCGATAAATTAGTAGAACTACAGATAGGAAAAGCGAAATCAGTTTCTTAAAAGAATAAGTCAAAGGTGAAAAGAAAAACAACAAAACAGGATAACTTCGTATTCGATATTCGTTTCAAGAATATTGTTGTTAGGCAAGAATATCAGTCATGGTGCTTTTTTTTTTTTTTTTGATTGGAGGTTTAACGACCACCGTGAGCAACTCAATGGGCTATAAGCAGTCGCCCGTCCCCAATTTAGGGTCACTGGTTCCAGGGAAGGGAGAGAGCCAGTGCCGTAAGACAAGCACAACATCCATGCCTGACGGGATTCGAACCCGGACCCCTTACGGACGAATGATCAGAGGCCAGCGCCTTAGACCACTGCGCCACCGGGGCAGCCATGGTGCTTTAGAATGAACATAGTTAGCCATTCATAAAACATAAAATTCGGTACTGGCTTATAATACACATACTGCCCACCGAATTAGAAACTTATTCAATACCAAGGATGTTAGAATAGGATATCTGGAGATGCCCTTGTTAATGAAGCATTACCACTTTGCGTAAAGCTTATAAGCACGAGAGACGGCCGTCAAAGTGTGGGGAAACTGATGGTTTCCGAGGCTATTGCAATGCATTTTGCTTTGGCCGAATCGCCTTCTTTCGTTGTAAATGTTTCGAATTTCGCATCGCAGCTTGCTGCCAATGTATGAGAAAATGCTGAATTTATAAACTTCTTAATTATTTTGAGGCTCCTTCATATTTTTATTTTGAATTGAAATACACGAACGTAAGTGTGAATTCTGAACAAAACATAGATTTAAAATTGAAAACTTCACTTGTATAAGAAGTATAATTGATTCCGGTTTGATATTAACTCGGTTTCTACAACAAAAAACCACGCTATTCCAAAATACACACAGTTGAAATTACATAGGTATCATGTAAACAACGTCAAATTCCCGCAGTTTGCGACTTCACGGTTAAGAGACTTAGGGCATCTCCAGAAGTACTATTCTAACCTCCTTGGTTTGGACCAAAGCCGTCTCAAGTTCCAGCAGGCCTTAGTCCTCGATACGTGACGTCACCGCTAGGGTCATAACAAACGTTAACGTGACTGCCATCTTAAACTAGCAGCTAGGCGATATCAGTATTCTAATTTTTCGTGACTTTGCAATGTTGCTGGAAAAAAGTTATAAATTTCGGCAAGTGCAAAACATTTGGTAAAATTCCAAAGCGGAAACACTATGAGCTATGGGAGCGATGAATTCAGTGATTAAATCATATCTACCAACTAATTCAGTTAGAAAAGAGCTTTAGCATTTTCTTTTTACGTCAATGGGTTGCTATTTTGCACAAATTCCCCGATATTACCGTAGGCACCATACATTTTCTTTAATCAAATTATACTCTATTTCATCTAAATAAGGTGAAAAAAGAAAAAAGGCAAAACTTAAAAACTTTATCTAATAAGATGATGAGGAACATTTCATGCATCACATTAAAATTTCCGTTATTGATTCAGTAATTCCATATTCTTTCAACAACGCAATGTGCGACTGGTACAGATTTCTTTTATTTCAGCATGACGTCGGAAAAGTACATTTCTAAATATTTCGTACAGAATAAGGAAACTGCACTGGACAACCCCCCCCCCAAAAAAAAAAACGGATAGTGATTATTGAAAAGTTGCTAAGCCTAATGATTCATGAAATGTTAGTTAAGCCTAATGTTACATAAAACGTTGCTTAAACCTAGTTAAATAATAGCCCGATATGGGTCCGGGTTCGAATCCAGTGAGGCATGGATGTTGCGTTTGTCTTACGGCGCTGGCTCTCAACCTTTCCTGGAACCAGTAGCCCTAAATTAGGGACGGGCGACTGCTTATAGCCCACCGAGTTGCTCACGGTGGTCGTTAAACCTCCAATAAAAAAAACAGCAACAAAAAAACCAGTTAGTTTCGTGGGAACTATTAATACGTTTGCAAAAAAACGAATCCTAAATTTTCTCGAATCTGAATCGGAATCCTAAAAGGTTCTGGAATCCCTCGAATCTCCCAAATCTCGAATCCTTCATATAAGAATAATTATATAAAAAAAAAAAAAAAAGAGGGACAGAAAAGACTTCTATTTCATCATCTCACTGGTTGATATTCGTTGCAGGTTATAGGAGATGCTATGGTTGTGTGCAGGCACAAGATAAATCGCTCTTAAGTATGCGTAAATGCAGTGGTTAGCGTTAGAAACTACGTAGGAATAAAAACAATAAAGCATGAGAAACGATGAGATTAAGACAAAAAATACAGACTGGATAACGCCGAGCGTATACTGATGGCGTGTGCAAGTGAGACGCTGCGGAGAGTTGAGTAGAACTAGAAACGCTGAGCAGTAGACAAAGTAACTTGAGTCATGTGCGCGACGCGGCTCAATGCCACACTCCTCCTCCGTTCTCATGCTCGTTACCACGGTAACGGCTGCCGGGAAAGATAAAATATGACTAAGTCACTTTACCCATTTTACTTGAGGTATGGTGGCTAAGGCACTGCCTGATGGGAAACGCCAGTCGCTTCGGCGGTTGCTCTCTGTATTTGGCTGAGCAATTCCTTCACTGTTGCATCCGGTTTGGAAGTAACCAGCTATTTCAAATAGCTGTGCACACACTGTACACGATCTTCTTCGATTGTAATGTCAGAACTCGTCATAGAGACAAAAATTCGAACAAATATAGCTCTGGAATAAACACCAAAAGCCAAGTTTTTTAGGTTAAGATTCGAATGAAAAAAGCGCAAAGATTCGGGTTTTCGAATCTCAAATCTTTTTCAAGATTCGCGGGATTCGAGGATTCGAATGTCCCATCCCTACAAAAAAAAAAACAAAACAAAAAAACAAACAAACAAACATCCTAATTCATCTATTCATAAGAAATATACAATCCAAATTAATAAAAATGCTAACTTCTCTTCGAATCCTCATATCCCACATGAAGTCTTGAACACTCTCAGTATGTCACGCACGCCAAACAGTCTGTTTCTCGGGGTTTCAGTCGTAGCGGGTTTGGTTTATTATGACCCGGTTGCTGACGTCACAAGCAGGAAAATCGCGTAGGCGGATTCTAGTACTCGAGACAGCTTTGTTTGGACCTCCTTCAGCCCGAATTACAGCACGTATGCGGTTTGGCATAGATTCCACATGGTGTTGGAATGAATTTACGTCTACAACATACCAGGCGTTTACCAGATAGTTCTTTAACTGCCTCAGATTTGACGGAAGAGGACTTTTCTCCCGGATCTGTTTTCCCAACATTTCCCATACATTCTCAAGTGGTTCAGATCTGAGCTTTGTGGTGGCAAGAGAATATTGTGGAAGTCGCTGTCACGTTCGAAGAACCAATGCTGAATACATCTTTCGCGATGGACAATAAGTGGCATTGTTATCCATGAAGCAGCCATCATCTGCTGGATAAAAAGTCAACATTGCCGGATGAGGTTGATAGGCAACAATATTCAGACAATTCTTGGAGGACACCTGACCTTCCAGCAGTGGCGGCTCGTGGTGTAAAATGCTGGTGAGGCGAACGGTCTTGATGTAAATGTAAAACAGTAACACATATGTTATTGAAAAATATATAAATTCGTATAACGTTATAGGAACATATATATATATATCAGTGGCGTAGCCGGGGGTCGTGGTTTGCACCCCCTAAGTAGGCGAGACAGTTAGCTTTTTCTAAGCACGTTTTATAGATAATTTCCCTATTTAAATTCATTGATTTTTACATAACTTACAATGTAATACAAATAAATTACATTGATACATAATATCAATGCAATTTCTTGATAATAGAACAGAAAGTAAAGCAAAGCAGCCAAAGAAGTTGCTTTATTAACTTTTTATTAAAACAACTATAATTTATTGCATTTTCTTCATTTTATTAAATTAGCTTCGTTTTGTATTAATGTCCAAGATGTGCGTACGTACAATAGAGAAATATTTGTCGAAGCGCCCCCCCCCAAATTGTTACATGTACTTATACACAGTTATACAGCATAAATGCAGAACCCCCGCCCCACCCTCAAAAAGTTTCATGTCAAAGGCAGTATCACCCATCGGATATCTTTGAAGTCCTGGGTTCGAGTCGGCTGAATCATTAAAATCTACTGAGATTCGGAAGTCTCGTTAAGCCATTGGTCTCGGTTAGGCGCCTTGTTATAAACAGCTGTAAACCCCATCCCTTAGGGCTTCAGCCCATGCCATTTAGCCCTTATATACAAATATTATTCAACAGTAATGGAATAAAATTATAGAAATATATGAAACACGGCGTGGGGAGTCTTTCTTCACGAAAAAATCCAAAACTTTTTATGTGTGTGTGTGTAATATACGCTACTTTTGCAACAATATTTTTATGAAAACAATTATTCAATAATTTTACAACAAAGAAAGAAATATTTCACCTGTATTCTTTTATGTAATACACTTGAGCGAAAATACGCAATTTGTGCGGTTTCTTTAGCTAGTCAATGCGTCACTCACATCCCAACGCCAGTCGGAGATCCACTTCTTAAAAAATTCAAAGTAAATCATTTGAATAGAAATTGTTTTCTTACGAAATGTTTCTTGAGCTTGAATAAAAGTCACAGTTCGATTGGCATATTAGTGAAGGTGCATTTAGCACGGGTCATAGACTGAAGTCCAGGCTCGTGATAATTATTAGCTTCGTTTTGTATTAATGTCCAGGAGAAGTCAAGGAAGCACATTTCTATATAAAAAAAAGTATTAGGTAATTTAAACCTGGAATTAAAAACAGAGGAATGCGATATTAATTTGCTTTGGTCTCGAACAGAATGCTTTCAGTTTATGTTTTATAAATAAGTTCAATTCTGCGATCCTTTTTGGCTGCAAATTTGTCTATGATCAGATCATAAAATGGTTGAGTGGACATTAGATGGTTCAGCAATTCTTTCTCGATTGAAATTTTAGCGAGTGAAGACAAACGATCTTGTGCCGTTGTATTACGGAGGTAAGTCTTAATTCTCTTCAAACAAGAAAAACTCCTTTCAGCAGAAGAACTTGTTGATGCCAGTGTCACTACAAGAGAAAATAATTTGTAGGCTTCTGGTAACACATCTTTCAGCTCGTTTTCTTTCATTGTTTTCAAGGTTTTCTGAACACCGAGTTCCCTGAAGTTGTGATCATTATATAAAAAATCTAATTCGTTTTTTAGTCGTTGTGTGTCTGTAAAAATGTTTGGATAAATTTTTTTGAGAGTGTTAAGGGCACTGGATGGAAATGACTCTGAATAACTATGGTATTTTGAGCTGTCAACTAGCTGCAGAAACTCGAGCTTTCCCATATCTTCAAATCTGGTATTTATTTGGACTATTATGCTGTCAACGATTTCGTAAAACAAAATTTTGTAATAGTTTTCCACTTCTTCTTCAGTCAAATGTTTCTTTTGGCGACATTTAGGACCTCCACTCAAACTAATTGATTCACTGAAATGTTTCAAGTAAGTGGTTACATTCCTTTTCTTATTTATTCGTTCGCAACATTGTTTAATTTGTTTTTGGCAATAACTGATATCTAAAGTCTTTTTTTGTAAAACATCAAATAATACATCCGTAATTCCAAAAATGTCATCAAAAATCAGTGATAAAAAAGCAAATTCAAAATTAGTGAAATTTTTCAAATATCCTATGGCTCCGTTGATTGATTCTGCCGTTGATTCCGGGTCATTCATTATGTTTTCAAACACATTCTTTAGTTTGCCCCATTCGCTTACAATTAAACGCAAAATGTGTGAAAGTGATGCCCAACGTGTTTCCGCTATTTGAGGAATCCGTTTCCCAACAACTGAATCTGCTACGTGGGTTCTCTTGGCAGATTTATGAAAAAATGAGGGCATGCTGGATACAGTTGCGAAATATATGCGACAATTTACAATACTTTTGCACCCCTGTTGTAGGACAAGGTTAAGGCGGTGGGCGAAACAGTGGGTAAACAAAGCTTGCGGGGCTTCTACCTTGACTCTTTTCTGCAGACCGCTCAACTCTCCAGCCATAACGCTTGCACCATCATAACACTGGCCTACTAACTTTGATTTAAAATCAAACTCCTCCAAAACCGATGCTAGCAGATCATACAGTGCCACAGCAGTCCTGTCAGTGCTGATATCATAAAAACCAAGGAAGCGCTCAACTACTTCACAATTTGAGTCCAATATGTATCTGACAATTATTGAACACTGTGATTTTTGAGTAATATCAGTTGTATCATCAACTTGCACTGAAAAAAATTTTGACTCATTAATTTCGCTTTTAACACATTCGTTTATATATTCATGAATACACTCCATTAAATCATTCTGTATCGTTTTAGATTGTCCAGAAAATAAGCTTCGTATTTCTTCAAAATGTGCTTTTAATTCTGGGGTGCTCCTACGAAGTAACAAATGGAACATCTCCTTGAAATTACCTTTATTTAATGAGGAAATAGATTCATCATGTCCTCGAAAAGGCAGTTCTTGCTTGCTTAGAACGACAACTAAATCGATTATATGTTCCATAAAAAGCCTATTTAGTCTGACCTTTTCATTAAACTTAGCTTTATGAAGAGCAGCATTTTCTTTGAGCATATCAGAAATAGTGTTTATATTTTTTTCCATCCGTTTCAGACCTACGTGATTAGTTATATGCTCTTTAGAGCTTTCGTGCAATTTTGCACTACGAGAAAAGTTTTTCAGATCAAAATAACCCGTTGTATTCCACACATTTTTCTTATTGCTCAAAAGTAAACATGGCCAGCAAAAGAGAGTTTGCTTGTAATAGCTACCAGAAAGCCAGGGGAAAATCTCGTACCATGATTTATTGAAAGACCTAAGAAACGATTTGCCGCACTTCTTATCTTTAGATATTGAACTTATTACAGGTGTCGGTCTTCCAGATATGAGAACATCCCTTTTATTATAATCTTTCCAATGTTTAAAAGGAATTTCTTCCAGAACACAAATCACGTCGTTTATTGGGCCATTCATATTTTCCAACCCAAATCAAAATATGCTGTTTAGTAACAATAACAAAATAAAAAAGAAGAAAAACTCAACATTACTATGAACTAGCCAACACCCGCAAAAGAGAGGATTGAAAACACACTACAAAAAGTTAGACTCAAATATACTCTGACGAATAGTTAAAGCTACGTAGAAATCATCCTACTTCAAAGCATAGAGAGGCGAACGGCGTCATCGCCTGTAAAACCACTTTTTACCAAGGTCATCTGCTCATTTTCCCGCGCCCATTGGATACACAATCCTTGGGTTCTCCAATAACAGCAGAGATGCGATTCCAGTTTAAGCGAAATGGAGGGTCGCCTCAGAAATTTCCTTTCTCTTACTGGAAGTCCGGCACCTCCTTAGGTAGACCTCGGACCGTGGGGGTGGGGGTTCACTCTGTAGGGCTCTTCTCTGATCCCCAGTTCCCAAAACCGGCTTCTCATCGAGACGATTCAGCCGGTCGCCTCTAAGCGCTTAAAACATGCAGCTGCTTTGCAAAAATAATGATTCATTCCTCTTCTTGAAAGCCTTTTTTAACCTAATTCATGAATCACAATGTAAATTTCAGTGTTTCATTTATCCTGCAAAGTTCTTATATCTTCGTTACTGACCGAAGTTTTTTTTTTTTTTTTCACTTCTCATTCTGCGGAATTTCAGGTGAGGCGGCGCCTCACTTGCCTCATCTGACGGGCCGCCACTGCCTTCCAGTAACATCAGGAGGACCCGTTCTGTTGATACAGAACGGGTCCCACACCATGACACCACCTCCAGAACCTTGAATTGTGTTTATAAATCAAGCTGGGTCCATTACGTCATGGGGCTCCCACCAAACTCTCTGCCTACCGTCGCTAAAGAACAAAGTGTATCGCGACTCGTCGGACCACACTGCTTTTTTCCAGCATCTAGTTACGGGGTTCCTGACACTACCGTAGACGAACTTTCTGGTTCTTCACAGAAATCAGTGGTTTTCGTATTGGCATGCGACCGCCAATACCGATCCTTTTCAATTCCCTGCGCATAGTTCGCCGAGATATGGATTTGGTTTGCCGAGATATGAACAAACTTCATTCAATGCTTGGGTTAATTGCTGCGCACAGGAAGCCCTGTTTCTCAGTACAAGTCTTCTCTGACGACGACGATCTCGTTCCCGACAGATTGCCACCATCGTGCCCCAGTAACGCTTATTAAACAAGCAATGTGGGTTATTTTTGCACTGATTAAAGACCCAGGATATCATACCTTTTGAGAAACTATATATATATATAGTCAGTTCCGTTGTTTTCAAAATCGTGCTCCAGCCAGAGGGAAACCCATAATAAGCCCTTTATCCAACTCCGAAAGATCCTTTGTTTTTACCATTGTGATCAACACTACTGACGATTGCTGCCGAACAGCATTCTTAAATAGTTGTCTAGACACATGGTGACGTACATGACCACGTATTTTGCATATACGCTGCGTAAGTGACGTTTACGTACATATGCATAAAGGTTTTTAATTCAGTGGCAGCGCAACTCAAATAAAATTTCAAAATATCTGAAGTCCTGTTTCCCCCTTATTGCAGTACCTCTCATTAAACAAAGGAAGCAGCTGCATGGAGCGGCAACAAACGGTGGGGCAGAATTTCGCTCTCTAAAAATTTCACGAAGATTTTCTTTTTTCCCATGAATAAAATGCAGAGAACATTGAGAAATTACTTGTGCACTTTTAATTCTGTTTGGAATCACTCTTAATAGGGAAAAGCATCAGGGCCGATCCCAGCAAAGTGAGTTTAGTACATCCAATGCTTTTACGAGATAACAAGTACGTAACAATTTGTGTCACTAAGTACTTGAAAGATACTAAAGTACGTTATCTCCAGATTCTTACCACGTCTTTGGTAAAAAAAAAAGATAGTGCTATTGTTATCGGTTTGTCCGTCCGTCCGTCTGTAGACACGATATCTCTGCAACTATAAGTCCGATTTGAAAAATTCTTTTTGCATTGCGAAGCTTGAAATATGCGAATGATGATCCTTTATTTCGTTTTTTTTTTTGACGATGTACAGTTTCGCCGCTAGAGGGCATAAATGCAGATGATGTCCAATTCAAAAATACGTTTTTTTTTCACATATTTGCTTTTAAACATCCGATTGAACAAATTCTTTTATCTTTCGATTCCATTTATGTCGAAGAGTATTTTAGATATAGTTACTTTTTCAAATTACGCATAGATTTTCCACTAGGGAGCGTAAACGTTAATTACATTTTCCCCGAAAACTCATCTTCTAAAACTCCGATTTGAATTTTTTTCTTCAGCTGATACACCTCCTGATGGAAAATCTTTTGCATATAATTTCAAATTTTTGGCAAACAGGCTACCAGAGGTTGCCCACAAATTGCTTGCGATTATTTCCTAAAACCTTATAACCGTACCTAAAACTTTGCCAAATTTCAAAAACTTAGCACGAAATACACGGTTCTTCTAAATTCTTATCTATTACTCCCCAGCTATATAACCGCGAGAGACGGCCATCAGAGTTTGGGAAAGCTGATGGTTTCCAAGGCTATTGTAATGCATTTTTTGTTAACCGAATCGCATTCTTTCGTCGCAAATGTTCCCAATTTCGCATCGTAACTTGCTGCCGATGTGTGAGAAAATGCTGAATTTATAAAATTGTTAATTATTTTGAGGCTCCTTCCCATTTTTATTTTAAACTGAAATACTCGAACATTAGTGCCAATTCTGAACAAAACATACTGTTAAAATTGAGAACTTTACTCTTGTAAGAAGTATTCATCATTCCTGTTTGACATTAACACGATTTTTGCAACCCAAAACCACCCAATTCCAAAATACACACAGTTGAAATTACATAGATATCATGTAAACAACGCCAAATTCCCAGACCCCGCGGCTTCACGGTTAAGAGACTCAGGACATCTCCAGAAGTATTATTCTAACTTCCTTGGGAATCAGTTAAAGAAAGATCGTCGAATTACAGTGAGACTTTTGGCTGAGTCGGTGGCATCAGTAAGTCTATCTGTCATGAGATTCTAAGCGAAGATCTGGGAAAACGAAAAAATACCAGATTGGAACCCCGCACACTATAGGGACTCCCAGATCTCGGATAATCATCAAAGGATTCCCTCCCGTTACAAAATCGTGCATACCATTCGAAAACTCTGCTGTGGAATAATGGTGTGTCTCCACACCCTTCTTTTAACATTCTATAAGTTTCAGTAGCTGATTTACCAAGTTTCCAACAAAAACGGATGTTTACTCACTGTTCTTCTATCGCTAAAATGAAATGGGACGCGAACGCTTGCTATGACTTCCTAAACGCCCGCCTGCCGCCTGTCTGTACCGGTATAAACCGGTTTCCAGCTGTTCGCTGATTGGCCAAGGACTGTTGCCTTTTGACATACATGTGATATTTTTTTCTCAGTGCTGTTTCGTCGGTTATGCGGTCAGTTCTGGAACTTTTCGGACTGAAATTTCATTAATAGAAATTGAAATGTTTTAAATTTCTATTACAACTTAATATTACAAACGTAGGTTGTATTATTAAGTTGTAATACAAATTTAAACATTTTGCTTTGATTCGGACTCATTTCAATTTAAATTTAACTTTACATATCATATTATTTTATTGAAGTTTTGTAACTTGTGATGCTTTTGGAATAGGTTCAGTTAAGCTTTTATGTACTTGTTTAGGTTGGTGATGATGATTAGGTATATTGATGTTTCAAAAACCCAAGCCAATTAAAAATTAACATAGTGAAGCTCTGAACTGCGCGAGTTAGGTTATCCGAGTGCATCCGCAATCAATCCGCACAACTCCGCTGTGTATATTAAGTATACACATATGCTGACGTAGCAACATAATTAAATTAGTATGTGCGTTTTCTCTGCCAACATGTTACGTACAGTTGGCATTTATACGTCAGACATTCTAGTGCATGCATATACTAAAAAAAATAAGTAGTGTGAATTCACAGAAAATTCGTTCAAATAACGCCCTGCAAAGTTGCGGCACTCCTCAGATTTTTTTTTTTTTTGTGGAGGTTTAACGACCGCCGTGAGCAACTCAATGGGTTATAAGCAGTTGCCCGTCCCTAATTTAGGGCCACTGGTTCTAGGGAAGGGAGAGAGACAGTGCCGTAAGACAAAAGAAACATTCATTCTTCGCTGGGATTCGAACTCGGACCCGTATCGGACGAATGATCAGAAGCCATCGCTTAGGAGGTGGCGCTCAGATTTGAAACGAAATTTCCTTTTTGAAAAGTCTCCGTTTCTACTAACGGAAATATTCAATGTTTTGCCAGATTTTTCTTGCCACTCACTCCTTCTTTATTACAGAAATGTCAGTTGCAGGTTTTTCCATTTTTATACCGAAATTTCAGTGCCGACATTTCCATTTTTATACAGAAATTTCAGTGCAGACATTTCCATTTTTATACCGAAACTTCAGTGCCGACATTTCCATTTTTATACAGAAATTTCAGTGCAGACATTTCCATTTTTATACAGATATTTCCCGAGTTTCCAAAAATTTCCATTTTGATTTTTTCAGTCTGAAGGACAAGAGACTTCCGGTGGCGACACGTGAACGGAAGCAGATGGCTTTGGTGGTTCGCTTGACGATGGCTGCACACGCCCCTTGCGCGTTTTGCAAACTTCGTGAATGGAGGCAGAAGAATTTACTTACGAAATGAAATAAATTTTCCCTTGCCACTGGTGGATTCGAACTGCTGGTGCTTTGTACGCGAGTATGAAACGCTGCTGACTGAGCCATCAAGAAGCTTCTCATTTAAGGTACAAACGCAGGAGATGGAATCGCGTGGATGATGAAATGTATTTCTCTATGAATACGTTTTAAGTAGGCATTTTATTTCCTATAGGAGCATATTATTTTTCTAAATTGGTTTAAAATAATTTTATTTTTTTCTGTAGAAGGATTTAGCACAAATTAATTTTTTTAAATGTTTGTTCAAAGCAACAAGATGTTTTGGAACTCGAGATTTTTTTAAACTGACAATGACTTTCGATTATGTCTAAGAAAAAGTGAAATGTACTACTTCATCGTATTATTTAAATATAAAATTTTGTCTTGATAGCTGTATTAGCTTTTGAGCTAAGGGGTCCACAAACTGATAAACAAACTTCACACACCCAATCATCTGTGCGACACCTCAAGTACTCCGTTTCTTACGGTAACACAAAATACAAAAGCAGATTTACCACAGGTGGAAGAAGAGGAATATTCGTTGCCACGACAACCTTAATATCATGAGATATGTTATCCCTATCCACAATATCCGGTCTCGTTCCAGAACCTTAAAACGGGGTTTAGCAACAGATGATGGTGCGAGTGTTTCCACCAAAAAAGTTTAAGCAGGGCCTTCGCGGTTACAACTTCCGATGGTGTGAATGACGAGTAATTCAACAAACCTGTCGATTTCCGCTATTAACAGTAAATCAAACCTCTTTACATAAAAGTTTTTCCGCGAACCGCTTTTATTACCGTTAGTTTTTCGTCATACATAGATAGAAAAAGTGAGAAAAAAATTTTCCCGTTAATATGTAAATGAAATCACGGGGAGTAAAACCTGCAAATTCAGTTTTTTTTCCCGATAACACTTCTTAAAAGTGGTAATTTTCAGCTATGAATCTCAGAAAGATGAACAGGAGTATTTCTGTCAATTCACGTAAGAAAAATATTTGAAATTCAGGTTTTTTTCCGTCATTTCACGGAGAGGTTGAAATTAATATACGCTTCGTTAATTCGTGAAACGAATCATGGAAAATGGCTTGCGAATTTCAGGAAATGTTTTACATAGTTAGTGAAAGTGTCAATAAACGCCGGCGCATAATTAACTTTATTTCGCGTTGACAGTTCCTCTGAAATGAATGTCATTGGGTATTCGTTTCTTCGGAAACAAAGAATTTTTGAGATTTCCTTGAAACTAAAGGGACAACGATTAAGCTTTGTTTAAAAATGTGGAGTTCTTTAAGTAAAAGACATCCTTATTATCTATTCTACGTCATTTTGGAAAAAATTAAGCAATTTGGAAGAACAAAAATAAAGAAAGAAGTTAGAGATGGACCACACGTGAACAATTCGTTCACAACGAGTCACTCTTCCCCCTGAATGGTGAGTGGTCGCTCTTATCGTTGTGAGTGATCATTCAATCCGCCATTACTGCGACACACACTGAAGTCGCAGCACGTAAATTTTCTTCGCCCCCCAGGGGGATTCGGAAACGAATCCCTCCATCCCCTCCTAAAGTAATATCGAGAGTTAAAGTGTCAACCGTTATGTAAGTGGTACAATTAAGGAATATGGTGAAACTTAAGAATGGGAACGAAGCCTGAATTCTGTTCATTTGAATGGTGTGTTCGCAACGAGCTTTTGTGAAAGGTGAATAGGTCAACTAAGCTCAAACCTTTTTTTACCCTTTGGGGACGATGTACCTAAACCGAATGGTGCTTAAAATTTTCTGCGCTCCCCAAACAGAAATGTTCACATAGCTGTCGGGTTTTGCGAAAACTACAGTAAAACAATTCCTTTTTTTCTTTTGTTTGGAGGTTTAACGACCACCATGAACAATTTGATGGGTTATAAGCAGTCGCTCGTTCTTAATTTAGGGCCACTGGTTCCAGGAAAGAGAGAGAGAGAGAGAGAGAGAGAGAGAGAGAGAGAGAGCCAGTGCTATAAGGCAAACACAACATCGATACCCCATAAGGATTCAAACCTGGACCCATCTCGAGAGAATGGTCAGAAGTCAGAGCTTAGACCACTGTTCCACGGGGCGACAAATAATTCCTTCTGCCGCCCCGGTGGCGCAGTGGCAGGTTCTGATCATTTGTTCGAGATGGGTCCGGGTTAGAATCCCGGTGAGACATGGTTGTTGTGTTTGTTTTACGGCGCTGGCTCCCTCTCTTCCCTGGAACCAGTGGCCCTAAATTAGGGACGGGTGACTGCTTATAGCCCACTGAGTTGCTCACGGTGGTCGTTAAACCTCCAATATATATATATATATATAAAAAAAAAGAAAAAAATTCTTCTAGTGGCGTAGCCAGAAATTTCTTAAGGAGATGGGGGTCCATGGATTTGATTCATTGGTGAAAGCCTCGTACATACATTTATATTTTGCTTTAAATTCGTACCCAATCCACCCTTAAGGGAGGTCTGGACCCGAGGACCACACCTTGGCTACGCCTCTGATTCCTTCCTGCCTCTCATCTGAGCACTATCGACATTAAACCAATCACTGGTGATAATCGCTCCCTTCTAATTTTTATAACCTGTGACCCAAGGCCTGATGGGGAAAGGCTAGTCCCCTGTCACGGACATCATGTCCCTTGGTATAAAAAATGACTCAAAAGTCATCTCTTCTTTCTTAGCTACGTCGCTGTTGTAGTAGGTAATCAGTCAAAAAAGGTTTCATCCCTCGAAATGACCACTTCGAATAGCAAAGCTAAGGGGAAAGCAACGCTTTCTGATGCGCAGGTTCACTCGCTCCAGCCGCATGTTGCCCACTTCTTTGACAGCGAATATATTTGTTCGGGCAGATTTCAGCTCATTTTTTTTAACCCAAGTTAATTCATTTCAACCTGTTCAAGGGTTAAACAATTTGCCAATATCCGTTTTGGAGTAAAGAATGATTTGCTCAGTGAGTGTAGTGAGTGTAGTGAGAGGAGAGGGAATGGAAAGTGAATAACCATTCATTTGAATGATCATTCGTGAATGACTCTTTTGCGTGAATGATGAATGAACTCTGAAGAAGTAATGACTTATGCCGACACTGAAAGGAACATACAGTTACTTAAGTTTGTGTATGAAAATTTGCTCTCGTATCCACCATTAATTAGGAAATTCATTTAGATTTACAGAATTTGACCATTTAAAAGCATTTGTGCTTGTAACTATGAAATCATACAAGTCCAGTCAATTCTTACAATATCTTTTATTTTCTTCCAGCTGTCCTGTACAGATCGGTGGGAGCATGGGTCAAATCTTGGAGTGGAAATGTACCTCAGCATGCCGTCATTGGTGGTCAAGATTACTGTGACATTATATACGTAGCCCGAGCCAAATACATGGGCGACACATTGATTGGAAAATTGATACCCACTCACTTGTGCTGTTATATTCCTTGGAATAATATTGAAATCGTGAGCCAGGAATATGAGGTATGTGACAAATGTTCCGCTTTGTCTTTCTCTTTATTTTTGCAATAGCTTTATGTATACAATATATAGAATGCGCCAGAAGTAGTACCTTCTACTTTCAATTGTGTATGTGTTAGAGATGAGCTCGGGCCCGGGCTCGGAAGGGCTCAGAATTTAATTACACGTCTTGAATTTCATAACTGTAATTAATTCAACACGTGTAATTCCGAATCCAGTTGAATTTCATTGTGGATTTGTTACCATGGTGGAAGGATTTTCAATTTCCTGAGCTAGCTGCCATTGCAATACAAATTTTGCTTAGCAAGACTTGCATTATGCATTGCCCAAAGCTATGGCCAAAGCAAGGATTAGTTTAAGGAGGTCTGGTATCGAAAAACTGGGAAAAATTCACATTCCTATTTTTTGTATTTTATTAAAAATCAAGAATCTTATCTTTAAAATGATGTATTAATTTCCAAAATTGTTCAGTTAGAAGTATTGTCATTTATTTTTTTAAATTTTCTCACTCCCGCGATTTTTGGGGTGACCTTGGTTTTTAGTGCAGCAGGTCGAGTTTTAGAGAAAAGAAGATCAAGTTGAAGCGCTGAGGCATTAGATGCAATTCTCTCTCTCTTTTTCATGATGAACTTGATCTGGAAACTGCACACACATATGATAATATTGTGATTATTATACTATTAAGCGCAAAGCTTTGTTAATGTTACAAATTGCAGAATAATCTGGTCTGGAATGCTTTTATGTTCTTTTTTTTTAATTTGGAAATTTCCCTACATGCTTTTTTTTATATTCTACTGCATCGCTCTAAACTACCTTTATCAATTAGCATATATGTTAATTATATTGCAAAGATTAGTTTTCAAGAGTTAAAATTTCAAACACTTGCAACTGTCTGTACGGCGTTGTACGTTTTATAATGCAGTTTATTCAAAATAAAAGTAAATTTATAAATCAAAAAGAAATAACAAATGGAAGTTTTTGTTTCTAAACAATTTTCTTTTCTTCAGCTTTTACCAAAATTACTGATTCCGCTGATATGATCGAAGGGCACGTTGAATATTTATTTATTTTCAAATCCACATTTTAGAACATTTGGCTTTATGCGAAGTATTTCTAAAAACATATTAATACTGTAAAGTGGATTAACTGAACTAAACTTTTTAAACTAATGATTTTTAAACTAATCCTTGCTTGGGCTATATCTTTGGCCAGTGTATAATGCATAAATGCAAGCCTTGATAAGCAAAATTTTCCAAGAATCCAGGCCCGGGCTCAGCAAACACATGTAATCAAAGAAAGCGGGCCTGGCCCGGGCTCCTAAAATTGAGCCCGAACTCATCTCTAGTATGTGCATGTCATTTGAGGAGGTTGGCCATGACTCACCACGTTGGCCGTGAGAGTTAGTGTGCGTATGGTAGTATTTCCTCTAATCCCAGTGGTACGCTCATACCGCTATTGGTCGGTCGTCAAAGCCCCTATAGTGTGAATAGAATACATCACTGGATTTTTTTTTTGTGGTTTAACGACTACAGTGAATAACTTAAAGTAGGACCCAAATTAGGTACGGGCCTAATTTGGGGTGGCTGATTCCAGAGAAGGGAGAGAGCCAGCGCCGCAAGACTACCCATACCTCATCCGGGACTTGAACCTGTCCCAGATCGGCATACAAGTAAGTTTACGAACCCAACAACAATTTAAGACTTTAAGATTAAGAAAGGGTATTATTCAGCGTGAAAGAATTAATCAAATTATATGAGATCAAACGCTAATCGCATTACATCAAACTAGTCTCAACTCTCTCAAAAATTCTCCCCAAAGCAATTAAAATGATTTCACGCTCAAGCTGACTTCTAATGAGAGCCCTGATACAATCATAAACATCACTCTTACCAATCTCGTTAACATACGCCATTCACGTTTGACCTAACGTCAGGTTGCCAAACGAACATTCAGCGAGAGAGAAAATGTAGCGTTATGATCGGAAAATAATTAAAGAGAATGAATCACAATTACGTTTGACAACAGGAACCAAAAAGGAAAGATAAATTAGAGTATACATCACAAACTTCTGTACAAACAACTGTTCATAAATTTAGTTCTTGAAAACTCTGCATGCAATATTTACAAAATTCCGTCGACGAGAGTTAAAAGAAATTTCACAAGACACGAGGTAGCGGAATCCATCAGGTTTAGGTGAACTGTGTGGCATCATCTTTGACGTATTTCAGATATAGTAATGCCTTCAGATTCCATTTGTTTGCTCATATAAAGAACTCTCATTGTTTGAGTAGCACTTCACTACGGTTACTCTCTTGAAAAAGGCTGTTCTAAAACGTTCGGTAACTTCAACTACGATGGACTGTTCATACCTTTTTATTATTTTTTTTATTTTTGAATGGAGGTTTAACGACAACCGCAAGCAACTCTAAGGGCTACAAGCATTCGCCCTCCCTTAATTTAGAGCCTCTGGTTCCAGGGAAGGGATAGAGCCAGTGCCGTAGGACAAGAACAGCATCAATGCCTCACCCATGACTCATGCCTGGGCCCACTCTGACGAACGGTCAGAGGCTAGAGCTTATACTTTTGCAACACAGTAGAGGCCTCTGCATGTCCATTTTCATAGATGTAATCAATAATACTAACGAGGATAAATATAGCAATATTTATCACTGTATTTTTAGAATGTGCTGTATTTCTAATATCTACTGTATTTCTAGAATGTGCGGATCACCTTCGATGTCATTTTTTGTGAAGTACCAATTACCCATAAAAAAACAACAACAATAAAACGTTAGTGCATTTTAAGCATTTAATGACCATACGTAAGCATTTGTTCCCTTCTTTTTCAGGTATTATGCAATTCCAACGTGGTGGAACTGGCTTGGGTGAAGGATTGTCATGGCGGAGTACCACTAGGTGCGTTACAAGGCGGACGGCTGGCGACTGGCGAGCCAGTGTTCATCGGCCGGCAAAGACACGCTGGAACCGTAACTGTGGGAACAGTTGTTCCCAGTCAGCAGAGCCTTGGCATACCATTCTTAGGGAGGAGGATCTGCTACCCTGAATATGAGGTTCTGACATGCAAAACACTTGTCTTCTAAGCTCGAAGCAAACATCGTTTCTCATGAAATTTTTATTTCGTCCGATTATTGGTGGACGTAGCTTATAAAGTGTAAGTCAAGAAACAATCCCGACAGTTTGGAATACGGCGATTGAGTAACTGTTGGCAATATTTTTCAAACCCTTCTGACGGATCATTAAAACTGTGTTCATTACGTGGCTCAGTTGTTGGAATTTATTTCAGAACTGTGGCATAACCAGAAATTATTTATTTTGGGGGAGGTGTGCATCTTTGTTTTAATCAGTTAAAAATAGATTTTAACAGTGGAGGCTCGTCGGGTGAAGTGAAACTTCACCTAAAATTTATATAAAATTTTTTTTTTCGAATGAATCAGCAGACTCCTAAATTTAGTCACTTTTTCGTTTACAAAGTGGGGCTTTAAAAAGAAAGCTCTCCCGTTTCTAAAAGCAAGCTAGAAGTGTGAGCACGCCGCTTCGAATGGAACTACAGACTGATGAATAGACGGCCTTGAAACTGCGGGTAGCCCATGTAAAGAGATAAGAGGGCCGCTGTTCCCAATCACTTTCCTCCGGACCGTGAAGAGTGCTAATGTAGGAACCTGGACTTTAACTGAGTAACGAGGTTGCTATGGCAACCAATGACGTCAATGATCGAGGTGAAATGATAGTAGCAGCCACTTCTCTGCACTGCGATTTTGAGTTCTGTTCTCTTGGTTTTCATCCGCTGTGTTTGTACAGTTACTGCGAGTGTGAACTTCAGTTTCAGTGTTGTTTCTTTATTTTTCCCCGTGTATTCTGCATCCATGCATTTGTTAAAAAAAAAAAAACGAACCCGGAAAATTATATAGTATGCACGTTGTTGCAGATATATAATACGCATAAGGATGTATTCCGAGAAGTGCATGAATTGTTTTCTCTAGTTCTTACTTTACCCTCAAACACTGTGCCAGTAGAAAGAAGTTTTTCCTTATTGAAACGAATGAAAAATTACTTAAGGAACACTATTTCACAGCAAAGACTATCAACGATATCTACTATCGCGATACAAAAAGAACTTCTCTCTGAACTTGGAGTTAAACAGCCGTTTTACCATGACATCATTGACAGCTGCGCTTCCTTGAAAGATAGAACTGACCTTTACAAGAAACACATGCATTTTTTTTTCATGGATTCTTATTTTAACATTTTTTTCTTTTATTATCATTTTGTAGTTTTTTTCCTGTTTTGGATTTTTATTTTGTAACATTTTTTTCGGATAAACTTGATCATAATTCGCAAGTACTTCCGTGATCAGGTTTGAGATCGACCTTTCCCTTAGTTTTTAAACTTAATTTTTATTGTTGAAAATCACTTTTTATTTATTAAAAATATGTTTAGCCCTAGTTAAAGACTTTATAATTTGAATTAACAACATTTTATAGTGAAATTAATATGTAAATATCGATGTTCTTAACTACACTGCTGGCCACCCAAAATGCAACACCAAGAAGGACACGAGATAGCAAAGCCAGATTTACTGGACACATAACAACAGATACAAAGATGAAACGATTGAACTTACAGGCCCGAGCGGCTAGCGGAACACACAGACATCAATAGTTCGTGTGGCCTCCATGGCTGGCAATAACGGCCGCTACACGCCGCGGCATCGAACGAAAGAGGCTTTGGATGTGGGCTTGGGGTATGTTGGTCCAGGCTGCTTCCACACGTTGCCACAGTTCATTAGGCTTAGCTGCGGGTGGTGCTTGCCGGGCCACTCGGTTGCCGATCAGCGACCAGACGTGTTCAATGGGCGACATATCGGGAGAACAGGCGGGCAACTGCAGCAGTGACACCTGGTGGGCCGTAAAGAATTGATGCACGATGCGTGCCACTTGCGGGTGCGCATTGTCCTGTTTAAACGTGGCCGCTGGCAGGTCCTGCAGGTAAGCGAGACTACAGGCTTCAAAACGTCGCAGATGTAGCTGTGACTGTTGAGTGCATCAGCGATGCGTACCAGAGGGGTGCGGGTGTCATATCCAATTGCGCCCCAAACCATAACGCCAGGCGACGGACCGGTATGGCGATGCATAATGCAGGCGTCATACAGTCTCTCACAGCGGTGCCGCCACACGCGGATCCGACCATCGTGATGTTGCAGGTAGAAGCGGGATTCGTCGGAGAAGACAACGTCGTGCCATTTCGTAGTCCAGGTTCGGCGTTCAACGGCCCACTGCCGCCGCACTGCCGCCGCACTCACCGGTGGTGTAACTTCAATGGTAATCGGAGCAATGGGCGCAGTGCGACAAGTCCCCGATCCTGCAGACGACGTCGAACGGTACGTGCTGACACAGGTTGTTGCGCAACACACCCTAATTTCTGCGCTAACGTTCGTGATGTGGCGGTGCGAGCCGTCAATGCCCCCAGCACAATATGCCGGCCCTCTCGTTCGGTGGTGTGCCGCGGCTGCGGTAATCACTCACGTCGGTCCGTCCGTCCCTCCTGCACCCACCGAATCCATACTCGCCTCACTGTGGCTGGATGTCGTCCCACACAGGCGCCGAAGTCTCGGTACGATAAACCGCTGTCGCGATAAGCCACTATTCGTCCTCTGTCAAACTCTGAAACGTGCTGGAATGACTGCCGTATTCTGCGACGAGGCATCAGGAAGCTTCCCAAGCACAGGTCCGGCAGCACAACACACTTCCACTACTTACACCCCGTCTTCTGTGCACCTTTCTTATAGTGCTTCTCGGTGGTGTGCCAGGCGACGCATGCTGAGAATTTCAGGCCAATCGGATGCTTCCTTCTTGGTGTTGCATTTTGGGTGGCCAGCAGTGTATAAGTCAAATTGTAGAAGATTTACTAAGGGAGAGTATAACGAAGTAAATGTCTCCGTCATTATTGGTCTACGCCGGGATTCGAACCCGAGGCCGCTTATTCCGGAACAAGTCGCTCTACCAACTGAGCTACGCAGACGTTTATTCTGATTCCTATCTGCCTTTATGTCGTGTGCGTCATGCTGGCAGGTACGTCACATCTCCCCCCCCGAAAGAGGGCCGGGGGCATGGCCCACGGGTCAGCCGTGACCATGAATCGTTGCAGGCAGCCATCCACTGTAGAACGTGCACTTGAGAACTCCCAGTCAATCTGCTGTGTGGAATGCAACATCACACATTTGTATTTTTCGAAGCGCTGGAGAAGGAATTCTCTGATTTTTCCTGTCTCGCGGTGTGGAAATAACATCACACCAATGCGAGATTTTGAACGGCCGGGTCATCCGGATATTTCGGGCGCCATTATAACGAAGTAAATTTCTCCGTCATTTTTGGTTTACGCCGGGATTCGAACCCGAGGCCTCTTATTCCGGAACAAGTCGCTCTACCAACTGAGCTACGCAGACGTTTATTCTGATTCCTATCTGCCTTTGTGTCGTGTGCGTCCTGCTGGCCGGTACGTCACATCTCCCCCCGAAAGAGGGCCGGGGGCATGGCCCACGGGTCAGCCGTGACCATGAATCGTTGCAGGCAGCCATCCACTGTAGAACGTGCACTTGAGAACTCCCAGTCAATCTGTTGTGTGGAATGCAACATCACACATTTGTATTTTTCGAAGCGCTGGAGAAGGAATTCTCTGATTTTTCCTGTCTCGCGGTGTGGAAATAACATCACACCAATGCGAGATTTTGAACGGCCGGGTCATCCGGATATTTCGGGCGCCATTATAACGAAGTAAATTTCTCCGTCATTTTTGGTCTACGCCGGGATTCGAACCCGAGGCCGCTTATTCTGGAACAAGTCGCTCTACCAACTGAGCTACGTAGACGTTTATTCTGATTCCTATCTGCCTTTGTGCCGTGTGCGTCCTGTCCTGCTGGCAGGTACGTCACAAGAAGTCGACTTCGAAGGAAAAACATACGAAGTATGTTTCTTGAGATGGGTAAGTAACAAACCTGTCTTTAATAATATTAAATACTTTATTTTTATTTATTCTTTTTTGTGTGTGTACATCATTTTTAAATTTGCTTTCTTGAAGGATAATAGATTGCGTACGCTTGTACTTTATATCCGTTTATCGAAGTTCCGTTATCAAAAACTGTCTTTGATAACACGCATATAACTCGTATCTCAGCGTCGGTATCGACCAGCAGATACACAAAGCATAATCATAGGACATCAGTTGAGTTTTAATACATAATTACTCTTTTTTGGTGCCCGGAATATATTGTGCATTTAAATATTAGATGCCCCATGAGTATATTGTATTACGTTTTTGTTAAAAATAGTCGCTTGTTACGTAACTCAAAACACTATAGTCAATCTTACGCTGGTCTTTTTGTTGCTTTATCGTTATCAGAATTAACTGCTGATTTTTTGTTTGAGGATTTTACGACCACCGTGAGCAACTCAATGGTCTATAAGCAGTCGCCCGCCCCTAATTTAGAGTCACTGGTTCCAGGGAAGAGAGAGAGAGAGAGAGAGAGCCAGCGCCGTAAGATAAACACAACGTCCATACCTCACTGGGATTCGAACCCGAACACATCTCGGAAGAACGGTCAGTCGGCAGCACTTAGAACATTGCGCACTCGGCTGCTGATTTTAAAATGGCTATTTTCGTTATTTGTCATTAAAAAAAATGAAGCGTCCAGAGAAAGTCTTTCGATCCTGATGAAACTCCACATGCAAGTATACCCCAGGGACGAATATGCAAATGATTAAAAAATAACAACCAATGATGAAATAGTGGCTCGCCACAGCGCATGGGAACCTCGCATCGAGGACGGTATATCAAAAGCAAAGCTTGCACGCAGGGACAGTTGTGACAGCGATTGCGGTTGCATTTACCTCCACGGACTGTGAGGAGGCCTCGACGTTGGATCCGTGCGCAGTACGAGCAGCAGAGCGAGTTTGATAGGGGATGTGTAATTAATTGGGCTGAGAGAGTCCGGTTGGTCAAGTAACCGTATCGCCAGGCATTTGGGTCGGAGCGACGTGGCAATCGGGCGATGTTGGTGCCAATAAGTCGAGGAGGACGCAACCCAGCGGCACGCGGGCTGTCGACGGCCGAGCGCAAGGACAGAAGGAGAGGATAGAGCAATTGTGAGAGCCGCACGAATAGAATTGAATTCGTCACTCTCAACCATCCATGGCCATATTGCGTCGTCTGCAGTTCAGGTACGGAAGTGGCCATCCGGACTGTCTTATCTATTGAAGGTTTAACGACCACTGTGAGCAACTCGATGGGCTATAAGCAACCGCTCGTCCCTAATTGAGAGCTTCTGGTTCCAGGGAAGGGAGCGAGCCGGCGCCGTAGGACACACACAACATCCATGACTCACGGGATTCAAGCCCGGACCCATTTCGGTCGAATGATCAGAAGCCATCGCTTAGACCAATGAGTAACCGGGACGGCCATTCGGACAGCTACCAGACGAATTGTGTACGGGGACTACATTCGAGAGGCCACTCTACCGCCTACCACTGACCTGCGGGCATCGCCACTACGGTTTCAGTGGTGTAGGGCTCGATCGATCAACGTGGGATGGTATCTAGTAGCGTCGTGTTGCCTTCGGTGATGAGTCACGGCTTGTATTTGGCGTCGACGACCAGAGCATACGTATCTGGAAATGAGGCGACCAGCGCACGGATCCTGCTTTTACAGTGGATTGGACACTGGGAGTGACTATCTGGAGAGCCATTTCCAACGATAGCCAGACACCGTTGATTGTCCTCCGTACCACTCTACGTCGACGACATTCCACGACCTGTTGTGTTGCCATTCCTGTCGCAGCATCAACGAGCAATTTTTCAACAGGATAATTCCCCGCCCCACACGGCATAATGGTATGGCTCTTCCATGCCTACCTCCGTAATGTCGACACTTTTCAAACACCAGCCCGATCTCTCACCGATTGAACATGTTTGGGACTTGATGGGGATGCAGACCACGACCTGTTGACATTCCACGACCTGTTGTGCTGCCATTCCTGTCGCAGCATCAACGAGCAATTTTTCAACAGGATAATTCCCCGCCCCACACGGCATAATGGTATGGCTCTTCCATGCCTACCTCCGTAATGTCGACACTTTTCTAACACCAGCCCGATCTCTCACCGATTGAACATGTTTGGGACTTGATGGGGATGCAGCCTACGCCTATCCCGGAATGCCGGCGAACATGACCGCAATTTGGACACCATCTGGCATGCCATACTCGAGGACAGTCCGTGAACTTCTAACGAAGTAAATTTCTCCGTCATTTCTGTCCACGCCAGGATTCGAACCCGGATCCCCTCATTCCGGAATAAGTCACTCTACCAATTGAGCTACGCGGACGTTTGTTCTGACTACTATCTGCCTTTATGTCGTGTGCGTCCTGCTGGCAGGTACGTCAGATCCCCCCCCGAAAGAGGGCCGGGGGCATGGCCCACGGGTCAGCCGTGACCATGAATCGTTGGAGGCAGCCATCCACTGTAGAACGTGCACTTGAGAACTCCCAGTCAATCTGGTGTGTGGAATGCAACGTCACACACATTTATTTTTCGAAGCGCTGGAGAAGGGATTCTCTGATTTTCCCTATCTCGCGGTGTGGAAATAACATCCCACCATTGCGAGATTTTGAACGGTCGGGTCATCCGGATAGTTCGGGCGCCATTATAACGAAGTAAATTTCTCCGTCACTTCTGTCCACGCCAGGATTCGAACCCGGATCCCCTCATTCCGGAATAATTCACTCTACCAATTGAGCTACGTGGACGTTTGTTCTGACTACTATCTGCCTTTATGTCGTGTGCGTCCTGCTGGCAGGTACGTCACAAACTGTATGCGTTCATGACACGCCGGGTGACCGCTTGTATCCGAACGAGAGGTGGCTCTACAACGTACTAACTTGTTCTACTCGTGTAGCTGTTTTATCGGAATAAATGGCCTAACTTCTCTGGAATTGCAATCGTTTCCTTTCCTGTACACGTACACTGCACATCCCAATTTTCGTCTCGATTGGATAATTCATTCTGGGTGCTTAGTTTTTTTTTTTTTTTTTTTTGCAAAGAGTGTACATATGCATGTTCGATATTCTTCCACGAAGGAAAGTTGGAGAACGTATCTTAACTTTAAATCTAGGGGCTTAACAGGCTTAACAGCATGACCAGTAAACATGGCTAATTTTGGTCATTTACTTTACGCTAACTTTAATTTGGCCTTCACCAAAAGGCTGCAACTTATTCAACGTATGCTTTCGTAATAAACAGGCTAATGATTTAATTCCGTGTAGCACACATTTCTGGCTGTGTATATTTTTCTGTATCACAATATGGGAAAATACGGATTTATTGCTAATACCTTGTGAAAACTCTATATGAAATCACAAAGCGAAAACTTTGAGCTTGGGTTCTTTAAATTTATGGGGGCGCAACATCTCTGCTAATCCATCTAGACGATTCCTATGTATTCATGGACCACCGCAACTTACCGAGGTCATGGTAATAGGGTGTTTCGAATGAAATGTTGGATTTTGCAGACTCGTGTAGTTTGTAGTTAATTTAAGAATTAACAAATTAACAATGCGATGTGATTTGTGATACGTAAATTTAAAGCGTCGAGGCTGCTGTCTGTGAAACATTGTCATTTCGTCAGCGACATCATTAATTCCAAGGATATTCTACTGCAGTGATGAGGATTACGGACCAGAGCCAAATTCGTGTCATTTTCTCAACCGTGAGGTAGCTTCCAATGCAAATACAGCATACAGGGAAGGCACTATTAGTGAATCCATGACACAACGTTGGTTTGCCGAATTTTACTCTGGGGATATGGAGCCTCGAAAATGAACCATGCGGTATACCAGAAGAACCTGTTGATGATCTCGATCCAACTCAAACAGTACGAGACTTGACGAGAAACAGCATACAGAGAAGCCACTGTTAGTGAATGCAAGACACAACGTTGGTTTGCCAAATTCTACTCCGGGGATATGGAGCGTCGAAAATGAACCATGCGGTAGACCAGAAGGAGCTGTTGATGATCTCAATCCACCTCAAACAGTACGAGACTTGGCAAGAAACAACATAAAGGGAAGGCATTGTTGGTGAATGCAAGACACAACGTTGGTTTGCCAAATTCTACTCCGGTGATATGGAGCCTCGAAAATGAACCATGCGGTAGACAAGGAGGAGCTGTTGATGATCTCGATCCACCTAAAATAGTACGAGACTTGGTGAGAAACAGCATACAGGGAAGGCACTGTTAGTGAATGCAAGACACAACGTTGGTTTGCCAAATTCTACTCTGGGGATATGAAGCGTCAAAAATGAACCATGAGGTAGACCAGAAGGAGCTGTTGATGATCTCGATCCACCTCAAACAGTACGAGACTTGGTGAGAAACAGCATACAAGGAAGGCGCTGTTAGTGAATCCAAGACACAACGTTGGTTTGCCAAATTCTACTCCGGCGATATGGAGCCTCGAAAATGAACCATGTGGTAGACCAGAAGAACCTGTTGATTATCTCGATCCACATCAAACAGTACGTGACTTGGCGAGAAACAGCATACAGGGAAGGCACTGTTAGTGAATGCAAGACACAACGTTGGTTTGCCAAATTCTACTCCGGGAATATGGAGGGTCGAATATTAACCATGCGGTAGACCAGAAGGAGCTACTGGTGATCTCGATCCACTTGAAACATCACGAGACTGGGCGAGAAACTCGAACTAGACTATGAAACCATTTTCCGACATTTAACGGCCATATGCAGTATGAAAAAGATGGATAAATGGGTGCTACATTAGTTGATGAAACAGTACAAAACACAACGATTTGATGCCTTCTCTTCTTGCCTTATTCGCAACCAAATGAACAACTTTTTGAGGTGCCTCGTCATGTGTGATGAGAAATGGATACTGTATGACGACCGCGGACGTTCATCGCGCAATGGCTCTACCGCGGTGAAGACTCGAAATACACCCCAAAGCCGGTATTCCATCTCAAGAAGACGATGGTCAGCGTTTGGTGTTCCGTGTGACGGATAACTTTGTCCGCGTTCATTTTGTCCACGTTCACTTGGTCCAGTTCATTTCGTCCACGTTCACTTGGTCCAGTTCATTTCGTCCTCGTTCACTTGGTCCAGTTCATTTCGACCACGTTCACTTGGTCCAGTTCATTTCGTCCACGGTTCACTTTGTTCACCCTTCACTTTGTCCACCGTTCATTTAGTCCACTGTTCATTTAGTCCACTGTTCATTTAGTCCACTGTTCATTTAGTCCACTGTTCATTTAGGGCACTGTTCATTTCGTCCGCCATTCACTTTGTCCACATTCATTTCGTCCGCCGTTCACTTTGTCCACATTCATTTCGTCCGCCGTTCACTTTGTCCACATTCATTTCGTCCTCAGAATGGATGGAATACCGTGGAAATTTCTCTTTTGATGGAATTTTTGCTACTTAAATGTCAGCAGACACTGCTTGCATGCGATTATTTAAATTAAAACGAGGAATTGAACTTTGAAGATTTTTTTAACTCTTTCGTGTGGAATGATGTTGACCACTGTGACATAAATAAAAGTTTTACAAAAATCTTTTAATGTTTGAAATACACAGTTTGACAATAAAGTTCCAGGACAGTGGGTATTACTTTGTTAATGGCTGTGATAAAAATATGTTGCATGGGTCAAATTGTAACTGTGTTTTCCCTCTCTTGCGGGGCGCATGAAGATCTAAAAAAGTGCAGACCTGTCCGATTCTGAAGACAGTTAATAGAAGGTACCCTAAAGACCATTGTCATGGATTTGAACAGAGAGCAGAGAGTAAACATCAAGTTTTGCTATTGGACCAGAAAGTCAGCAACGGAGACCTTAGAAATGATCAAAACTGTTTACGAGGACAATGTTCTATCCCGTGGGCGCGTTTTTGAATGATATGCTTGCCTTCACGAGGGAAGGAAAGACAGGGATGACACAAGGATTGGAAGACCGCCAACTAACCGTTCTGAGGAAATGGAGGAGAAATTTCGCGCTCTGGTGCAGTCAGACCGTCGAATGACGGTACGGATGATAGAGAACGAAGTCCATATCACCGTGAAACAATCCGGCTTTTTCTAAAGGAAGATCTCGGGAAAAGGAAGATTTTCGAAAGTTCGACTGAAAAACAGAAAGTCCAAAGAGTCAGAAACTGCAAGATGTTCATTGCGGCCGTGGAATCGGACCCTTTGATGCTGGACAGCATTGTGACAGGTGATGAGACGTGGTGCTTTCAACACGATCCAGCATCAAAGAGGCTTAGCATGGAGCGGAGGGCACCAAGTTCACCGAGACCCCAGAAGGTTCGCCTGCAGAAGTCAAAATTCAAGGCAATGCTGATCAGGTTTTTTAACAACAGCGGCATCATTCACAGGAAATGACTTCCGGAGGGCGCAATAATCACTAGTGCCTTCTATCTGCAAGTTGTCTACGGAAGAGAATTCATCGTGTGAGGCCGCACCTGCGAGCACGTGGAAGTAGGTTCCTTCTGGATGAGAACACACCTGCCCACTCGGCACTGCCGGTGACACAGTTCCTCGCCAAGTCTTTAGTATCCAGGCTCAACCATCCACCCTACTCCCTGGACTTAGCTCTCGCCGACTGCTTCCTGTTCTCCAAGGTTAAATTGGCGTTGAAAGGACGACGTTTCATGACTGTTCAGGACATCAGGAAAACCGTTACCGCGGAAATGAACAGTGTTCCTGTAAATGAATTCAAAAAGTGTTTTACACATCTAGTGGAGCGATCAAAATGGTGCATCGATAAGAAGGCGGACTAGTTTGAAGAACCATAACCACAGATGAACTCAGTGCATTAAACTTTCCTCGTAACAGCAGCTGTCCTGGAACTTTATTGTCAGACGGTGTACGTCTTGTATATTGTTTTCATGTAATTCTTAGCTTTTCAATATATTTATTTATTTTGATTATTAATTGTTTATAATTTCCGTCTTGCTAATTTTCATTCGAATGAATTATAATGCTCTCTATATGTGTTACAGCTATTTAAAGTGAGAAAAAAACTCATAAAAATATAATGGTGAAAAAAATTAGATTGATATTTACTGTGAATATGCGGTGTGAGAGAAGGAAAATAGAGACTTTTTACATACAGGAGAAAGGGGGTCCAAAATTTTCCTCTTCAATCCAATACATTTATGACCATTGGAATAAACTCTAATTAATGTCATAGTGTTTGACATCGTACCACACAAAACAGTTAAAAACTCTTCAAAGTTCAGTTCCTCGTTTCACTTTAAATAAAATTTAAAATCGTTATATTTAAATAAAAAAATTAAACAGGAAAAAAAAATTGCATGTGAGAAATGTCCAGTGACCCTTTTTCCTGCCTTGTAACAAAAATTCCGTCAAAACAGAAAATTTCCTCGGCATTCCATCCATTCTGAGGGCGAAATGAATGTGGACAAAGTGAACGGCGGATAAAGTGAACAGTGAACTAAATGAACTGCGCACAAAGTGAACGGTGGACGAAATAAACTGGACGAAGTGAACGTGGACGAAATGAACACGGAAAAAATAATAAGGAAGCGGTGTTCCGCAGCTTGTGTGATCCTCCTTCTTACAGACGGGTCAAACCATATAGGCGGACAGCAACTGAAAAGAACTTGACACTATGCATAGAAAATTGTCCACCAAACAGCTGACATTAGTCACCCGTCATGAGCCCATATTTTTTCCATAATGTGAGACTCCACGTTGCACGCCAAACTATCTAGAAGCTGCACTAGCTGATATACGAAACCTCACTTCATCCGCCTTATTCACCAGATTTGTCCCCTAGAACTATCACTTCTTCAAGCATCTGGCCATCTTTTTCAGGGTAAATCGCTTCCCAACCAAACATAATTTGAAACCCCATTCCATAAGTTTGTCACATCCCGAAGCTCCAGATTTTTGAAGGACTGCACACAAAAGGAGGGTTTAGCTCTTTGCCAAGAGTGCGTTGCTGCTGGTAGTGATGATTTTGATAAATAAAGTTAATCTCGCACCGTATTTTGAATGCTTCAAGTCTCCATCAATATTCCGATATTTCATCCATAACAACGTAATAATAGGCAGCAGTAGCACTTTGACCACTACGCACGAACTGTTTGTGCACAATCACCTCGCTATTGTAAAAACTAACGAATGTCGTTTTGATGAAGTTTTTGGCTTTGGGAAACTTTGCCGACTTACACTCAGCACTTTGTCGTTTCGTTTCGAGGTCGTATTGAAAACAGCGTGTCTCGTCACTCGTAACGAGATAATTCAAGAAGTTCGGTTTGCTTTCAGTGGCCTCAATGAAATAACTGCAGTGTTCAATTCCTCTGTAAAGCCCTGGCTCAACACGCGACTGTCTTTCCTCGTCTGTTAACGAATGTGAACAAATCGAGTACAAACCACCGTTTTCTTCAAGTCCTGGGCCGTTAAATATTTGTCAAATGGTTTCGTTATTAACGTATGTACCGCCTGAAATCCTTCAGACCGTCGCACTTTAGTAATTGGTAACGATTTACCGCACCTTTCCAATCACGTCTGGCGATTGAACCATTCTTGTTGGCCCCAGATGTGCGTCGTCTTCCCCTGGTTCTCTTCGATTGCAGAAACTTTTATGGCATTAGTAAACACGTACACGGAGCAGACAATACTTCCCATACACTTGTTTTTTTATTTGAAATGCTTCCGCGGCGATTTCACCAAGTCGAACACAAAGCCTAATGCTTCCTCTTTGTTCCGTTGTCCCTTCACAACATAGACACAAGGGAGACGTGCAGTTTAACTCCCATTACATTCTCAAACGACGGCAATTTCTGCTGACCTTGACTGCAGCACAGAGCAGGAGACTCAGAGGTAAATCTTCCATAGAGACTCATGGCAACAATTTGGCCCCGAAGATCTCAATAGAACGGCGCGCCAGTGGACGGACATGGAACTAAAACGTCAAACCGTAACCGTCTGCTTTTTTTTTTTCAAGAGTTTACAACTCAGATCATATGTAGAGGATTTCAGGAAGGGAGTGTCTAACCCCACATATTAAACAACGCTTTGAAATAGGAAGCTAAGAGATATGGGCTAGACTGTTCGATAGGAAAGTGACACGGAAGCGAGGTAGAAAGGGGGAGGAAGACGCCCTTATTTTTTACCTGGAGGCTGGTACCTGGGGTCCTACGGCTTAACGTGCCCATCCGACGCATGGCGGATATTTAGTGGTTCGAACGTTCGTATCTTTTTGGGATCGAACTTGAGGTTCCTAAGTGGCAGTCACGAACGTTGACCACTAGGTCATCAACGGGCCGAGCTCAACTCTCTCCGCGGTGCTACTTATATAGCCACTGGTACCGTATCACGTGACAGACGCTATCGTAGTTTCATGTCCAACCACTGAGGCTCTGTCCTAAACACAAGAGTTGGACCTCTGTCTCTCCTCCGTGGACTGCAGTACTCGAGGAACAATAGCTCTTATATTTTATGTTTACTCATAGTAGATGGCAGCAGCTGCACTCGTCTTATAACATAAGTCTCGTTGGGTTTTTTTTTACTTATTTATTTTTGTTTTTTATCAAAGGTTTAATGACCACCGTGCGCAGCTTAGTGGTCTATAAGCAGTCGCCCGTCCCAAATTTAGTGCCACTGGTTCCAGGGAAGGAAGAGAGCCAGTGCCGTAAGACAAATACAACGATCATGCCTCACCGGGATTTGAACCAGGACCCTCTCTCAGTCGAATATAGAGTCTCGTTTTCCATCTGCCTCAGTGTGCATTTGAATCGAAGCATCTGAAATGAATTTTAATACTTTCTGAGTACTGGAAAAAAACTGCGGGGCAATAAAAAATTTTGTTTCATTTGTAAGGTTTTAGGGAGCCTATGCGTCCCTTTTCATTCTTATAATGTATTAGCAAACAACCAACCCTTCAGTGGCATATTCCTAGAATGCATCAGCTTTAAATATTTCGAAGACACTCCTTGGCTTCACATTCTTGGCAGAATCAAGGTGAGTTAGTCCAATTTTTGTACAGTCCATGTTCAACTATGACCGTGCGAAAAACCAGTAGGAAACAGACAAGAAGTTAATCACAAGGTTTTCTTCCTTGGAAAAAATCAAACTTCTCAAACGTTTGGAAACTAAGTGCTGGAATCAGTGAAGTTTGAATGGGAATGATTCCATGTGTAGGTATTGTTTCGGAAAAATGGAAATACTAAGATACATCACAGGATGTTCCAACTGGAAAGTGTCGAAAGAATGGCAGAATTTTGAGTTTCAAGTACTGTAAGTAAAGTTATTTGTTACCCGGAGCGTCGAGCGCTTGACTTAACTTCCGAACAACAACGTTTTTTTTTTTTTTTTTTTTGGTTGGAGGTCTGACGACCACCGTGAGCAACTCAGTGGGCTATAAGCAATCACCCGTCCCTAATTTAGGGTCACTGGTTCCAGGGAAGGGAGAGAGCCAGAGCCGTAAGACAAATACAACATCCATGCCTCATCGGGATTCGAGCCTGGACCCCTTTCGGATGAATGATCAGAGGCCATCGCTTAGACCACTGCGCCACCGGGGCGGCAACGTTTGTTTGGTGTCAATGGGAGACGAACATAGAGGCCAACGGTCCTAAGTTCAGCCCCGGCGGCGCAGTGGTCTAAGCGATGGCCTCTGATCATTCGTCCAAAAGGGGTCCGGGTTCGAATCCCAGAGAGTCATGGATGTGTAACGTACCAGGAGATGTGACGTACCTGCCCGAAGGACACACACGACATAGAGGCAGATAGGAATCAGAATAAAACGTCCGCGTAGCTCAATTGGTAGAGCAACTTATTCCGGAATGAGGGGACCCGGGTTCGAATTCTGGCGCGGATAGAAATGACGGAGAAATTTACTTCGTTATAATGGCGCCCGAACTATTCGGATGACCCGACCGTTCAACATCTTGCAATGGTGTGATGTTATTTCCACACCGCGAGATAGGAAAAATAAGAGAATCCTTTCTCCAGCACTTCGAAAAAAAAAAAAAAAAAAAAAAAAAAAATAAGGGGGAGATGATGTAACGTACCAGGAGATGTGACGTACCTGCCCGAAGGACGCACACGACATAGAGGCAGATAGGAATCAGAATAAAACGTCCGCGTAGCTCAATTGGTAGAGTGACTTATTCCGGAATGAGGGGATCCGTGTTCGAACCCCGGCGCGGATAAAAATGACGGAGAAATTTACTTCGTTATAGATGTTGTGTGTGTCTTACGACACTGGCTCTCTCCCTTTCCTGGAACCAGTGACCCTAAATTAGGTACGGGTGACTGCTGATAGCCCACTGAGTTGCTCACGGTGGTCGTTAAACCTCCAATACAAAAAACAAAAAAAAAGTCCTAAGTTGCGTTCCCTGATCCCTCTGCTGATTACTCTGCTAGCGGCGATCCATATCAGTGTATAAGCGCTATAAAGTACACAAGTTTTTCTGGAACAGAGTACTGTCAACAGAAAAATGTGTTCTAAAAACATTTCATAGAGTGTGGGTTCACGAGAGACTTTAGTAAACTATTTTTACCATAATTAAAGCGATGCTGTTCATTAAATCTGAGGAAGGTCTTGCCTGAAAAGAGCTCAACCGAAAAACATGAAGTATCATAAAAATTTGATGCAATTAAAAAACCGAAAATCTTAGGGAAACACACGAGCCTCTTCAACATTTTTACACTTTAACGGCGGTCCTGGCTTCACGGATAAATCGCAGGACATCTCCAGAAGTTTTATTCTAACACCCTTAGTTTTTTCGAAGTGTACGTTTGCATTACGATCAAACATAAAGACCTGGGAAATTATCTGGATAATACCTAAGTATCAAAATATACACTGTAAAAAATAAGTGCTATGAATTTATGGAAAAAAATCTGAAAATAACGAGCAGCAAAGTTGCCGGTAAGTGTTCATCTTTTAACGGAATTTCCGTTTTTAAAAGTTCCAGTTCTTTTAACGTCCGTATTTTCACAGATTTTCAGTAGTCAGTAATTTCGTTCATCTTGGTGATTTGGCCTCACACTCAAGATGAATTAAACAATTTCGCCAACGCCCTACCTTCAGTCTTTCTTACTATCAGCCTTACGGTGGAGCACTAATCTGATTTTAAGTTGCCTTACTTAGATTTTTGCATTAATAGATAATCCCCATTCTAATTTCTTAAGTTCTTCAGTTTACCGTAAACATTCAGCTATTGGTTCATTAATTCCATTCAATTCTTCGCCTCCATTTCAGTATAAGACTTCCGCTATTAATTTTCTTTTTAGATATTCTTTGATCAGGAGATCCATTACATCTTTAATCTTACTAGTAGTTTCGGCTATCCAACCTACATAACTAAACACATTTATGCTAGTATTAGGGCGAGTCGTTCTACTACTCTGGCAAGACATAGAGCGCAGGATAATTGGAAAATTGTAGGTACGGTTGAACCCATGCCATGCAGCAGTAATATGTTATCTCGCCTGTGCTTCAGGCATAAATTACGTATTGGCATTAGTACTAGAAATTTGTCAACATATGTTAGAAAAGATCGTAATAAAGCTGACATGTTGCAAAAATGGGGTGTTTACAATAACCTTATGTAGGACCCATGCTCAGGCGAGATTATAAGCAGCTACATAGGATCTACTAGACGGCACATAGGTTTGCGCTTGCAGGAGCAATACAATTATTTATTGCACACATTTAAAACTTACAGTTATATGAAAATGCAATACACCAGAAGGATATTAAGAACACAGGTTGCCGTCTTTACACGAGTTTTAAAAAATTTACGGTTAAAAGGATATATACATTAGAACATGAGCACTTTCAAGTCCACTGTGGACCCGTCATCAGATGGTGTGGTTGCATTATGCCCTGGGAGGGTATATATTATATAGTATGCACACTGACGAAACAGTATGTTTCGGCATGCGCATGCTCACTACACAATCATGTCGTTTCGTTAGAGCAGCCGGTATTGTCTCTTTCGCTGTAATAGTTACAAAGTAGTTTCCATGGCAACGGTATAATGATAGGGGTACCGTCGTTACAGCATTCTTCCCTATGTTTATGTATCAATAGGCTTTCTAACAGGAGGATAGATGAACAGGTAGTCGGCGTATGTAACATAGTAACATCGTCCCAGATAGGTTGGTGTTGACCCTTCAGGCATAGTCTTGAAAGGGCGGTGGAGGTGGAGCATGTTTTAACATTATATCTATGTTCAGAGACACGTAAATTAATATTGCGACGGGTCGAGCCTATGTATATCTGGTCGGTTACATCAGCATTCATAGCTTTTAGTGGGATTGCGTACACACCGAATTTGGAACCATGGGGAATCTGATCCCTGTCATTTTTAATATGGGCGAGAATGTTGCACGGTTTTATGCCAAAATCAAAATTAAATGGACGACATGCGTTTTTTAGGATATTTGTGACAGCAGGGATGTATGGTAGTTTGCCGACGTATGAAGTGCTTGGTCTCGTTCTTGGTAATGTTGAGTATGATGCATTAAAGACACGGCGCATTATGGAATTAACTTTGGTAGATGGATAATTATATAATGCTGCAATATCCATAATTTTTGCAACTTCTAGGTCTCTTTGGTCGGTTGAGGATGAATGTGTAACTGCTCGGTGAAACATAAAGTGAAGGGCTGAGAGTTTTTGCCTGAGTGGGTGGTAGGAGTTATAGGGAATCATAGATATTGTTGCAGTTGGTTTTCTATAAACAGAGTGAGTTACTTCGTTCGTATTAGGGTCTCTTTCCAACAAGATGTCCAGATAGGGTAATGCATAATTGGTCTCGAATTCTGTAGAAAATTTTATGGAACTGTATTTTGTAGACAACAAGCTGGTGAACTCGGTAAGACTTTCAAGGGTGGACTGCCAAAACAAAAGCACATCATCCACGTATCTCAGGTATAAAATAGGTTTCACATGAAAGTTTGCGAGGACTTCGTTTTCCAGGTCTTGTAACAACAACTCAGATAGAACTGCTGAGAGGGGTGACCCTATAGGGGCCCCTTCCCGTTGACGGTAAATAGTTTCATTAAATCGAAAAAATGTTCTGTTGTACACTAGTCTTAAGGCATTAACAATGCCTTGAATTTCATTATGGGTATAAGTTCCGTGGGCTGACAACATTTCTTCGATGATACGGCGGACAGCAGGTACAGGTACGTTAGGGTATAAGGAAATGATATAGAGTGAGACCATTATAAACTGCGAGCTAGATGGTGTAACAGAATGTATTTTATTTAACGCCTGAGCGGAACTGGACACCGAGAATATGGATGAAGTGGTTAATGGAACTAGACATTTTGCCAATGCTCCCTCGAGGGGCCTAGTTGGACTTGCATAGGCCGAAACGAGGGGGCGTACGTGATTACCTGTTTTATGGATTTTAAGTTTTCCAAATAATTCAGGAACACGGGGTCCAGGTGGTGGGTGCATAGCTTTAGTGATATTTGTAGGAAGTAGACCTGAAGATTTTAACCTGGAGATGGCCGAAACGGTAGCATTAGTGGGATCACGGGTGCAGATGGTATGTGGACAACTAGGCCCCTCGAGGGAGCATTGGCAAAATGTCTAGTTCCATTAACCACTTCATCCATATTCTCGGTGTCCAGTTCCGCTCAGGCGTTAAATAAAATACATTCTGTTACACCATCTAGCTCGCAGTTTATAATGGTCTCACTCGATATCATTTCCTTATACCCTAACGTACCTGTACCTGCTGTCCACCGTATCATCGAAGAAATGTTGTCAGCCCACGGAACTTATACCCTTAATGAAATTCAAGGCATATGTTAATGCCTTAAGACTAGTGTACAACAGAACATTTTTTCGATTTAATGAAACTATTTACCGTCAACGGAAGGGGCCCCTATAGGGTCACCCCTCTCAGCAGTTCTATCTAAGATGTTGCTACAAGACCTGGAAAACGAAGTCCTCGCAAACTTCCATGTGAAACCTATTTTATACCTGAGATACGTGGATGATGTGCTTTTGTTTTGGCAGTCCACCCTTGAAAGCCTTACCGAGTTCACCAGCTTGTTGTCTACAAAATACAGTTCCAAAAATTTTCTACAGAATTCGAGACCAATTATGCATTACCCTATCTGGACATCTTGTTGGAAAGAGACCCTAATACGAACGAAGTAACTCACTCTGTTTATAGAAAACCAACTGCAACAATATCTATGATTCCCTATAACTCCTACCACCCACTCAGGCAAAAACTCTCAGCCCTTCACTTTATGTTTCACCGAGCAGTTACACATTCATCCTCAACCGACCAAAGAGACCTAGAAGTTGCAAAAATTATGGATATTGCAGCATTATATAATTATCCATCTACCAAAGTTAATTCCATAATGCGCCGTGTCTTTAATGCATCATACTCAACATTACCAAGAACGAGACCAAGCACTTCATACGTCGGCAAACTACCATACATCCCTGCTGTCACAAATATCCTAAAAAACGCATGTCGTCCATTTAATTTTGATTTTGGCATAAAACCGTGCAACATTCTCGCCCATATTAAAAATGACAGGGATCAGATTCCCCATGGTTCCAAATTCGGTGTGTACGCAATCCCACTAAAAGCTATGAATGCTGATGTAACCGACCAGATATACATAGGTCCGACCCGTCGCAATATTAATTTACGTGTCTCTGAACATAGATATAATGTCAAAACATGCTCCACCTCCATCGCCCTTTCAAGACTATGCCTGAAGGGTCAACACCAACCTATCTGGGACGATGTTACTATGTTACATACGCCGATTACCTGTTCATCTATCCTCCTGTTAGAAAGCCTATTGATACATAAACATAGGGCAGAATGCTGTAACGACGATACCCCTATCATTATACCGTTGCCATGGAAACTACTTTGTAACTATCACAGCGAAAGAGACAATACCGGCTGCTCCAATGAAACGACATGATTGTGTAGTGAGCATGCGCATGCCGAAAATACTGTTTCGTCAGTGTGCATACTATATAATATATACCCTCCCAGGGCATAATGCAACCACAAAATCTGATGACGGGTCCACAGTGGACTTGAAAGTGCTCATGTTCTAATGTATATATCCTTTTAACCGTAATTTTTAAAAATCGTGTAAAGACGGAAAACTGTGTTCTTAATATCCTTCAGCACGAAAAATTGACTTCCTATGACACCTGGAGGAATCTGAACACATTGGTTGTAAGGCGATTCTCCCTATCAGATGTAAGAAAAGGAATAAAACATATGGCATATATGAAAGCAAGTAAGAGGGTTATAACAGAAGCACTACTGTTAGCAGCATGATTGGAACTACAATTTAATGATAGGGTTGAGATTCATTATGGAGATCAGGGTGATTTACAATGTAATTTCGCAGAGAAAAGGAAAACTTTTTGATATTTTCCAGGGATCTGATGCTCTCTGGGAGATTATTCCATAGGATAATGGCTTTATACAGTATGCTATTTAAACGTAATTAAGTCTAACACACGGCTGACATAATTTGTTGTTAGCAACAGATCAGGTGAAGATAGAATAATCCAGATATTTGATGTCAGATTGAAAAATAGGCAGTTTAAGATGCATTATTTTAAAAAAACATGATACCTAGTTTCAAGGTAAAAATTTCATGAATTTTTAGAATATTTAGTTTTAGAAATAATGGTTTTGAATGAGACATGCAATCTGTGTTCAGCACATAGCGAACAGATTTCTTCTGTAATTTGAGCAAGCATAACTTATTGTTTGCACTTATATTTGAATACCAAGATTCCAGATAATAGGAGAGATGGGTATAAATAAAAGCATAGTAAAATGTTTTTAGCACATGGATAGGGAAGAGATGCTTAATTTTACCAAGCAGGCCAACCTGTAAGGAAACTTTTTTTAAAACAAACTGAACATGTGTATTCCAGTTAAAGAATTCATCAAACCAAATACCAAGATACTGAACTTTGTCTACAATTTTAAGGGGGAGATCATTAATCCTGACTGGAAATTTATTTATGTCCTCTCTTTTATGAACGTTTCGGAAATATACGGCGTTGGTTTTTAGAATATTAAATGATAATTTGTTAGAGCATAACCAATGAGATAAATTTGATAGATCATTATTGATCATTATCTGTAACTTATGCAAATCATGACATTTTTGAAAAATGACAGTGTCATCAGCGTATAGCAAAGCATGAGTTGATTGCAGGCACAGAGGAAGTTCATTAATATATAACAGGAACAGTAACGGTCCCAATACCGAACCTTGAGGCACTCCACATGAAATATTAAGTAGATCGGAGTTTAGTTTATTTGCAGAGACATACTGTTTGCGATGAGAGAGGTAGCTCGTTAAGAGGGAAAGAATTTTGCCACGAAAACCGTATTTGGGTAATTTATGTAACAGAATGTCGTGATTTACCGTGGCGAAAGCTTTTTGGGAATCAATAAAAACACAAATAGTATAATAACTGTCATCTAGTGCTTCGGAAATGAAGTTTGACAACTTAGCAACAGCAATTTCAGTAGATCTGTTTCTTTGGAAACCGAAATGTTCCAAAGACAAAGTAAAAAATCAACCATTTTGAGAGTGTAAAAAATCAACCATTTTGAGAGTGTAAACAATCAACCATGGGTGTGTAAAAAATCAACCATTTTGCTGTGAATAGACCTTTCAAAAATCTTACTCAAAACGGGTAACAAAGATATCGGTCTGTAATTACAGGTAGATTCCCTATCTCCTTTTTTAAAAATAGGAATAACCTTAGCGATTTTCAGACTCTCTGGAAACTGACCTGAATAAAAACTCAGATTAATAATATGTGTTATAAATGGTACTAAAATAGAGATCGAATCTTTTATGACTCTGCTATTAATATTGTCTGAACCAGCACTTCTTTTTAGGCACAAATATAGCATAAAAGCTAACCTAAATAACACAGAGCTAGCAAGGACTGTCAATTCCAGAATTATGTACACAGACTGGCAGAACACTAAATTGTTAGCAACCCTCGCCTCTGTCCACTCGCTACTGTGTGTGGAAAGTATTTACACTAGCGAACAATGAAATTTGCGCACAAAGAAGGAAGCATCGGATTGAACTGAAATTTTATGGACGTAATGATACAGATGAATGATACACATGATGGCAAAAAAACAGAGCTGCAGGACATTACAGAGGGATCCGTGGCACGCAGTCCGGTCATCTTCAACAGCGCATCGCACAGCCTCGTGCGGCGATACATGCTGCAATATGGTCCGGCTAGGAAGTGAACAGACGCCTGATGTTGTCCTGTGGCAGACTGGCCCACACGTGTTGGACGTTGTGCTCCAAATCCCGGATAGCGCGGCACATCGGTAGCTGGCGTTTCAACTGGTCCCCCACATGCTCGATAGGGGACATATCCGGGGTGCGAACAGGCCATGGAAGTGTCTGGACATGACGTAGGCAGTCCTGGGCAACCCGCCGTGTGCGAGTGGGCATTATCCTGCTGGTATAGCGCACCTGGAATCCCGGCCAGGAATGGGAGCACATGGGGCCGTAGGATCTCACCCACATGCCGCTGGCCCGTCAATGAGTCACCTACCACTGCTAGAGCTGATCGGTTGTCGTAGGCTATGGCTCCCCAGACCATAATGCCTGCAGTGGGGGAGGTGTGGCGCCCGATAACAAGGTTGGGATTGTGCCGCTGACGTGGGGGCCTCTACACCTGGACACGATGATCATCTGTCCCTAAAACGAAGCGGCACTCATCGCTAACGCCAGTCTGTGGCGTTCCACTTAGCTCCGGCCTGGCACCACTGAACACGGAGGTGGCGATGTTCCGGTGTTAATGGCAGCAAACGTAAGGGGCGTTGGGATCGCAGATTCGCTTCCGCGTGGCGTTGGAAAATGGTTCGTGGGCACCCAGAAGTCGCTACATTTGCCTGTATAGCGGACCGGGTCCCCGTGAGATCCGTTGGTGCCTAGCGCACGATCCGTCAATCCTCTCTACCGGTGGTAATCCTGGTACGTCCGGAGCCGCTCCGCCGTGTGGCAGTGCCGTCACGTGTACACTGCTTCCAAAACACTCGGACGGTATGGTCAGAACGATCCACGTGGCGGGCTATACGGCGCGCCGACCACCCTGCGGTTTTCAGCCCGATTATCAGGCATCTGTCAAAGTCCGTAAGCTGTGTGAATCGGCATCTCTGGCGTCTACCCGGCATTCTTGTCATTCTGTACCCTTGCTTGCGTCGGCCAGTGGTTTTCGCTTTCATGGGGCAACGACTACACGCCGGTTTATAAGACTGCCGGATCGTGCTTGCAGCGCCACCACAGGTCATGCGCAATCGCACCAAACGTAGATCATTTACATACCAATACGCACTCTAGCTATTTGCAAAGTTTCGCGGTTGTAGCATGTTTTCTTCTAGGTGCGTAAATTTCATTGTCCGTGAGTGTATATTGCAGCTTTTGGTGACCAGTGTTGCAATGATTACAGCTCTTATGAACTGTCTAGAACTTGGGAGCACCTCATTAATATGTTTCATAACAAACTGTTGTTACAGGTGGCATAATGCGTTTAATTTGGAATAACTTGTTTTTACAGCTTACCTTCTTCGTCATGATTTGCATAAGTTGCCTACAAAATCCTGTTTGTCACGTGTTCCTGGAGTAACGTACCCATGGTGCACATGGACAGTGTATATAAGATGTTATGTTGGCGTGTCTGATACATCTGAGGATGAAGTGATTGTCACCTTGAAAGTACTAATGGTTTTAATTTGTACATATTACTCATCTTTTAATAAATTGTGCTCAGACGGTATTGTTTGTAATTAGTTGATTCTGGTTTTGTAATTGCCCAGTTGTTTAAGGTATGTCTGCATTTCGTCATACAGCTATGGAGGTGAGTGATTCAGAGTTAAGAAGTGAAATGCGTTGTGCAATAAAATTTTGCTATCGTATCGGCGAAACGGCTCCAGAAGTAGTTGATTTAATGAAAAAGCTTACAAAGATAAATGTTTGGGTTAGCCAATGATTGTTAGATGCATTTTTTTAATTTTTAAGAGCGTTTGTCGGCAGAACTCGCTCCTAGGCCTGGTCGAGCTGAACGTGTTGTTACAGAGCGTAGTGTTAACACTTTGGCCAATCTTGCAAGAAGGTCGACTAATGATGTGTGAAGACATAGCGGTGTCAACTAATATTTAAAAAACGTGGGCATTCCGCATTCTACGCGACATATTACTTCTGCATCGTGTGTGTTCCAAATGGGTGCCTGATGAGAGGACAATTGTTAGCCAGAATTCAGGTGTGTCATGAGTGAAAAACAAATGATTGCAATGGATCGGAACTTTCAAAACGCAGTAATAACTGCCGATGAAACGTGGATCCACTATTTCGACCCACTCACGAAGCGCGCAACGAGTTTCTGGAAACACACAGGCTCGCCTCCTCCGAAAATGTCCAGCAAACCAAATCAGCTGGGAAGGTGATGATGCCAATTTTCTTTGAGGATAAAAGTATAGTCTACCAGCATGCCGTTCCTCCACAAATTACTATCAATGCTGAGTATTACATTTCAGACTTGAAGCGTCTGCAACGACACATATCGATTAAGCGACCGGAACTTGTCGGCAAGTGGACCCTAAACCAAGATAACGCCCGGACACATGTGACTGCTTGTGTTCAACAGTTTCTTACGACTTGAAGCGTCTGCAACGATACATAACGATTAAGCTACCGGAACTTGTCGGCAAGTGGACCCTACACCAAGATAACGCCCGGCCACATGTGGCTGCTTATGTTCAACAGTTTCTTACGACTTGAAGCGTCTGCAACGATACATATCGATTAAGCGACCGGAACTTGTCGGCAAGTGAACCCTACACCAAGATAACGCCCGGCCACATGTGGCTGCTTGTGTTCAACAGTTTCTTACGAAATGCAGTATTAAAATCATGCCACAGCCTGCCTACAGTCCTGACCTCGCCCGCAGGGTTTTTTTCTATTGGAGGTTTAATGACCACCGTGAGCAATTCAGTGGGCTATAAGCAGTTGCCTTCCCTAATTTGGGACCACTGGTTCCTGGTAAGGGAGAGAGCCAGGGCAGTAAGACAAACACAACATCCATGCCTCACCGGGATTCGAACTCGGGCCCATCTCGGGCGAATGATCAGAAGCCATCGCTTAGACTACTGCGCCACCGGGGCAGCCCATGCGATTTCTAGTTGTTTCCAACAATGAAGGAGAAGTTCCGTGGCGCAACATTCAACACAGGTGCTGACGTTATTCTAGCTGTACAGGTGTCGCTAAAGCAGCTTCCACAAAATGCCTTCGCTACGTGCTTTGAAAAGTGGACTGAACGATGGGACCGTTGCATATCATCCGAGCGAAGATACTTTGGGAAAGAATAATATATAGTTTGCTGTACCTACATTTCTTCATTTTGTGTGATTTTACTCTCAGTTTTCACGGTACGGCCGTTGTACTTGTCTTGCTTGAAGGTTCGTCATACTAACGGAAACTGAAAAATGTGAGTCCGATTCCCGCTCCAGTGTGATAAAATTTTCAAGTATTCTAAATGTTTTGAAGGAAATAGTGAAAACACGGCGTTTGTACGCCGAACCATTAAAGACCATGTACAATTTTCTAGTTTCACGCCATCTCATAGTTCAAAATGACTCCTGAAACCGAGAAAGAGCTTTATGTATTTGATTGTAGTGCAACACACTCTCTGGTTAGTGTCTAATGAAAGCTTTTCTGAATTTTTGTTGGACGGTAACCACACACCAGACTTTATGAGACGGACTTCATTACACAGAACGCTTTTTGGTGCCCGAGAGGCCAAAGGCGCGGAACTCTGACCAGTCCCACGAGCAGAACACAAGCCCGATTTCCTGATGAGGCATGGGTGGTGCGTCCATAGTTCTGGCGCCAGGGGCAGATTGAGGTGACCAAACCAGGCCGGGATATTTAGTCTTATGGTCCCCTATAGCAGGGATTTATACCCCCCACCCCCACCCCAAATGGCCTCAGACCCCATGAAAAATGTCAACACCCCTACATTTGAAGGTGCGTAACACGCGCGCGCGCGCGCGCGCACACACGCACACACACACACACACACACACAAAAGTATATACTGGAAAACTGAATTACCTTTGAGTTTCCCTTCCAAATAGAATAGACAAAGGCGTTCACAATTTCAAAGAACCCTAAATCACGCCATAAACAATAGCCTCATTCAGTGGCGGCGGAACAGCCCGGTCCACCAGGGCCAGGACCCTTTCAATAACTTCAGTCAAGATTTTTATTTTTATTTTTATTTTATTTGCCATATGTGAAATTGTTGTCATGTGCCTTAGAAAGTTCCACTAGGTAAGTGGTCGGGTGGTATTGTTTTTCTTCATCCGTATTGTTTTTCTTCATAGGTATTGTTTTTCTTTATAGGTATCGTTTTTTTTTTTTTTTTGATTGAAGGTTTAACGACCACCGTGAGCAACTCAATGGGCTCACGGCAGCAGTCGCCCGTCCCTAATTTAGGGTCACTGGTTCCAGGGAAGGGAGAGAGCCAGTGCCGTAACACAAACACAACATCCATGCCTCACCGGGATTCGAACCCGGACCCCTTTCGGACGAATGATCAGAGGCCATCGCTTAGACCACTGCGCCACCGGGGCTGCTGTTTTTCTTCATAGGTATTGTTTTTCTTCTGTTTGTTCCGGGAAGCGGGAAGAGAGGGGATGCACCACCATTCGAAATTTTGGGCCCGGTTAACGAACTTCACTTTCCGCCACCCCTGGACTCACTTCACGCTAGCTATGGATTTAAAATGCCAGTACCATACCCCAGGGAGAAAAGAAAAAGATCGTGTAGCATCCTCACTATCGCCATCTTTGAACGTGCTGTCGCGCCGAATACGAATGTCGGAATATCTCTGAGGGAGAATCGCTTTGTGTTCTATGTCAGTCTGTGGATAACGGGGTTGGGGACGAGGTGACATCGCAATCGTACTAATGTCTCTTTTAAGATTACAAAAGGGTAGAGCATGCCAGCATACCAGGATCCAAGTCTAATGAGCCGCCCCGGTGGCGCAGTGGTCTAAGCGATGGCCTCTGATCATTCGTCCGAAAGGGGTCAGGGTTCGAATCCCGTGAGGCATGGATGTTGTGTTTGTTTTATGGTACTGGCTCTCTCCCTTCCCTGGACCAGTGATCCGAAATTAGGGACGGGCGACTGCTTATAACCCATTGAGTTGCTCACGGTGGTCGTTAAACCTCAAATTAAAAAAAAAAAAAAGAAAAAAAAAGTCTAACGACCTACGTCTAACAGATAGTTACCTTCAGTTTAATTCATTTATAACAGCTTGCTTGGTCCGACAGAGCTGTTCGCGTTTAAACACATAGACCCTTGCTTTGTGTTTCTAGAGCAAACGTCCAACAAAGGGAAACGTTTCTTTTTCTTTCTTTCATTTTTTTTTCTTTTTCTTCTTTTTAAAGGAAATAACTTTTCAGGCAGAAATAAAGGTTAAATGAAGTAAACGATTAGTATTCATACATTGCAAATTAATTGTACGTCAGTTTCCAAAAATTCAGACAGAATAAAAAAAAAAAAAAAAATAAGTGGGCCATTTCTTGAGTGGTCCACCGGGTACGCCCCTGCCTGGCACTGTCCTTTCCTTGGAACCAGCAACACTAAATTAGAAACTGACCCCTAGATGCTCATGGCGTCACTAATTCTTCTATGCTTTCTCAGTTTTTTTTTTTTTTTTTTTTTTTTTTTGATGTTTAACGACCACCCTGAGCAACTCAATGGGCCATAAGCAGTCGCCCGTCCCTAATTTAGGGCCACGGGTTCTAGGGAAGGGAGACAGCCAGAGCCGTAGGAAAACACAACATCCATGCCTCACGGGATTCGAACCCGGACCCATCTCGGACGAACGATCAGAAGCCGTCGTTTAGGCCACTGCGCCACGGCTTTCTCAGTTTGCGAAGTTATTTTTAACAGCCAGATAACTTGTAAATTTGAAAATGAATAGCCAGAGCCATCTTTTTACTTACGCGATTGTTTGAGTGGCTTAAGATTTCTGCCGTTTTTTTTCCCTTACATAATCTTCTTGATATTTCAGACAAATTTTTCAATATAAATTTCACAATATGCAAAGCCCGGTCCGATAGTCAAGCGGTCAGAGCCGCTGGTCTTTGGCTAATTGCCCAATATCTGCCCGGATCTCGAGTCCCGGATGGAGGATGTGCGGCGCACCTGCCCCACACTCCGGACCTTCCCCTTCCCTTTCCCGAAACCAGGGCGGACGACTGGTTTTTTCATCATGAGCAACTCTTATGGGCACGCTCCGGACCTTTGCTCGTGATTGTCGTAACCCCCCCCCATAAAAAAAGAAATACATGGTGGGAAAATTATTTTGAGCACCCTGTACAATTGGGTAATTAAGTAATTACGTTTTTTTTTTTCGATAATTTCGTTCTTGAGGCTAATAGGGCAGCGATGACGAATGTCGCTTTTTGGCAAATAAGCAACTTTCTAATGCCCTGGATGCAGTTACATTAAGTTAGAGAGTTTTTCAGCGCTTGAACAATATTCGAGAAGTACTGTTTTATACTGTGAGAAAGAGACCGAGACACAGAAATAAAAGGACATTACGTCCTTTGAATCTAAAACTAGACGCCCCTCTCCTTATAATATCACTATTTTTATGAATAGAAAGGAAAAACTATCATTATGAGAGCTTTAAACAATTGGTACTCGATAAGAGTTTATCATGCTGACTTCGACTGATCGATAATGGGATCATGATGTCACAAAATGTCTGCGCTGCACTCTGAACTTCATTGCCAAAAGATATTACGAACTTTTTTTCATGCGCTCTTTTCGCTTTAGCTCAACGGAGAGCAGAGTCAATGAAAACTGTATAGGTAGTTGGAACAATGGATCTCATAATAAACCAGGAAAAAATATCTCTGCATGAACTGTTGTCATTCGGTACATTTTCTTGATCGCAGTGAATCTGTGTTTAAGACATTACCGAAACATCCGGGAACATATCATACATTATTTCTATTGAAAATATTGGTAAGTCCGTTTTAAATTATGTCGTTTGCAGTTTTTAAGCATTTTGATCTAATGGTTGGTTAACATGGGCAACGTTCGTGACTGCCACGGAAAGGACCTCAGGCTCGATCCCAAGCAGGTACGAATGCTCGAACCACTAAATATCCGCCATGCGTCGGATGGGCACGTTAAGCCGTCGGACCCCGGGTAGTGGCCCCCCGGTAATAAATAAGGGCGTCTTCTTCCCCCTTTCTACTTCGCTTCCGTGTCACTTTCCTATCGGACACTCTAGCCCAAATCTCCTAGCTTCCTATTTCTAAGGGTCGCTTAAGACCTGGGGTCAGACACTCCCTTCCTAAAATCCTCTACTGAAGATCTGATCTGATCTGGTTGGTTAACATTAATAATACAGTCTACTGTTTTTGTGTGGTTGAGCTCACGAGCCTATTTTCATCTTATTTTCGGAAAGCTTGAACTGCATGATTTTTTTTTCAAGTTAAATTTCTATTGCTTCAAGGATTTGCTCTGAATAAAAACAATTCTACTTGACTTCTTATTTTATTACATCAGCTGAAAAATTTCGAAATTCTAATCTTACTTTGTGACGTACTACAGAGGTACTGCACGTGTCAAGACGACAAATCTGCAGCGTTACACACCGTCTGTGTAGCTTAGTTGGGAGAGCAACTTATTCGGGAGTGAGGGGGTGCAGGTTCTATCCTCGTAACGGACAAATTTGTGTTTTCACCTTGGCGCCCGAACGTATAAATTGATCTACTGGCCGTTGGTTTCTTCGAAAAATGTGTGATGTTTCTGTTCCACACATCGTCTAGAAAGAATGAAAGTTCGTTCTTCGCTTACAAAAAAAAAAAAAAAAAAGTTAAGAGGCAGATGATGTGACGCACTACAGAGGTAAAACACACATGCCAAGACGACAAATCTGCAGCGATACATTCCGTCCGTTTTTTTTGTTTTATTGGAGGTTTAACGACCACCGTGAGCAACTCAAATGGGCTATAAGCAGTCGCCCGTCCCTAATTTAGGGTCACTGGTTCCAGGGAAGGGAGAGAGCCAGTGCCGTAAGACAAGCACAACATCCATGCCTCACCGGGATTCGAACCCGGACCCCGTTCGGACGAATGATCAGAGGCCATCGCTTAGACCACTGCGCCACCGGGGCGGCACATTCCGTCCGTGTTGGTTAGTTGTGAGAGCAACGTACTCCGGAGTGATATGGCGCAGTTTCGAACACCATCAGACGCGGGCAAACTTGTGTTCGCACATCTTCAATTATGACAAATAGATTAAAATTTTTACGTATATCTTTCAAGAAAATAAATGAAAATTAAAAAACTGCGTAATGATACTTAAATAAGTAGCAAAGTGCTCCGACAATTATGCTGTTACACAAGTATGAATGCAGTAATGTAAAAGCACATTTAGGATCGCTCACAACAGAAACCTGTTTTCCTGTTTTTAGCATGCTAAACAATTTTTGAATACATTTATATTATTTTTAAATTTGAAGAAATCTTACCTTTGCTTTCAGATATTTTTACGCTTTCCCAGAGAGTTTGGTGGATATTTTCTACATCAGTTGTCATCGATCAAAAAAATATTCTGCATTTTATACATCCTAGAAAATGTTTAGCATCGGCGTTCAATGATTTCGCATTTGTTTTTGACTGTCACTGCGAAAAATTTATTGAGATTTTTTCAACGCTTTTAGGATTTTTGTTTCTTACGTTCATTTTGAAAGAAATCACTTGACGTCACACTACACCGTTAAAAATTTTGTGGCAGACCGCACCAAAAAGTGATACTACACTATAGTTGCACCACTTTCTGAGAAAAAATACACCACTCGGTGGTGCAAACCAACCAACAACATGATGCAACCTTTCCCCGCCGCCCCGGTAGCGCAGTGGTCTTAGCGATGGCTTATGATCATTCGTCCGAGATGTATCCGGGTTCGAATCCCGACAAGGCATGGATGTTGTGTTTGTCTTGCGACGCTGGCTCTCTCCCTTCCATGGAACCAGTGTCCCTAAATTAGGGACTCGCGTCTGCTAACAGCCCGTCGACTTGCTTACGGTGGTCGTCAAACCTCCAAACAAAAAAAAAAAAAAAAAAAAGCTTTGCACCATAATGCGGACTGTGCACCATAACCTGGTGCACAGTTGCACCGTGTTTTTGGGTTTAGTTTGCGCCACACAAAGGTGTATCTTTTCTCTAAAAGTGGTGTAGTACTACTTTTTGGTGCATCCTACCACAAGATTTTTAACAGTGCAGACCCGCAGCTCTATGGCATTTTGTAAAAAATTCATAAACGGAATATGATACCATCGTTCCTTTGTTTCCTACACTTCTAATTTAATTCCGTTTGTCTGGGGGTTCAACAACCACCGTGAGCAACTCAATGGGCTATAAGCAGTTGCCCGTCCCTAATTTAGGACCACGGGTTCCCGGGAAGAGAGGGAGCCAGTACCGAAAGACAAACACAACATCCACGCATCACCGGATTCGAACCATCTCAGACAAATGGTCTGAAGCCAGCGCTTAGACTACTGCGCCACCGCGGCGGCGTTGCTAATATTCTTCTGATCTAAATTTTTTACTCTGCTAATGAATTAAATTAAAATTTCAAAATTCCCTCGTTAGTGTTTCTATAGGTTTTCATTTGTTCTACTCATTTGGCAGTAAGTTTAAATGCTTAAAAGAATTCAGTACATCCTAAGTTGGATTTCTGAACAAAATATTTTTTTAATTTTAATCTATACCACTCCTTTGGTATTAGGTGTACGCACCCAAGGAAGGGGGGGTCCCCGGGTCCGGACCCCCCATAAGGCCAAGTGTTATGTAATATGATTCCGACACCATCGGTGTCCGACAAGAGAGATTTCTAACCCTCTAACTGTTCTCAAATTTTCCTAATTGGTGAATTTAAATTTTCATAATTGCTGAAATCACGCATTTTAGAATTTGTTCTAAAATACATTCTCTGAAGCTATAATATAGCAATAGATAAAATAATTACATTTGTGGTTAACTTTTTTCTGAAATATGTATTTTTATTAAAAGTAAAAACAACAATGAAAAAAACCACCATTTGCAGCTGGATAATTCATGAATACAATGTATTAAATTCTTTCACAGATCATTATAACTGTCACGTGGCGTGAATACACTTACATAAGCATTTTTTACTTGCAGAGCCGGACTCCCCCCCCATTCCGAATTTCTGGGTTCGCCCCTGTGTGTACAAATAAGTTTTAAAACGTTTTAAGACAACGCAGCATGTAATTTGAGAGAAAACAATAATACATTTACGAATCAAAATATTCGCCGTCATACTCTATCACCTTCCGCCATCGGTCGGGCAGCTGACGGATTCCAGAAATGATGAATACTTCGTCGTGTGACATGATAAAGTCATCAACCTATTTATGCACTTCGTGACATGTCCGGAACCGTACAGCAGACAAACCATGTTGCATCGAACGGAACAAATGATAGTCTGAAGGGGCTATGTCGGGATTACACGCCGGGTGCTCCAAAACTTCCCAGCCAAGCGTCAATAACGTTTCCTTGACGGATTTCGCGACATGCGGTATAGCGTTGTAATGCAGTAATTTCACGGGACTCAATCTTTTGCCTGGGAATGGACGTTTCCGACAGATTTCCTGGTCCAATCACAGAAATTGTTGCTTGTAGCGATCAGCAGTAACAGTTTGACCCTGTTCCAATAGTTCATAATAGGGTACACCCTTCATATCCCACCAGATGCGCAGCAGAACTTTCTTGGAGTGAATATTGCATTTCGGTGTCGAAGTCGTTGCTTCACCGGGATCTACCTAGTGTTTTTTACGTTTGGAATTGTCGTACCATATCCACTTTTCATCACCCGTAACGATTTTTGACAGGAAAGACTTTCTGTGTTGTTTATTCAACAGATTCAAACATTTCGTGACACGCTCGTCCTAGTTCCTCTGGCTCATGTCATGTGGCACCCATTTTCCTCCTTCTGAATCTATCCCATTGCGCGTAAATAATTGGAAATGGTTTGTTGAGTTACCCCCAGTTGTTCAGCTAGTTCTTTTTGCGTTTGAGACGAATTTTCATCTAGCAATGCTTGCAGTTTCTCATACGCAACCTTCTGCGGGGCGCCGCTACGTTCTCGATCGCTAACATCAAAATCACCTGCTTTAAACCGTCTAAACCAAAACTCACACATGCTTTTCGATACAGTATTCACCCGTGGAACAGAACAGATCGATGCACATGCTTTTTCAGCACTTTTTCCTTGATAAAATTCGTAACGAATGCATTGTCGAATAAATGTAGTATCGCTTGCCATCCTTCACCTACCAATGTGCAAGTGCGTTTGACTGTTAGGCAAACTTCTGTGTCACATTGTGTACTCTAGACTAGTTACATGCCACATGACAACAACGCGGGGGAATGTCGGATATGTGAATTAGCGGTATATGTCACCCAAAAAACGCTTTAAAACTTATTTGCACACCTAATACAATGATTGAATAAAGTTTTCGAACACACTGATTGTGTAGAATTCCAGCTCATTCTACAGTTTAAGGATAATTTGGTTCCTTACTATGATGCTCTCCTTCTGCATAATTTTGAAAAAAAAAACATTTTTTCAAGGTTGTTCTTAGAAATCCTTAACTTTCCTAAGAACACCCACTGAATTTCATTACTCTGAATTTACGCATGCACTAAGACGCAGTAAGTTCATCGTATTACTGGTCATCAGTAATCAAAGTACCGTATAATTTTTGACTAGAACCTTCTTAGCTGCTGTTGTTTACAACAATACGAAATGTTTGTGGAATCACCTTTAATAGGAAAACACCTAAAATGAAAGCATGAAGATTTTGCTTTCAAGGAAGAAAATTTTCTCAGTTTTTTTATTCTTTGGTTGTAACGAGCCGCCTGTTCCAAATTTGGTGTCACTGATTCCAGGAAAGGAATAGAATTTGCACTCTACGGCAGGTATCTCACAGATGCTTCACTCGGGACTCATATCCAGACGCAATTCCAAAGATTAGCCAGGAGCTCATGCTTCTGACTACTCGGGCATCGGGCCGGCCAAAACGTTTTAAAGTCTTTTGATAATAAGAATGTAAGAAAAGTATGCAACAATACGCTGCCATCTGAATAGCTTGAGTTAAATTTGTATTCCATTCATGAGTATAGCTTTTTTTATTTTTTTTATTTTATATTTAATCTCCTGATACCTAACCTAAAACTGTTTTTTGAAAGAGTAGCATTTCTAAATGCCACGGTTTTGGAGAGCAACATTTTGCTTCACAATCCGCTGCTACATTCTCGTACTTTAAACTTCTACTTTTTTGTTCTTAGTGTTCGCTCAATTGACTATAATAAAACAAATGACGTCAAGCAGCTCAAACTGAAACACGGTATCTGCGTATTTCTTTACATTCTCATTAACAGAAGCCAACATATGATGCGCCCAATCTTGACGAATTTAATTGTTTTTAGACCGACATAAAACGGAATTTTGTGAAACCTTTGTGGTGCTATTAGGCCATGCTGTCAAAATATCATTTGTTTCACTATTATAATCATCAACTGTCAAATATTCAAAAGATTCTGTGCACAGAACAAATTATGTTAAAGAAATGTTAATTCTGTGATTACAGTGAGGTTGTGATAACAGTGAACTAGAATAAATGAATCAAATTCAGATAAGCGAATCAAAATCATACTGTTAGTCCATCGAATGTTCAAATAAGCATCGTGAAAGAATGATTTTATTTTGTTTTGTAATTTAAAGATGGCTCGAGCTTTTGATAATTAGCAACAGCTCGAGCGAAGTACATTCTAATGCCCGCAGGGGATTTTAAAGTTAAAAAATTGTCAGCTTTAATCATCTGTTATGTAGGTGTAGTAGAATATCACGCACACAGTCGTGTCCTGTTTTGCTTTGGAAGATAATCTAAAAATAAACAGATAATAATGAAGTGATAATGGAACATCTACTAAAGGAACTCGAGACAATATTGGCTTTCAATGTGCAGCAAAGATAATGAATAGCGTTGTGATATTAAAATGCTACCCCAGTGTACGAGTGATCTGAGGCTCTGGAATCCGACTATTCGTCCGAGATTAGCTCGAGTTACAGTCCCGAATGAAGCATGGATGATGTGTTTTTCATTGCTTTTCAATAATCAGCAAAGTTATTGAATGACCTTGTAATATTAAAACCCTGTCCTGATGCCCGATGCTGTGAACGATACCGAACTCCTCGGCCGAGTTGTCTGAGGTAGAGGTTTGCACTGGCCCGGTCCGGGTCGGGCCTTTGCTCATTTCTAAATTGGGAACACGGGCCGGGACCGGGCCGTTAATATTTAATGCAAAACAGACACGGCCCGAGCAGGTTTTTTTTTTTATGAGCAAAACAATCGCTGTGCGGTGCCTTTCTCGTTTGGAAATCTCACAACATACAACGGCAGGATAAGATTGAATAATTTCCGGTGTTGGAAAAAACAGAAGTTTTACGACATCCTCCCTCCTACAAAGCAATTTGAGTGGATCAGCTCCCTTAGTTTTTCAATGTGAATGTGGTCCCCCCCTCTCTCTCTCTCTCTCTCTCTAACTTCCACCCTACTCTCATGATTCAGGGCAGGCTATTAACTGCAGCATTTATAAACAGAGCCATCCGCTCTCAGACGATCTTTTTATTGTTCTGGTCGGCGGCACTTTGTTCTCTAGATGTGTGAAAAGCTTTTAAGTTGTCTTAAATGGCACGGGAGAAATGGGCTGTGAGAAACTTACTTCTGTGCGTAAATCTGTGCCGCATTTTCCCCATGTATTTTTACTTTCACGGAGTCAGCAGATGGCAAATGAACCCTTAGGTATCCCAGCCCAGCCGTTTTCAAAGTTTCTGTGACACTGGTTAGATGGGCAGTCTGTCGTTGTTTTCCCTTAGCATATGCTCAGTTCAGTGTTGCTGATAAATACTCTTGCATACTTATTATGGAGTTTAAGAAAGCGAAAGATTTTCGCGAGGAAAATCGCTTCCGTAGAACATGTGCTTGTAGATAATGTAAAGTAGAACGATCGGACTCATAATTCTGGATACTTCGTACTTTTCGAATTAACCTCCTCTTCTCTCCTTATTTCCAAGAATATTCCGGGTCCGGCGGTAGGTAATGATAGTTTGAAAATCCAGAAAAATTGGAAAGGCATGGAAATTGTGGTTTACATGCAATATTATTGAGTATACAAGCCTCCCCCCCCCCCAGACGTCACGTGGTTTATACAGAGCCACAGAAATATTCCGAATTAGCGTTTACTGTAATGGAATACGTGTACCAATTAAGAAAACTAAACTCTTCAGGAGTAGAATGACCGAGTGCACCAGGTGTTAAATCCGTGTTTTAGCAATTGTTGAAATTTTACGGGCCTTGGAAACAGGAGAAACATACAGGCCCGGCCGGGCTTTAATTAAAAAATTTGAAACTGGCCGGGCTTCCCAAATTAAGGCCCGTGCAGACCTCCAGTCTGAGACACTGGAATATGACTATTCCTCCTAGATAAGCCCGGTTAGAATACCGGATTGCGCATGGTTGGCGTGTTTGTCTTACGATACCGAAAGACTCTCTGCCTTCTCTGGAACCCGTGGCCCAAAACAAATTTTCCTTAGAGTTGGTCGTCGCGGTGATCGTAAAATCCCCCGAAGCCGGTGGAGGGAAAGGAACAGTGACCGTAAATTAAGGATGTCTGCTGCTTATAGTCCTGGGAGTTGCTCATGGCTGTGAAAAAAAAAAAAAAAAAAAAAAAAAAAAAGAAAGAAAGAAAATATTAAAACTCCCAGCACATATAAACACACTTCAGTTCTTTCTGTTGTTCCAAGCTCAGTTCTTTCTTTTGTTCCAAGCTTGATCTTTCTTTTGTTCCAAGCTTTTACGTACCCTGCAGCTTAGCTATATTTGTTCATTATACACTAGCGTGCAAAAATTAAATACGAGACTGTTTTTCGAATGTAACGTCGTGCAGAAGTGCTTCACATCGACTCAAATCATACCATAAGATCCCCAAGATGTAAGAATATGGGACAAGTGAGCAAAACCGTCCAAACAAGGAATCCAAAGGATACAAAGGCACTTTATTGTAAAGGTAGCTTCGAGCACAACTGGAAAGAAGACAGAAGCGTCTATGTGACAGGCTGCTACCAAGAAAAATTCAGTCTTTAGTAAGGGATATGATCACCCCTGACTGCGTTGCAGGATTTACAACGTCTCTCCAGACTGAGGACGAGGTTGTCAAGGAGCTGTTGAGGCATCGCGGCCCATTCCTCTTGTAGCGCCAATCGCAGCTGCGGAATCGTTGCTGGCGGCTGGTGACGTGCTGCGAAGCGTCTCCCGAGAAGGTCCCACAAGTGTTCGATTGGATTTAGGTCCGGGGATCTTGCGGGCCCATCAATGTGCTGAATATCTTTACTCTCCAACAGCTCTTCGACAGCCACTGTACGATAAGGTGTAGCGTTGTCGTCCATGAAGAGGAACTCAGGACCCACAGCACCTCAAAACAGAAGCACGTGAGGCAGGAGAACCTCGGCACAACAGCAGACACCAGTGACTAAACTTCCTTGTAAGATGTGGAGGTCAGTACGGCTACCAAGCATGATACCGCCCCAAACGAGAACTCCGCCACCTCCAAACCGATCCTTTTCGATTATGTTGGAGGTGTGATTGCGTGTTTCCTGCTCTCTCCAGATGTGTATACGTCCAGAATCGCTCGTCAGACTAAATCGGCTCTCATCCGTAAAGAGAACTCGACCCCATTGCTGATGTGCCCAGTTCTTGTGTTCCTCGCACCACAGAAACCGCCGTCTACGATGAGCAGGCGTTAATGGCACACACCGTGCTGGTCGTCGTGCAAATAGACCACCATTGTGAAGCCTCCTGGCCACGGTAAAACACGATAACGGACTTCCAGTTGTCTGTTGCATGTGCCTTGCGATTTCTCCCGCTGTCTACCGTCTGTTTCTTCTCACCTGTAGGACAATATATCGGTCGTCCGCCGCCGTGGTTGCTCGTGGACGACCACTGCTAAACTCTCCGACAGCTGTTCCTATCGTTTGAAATGCTCTCCAAGCTCGTGAAGCGATGCTGTGAGTGATACCGAACTCCTCGGCCACACTAGTCACACTTCGCCCTTCTTTCAACTTCCCAATAACGCGACCTCGGGTAAAGTCATCGAGATATCGTCTACTGGATTGCCTGTTGGCCATATCACTCGGTGGCAGCAACTCGACGTCGTTCAAACCGATGTACACCGAGCAATAGCTTTCACCGAATTGCTAAGCGTACACCGCCCGTGTGTTTTATACCCTTCCGACACCCCCTCCCCCTACGTCATGCTGCATATATGCACATGCCCTACCGTAACGGACCCTAGTCTATCTCCTGAGTAGTCTTTAGGTCCGTTCTGCCTGCTCGTTCCGCTGTTATGCTAATTTCTCCTCTTCGTCCTTAACGTTTGCACACCAGTGTATATAAGTGACCGATTGTCTTTCCAGCTGTAAAGAATTAACTTGGTGTAAATAAAATAGGCTGAAATCAGCTCGAATGAATATATTAGCTAGCGCGCTGGCCTAACGCGGCTTGAGCGAGTGAACCTGCTTATCGGAAACCGTTTCTTTCCCTTAGCTTTCTTATTGAAAGTGATCATTCAAAAGGATGATTACAACTAATCCTTTCTGCCTGATTACCTGCTAAAGGGGTTATCTACCGTCATTTGCAAAAGTTTAAGACCACCTGTCAATTTATTGAAAATTAAGATTTTCAGGGAAACGACAAATTACTAGACAGAGATTTTTGAAAAATGACACCACAGATGAATACTTACATTCTTTAGAACACAAAAAGACGGAAGTCCGTACTTCGTGTGGCAACCTTTGTTTTTTATAAAGGACAAAATACGATGTGGCATAATCTCAGTGAGGGATTTGCAGTAGTCACTTGGAATGTCTTTGGACCACACGTACTTTATCGTGCCAATCAAAGCTTGGGAATTTGACGGATGTCTTCCAAAATGGTCCACAAATTTTTGATGGGGTTAAGGTCGGGACTAATACCGAGCCAGTCAAGCACAGTTATGTTTTTCTTTTGCAAGTAGTCCTTAACTGTCTTTGATCTGTGGCATGGAGCACCATCATGCATAAAGATTGCGCATCTGTTCACTTGCTTATGAGTTAATACAGTAGTTTCTCACGTAACATTTCCACATAAAAAGGACATGTTGTGGTAGTGCCTGTCAGCAAAAAGGAGAATGAAGCAGTACCGGATGCTGACATAGCACCCCATATCATTTGACAAGGCGGATGTCTCACGGTGCTAACGGTGTATTTTACATCAAACATTTTGCCTTTTGGTCGTCGAACATGTGCTTCACGTGATTCAAATTGACGCACAGCTGATTCATCGGAAAAAATAGCTTGGTTCCAATTTTCATCAGTCCATGTTTGATGACGCTTCGCAAACTGGTCTCTTTTTTTTTCATGACAGAGGTTAGTCTAGGTTCATGTGTTGATTTGTAAGACTTTAATCCAAAATCTTTGCTAAGACGTCGGGAAACAGTGCTGATGCTGATACTAATATCAGACCCTTCTGAATGTAAAAAGACCTTGATTTTCTTGCACGAACTCCTCAGAGAAAGCATAACTATCGCCTTACGGTATTGTCATAACTTGGGGTCGTTTTACTTGGACGTCCACTTCTTTTTTTGTTGCTAAATACACCTTTATCTCGATATTTCATGATCGCATTATGAAAAGTAGTCTTGCTCACATTCACCTTTCTGCTTATGTCACGTTCGGAGTATCCTTCACGATATAAAGTCACTATTTGAGCCCTCTGAGTAATACTTAATGAGTCTTTTTTGCCCATTTTTCGCTATTTAGAAATACGTACAAAACATCTCATCATGAAAACCGGAAGCATTCTGACCCTCGCACGCTTCTTCCCCCCCCCAACTCTATCAACAGCTGCTGTTGTAGGATGATGCAACATCGACAGGAAGTTGAGTAATACAGACAGTAGCTGTCGCAATCGGCAGAAATTTCCTAATTCCAACAGGTGGTCTTAAACTTTTGCAAATGACTGTATAACAATGGCGAATAACCCAAGAAAGGAGAGTGAAAAGGAATTTCAGTCACTTTTTTCTACCCAGTGGCATGATGTCCGTGTCCAGGGGACATGGCCATCATGCCATTGATGACTTGGGACATGGGGTAGGGAATAAAGAATTTCAAAGGAGCGCTGATCATCAGTAGTGGTCAACGTTCGCGACTGCCACGGGAAAATCTTGGGATCGATCCCCGGCAGGTACTAACGCTTAAACCCTAAATATCCGCCGTGAGTCGCATGGGCACGTTAAGACGTCAGACCTCGGGATATTCCCCCTCCCCGTTAAAATTATAAATAAGGGAGTCCTTCTTCCCCTTTCTATTTCGCCGTGTAACTTTCTAACTTTCCTGTCCGGCACTCTAGCCAAAATGTCCTAGCTGGGACGTACTACACAGGTGAAGCACGTGTGAAGACGACAAATATGCAGCGATACATTTCGTCGGTGTAGTTAAGTCGGTTAGAACAACTAGCTTCGGAGCGAGGAGGCGTGTATTCGACAAATTCGCGAATATCACATAGCTTCCTGCTTCTAAGGGTTGTGTAAGACCTGTGATCACAGGCTCCCTTTCTAAGATCCTCTACATAAAATCTCTAATCACCTGTGATCGGTAGGTACTGTTGAGATGAGAAGAGGAAAGGAACTGTTTTGCAGTTGCTTTCGTAAGCCCGGGCCTTTATGTCAACATTTCTGTTTGGGGAGCAAAGAAAAAAAATTGGGCACCACTTGATTCTGGTACATCGGCTGCTTAAATGGTTAAGGAAGGTTTAGGGTTCCATTTTTTATCAGTTTATTACGATATGAAAAATTTTTAACATTTATTTCCATTTGAAAGAGCTGACAACTAAATCCAAACGTTTGATCGTTTTAATGGATTGTATTACGAGTTAGGATCAGCAGCAGTTCTGATCAGTGTATAAGCGCTAGAAAGTACACAACAAAGTTGTCGCACAGAGCAGAAAAGTGGCCATAGTGGTGTGATGTAGGGGGTAGGCTCCTGGCCCCTCTTACTAATAGGGCGCTGCTCTAATCTCAGGTAAGACATGGAGCTCTCTTTGCTCTGGAACTAGAGCCCTTAAAAGTGGAATGAGAGATGTCATGCAGTTTGTTAAACTCGCTAGTCCCCTGTCGAAGTTAAAATAGCCTGCATATAACCTAACACTGATATGCATTTAAAGTTACCATCAGAGCGAGTAGTAAGTCACTTCATACACTGCGTTTGGTCAAGCATACGAAGAAATTAAATACTGTGTGAATATCAGTAGAATCAGTGCTTGTCATGACAATAAATGGTAACACGTTGTTAAATCCTTAGCGTATTAATCATCTCTCAGTTTTTATTTGAATGCCAACTTGCCTTTCATCCAATATCTTAGATAAATGCGTTACTTCGGAAGCCAAACACATTTGCAGTTAAACTATTAATTAATTAATAAATAAATAAATAATAAAAACAGAAAATAGTAGTTCGTATTTAAAATCTGTAGCAAAACAGTGGTGCTGTCCTGAAAAAAGAAGTGTCTCCGCGTTCCAAAGACCGACCCAGGTGTTATCGACTCCAGCAGGTATTGGGGGGGGGATGATAAAACTTTGAAAGCGAATATATATATATACAGGGTGATTCATAAAGAAGTATACAGTTTCAACGCACTATAAAACAAAAACAATGTAAGATATTTTATGTTACTTGTAATAGAATTGTAGGGGAATGTTTCAAGTTGCTTTAGAGACAGTCACAGATGTTCTATGTGTGCACACTTAGTCACACGACACACATCGAGACGGTAATCCATTTTCGTCCAAACGCGAGGTTACATATCTGAATCAAGTGCAGTGATAGTGGCGCTGATCATTTTCAGTGATCATCTTGTATGGAATCATTTTCAGCTTCTTTTTCAAAATTCTCCAGGCAGTGGGCTGTGAAATCTGCACTTCACGACTCACCCTCCGCGTTGATTTTCTCGTTGAATGGCGGTTCAAATTCCATCGACGACTTCTTCCGACACACGCGGTCGTTCAGGTCTTATAAGTTTGCACAAACAGCCCGTAGTTTCAAATTTTTTATGCCAATCGTAGATAGATTTTCTGTTTGGAGGTTCTTTTCCGTATCGTGATCGAAAATGCCGTTGCACAACAGTTACAGATTCCGTTTTGCTCTATTCAAGAACACAAAACACCTTATCCACTGCAGACGCTGCCATTTTGACTGACTAGTCACGTGACACGCGCGCTTTCGCCTACGTCACTTCCCTCAGTAGCGGGACACAAATTTTATGAGTACATCTACCTAACGGTTTGCAGTTGTGGTCCGTGTCTTCAACTGTTACTGTTTTACAGCATATGGAAACTGTATACTTCTTTATGAATCACCCTGTATATACAGAGTGAGTCAAAAGCCGCTGGATACGCTTGTATTTCAGAGACGAGAGGAAAATGAAATACCTGAATATCCCAGCAAGGAATCGGTGAGGGGGACTTCTCAGAAATAGATTGCCGTAATCAGATTTGGCATATGTGTTGTGGTTCACAAGTTATCAACACAAAAAACTGAAATAACCATTGTTTGTTGCAGGTAACTGAAGATGGCATTGATGAAACAGGATAGGTTTGAGGTGATCCTAATGTCTGGGAAACGCAGCTTCCGTATCATAGCCGCAGACTTCAACAACCGACACGTAGGAAGAACACTAATTTCACACAACACTGCCGCGTACCTGATATCCAAATTCCGAGAAACTGAGATTGTGGACGACAAGTCACGTAGTGGTCTGCCGAAAACTGCTACCGACGAGGAAACCTCAACAATGGTCTTGGTTTCCTTTGCACAAAGAGTCCACAGCGTAGCACACGACGTCTCGCAGCAGAATGTGGTATCAGCCAGTCAGCCATTGTACGGATTCTTCACACTACTCACTGGCATTCGTTCAAGATCCAGATGCAGCAACAACTAACAGAGGATGACCCTGATAGACGTGTCGAGTTCTGCACCTGGACTTTAGACCAATATCAACGAGATTCCACATTTGCACAGGGCAGTTTGTTCAATGACGAGGTCATATTTTATGTCAGTGTTGAGGTAAACCCTCAGAACCACAGGTACTGGAGTGACAGGAACCCTCACTGGACGGAACCACCCAACGTCGTTTGTAATGTAAAGGTCATGGTGGGGTGTGGAGTATGAGGCACCTGTGTAATCGGGTCCATTTTCTTCGACAATAACCTGAATACTCAGCGCTACCTAGAAATGCTACAGAAGACAGTGTTCCCTTCCCTTTTGAATGTAGACGACAGTTTCCCCTGTTATTTCCAACCCGATGGGGCTCCACCACACTATACAGCGTAACTGTTCGTCAATGGCTAGATGTTCAATTTCCTGGTCATTGGATTGGCTGGCGTGGTCCTGTGGAATGGCCATCCAGATCCCCCGACCTTACACCACTCGACTTTTATCTGTGGGGTCATTTGAAACATCTGGTGCATGCTGAGAAAATCTGCGACAAACACCACCTTCAGCAACCCATCCTGGCGGCCTGTAACCGCGTTTCTCCCGATATTCTCGTGCGGGTGCATAACGACTGGATCAAGCGCCTTCAGCTCTGTGTTCAGTAACAGGGACAACACTTTGAACACATGAAATAGCTGCACATCACAGGGTACTTTAGAGGTTGTTATTTCAAATTTATGTATTGATAACTTGTAAACCACAATACATATGTCGAATCTGATTACGGCAATCAATTTCTGCTAAAATTCTGGTCTTGTTTGATATGCAACATGTCCCCCTTACTATTTAAAAAATTTGACCTTGATCCAATATGGCAGATTTCAAGATGGCGGCCATGTTCCGGAAATAGCCTAAAAGATAGGCCCCCTCACTGATTATTTGCTGGTGTATTCAGATATTTCATTTTCCTTCCCGTTTCTGAAATACAAGGGTGTCTTGCGACTTTTGACTCACCCTGTATATACAGGATGCATACAGGAAAGTCCCTTTAGCCTGGAATAACTTGCGAACGGAGAGAGGTACAGTTATGCAAGCGAGATAACAGTATAATAAAGCGACTACTCCCGATCGAACACAACCAATAGCAGCGCCCCTAGTGGCGAAATGCGGAAGAAGCCATTGCAAATCGAAAACGAAAAGAGATAGAGCAAAATTTCCAATTACAAAGTTGTAGAGCATCAATTATTTATAAGATAAATTGTCGCCTGAATACCCTACAATGTCCGAAATCGATGCGCGACGATTCGAATCTGCATATTCACATTTCGCAAATGTAGCCGTATGCAAATGCAGATTGTGACGTTTTACCGTACCTACGATATGAAAACCAGTAGCAGGATGTACCCTGATCAGCAGTTTAGGTCTACGTACGCTGTATGAGAATGGCGAGCTTGGATTTCTGGGGTTACGTAAAAAATCAGGTGTATGCAACAGCGCCTACAAGTCTACTGGATCTACGTCGCTGTGTTACAGATGCTTGCAATAGTGTGACACCTTCCATGCTGAGGAATGTGCATGCAGAGTTACTTTCACGAATACAAATGTGTATCGTGGGCAATGGCGAACTCTTCGAACATACTCGACATTAACTTTTTATCACTGTGCGCCAGTTTGCCTTTTTTGTTTTTGTTTTGTCTGACGTCATAAAACTGTATTGACATAAGTACGCATTTATGCAATAAATTGTGTGTATTTGCTCACACCTATATGCCTGTTCTCTTCAAATGTTCACCCAAAAGGTCGCGCATCGATTTCGGACATTTTAGGGTATTCAGGCGACAATTTATCTTATCCGTGTAAAACAAATTTCGTTTTGTACTAACTAAACGATGCTCTACGACTTTGTAATTGGAAATTTTGCTCTATCTCTTTTCATTTTCGATTTGCAATGACTAACTTCCGCATTTCGCCACTAGGGGTGCTGCTATTGATTGCATTCAATCGGGCGTAGTCGTTTTACTATACCGTTATCTCACTTGCATAACTGTACCTGTCTCCTTCGCAAGTTATTGCTGGCTAAAGAGACTTTCCTATGCATCATGTATACATTGTATATACACAGTATATGTGAGTTAAATATAGTCTGGTACCCACTTCACTGGCTATTTCTGAGGTGGTTTCGGTAAACAAAAGATCTATGTATTTGTGCAATGCCACCATAAAAAAAAAGTAATAAATAGAGAGAGAGGGGGGGGAGAAGAAGAACAGGAAAGAGAAAACAAAACTGAGTTAAGATTATTTATGTTAAAAAAATGTTGATTTCGATAGGCAACGATTGAATAAGTACTGCAAATTTAAAAAAGTCCGATTCAGTTCGATAAAAAGTAGTCTGGCGCCATCAATCTTGAATAAAAAAAGTGACCTGACAGGGCCTGACGCAGCCAAGCCACGACTGCAGCCCTGTAACAAAATTAAATTTTTGATTTTAAAGAACAATCATTAACATCGTAGCATTTCATAAAATCCTAAATCTGGTTAGAAATACTTATATAGAAGCAAGTATAGAAAAATGATTAATTTGAAATTATTATCAACAGGATAACGGTCAACATTAATTATCATGTGTTTTCGCTCAATTATGCTTCCCTGCCTTCAGATGAAATACATTTAGATTATTTTGGGTAAATCAAAATGTTTTGGCTTTTTATTTAACACGGTATTGTGTTTTGAGCATTTAGAATATAAAAATGAAAGGTAAGTCTTTTATGAGTTTCTAATAACTTACTGTTGCATGTTGTCAAACTCTCTATTCTGTGACGATTTTTGATAAAAGAAAATATGCTATGAGTTCTGAAATCAAATATTAGTAATCTTAGATGCTGACAGGAGCTTTTTCAGAAATCACCAACTGGTAAGGGAAATAATTCACGTAATTCACTCACAAAACTAAGACTCCCACAAGAAGTGGTAGCAAAAGCAGCGCGATTTTTTTGTTGGAGGTTTAGCGACCACCGTTAGCAACTCAGTGGGCTATAAGCAGTCGCCCGTCCCTAATTTAGGGTAACTGGTTCCAGCGAAGGGAGAGAGCCAGTGCAGTAAGACAAACACGACATCCATGCCTCACCGGTATTCGAACCCGGACCCATCTCGGACGAATGGTCAGAAGCTATCGCTTAGACACTGCGCCACAGGGATGGCCAACGTGATTTCCAGCGTCATCTATGAGCAGAATGCTGCACTGATGGATATGCCTTTGTCCCCACCTTAAAGTAAAGACACTCTTTCTACCACGCGTCACAGGGACGCATATATCAGTGTGCTCATGCGCTAGTGAAAGCAGGAATTTGTCGGCAAAGGGGATCGAACCAGCGTCTCTTCGCTCCGGAGTGAGTTGCTGTAACCGAACTAAACTACACCGACGGAATATATCGCTGCAGACTTGTCATCATGACACGTGCTTCATCTCTGTAGTACGTCTCGTCATCTCTCTCTTAATTTAATTTTTTGAGACGAAGAAGCAATTCTTTCATAAATTCCAGACGATGGGTGGAACGAACATCACACATTTTTCGAAGAACCCAACGGCCAATAGATCCATTTTTACGTTCAGGGACCAATGTGAAAACAGGAATTTGCTGGTAACGGAGATCGAGTCTCCTCGCTCCGGAGTGAGTTGCTCTAACCGACTAAGCTACACTGACGGAATATATCGCTGCTGATTTGTCGTCTTGATACGTGCTTCACCTCTATAGTATACACTGAAGAGCAATTGAATTAGAGATGCCTGTCTAGTAACGCGTAGCACCACCTTTCGCCCTGATGACGGCGGCGATTCGTCTCGTCATGGACTTGACAAGACACCGGAAGCGTTGGGAAGCCATACGGATCCACGACCACTGAACAAGCTCCCACAGTTCACGAAGATTTGATGGAGGGGGTCAGAGCCTCGAACATCTCTCTCGATGGCATCCCAGATGTGCTCGATGGGATTGAGGTCAGGTGACCTAGCTGGCCAAGGAAGCGAGGTCACGTCGGTGGAGTGTTCATACAACCATTCGGATACAATTCGGGAGCGATGGCACGGTGAATTTTCTTGTTGCAGGATAAGATCCTCAGTGGGATGCTGAAACCCACAAACAGGAGCAAATGGTTGTCCAGGATATCCCCGTAACATTGACCTGTGAGGGACGATGTCACACGTACCAGGGGTCCCATTTCAGTCCACGTAAATAGTCCCCAGACGAGAATGCCATCCCCACCAGCTTGAAGAGTACCCTGCTGGCAAGAAGGATCCATTGCTTCATGTGGTTTGCGCCGTACTCGTATCCTGCCATCCGCATGTACCAACGGGAATCTCGACTCATCAGTCCAGACAACATTTTTCCACATGTCTAGAGTCCAGTGGCGATGTTCCCGCGCCCATGCCAATCTTTGCGCCCTGTGAAGTGCGGTCAGCAGCGGTACCCTCGTGGGACGATGGCTTCTGTACCCCATAGCGAGGAGATGGTTCTGGATGGTGTGGCTGCTTACACGTTTTTGTGCACCAGCGTTAAATTGCCGAGTGGTTTCTTGAACTAAGGCCCGTCTATCCGCTGTTACAATGCGAGCTAGCCGACGATGACCCCGCTCATCCACACGCTGTTGTCCACGGCATTTGGCCCTTGCAGGGATGGTTTTACCGGATTCGATGTACTCACGGTGCGCCCGTGACACAGTGGCTCGTCAAAATCCCAGTGCCTGCACGAGATCCGAGATGGAGTGACCCATTCGTCGGGCCTCGACAATATGCCCACGATCAAACGCGCTTAGATCCTTCGTCTTACGCATACTGCGTCCGACTTTTACTGATTCCCGTCACATCATTCCTTATATTGTCGGATCGTTGCATACGTCATGTCGTTTCCGTTTACAGGGCCGCCCACAGCGCCATATTTGCATAACGCCAGCTGTCTCTAATTCAATTGCTTTTCAGTGTATGTCAGACCCTCCATATTAGAGGTCTGCACGGGTCTATGCTGGAAGCTTTAGCGTTTTGCTCGTGAGCTAAAAAAAATATTTTCGTCTCACAAAACGAATACTGACTTGAATAATCAGATAGCAATGTTCACTGAGGGAAACGAAAGACCCCATCCGCCACCCAATGCATTGATTAATTACAACTAAAACGGACAAGCTTGGCTCTGAGATGAAAGCCTGGAATGTTTTTTGTTTGTTTGTTTGGTTCGAGGTTAAACGACTACCGAGAGCAACTCGATGGGCTATAAACAGTCGCCCGTCCCTAATTTAGGGCCACTGACTCCAGGGAAAGGAGAGATCCAGTGCCGTAAGACAAGCACAACATCCATGCCTTACCGTGATTCGAACACGGACTCATCTCAGAAGAATGATCAGAAGCCAGCGCTTAGACCGCTGCTTCACCGGGTCGGCAGCCTAGTATGGGACGGTTTATTTCTTTAAACGTTGAAATCAAATTCCTTTTCTACGTTGTTGACGTTAGCAATTAAAACAGATGTTTTTTTCTTTCCGAGAAATGTTCACATAAAGAAAATGTTCAGTTACACGAAATCAAAATCAAACGAGTTTTTGGCGCGATTCATTGCTACAATGGAGATGAGGAAGTTTGAAGTACATTTGTTTACATACAAGGGTTGAACAGAATAATGCAAACACCTAGGAAAAGAAGGTTTTACGTACCTAGTAGGATGTGGGACCACCTTTGGCATTCAAAACCACCTGAATCCTCCTTGGAATGGACGCGTACAAATCCCGGATGGTGGTTAGTGGGATGTTACACTATTCGTCATGCAGAAACTGCTCCAGGTCCTTGAGAGATGCAGGAGGAGGATAACTAGATCTTACTGTGTTTTCCAGCACATACCACAGTGGCTCGATGATGTTTAATTCTGGTGATTAAGGAGGCCAAGGAAGGTGTGAAAGTGCGTCCTCGTGTTCTTCAAATCATGATGGAACATTCCGAGCTCTGTGAATTGGAGCGTTATCATCTTGATAGATGGCATCCTCTGCAGGCAACAATGCCTGGTGGGCTTGGGCGGTCAAAATGGTTTCATACGCCCTACCAGTCACCAGTCCTTTCAAAATGATCAGGGAACCTGCTGAAAACCACGATATGACCGCCCAGAGCATGACAGAACCACAACCATCATGCTACACTGTTGAGAGCAGACAGTCTGGGTTGTACGCCACTGACGGTGTTTTCCACACTAAAACACGTCCTGCAGTGGGGAATAGTTTGCATGTGGATTCATCCGACCACATTATACATTTTCATGAATCGGCAGTCCAAGTGGTATATATGCTTCTGGCACCACTGTTATCGCCGTTGTGCATTCACCCAGGTCACCGGAGGTCTTGTTGAATATCTTGTTTATGCAATTCCCTGCGCACTGTTTTTGTTGATACTGGGGTCTGGTGATACAGATTGAGCTCCGCATTAATTTTTGGCGCCGTAGTCTTATTACGAGTAACAATCCTCTTTAATGCTCTCCTGTCGCTATCAGTCAAGGTCATTTTCCGGCCGCTCTTGCGTTTCGCAGATGAGGTTTTGCCACGAACACGGTATGCTGTCATGACGCTAGACACAGTAGCTCTCAATACCCCCAGTACCCTGGCGACTGTTGTCGCGGGGGCACTAACTAGCCAGCCACCAACAATTAGCCCTCTTCCGAAATCCGTTAGGTCCCTCATTTCGTCGTCGCCCTGAAAGAAATTTTGCAGCAAGACACTTTAAATACATTTAAACAGGACATTGAGGTTCTAAACAAAGCTATCACAATCAAAAAGTGGTGGATACCTTTGCGTATTGCGACGTACGCAGCTGCATTAAAAGTCGCGTGTCTTTCAGGACCCAAAGCTACCTTGTTTGTATCTACTTAAGCGTACAAGAGAAAAACCCTTTACATTTGTAACAAAATTACGTAGTCAGATCTAAACCTCATTTGTGGGAGGAATTCCTAAGAGAAATGGCACATCATTCTATGATACATCCCGTTTACTACTAGTACAATTCAGTATAGCATTTTTCTTTCTTTAGAACTCTTCGAACTTTTCTGAATCACGGACATGACAAAATAGAATAGGATTCGCATGAAAAAGAAAAGTGAAAATAAATGTATATTAATAATGTATTTTCATTATGTATGAAATCATCAGTATATTAGGAATACTGATGATTTCAGAGAGGTTTTGAATCCTAAAACTAAACTTTCGGAAAAAGAAACGATGCAGTTAACATGATACCTATGTTACGAAGAATTCCGAATTAGGTACTTGATGCACTTCCATTTTTAGCACGTCTTTTGTAAAAATAGATCGTGCTTATGTTATCGGTTTGTCCGTCCGTCCGTTTGTACTCACGATATCTCTGCAACTATTAGTCCGATTTGAAAAATTCTTTTTGCATTGGGAAGCTTGAAATATGAGAATGCGGATCCTTTATTTCGTTTTTTCACGATGTACAATTTGGCCGCTAGAGGGCGTAAATGCAGATGATGTCGAATTCAAAAATACGTTTTATTCCACATATTTGCTTCTAAACGTCCGATTGAAAAAATTCTTTTATCTTTAGATTCCATTTATGTCGAAGAGTATTTTAGATATAGTTACTTTTTCAAATTACGCATAGATTTTCCGCTAGGGGGCGTAAAAGTAAATTACATTTTCCCTGATAACTCTTCTTCTAAAGCTCCGATTTGAAAAAAAAAATCTTCAGCGGATACACCTCCTGATGGAAAATCGTTTGCACATAATTTCAAATTTTTGGTAAAGAATACTTTGGCCACCAAGAGGCGTAAGTGTTAATTTTTGCTTCGGATGTATTTGCCATAAAATCTGAGCTTCTAAAATATCGATTGAAAAAATTATTTCGTGGACTGAAGCTACTCACATCGATAAACTTTTTCGGAATATTTTCTTCTTAAAATATTCCACAGTTTCTCCGCCAGGGGGCGTAGATATATATCTTATTTTGGTCAATATCTCTACTTCTAGGAGTCCGATGTTTTCCATATAAATTCAAATTTTTCAAGTAAATCATAGACTTTCCGCTAGGAGGCGTAAAGGTAAATTGCTTTCCCCCTATATCTTTGTTTCTAAATCTCCGATTTGAAAAATTCTTTCTGCACCGGATACAGCTCCTGATGGGAAATCCTTTGCACAAAATTTCTAATTTTTGTAAGAAATGGTTTGGCCACCAGGTGGCATAAGCCTTAATTTCCGCTTCTGATGTATTTGCAGCAAAATATGAGCTTCTAAAATCTAGATTGAAAAAAAAAAGTCCTTTGTTGACGGATACTACTCATGTCGACAAACCTTTTAGGAACATTTTCTTCTTGAAATAACGCATGGTTTCTACGCCAGGGGGCGTAGATGTAAATTTTATTTTTGCCAATATTTCTGCTACTAAGAGTCCGATTTGAAAAATTCCTTTTTTGTTGGATAGTGTTTTCGATGCGAAATGTTTTTCCTATAAATTAAAAATTTTCAAGTAAATCATAGACTTTCCGCTAGGGGTCACAAAGGTAAATTGCGTTTTCTGCGTTATTTCTGCTCCTAAAACTCCGATTTGAAAACTTCTTTCTGTATCGCATACAAGACCGGATGGAAAATATTTTTCACATAATTTCTAATGTTTGGTAAAGAATGGTTTGGCCACCAGGGGGAATAAGTGTTAATATCTGCTTCTGGTGTATTTGTAGCAAAATCTATATCCTGAAAACTCGACTAATTTTTTTCTTGGACCGATACGGCTCATATAGATAAACCTTTTGAGAATACTTTCTTCCTAAAAGAATGCATGGTTTTCCCACCAGGGGACGTAAAAAGTCACATCTTATTTTTGTAGATATCTCTGTTTCTAAGAGACCGATTTGAAAAAGTCTTTCTGTATTGGAGAGCGTTTCCGGTGCGAAATGTTTTTCATATTAATTCGTGTTTTTCTTAACGCACAAGTCGGCAACCAGAGGACGTAAGCTCACGATTCCGTTTACAGCAATATTTGAGGGATTAAAAATCCGATTGAAAAACTTCTTTCTTCTGTCAGATACTATCGTTTTCCATACCGGTTCCATTGACTTTGAAAAGCTTTGATAAATTTAATTTGCGTCAGAACGGATTCAAAAGACGTGCTTATTACACCCGAAACTCGGTGTCATCTTTCTTGTTTTAGTAATTTTAAAAAATTTCAATCATCAAATTATCACAGCATCTCTCACAGCAGATTTGAGAATGCAAAGTCCATGTACCCAAGGTAGCTGTGTATCCGCTTTTCCATTTGGAAAACGTGTTTTGTTCTTTTTAGCACGTCTTTTGTAAAACAAGATCGTGCTTCTGTTATCGGTTTGTCCGTCCGTCCGTCTGTACCAACGATATCTCTGCAACTGTTAGTCCGATTTGAAAAATTATTTTTGCATTCGGATGCTTGGAACATGCAAATGATGATCCTTTATTTCGTTTTTTTTTTACGATGTACAATTTCGCCACTAGGGGGCGTAAATGCAGATGATGTCGAATTCAAAAATACGTTTTATTCCACATATTTGCCTCTAAACATCCGATTGAATTTTTTTTTTTTATCTTTCGATTCCATTTATGTCGAAGAGTATTTTAGATACAGTTACTTTTTCAAATTACGCATAGATTTTCCGCTAGGGGGCGTAAACGTAAATTACATTTTTCCCGATAACTCTTCTTCTAAAACTCCGATTTGAAAAAAAAATTCTTCAGCGGATACATTTCCTGATGGAAAATATTTTGCATATAATTTCAAATTTTTGGTAAAGAATACTTTGGCAACCAGGGGGCGTAAGTGTTAATTTTTGCTTCTGACGTATTTGCCATAAAATCGGAGCTTCTAAAATATCGACTGAAAAAATTCTTTCGTGGACTGACGCCACTCACATATACGTAGATGTATATCTTATTTTTGTCAATATCTCTACTTCCAGGAAGTCCATTTTGAAAAATTCATTCTTTGTTGGATAGTGTTTTCTGTGACATGTTTCTCATATAATTTCAAAATTTTCAAGTAATTCATAGACTTTCCGCTAAGGGGCGAAAATGTAAATTGCGTTTCCTCTATATCGCTGCTTCTAAATATCCGATTTAAAAATTCTTTCTGCACCAGGTACAGCTCCTGATAAGAAATCGTTTGCACATAATTTCTAATTTTTGTAAAAAAAATGGTTTGGCCACCAGGGGGCGTAAATCTTAATTTCCGCTTTTGTTGTATTTGCAGCAAAATATGAGATTCTAAATTCTCGATTGAAAAAAAAGTCGTTTGTTGACCGATACTAGTCATGTCGACAAACTTTTTAGAAACATTTTCTTTTTAAAACAGTGCGTGGTTTCTACGCCAGGGGGCGTAGTTGTATATCTTATTTTTGTCAATATCTCTACTTCTAGGAGTCCGATTTGAAAAATTTTTTCTTTGTTGGATAGTATTTCTACTGAGACACATGGTTCATATAATTTCAAAATTTTCAAGTAATTCATAGAGTTTCCGCTAGGGGCGTAAAGGTAAATTGCGTTTTCCCCTATATCTCTGCTTCTAAATCTCCGATTTTAAAAATTCTTTCTGCACCGCATACAGCTCCTGATAGGAAATCGTTTGCACGTAATTTCTAATTTTTGTAAGAAATGATTTGGCCACCACGTGGCGTAAGTCTTAATTTCCGCTTCTGTTGTATTTGCGGCAAAATATGAGCTTCTAAAATCTCGATTGGAAAAAAAGTCTTTTGTTGACCGATACTACTCATGTCGACAAACCTTTTAGGAAATTTTTTTCCTGAAAAAATGCATGGTCTCTACGCCAGGGGGCGTAGATGTATATCTTATTTTTGTCAATATCTCTACTTCTAGGAGTACGATTTGGAAAATTCGTTCTTTGTTGGACAGTGTTTCCGATGCGAAATGTTTTCCCTATAAATTCAAAATTTTCAAGTAAATCATAGACTTTCCGCTAGGGGGCACAAAAGTAAATGGCATTTTCTATGTTATTTCTGCTCCTAAAGCTCTGATTTGAAAATTTCTTCCTGTATCACATACAAGACCTAATGGAAAATATTTTTCACCTAATTTCTAATGTTTGGTAAAGAACAATTTAGCCACCATGGGTCATAAGTGTTAATTTCTGCTTCTGAAGTATTTGTTGCAAAATCTGGGCTCCTGAAAACTCGACTAATTTTTTTCTTGGACGGATACCGCTTATATGGATAAACCTTTTGAGAATACATTTTTCCTAAAATAATGCATGGTTTTCCCACCAGGGGACGTAAAGTCACATCTTATTTTTGTCGATATCTCTGTTTCTAAGAGTTCATAAGCTCGCGATTCCGTTTACAGTAATATCTGAGGGATTAAAAACCCGATTGAAAATCTTCTTTCTTTCGTCAGATCTATTGTTTTCCATACCGGTTCCATTGACTTTGAATAGCTTTGATAAATTTAATTTGCGTCAAAACGGATTCAAAAGACGTGCTTATTACCCCCGAAAATTCGGTGTCATCTTTCTTGTTTTCTTTTTCATTTTAGAATTTCCCTTGGGGACGACGTCTCGCGGATCATTAGAAAGTGTGTGAAATTCACAAATCTGTCCGCGACGGATCCGCACCCCTCAATCCGGAGTAAGTTGCTCTCCCAACTAAGCTACAGGGACGGAATGTACCTCTGCGGATTTGTCATCTTGACACGTGATTCGCCTCTATAGTACATCACATCTTTCCCCCTTAACTTTGTGTGTTTGTGTGTGTGTGTTTGTGTGTGTGTAGGCGAAGAACGAACTGTCATTAATTCTAGACGATGTGTGGAACAAACATCACACATGTTTTGAAGAACCCAACGGCCAGTACAACCACCTTTACGCTCCGGCGCGAATGTGAAATCACAAATCTGTCTGTGACGAAGATCAGTAAAACACCCTCTCACTCCGGACTAAGTTGCTCTCGCAACTAAGCTACACGGACGGAATGTATCGCTGCAGATTTGTCTTATTGACCATCATATCGTCATGATCATATGTAGAGGATTTTTAGGAAGGGAGTGTCTGACCCAGGTCTTAAACAATCCTTAGAAATAGGAAGCTAGAAGATTTGGGCTAGAGTACCAGATAGGAAAGTGACACGGAAGCGAAGTAGAAAGGGGGAGGAAGACGCCCTTATTTTTACCGGGGGAAGGGCAGTAACCGGGGTCCGACGGCTTAACGTGCCCATCCGACGCACGGCGGATATTTAGTGGATCGAACGTTCGTATCTGCCTGGGATCGAACCTGAGGTCCCTTCCATGGCAGTCACGAACGTTTGTCTTATTGACACGTGCTTTACCTCTGTAATACGTCACAACTGTTCCGTGGGTCACGGGTTGAACCAACACCCCCTGAAACAAGGCTGCAGCACCAGTTCTTGACGTCTTCACAGGAAGACCTTGCCGTGACCGCCCTATCTAGTGGACTGGTGCTATCTAATGTGACGGTGATCTCCCGTACTTAGATGCTTACGAAACTGTAACAGTTGAAACTATGTTCTTTCCAACTATTTGAAACAGATATTCGCGATGGTAAAAAAAGGTATTTGTACTGAGTAAATAGAACAAGATCTGAAAACTAAGTGTTATAAGTTTTTTTATTTATTAATTTTTAGGGGAGGGGGTGTTTTTCGAGGGCAAGTGATACAATACGTTAATTCTATTAGTGAAAGACAAATGCAATGAAACTTGGGGGGTTTGTTTAGCAACTCGATTTTAAGCTATTTTGATGACTTTATAAAAACAGAAATTCCGTTTTAATTTTGCCACTTGCACCGGAAAGTCACCCCCCCCCGAAAAAAGTTAATAAATAAAACAACCTAGGTGCATTGAGTTTACATATCTTGTTTTATTTATTCAGCACAAATACTTTTTTCTTCTGTTTCTTTAATTTATACCACATGTCCGACTCTAACAAAAGGCCGACGCATGAGGGACTGTTAAGAAATCTATTAATCTTTTACCTTTTTTTTCCATTCAGAAACTCATTCATTCATTCTTTTAGTAAACTAAGATGTTTAATAGATACTTTCTTTTAACTTTTTAAATTTTGTTTAACTTCAAGTAAGGATCCTTTAAAAATGCCATTTTCACTTCCTTGCACACAGATCAGACAACCAAATGAGAGGGTGGGAGCCTGCACAAGAGTTTAAGCGTGCAACAGGAAGTATACAATTTATTTAGAAATCACCTTTTAGAACACTCTACATGTAATTAGTAAGAGGTTCATGATAAAGGTATTTCAAATTAAAAAAATTGACTAAACAAAATAACTGTTTAAATTATGAAAAAATAGGAAAGTAGTGTAACACGATAGTACAGGAAATACGAAAAGTTGAAGATGAAAAAACATAAATGGATTAAATTTGTTTTTAATTTTATTAGTGCCAAATGCTTTTTTTTTTTTAATGTATGATGTTCCGTAACGATTAAATAATTCACTGACTACATTATAATACCAGTCAAATAAATTGTTGGAATCTTTCATAAATCGGCGAAATCGAATTTAGAATTATATATTTACTTTTCCAATACAATACCGACAAGAAGTCGAACGTGATATCGATATATGTTTTAGTTTTTATTTGACACATTTATAATTTTCAGTTTTATTTATGTTTCACATTCACAAATACTTTTTAGCACGTCTTTTGTAAAAAAGATCGTGCTTATGTTTTTGGTTTGTCCGTCCGTCCGTCAGTCCGTCCGTCCGTCCGTCAGTCCGTCCGACCGCCTGTACCCACGGTATCTCTGCAACTATTAGTCCGATTTGAAAAATCCTTTCTGCATTCGAAAGCTTGAAATATGCGAATGATGATCCTTTATTTCGTTTTTTTTTTACGATGTACAATTTTGCCGCTAGAGGGCGTAAATGCAGATGATGTCGAATTCAAAAATACATTTTATTCCATATATTTGCTTCTAAACATCCGATTGAAAAAATTCGTTTATCTTTCGATTCCATTTATATCGAAGAGTATTTTGGATGTAGTTTCTTTTTCAAATTACACATAGATTTTCCGCTAGAGGGCGTAAAAGTAAATTGCATTTTCCCCCATAACTCTTCTTCTAAAACTCCAATTTAATTTTTTTTTCAGCGGATACATCTCCTGATGCACAATCTTTTGCATATAATTTCGAATTTTTGGTAAAGAATACGTTGGCCACCAGGGGGCGTAAGAGTTAATTTTCGCTTCTGATGTATTTGCCATAAAATCTGAGCTCCTAAAATATCGATTGAAAAAATTCTTTCGTGGACTGACGTCACTCACATCGATAAACCTTTTCGGAATATTTTCTTCCTAAAATATTCCAGTTTCTCCGCCAGGGGGCGTAGATGTGTATCTTATTTTTGTCAATATCTCGACATCTAGGAGTCCGACTTGAAAAATTCCTTCTTTGTTGGATAGTGTTTTTCATATAATTTCAAAATGCTCAAGTAATTCATAGACTTTCCGCTAGGGGGCGTAAAAGTAAATTGCGTTTTCTCCTGTATCTCTGCTTCTAAATCTCCGATCTGAAAAATTCTTTCTGCACCGGATACAGCTCCTGATGGGAAATCGTTTGCACATAATTTCTAATTTTTGTAAAAAAATGGTTTGGCCACCATGGGGCGTAAACCTTAATTTCGGCTTCTGGTGTATTTGCAGCAAAATATGAGCTTCTAAATTCTCGATTGAAAATAACGTCGCTTGTTGACCGATACTACTCATGTCGACAGACCTTTTAGAAACATTTTCTTCTTAAAATAGTGCACGGTTTCTACGCCAGAGGTCGTAGATGTATATCTTATTTTTGTCAATATCTCGACTTCTAAGAGCTCGATTTAAAAAATTCCTGCTTTGTTGGATAGTGTTTCTAGTGTGACATGTTTTTCCTATAAATTCAAAATTTTCAAGTAATTCATAGACTTTCCGCTAGGGGGCGTAGGGTAAATTGTGTTTTCCCCTATATCTCTGCTTCTAAATCTCCGATCTGAAAAATTCTCTCTGCACCGGATACAGCTGCTAATGGGAAATCGTTTGTACATAATTTCTAATTTTTGTAAAAAAATGGTTTGGCCACCATGGGGCGTAAACCTTAATTTCCGCTTCTGGTGTATTTGCAGCAAAATATGAGCTTCTAAAATCTCGATTGAAAAAAGTCTTTTGTGCTTATGTCGACAAACATTTTAGGAACATTTTCTTCTTGAAATAATGCATGGTTTCTACGCCAGGGGCGCAGATGTATATCTTATTTTTGTCAATATCTCTACTTCTAAAAGTCCGATTTGAAAAATTCCTTCTTTGTTGGATAGTGTTTCCGATGCGAAATGTTTTTCCTATAAATTAAAAATTTTCAAGTAAATTATAGACTTTCCGCTAGGGCGCACAATGCTAAATTGCGTTTTCTGCTCCTAAAGTATCGCATACAAGACCTGACGAAAAATAATTTTCACGTAATTTCTAATGTTTGGTAAAGAATGGTTTGGCCACCAGGGGTCATAAGTGTTAATTTCTACTTCTGATGTATTTGTAGCAAAATCTGGGCTCCTGAAAACTCGACTAAAATTTTTTTTTCTTGGACCGATACCGCTCATATGGATAAACCTTTTGTGAATACTTTCTTCCTAAAATAATGCATGGTTTTCCCACCAAGGGACGTAAAGTCACATCTTATTTTTGTCGATAACTCTGTTTCTAAGAGTTCGTAAGCTCACGATTCCGTTTACACCAATATCTGAGGGATAAAAGACCCGATTGAAAAACTTCTTTCTTCCGTCAGATACTATTGTTTTCCATACCGGTTCCATTGACTTTAAATAGCTTTGATGTATTAAATTTGCGTTAGAACGGATTTAAAAGACGTGCTTATTACACCCGAAAATTCGGTGTCTCTTTCTGGTTTCTTACTATCTTTAATATTTATCCTTGCTGCAAAGTTGCAACACACACTATCTAGGGCATTCAAGTTAAATAATTTTTTTTTTCTGAATATGTTAGATTCAAAAAGTGGTATATCTTCAGATAAGAAATCTTTTTACACCGTAAGTTTAATAGTTCGAAGTGTTCTTATTTTTGGCCCAACAGTGTGACATAAGTAGTAGAAAGTATAGGCAATTAAAGTTTTATACTTTTAAAGATAAAAGTATCAATCCAATTGCTGTAAATAAACAAAGACATCGCTCTTTCCACGTTTTAGCAACACACAGCAACCGAAAAATTGTTATTTGGCCACTGCCAAATAACAATTTACGGTCGTTCGTCAAATTCAACAGGTCTTCCCGTAGTGACGTCAGACATCGGAGAGCAGGAGGTGTTTGGGCCTTGTTTCAGGTGGCGTTTGTTGAACACCCTTGCCATACAGGAAACCTTGCGTTATTTGCGATAAGTGGTGGAAAACGCTTGATGAAAGTCTGACACGTGTCGGGCTGCAATAGGCTTTCCAAAATAAAACCCGTGCAGACCTCTTTTCCATATGCCCATAAATTAATTATCCGCGTCCTTCAATTTCGACCGTAACATAATGACAGAGGACAGCTTACCGCTCCCAAACGTAACGGCAAACTTTTCACCCTCACAGAACGTGGAGACATTCTTTTATGCTATTTAAACACAGTCGTATCAGAATAATATGACCCCTTCCGGAATCACAGTGTACCAGGCCGGGAGCGTCACAGAGTGCACGTGAAAAAAGCCGACCTCACGGAGTTATAAGCGGCCGGCCAAGACAGATTAGCCATAGTGCATAACGAGAGCACAATGGCCAGAGGTCGTGATTTGACAGACGTTCAAAAAGGAATGATCATCGGCTACCGCGCAAAGCATCTCAGAAACAGCAGACTTCGTGGGCTGTTCACGAGGTGCTGTAGCAAGGGTGCACCAAGAATGGACCGCTGGCACACGGAGTACCTCCCGAAGTCATAATTGTGGAGTCCCAAAGCTTATCGACCACATAGGAGAACGTCGCTTCCGTTGACTGGTAAAGGGCAATCGACGCGCAACAGTGCAGCAATTGACCACGCAGATGAACCCTGGAGCACCCAGATACATGTCCCCGATAACAGTAGAGCGGACCTTGTTACGCATAGGTCTCCAGAGTCGATGCTGCGTCAAGGCGTCCATGCTAACCCAGGTCTATCGGCAACGACGCCTGCAGTTCGCACGGGACTACCGTCATTGGACAGTGAAAGAGTGGGAAAAGGTTGCCTTCTCCGACGAATCGAAGTTTCCACTCCACAGAAGTGAGGAGCGGTGGCGGATACGACGTCAGACACACGAGAACCAACACCCGGACACTCTTGTCGGTCAAGTACAGGACGGCGGTATCAGCCTGCATGTCTGGGGGATGTTTTCCTGGTATGACCTGAGACCGCTGGTAGCACTGGATGCGTCCCTGAACACTAATGGTCACCTGTCCATCCTCGCTGACCACATGCATCCCTTCATGTTGGACGTTTACTCTGGTGGTGATGGTGTCTACCAATAGGACAATGCACCGTGCCACGTCTCTAAGGGGGTGCGTGACTGGTTTCAGGAACCCGACAGCGATGTCTCCGTTCTTCCTTGGCCGTGGTTGTAAGGCAGAATCTCCCGATCTCAATCCCATAGAGCACCTGTGGGACTATTTAGATTGACAGGTTCGACGTGCCGACTTACAACCACGTCATCTCCGGGATTTCCGTGCTCTGCTGCAGTCCGAACGGGCACGTGTGCCTCGGGCAATCTCCCAGGGCCTCATTGCATCCATGCCACTCCGTCTCGCCCCTGTAATTGGGCCAAGGGTGGTTTTTTCCATTGTTTTTAGGTAGGTGGTCATATTATTCTGATGCGACCGTGTATGTCACTCTGTTATATTAAGACTAAGAAGTGCTTAAAAGTTTTGAAGCTGTTCCATTACGCTAAAGTATCATTAATTGTCTAACACACGCTGCGGAAAAGCAAATGCGTCTTGTGTAGTGTTTTTTTTTTTTTTTTTTTTTGTTTCCTAGGGTGGAGATGAAAATGTTCCGAATTCCAAACATTTGTCGGGGGGGGGGCAGGATATGTTAGGATGACTTCAACCATCTGATGGAGATTTTGTGTGTGCAGTCACTCGAACCACTAAACAGAAACGGAAATCACTTTGTTTATTTAATTTGCGTTCCTTGCGCCACGCCGCAAACCTAAAAATTTGCTGAACACCTATCAAGACCGAACAGATAAGATGGCATTAAATGGTGTAACTAGAACCTTTGTGTCACGAAGGGCTCCTAGGAAAAGAATTTGGAAAATTCTAATATTTTATTCATACATATCGATTCGGTAAAGTGTTACGCTCAATTTCTGAATTTAAGAATACTTGATTTGTGCCTTTCCCTTTACCTTGGTGAAGTATTAATTAAAGCCGCTTTAATAGCACAAACACACTTTCTTTTATAGAAGCAGCATACTCTTGCAAGTTTTCAAAATACTAATTATGCTAAATAAAATGTTCGATGAAAAACACGAAATAATTCAGATAATATACCTTCATCATTCTTTTCATGGGGGTAAGAAGCACATAAATGAAAACTGTTACATTTTTGAGCAAAGTGAGGCTGAAGGCCGAGCGGAGCTCTCTTTACGAGGCTCGAGACAATTAGTTATTCGGGCATAGGTACGACATGACACATTCGATCACCGTGATTTTTTGCATGCCATTGGACATCGTCCATGGTCAGGTTTTGACGTCTTCCGATTCCCGAAAATGCAAGTTTTTGGACGATAATTCCGATAATCGTCCAAAAACTTGCATTTTTAGGGGGGGGGTTTCCGGGTTTTGAGAAATAGTTCAAGTAATGGGGCCGTTTGCTACCTATCTCCTCCAAAGATTTTCAGCCGATCGCGGTGACACTTGCCATAGAGAAAGGGAATGGCATGGAGAGTGACATGGGGTTGGTATCATAGTGATTGGTCGTGTCGTATAAAAATAATGACCATCAAAAACTGGCCAATTTTAATAACAATTGAAAAAATCCGTACTCTACACGAAACGCGGGACAATTAGTTGCTCGGGCATAGCTACGACATGACGCATCCGATCACTGTGATTTTTGGCATATGATTGGACATCGTCCATGGTCAAGTTTTGACGCCTTCCGATTCCCGAAATTCCGTGTCATTCCCGAAATTCCGTGTCATTGAATTTAAATTAAAACTAGATGGCCTTTCACTTGAACTGTTTCACGAAAGTCGGCTCACTAACATTAATTTAAAAAAAAAATCGTTTGAATTGAAAAACGAAGAAATGGAAAGACTCCGTCGATTAGCTCAACACTTGCTTAATCTGTAATAATAAAAGGAAGTTTGTGTATGAGTGTGTGTGTGTGTGGGGGGGGGGGTTCTGTCTTTTGCGATACAAAATGAAAAACGTGGCTCCCGATCTGAGTGTGTCTTTCTGCTTTGTTTACATGCAACCTGATCACAACCAACGTGAAGGCGTGAAGGAAAGTAGTTAATGATAAATTTTAGGCATTTCTTTTTTAGAATGTTTCGTACTTTTGTTCTGGAAGTCATAAATTTTAGGCGTTCGTTTTTTGGATTTGTTATAATAGACGCCTTAATATGAGCTTAGATTTTGCAATAGCTTCGCTCAAAATTTGCCAGCTGTACCCGAGTTATCGGTTACCGTTGGCGGATTGTCCTAGTTATTTGATAATTTGATAAAACCATAATTTTTTTCAAAGCAAATTAAAAAAGTAATATATATATAAATTGAAGTTAAGCGACACTGTTGTCAGGCGTCCTATTGGTTCAGCATCGAAGTTATTAACTCCAATTTTTGGTAACTGCTGCGCTTGTTTCTCCCTCCCCGCAGTAAAGGTTTGGTCACCAGTTGCACGTATCCGGCCCAGTAACCCAGTGAGCTTGCTATCTTCGACGAAGCGTGGTTGTCGAGCATCCGGGATCGTGCCAACGTGAGCTCACTCCCGACGACAAGAAACGGCTTTTGCCGTTCGCTCTCCCTAGTGATCGCGTTCTGTTACTTCTTTCGGCAAAGGGTGGATGAAGCGGCTATGTGAATCATAACTGCAGATTCAACCAATCGCTCCGGTCTGTCGACGCCGATAAAAATGGTGTTAATGAAGAACACAAAGGGTGCGAGCCAGGATCTCCGAAATTGAGGAGAGGGCGACTTAGAACTTCGTGCCACCAGTGGCGCGAAGCACCGGAAAAACTCAGCACCGGAAAAACTCAGCCCCCCCCCCCAATACCTTCGAGGCTCTTTTTCGAAAATCTTTTAGCTTTAATTAGTTAAGTTTATAAATTCCATATTATTAACTAGGTTTTATGGGCGTTTCAATAATTCTAATTCTTTGGAATCCACAGGTATTTTCCATAAAACCAAAATTATTGCGTGTAACAAAAATGTGTACGTTGTAATCAAAATGATTGCCTTAGTTTTTTTCCAATACAAAGTACTGCAAAGCGTGTAAAAATACGAACCTGCGCCCCCTCACTCCGGAGTAAGTTTCTCTCTCAACCAAGCTACACGGACGGAATGTTTCGCTGCAGATTCGTCTTCTTGAAATGTGCTTTATCTCTCTTTTTCAGTGTTCTCCGTCTCCCTCTTATTAATACCATTTTTTTTTAAGGGAAGAACGAACTTTCATTAGTTCTAGATGATGTGTGGAACAAACATTTTTCGAAGAACCCAACGGCCAGTTGACCCATTTTTACGTTCCGGCGCCAATGTGAAAGCACACATTTGTCCGTGACGGAAATCGAACCCTCTCACTCCGGAGTAAGTTGCTCTCCCAACTAAGCTACACGGACAGAATGTATCACTGCAGATTTGTTGTCTTGACACATGCTTTACCTCTATAGTACCTCACAAATACATACGCCAAAGTTGATAATATCGTGCGAATTTTGTTCATACAGATACTACGGCCAGTGTCTTTGAAATGCCTCACGAGCAGACGTATGAAACACGTAACTGCCGTGAGAGTGTCCAATGACCTTTTCCGATTTAAACGAAAATACAGAGCATAAGTTAGCAAATAAATAGCACACAATTACGATTTGTAGCACAAAAAAAAAAAAAAATTAAAACTACTTAAATTATTTACTCTTGAATATAAAAAAACATATTTTATCTAATGCCACAATGTTTTGCACATAGTAATATTTTTTCTCCTGATCCTGTTATATATACGTATATAAAATACACAGGTGTGTCTGTTTCTTCGTTCCCCCGAGAATACCTTTTATTTCATTATATTCTGAAGAATGCGTAGTTATCTGCAAATAACTGTGCACCTTATCCTCATTGGAATGAAAAATTTATTCACATATCTGATGTTTCTTTCAAATTCTCTTGTTAATATACACGTATGAGAACTATCGCTATGGCTGTGAAAAGTGGCCTCAAGTCTTCGGAAGTAGTTGTTTTCCCGTTATCAAGTTTTTATAAACTCCAAAACCGCGAAAAAATTATTTTTAGAGATATCACTTATTACTGAAAAAAAACCTACCAACTAGTTCTTCTTTTCAATACTATATTGTTTTTTTTAATATATGTATATAATCACTGACCTGGTGTTTTGTTTTTCAAATTCTCTGGTTAATATACATATGTAGGAACTATTGCTACAGCTGTGAAAAGTGGCCTCAAGTCCTCTGGAGTAGCTGCTTTCCCGTTATCAAGTTTTTGTAAAACTAAAACCGCGAAAAAGTTATTTTTAAAGATATAACTTATTACGTAAAAAACACTACCAAATAGTTTTTCTTTTTTATACTTCATTCAAAGCTGTAGTCAAAAAATTCTGGCTGTTTCTTCTTTAACCAGTTTCACAAAAAGTTTCCTCAAAAAAAAAAAAACTGTAAAATATTTTTACTGCGGCCAGAGGTTCTCTTAGCAGTGAGCCCCCCCCCCCCCCGCTATTCTGTATTCTGTTGTTATTATCAGTACGCATCTGGGTACCACCCCCAAAATTTCGAAAGAAAACGAATCCCTTCTGATATTCTTAGGCATTTGGAGTTTGGCAAATCATTTTTTAAACACACGCTGTTAAAAAAAAACAAAAAAAACTTCCAGATATTTTCGAACCATTTTCTATGATTCCTTTTGTGAATTAATGAGCCTGATTCAATCTTTTCCGTAAAAGGGAAAAAAACTTGATTTTCACATATGTGAATTGAAAGAAATACTCCTTTTCATGTTTCTGCTGTTAATAACAGAAAATTTCCGTTTTTTAGAGGTGTTATTCGAAAATCTTGAATTTTCAGGGAACTTTCCCGTGATTTCGTATATTAACGGAAAAATTATTTTCCCCCTTTTTCCATATCCATACGACGGAAAATATCAGTAATAAGTGCATTTTGGATAACTATTAAACTTCAATCGTCTGTTGGAGGATCTGAATTTGTGGTTTGGTAGCGAAACCGGATATCGTGGACAGCATATCTCATCATATTAAGACTATTATGGCAACTCATATTCCTCTTCCCTCCTAGTTGGTGCACTTACTATTGTATGTTCTGTTACCCAAAGAAATCGGGCACTTTAAGTGTCGTACGGGTGATGGTATAATGTCTATGTATATATTAGCCTTTGGACCCTTTAAACACGAAAGTTATTATAGCTATCAAGAATAGATTTCTTATATCGATATAGGGATTTTGTGAAATAATCCTATTGTGTAGCAAATTTCACCTTTTCTTAAACATAATTGAAAATCATTGTCAGTTTAAAAAATTTCTCCAAAAACATTATGTTGCTTTGAAAAACCATTTTGATGTAAAAAAGTAATTTGCTATGAGTCCTACAGGAAACAATAAAATTATGATCCTGTTCAGGAAAATAATAAACTCATACAGTAAAATAAAATGACTAATTAACTCGCCTTCGTAGCAAAAAACATTTCATCATTACGCAGCTCCAGTCCTCTTCTTTTATGCTTTAAACGTGATCAAGTGGTAAGTGTCTTGCTCACTCATTGAACAGAGCTCTTTTACTCGCGTGCAAACCATCGCGGGCTCGATCCCAACCTCGTAAGTCCCGAAGAAGTTCTGCAATGCGACTTGAGCATTTTGGTTAAAAAATAACAAGTCGGAAAGGTTTTTATTTTTGACTGAAAAAGTCAAAATTGAACCTTTTGGAAATTCAGGAAATTTCTGGATGAAAATGGAAAAATCCGAATCATATTTCTTAAAAAAAAAAAAAAAAAAGAAGAAAGAAAGAAAGAAGGATAGAAAGAAAGAAAGAAGGATAGAAAGAAAGAAAGAAAGAAAGAAAGAAGGATAGAAAGAAAGAAATTGAATTAGGGACAACGTAAAATCTATCAAATTTCTGCGATTAGGAAAGGAAACTTTTCAAAGCGGAAATTTCGTTAAAAGTCGGAGGCCTGCCAGCAATTCTGCTGCACGTTATTTTCCCAAATTCACGAGCATCCCGTAAATTCACACCACTTATTTTTTTGCAGTGTATAATATAAACACTTTAGTCTGACAACATAAAAACTACTAAAGGTGGCATGAATAAAGAAACCTCACGCTAAAATTCAAGCTATTTATTACTGTAAATTGTAAAAGTCACACGAATATGCAACAGTAATCACAAATACATTTTATACTTGCGTAGTTTCAAATTGACAATGATAGCTCGTAAATCTTTTGACAATAGTATCGAATCGCTCTGACTATCTCAACGATCTTCATACACTTCGCTCTCTTCACATCGTTTGCTTTCGAAGTAGATTTTCATTTACTTTTTTGACTCACTGTCAGCTTTATCGAACGTACAAGGAAATTCGAGGAAGTAACGTGACGTTCAGCAGGAAAACTGTAACTGAGAAGTAACGAAATTTACATAAGAAATAGAAACTTAAAGGAAGGTATAATTAGACACACGTATGTACATACATTCCACTCAATCCCATTATTTATTGTCTAGGACTCACTGTCACTCATATAAGCATGGATGGCTCAAGTTTTGTGTTAAGGTATTATATATCCTGCATTTTTATTTAATACGGCCACACTCCATAATTGATCTTTCCAAAATCATCAAATTTAAAAATATGTTAACCAGAAACTGTTTTTTTTTTTTTTTTTTTTTTTGCATTCCATTAACAGAACTCAGCATCACAGAGTTTCTGATTGAACAGTAGCAAAAGTTTTGGATTTTACGAACAACGTATTATATATATATAGAGAGAGTGGTATCAGAATCACTACGAGGGGAGGGGAGGGGTCAGCTAGCCCCATACACATTTGCGAGAAGGCGCAAAGCATCAGTTTGCCTCCTCACCGTTCTTCCTTTTAATTGTCCATAATCGGAAATCAGATATATATATTTGGAATTTTTTTTTTAATTTTCTGCCATTTAAAATTTGTCCTGTAATGAAACAAAACGTTATTTTCTATTTCGATTATTAATCATCTAGAATTCTGAAATTTTTCAATGACATTTCTGAGACGCTGATTAAATCCTCGTTCTGTTCAGTATGAGAAAAACATTCACGAAGTATCAGCGTTATTAAGAAAACTTATCCTGTAATTCCTGAAAGGTATTGTGTTTTTATAAGAAGAGCAAGAACGTTTTACATCTTCTTTAAATATAATAAATCAGTCTTCCGTCAAAAACAGTAAAATTGAAAAAGGAAAAATGCAAGAGAAAGGGGAAGAAAAGAATGAGATACTTTGTGTTGTTTGATGGATAACGACAAGGGTACGGTGTAACGTACCAGGAGATGTGACGTACCTGCCAGAAGGACGCACACGACATAAAGGCAGATAGGAATCAGAATAAAACGTCCGCGTAGCTTAACTGGTAGAGCAACTTGTTCCGGAATAAGCGGCCTCGGGTTCGAACCCCGGCGCGGATAAAAATGACGGAGAAATACACTTCGTTATAACGGTTCTAGTGGAGTTCATACTATTGCGGAGGTGTCGAATCAATACAGTTTAACATCCTTTATAATATGAGTAAAATGTTTTATATCTATATTAAATAAGTTTCATATTAATTTTTATTTTACCAATATAAGAGCTTTATCTGTAGTATTTTCTAATGACGTTATCACGTCCTGTTTGACATCAGTACAATAAACTTTATATACTTTGACCAAAAAATGCGTATTTTGATATCTTGCCCGTTGTCAAAAAATAGTTTCGGCGCCCTTCTATCAGGCGCGACGCTAAGGAGGGAGCCCACCCAACTTTTCTTTCACAGCAGCCTACCTTTTAGCCTCCCAAAAATATTTAAGTACTTAGAACAGAAGGCGAGTGCAACAATTTAAGATTCTAGGGAACTTTGATAAAAGTATGGGAATTTTTCGAATTCACAAGAAATTTTGTTATATTAAGACGAATTGTTTGTTAAATTTATGTGCTATTCTGTTAAATGGAGGGAATTCTTAGAGTGAATGTCTAAGATAGTTATAGAAAAAACATCATTTTTGTTATTAGAGTTTAAAAAGATGAGGCAGAGAGAGAGAGAGAGAGATTCTTCAGATTACAAACTGAAAAACAGCCTTATGACTGCAGATATTAAAGAAAAAGATTAAAAAATGGCGTAAGCAGTCTAAAATTGCAAAGAAATAGTAACTTCTTAAAGGACATGGAGGTTTGTATCTATAGTTCCCAGTACTACGAACACTGAAGGAATATAACATATAGTATGGACCTAAAATATTTTTTCTACTGGGGACAATATCAGCAGCGTGGGGTAAAATCTACACGAACGGATTTTTTTGGCAAATCTGCCAAGCGCTTCAAAATTTGAGCCCCCCTCTCGTACGATGCTTAGCCCCCCTAACAGCATCCCCCATTCTGAGCTGCTGCCGACCGAACATGTTTGTATCGGTTTGAAAGTTGTTCTAAAATGTGCAAAACACACTCCATCCTCAGTTTGATCTCGATTGCTTCCGGATGTATTGATTAGTGAATTCATGTTAGTAAATTATCTTTTAGCACATGTTTTGAAATAAAAGCATGTGCTTATAGTACCACTTTGTTTGTCTGTCCGTCACTTTATGGGTACCATATTTTTGCAACTCTTAGTCCGATTTGACAAATTCTTTTTGAAAACCAGAACTGTGAGAATGATGATCCATATGCGTTACGACATTTTTCCGATGCATAAGCTTGCCGCTAGGTGGCGCAAATGCACATGCTATTATATTATTCAAAATATATTTTGCCCTATACAACTGCTTCCAAAACAAAACAAAAAAGAAACGGATTCAAAAAATTATTTTTATCTTGCAATACCTTTTACCACGAGGGTTGTTTTAAGCAGAGTTTGTATTTGAAAAAATGCTAGGCGTTATCTCTAGGGAGGCGTAAATATGTATCGTATTTTTTGCCGAAATCGCTGCTTCTAAAAAATCGGCTTTTAAAAATTACTTTCGCGTTAGATAGAGGTCACGACGATGAATATTTTTTCATGCATTTTACAATATCTGACAATTATTATTGACTATATTTTTCAGCTGAAGGATCTCTAACATTTCTCTAACTTCCCGCTTTTCAGTAAAAAGAAAAGTAATCAATTCTATTAATTGCAATATTTTTTAGAAAAATCTGCCGTAAGTGTTCTGTTATTTATTCTTTTAGCAAAAGCTGTTTAATAATTCTGCTAACCAGAGGCGGGTTTAAACATTGCAGCGCCTTGGGCAAAAAGTAATCAAACGCCAAAATAAATGTATTTTAATGTGCAAAATTTACTTCCGATTTGAATGTCACCCTCATATTATTCATAGATTTTTAATCACAAAAAGAATCAGTATGTTCTTAAGAACAGTTTCATAGAATTTGTAGCACATGTATAATCAAAATTTTTTTTTTGAAAAACTATTCGCTCTAGCCTCCAAGCGTACAACTCTTACGCATCCCCGGCTGTCAGCGAGCTCTATTAAGGAAATGTCCTTCCTCTCTCTCTCTCTCTCTCTCTCTCTCTCGAGTTCTGAGTTTGGCGTTGCCAAGAAAAAGTAACTTTGCTGGCTTAGTGGACCCACCTCATTCCGTGATCCTTTCCGCCCTAGTTTCCAAAAGAACTGACATTTTTAATAATTTAATAAATAAACAAATTGAAAGAGTACTAATACACTTACAATATTAAGTATTAACTGTATTATGCAACGTTTCCATTTGTAGAAATGAAAAATGGCATTTCATTTCCGATTTTTTTGTTTCCGTATTAAAGTAAAACTGATTTTATCACACGTATTCCTAAAATTTTGACACTCCGCATTACGGGATCAATAGTAAAGTCTTCCCTGTTGCTAACTGTATTATTTCTTCGGTAAAGACGTTCAACATGTTTCCAAAATTGGCTTTTTTTCCCTGTAAAAATCGTCCAAAGCGGTTTAAGAAGTAGCTTTCACTAACTATTTATTTCGGTAAAAATCATCGAATGCGTACTGTTAAGGCGGTTCCACCTAAAAACTTTACATTATGTTTCCAATGATAAAAATTCTGTAGATATTTTCTTCTCAATTAATGTATTGCCAAGAATGAAAATTTTCACATTGATAAAAATAACTTTAAATTATAGCATGACATACCTAATATTTGCTAAAACTTAACCATAATTATACCATATCTCCCAGGCTCTTTAATCCCACATTGGAAAATGTCTTTCAATCACTGAACTGGGAAAACAAAGGTATAAAGATAATTGGAGATTATCTAACTCACCTTCGTTTTGCTGATGACGCAGTCATTTTTGCAAATACCCTACCAGAGCTGCAGAGTATGACCCAGGAACTTGCTGATAAGGGTAAAGAAGTGGGACTAAAAATGAACTTTCAGAAGACAAAAGTGATGTACAATGCTTTTACAAGAAATGAAGATTTATCGATTGATGGAGAAAAGCTGGAGATAACAGATGCGTACGTTTATCTTGGACAGCAGATATCAAGTGAGGGTCACATTGATGAAGAAATTAATCGGCGTATAAAACTTGCCTGGATAGCTTTTGGGAGAAACAGCATAATTTTCAAGAGTAATATGCTATTATGTCTTAAAAGAAAAGTGTTTGATCAATGCATCCTTCCAGTGCTTACGTATGGTGCAGAGACGTGGACCTTAACTAAAAGAAACATACAAAGGCTGCAGACAACTCATAGAGGCATGGAGAGGTACATGCTTGGTGTAACCAGGAGAGATAAGAAAACGAACTCGTGGATCAGAAAAATGACAAGAGTGGAAGACATCATGATCAGAGTAAAATCCCTGAAATGGCAATGGACTGGACATACTGCCAGAAGGGCAGACCATCGATGGACAGTCGAAATGTTAGATTGGATTCCAAGGGGCAGGAAAAGACCCAGAAGAAGACCACATGGGAGATGGGTGGATGAAATTCGAAAGTATGCGGAAGTAACATGGAGGAGACAGGCACAAGACAGGCCGTTGTGGAATAGGTTTGGAGAGACCTTCGTCCAGCAGTGGATTGATAATGGTTCACAATGATGATGATGATGATATGAAAAACATAGAAAGATGACACCGAATTTTCGGTTGTAATGAGCACGTTTTTGAATCCTTTCCGATGCGAATTAAATTTATCAAAATTATTTAGTCAGTGGAACCGGTTAGGAAAATCAACGGGATTTCTACAATCGATGAAACGTACAGAAACAGAAACAGTTACTTATTTCCGAATCCATCAGCAAGTTTCAGCCAGCAAGTGGCTTAATACAAAATGCATCATGGATATTGCTTTTAAAATCGTCAACTCCATCAGAGGCAAATCTCTTCAAAGGCGACTTTTTAAAATGAAACTGAATGATATACAGCCAGATTTGATTTTGCGCACGGACATCAGGTGGTTAAGCCGAAGCAATTTTCTGCAAAGATTTCGTGACTTTTTGGACGATATCATAAGTTTTCTTGAAGAGAGGGGTGATAATTATCATCAATTGAGTGATCTGGACTGTCTATGTGATCTGGCATTTTTGGCAGATTTTGCGGGAAAGCTCAGTTTATTGAACCTGGAATTACAAGGAAAAAATAAAACGATCGGCGATATGATGAGCAGTGTCTCTTCTTTCAAGAACACTGGCTAATATAAGATCTCAAAAAATAAATGTTACACTGGCTATTATTAAGGATTTCAAAAAATAAATGTTCTGATCGATTTTAAAACATCAAGGATCATTTACAAAAAAATTCAATTCAGGAAAATATGTGACCGAAATCCAAATTGTTTTTGACTACTTCGAAACCCGATTCAGTGAGTTTACAAATATGGAAGATCTTATTCAATTTGCCATTTACCCATTCAAGGAGGACACTGACTCACAACCAGTTGCAAGTAAATTTGAAGAGCTGTTTCAAGTGGACAAAATTTCGCTGGAAAATGAAATAACAACACTGCAATGTGACATATTTCTGAAAGCCAGATCTTCAAAAGATAATTTCTGGAAATTTGTTTCCAAAGAAAAGTACCCCAATGTGAGAAAACGTAGTGAACATTTACATTCCTGCTTCAGGTCAATATATTTATGCGAATCAGCATTTTCTTAAAACAAACAAAAAATAAACATCACTCAGATTTGACGGATCAGCACACAGAAGATTGCTTGAGATTGGCGTTGTCCGATTATACTCCAAATTTTTTAGCCTTGGAGGATGAAATGAAGGCGGAAACTTCACATTAATTTTTTATTCACCATAAAAAATAAACATTTGTTCATAACATTTAAATTTGAACTAAGGCCTATGTATATATATCGAATAAAAATCGTTAAATAATTCAAATTGTTTTATTTACCTCAAATACATGCATAAAATCGATAGGTTCTACCTAGAACGCAACAACGATATAGATATAGCGGGAAGCGACAAATTTTGGAGGAGAAATTTGAAATTGTGAAGTAGAGTAGATCACTTGGAGACGAGGAGAAAAAAGTAGATTTTAGTCACAATCAGTTGGCACTCCTGACTTAGACCACTGCGCCACTGGAGTGGCAGAACGATTTGAACCATTTAGATTAAATGTTCTGATACTTTGGCTAAAAATGACAACAGAATTGTAGGTACGTCTGATTTCTAATTCTGGAATAAGCCACCAAACATTGTTGTTCACTGTTTGTTCACTGACGTCATCAATGTACAGGTAGCGCCATCTATTAGTCGGTCCCACATTACCCAAGGAAAAATTATTCATTTTTAATATACACCCATTGTCACAAAAATCCGCGCACCAAGAAGGAGGTGTCGGATTGAAATGAGATTTTAGTAGTGAGATGGTACATACCAAGGACAGAAGTGATTACAATATCACAGCAGCAGGACGATTTCCTGTGGACATACGGCACTCATTCCGGTCAGCGTTAACACCGCGTCGGACTGCCTCGTGCTCAGATACATGCGCTGATACGGTCCGACATGGAGTCAAAGAGACGCCATGTGTTATCTTGGGATAGATCGGCCCACACTTCTTGCAACTGACCCTCTAAATCACGAACACTGGGACATGGAGAAAGCTGGTGTCCCATCTGATCCCACACGTGCTCTACGGGCGAAAGATCAGCCAACCTGGCTGGCTACGAAAGTGTCGAGGCATGACGTAGACATTTCAGGGAAACCCGAGCCATGTGAGAATGGGCGTTATCTTGTTGGAAAATGGCTCCGGGTCGCTCCGCCAAAAAAGGCAGCACATGGGACCACGGGATCTCCTGTACGTAGCCCTGGACTGTCAACGTCCCTCGGATCACTCCGAGGAAAGTCCGGCTGTGATACGCAATGGCTCCCCAGACCATCACGCCTACAGTTCGGGACGTGTGCCTCTGTACAGTGAGATTGGGATTGCAGCGCTCACCTGTGGTCCTCCACACTCTGACACGGTGGTTGTCCGTTCCCATACAGAAGCGGGATTCGTCGCTGAACACTATACGTCGCCAGTCCGTAGTATTCCCCGTTGCTCGCTGCTGACACCCCCGCAATCGACGCCGACGATGGTGTGTTAGTGGCAGAAAACGTAAAGGCCGTCGAGAGTGCAGATTCGCCTCCGCCAGGCGTCTGGAAATGGTTCTGGCGGACACAGGGATCCCTTGTACAGCCTCCACATGTCTCTGGATATTGGACACGGACGTCGTTGCATCTGTGCGTGCCACTCTCACGATCCCACGGTCCTCTCTGCTGGTGGTGTGTCTGGGACGTCCAGAGCCAGTCCGCCGTGTCTGGGTGCCTTCCCGTGTCCATTGCTCCCAACACGATCGCACCGTACTGTCCGACCGGACCAAATGGCGGCCGATTCAGCGCGCCGGCCACTCTGCCTCTCTCATCCCGACGATACGGCCTCGTTCAAACTCCGTCAGTTGCCCGTACGCCCATCTACGGCGGCTCCTCGGCATGTCTATCGCTCAGGGACCTCACCTGACTCTTACCGTGCAGTTCGGCACGAATGTGGGGTTCCCTGCGCGGCGCCTTATAAGTCCCAAGAATTGCGATTGCAGCGCCGGTCATGGACGTGCGGGCTAGCGGGATCGCACGAAACTTTAATCATTTGTATGTCTGCCTTCCCCGTAGCTAATCGCCGAGTTTCGCATTAATCGCACGATTTTTCCTTGGTGCGCGGATTATTATGAGAATGAGTGCAATTATGGTTAAGTTTTGTCAAATATTAAGTATATCATGCTATAATTTAAAGTTATTTTTATCGATGTTCAAATTTTCATCCTCGGGAATATATGCATTCATTGCGAAGAAAATGTCTACAGAAGTTTTAACCATTGCAAACATAGGGCAAAGTTTTTACTTGGAACAGGATTCAGATAACACTTTCACTGAACGTCCCTTTCTGTAGAAATCGTTTAATGTGCATTGTTATGTACCTTTCTTGTTGGAAATCGTCCGATACGTTTTACTAATTATTTTTAGTGAAAATAATGCAGCAAGTCATGAAGCTTAAGCATTTAATGGTTGCAAGTTCACGTCATTATTAAGGTCTCTGCTAGTTAATGTTCTGAAATAGCTCACTTGACATATATTGAACTATTTGAATAAATAATTAACTATTAACGACCATAAAACAGAATCTGCATGAGTAAATACACCGATGAGTCATTACACTATGACCGCCCCCTGCCTAGAGAAATGAGCGCGCCTGAAGACCGAACGGTGGCGCAGGTGAAGTTCACAGAGCAGCATAAATACAACCCGAGGACCGGCTTTTGGTTAGCAGAGTGTTCGGAGTCAGAATGGGAAAAAGCTGCCGATTTATCGGAGTTTGATAAAGGACAAATTGTGTTCACGTGCCGCTGTAGTGAGTACGTATCAAAAGTGGTGCACAAACGGCCAAACCGTCGTCCAGCCGTTTGTCGTTCGCAGCTCATTGATGCCACAGGAGAGTGGAGACTGTTGCGCCTTGTTCACAGCAACCGCAAGGCCATACAGTGCGACAAATCACCCGCAGCTACAACAGTGGTGATCAGAGCAATGTGTCGCAGCACACAGTTCATCGCAGTCTTCTGCGCATGGGCTTGCGTAGCCGAATAATCAGCCGGGTTCCCATGCTCACCACACGTCATCGCCAACAACGCACGAAACGGGCCCCAAACAATCGAGATTGGTCCGTGGATGATTGGAAGAAAGTAGCCTGGTCTGACGAATCAAGATTCCTGATGCATCACGTAGACGGCCGAACGCGGACACGCCGATTGCCAACAGAGGCTATGGCACCTGGATGAACTGTTGGGCGGATACAGACCGTCGACGGCGGGTTATGCTGTGGGAAATGTTTTCTTGGGACACTTTAGGCCCCATTATCCCAATAGCACAATCCCTGACAGCAGGCATCTCAAACATCGTGGGGAACCAGGTTCAGCCATTCATGGCAACTGTGTTTCCTGCTAGTGATGGCTACTACCAACAGGATATTGCGTCATGCCACACTGCCAGAATCGTCAAGGAGTGTTTTGAGGAACATGCTGATGACTTTCTGTTAATGCCCTGGTCTCCAAATTCCCCTGACATGAACCTAATCGAATATTTGTGGTTCGACATGGAAAAGCAGGTTCACGCTAAATCACCACCGCCCCAAAATGTACGGGAACTGGAGGACCTGCTGTTGACATTATGGTACCAGATACCCCAGGTTACCTATCAATACCTCATCGAATCGATGCCTCACTGAGTGACCGCTGTCTTGCGGGCTAATGGAGGTCCTATAGCTTATTAGGTAGGTGGTCATAATGTAATGGCTTACCGTGTATATTTACGTTGTTCCAGCACTTTATTCCTTCATTCGCGTAAAGGTAACATCCATTAATGTACTTTAACATTCAGGTCTTCACGCAGAATTCGATCCAATGATAGCAATCACTCTTATAAACAATGTTTAACAATAAGCTTTCCCACAAAAACTCTCGTACACATATCAATAACTATATCTCTACCGTAAAAAAATCTCTCGAGAACTCCACATCAACTATACTAAGCATCGGCTACACCCTTCAACTCTCTATTACCTCCACGGTGGCGCTGGCTTCTGACCATTCGTCCGAGATGGCCCGGGTTCGAGTCTCGAATGAGACATGGAAGTGTGTTTTCTTTTCGACCCTGCATCTCTTCTTTCCCTGGAACCAATGGCCCTGAATTAGGAACGGGCGACTGCTTATAATCTGTTGGGTTTTTCACGGTGGACCCTATTCTCCTCCCTCTAGAAAAAAATAAATAAAAACAACTCTCTACTCTAATACATTCAATTTTGACATTATATGCTGCATGTCAATGTTGCCAGAATGTAAAAGCTCTTAGGGGAAGGTATGTGTCGTTCAGTGAGAAAATGTTTAAATGACTAATTTTTTTTTTAATTTTAGGGGTTTAAGGCCCACTGTGAGCAACTGGATGGGCTATAAGCAGTCGGCCGCCCCTAATTTAGGGCAACTGGTTCCAAGAAAGGGAGAGAGAGCCATTGCCGTATGACAAACACAACATCCAGGCCTTACCGGGATCCGAACCCGGACCCATCTCGGTCGAATGGTCAGAAGCCAGTGCTTAGACGACTGCGCTATTGGGCTGGCTAACTAAATTTGCATAAAAAAAACAGAAACTGAAAAGAAGTTAAATAGAGGTTTACTTCACAAAGTTTTGCTGATTACCTATATTTTTCCTCGGCAAAAAATGCGTGCTTTTTTGGTAAAAGCTGACTACCCAGGCCCGTAACCGGGTGGCGGTGATCTGCGTTTTTCTTCTTTTGCCCCTTCTAGCGATTATATATATACACAGTGAAAAAACGTCTGATCTTTTGTCTTTTGCCGGACCTTCAGCATCTGCTGACCGTCCAAACTTCTGTGTCAGACAACGGGCCTGTGACTACCATGTTCCATTATATTTTTTTCTGTAAATATCGTCTGAAATGTTTCCCATAATTGCAGTTTTTTGGCAAAAAGTTATCTCATATGTTTATGTTTTTTTTTTCAGAGTGACAAACCTCAACCATGCCCGAAAGAAGAAATAACTCAAAGAGGTCTTTCCTTTCACGGCTGCACTTCAGTGGCAAAGTGATTATGGCGAGCGTCTTGTTCGGCTTTGGTCTTCTGTTGGTGGGAGCGATACTTCTCATCATCTCTATTGGAGGTCAAAAGGTCCCTCCACTTAAGGAAACTTCCGGGGAAGTAAAGAAGACTCCAATGACGTACGTCGGTCCTGGAGTGATGGGCGTAGGAGCGTTTTTTGTTATCGTTGGAACTATCATGTGTCTCTTTGAGACCAGAATTCTACGCAGAAGGAGACACACAGATAATGAGAAACTCATTAACTCCGAAACTGTTCCGATCCCCGCTGGAACTGCAGGTGCTCAACCAAGCACAGATCACCATGACGACGTTCGTGAAAGAAATGGTGGAAAGAGAAAAAATGCTGAGGAGACCGAGGTTAAAACTGTGCATGTTGTTAATCGTATTGCTCAAAATAAAAGCAAAGTAGAAACACCAGCGGAAAAGGTAAAAAACGTAGAAGTCGTAAAAGTGGAAGTTCCTCCTGTGGAAAGTGCACAAGACACAGCTATAGTAAGTCTGGAAAAGGTTCCAGTCGACACCCACGGTGTTCTAGAAAAAGTAAGCGACAAAGAGATGAGCACATCTCCAGAAAGAGAGCAAGCATCAACTTTCAACACTTCTGTCTACGTTGACGCTCTAGACGAAAACGATAACGCTTACTATAACGAAGGAAATCAATTTATAACTGACTCAAATCATTTTAGTACTCCACCAGAAAGTGAGTTGGAGGCCATGGCAAAATCTTTTGCTGATCGTTCTGAGGGCATCTCCAAAGGCCAGGGCCACGCACCGGAAACCCATATAACAGAGCCGGCAAAAGAAAGCTCATTGCCTGCGCTAAACGATTCTAGCATTCCCTCTATTCCTTCCTCATCGAGTGTAAGAGAGCCTGATCTCACAGAAGCACTTCATCAAGTTCCTGTCAGCCCAACAGAAGAAGCACTTCATCAGGTTCCTACCAACCCAATAGAAGAAGCACTTCCTCAGGTTCCTGGCAACCCAGCAGAGGAAGTATTTCATCAGGTTCCTGCCAGCTCAACAGAAGAAGCACTTCCTCAGGTTCCTGGCAACCCAGCAGAGGAAGTATTTCATCAGGTTCCTGCCAGCCCAACAGAAGAAGCACTTCCTCAGGTACCTGGCAACCCAGCAGAGGAAGCCCAGACTGAAAGCATGGCCATTAACGGACAACAAAACGAAAATGGTGAAGTAAAATCATCAATTGAATCACCTGGTGCAACTGATAAAGTCTCATCTGGTGTCAATTCTGAGAAGGGGACTTCGCCTGTTTAAGGAAAATTTAATATTTTGTAATTATTCAAAACAAAGCAGTATTAAACATATTTTCTGATTCGAACTGTGGTATATATCTTATACTATTCGAAAAATCTTTTAAAGACTACTGTGTAAAGCAATAGTTGTACATTGGACGTATGTAACTATAGTCTTAACGGTTTAACTTCAACTTAGGAATTCACTCCTGACTTAAATTGTCACTTCACTCTAAACGTTACTTTCTCAGATTAATCTCAATCTTTCGTAGCCGCTGAAAACTTAATTAGGCATACATATACAGATAATGCGTTCATTGTTCAGAGAAAGCACGGTTACTTAAGAGTGCAATTATTCAGGAATTCAGCACGTCATCACTTCAAGTATTCGCTATCAACTCAATCTCGAATACCATCCTCTTATTCGACTGTCTTTCTTATCACATAGATACAGTTTGCTCAAATGATCTCTTCGCAACAGTGTGATAACGAGTACAATCTCTACTCTCACTTAATATAGAAGCTCGTACAATAAGTATTCGAGCCAGGTTACCTACAGCTCATAACATAAGTCGCTCCTCTATCATAACCTTTCAAACATTGCACCTCGGACATTTCACATAAAAGCTTTTATCTTTGGAGTCTAACTACGTAGGTTGCACTTTGAATTACTGTCATTCATCTAGAGAGAATCTGTGTCGTTAAGTCAGAAAAATATTTAACGAGAAGAAACCAAATTTACATACGAACACAGGACCTCAAACGAAGACTAAATTAGTGGTATACGTCTCAGCTGTTATACGTATTTGACAATCACTGAGAAACCACCAGCGTAAATGCTTATGGGTTGAACAATGCTTAAGGAGGATATCTTTTAATTGATAATTAAGTTTGATGTTATGAATTTTGACAATTTCTCATTACAATGTAGTAAGATTATCAAAGTTTTTCTCGATCGATGACATTACAATATTACGAGTACAACTGGCGTGTAAATCAGGAAGTCTCTTAGCTGACGTGTTAAGATTCTTCCAAACATTTTGGAATGCAAGTGATTGAATGTGTTATAAATCATTTTCAGAAAGCTTGCGGGATTGCGGTCGAGACTTGGCATCCTCCTGATCGTATCCGTTGGGTTAGTTTTTCACATCCCTATTACTTTAAAACTCATCTTCGATGGAAACAATTACTACCGGAACTCACAAAGATCATGATTTTAGCCATAGGAACGAGAAAAAACCAGAACAGAGAAAAAAAGACCCATTCTCAACATTATCTTGTTTCTCAAGCGAAAGCAGTGTAGTATCCGAAATTTTTATTACGGGGTAGGACCCAGGCTCAACTTAGAATTAAAAAATCGTTATTACATAACATAAAATTATAACTCTAAATAAGTAAATATGTATTTCGTCATCAACGTAATACATATGAAGGCAGATATTTCGGGTTAGATGCAGACGCGACGTTAAGCCCACCCAACTTTTCTTTGAACCCACTCTTTAACCCTCCCCCCAAGAAAAAAATATTTAAGCAGTTAGAACACATGGCGAGTGCAATCATCTAAGATTTTAGAGAACTTGGATGAACTTTAGAGGAGTATGGGAATTTTTGGTATTCACAGAAATGTTGTTGTACAAAATTAGTTTTTGTTAAATTTTTTTTTCGTTTTTACTATTTTGTTAAAATCGATTTTGTTTTGCACTATTCCGTGAAATGGAGGGAATCCTTGGAGCGATGTGTAAGAGAGTACTAGGAAGACATCATGTCCGTAATTATACAAAATGTAGGTTAAAAAAAAGATAAGAGAGAGAGAGATTTACTGTCAGGTTACCAACCAAAATTCATAACCAGCTTTATGACACCGAATATAAAAAAAAAAAAAAAAAAAAAAGATAAAATTATAAAAAAAAAATAATAATGCGTAAGTGAGATAAAATTACGACTACTAGTTTGTTAAAGCTCATGGAAGTTCGTATCCGTTGTTCCCAGTACTACATACACTGAATAAATATTACGTATACAGTATGTACCTAAAACTTTTTATTTTACTGGAAATGTCATTGGGGTCGGCTAAAATCCACAGAAACGTAATTTTTTGGCCAAATGTCTGCCAAGCATTTCAAAATTCCCCCCCCCCTCCCAGTTTTGAGTTGTAGCGTCGCTACTGCTGGCTTCACTCTTTCATTTGATACTTCTCCTAGAGACACCTCTTCCTCTAAGTTCCTAAGTTCCTTCGGGGCCCACCCTTTCAGTCCGAGAGATAAACTCTGCACTCCAAAGTATCAAAGCTTAAACCCTCTTCTTCTTTTTCTTCCGCACCAGATGCATGTACTTAGGTATATCAAAAAGTAAAGGCAATTTGAAAATTACGCAGTAACTGCAACGGATAGAAGCTAACGCAGTACAACATGTTCGCAATGGCTTACAGGTAGTTCAAACAAGCACAGCGCAACGCTCTACCGTTAGGCAAGTTCAAGCCAAGGTCAAAATCAAATAAACATAGACGCTCCGTTGGATTACAACGTTGGTAAACAATGCCCACAGTGACATTTATTTGGGCAGAGGGAGTGAAACCTCCAGAAATTCATCGAAGGATGTTGGCTGTGTACGAAATTGAAAGCAGCATGGCTCAACGAAAAGCTTATGTACGGGTAGAAAGGTGTAAAGCAGAAAGTACAAGTTCAACTGACGATGCTCCATCTGGTCGGCCATTAACATTGCGCACACAAGCCCACATTGATAGGACGAATGGCTTGATCAGAGAAGACCGACGGATTACGTTGTCCGCTGTTGCTGCACATTTGGATATCAGCTATGGATCCGCACATGCCGTAGTGCATGATGACTTGGGGTACCCTAAAGTTTGAGCAAGATTGGTACCCAAACAGCTTACTGATCTTCACAAGCAACAGCGCGTGGAAGTTGCGCCCCTGTTCCTGAAACGTTATGAAGAAGATCCGAGTGTTTTGGAGCGGATCGTCATCGGAGATGAGACATGAGTTCATCACTGTGAACTGGAAAGCAAAAGACAAAACATGTAGTAGAAACATCCGTCTGGTCCAGTAAAGAGTAAATTCAAATGACAGCCCTCCATTAAGAAAATCATGCTGACCTTTTGGGACATGAAGGGTCCTATTCTGGCGCATTTTCAGGAACACGGACAAACAGTAATCAGTGCACTGTGCTATGCATAGAGAGAAACTGAAACCAGCCATTCGCAGCAAAAGAAGAGGAATACTGCTCAAAACAGTCTTGATGAACCATGACAGTGAACGTCCCCAAGTAGCTGCCGCAACGGTGGAAACTGAGGTTTGAACGTCTTCCATATCTCCCTGATCTGGAGCCATGCGATTATCACGTCTTCTGTTCCCTTAAAGTGGCTCTATGCGATCGCAGGTTCACCTCTGCTGACGGGGTTAAGGAAGCGGTGCGAACCTGGATTCAGGAGCAGCCGAAAAGCTTCTCCCAAGGAACGAAGATGCTAGAGCTAGCAGAACGAAACAAGAAGTTCATCGACCTGCAGGGGTACTATGTGGAGAAATGAGATAACTGTTATGTTAATTTGCTCACATTTACCGCTATTAAAGGGCATGTTACCTTTACTTTTTGATTCTCCCTCGTATTAATATACATATTCTTCTACTCCTTTCTAGGGGTTACAGAAAACACATCTCCACCCAGCTTTCTTCTAGCGGCCTTTCAATCATCTGACAATAGTCTAAACCAGTTGGCTCATTGCAAGGTAATTGGCACCTCAATCCGAAATTTTTAATTGCCGTCGTGCATCGAAAAGGATCGTGACAGTACGCTAGAAAACGAGAGAATATTTACAAGGATGGATGTCGCCTCGTTTCACAAAAGGCATAGGAAATGAGCTTTCAGTCATACTTCGAATATATAGTGTTCTTTTCAAGGATTATATGCTTCTGCTGACCGTTTGTTTGAACAGAGAGCATACATGCGCGTTAGCCAAAAGCTATGACATACATGTACATACGTATTAAAATAACAGAAAATTGGTGATAGTACACTAAACAGTGGCAACGTAAGAATCTCAGAACTAGGGGAGGGCGATTAAGGGAGCTAAGTATCGTACGAGGGGGGGGGGGGTTAAGTGCTTGGCAGAATTTTTTTCCCAAAAATTATATTCATGTAGATTTTACCTGACGCAACGGCGACTCCAGCAGTTCAGAATTAGGAGGAGGGGCTATTAGGGAGGTAAAGTATCGTACGGGGGGATCCCAAATTTTGAAGTGTTTGGCAGAAATTTTACCAAAAAATTCCGTTCTTGTAGATTTTATCTGACGATGATGATGATATTATCCTGAAGTTAAAAGAAAAAAAAAAGGGGGGGGGGGGGCGCTACAGGTGCATACATAATATTTATTCAATGTATGTAATACTGGGAACCACAGATACGAAACTCCATTGCCTTAAACAAGTTCCTAATTCTTCGCAATTTTAGTTTACGTCTTTTTTTTTTTATTTGTCTTTATAATTTTGTTGTCATAAGGCTGTTTATGAACTTTACTTTGTAACCTGACAAGGAACCTCTCTCTCTCTCTAATCTTTTAAAACTGTAATTATATGAAAGTGGTATCTTTCTACTATGCTCTCAGTCATTCACTCAGGAAAATTCCTCCCCTTTATAGAATAGTTAAACATTAAATTTAACACAAAAATTTCATTTTGAATAACAATCTCTGTGAATTTGAAAAATTCACGTACATTTATTATTAAATTTAACACAAAAATTTCATTTTGAATAACAATCTCTGTGAATTTGAAAAATTCACGTACATTTATCCAAATTCCCCAAAATCTTAGATGGTTGAACTTGCCATGTGCCCTAACTGCTTAAATATTTTAGGGGAACTAAAGTGTGAGCTCGAAAAAAGCTGGGTGGGCTCATAGCCCACCCGCAGCGTAGCTCCTGGCGCTTAACACGGGTGGCATAGATCGTGCAGCGTAATATGAATACGTTTAGCACCTACCTTGAGAAAGCCTCCCAGTGGAGAACGAAAGCTTGGCAATTTGATAATTCCATATTACACCACTAAATAAACGAGAAATCCCAGCTTCTTAATTGGCAGATTTAGCAATGGAAGAAACGTGGCCATGCCATGAAAATACTGGAGGAAATATTTGAACCTAGAACGGAATCTCGCTCCTTGCCGATGGGTTACCTGACACACAGAGAGAGAAGGGAATTGCTTACTTATTACTGCGTGTAAGAAAGGATGAGTTTTGCGTGAGTTAAAGTCGTAAGAACTCTTCACTCTAAAGAAAGGGGCCTCAGTATCGCCACTTAAGGAAGCAGTACTTTAGAGCAATTACTAATGTTAATTAGGACCATGTATCTGTGGCTCTGATTCACTGATACTGAATTCATCTATATCCGTTAACGGAAACCCACGTTTCTTTTTACACACAATATCAGAAATCGTCAAATCCCTGTTACAATAGTTGCTCGGTACAATAGTTCAAAGAATTTCCTTTAAAATCAGGTTCCTTATACTGAATATGTATAGGATGCTAGGTTTTGTCAGCTGATTCCTAACACTTCCACGAGCTTGTACTATAGTCGAAACTGATGTTTCAGAAACTTTTTGTCCGACTGGAGTTTTAATCACTTTTGTTTCTAATAAAAAAAGAAAACGTTATTTGAACTTTATAAGGATCATTTGGAGTCTCAGAAATAACAGACAAATTAAAAATGTGGCTTTTATATAATTACTTGTTCTTCTACCCAGTTCAGTCAACTGGACGCGATAAAAACATTATTTACTTGTAGGGTTGATCTGCACGAATATAAAATTCTCCAATTAACTCTACTCTTGCAAAAAAAAAAAAAAAGAAAAAGAAAAAGAAAAAAGAGATGCCGATCATCACTATATCTTAAAAAAAGAGGAAATCATTTCCTGTTACTCAAGCATGGGGCTATTTCAATTTCCGAAATTTGTCAGTTTTACAGAGACCTGTAACAGAGTATTTATTACTTTTACCTCTTCTAAACAACAGCTTGTGTCTCAGTTTGGACATCTTTTTTGTGCTAAAAAGGAAAATAAACAAATTTTTCCCTTTATATTTTTATTTATTTTGCTGGACAAACATATCATTTGTGTAACTTAAAACAAGAAGACCCAAGTTAACCTTTACTCGGGAGAAAAAGTCTTGAGTTCTCCCTAGGAAGATGCTTGGTCGGCGACATTGTTACTTGCTGATTTATTGGGGATCAGACGATTTTCGTTTCGAATACCCCCACCCCTCCCCCGAAACAATAACAAATCCTAAAAAAACATCGAATTGAAGTCTAAGAGCAGTCACACATCTTCAGAATTCCGTTTGTAATTCTAGGGAAGTCAAATATAGACGTATCCGAAGAATAAATAGAACAATGTCTTGCTCAAGATCAAACTACAGGTTGGTTAAGGTATACTCGAACCTCACCCGCTTTTCTTTCACGCTCCACTTTGCCCCCCCCAAAGAAAAATTTATTCTACACGCCCCCTAATAACCTTTCGGCAGTGCGGTCATAATTCCAGGACAGCCACCCCTAATAACCTTGGATAGCAGTGCGGTCCATAATTTCAGGTCAGCCATGTAAAGAGAGGAGTAAAGAGGGACATAAGTGTTCTTGCCACCCCGGTGGTGTGGTGGTCTAAGTGCTGGCTTCTGACCGTTTGTCCCATTGAGCCGGACTTCGAGTCCCGGATGAGGCATGGGTTGTGTGTTTGTGTTTCGGTGCAGTATTTCTCCCTTTCCTGAAATCAGTGACTCTAAATTAGGGACGGGCTACTTTACACATTGAGTTACACACGAGAGAGAAAGAGAGAGAGAGAGAACTACTTCTTCCACTCTTTTTAAATGTGGCAGAACACTTATGTCCCTCTTTACTCCTCTCCCAGACAAAAAAAACTCCCCTTCCCTAATCCTGGCCATTTGCTGAGCTTAGAAGTCAACTCGCTGTTACTTTGCTGTCCTCCTCTTATACATTCGCAGACAATGAAATTTTCGCACCAAGAAGAAAGCATTCTACAACCGCGAAACTTTGCAAATAGCTAAAGTGCGTGCTGGTATGCAAACGATCCACGTTTGGTGCAAGTGCGCATGACCGCACACCCTGTGGTGGCGCTGCAAGCACGAATTGGCAGCCTTATAATCCGGCGTGTAGTCGATGCCCCATGAAAGCGAAAAGCACCGGCCGATGCAAGCAAGAGTACAGAGGGAAAAGAATTCCGGGTAGACGCCAGAGACGTCGATTTACGCAACTAACGGACTTTGAGATATGCCGGATCATTGGGCTTAAAATCGCAGGGTGGTCGGTGCGCCGTATAGCTCGCCACGTGGATCGTTCTGACCGAACCGTCCGCCTGTGTTTGGAGCAGTGGACACGTGACGGCACTGTGACACGGTAGAGCGGCTCCGGACGGACCAGGAGGACCACCTGTAGAGAGGAACGACGGATCGTGCACCAGGCACGAACGGATCACACCGGGACCCGGTCCACTATACAGGCAAATGTAGCGGCTCCTGTGTGTCCACGAACCATTTCCTGACGCCTCGCGAAAGCGAACCTGCGATCCCAGCGCCCCTTACGTGTGCTACCATTAACACCGGAACATCGCCGGCTCCGTGCGCAGGGGTGCCAGGCCAGAGCGACGTGGAACGCCACAGACTGGCAACGTGCGTTGTTTGGTGATGAGTGCTACTTCATTTTGCTCACAGATGATCATCGTGTCCGGGTGTGGAGGTCCCCGGGTCAATGGCACAATCCCAACCTCGCGCCACACCTCCCCTACTGCAGGCATTATGTCATGGGGAGCCATTACCTACGATAACCGATCAGCTCTAGTAGTAGTACGTGAATCATTGACGGGACAGCGGTATGTGGATGAGATCCTACGGCCTAATGTGCTCCCATTCCTGGCCGGGATTCCAGGTGCGCTATACCAGCAGGATAATGGCCACCCGCACACGGCTCGAGTTGCCCAGGACTGCCTACGTCATTATAGACACTTCCATGGCCTGCCCGTTCCCGGGACATGTTCCCTTTCGGGCATGTGTAGGACCAGTTGAATTGCAGGCTGCCGCCGTGCCCGTACTATCCGGGATTTGGAGCACACCGTCCAACACGTGCGGGCTAGTCTGCCGTAGAACAACATCAGACGTCTGTTCGCCTCCATGCCGGACCGTATTGCAGCATGTATCGCCGTACGAGGCGGTCCGACGCGCTATTGAAGATGACCGGACTGCGTGCCACATATCCCTCTGTAATTGTCCCGCAGCTCTGTTTTTACCATGATGTATATCCTTCATCTGTATCATTACGTTCATAAAATTTCAGTTCAATGCGATGTTTCCTTCTTGGTGCGGAAATTTCAGTTCAATCCGATGTTTCCTTCTTGGTGCGGAAATTTCAGTGTCCGTGAGTGTATTTACATAAGTTTGCATTGCTCCTTATTAATGTGACATCCTCCATCCTGAGAATTTCCTCATTAAAACTAGAACTTTGAGTGAGCAAGCGTACGAAGTAACTCTTAGCTAGATTACGGACCGAAAAAGCCAAAAAACATTTCCTATAGTCACTCTAACTCTGAGATTCATGAACGGCTGATAATAGTAATTCCTCCAAATTCTGGAATCAGGGATAGACATCTCCCTCTTCTTCATTAACAGTTCACGGGAAACGACTAAAAGGGACCAACTACATACTTCCACCAAAATACTGACAGAAAAGGGAAGTGATTTTGACTGATGAGATGATATTAAAGAAGGTTTTTAATGCTAACTTTGCTGAAATTAATGGGACACAGTAACACAGTTCCCAAATAGAAAATTTACTAGCCGTTCTACATCGTAAAGGGGATAGCGATGTGAGAATCAAATATAAGTGACGATATGTACGAACAATTTTTGTCGTGGCATAAAGTCCTTAATGTTGATATCTGGTCTGAATCTATAGTGAATCGTAATGAATGCATTCCTTTTCCTATACTGAGCTTAGAAAAAGCAACAAATTTTTTTCCACCAATTATCATATTGTTCAAAATCAAGAACCGAAGCCCTGCTTTACAAGAAATATTTTCCCATGAAGGCTTGGAATAAATTTTGTTTCTTTAATTTCACCTGAGATTATTAGATCAACGAAATATGTCATTTACAAATTCGACCCAAAATTTAGAAGTTGTGGATTTTCACGAAAATCAGAAAATAAATATTAATACATGCAAAGTAAATCAGGGTTCTCGCTCTTTTTCTTCCACAAAAATAAGCACTTTTTAAGGACTTTTAAGCACCTGCCAAAAAATTTTAAGGACATTACCAATTGCATATGCAATTGATATGTGCACATATGTACTTTTAGTAACGACTTAACTACGCAAATTGAAGTATGCTGGGGTAGTTTGTAATATTTTCCCATATAATTTAGGTTTGTGAATGTAATAGATTAAAATTTATGCAATTTAAAAGACAATTCTGCTGGTCAAACAGTCTTTCTATCTGAGGGAATAATCACATATGCATTAAAGCGTATGATGTGAATCGGAAAACTGCATGTGGTTAAAGTTATGAGTTAAAATTTGAATTTTACTTATAGTCGTGTTGGGGTTTAAATTGCAAAATCCAAAGTCAAAATTACATGTTCAAGATTTCAATTTTGAACTTAATTTCCTCATGGTAAACGGAATAATGGTAATTTGCATATATATAAACAGTATATATAAAACAGGGAAATACAAAAGTGAAATATCAGTACCAAGAAATAGTGATGGGGCTTGTTGGGTGAAATCTGCTGGATGTGTCCATGTTCCTTCAGTTTTTTCAGCAAGTAACTTGCCTCACCCTATCCAAACCCTCGCATGAGCTTCCAGCTGACGTCATCATCAACATAGCCCACCAGTAGTAGAAGTTATAAACACTATATCGTAATTTCTGAGTTTTGCGTAGCCAGGAAAAATAAGTACTTTTGAAGTACTTTTTGCTGTTTTTGGTAAAAAAATAAGGACTTCTAAGCACCCTAAAAAAACTAAGCACCTTTTAAGGACTTTTAAGGATTTATAAGGACCGTTGGAACCCTATAAATTATCTATGATATTAGCTGCTTATGACGTATATTCTAAATTAACTTTCAATTTTAGTTGCTTTCTCTATGTAAATTTGGATTCACTCTCTTTTAGCGTTTTCAACGTTAACGTTATTTCTTCTCGCTCACGGAATGACTTTGACAACAATTCTGAGGTCAGAGGGCGTGACGTATGCCTGTGACAGATAAGAACTAGAGATATACAGAGGTCAGTCGAAAGTTTTGCAATATTTGCATAAACTCATGTGCTGCGGCGGGTATGTCACGTGTTTAAACTAGTTGAAGTAGCGCACGAAAGGGATATAAAGTGGTAGTCGTTGCTGTAAACAGCATTGCATGTCGTCGTTCTGTCTTTGGTTGGGACGCCTAAAAGATAAACAGCCACAACCGACTAATTAGGGAACTTTTGATTTACGAGTTTGAACTCTGCCATAATGCTGCTCAAGCAACACGAAACATTTTTCATGCGAAAGGGGAAAGTTCCATGGACCACAGCACCCCAACCAAATGGTTCAAGAAGTTTCGCTCAGGTAACATAAACTTCGACGATCAGCCAAGGTCAGGTAGGCCGCAAACCGTGGATTCGGAGGCCGTGCGCCAGGCCGTAAAGGCAAATCCGACAACCAGCACTTGGAGATTATCAGGCGAACAAAGCATATCACAGACCACCGTGGTTCGTCACCTTCAGGAATTTGGCAAGGTCTACAGGAGCTACCGCATTGTCCCTCACGAAATGACGCCAGCTGAAGCAAACCGCAGAGTGGAAATGTGCAAGAAACTCCTAGGAAATCCGCGCGATGTACGTTTCATCAAGAGAATTGTTACGTGAGATGAAAAGTGGGTCTATTTCCGTAATTGTAACACACAACGGCATTGGTTGAGCCCGGGCCAGCTTTCTGAACCTGTTGCCAAACGTGGGCGCTACGGGCACAAGGTGATGCTCTGCTTCTGGTGGAATTTCGAGGGGATAAGGGATTACGAATTTGTTCCAGACGGCCGGACCATTAACACCAACCTCTACTCTGAACAGCTGGAGCTGATATATGCAGATTTGGAGGAGAAGTACCCGGTACTGGTGAACAGAAAGCGCTCTTTCCCATAGCAGGACAACGTTCGGCCTCATACCGCGAGAACGACCCGAGAAAAACTCCAGGAACTTGAGGGCATCGAACTGATGCCACGCCCAGCATATAATCCGGCATTTGCCCTGTCGGATTATTACTTGTTCCGGTCCATGACTCACTTCGTTCGCGGGCGGCATTTCAACAACCAGAAGGAAGTGGCAGCTGGGGGGAATGAGTTCTTCGCCTCGAAGGACAAAAACTAGTATCGCCATGGAATCGAAGAACTGGCAGGCAGATGGCTAAAGACAGTGAAATACGATGGCCTATACTTTGAGTGCTAGTCAGCTTTCGTCGTAAAGGTACGGTATGAAGACATAAAGTGATCCAAATGTTGCAAAACTTTCGACTCACCCTCTGTATAATGTTGAAGCAGTAGCGAAATTGCTTGGCGGTGGAAGCTGTCTTAAGCTGAAGCTGTATTTATTTGAAGTTTGCGTATCATATACATTTAGGGTTACCTAGTTTTCTGATTACTAACTTACGTTAACCATTGTTGAAAGATTAATACTGTTGTGATTAGTTCTTCACGTATTTTGGAATGTCCGAGCAAGTGCTTACTTGATGGAATAAAAAAGTAAAACAGTAAGTCTTTTTGAAATTTATTTGAGTGACTTCGTTTAACTTAGAGAGAGTGTAAATGAGAAGAGGTAGTATTCCCGAGATCTTAAGTAGTGTTCTCAAGCCTACAAATCGCAAAGAAAGCAATATGATTTAAAGGAAAATTCTGCTCTGCGAGGGGAGGCGGAGGGGTAGAGGCTATTTCCCTATCATTACTGGTACCGTAATCGGCATTACGGCATTACTGGTACCATAATTGTTTCTCCGTTGCGTAATGGCACAACTAAAAACTGTTTATAGAATAGAAATCAAACAATTCTAGAACTGCGTTTTCGGGAAGACTGCAGGAAACAACATAAATACAATCAACTCTGGATATAGTGAACTCTGTTATAGTGAACATTCGGCTATAGTGAACCTAAATCATTGGTTTGGACCCGCAACATCGGCAATGCACATTAAAATTCGGAGCGTGTAAATTGCGAACCAAAATCGGACCGCCCTCCCCCCTATATGTAAATTGCGAACCAAAAATCGGACCGCCCTCACCCCCTATAAGTAAATTGCGAACTAAGAGCTAAGACCCCTATGTATAAATAGCAAACCAACTTTTCTAGATATATATGTAAATTGGGAACCAAAGTTTCTGCGTCCATTCTGACGATATCAAAAAATAAACCAGTATGAAACAATAATGATTAAAACAATGTAAAACGATTTAAAGCAATGTATTCACGAAAACAACAAAACTAGTTTGTCATCCTTGCGCAGGGGCTATGTTAATTTTCTCTGTAATGTTCCATATTTAATATATGTACTTAATTCAATATGTTAACAAAAGCAACCAATGTGTTAAGTAAGTATATTATATATGTACTTAAACAGTATTAAAATTTAACAAATAACTGTAAAAACAATGTACAACAATGTGATGCAATGTATTCAAGAAAACAAGAAAATCAGTTTGTCATCTTTGCGCAGGGGCCATATGCTCCCCCCCCCCGGATTTTCGGAAATAATCACTTTTGATAATGACGCGATGCAAATTTTACATAAGAAACTCTTGAAATATGTCCTCTTTTGTACTCGTCTACTTCTTTTTGCAATTTTTTTTATCCTTGGAGTGCACTTTTACTGATTCTTCTTTTGGTGCTTTCACACTTTGAATTTTAATGTACGTTTGCGTTTGAAATAATGTCAACACTTCTACGAAATTATACAAAGTTGGGTGCGGATGATAAAAATGGGCATTGAATCCAGAATGAAAGGACTCGCATGCATTTGTAGTGTGTTCATTAGATGCACTGGCCTGTGACCACAAATATGGAGGAAAATTCAAACTGCTATCAATATAATTGTCGGTCAAATAATCTGCCATTTTCGTGACACTTGGATGAGTCGGTTGGAATTCAGCTAAGTCAATTGCAAAACACTCACCTACTTCTATAGGATCCAAAAATGACAGTCCGAACAAGTTTCGCAGCCACTGGCCTTCCTCACTGGTTTTATCTTTATATTCCTTATTCAAACTCGGCTCCTGAATTTTTCGATGAATTTTTTGTTCAAACTCAGCTTCTGAATTCGTCCGATTTGAAAAATTCGTTTTGCACTTGGCCCAAATGAAATCTGCATCCAAGCAACAGTGTGCTTGGCCAGACGACACGTACAGCATTACGAATCGCTTTTCCGAAATCGGCAATAATTACTTCCGGCTCAAAAGTGGGTTCGGAATTTACATATAGCGGTTATGGGCCTTGGTTCGCAATTTACATGCAGAGTTTTAACGACGGTCTGATTTTGGTTCGCAATTTACACACTCTAGTTCGAAATTTGCACGCCACCATTAAAATTTTTGTTTATAGTGAACCCTCAACTTCGGTTATAATTAACGTAAAAAATAAAACTTCAAAGAAAAGAATGTACTTGTAACATGAAATTGCAATTTGTTTCAAAACAATCCTTCTTGTAAAAACTTGAAAGAATGTGTTGAGAACAATATTGTAGGCCTACTATTCCTTAAGTGCATTGAAGGACAAAGGTAGGATTAAAAACCTCAGCAACATCAAGCTGGTGTTCCTGCCTGCCAACAACCACGTCATCCTCCAACCCATGGATCAATGTGTGATTCGCAGCTTTAAAACCTATTACAGAAGGAACGTAACGCTTCATTTAATCCAAGCCTTGGAACCACAGCAGAACATATCAATAAATGTTCTGAATGCTGTACGTTTTGGAAACAAAGCGTAGAGGAGTGTGTCAACTACATTATACAGAACTATTTCCGGAGTTCTGGTTTGGCTACTGGACGTGTGTCATTCGAAGAGGAGTATGATGCACCTCTCAACGACCTGCATCAGCACATGGGTGCGAATTCCACTGAAGCTTTTATCAATGCTGACTGTGAAGTTATAAAGAATGAAATCCCGTAAGATGAAGCTATTGTCGAGGCTGTGAAAGGTGATTCCAGCACGGAAGAAAACGAGGCTGAAGATGGATAATGAAGCACGTGTTCCAACAGTGAAAGAGACGTCGGAGTGTGTTATAACTGTGCTAAATTGCCTAGAATGTATAGAAAATGTAGAATCGAGTGTAGCAAAAGCACAGACTCTAGAAAAGGACACAGAGAAAATATTTATTAAAACTGTTTGCAGCAAACAGTGGCACATAACAGACTATTCTCATGTTAATTAAGGTAATGCAAAATTTATTTTGTTTTCTTAATTTAATGAATATACACTACGTAAATAAAAATATAATTTTTTAGATACATATGCACATATTTTATTTTCTTGCTCACCATTCCACTCAATTCAGGTTGAGGGAAGACACTTCGGTTTTAGTGAACTTCGGACATAGTGAACGAAATATGCTAGTCCGTTGAGGTTCACTATAAGCGGAGTTGACTGTAAGCATAAATCTGAAATCATCGTAAACTGTGATAATGGCTTACGTGAAATATTTGTGCAAAATCGGGATGATGCTGTTCTACGGACTTGAATTTAATAAGAATTTATTAAGAAGCGGTGTTTTTGACGCAGCTATTTCTCCTCGTGAAATTCGAAGTTCCTAAAAATTTCGATGTAAAAAGGCAAAAATGCAGCAGCACCATAATAAGCATCGGCGAGGGCGTGACCCCACGTGGAACTACCGCTACATGTGATGTTAGTAAACCTTGGCAGCCCCGGAGTCCAAGTGGCGACGGATCTGGAGGTGGCCAGACCGGTCTTGCAGCACCAACAGCCTCAGCCCCATGCGGAATTCAGAGATCATTTTTATTCAAGCCTTTGGTGTCGGCAGTGGATACCGTGGGAACGAATGGCCAAGAGTTCTGTCACTGACCTACTACAAACACTCACCCCTTCCTCACCACTGTCAAGGTAAGTGGACATCTCACCCTGCTTCTTACCCTAATTATAAATGCATCTGGCTCAAGTTCCTTGGTACACTGTCCTCAAGAAATTCCTTCTTTCACTTGAGTTTCTCCAGGTGAATGAAAACTGCGCAGTGATATTTGCGTATCTAATAGTCTGTAACAACGCCGCCGTCGCTTACTTTTTCTTTATAGGGTACCGTAGCACCCAGAGCAGTAGTACTTGATGACAGTTCAAGGACAAATAATTAATGTAACTTAAAAAAAAAAAAAAAAAAACACTTTTCAGAATATGAAACACGAATTTTATTTTCGGAGCGAAAATGTTTTAATACTTCTAATGTTTTCTTCCGTCGAAGTCAGCAATTCCTTATTTAGGGTTTGCAGGAGGGGGAGGAATGGGAGAAAAGGGGAACAGAAAACCATTTAGTAAGAAGAGCAGTTGTTTGCCTGTTCTCCAATAGAGCATATATTTTCAAAGGAAGAAAATTTCTCCTTAATATTCTTACAATTCATTATTCTATTTTCATTTTTAGAGGCTTTTGGCAATTACTCAAGTAACAAACACAGTTTCAGAATTTTAAACCTTAGAAAATGGAGAACTTTTTTTATAATTGTGGCTGGCGTATAATTTAAGTCATAGCAATACTTTTACGGCACAGAAATTTTGACGCACTCCTGAAAGTATTGGACACATCTTGACGCATTTAAAAAGCATTATCCAATTTGATGCATATTTCAGAGGCAATAATTTCGCGTATTTTTTCTCACGAATCCGGCGAAAGAAATTATGTACATCGAGTTGAACAACAGTTTAGAAAGATGTGTACCGACTGTTTCTGAGACTTTATGACCCATATTACCTCTTTAACCTTCCATTTTTGTTAACTTATGTAAATTTTGGTTGCCTCTCGTTATGTTTTTCATACTAAACGTCACGTTTGAACTCCAAAGAGTTTATTTCCCTGAGGTTTTGCTGGCCGCAGAACCGCCCGTAGGGTGTGTGGAGTTCCGGGCAAATATTTTTTGCGGAGCCCTTGTCTATATAAATAATTTGATTAAAAATGTATTACAAATCCCATATCTGTGGTATAATGATATATCGATGAATATTTTGAATAATGGGTAGTGAATCATCATCTAATGGGTAGGCCGAGGTTGCATTTGTTGCTTCAGAGATGTGAATTTGATAAGAATAATTTCCTTTTTCATTCTCACCCGCAATTAAATCTTCATTTGCTAAAGAACATGAAGTTGCAGGAATTTAATCAGAATTATTCAGATGCCGTTGGAAACGATGAGAATAAGCTTTATGTTCACTTTCATCTTTGTGATCAGTAATTAAGTCTTAATTGACTATAGAATTTAGCTCATGCTCAACAGGAGTCTGCTTTCTTTTATTGTTTCCAGTTTTTAAAATTTTTAGCAGAACTCTTCGCAGTTTTTTTTTCAGCTTTCTTTCTTTTCTGAGCCATCCGTATTTTCTATTTCTATCTCGATATCGTCTTACATTCATTCTCAGTTATCTAAAGGATTAAAATATGAAATTTTAATGTATTCAAATCACATTTCTTAATATTATATGTTGTGCTGGCAGTACAAATAAACCAGAGAACGGACTGTTGAAACTGTCTTTGCAGTTTATTGTGCCCTGCTTTTTGAAACCTCATATATTAATATCATCTAACCTCTGTTTTTTTTAAACCTCATGATAATATCATCTATGCTTTAGTAATGTTTGAGGTAACAAGCCCTATGGATTGAGGAAATCAAGTATTCTTGTTAGGCACCCTTAAGAAACTGCACATTTGTCTGTCTGGCTGTCTGACAGGTAAAGTATTTCTCAAAGCATTGACTGGGATACAGATTTACGTAGTTTCCTGGGCAGATGCCTTACTGAAGTGCTTCTATACTCTCTCGTTTCATTTTAAAATAGAAAGAAATCATGTATTCCATCTTTTTTCTAGTCTTCATTTGCCTTTATTGCAGTGAAAATAAATGAAACTAAGAAGAAAAAGTGTCATCATTTTTTTAAAGCAATTAATTATTTGTTGTCTTTCAATAAACTGATCTTCGATATCTGCTGTGCTTGGTCGGAAATACTTTTTTACTTTCGGTGCCGTTATTTCTAGCGTGAATTTTCCTGCAACCGAATTTTACAAAGTCGTCTGGGTCACGATATTTATTGAATTTCACTAAGTTATTTTGTACTTTAAGACGCGATTTTTTTCTTCACTTACTTCCGCAGTCACTTGTAACTTCGCCTTCAAATTAGTTCTCTCGTTTATGTCATTCATTTTTTTGGAGTTTTACCACCACTTTCATCTTCAGTTACAAAATCTTCTGAATCACGAATCGGATCAAATCATTCCAGACTCACTGTCATAATTGATTTGTTAGTACTGTTGAACCTTCACTCAATACTGTTAGCAAGCAGATGTTATTTCCTATGGTCTCGTTAGAAAATTAAAAACACGGATTTCTTTCGCTTTGTTTTGTTTCCGGGTTTAACGACCCGTTATGAGTGTCTACCGCCGCATGGAGTCGACACTTTTTTTAATTTCGTTTCTGACTAGACAAAATTAATTCTAAGGGAACGCCGGGATAAACTCTGGTGCAGCTAGCTACGCGTACAAGAAGAAATTCCAAATCCCCACTAATCCAATGTTACGGCATCAGACGCTTAAGTTTTAGACATCACCTCTGCTATAGAAATGAAAATTGCTTTCTCCAAGATTTCATGTTTGTTTTTGAAATGGCATGTTTGAGAATGTTTCTGACGCCGAAGGCGGAACGATTTTCAGATTTTTTTTTCTCATGGAGACACTTTTCTAGTACGATACATACTGAAGCTTTTCTTGGATGTTCTGTCTTCGAAAGCAGTGAGATTTTTACTTTCGAAGTCACATTGGTGACAGTACAGTCAGCTTTCTGTCAAAGTTACACTCTGCATCCCCCCCCGCAGATTATGTCAGCCAATTAAGAATTAGAGGTCAATCCTTTCTTGCTTCGCTTCACTGATATTTTTTGTGTGAAACTGATGAACATGAGCTTTGTTTTCTACAAATTCATCTTGATCCCGACTTCTATAGTCCTTCCTGCAAGTTCTTGAGCCATTTTTTGTAATTCCATGGGGTTTTCTGTTCCGAAGTAATGTCAGAATTACATATTATAATAATTTCGTCCACTGTACATAATCATTAACGAAACTTCTTCATAATATGTAGGGAATAGATATAAAATATTTATATTTCATATGTAATAATTAAAAAAAATGCTTAATAGAAAAATATTTACTAAAAATAGAAAAATATTGGCTGAAAATAAAAAAAATATTTATTAAAATAGAAAATTATTTGCTAAAAATAAAAAAATTGCTGAAACATAAAAGTTTGTTTTCTCCAACGCTGATGTAATTAATTATTTTGTGTGATAAAAAAAATAATGCTGGTACTGCACTTACTAATCACAGCTATACATTTGATGGAAAAACTTATTTGGAGTTGTAGTGGACAACAAATGTCGTCTCTAGATTCTCTATCGCAAATCTATGTCTATTGTCACGAAACAATGACCGATATCGAGAAAACAATCGTCCCACATCACAGGAAGTCAACCTTGCATATTTTAAGAGGGGAATGTCACTAACACTTAAACAGTCAATTTCGCGTACAAGTTGGCCTTCTAAAACTCTCTTGAGCAACTCTTCACATAGTTTGAAATCTAATGGGTTTTGTTTTGTTTTGTTTTTAATACATATATGAATTTGTTTCTTAGGGCTTCTATTTTCTAACCCGAAAGCGTGTCACGTTTCCTTTCAACATCCTGCACTTTCAGATTGGCTGATATGTATGCCAAATCTCTTTTTAAACTACACTGGTTTTCATAAATTAAGGAAAAACAAGAAAAATCGCGATAATTTAAAAAATGCGTGATCAAATTCTATGAAATTTAGTAAAAATTTGTTTCGTATCGTACCATAGAGAAAGGACCTAAAACTTTTTGAAAGAAACACTTCATTCCGACAAAAATTACTACATACAGAAAACAGGTGAAAATTAAGGTGTCAAAATGAAGTAGCCAAAGTACCTTAATAGAGAGTGTGGTCATCCCTCACAGCTATGCAGGCCTCACAGCGATGTTTGATGCTGTTGATGATGATGTCCAGGAGCGCAGTATGTAGCAATGACCGTTGTTTGTGCAAAGCCTGCCTAAGTCCCTCCAGGTCTTACGGAGGTGAGTTGAGGGCAGCAGCACATCTCTCTAGGACATCCCAGGCATGTTTGATCGGATTAAGGTTGGGAGACTTGGCTGGCCAATCAATAAGGACAATGGTCTCCTCCTGAAGATATTGTTAAACCAGTCTCGCTCGGTGGGGACGGGCGTTATCGTCTCGTAGGAGAAATGTATCTCCTACGGTACCTACCACCACAATAAGTGCGCCTTTCACGGGTCATGGAAGGATAATATCGTGTTCCTTTTTCTCTTCAGAACACAGCACTCCTATAATCGCACTGCAAAGTAAATCTGGACTCGTCTGTGAAGAAAACTGACCTTCATTGGTTTTCAGTCCGACTGACGTGCAGTCTTGCCCAATTCAAACGTTCTCCTCTCTGACTGAGGGTAATGGGCACGCAGAATGCTGGACGTCAAGCATAAAGAACTCCTTCGTGTAGCCTTCTGCGCAAGGTGGAAGCAGATACCATCGTTCTTGTAGCCAAGCAAGAGCAGATTGCAGCTGCGTCGGGTTAGAATTCCTGTTCGTCCGCGCAGTTTATCGGAGATATCCGTCATCCATAGATGTTGTAGCCCTAGGCCTTCCTTAGCTGTACCTTCAGGAAGTTGATAGCGTATTTTGAAATTGGTTCCACAGTCTGTGGACTACAGAAGTACTCACATGCGGCCATCTTGCAATGTCCACCTGACTTTTTTGGCCTGCTTCTAGTTTCCCAATCGCTCTTCAACTCAGTTCATCAGTTAAAAGATGTCTTGCAGCCATTAAAACAAATCTACTATCTCCAAACCCCTTCTTTACACTCCGCAAATGATGTGACACACGCCTCCGCAACGACCCCTTTTATGCTGCTGCTCATTTGATAAACCGATCCCATAGCCACTTATTTGCCCACGATACCCTGACTCCGCATTACATTTCACGTCGTATATACAAGTTTCGTACATTACCAAATGTTCTTTCACAAATACTGGCGATTTTTCTGTCTTTTCCTTAGTTTATTAAAACCAGTGTATAGTATCAATCATTAAAAATTGAATAATCTCAATTGAAGAAATATAGTCTTTGTCCATTTCATTGACAACAGATCTATAGCCTCCAAAATGATCTACATACTGTATCACAACATTGAGCTCCGTGTGACTTCGGGTGTATGCAGCAGTGGGAGATGAGGATTCTTCTTTTTGAAAAGCTTTCGAGGGTACCGGAGAACTTCCGGTTCCGTTTCACCGAGCGGAAAGAGAAGACGTCATTCTCCAACGTGATGGCACCGATGAAACGAGTTTCTATTTTTCTTACAGTTTAAGGCTCTTTATTTACATAAAATACATTATTTACTACAATTTACATCTGAAGAAGGCGGGGGAAAGACCATAATGTGGATTTGTCCCGAAAATTAGGGAAGAGGCCGATTGGTGTGTTATGATTAAACAAAATACTTCAGGTAATATTTATAAAATTGAAGAAAACAGATTATAGCTGTGAGTAAAGGAGATAGCACTGTAACAAAATTTTGACAAGAGTGAACTCAAAAACTGTACGAAAGAGATGATACATCTACTCTAGACATTGCGAAAAATAACAGTACCAAGGTCCTTCCAGTCCTCCCGGCAGAAGTTACGCATGCAATTAAGACAATAAAACGGGGAAAAGCTTCAGGAGAAGATGGAATTTTCGTGGGCATTATACGAGAAGCAAATAGGGAAATCGAAACTAGACTCACCCGAGTTTTCAAAAGAAGTCTCAGTGAAGGGAAGACTGCTAAGGAGTGGAACAATGCTACAATGATCCTGCTACTTAAAAAGGTGACAATGAGGATCTCAGGAACTATAGTCCTATCAGCCTCCTATCAGTGGTTTATAAAATCTTCACTAAGGCTCTTTCACTTCGCTTGGAGATAGCACTTGACATGGCTCTACCGAGAGGACAAGCTAGATTCATGAGTGGCTACAGCACTATAGATCATATCCATGTGCTGAGAGAACTAATTAAAAGAGCGAGGGAATATGAACTTCCATTATGTATGGCTTTTATCGATTATGAAGAGGCCTTTGATTCCGTGAAACCATCAGCAATTACAAGGACTTTGAAATCTTGCGGTATTGAAAATGCATACATTAGCATTATTAATAACATCTATGAAACTGCAATTGCAAAGGTTCGGTTATTTGAGGATACAACACCGATAAAAAATGGAAAGCGAGTGAGACAAGATGACACCATATCTCCCAAACTCTTTAATGCCACATTGCAAAATGCCTTTCAATAACTCATCTGGGAAAACAAGGGGATAAAGATTAATGGATATTATTTAACTCACCTTCGTTTTTGCTGATGACGTAGTCATTTTTGCAACTGACACTTCAGAACTGCAGAGTATTATTCAGAAACTTACTGACAAGAGTAAAAAAGTGGGATTAAAAATGAACTTTCAGAAGACAAAAGGGATGTCTTTTACAAGAAATGAAGATTTATCGATTGATAGGGGAAAGCTGGAGATATAACCGATACCTGCATTTACCTTGGACAGCAGATATGAAGCAAAGGTCACACGGACGAAGAAATTAATCGACGTATAAAACTTGGTTTGAGAGCTTTTGGAAGAAACAGTACAATTTTTAAGGGCAGTATACCATTATGTCTTAAAAGAAAAGCGTTTAATCAATGCATTCTTCTGGTGCTTACGTACGGTACAGAGACGTGCACCTTAACTGAAAAAGACGTACAAAGACCGTGGACAATTGAAAGAAGCATGGAGAGATGCATGTTTGGTGTAACCAGAAGAGATAAGAAGAGAAACTCATGGATAAGGAAAATGACAAGAGTAGAAGACATCATGATCAGAGTAAAATCCTTGAAATGGCAATGGGCTGGACATGGCGCCAGAAAAACGGACCACCGATGGACAACCGAAATTTTAGACTGGATTCTAAGGGACAGGAATAGACCCAGAGGAAGACCACGTGGGAGATGGGTGGATGACATTCGAAAGCATGTAGGAGTGACATGGAGGAGACTGGCGCAAGACAGACCGTTGTGGAAGGAACTTGGGGAGACCTTTACCAGCAGTGGATTGATAATGGTTGACAATGATGACGACGGTGATAATATAAAATTATTCCTCATTAACGAATTACTTTAATTGCTGTAATTTTAATAAGAAATCAATGCAATATTTTGTTCCATTCAGACAACAGAAGAGCATAAATGCGTGAACTGCAAGGTAAAAGTAATAGTTAAAAACCTTTCTCGGTACTGTGGTTAAGGGTGAGAAGATCAGACGAAGGGGATAATTAAATGGCGTGCCACAAAACTGAAATGCTACTCTGGGTCTGTAGATTGCATAAGGTATCGGAGGAACCAAGAAAAACTAGGAAGGGTATAATGTCGGAGGGCATAGGCTCAGAGCTCGGACCATGCCCTGCCCATCCACGTCTTCCAGCAAATCCCGTTCCCATGCGATTACATTCCACAAACAGGCACGAAGACAAAAATAACATCATAATGATACGTTTGGCATAAGAAAAACATAGTTCTCATTTATTCTAAATTTAAATTCTAGAAATAATGAGCTTTTGAAATTTAAAACTTCAAGAAAGCATAATACAGTATATTGGATGACAAACGGAAGCAAAAGAGCTGAGGGGAATACATCTCTCCCGTTCCCACAGGATCTATGCCTGTGATTGCAACAGAGCATTGACGTTAACTTTACTCGTGAATATTGAATCATCCCATTGTTAGTAAAAAAACAAAAACAAAACGATGCGATAGCACTCAATTCACGAAGCTCATCAACTCGATTTGTTATGTCAGTTATTTCTGGTATATAGATAACTTGAAATGTGAAGCACCTCCTGGTATTTAAAAAAAAAATTTGATAAAGAATATCCCTCACAGAGCAGTAGCTAGCAGGAGGTTGAGAGGGGTAGAGTGGGTTCAGCCCCATGGAAAATACACGTTGTAAATTCTTTGAACTTTTATTTGCGTTGGTTTATGAAAATGACATTTGTATTTCATTAAGAGCATAAATGCTTTTCCTTATTTTGTCGTGCATTACATTTTTTAAAAACAAGATACAGCACAAGCGATGAACAACTACAAAGAAATTACAGTAGAACTCCAATTATCCGGATCGCTTGTTCTTCTTTCAAGGTCAAGTAAAATTAAAAAAAAAATAATTTATTTGCGTGTTTTTAGGTTTTTCTTTCATTTAAATAATACAAAATTATAATGCAATACAGAAGATATTTATTTTTTAAGTTGTATAACATTTGTTATTATAAAATACGATAAACGAAGAAAATCAAATTCCCTCATTTTAATTAATAAATACTTACTTGACCTACAGAAAAAGGCAACCTCATTATCCGGATTTTCCGAATATCGGGATGGGCTGTGGTTCAAGTTAATCCGGATAATTGGAGTTCTACTGTACTTTTAAAAGTGAAAAAGTGAATCAGTAGGAGCAGTTGCGCCAATGATTCTCTGCCAGATGGTGACGGGGCTTGTAGCTGTTTAAGTCCAGAGAAGATAGAAATTGCAGGGTTTTTTTTTCTTTACCTTTTTTGGAGAAACGTAAACTTTTCAAGAACATAACTACCAAAAAAGAAAAAAAGAGAGGGGGGCGGAAGATAGGAAAAAAGAGTGACAGAGGTGGCTGCCTAATTGGGCAGAGGGCTAAACTCCTCTTCTTCATTTGGTATGAAATGCTAAACTTCTGTTTAAAAGCTTCCAGACAGTTCGTTGCCAACAAAGAAGTGCTGCCGTGAGGGCATTTTAACTAAATGTATCCTTCTAGCGCTGGAAAATAGTGCTAAAGGGAAAACTTGGGCGCGCGCAAAAGAGAAAGGTCTTTCAATATCTTCTCGTTCATTGTTTTTCGTTCAATAGAAGTGTTTTTACGATGCTTGTGCTGGGAATAAACAGTTTTTTGGCTGGATTCTGGTAATCTTGGTTTTGAGAGGGAAAGAAGGTATGGTATGGCTATTGATCACGGTAAGAAGTGCCTACCACTGAGAACCAGCGAAGGAGAATACGCGATTAAAGATGGAGTATTATCACTATTTAATTTGTAAACGGGTGAAAGATGCCAATCTTAGTTGCGAAGAATAAACAAAAAAGGCGACACCGAGTTTACGCGTGTACTAAGCACGTCTTTTGAATCTGTTCTGACGCAAATTAAATTTATCAAAGCTATTCAAAGTCAATGGAACCGGTATGGAAAACAATAGCATCTGACGGAAGAAAGAAGTTTTTCAATAGGGTTTTTAATCCCTCAGATATTGCTGTAAACGGAATCGTGAACTTACGCCCTCTGGTTGCAGACCTGTGCGTTAAGAAAAACATAAATTTATATGAGAAACATTTCGCGCCGGAAACGCTCTCCAACACAGAAATAATTTTTCAAATCGGACTCTTAGAAACAGAGATATCGACAAAAATAAGATGTGACTTTACGTCCCCTGGTGGGAAAACTATGCATTATTTAAGGAAGAAAGTATTCTCAAAAGGTTTTTCCATATGAGCGGTATCGGTCCAAGAAAAAAATAAATTTAGTCGAGTTTTCAGGAGCCAGATTTTGCTACAAATACATCAGAAGGAGAAATTGACATGTATGCCACCTGGGGGCCAAACCATTCTTTACCAAACATTGAAAATTACGTGAAAAATATTTTCCATCAGGTCTTGTAGCCGATACAGGAAGAATTTTTCAAATCGGAGTGTTAGAAGCAGAAATAACGCAGAAAACGCAATTTACCTTTGTGCTCCCTAGCAAAAAGTCTATGATTTACTTGAAAACTTTGAATTTATAGGAAAAACATTTCACATCCGAAACACTATCCAACAAAGAAGGATTTTTTTTTTAAATCGGACTCCTAGAAGTAGAGATATTGACTAAAATAAGATATACATCTACGCCTCCTGGCGTAGAAACCATGCATTATTTCTAGAAGATAATGTTCCTAAAAGGTTTGTCAACATGAGTAGTGACGGTCAACAAACGACTTTTTTGCAATTGAGATTTTAGAAGCTCATATTTTGCTGCAAATATATCAGAAGCGGAAATTAAGACTTACGCCACCTGGTGGCCAAACCATTTTTTTTTTTACAAAAATTAGAAATTACCTGCAAAGGATTTCCCATCAGGAGCTGTATCCGGAGCAGAAAGATTTTTCAAATCGGAGATTTAGAAGCAGAGATATAGGGGGAAAAGCAATTTACCTTTACGCCCCCTAGCGGAAAGTCTACGAATTTCTTGCAAATTTTGAAATTATATGAAAGCATGTCACACTGGAAACACTATCCAACAACAAAGAAGGAATTTTTCAAATCGGACTCCTAGAAGTAGAGATATTGACGAAAATAAGATATACATCTACGCCCCTTGCGGAGAAACCATGGAATAATTTAAGAAGAAAATATTCCGAAAAGATTTATCGATGTGAGTCCAAGAAAGAATGTTTTCAATCGATATTTTAGAAGCTCAGATTTTATGGCAATTACATCAGAAGTAAAAATTAACACTTACGCCCCCTGGTGGCCAAAGTATTCTTTAGCAAAAATTTGAAATTATATACAAAAGATTTTCCATCAGGAGGTGTATCCGCTGAAGAATTTTTTTTTTTTTTTTCAGATCGGAGTTTTAGAAGAAGAGTTATCGGAGAAAATGTAATTTACTTTTACGCCCCGTAGCGGAAAATCTATGCGTAATTTGAAAAAGTAACTATATCTAAAATACTCTTCGACATAAATGGAATCGAAAGATAAAATAATTTTTTCAATAGGAGGTTTAGAAGCAAATATGTGGAATAAAACGTATTTTTGAATTCGACATCATTTGCATTACGCCCTCTAGCGGCGAAATTGTACATCGTAAAAAAAAAACAAAAAAAAAAAACGAAATGAGGGATCATCATTCGCATATTTCAAGCTTCCCAATGCAAAAAGAATTTTTCAAATCGGACTAATAGTTGCAGAGATATCGTGGGTACAGACGGACGGACAAACCGGTAACATAAGCACGATCTTTTTTTACGAAAGACGTGCTAAAAAGGGAAAAAGCGTTTTTTATAATTTCTTTTAAAGGCGTCTTTAAAAAAGAATAGTGGAGAAGGAAAAACGATTTTTTTGTAAAGCAGGGGAAAAGATACCAATCGTTGCGATGGCTGGTTACAGTAAAACCTCCATATTATTGTAAAATGTAAGTTTCGAACACTAATATGCCAACATTTCGCTGCTTTTTCTTTCTTCAAAATGGTCTTAGTTCTGCCCTGTGTAAGTAAATTTTATGACAAAAAAAAAAAAAAAAAAAAAGGGGGTGAGAGGGTGAGAGTCTACATTTTGAAAGAAGCGTCAGATAAGTCGCTGCAGATAGATATACATTTCGATAACGAGGCAGAACACCACCGACTTGTTTCGAAGTAAAGAGAAATAGTATACCTATACGCCTTAATCGATATGTAATTCTGACCGTCTTACGTTGCTACGTACCTTAAAAAGGATTAAGCCATTCAGATAGTTCACTTCTCAGAACACAGTTTGTCCTTGATAGTCGGCATTATGTGAAAAAAATTACTTTTAATTATTTTTTACTGTGTTTGAAATTACAGAAAATTACCAATAGGTGATTAAATCTTGAGGAATAAAAGGCACGCTAGTCATGTTCTGTGGTTATGTTATTAACTGCTCCAACCGCATTTCCTTTCTGAGTCAGTGGGTATTGAGAATCAGCCCACTTAAATATTTCCGTAAATACTATCATACCGTTTTGTCGTCTGCGTTGGTTGTTAGCCCAAGGACAAAGAAAGTGGTTTGGTGATTCAATGAAGGCCAACTGTTGCTGTCAGTGAGCCACCTATGCATGTTATGGTAAGTCGTTGTTCAGGGTGTCTCATTCTCAAGTACTTCAAAGGGCGTCATTGAAGACCTAAAAACGATACATCGTCCCACCAAATGGGGACAAAGGTAGTTTACAGATGCGTATTATTTTTTCACACCTTCGAGATGCGCAGAGTTTCGGCCTAGAACTGAAATGTTTACGGAAGATATTAGCTTCATCCTGTGTAATTAGATGAACCAAGCGCGCTTATTTTGGTTTACAAGTTCATTTACCCTATGCCCTTTCCTGTTTCTACGCATTCAGCTTTTTTAAATTTCTTTCTATGCAGAATTGTTTACGAAGTGAAAAAGTCTACAGAACATGGTGATGGTACTATGGGCACTTTCACTTTATTTTAAAAGAGGGAAATAAAGCACGTAACCACTTTGCCACAGCTGACGTTTGAATTTTAACGTCAATTTCCTAAAATTCACGAGATATTTGGTGATTCCTTTTGTGCGCAGACGTTGCTACAGGGAAGGGGGAGGGGTGTCACATCTCCCAATTCGGTATATTTTTTTCCTCATTTGGTAATTATCAGTGAGATGAAGGTCTTGCACTATGGCTAAGAAACACGTTACCGAAAAGTAAATGGGGGGGGGCACAAGAGTTCCTGCATGTACCGGTAATTAATTAAAATTAATATATAATTTCAAAAACAAAAATCCGGTTATATTTGGCGGGGGGGACACCCCATGCCCTGGCCTAGAACCGCGCATAGTTTTGCTGAGGCGTTTCAGAGTCTAAAGAGAAGCAGAAGGTGTGGAAAGGGAAGTGTCGTTGCTTCCTATTACAGGCGCTAAAACACAATGCATCTAATGTGTGACACGGCCAAAAGCAACGAGAATGTAACAGCTCTTTTCATTCGGAAATTTGTACCAGATAGGTTTAGTCGGGGAATGAAAGTGCCAGGTTATTACAAATAAAATAGACAGCTTCAACAATTCATAAAACCAAAACTTTGAAAGATATTGACACTCACGATGCACCGTTCTATCACCAATAGTAACGATTTTATCATATAGATGGCGTCACTAAAAGATTTTACGTCCTTAGCGTCACGTGACCAATCCGTCAAGATGGCCGCAAATGCTGTGGAGAAGGCGTTTTGTGTATTTGAATGAAACAAAATGAATTCGGTTACCATTGTGCAACGGCGTTTAAGAACACGTTTCAAGAAATCAACGTCAAATAGACAATTCACTTACGTATGGTACAACAAAATTGAAACAACTGGGCGGGAGTTACAAATTCCACAACTGACTGTTCGGAAAATTTTGAGGAAGCCGCTGAAAACGAATCTCTACAAATTGCAGTTATCGCAAAGTCTAAGTGACACACAGAACCTCACGTCGCGATTTCTGTACAGAAATGCAGGAGCGTTTTGAAGAAGATGGTTTTAGTGAGCGTCTAATTTTCAGCGACGAATCGACATTCCATTTAAGTGAGAAAGTTAACAAACATAACATTCGCGTGTGAGGGACTGAAAATCCTAGAGAAACAGTGGAGCATGTGCGGGATTTCCCAAAGGTTAATGTGTTCTGTGTCATGTCTTGTAAAACAGCGTGTGGCCTCTTCTTTTCCCAAGAAAACAGTGTTATACATAGGTAGGGCCGTAACTAGACTTTAGTTTCGTGGAAGAGGGGGGGGGTAAAATATTCCACAGCAGAAATGTAATCTATCTATCTATAAGGGCCGTAACTAGGCTTTTGTTATGCGTTTTTTTTAAACTATTCCACAGCAGAAATCTATCTATCTGATCACTTGACAAAAAATAAACTCTTTAGTTTTTAGTATATTAGTATTAGTCAGCGATTAACGACACATGAACTTACTCAGTATTAACAGAAAAACAAACTGAACAATATGAGACAGAGATCACATGAAAACAACAAGATTACACAGGAGACAAGATGAAAGCAAGTAGTCTGAAAAATGAAAATTATGAAAAAAATTGAAATATCCGTCAGAAAGTGTATTTAAAAAATTCCAGTAACGTTAGATGAAGCCACCATACCAAGGGACTTTGACGTTGAATTGGCCGGCCAATTCAACGAGAATATTATGAAGAATATTATGAATTGAATCTGTTCCTACCGTTTTTAGACCACATTAGAACTCAACTGTGTGAAAGGTTCAAAAATCGCAAACAATTAATTTCGTCCCTAGGAAGAGTAATTCCAAATAGGTGTGTCACCGCTACTCCAGAGGATTTCGAAGAGTGCGCCACCTTTTACAGCAAAATTATTCCGGATCCAGGTACATTTCGCGCCGAATTTTCTGTCTGGCAATCTAAAAGGCGAGAAGAAACTGAACTGCCTAACTCTTCCACTGAAGGGTTTTTTAAATGCCAGGCAACGTTATTTCCGAACATGAGCAAATTGCTGCTATTCCTCGCTACGCTACCAGTCTCTTCAGTAACGCCTGAAAGAGCAGTTTCCAGTCTTAGGCGTTTAAAACCGTATTTGCGCAATTCAACCAGCGAAACTCGTCTGAATGGGCTGGCCTTGATGTCTGTTCATCGTAATATTGAGATAAATTCAGATAATTTCATTCAGCGAATCGGAAAGTCAGTGAAAAATCGTCGCATTATTTTGTAACGACATATCTTCAACATTTTTGTAGTTCCTTCATATTATTTCTTCCTTTTTTTTTTTACATTTATTGTTTCAGCTTTTTTTAAATAAAAACAATCCCATTTTGTTCTACAAGTTAAAATTTTAGGCAGGGCAGGATTAAGGCCAAGGCTGAGACATTCGAATGGGCCCCAAGGCTAAGACATCTGAGTGGGCCCCCAAAGAACATAAAACGGGGAATTGTTATGAAGTCCGTTAAAACACGAAGCTCTGACTACTAAATTATCTGTAGAGTTTTCATAATAAGTCACATTATTTTCCACTGTTCTCACAAGAACACGAGCTTAATTAAGATTCCTATATATTGTCTTGGATTTTCTAATGATTTAGCATTGTATACAAACTCGAACGTGGCAAGCTCATAAGACAAACAAAATGTATTGACATAACCAACCTTAAAAAACACCATAATACCTTCAAGTTGGAACTGAAGAACAGCTTCTCTGCTTTAGAAGGCCTAACATCGGAAGAAGTGGATATTTCTGAAGTTAACAGAAAAGTAACCAAAGCTCTTATGGAAACAGCAACAAAATTAGCTGGGTCTAAGAACAAGTTGCATGTGAACAAATTATCAGGAAAAACCAAAATGTTGATACAAAAAAGAAGAGAGATGAGGACAACTAAAAAAGATGTGACTTCCAAAGTGGAATACATAGAGCTATGCTAGACAGTACGAAAAAGTATCACTGAAGACGTAAGGAAATTCAACTGTGAACTAGTAAGGAAAGCAATTGAAAACAACCAATGCCTAAAGATAGCAAAGGGACATCTCAGTAAGGGAAGAAAACAGATTATGGCACTGAGAAAAGAAGATGGTTCTGTAACAAGAAATAGAGGCGAAATTTTGACAAGAGTGAAAGATTTCTACTCCAAGTTATATGAAAGGGATGATGCATGTACTCAGAGTCGTAGCGATGGGGGGGGCAGCAGGGGTGGCCGCCCTGGGCGCCGAGCCGGAGGAGGGCGCCATCGAGACGTAGAGTTTTTTTATAAATGTAAAAAGATGTGAAATTAATTTATTTATACGCGCAATTAAAAAATGTATAAAATTTGAACTTCATTATGCTTTAAGGATAAAATGGTGACCAGATTAACGCACCTGGCAATACTGTCAATAGAAAAAGATATTGCTAAAAATATTAATATGATCAAATAATAAATGGTTTTGCTGCTATTAAAGCTCGAAAGGTGCATTTGTAAATACGAAATCTTTCTGTTAAGGCTTAAGCATAATTTTAAACAAATGCTAATTGTACATATTTTTTCAGTTGTTCATAAGCACTTGAGTAGCAATTAATTATAAATGAAAATTATTCTTCATTCAAACTATGTACAATGTTTTTTCTTTCTTCTACAATCCCTATTGAAGCTCATATAATCACCACAGGCTATTGAATAGGGTTACGCATATAAGTTATTTAAAAAAAATTATATTATGAGTAATATGTTATATAAAAAATTAACATTTTGTTACTATTTCATACAATTAGCAAATTACGTACAGGACAATAATTGCAAATAACAATAAAAATCGCAATGTTTTTATTAAACAGGTATTGTACTATATCTGCAAACAGTTATATAATAAAATATGACACCGTCACCTGTTCCAGTTAAACTGGGGTAAGGGGGCGCCAATTTTACTGCTTGCCCCGGGCGCCAATACCTCTAGCTACGGCCCTGATGTACTCCAGACATCATGGAAGGTACCAGTACCAGAGTTCTTCCAGTCCTCCCAGCAGAAGTTGCACATGCAATCAAGAACATGAAGCGGGGAAAAGCTCCAGGAGAAGATGGAATTACTGTAGACATCATACAAGAAGCAAGTGGAGAAATCGAAACAGTACTCGCCCAAATTTTCACTCGATGCCTTAATGAAGGGAAGACTCCTGAGGATTGGAACAACGCTATAATGATCTTGCTACATAAAAAAGGTGACATTGAGGATCTCAGGAACTACAGACCTATCAGCCTCCTATCAGTGGTTTATAAAATCTTCACTAAAGTTCTTTCACACCGTTTGAAGGTAACACTGGACATGGCTCAACCGAGAGAACAAGCTGGATTCAGGAGTGGCTACAGCACAATAGATCATATCCACGTACTGAGAGAACTAATTGAAAGAGCGAGGGAATATGAACTTCCATTGTGCATGGCTTTTATCGATTATGAAAAAGCCTTTGATTCGGTGAAACCATCAGCATTTACAGTGGCTCTGAAATTTTGCGGTATTGAAGATACATACATTAATATTATTAATAACATCTATGAAAATGCAAGTGCAAAGATTCAGCTGTTTGAAAATACAACACACATAAAAATTGGAAAGGGAGTGAGACAAGGTGACACCATATCTCCGAAGCTTTTTAACGCCACATTGGAAAATGTCTTTCAATCACTGAACTGGGAAAACAAAGGGATAAAGATTAATGGAGATTATCTAACCCACCTTCGTTTTGCTGATGACATAGTCATTTCTGCAACTACCCCATCAGAGCTGCAGAGTATGATCCAAGAACTTGCTGACAAGAGTAAAGAAGTGGGATTAAAAATGAACTTTCAGAAGACAAAAGTGATGTTCAATGCTTTTACACGAAATGAAGATTTATCGATTGATGGAGAAAAGCTGGAGATAACAGACACGTACGTTTATCTTGGACAGAAGATATCAAGTGAGGGTCACATTGATGAAGAAATTAATCGGCGTACAAAACTTGCCTGGAGAGAGTTTGGAAGAAATAGCATAATTTTCAAGAGCAATATGCCATTATGTCTTAAAAGAAAAGTGTTTGATCAATGCATCCTTCCAGTGCTTACGTATGGTGCAGAGACGTGGACCTTAACTAAAAGAGACGTACAAAGGCAGCAGACAACTCAAAAAAGCATGGAGAGGTGCATGCTTGGTGTAACCAGGAGAGATAAGAAGAGGAACTCGTGGATCCGAAAAATGACAAGAGTGGAAGACATCATGATCAGAGTTAAAACCCTGAAATGGCAATGGGCTGGACATACTGCCAGAAGGACAGACCATCGATGGACAGCCGAAATTTTAGATTGGATTCCAAGGGACAGGAAAAGACCCAGAAGAAGACCACATGGGAGATGGGTGGATGAAATTCGAAAGTATGCAGGAGTGACATGGAGGAGACTGGCACAAGACAGACCGTTGTGGAGGAAACTTGGGGAGACCTTCGTCCAGCAGTGGATTGATAATGGTTGACAATGATGATGATGACCTTAGTGCATCTTTTTTTGTTATTGAATATGAAGCCACAGGGGATTTCGACCATTGACGATTCCAAATGTAAATTGGGAGGTGTGGGTGGATGGTAGTGAAAAAGCTGAAATTGTCTCGACGAAACCGCTGTACGCAGCGACATGAAACCTTTACCCTTAGTGATTCACTACCTTGAAATCTGTTCGTCTTCCAGCCTCTGTTTCTCACCAAGTGGAAATCATACGAGACAACAGTCAAACTATTTTACACAATTCTCTCTCTTTCTCTGTACTATCTATTATTTTCCTAGCCATACTTCCTGAGCCCTTGGTCGTGTTGGGCCCCAAGGCTATAGCCCTTATAGTGCCCCCTCCCCTTAATCCTTCCCTGATTTTAGGATATCATTTTCTTAACAGATTTCGACAAGTACAGTAAACTCTGTGTTATCAGGCATCGAGGAGGGAAATGGTTGTTGATACCAAGGAAAGACTGTCTCCTGGAAAAGGTTCAGGTCCCGGGAAAGAAAAAAGTTTGGAATGGTAGTACAATAATGACAGGTTGTTGACTGTCATTACTCATGAAGTGACGGTTAATTTCATTCTCTTCCTCCTTCCATCCCTACGCACGTCGCAAGAAGCAAACTAACTTCCACAAAATACAAAGAAATAAGCGAGAACGTTATGACGAAGTAAATTTCTCCCTCATTTTCATGCCAGGATTCGAACCTGCAGTTCTCGGCTCCGGAGCTCCAAGTGCTATCCACTATACTAAACTGGCATGTGTACTCGCTTCTATCTGCCTTTACCTCATGAGCGTCCTGTGGGGCAGGCACGTCACATTTCCCCCGAAAGAGAGCCGGGACCATATGTCGCTCTAGGTAGTCAGCCTATGAAGAACGTGCATTCGAGAAATCCCAGACAATTTGGTGTGTAGAACGTAACATCACACTGATTTATTTTTTCGAAGCAATGAAGAAGGGATTCTCATTTTTTCTATCTCGCGGTGTGGAAAGAACATCACAACATTGCGAGAAAGCAAACAGCCAGTTCACCCTTGAAATTCGGGCGCCAATATGACGAAGTAAATTTCTTTGTCATTTTGATGCCAGGGACAGGATTTGAACCTGCAACTCTCTGCTCCGGAGCTCCGAGTGCTATCTACTATACTACACTGGCTCTCCCTTCTATCTGTCTTTATCTCATGTGCGCCCTGCGGGGCAGGCACGTCACAACGTTCTCAACCTAAACATGTGCTTTATGCTTTCATTTCACACCCTCATTTCCTTCTCAAATGCCAACACGCTTAATTGAAGTTCGCAAATCTCAGTCCTCACCTATGTCAACAGGCAACTGGTCACCACATACTCGGATATCGAATGTAATTGTAATTCATCTTCTACCGATACCACTTCCTCCCCTCCCCTATGCCATCTCCGGCTATTTAGACCAAAAGCGAAACACCAGAGCAGCATTTGTCGTAGCACTCAATCTCCGGCTCTCCTGGCACCGCTTTGAACCTTGTGGTATGTGGAGTTTCAAATTCGAGATGCAATCACTCACTGCCCTCTCACATTTATAAACACAACCCATCCTAGTCTGGCATCTTGATGTTATAAAGAAACAATGAACTACGATTCAAACTGCCATTTTTTTCGTCTCCCTTAACACAATAAAGAAATAAAAAAATAAGCGATCTCAAAAATACCTGATAATAAAACAATTCCTATTAATAAAGTGCCAGACACAGAGTTTCCTGTACTTCTATAAATTTGTTACATCTGACCAGTGGGTATAGGGAGAAAAAAATGTCCTTCAGAAGTAAGGTTTATCAAACGAAATAACAGAAACAATTTGTAAAAAAAATATAAAAATAATAATGGCTACTCCTGTTGACCTAATAACTTACGATAAACATACGAGACAACAGTCAATTCTTTTCTTTCCAAAAAAAAAATTTGCCTAGAAAATTTCGGGGGGAAGGAACCTAAAACCCTCTCCCCTGGACACTACCATGCCTGGAACGAAAGTTCTCCTTAAATATAATACGGCATGTGTAAGCACCATATTTAATTGTAGTCTAAACATACTGTTTTAAAATGAAAAATATTTCCCTGCTTTACTTAAAAGAAAATCGCAACATACAATGGCGTGCAAAAATTAAGGACGTGACGGTTTTTTGAATGTAACGTCGTGCAGAAGTGCTCCACATCGACTCAAATCATACCATAAGAACCCCAAGATGTAAGAATATGGGACAAGTGAGCAAAACCGTCCAAACAAGGAATCCAAAGGATACAAAGGCACTTTATTGAAAAGGTAGCTTCGAGCACAACTGCACAGAAGACAGAAACGTCCATGTGACAGGCGGCTACCAAGAAAAATCCAGTTTTTAGTAGGGGATATGATCACCCCTGACTGCATTGCAGGATTTACAAGGTCTGTCCATGCTGAGGACGAGGTTGTCAAGGAGCTGTTGAGGCATCGCGGCCCATTCCTCTTGTAGCGCCAATCGCAGCTGCGGAATCGTTGCTGGCGGCTGGTGGCATGCTGCAAAGCTTCTCCCGTGAAGTTCGCACACGTGTTCGATTGGATTTAGGTCCGGAGACCTTGCGGGCCAATCCATGCGTTGAATATCTTCACTCTCCAACACCTCTGCGACAGCCACTGTACGATGAGTTGTAGCGTTGTCGTCCATGAAGAGGAACTCAGGTCCCACAGCACCTCTAAATAGACGCACGTGACGCAGGAGAACCTCGGTACAATAGCGGACACCAGCGACTGAGCCTCTTTGGAAGATGTGGAGGTCAGTACGGCTAGCAAGCATGACACCGCCCCAAACGAGAACTCCGCCACCTCCAAACCGGTCCCTTTCGATGATGTTGGAGGTGTGATTGCGTGTTCCCTGCTCTATCCAGATGTGTATACGTCCAGAATCGCTCGTCAGACTAAATCGGCTCTCATCCGTAAAGAGAACTCGACCCCATTGCTGATGTGTCTAGTTCTTGTGTTCCTGGCACCACAGAAATCACTGTCTCCGATGAGTAGGCGTTAATGGCACACACCGTACTGGTCGTCGTGCAAATAGACTTCCTTCGTGCAGCCTCCTTGCCACGGTAAAACGCGATAACGGGCGTCCAGTTGTCTGTTGCATGTGCCTTGCGATTTCTTCTGCTGTCTGCCGTGTGTCTCTTCTAGCCTGTAGGACAATATACCGGTCGTCCGCTGCCGTGGTTGCTCGTGGACGACTACTGTTAAACTCTCGGACAGCTGTTCCTGTCGTTTAAATGCTTTCCAAGCTCGTGAAACGATGCTGTGAGCGATCCCGAACTCCTCGGCCACACTAGTCACACTTCGACCTTCTTTCAACTTCCCAATGACGCAACCTCGGGTAAAGTCATCCAGATGTCGTCTACTGGATTGCCTGTTGGCCATATCACACGGTGGCAGCAACTCGACGTCGTTCAAACCGATGTACACCGTGCAATAGCTTTCACCGAATTGCTAAACGTACGCCGCCCGTGTGCTTTGTACCTTTCCGACACTCCCCTACGTTATGCTGCATATATGCGCATGCGCTACCGTGCCGGACCCTAGTCTATCTCCTGAGTGGTCTTTCGGTTCGTTCTGCCTGCTCGTTCCGCTGTTATGCTAATTTCTCCTCTTCGTCCTTAATTTTTGCACCCCAGCGTATTACTTATTTTAAATTTACTGCACAATTACATTTATGAATTACATGGTAAATGAACTTTTTTCTTTGTTTGGGAGTCAAACGACCACTATGAGCAACACAATGGTCTATAAGCAGTCTCCCGTCCTTATTTTAGGTTCATTGGCTCCAGGGAAGGGACAGAGCCAGTGCCCTAAGACAAAAACACCATCTGTGCACCTCACCAGAGATTTGCGAACACTGATCCCGCTCGGAGAAATGGTTTTGAGCCAGCGCTTAGACTATTACGCCACCGGAGTGGCTTAGCACATGTACGCATACGCCCATACTGATATAAACGCACCTAGCACATACTGATCTGAACACACCTAGCACATATTGATCTGAGCGCACGTAGGATAACCCATTTAATCCCATAACCTGCATAATTGTATACAATGAACTGGAACTACCTGTATGGTTGGTTCTAAGCTGCGCCAACTGTACTGTATATGGTTTCAAAAAATGCAGTTTTAGAAATTTCACACCTCGGCGGAACTTTTTGCATACAATTTAAGGTCATGCATGTACAGAAGATGGTTTATTTTTCCGTGTTGGTCCGAAATGTGGTAGCCCATTTTTTGTTTTGTTCAAAATCATTGACAATGGAATTAAAGAGATATTAAACAATAAATGCGACAAAGAATCCCCTTGAAATATACCTCTCTTGATATTAACTTCTGTGAGTTTTTCACTATATGCATGTAACACTGTTTTCCAGTTTTTCATATTTTCTTTGAGGAATCGTCCTTGCTAACTCCAAATAGTTCCAAACAAGTGTTAATTCAGCTGTGGAGCAATGAGTCAAGGGCTTTTTTATGATCTATCCATCCCATATTCAAATTCGTTTTTCTTCTTTTGGAGTTTTTTAGTACCATTTTGTCAATTAGCAGCTGGTCTTTTGTGCCTCTTGACCTTTTGAAGTTCTTCTTCTGTTCTATTGGGTACAAATGGTTTTCCCATAAGCAGTCATGTATTGATCTTGCTAGTACTCTTGTGAAAAGTTTGAATGTTGTTGGGAGAAATGTTTGTGGACGATACTTAGTAGGTTCATTGCCTTTTTCTTGATCTTTCATTATAAGGAATGTGCAACCTGTTGTCATCCAATCTTCTGTGGCAGAATTCTGTAGTATTATATTGAATAGAATAGCTATTCGTTGATGAAGACTTGTAAGATATTTTAACCAAAATCCGTGCAATTCATCTGGACCAGGTGCGCTCCAGGCTTTCACATTCTTTACTTGCTGTGTAATCATATCAGTTGTTATCATCAGATTATCCATGTGTATTCCTTTCAGATCTTTACAAACATCGTTGATCCAAAAGCATTTTTCTTATGTTCAACTGGGCTTTCCCAAATTTTTTCCAAAATTTCAAGTCATCTTCTTTACATGGGCTGATGCTCATTTGGATTGCCTTTTGTTTGAATGATTTATAAATACTTGTTGATGATTCTGAAATTGCGCATTTTCTTTGTACTGTTTTATGCGTCCGTCACATCTTTCAATTTTCTTTGCAGTAGCTGTTACTCGTTATTTTAATTCTTCCATAATTTCAACAATCCTTTTTCTTTCCAGGTCGTATTTTTTTCAGAGTCCATCTTTTATTTTTCTACTTTTAAGCTTTCCATCTTTCAGGCATTTTAAGTTACTAATGTCACTACGGAGTTTTTTTTTATTTTATTTTCTAGCCGAATTTTCCACTTAGGAGTGCCAGGCGTCTTGTAACCAAATTCCATGGTTACTATGGCAGCTGTGCTGTACATGAGCTGGTTTGTTTCCTTTAAAGTATGTGTTGGAATTTTGTCCACTACATCATTTGCAGTTTTTAACAAATGTTTCACTTGTTTGCTTCGTATTTGGCGAATTACAGGAAGTCTTTGTCGTTCTTCACCTTGTATCATATGATTTAAAAATTTCTCTTTCAGAAGGCTTTGCTGCTGTGTCAATTCATGGTTGTCATGTTGTTCCACAGATTGTTCTTCGGGTAAAATATTTGCTGCTACTTGATCTTCAGGCTTTACTAGCATGAAGTTTTCCACGACGTGGTCCTTATTTTGTGTTGGTCCTTCTTTTGCAATTCCAGTTTTGTAAATATCTTGTTCCTGATGATAAACCTTCTTTGATTCATTATTCTTTGTTCTGTTATTCCACTGTCTGGATGTTTTCCTTTCCAAATTTGCATCATTCTTTTTTGAAAACCACCGGCTGATGGATTTGCCTGGTAATAGCATTTCATGATTTCTCGATTTTCAGCAACTGTCCAAGTTTTCCGTTCTTTTGTTCCAGTAGTATTGCAGCAGTATGTTTTGGTTCCTCAACAGGATCTGCTGAGCCCTGAAGCCCATTTGTCGACAGGTGTCCAGGAGCCATAGCACCTGACGCGGTTCTTGTTGACCCGGGCGACGACCGATCCGGTATGGATTTCTTTTTGTTTCGTCTCATCATGGTTGATGCTTGTTGGGTACTCTTAGTCTGGCTTGGGTGGCCCTTCTGGTAGCAGTGCCAGCATAGATAGATATTTTTCTGCGAACGCTTTACCCCCTTCCCCCCACACACACGAAGAGGAAGAGAGAGAGAGAGAGAGAGAAAGAAAACATAGTGTTCCCCAATTTATTTATCATTATTATTTTTTTTGTTGAAGTGGTCCTTGTATCGAAAAGACCGCTAACCATCGATCTATTGAAACTAGACTATTTCCGGCATAATTTTTTTGAAACTCAGATCACATCAAAATCTTACATCCCATGGAAATGATGTTTTGCATCACATCGTTTTCCTTTGTACCTCCCCCCACCCAAAAAAAAAAAGCAACCTTCTCAACGCCCTCGCTTTGGTCGATTACGAATGATATTCCTATTTCAATCGTTTCCGTCAAAAAAATATATGACGGAAGAAACCTGAATTTCACGGATTTTTCATAAGTGGATTGACGGAAGTACCAAAAACTGTTGTTTTGAAGAGGTGTTAACGGAAATTCGTGAATTTTCAGGAAAACGTTCTGCAATCCCTTTCGTATATTGACGGAAAAGCTCTGTTCTCAGTTTTTCCATATCAATATGACGGAAAATTTCCAGTAATAAGAGCGGTTCGCGGGAATACTTGAGATTTGATTAATTATCAAATTTCAATCGCTCGTTGACGGAACTGACTTTGAGGTAAAGAGGCATTGTGGATAGTGTGACGTATATTCTAGATTAACTTTCCTTTTTTAGTTTCTTTCCCTTATGTAAATCTTGAGTTTATTCTCAGTTATTCTTCACTCTTAACGTAATATCTTTTCTCTCAAACGAATACGTTTGGCAACACAATTGAGGTTGAATGCACGTGACGTATGCCTGAGATAAGATAGGAACAAGAGATAAAAACGACGACTAAACTGTTGCTTGGAGAGCGTTGAAAGAGTGCGTTGTAAAGAGAGCGTTGAAAGAGTGCGTTGTAAAGAGAGCGTTGAAAGAGCGCGTTGTAAAGAGAGCGTTGAAGGAGTGTGTTGTAAAGCGAGCGTTGTAAAGCGAGCGTTGTAAAGAGAACGTTGTGTTAACAGCTGTGTGGTGTGTTTAAATATTGATATCGTTCTGTTATGGACGTGCTACAACCTTGAATAAAGCATCTTTTCCGTAGGTTTCTTTCATTTAGAAACTATTTCTTAGTATGTTGCTGTTTTAAATTAACGTAGAAGTACGAAAAGACTTCTACGTCATAATAGCATATCGCATGATATTATGTTTATTGTGGCAATGGATACTTTCCCATTCCCCAGTAGGTGCGCTTATTGTTGCATGTTGTGTAACCATAAGAAACTGGGTACTTGAAGTGTCGCATGGGTGATTGGATACCCTTAGCGCAACGCTTTCATAGCTATCAAGAGTAAATTTCATATTTAGGGGTTTTGTGAAATAACACATTTCGCCTTTTCTTAAACAAAATTAAAAGTCATTGTCAATTTAAAAATATTTCGAGTTCCGAAAGATTCTGTTGCTCTGAAAAATCCTGATAAAAAACAATGTAATTTGTGATAAGTCCTCCTACACAAAAAAATAAAATCATTGTAAACGTATCCAGAAAAATAATAAGCTTCTACAGAAAATAAAATGACTAATTAACCCACATTCATAGCGAAAAACATTTATTCTTCGCGGGATTCCAGTCATCTTCGCTTCTACCTTAAACGTGACCTGATGGTGTCTTCCTACCTTAGTCAGTAGCGCTCATCACTGGTGTGTAAACCATCTCGGGCTTGATTACTACCTCGAGCAAAGGAAGGATTTGGAGAAGGATTCCTTTACTTCGTACGTAAGAAAATGTCCTGTAATGAGACTGGTACGTTTAAGCTAAAAAAAATTGGGAACATAAGTTATATTTCTGTATAGGGAATTTTCAGTGGGAATCGAAGTTTTGGGGAACTTGGGAAATTTTTGTATAAAAACGGAAAACCCCTAAACTCACATTTCTGGAAAAAAAAATCCAAAAAACAAACGGAATTAGTGACAACCGAGAAATCTATGAAAATGCTGAAGTTTCTGTTATTTGAAACGGAAACTTTTCAAAACTGAAATTGCATTAAAAGTGGGAGGCCTGCAGGAAACTCTGCTGCATGTTTTTTAGAAATTTTCTGTGAATTCACACCACTTATTTTTTACTTTTTTACAATGCAGCTGTTATATCATCATCATCATCATCATCATTGTCAACCATTATCAATCAACTGCTGGACGAAGGTCTCCCCAAGTTTCCTCCACAACGATCTGTCTTGTGCCAGTCTCCTCCATGTCACTCCCGCATACTTTCGAATTTCATCCACCCATCTTCCATGTGGTCTTCTTCTGGGTCTTTTCCTGTCCCTTGGAATGCAATCTAAATTTCGGCTGTCCATCGATGGTCTGTTCTTCTGGCAGTATGTCCAGCCCATTGCCATTTCAGGGATTTAACTCTGATCATGATGTCTTCCACTCTTGTCATTTTTCGGATCCACGAGTTCCTCTTCTTATCTCTCCTGGTTACACCAAGCATGCACCTCTCCATGCTTTTTTGAGTTGTCTGCAGCCTTTGTATGTCTCTTTTAGTTAAGGTCCACGTCTCTGCACCATACGAAAGCACTAGAAGGATGCATTGATCAAACACTTTTCTTTTAAGACATAATGGCATATTGCTCTTAAAAATTATGCTGTTTCTTCCAAAAGTTCTCCAGGCAAGTTTTGTACGCCTATTAATTTCTTCATCAATGCGACCCTCACTTGATATCTGCTGTCCAAGATAAACGTACATGTCTGTTTATCTCCAGCTTTTCTCCATCAATCGATAAATCTTCATTTCTTGTAAAAGCATTGAACATCACTTTTGTCTTCTGAAAGTTCATTTTTAATCTTACTTCTTTACTCTTGTCAGCAAGTTCCTGGATCATACCCTGCAGCTCTGATGGGGTAGTTGCAAAAAGGGCTATATCATCAGCAAAACGAAGGTCGGTTAGATAATCTCCATTAATCTTTATCCCTTTGTTTTCCCAGTTCAGTGATTGAAAGACATTTTCCAATGCGGCATTAAAGAGCTTCAGAGATATGGTGTCACCTTGTCTCACTCCTTTTCCAATTTTTATGTGTGTTGTATTTTCAAACAGCCGAATCTTTGCACTTGCATTTTCATAGATGTTATTAATAATAGTAATGTACGCATCTTCAATACCGCAGGATTTCAGGGCCATTGTAACTGCTGATGGTTTCACCGAATCAAAGGCTTTTTCATAATCGATAAAAGTCCTGCACAATGGAAGCTCATATTCCCTCGCTCTTTCAATTAGTTCTCTCAGTACGTGGATATGATCTATTGTGCTGTAGCCACTCCTGAATCCAGCTTGTTCTCTCGGTTGAGCCATGTCCAGTTGTAACGTATACTCTAGATTCACTTTCCTTTTGATTTTTACTATCTCTGGTTATTTTATTTTACTATGTAAATTATCTTCTTACTGAACGAGATGTTATTTCTCCCACTGAATGAGATCTGGCAATGAGTGTAAGTCATGACGTGGTGGTAGCCAGTATAAATAGGCGCGTTCAACGATACTTAGCGAGAGCTTTTTGTTGATGTGCGTAGTGTGAGCTGTTGTTTATGTGTCAGAGAGCTGTTGTTGTATAGAGAGAGCGGTTGTTTATGTGCGTGAGAGCTTTGTTTCGTGTGTAAAGAGATCTTCGTTTATGTGAGAGCCAGAAGTTTACCAAATAAAAGATTGTTTTCGTAAGTACGTCTTTCTCAGTTCATAGTTTTGTCAGATCTCACTCTGGCTGTTAGGTTTATTTCATTAGTTGATTATTATTAACAACCAGCATAAGACTTTATTCATCTTAATTACTACTACAACATTACTAGAAGTTAAAAGCTTGTTCATTATTATTACTACACTACTAGCAGGAAAGTTTATTCATGATATAATTAACAAACAACAAGCATTAGAAGAAGCATTAGCTTAGAAGAAGCTGAATTCATTATAATTGAAGAAAGTTATATTCATTATACAGTGTCACCTTTAAGCGGTGTGAAAGAAGGTGGAAATATTCCAAATACGTGGCGACAGTTAATAAATAAATATATCGCTCTTTCCACGTTCCAGAAAAAATACACATAGCACCGTGGATTGTTGGCCCCCGTGGCGTAAAGGTAACGCACTCGGCGCGATACCGAGAGTTCTGTTGGTTCGATTCCACAGTGGCGGCTGAAAAACAATTTTTCGGTTGCTGTGTGTTTCTGGAACGTGGAAAGAGCGATATATTTATTTATTATTGGTGTGAAAGAACTTTTGTGAAGATTTTATAAACCACTTTTATAAACCAGAGATTATGATTTATAAACCAGATGCTGATAGGTCTGTAGTTCCTGAGATCCTCAATGTCACCTTTTTTATGTAGCAAGATCATTGTAGCGTTGTTCCAATCCTCAGGAATCTTCCCTTCATTAAGGCATCGAGTGAAAATTTGGGCGAGTACTGTTTCGATTTCTCCACTTCCTTCTTGTATGATGTCTACAGAAATTCCATCTTCTCCTGGAGCTTTTCCCCGCTTCCTGTTCTTGGTTGCATGTGCAACTTCTGCTGGGAGGACTGGAAGAACTCTGGTGCTGGTACCTTTCATGATGTCTGGAGTACATGTATCATCACTTTCATATAATTTGGAGTAGAAATCTTTTACTCTGAGGGATTAAAAAGAAAACACCGAAATGGCAATGGGCTGGACATGTTGCCAAAAGAACGGACCACCGATGGAAAACTGAAATTTTGGACTGGATTCCGAGGGACAGGAAAAGACCCAGAAGAAGACCCCATGGGAGATGGAAGGATGAAATTCCAAAGGATGCTGGAGTGACGTGGAGGAGACAGGCCCAAGACAGACAATTGTGGAAGAAATTTGGGGAGACCTTCATCCACCACTGGATTGTTAATGGTTGTTGTTGATGATGATGATGATGATATATCATCGTTATCATTGTCAACCATTATCAATACACTGCTGGACGAAGGTCTCCCCAAGTTTCTTCCACAACGGTCTGTCTTGTGCTAGTCTCCTCCATGTTACTCTCGCATACTTTCGAATTTCATCCACCCATCTCCCATGGGGTCTTCTTCTGAGTCTTTTTCAGCTGCCGATCGATGGTCTGTCCTTCTGGCAATATGTCCTGCCCATTGCCATTTCAGGGATTTAACTCTGATCATGATGTCTTCCACTCTTGTCATTTTTCTGATCCACAAGTTCCTCTTCTTATCTCTCCTGGTTACACAAAGCATGCTCCTCTCCATGCTTCTTTGAGTTGTCTGCAGTCTTTGTATGTCTCTTTTAGTTAAGGTCCACGTCTCTGCACCATACGTAAGCACTGGAAGGATGCATTGATCAAACACTTTTCTCTTAAGACATAATGGCATATTGCTCTTGAAAATTATACTGTTTCTTCCAAAAGCTCTCCAGGCAAGTTTTATACGCCGATTAATTTCTTTATCAATGTGACTCTCACTTGATATCTGCTTTCCAAGATAAATGTAGGTATTGGTTATCTCCAGCTTTTCCCCATCAATCGATAAATCTTCATTTCTTGTAAAAGCATTGAACATCACTTTTGTCTTCTGAAAGTTCATTTTTAATCCCACTTCTTTACTCTTGTCAGCAAGTTCCTGGGTCATACCCTGCAGCTCTGAAGGGGTAGTTGCAAAAATGACTACGTCATCAGCAAAACGAAGATGAGTTAGATAATCTACATTAATCTTTACCCCTTTGTTTTCCCAGTTCAGTGATTGAAAGACATTTTCCAATGCGGCATTAAAGAGTTTGGGAGATATAGTGTCACCTTGTCTCACTCCCTTTCCAATTTTTATGGGTGCTGTATTCTCAAATAGCCGAATCTTTGCACTTGCATTTTCATAGATGTTATTAATAATATTAATGTATGCATCTTCAATACCGCAGGATTTCAAAGCCATTGTAACTGGTAATGGTTTCACCGAATCAAGGGCCTTTTCATAATCGATAAAAGCACACCGATCAGCCGAAACATTAAAACCACCTCTTCCTTATGCAAATAAGCGCGTGCGCAGCCAATTAGCATCACAAGCCAATATCGCGAATGGTATATTTTGGGTCGCTGGTGGCCTAGTGGTCAACGCTCGTGACTGCTACGGATAAGACGTAGGGTTCGATCCCAGGCAGGTACGGACGGTCGAGCCACTAAATATCCGCCGTGCGTCGGATGGGAACGTTAAGCCGTTGGACCCCGGGTATGAGCTCCCCGGTAATAAATAAGGGCGTCTTTCTACCTCGCTTCCGTGTCACTTTCCTATCAGGCACTCTAGCCCAATCGATCACATGTAGAGGATTTGGGGAAAGGAGAATCTGACCCTAGGTCTTTAAATTCCTTAGAAATAGGAAAATAGGAGATTTGGGCTAGAGCGCCCGATAGGAAAGTGACACGGAAACGAAGTAGAAAGGGGGAGGAAGACGCCCTTATTTATAACCGGGGGGCAGAACCAGGGGTGCGAAGGCTTAACGTGCCCATCCGACGCACGGTGGGTATTTAGTGGATCGAGCATTCGTACCTGCATGGGATCGAACCTGGGGCCCTTCCCGTGGCATTCACGAACGTTGCCCGCTCGGCCACCCGCAGCCTTTCACTCTAGCCCAAATCTCCTAGCTTCCTATTTCTAAGGGTTGTAAAGACCTGGGGTCAGACACTCCCTTCCTAAAATCCTCTAGATCTGATCTGATCTCTCAGTCAGTATTTCGTTTCGTCTCAACATGGGAAAAGCAAATCCTTTATCGACAAAGGCCAGGCACTGCGCGGGTCATGGCAGAGAGTCTTGGTAAAAGCATCTCCAAAATAGCGAAGCTGGTAGGCTGCTCACTCTACGCAGTAGTTAGTAACTTATGACAGATGGTCCGAAACAGGCGACACTTCGAGCCGTTGACAAGGCGTGGGATGGCCACGTTTCATTGATGCCACAGTCAGCGCAGGGAATCTCCCTATCTCGTCTTGTACGAAGCAACAGAAGGGCAACTAAGCGCGCGCGTGTATGTGACATTACCGATAATTTCAATTGTGGTGAAGGGCCCAATGTGTTGGAACACACAGTTCATCGTACATTCTTGGATATGAGTCGGAGACTCATTCGTGTGCCTATGCCCACTGTCGCCCACGTCGTTAACGCTTGCAGTGGGCACGTAATCATCGACATTGGACAATAGAAGTTTGGAAGAGGTTCTCATGGTCAGATGATTCCCGTTTTCTGTTAACCATGTCGACGGACGAGCTCGTGCGCGGCGTTTACCCAAGGAAGCCTTCTCACCTGAACACGCTGTGCTACGGATCCAGGCGGCTGAAGGGAGTGTGATGGTCAGGGCAATATTTTCTTGGGGGAACAATTGGACCCATTATCCCCTTAGAGTGAACTCTGACAGCTGTCATGTACCTGAACATCGTGGCTAATCCTTTATGGCGATTGCACTGGATGGCGGAAATGGCGTCTTTCAATATAAGATAATGCTCCATGCCAAACTGCGAAAAAGGTTCAGGAATGGTTCCAAAACCATGAAGAGGAATGCCATTTATTGCCTTGGCCCCCAAATTTGCCGGATATGAATCCTATCAAGCATTTGTGGTTTAAGTGGGAGAAACGGGTACGAGCAGCATCGCCTCAACCACGTGATTTACGAGAACTGCGGGATCTTTTTTGTAGCCATGGTACCAAATGTCAAGGGACATCTACCAACATCTCGTTGAATTTATGTCTCATCGGGTGATGGCTCTTTTGGCGGCGAGAGGAGAACCTGCATCAAATTAGGTAGGTGGTTTTAATGTTTTTGCTGATCGGTGTATATACACATACTGTATATTGAATATATACTGTATATATATATTAAATTTTTGTCAAATTTGTGCCATCGCCCCTAGTTCTGAAAACGTCGCCACTGTTCAAGGAGCCAACCACCTTTTTAATTAGTTTACATTTCGTTTTTATTTATATTGTGTTGTTTGTTTTTTGCTCATTATGGGTACTTTCGTTCTTCCATAGGTTCTTGGTTTCATCTGATGTGAATTCCTCCTGGGATTAGAAACTACTTTGAAAGATGGTGTTCTCGAATTACGTCAGGAAGTCCTCTGTCACCCCACGTCGCTACTTCACCCTAGGGCTGATCACGTGCTCTCTAGGAGGCTTCATGTTCAGTATCGGGATCATTCTGGTCGTCCTCGGTTCTTCTCCTGATGAAGCTGAAGCATTGTGGATAGCGGGCATTGTGTTATTGCTCCTCGGTGCTGGGATGTTCTTCTTCGGCATCAGTTCCATCGGCATCTATCTGGCCAAAGAAGATCAGCGTAGGAGAGACGAAGAGAGGGAAGCTACTCGTCAGTACGCCGAGAGTCTAAGAGCCTCCAGTCAAATCACTCTGACGTAGAAGGAATCGTGCCATGAACACCGACTGTACTGAGCCGTCTCTGACATTAAATTTGCGACTAATACGGAATTTAGTCAATCTGAAGACTGTTCAGAGTGGGTTTCGCTGTTTTCATTGTTTCCAGGCTAGTACGTGGGGCATTCTCCCTGGACAACATCAACGACAAAATATGGCAATATGTGCTTTAGGCAGCTACAAGATGCCGCCAGTAAACAACTTCTTTTAAAAGCTGTACTCAAACAATGCAAAATGTCACAAGACATTCACTCTGTTTCTTGTAACCTCCAATATGACTGTGTTGTTGAAAAATAGTGAAATGTGTTCGTAAATGTATGTTAGTATCTCTGTCAAAAAGAACAAAACAAAAAACAGTAACGATTTTAGCAGCGTTTATTAAATGAAACTGTAAATATGTGATGCCACCTGAAATATAAAATAACAAACTGTAATAAATACCAAACCAGTCTATGGCAAAACAAAGGCCGTTTTGTGTGAATGTCTGCCCACAAAGAAACCAGTACAATGGAGTGATTTTCTTTTTCTGAGGATTTAATGACCAACCGTGAGCAACTCAATGGGCTATAAGCAGTCACCCGTCCCTAATATAGGGTCACTGGTTCCAGGGAAGGGAGAATGCCAGTGCAGTAAAACAAACACAACACCCATGCCTCATCGGGTTTCGAACCCAGTGGCCTTTCGGACGAATGATCAGAAGCCATCACTTAGACCACTTCGCCACTGGGGCAGGAATGAGCGTTTGCGAGGAATTTAATTTATAATAGAACAGATCAGATCATATGTAGAGGATTTTAGGAAAGAAGTGTCTTACCCCAGGTCTTAAACAACCCTTAGAAGCTAGGAGATTAGGGCTGGAATGCCCGATAGGAAGGTGACACGGAAGCGAGGTAGGAAGGGGGAAAGACGCCCATATTTATTACCGGGGGGGGAGACAGTACCTGGGGTCCGACGGCTTCACGTGCCCATAGGATGCATGGCGGATATTTGGTGGTTCCAGCGATCGTACCTGGCTGGGATCGAATCTGAAGTTTATCCGTGGCAGTCACTAACTTTGACCACTAGGCCATCCGCGGCTTCCTTAATTTATAATAACCCATCTGGTTCCTTTTTAAATTTAATGTGAAACATTTACGTTAATGCCTACGTCTGATAACCAGAATCCCTGAAATGATGCGACTGCCAGGTGCAGTGGGCAAAAGAAGTATTTGCACACATAATTGCTTTGCATAAAAAAAGGTGGAAAGCAACTGTGACGAAATAGTTTAATCCATTGGATAGCTTTTACAATAAACACACACACTCGAGTTTCTTTTTTTTTTAATCAGAAGAAACGTGTATAACAAATGCAAATCCCATTTTTTAATGCAAAAGAAGTATTCGCACATTAGTAAAGATAAACAAAAACAAGAAACTTTCGAAATTAAAAATATGTTACTAGTACTTAGTAAGCATCCATTTTGTTTCGATTACAGCTTGTAATCACCTGGGCATAGATTTCACTGATTTTCTAGTTGTTTCTACACTGATTTTCAGCGATTCTTCGCTGAGGGCTCGCCGAAGTTCTGTTTTGTTGAACATTTTCCTTTTCCTAACTTACAAATCCCACAAATGCCACAAATTCTCAATAAGGTTAAGGTATGGCGATTGTGAAGGTTTTTTTTTCAGTTTTTTTTTGTTTTTTGTTGGTGGTTTAATGACCACCATGAGCAACTCAATGGACTATAAGCAGTCGCTCGTCCCTAACTTAGGGTCACTGGTTCCAGGGAAGGGAGAGAGCCAGTGCCGTAAGACAAACCCAACACCCATGCCTCACCGGGATTCGAACCCGAACCCCTTTCGGACGAATGATCAGAAGCCATCACTTAGACCACTGCGCCATCGGGGCGGCGTTTTCAGTTGAATTTTCACTTTATAAAGCAACAACGATCTTGTTACGTTGGCTGTATGCTTAGGATTGTTGTCCTGTTGAAAATAGAATGAATCTGCACTGGCCGGTAAATTACATTACAGTATCAATGTATTGTCTAGCATTCATATTATCTTCAATAAAGGCCCTATTGCCAACTCCATTAAAAGTCATGCATCCCCAAGTCATTACATGACCACCGCCATGTTTTACAGTCGGTCTTAAAATTTTTGTTTCAAGGGAAGTGTTTGGCTTTCGCCATACACATTTCTTTCCATCTGAACCGAAAATATTAAACTTGCTTTCGTCGGAAAATATAACATTTTGTTAAAACTCGGCTGGTTTGCTGACATAAGTTTTGGCAAACTTAAGTCTTTTCGGCCTATTATTTTCCCTGATACAAGGCTTTTTCTGGTTGTCCTGCCTCGAATATGTGCGTCGTGAAGAATATTACGAATAGTTTGAGAACTTACTATGGTCCATGATGTTGAAGCGACATAAGTAACCAATTCTCGAGCACTTACGGAGGGTTTTTTTGATATTTTTCTAATGATGCCTCTCCGCTTCCTTGCATTTAGCTTCTTCGGACGCAATTATTCTCTGTAGTACCACTCTCTTTTTTCTTTTTTTTTTATTAATTACTGAACACTAGAAAAGTTCAACTTTAACTTCGTACCAATTTCGCGATAACTTAAGCCACAGTCACAAAGAACTATAATCCTCTCCATTATTGCAATGAAAAATTCGCAATTTACGAAGCCATGACAGCTGAAACTAACTAAATTACCGCCTCAAAAATCTTATAACAGTGCAAGACTTTCATTTGCTATCAATTTGCTTATAATGTGATGTTTAACTGCTTTAAAATAGAGCGTTGTTATGTGTGCAGTTACTTTTTTAAAACGGAATACTAAATTTTCATTTGCTATATATATATACAGAGTCTACATTTCTTCTGATTAGTAAAACAAGTTAGTAAAATCATGCAATGCATTGATTATGATACGCTTTCCAACATACCAGAAATCATTATTCAAGTTATCACTCAAGTTATGAGAATAATGGCTGTGGAATAAATCTTGGTCCTGTGCCCTGACCTTTGGATCCCATTTCGATGATATTCAACAGAACCGGTTCGGTATATCTTCGAAATAACATGATAAAGTTTTGTCGCAATTGAAGCATTTTTACGTAAGTAATGATGCATAAGGGCTATGGAATAGATCCATTTCGCCCATTTCCAATAGAATTCGTCCCCAGGCAGGCCCCTACAACATACTAACATTTTATCCAAATCGAAGCATTTTTACGTAAGTTATGACACATAATGGCGATGGAAGTGATTCCGCTCCTATGTCCTGACCTATGACCCATTTCTCCCATTTTCAATAGGGTTTGTCGCCAGGTGGTCCCCTACCACACACTAAAATTTCATCGAAATCGAACCTTTTTTACGTTAGTTATGACGCATAACAGCAGTGGAATGGATCCTGCTCCTATGTACTGACCTTTGACCCCATTTCGTTCACTTTAAATAGGGTTCCTTCCCAGGTGATCCCCTACCAGATACTAAAATTTCATCGAAATCGAACGGTTGTTACGCGAGTTATCCAGCGGACGGACATACGCACAGAACGCGTGACGTAATGAGGCAGATGGGAATCGCGACCATCTGCTCGCCGCAAGAGTGTGACGTCATAAAACTTTAATGAGATCCACACACAACGCGTGACGTAATGAGACAGATGGCGTGACCGCGCGCCAACATTCTCAAATGCGAGATTGTGACGTCATAAGATTTCTAAGCATTGGTAACATTAATGGAACGACGCCATGCCACTGAAAACGTTATAATTCGGGGTGATTATTTAATCCACTAAACGAATTCTCCTAAAGTCGAGATCAAGCTAAATCGATTTCTAGTACCAGAAAACTGTAGGTTAACGACTTTCATCAAAATTCTTAGAGCCGTTTTCAAAATAAAATGTACACACATACACATACATACAAGAATTGCTATTTTAAGGTGGACGTCAAGTAATTTTGCTTCCTATACTTCGAATGGAAAAACTTCTGTACACATTTTCTTCACAATTAATGCGTTCCCAAGGATGAAAATTTTAACATCCATTAAAATAGCTTCATTTCATAGCTTGGAATACTTAATATTTTCTAAACCATAACCGTAATTATGCAATCCAACATTTATTTGTCCACTGACGTCATCAAAGCACAGGTCGCGCCATCTTTTTTCTGGTTTCAACACCACCAAAGGAAACGTTATTGTTTTTTAATATAATTATGCTTATGTTTTACAAAATGTTAAGTATTCCAAGTTATAGTATGAAGTTATTTTAATCGATGTTCAAATTTCCATCCTTGGGAACACACTAATTGTGAAGGAAATGTGTACAAATGATTTTCCATTGGAAATATAGGAAGCAAAATTACTTGACGTCCACCTTAATAGTGTGGGATAAGGGCGATGGAATGGATCCCGATCCTATGTCCTGACCTTTGACTCCATTTGTCCCACTTTCAATATGGTTACTCTCCAGGTGGTTCCCTTAACACATACAAAAATTTCATCGAAATCGAACCATTTTTACGCACTTTATGACGCATAAGGGCAATGGAATGCATCCCGCTCCTATGTCCTGACCTTTGACCCCACTTCACCTGTTTTCAATAGGGTTCGTCCCCAGGTGATCCCCTACCACATATTAAAATTTCATTGAAATCGAACCGTATTTACGCAAGTTATGACGCATAAGGACAATTGAATGAATTCCGCTCTAATGTCGTGACCTTTGACCCCACTTCACCCATTTTCAATAGGGTTCGTCCCCTGGCAGTCCCCTACCACATACTAAAATTTCATCGAAATCGAACCATTTTTACGTGAGTTATCGTGCCGACAGACGGACGGAAAAAGCTGGAGCATATACGCTTCTTCAACCTACGGTTGGAAAGCGTAAAAAAGGAAACACGCGTGTACGTGTTTATCGTAAAAGTAATCCAATGGTTAAAAATATTTCGTCACAATTGCTTCCCACGTTTATTTATGCATAGTAATTTACACTCATTGTCATAAAAATCCGCGCACCAAGAAAAAGCCGTGCGATTAACGCGAAACTCGGCGAATAGCTACGGGGAGGGCAGACGTGCAAATGATTAAAGTTTCATTTCATTTATTGATCTTGCTGTTACATATTAAAATTAATAATTCTGAATGGTTAAGCATAAACATAAAAATAACAACAGGGAAGATCAAGGAAAAGGCCTCGAGGAGACCTGACCAGCCTTGATCTCCCTAGGTTTAAGTCAAGACAAGAACATTGATATACCAGCAACAGTGTCAAAAAAGGAAACAAATATCAAATTAAACATCTAATCATAATATTGAATTAACAACATACCAAGGAAAAAATAATGTTAAAGTGATGAAAAACATGAGTTGTCCGCCCTGCGATTAACGCGAAACTCGGCGAATAGCTACGGGGAGGGCAGACGTGCAAATGATTAAAGTTTCATTTCATTTATTGATTCCTTCGTTATAGAGGAATCTATCCTCATTGTATAGATTCCCCTATAACGAAGTAAATTTCTCCGTCATTTTTATCCGCGCCGGGGTTCGAACCCGGGTCCACTCATTCCGGAATAAGTTGCTCTACCAATTAAGCTACGCGGACATTGATTCTAATTGCTATCTGCCTTTATGTCGTGTGCGTCCTTCTGGCAGGTACGTCACATCTCCTGGTACGTTACACCTCGTCCTTTGGTCACTGAATTTTCACCTGGTAAGTCCCTCGCATTCCCACCTCAGTCGAATAATCCCTGTCAATCAACCTCCCATCTTGTACTAATAAATGGATATCAGTTGTTAAATAAGTCCTGTTTTAATTTATTTAAAAAAATTGAAGTCATTAACAGATATTAATTCTGCAGGCAAAGAGTTCCAAAACTCCGGAACAGAATAATCTAGGCTTTTGTTTAGTACATAGTTTGTGCTCTAGGTGTAGTTAGTCTCAACAAAGCTTGGTTACGAATATTATAACGGTACGTAGCAGAATTAATTTCTATGAGCTCCTGTCCAAGGTTCAATTTAATTCGTTTGTACGTAGTTTTGCCTAAGTTAAAGTGAAACTGTTGCTGAATTGTTAGAATATTATATTATATTTTTAATGTGGAGTTCCGTGCGATTCCGCATGCCCGCGCGTCCATGACCGACGCTGCAATCGAAATACTTGGGGCCTATAAGGCGCCGCTCAAGGGACTCCACATTCGTGCCGAAGTGCACGGTAAAAGTCAGGTGAGATCCTTGAGAGATAGACATGCCGAGGAGCTGCCGTAGATGTGCGTACGGGCAACTGATGGAGCTTGTACCAGGCCGTATCGTCGAGATGAGAGAGGTGGGGTGGCCGGGACGCCGAATCGGCCGCCATTTGGGCCGGTCAGACCGTACGGTGTGATCGTGTTGGAAGCAATGGGCACGGGAAGGCACCCAGACACGGCGGACTGGCTGCGAACGACTCAGACACACCACCAGAAGAGAGGATCGTGGGATCGTGAGAGCGACACGTACAGATGCAACGATGTCCTTGTCCAACATCCAGAGACATGTGTTGGCTGTACAAGGGACTCCTGTGTCTGCCAGAACCATTTCCAGAAGCCTGGCTGAAAAGAATCTGCACTCTCGACGGTCATTACGTTTTCTGCCATTAACACCTGACCATTGTCGGCATCGATTGTAGTGGTGTCAACAGCGATCAACGTGGATTGCTACAGACTGACGACGTATAACGTTCAGCGACGGACGACCACCTTGTCAGAGTGTGGAGGACCGCAGCTGAGCGCTACAATCCCAACCTACCTATACAGCGGCACTCGTCCCGAACTGCAGGCGTGATGGTCCGGGCAGCCATCGCGTATGACAGCCGAATTTTCCTCGGAGTGATCCGAGGGACGTTGGCAACCCAGCGCTACGTACAGGAGATCCTGCGGCCCCATGTGCTGCCTTTCCTGGTGGGGCGGCCGGGAACCATTTTCCAACAAGATAACGCCCGTGCGCACAAGGCTTGGGTTTCCCAGGACTGTCTACGTCATGCTTTCACGTTTCCGTGGCCTGCTAGATCCCCTGATCTCACGCCCATCAAGCACGTGTAGGACCAGATGAGACGCCAGCTTTCTCCATGTTTCAGTGTTCGTGATTTAGAGCGTCAGTTGCCAGAGTGTGGGATAACAATAAAACCTATATAACAGGCTACATCTGTCTGTCCCTAACGCTCTGACGTAATTGGTACTTGCAGCGCCATCTGATTTTATCCGGTGGCCAAAATCGGAACTAAGCTCACAGCATTCGCACGATACGTAACATGTGGACCCAGATGGGATGCCAACTTTCTCCATGCCCCAGTGCTCGTGATTTAGAGCGTCAGTTGCAAGAAGTGTGGGTCAACAGGCAGGGACGTCGCTAGACTTCGAAATCAGGATGGGCAACGGGTGGGCGAGTATTATTTTTGGTGGGGCAAGCTGGATTACAGCTTTTTTTTTACGAAACACTGAAAGAACGAATTTTTAATGTGTTTTTTTTTCTTTTAATCGAAGGTTAAATGACCACCGTGAGCAACTCAATGGGCTATAAGCAGTCGCCCCTCCCTAATTTAATGTCACTGGCTCCAGGGAAGTAAGACAAACACAACATCCATGCCTCACGGGATTCGAACCCGAACCCCTTTCGGACGAATGGTCATAAGCCAGCGATTAGACCACTGCGTCACCAGTTCGGCTTCAATGCTTTTCACTACCTGCTACAAAATAATTGCAATTCCGACACTCTCCACCTGGACACACATGCATACATGGATCTGATTAGTTACACCACTGGTGTAAGACAGTAAGTGTAGGTAGAATGTCGCGTTCAATTTTTGCTTGCCCTGGATGCATTGTCTTAAATTTCTTTTCAAACTTTTCCATTTTTGTTTACGAAAATAGTACTGTACTCGAACAATTAATTTAAAAGATAATGTCGTTTTTCTTTATCCAAATCAAATTTTAACGTTGTGCCGCGCAGACACAATACCCCCCCCCTCCCATAAACTTCCTTCCTTCCCTCCAGCGACATTGCTTTGCATTGCTCTCCTACAAAGGAGTCGGGAGCCACTTTCTGCGCTTTCGCTGTCCCGGGGCAATATTAAGAGCGCTAGTATAGCTTTAGACTCCACTTTTCGTATTAGAATCCCCAATTTTGTAAAGAAAACAAACAGCAGAGTAATTAGTAATTACCACCCTCCGCGAATTCCTATCACCCTCCTCATTCGTCATCTGTCCATACAAACATGAAAAATAGAATTAAACTAAGGAATTGGAAGAGTGGAGAACAATTGAATTATCATGGACCTGCTGTTTTAATAACCTTTTTTGGATACCTAAACAACGCTCTTCCTACGGGGAAAATACGACGGGCTACATGAAGTGAAACACAAGACTTATCATTACTTGGCGAGTCTGGATTATATTTTAATGTCAAGTATGTTGAAAAATGGCCCATTTTGAACTGGGTGGGCGAGACAAATTTCATGGTGGGTTCATGCCCACGCTCGCACCCCTTGGCGACGTCCCTGATAATAGGCTACGCATGTCTGTCCGTAAAGCTCTGACGTAAATCGGTACCGACTTGCAGCGTCATCTGCCTTTATCCGGTGGTCAAAATCGGAACTAAGCTCACCGCTATTGCACGATATGTAAACTCAAGGGGAAATACCGGAAAATAAAATAAAGTTAGTAAGGAAGTTAGTAGTATCTGTGGCAACACGCACGTGCTGAAACAACTGTCTAATAGGCTTCAGTCATGGGAATATTGAATGGGGATATTACGAAATTTTGTTGTTGGTGACCTATCTCATAGACTGCCCAATAATAATTCAACCGTTTATTATAGTTGTGTTCATGTATTTTACAATTCGTGTTATAAACATTTTAGCTTTCTCACCCGTGTATGGCACGGGCTATGAGCTAGTCTATATTAATACAATTACCATGTCTCTTTGTCAGTCGTCTACAGAGCAACGGAGCGACAAATGCCGCTTCTCATTATGCCGATCGGATGGACTGAACGTGTCTGGGTTTGGCGGTTACCCGAAGAAGGTCTGCTTCCGGAGCATACAGTGCCGACTGTAAAGCACGGAGGCGGTGGAGTTATGGTATAGGACTGTTTCAGGTGGTACGGTGCAGGTCCACTAGTTGTTATTCATGGCAAAATGAACTCTGTGTTACATAGAGATATCTTGAATAACTCAATGTTCTCAACATTGTGACAGTTCTACGGACACGACGATTGTTTCTTCCAGAACGACAATGCAACTTGTCATGTTTCCAGGGCTACAATGGAGTGGTACGAGGAAAATCAAATCTCACTGATGGACTGGCCTGCTCATAGCCTGGACCCCAGTCTCACTGAACACCTGTGGGATGAACTTGAAACACGGGTGAGGTCTAGACCAACACGACCTTTTTCACTGACAAAGTTGATCCATGTACTCAAGGCGAAATGGAGGAATATTCCGCTTTCCATACTCCATGGACTTGTATGCAGTTTACCTCGACAGGCGGCTGCTGTAATATCTGAAAATGGAGGACCTACCCACTACTGACGCAAATACAATACTGTTTTTATATATTCTTACAGTGTCCAATCACTTTTGTCCAAATGGTGTATATAGGATTGGTTCTGAAATAGGGTTCAATGGACTTCTCGGGGGTCTAGGATGCGTAGGCTTGCTTTGAAAATACAGTTGTCTTACTAACTAAAAGTTAAGAATAAGATAATTAAAAATAAGATTGCATCTGAAAATTGTTTTCAACTTCTGTCGCTATTGGATGTTATCTTATCGTGAATCATCAGTTAGTATTATGAGGTTACAGAGATTTAATATAATTATTTATTGGTGGGCATTTCTCTAGAAGGGCGTTTTAAGCTTTCATCAGATTCTTAAAGGGGGAGGGGGTCCGCATCCCAAAAAAGGTTAAAGGACCTCTGGTATAAAGATAAAACAGCTACCATATATACTCGTGTATAGGTCAACTTTTTTAATGAAATATTTAGGTCAAAATTAGGGGGCCGACCCTATACACGGAAAATATTTCTGATAGGTTGAAAACCAAAATTTTGATGCCTTATGGAAATGCGCATGCTTAGCCCTTTGCGCCATCAGTTCATTTGTAGTTGTATATTTAGTCATTTTCCGGGTGCTACTGGTACAGAAGAAAATTATTGCTAAGAATTTTCTTGATTTTATATGTACGAGTTTTTTGTATTCACTAATAGAAAAACTCATTTCGCAAGGATGTCTCAAAGTCCGTTTTAGATCCGTCGATTTGGCCTTGACTTCCCCGCTGGTAAATCACCCAGAGGAAAGAGGTGAACGTGTCAGCCAGTAGTTTAAGTTGCACCGTGCCGTGACCAACGACCGTGCTCAATTCTCGACGGAGAGGATGAAGAGGGAAAAGGACAGACTATTGCAAAAGGAGACCGCTGTCCCTGCTTAGCGACGGCGAAGAGAGGTGTGACAATCTACAGAACAGCGGTAACTTGATCAATGCATCCCGAAAACGAAAGTGTTTAAACTTGGCCGATCGCTCAGAATAACACTGCCACTGATAGTAAAAAATTGCATTAGTTTAACAACCTACTTACGTTTGCCATTAAATTGAGTGTGCCCCGGCTCTAAAAATCAAACAAACAGTAAGCTTTTCTGAAGACTAAGAGCGAGCAAAAACCATTGCATCTTTACTGAATGGAGCGATGTTTGGTTTTGTCACTAAAGCCGATTGTTTGTCACAAACATGGTGGACAGGAGGGATGAAACTCGGGAGTAGATAAACGACCTCTCTGTCAATCACACACTCATACAACTGAGCAGTTGACCGACAGCTGCTACGCTGCACAGGGTAGTGCGAGAAAATTTTATAGAACAAATTTCCTTCAAATTTTAAAATAGTTGCGTGCAGATTTTACAGTGTCCGCAATACATCAAAATAAATATTCACTTTACATCTTGAAGAAATCCATTGAAAACTTCAAAAGTTACATATTTATTTTTTACGGCATGCATATTCTTTATGGGATAAAAAAACTATCAGGTTGACATCAAGACCTATTTACGCTTTCCAAATATGTTTCACGAAATTCTTTTTTTTTTTTTCTATTTTCTTTTTAAATAACAATGTGCCTTACGACGTTTAGTAAATGCATGACGATTTGTTTGCTGCTGGAACAAATGCTTTACTCTCCATGAATGAAGTAACTGCAGGAAACTAGCTCGCAAAAAGTGGGAGAAAGGGGGGGGGGGACTGTGTGCAAAAGTGGGTTCATATATTGTTAAAAATGTGTAACCTTCTCCTGAAAACTCTCTAACCAGGGTGGTGAGTCCAATCATCTTCCCAGAATTGTGCCTGAATTCCACCCACATTTTACGAGAAACTGCCGCAAGCAGCATTACGAGAGCCAGCTGCATCAATAAATAGCAGGTTCACATTTCCGCATGTGGGCGCATCCTGCGAAAAGAAAAACAAATTTTATACACAAGATAGCTGGGTATACAAAAACTGCAGGTATTCATAAAAAATTGGGGGTTCGACTTATACACTGGTTATACAAAAACTGCAAATATTCAGATAAAAATCGGGGGTCGACCTACATTGTACACACGAGATCGACTTATGGACGCGTATATATGGTACTTTATATGAGAACAAATATAAACCTTCCTAGTGTGAGAAAAACATATGGACACTTGGTTGCATGTTGGCATGTCGGCGTACCATGCGTATTTCTCCTTACAGACATCCACGTTCACAAAGCACAATGGGTTGTCGATATCCATTAGGTTCGATCCAAATATGAACCTGGTCAAAATAAAGGAGAGCTATATGGCCTAGTCGCCCAGGTCTTTCTCTTAGTTTCGAGACAATAGCCCAAAATGGGAAATGTTTTTTTTTTTTTTTGGTCGTTTTCCTTTACAGGCTAGTAACGGCCTCACAAATAAATAAATAAATAAAAAGCTTTGTCTTCTTGTGTTTGTGTGTGTGTGTGTGTGTGTGTGTGTGTGTGTGTGTGTGAAATGAATTTAGAGTCTACCGAGGACAACCTACATGGAATCACTTTAAAAACACCAGAGTTTTGCTTGGGTTGTTTAAGAGGATTCAGTATTCTGTTCTAGAGCCTGATGAAGTCACCTACAAAAGAATAATAGGAAAATGCATACGCAATAAGAACCTCTTCTCAACATCTGAAAGAGTTCATTAAGAAAAGGTGTTTGAATTCATGCCTCTATCAACACAACTGCTTGTGAAAATTGCAACACCCAGAAAGAATAGTGTGATTCAAATGAAATTTATATCACAGATTCCTCATGTTACAAGAGATAACTGATGATATTTGTTGAGCTACACGAGATTTTTTCGCTTCAAAACTCAGTATCGAGTGAAGACACCTCAAGCAAAAATAACAATCTCTACACAGCGTGGCATTGAATGGAAGAGGTTCTTGATATTGTCCTGGGAGACAACCTGTCAGGCTGCTTCTATGCGAGACCAGAGTTCATTTGTGGTGTCTGGCGGAGGCGCTTGACAGGCCAGTCACTTAGCTACCATGATCGATCGGGAACATAACCGGCTAAAGTGCAGGCCAGGGAAGAAATCTTGGACATTCCGGGCCACATATGACCGAGCATTGTCATGCTGAAATATAGCGCCAGGACAAATCTGAAGGAAGGGTATCACCTCTGTCTCTAAAACATCCCTGATGTATCGCTGGCTGTTGAGGGTTCCACTAGTTCGTATTAGATGAGATCACGAATTGAACCTAATGGCTGCCCCATGACGCTTGGCGCTCAGCCGGCATGACGTTTGGCGTTCAGCCGGCATGACGCTGCAAGGTGAACCATGATGGTGCACGTATGATACCCTCATGGTGCATCAAGTTGAATCGTGAATCGTCAGAAAACACGACCTGTTGCCAATCAGCGCGCCATCGTCTGTGTTCGATAACCCATTGCAGCCTGAAGTGCCTGCGGTTGAGCGTCAAAGGAATACGCAGCAATGGGCTGCTAGTCGCCAGTTCTCTGTTAAGAAGACGAAGTCGAACTGTGCTGCAAGACTAAGTCGCCTGACCTGTGATAGTGATCCACTGCTTCTGTAACACCGTGTCTCGCTGTGCGATCGGTCACTGCCATGCGGTAGAGGTGTTTGTCATGCCGTGCAGTTGTGCGGTTTTGCGGTCCGTTTTCGGGATTTCTGTGCGTCCGAATCTTATCTGCCCGCTGACGTCAAGTTCGCATTACTGTACTGGCGTTTCGACGCGTAGGAGTGGCAATTTCTCGGTAGGGAATCCATCTGCTCTCATTCCAACAATCTTTCCTTACTGAAAGTCCATCAGGTATTCATAATGCGACCTTCTTCGGTGTTCCAATCAGTGAAGAGTCGACTCAATGTCGGCTCTTAACTGATTGGAACGTCTCGTTGAGCCAGCCCTTTATTCCGAAGAAAGGGCAGTCCAAAGGACGCTGCTCCGAAACCGCATGCGCATTTTCACTGACATTTTAATCATTTGCATATCCCAACCGGTTGTATATATCAAGTAAGTTTCAAGCTAATACAAGCAGTCCTTCATGGTGTTGCAATTTTCACAAACAGTAGTGTATCTGTGCATGCAACCGTATCTACTTTAATCACACGCTTTTTGCCGAATAAAATCTTTGGGATGTTGCATCTTTTACATTTACAGTCATTTGCAAAAGTTTAAGACCACCTGTCCAATTATTGAAAATTAAGATTTTCAAAGATACAACTAATTACTAGTCAGAGATATTTGAAAAAATGACACCACAGATGAATACTTACATTCTTTAGAACACAAAAAGACCAAAGTCAGTACTTTGTGTGGCCACCTTTGTTTTTTATAGCGGACGAAATATGATGTGGCATACTCTCAGTGAGGGATTTGCTGTAGTCACTTGAAATGTCTTTGCACCACACGTACTTTATCGCGTCAATCAAAGCTTGGGAATTTGATGGCTGTTTTTCTGCTACCTTGTTTCATAAAATGGTCGACAAATTTTTGATGGGGTTAAGGTAGGGACTATTACCGGGCCAATCAAGTACGGTAATGTTTTTCCTCTGCAGGTAGTCCGTTACTTCCTTTGATCTGTGGCATGGAGCACCAGCATGTATAAAGATTGCGCATCTCTGCTCTTGCATATGAGTTAACAGTTTCGCACGTAACATTTCCACATAAAAAGGATGAGTCGTGGTAGTGCCTGTCGGCTAAAAATGATAATGAAGCAGTACCGGATGTTGATATAGCACCCCATTTCATCTAACTAGGAGAATGTCACACAGTACTAACGGTGTATGTTTCATCAAACATTTTGCCTTTTGGTCGTCGAACATGTGCTTCACGTGATTCAAATTGACGCACAGTTGATTCATCGGAGAAAAGAACTTGGCTCCAATTTTCAGCAATCCACGATTGATGACGCTCCGCAAACTGGAGTCGCTTCTTTTTCATGACAAAGGTTAGGCTATAGGTTTATATGCAGGTTTATGACTTCAATTCAAAATTTTTGCTAAGACGTTGGAAAACACCGCTGATACTAATATAAGATCCTTTTGAATGCAGAAAGGCCTTGATTTTCTTGCACGAACTCCTCAAAAAACGCATAAATATTCGTCTTATGGTATTGTCATCAGGTGGGATTGTTTTCCTCGGACGTTCACTTCCCTTTCGGTCGCTAAATTCACCTGTATCTCGATATTTCATGATCGTATTATGAATAGCAGTCTTGCTCACATTCACCTTCCTGCTTCACGTTCGGAATATACTTCATGATATAAAGTCATTATTTGTGCCCTCTGAGTAACATTCAATTACGCTTTTTTTTGCCCATTTTTCGCTATACAGAAAATACCAACAAAACCTCTCAGCATGAAAACTCGAAGCAAACTGACGCTCGCACGCTTCCCCCAACTCAATCAACAGCTGCTGCTGTATGATGATACAACACCAACAGGAAGAAGTTGAGTAATACAGACAGTAGCTGACTTAATCGGCAGAAATCTCCTAATACCAACAGGTGGTCTTAAACTTTTGCGAATGACTGTGTAGCAGAACCTCGTTTATGCGTTTGTCACTTATACGTTTTTCTCATTTATACTTAAAATGTCACCGATCCAAAAATTCTAAATTGCCTTTAATGTTAAACTTTCTCAATTTCGTTTATACACGTCTTTTTTCAATTGTACGTCAATTGTACTTGGTATCTTGAAAAACATATAAACGAGGATCCATTATATATATTTATATACAGTAGACTCTCGCTCATCCGGCCCTCGATAATCCGGCTCTCCATAATCCGGCCTCTCCATAATCCGGCCTCCTTCCCCTTGCGTGGTTTTTGGTTGCAGAAATCGTGTTAATATCAGACCGGAATGAATTATACTTCATACACGAATGAAGTTTTCAATTTTAACGTCATGTTTCGTTTTGAATTGGCACTAACGTTCATGTAATTCAATTTAAAATAAAAGTAGGAAAGAATCCTCAAAATAATTAAGAATATTACAAAAAGCATCTTCATTAAAGCAGACAAAAATCTGTGACATGTTTCGAAGTGACCACACTGAGTAGAAAATGCAAGATTTCATCTGTGCTGTATTGCAATTGTACGTTTCTTTTACTGTGTATAGTATGTGCACATACATATTGTGCTTTACTGTACTGATAATATGAAAAGTTCATTTCATTGTTGTCAATGAGACACTCCCTTCCTAAAATCCTATACATATGATCTGATCTGATCTTCCCAACAGTGTATCGCAATCGACGAAAATGGGTAAACGTGGTGATCTGAGCTACTTTGATTGTGGGCGCACTGTTAGTGTAAGACAGATGGATCATTTTATCACCTAAGTGATATGAACCTTAGGGTTCTAGAGGGCAACCGTATTAAGGGTGTACCCCGAGTATACCATCAACGGACGTATCAGCGCCCAGAGAACAAGCGGTGGCCGACCATACGACATAGATGACTTGGGCGACGTAGGTTATCCAAGGTCGTACAGACCGGCAGCTTGGCAACGACGGTGTAAATCCCATCCAGTTCAAATGTCGGAGGCCCAAGCAGTGTCAGCGAGCAAACTGTATGGTGCACGCTTCATACCATTGGCAAAGAATATCTAACTGATAAGAAGGTAAGGCTCAGCGAGACGTAACTAGCGCCACTATATTATGCGGCAAAGAATTACTACACAGAAGCCAACATTACAGGCTGATGCCGCAGGATGCCGAACAGACTGAGTTAGACTGAGCATGCGTGTTTGTGTTCAAAGAATATAAACGCTTGTTTGTGTTGGCGTTTTGTTCAAAGGTTTTGTTGTTCTCATCTAGATCTGCGTTTATATTACAGCCATGAAATACACCCACTCCATTCCGATGAATAACAATTCATGGAATGGAGTGGATGAATAACAAGAACAAATTTGAAACCGTTTGAAACAAATATCCTGGAAAACCATTAAAACAACGTTTGCTGAAAAAAGCTATCGTTACGTTGAAAAAATTAATTCATCAATTATATGAAACTGACTTTTATGAAAAATACCTCGTAATATTGTAAAATGAAAGAGGGAAGCATTCGATTACACAATGCATACCAAACAGACAGCTTTAAGCATACACTCAATCGTGGCGAGTTAGTCCGGTCGGTAGAGAGCTCAACTATCACGCCAGCGGCCCAGGTTCGAACCTACTCAGTTACGAACGGATGGTTTTTCCGATTTGTTGAAAAAAATTCCCCAGCGCAGTGCGTTTAATTTACAAACTTCGGAAGGGTAGAAAAAAAAAAAATTGTAGCTTTGGGAAACTGCGGTTGTCTTTGCTTTTTTTTTTTTTTTATTATTATTATGGCTGCTACTGGGAAACCAGCCTCAGCATTTTTGACATTTAAGGTATATTGTAAATATGAAATTCATGCCAAGCAACCTGGTATTACTACGGTGCTTAAAGTGAGAATAAAACTGCTAAAATTTCCTTAAAATAATATTAATTGCTAATGTATGTATTTGTTTCACCAAAAGAAGGGACAGGAGGGATACTCAGAAAAGAACAAAAAAAAAAAAAATGCTTTAGTAGACCCAATGAGACCGAAGGAAACAGTCGAAGATCAAAGCTTAGCTTCCTTTCCGTGAAATAGGCTTCCCGTCCCGTGTCTCCTACGCTTTTTGCGCCTGAATGTTAACTTTCCCGCAGAGCATCTGCTGCCGCATTACATGGTGGCGCTGCTGTCGCCTGTTTTACATTATCTCTACGAGAGTTGAGCTTCTTCACGCGAAACGTTTATATTCTTTGCCATGGGCTACGGGAGCCAACGCCCAACTCGTGTGCCACCGTTGACTGCTCGTCATCGGACATTACGCCTCACCTGGTTTCGGGAACATCAAAACTGGACCTTTGCAGAGTAGCACTGCCTAGTGTGGACAGATGAATCCCGTTTTCAGCTGTACCGAGCTGACGGGAGTGTGCGGGTGTGGCGTTGAGAGCGCGAGACCATGGCCCAGTCGTGCCAGATTGGCTCTGTTCAACGCAGTGGTATCTCTGCGGTTGTTTCGGGAGCTTTCTCATGGGACATATCAGGTCCTTTAGTGTGTCTGAAGAGGTTCTTAACCGCTGCTCGCTACCACTATGTGCTGGCTGATCACCTACACGCTTTCATGGCCTTCGCGCATCCTGCGGCCGATGGTCTGTTCCAACAAGACAATGCGCCGCCCCACCGCGGCACAACCATCCAGGCATGACTTGAGGAACACTCATCTGGGTTTGGAACCACCCAGTGGCGCCCAAGGTTCCAGGATTTAAACCCTGCGGAAGCTCTCTGGGATGCCATGAAGCGGAGCATCCGATCCATGGATTCTGAACCGACGTCTCGGGCGGAGTTTTACCTCCGGAAAACGTCCGGCATCTGGTGGAGTCGATACCTGCGCGTATACAGGCTGTATTCGCGCTAGAGGAGGACTAACACGCTATTAGGTACGTATCTCTGATATTTTGTCCATTGAATGTATATAAGAATAGAGTAAAAGAGAAAATGAAAAAAAAAAAAATTAAGGAGGGTCTTTTTCTTATATAACTGATTCCCATTTCGAAAGGTGGAATATCTATCTTTGGCCGTTACACACACACCCCTATAAATTTGGATATTTCACTTTTGTATATATATATATATTTTTTATATAACAATTTTGGATAATTTTCGGTAAACCTTTCAAATGTGGCCCAGAAATAGTTTTCCAAAGCGACGATAGATGGCGACACGTTATCGCTACATCGTAAAGCGTTGTGTTACGTTGTGAAAGTGGCAAAGGAAGTGAATTGTGGCATATGTGTGAAATATTTATTACGACGGAAGAATAAGTTTTCCTCATGAATATGAAACTGTCTACTTAGCAGAATAAAAGCAAGAAGTGTTTTATCTGCCAGGGGAAAACTGCCTGATTGCAAGAATCAGGACTTCAAAGTAATGTTCTGAGGAAAGACGGCAATTCCGTCGGAATAAGTATTCCATAAAATGGTCTGCCAAGTACATTTTCTGGTTGCCCTGTGTTAATTAATGTTTCAGGGGACTCCTATTGCTCTCAGTTATTTAATCCACCATGAAATAGAGGTTTCCTCATCCTTCCCAACTTCATTAAAGAAAGTTTTCCAGTTTCACATATAACAGGAGCAGAGCTCGAGAAAAAAAAAAAAAAAAAAAAAAATTGCGTAACACAGGAGCAGAGACAGAGAACTAAGTTACGTAAACGAGAAGAGCGGAGATGTGAAGTGCTACCGTGGCTCCATCTACGAGCGGGCCACTTTTGGAAAGTTGGCGTTTTATATTTCAATTTTGGATTAATTTTGGATATTTCCCTCAGATTACCTACTCAGTAGCACATTGGGAGCACTCGCAGGAGCAGTGTAAGGCTGGTGTGAATTCTTCTTCCTTTGACTCTCGTGCTCCTTTCGAAAAGAAGCTGTTTCTTTTTCAGTTCCATATTTTCCCCATTTGCACATCATCCTCCTGAAAAATAAAAGGAAACCCTAAATGAAATTACACCTTACTCTCACAAGAAAATTATTTTACTATATGCGTCCTCTGTGGTTTTTGAGACACAAGTGCATAACAGCGTGAAAAATAAGGGGGTAAAAATAAACTTAGTGTCATATGGTTCAGCATATCTAAAATGGGATACAAAATATTTCAATATCTTTAAGATTTTATCTTCACTACAGTTTTAGTCATAAATTTTCTCTTAATAACAACAATAATAATGTGCTTGTTTTCTCTCTACTTCAGTTACATCAGAGCTCTCCATCTGTCACACTAGCCCGCCCACGAAGCACCGTCTTTTTCTGAAAGCAGGAAGAGAAACTTCGTTATGAAACTTTTTCAGTCGCTTTGAATAATTCCGTCACAATTTTGTGTAACCGGAATCTCATTATAAAATTACATTTGCATTTCCAATTTGGAAGAAGTTAATAAACGGCGCAATGAGATACTGCATCTAATTCAGGGGCGGCGGAAAGTGAAGTTCGTTGACCGGGCCCAAAATTTCGAATTGTGGTGCACCCCTATCCCTTCCCGCTTCCCGGAACAAACAGAAAAAAAAACAAAAAAAAAACATGGCTAAGTTAAGCTGACCAGAAGTCCCCAATTCTTGAGGAAAAAAAAAATCCCCAAAAACGCCTGATGCCTTTGAGGACTCAAATTGTCCTCAAATTTTGATGTTTGTCCTCAAATGTCCTCGAATTTACACTTCCTCATTAGCTCGTTAGATTTCTAATGAAATATATTCTTAAAAGTAGTTTTCGTTGTACTAATTTTCCGACATGTTTCTTGTGAAAACAAATTTTTACTTCTTTTTTTCTTCTTTCCGAGTTTAACGACCACCGAGAGCAACTCTAAGGACTATAAAGCAGTCACCTGTCTCTAATTTGGAGACATTCGTTCTATAGGGAAGAGAGAGAGAACAAGTGCTGCAACACAAACACAGCATCCATGTCTCAGTCGCGATTCGAACCCGTACCCACTTGTACGAATGGTCAGTGGCCAGCACTAGGACATTGAACTGCTGGTGCGGTCAAATTTCGACTGTACTTGATTTAAGTTTCTCCAAAAACTTTTGCAAAATGAAAAATTCGCCATGCAATTAGTTTGGTGTGCAGCTTGATTTTAATTCGGCACATGTATAAGGTAAAGCATTTCACTTTTTCTAATATGTTCTCGCCATCATAATTCTACTTTGTCAATACAAATTACCAACATTCTACAAGATATATCCTTTTAAGACACAAATTTCATATGAAATATCACACTTATTGAAGAAATGCAGTTTTGTGACAAAAAGATTTGCATATTTATTTTGGGTACGCATATGTCCCCAAATGAACTGCCAATTTAGGGACGCCACGCCCTTTTGTCCTCAAATCAGTGTTCCGATATCTGGTCACCTTAGCTAAGGTGCTTTGTTAGGGATTAGGACCACCTGACCACTTACCTAGAGGAACTTTCTAAGGCACATCACAACAAAAATCGTAAATATGCCGAATAAAAAATAAAAAATAAAAATCTTGGCTAAAATTGTTGAAATCATTGACTGGGTCCTGGCGGCGGGCGGTTCCGCCGCCGCTGATCTAATTAAAAGAAATTCAGATTATAAAATATTTCCATCTCTAGCCCGCTATGCGCGAAAGTTATGGCAGACGTGCTGTCATCTGTCGACCAACGTGAAGGGTAAAAGCACGTACGCGTCTTTCAGAATATTTATTCTGAATCAAAAGTTTTGTTTCCTTGTGAGTCGGAACCCGTATATCTAGCAGAATAAATCAATTACATTGATTACCTGCCAGAGCAGAACTTTCTGATAATGCGAATCGACTTTTCACGGCAGTGGTTCTGAGGAAAGACAATCCCGTTGAAATAAAAATTCGAGAATGTGGTCAGCCAAATGAGAAGCATTCAATATCCCAACTGGTTTGCGATACGAAGATGCTCTCTCAACAATTTATTTTAACCTCGCTTTGGAGAAATGTATCAGGGAAAAAACCTCAGATGATTCTGATGGAACAATGATCCTAGGATTCGCGATGACTATGATCTAGTTAGCGATAATCCTGAAGATTAACAAAATACTTTTAAAAAATTAAAGTTAGCTTCTGAAAAAATTGGACTCTAAATCAATCAAGAAAAAACTGAATATCTGATGGTCTCGAGAAGTGATTCTAACTCACACCCACTTTATCAGATTGACAATATGAATTTTAAAAATGTAACTTAATTTAAATACTTGGGTTCCATTATAAACTGTAAACATATTTAATCAGCTCTGAAATAGTGGCTAGAATACAGTCTGGAAATACAGCTTATTTTTCTATGCAGCATCTTCTGTGTTCTAAAACGCTATCACACAGACTTAAAATTGAACTTTATAAAACCTGTATTAGACCCATCGTTTTATATGGAGCTGAGACGTGGAGCACAACTGTCGAAGACTACACAATATGCTTCAACGATTTGAAACCAAAATACTTAGAAATTTTTTTAGACCCATTAGAAACAACGTAAGTGGAGTATGGAGAAGAAGACATAATAGGGAACTATATCAAAGCTATAAATCACCACTGATTGTCGGCGAGTTGAAGGCAGCACGACTTAGATGTCTGGCCCATGTCGAGAGAATGGGGGAGTCCAGTGGAGTCAAGCGGGTCTATCGATTCACACAATCTGGTAGGAGACTAAGAGGACGACCCCGACAACGATGGAGAAACAGCGTGCGGCGTGACCTGGGGGAGCTTGGAGTGATGGATTGTACCGATCGAGTGAAGGACAGGAGGGGGGGGATGTGCTTGCGGCCAGGAACCTTGGAGGTTCAGCGAGATGAACAAGAAGAAGAAGATCTGCCAAATGAATTTTTCGATTTCTCTCTGTTTGTTTACGTTTGAGTGGATGCCTACTGCTCTCCACATCATGATGATATAAATAGGAATATGAGGATTATGGAACTACGTCTCAAGTATATGCTGGAAACATAGATAGTCGCATAATCCTTCTCCGAAGTGTGCATCTTCCGACACCTGAACTGTCCAAAACATTGAGACAAATCCACTCGGAAAATCATTGGGTGACCCTCAGAACAGCTTGACGTGGCAAGCTATCCCTGCCGTTCGCACGACGAAATGAACGTATACTCGTTCCTACCAATTTCACGAAAAAACCTCTTCTAATTCCACATGTTTTAGCAAAAGAACACCGGTAAACTGAGTAAAAAGAGGCATCTAAAAACCCTACGGGGTCTTGCTAGAAAACACACGAACTACAAACAGAGGCGACTTTAGATTTTTGGGGCCCTAGGCGCTAAAAGATTAAGAGGGCCCTCCCCTTCTTATCGCCTCAGAAATTTTCATCCGTCAGATTAAAAAAAAATAGTAAAGTCAAGAAAAAGGTTTTTACGCTTTTTAAGATGCCATTCTATCTTCCTATTATTAGAACGTTTTGTAAGAAACAGTGCTAGTGTAATCACTTTGTTTGTCCGTGCGCATCGAGCTTTTTTTTTAGAGATTTTTCAAAAATCATTTTTCCGGCTAATAGGAAATTAAAAATGACATTAAGTTTGGCACTTTGATTATCCCATATACTTCATAAATTTACCGCTAACAGCTATCAAAGTCGAAAATTCAAAAAATTGAACTTCTATTGTGAAGGAACTATTCAACCTAGAGAGGGAAATTATTTCTGTGCCTCTCCGATTAGGCTTAACTGTTCCTTCTCAAATATTTAAATTTTCCAGTAAGTTCTTTGATTTCCTGTTAGAGGCGCTAAGTCCAAAGAATTTGGTTTTCATAGACTTTTGAAACATTTCTGCAAATGTAGGACATTAAGGGGGCCCTCCCCTCTATTCATTAAATTTTGCCCATTTTAAATTTTACTGCAAGTTCATAAATTTCTCGCTAGAAGTTCTCAAAGTGAAAATTTTGGAAATTTTTAGCTTTACCTACTAAAGAGAAAGCTTCAGTTACAGAAAAAGTTTTTTTTAATTTAATACGTTAGGCAAAACTTATTACTTTAGCACCTTTCCATTTTCATGTTACTAGGCAAATTTAACACTAAGGGCGCTGAAAAATGGAATTACTCTAAATTTATCAGTACGTTGCGTATAAATTAATTGTCATAAAATTGGAATGTGTTTCAATTACAAAACGTGCTTTTTCTATTGCTTCAGCTTTGGAAAATCGTCTTGTTTTTACGTTATGAGCAAATTAGTACGCAACGATCACGGTATCAAGCAAAAATAAAATACTTGAAGATATTGGCAACCATAAACGTCTACTACATTAGAAAATTCGCGTAAAATGAAATTGGTGCACAGTACTTCAATTGAAAATGGCAGACGACTTTTCGTGGAGGAGTTTTCCTGTGGCGAACAATTCCCTAAATCGAAGAGATTCAGTCGTCCATGGCACAGACGAATGCTATGGACCAAAAAAGCCGGACAGTAAAAATTTCATCAGTCTGTGCAGGAAAGCGAGAATGTGAAGAGTTTCTTGAACGCATTTTTTTTATCATTTTCATCGGAAAATTGAGGTCTGCATTTTTTTAATTCTGTCAAAAACATGCGTGAGGGTTTTTTTTAGACCTGCCAGTGGCGTAGCCAGAAATTTCTTAAGGGGGAGGGGGCAGTCCATGGGTTTGGTTCATTGGTGAAAACCTCGTATGCACATATATATTGCTTTAAATTCGTGCTGTCTCCCCTCAAGAGGGGTTCAACCCCCCCTCCCCACCCACCCCGCTCTGGCTACGTCACTGATACCTGCACTGCAGTTTTCAGAAACAGAAGCATAAGTTTTAAACGCAAAAGTTCCGGTTTGAAAATGGAAAAGTGGAAACCACAGTTTTTCGTGTAAGAGTGTCATTGAAACTTTTTATTTCTTTTTCGAAAGTTAGTCTTATGTCGATTTAAGGTATAGAAACGGGTAGGAATACTTGATAATTATCAGTATTAAACCAGGGGAGGAAAAAGTAATAAGAAAATGTTGTTTCAATTCAATATAAATTTCTTTTAACACTATTAAATAAGAAAAAGATGGTGTGATATTCTCAAATTTCGTTATTTTTCAGCCTAAATATTTACTCTTTTGGTTTAGGCTGGATTAGGGATTTTAGGGCTAAGACAGAACTTGATTATCCTACCACAAAAGAAAAAAACAATTAACAGCAAGCACCCCCGATCACCAGAAAAGTTTCTACAACCCCCCTCATCGCAACTCTGGGATAAGGAGAAAAGGTTCCAACACAGATGTTTTCCCTTGGCTGGAAGTAGTATGAATGCAATTTATAGCACAGCAGGCCAGTTAAGGATCCATTGTGGGAAGCGTGAATACTTCCTTCACCTAACGCTGAAAGGAAGTTCCTTTCAAAATAAGTACATCGATAACAACTCGAAAATTCGGAGTATCAGCAACAGTAAGAAAAATTATAAGTTACTAAAATGAGGAAGTAAAATATCAATAGACAAAGTGGTCGCTTTAAGGATTGATTTGTTTCTGTCTGTGAAAACCGAAACAAAACCGGTAATCCAATTATAGATCAGCAGTTCTGTTTCGGTTTTCACGAAACAAACTGGTAATCAATTATAGGTTTTCGGGGCCCCTTAAACACTGGGGCCCTAGGCGCGCGCCTATTGCGCCTAGTCGGTAATCCGCCCCTGAAGACAAACAAACCGGAGTTAAAGGGTAGCAGGGCAACGAAACGCGATCAATACAGAGCACACCTTTGAAAATGGCGTCAAAACAACCTACAGGAAAACATAAAAATATAAACAAACCGGGGTTCACTGGTAGGCCGTTAATATTCCTGAAAATTAAGAACCAGCCAAAAACTAGTAACAAAACACGATCCATGCAGAGGAAACATGCTTTTACCTTTCACAGTAAGCGAAAGATGGCAGCACGTCAATCCTAACTTTATAGCGCAGAGCTAAGCAGACCAACATCGAAGTACAGTAGAAATTCACTTTATCTGTGAGCAAAAAGTGCACATATAGGTGGCAGCACATTGAAGGGTTTTAGAACTTTTGCACTTGCAACGAAGTCACACCAAGGAGGTTATATTACTGGAGACACCACTCCTATCCACCCAACATCGACCACCATAAGTCACTGTCCGTGCTGCAAATGACGTCATGAACAGGCACGACGCAGCTACAGAAAAGAAGCTGCTTTGAAACCAATGGAACAAAAACTTCTAAGCGTATAAACAGATAAAATGAGTAATTCAATAATCTTTATCAATGATACACAAGCTTACTGTTTTATCAACGGCGTAATTTAGTTCGTTTTGCCTGCTTGTGACATCACACCACAGATTATGTTTGTTTGTTTGTTTATTGGAGGTTTAACGACCACCGTGAGCAACTCAATGGGCTATAAGCAGTCGCCCGTCCCTAATTTAGGGTCACTGGTTCTAGGGAAGGGAGAGACCCAGTGCCGTAAGACAAACACAACATCCATGCCTGACCGGGATTCGAACCCGGACCCCGTTCGGACGAATGATCAGAGGCCATCGCTTAGACCACTGCGCCACCGGGGCGGCCACCACAGATTAGTTGTGACCTATGGCGGAAAAGCCAGTGGTGTCTCCAGTAATATAACCTCCTTGAGTCGCACTATTAAATCTTCTTGCTGCCGCAATGAAATGGAAGATTATACAGTTTTTGTTTAGTTAAAGCACCATTCTTTTTTGTTTGGGGGTTTAACGACCACCTTGAACAACTCAATGGACTACACAAGCTGTCACCCGCATCTAATTGAGGGCCATTGGTTCCAGGGAAGGGAGAAAGCCAGTGCCGTAAAACAAACGTACCATCCGGGTCTCACCCAGGACTCAAAACCGGACTCCGACTCATCTTGGACGAAGAGTCAGAAGCCAGTGCTTAGACCACTGCGCCACTGGAGCGGATAAGAATCTTTGTAGGAGAATTTCTAAGCAGAGTGCATCCACCCATCGTTGATCAATTCACTGAGTTCTTTGTAAAATTTGTTTCGCTTTCAACAAAACTGAAAGGAAAAACAAACAGACAAAATTGAAGAAAAATTATGTTTCGAAGTATTTTTTTCTACTTACTACTGAAATTTATGTTTCCCCATTCATGTATACGACCACTACCAATCGTTATAGGCCGCCCCGGTGGCGCAGTGGTCTAAGGCGTTAGCTTCTGATCATTCGTCCGTAAGGGGTCCGGGTTCGAATCCCGGTGAGGCATGGATGTTGTGTTTGTCTTACGGCACTGGCTCTCTCCCTTCCCTGGAACCAGTGACCCTAAATTTGGGACGGGCGACTGCTTATAGCCCATTGAGTTGCTCACGGTGGTCGTTAAACCTCCAATCAAAAAAAAAAATCGTTATAGATAACTTGGTAGCCAACTGTGAAAAGCAGCCTAAAGACCGAGTAGCCAGGGCTCTGGTTTCAGGATAATCGTCTGAAGCGGAAACGGATTCGAGTTCCGGATGAGGCAAAAGCGGTGGTGTGCTTGTCCCTACGACGCTGGCTCTGTCCGTTCCATGGAACCAGTGGCGGCCCGTGACCAAAATTGCTGGGGAGGCAAACTACTTTTCAGCCTGGATGATCAGAGACCAGCGCCTTAGACCACTGCGCCACCGGGGCGGCATTATTCAATTTAATGCCATTTTTTTCACATTATAATTTTTTTTATTTACTTTCTCATGTGCGAAGTATAAAATAAGTAAAGTGACCCATGAAAAGATTCATAAAGATTTTACCGGAGAAGCACGTTTTACATAACTTTGAGTCCAACACAAAACCTGTTTATGTAATATCCGGCCCTTCGCCTAAATCAATTTTTTCTTATTCTGAATTGCCCTCTTGGACTATTTGGGAACTGTTAAGCCAGTTTGAATATGAAATATATTGCATCGAAATGGTTTTTTATTAAATAGATCAAGAGAAGATAAAAAGCAAGACTCCAGCCCTTCGGTTAAATATATTTTTTTACATCTTTTTCATCTCAAATGAAATTATATGTGCACCTCTACCTTCACTGACGCCGAAAAAAAAAAAGTCCTGAAGACTTCTGAACACAATGTTTACCTATACAGCAAGAGAGAAAGCTTACCTTACGCTCATATTAATTGTCTTGTATATGAGGTCTATCTTTCGTTCTTTCTGTTTGGCGACGTGATTTATTATATAGTCATACCATGTCTGTTCTGCTTCCATCCTCTTCACAGGTATCTTCTGGATGGACAGAACTGATAAACTTGACAACCTTTCTTGCCCGATGGAGTTTCTCTTGTAGTTTTTTTATCCTCTTCAGGCACGAAAAACTGCTCTCAGCAGAGGCCGATGGTGCTGGAATTGTTACTACAAGGGAAAGAAGTCTAAACAACTCTGGCGGTGCCTGTGCTAGATTATTATTGTATATGGCAGATAGAAGTTCTGTTGTGCTTTTGGCATTGCTCCACAGATCTCTGTCTGAATACAGAACCTGCAGCTCACTATGCAGTTTGGTGCTGTCAAAGTATTTTTCATATGTTTGAAGCAGAGCTTTAAAACAATGTTCAGGAAAAATTCTAGAATGAGCTCCAAAGCAGTGTACATCGACCAGCTGAAGAAATTTTAATTTCTCAATGTCAGAAAACCGGCATTTCAACTGAGTTGTAACATTGTCTATTACCTCATAATACAGTCTTCTGTATATCACCGTTCCTGGAATATCATTGCCTCCTTTAAATCTTTTATTTGGAGAACCAACCTCACTACACACGTTATGATACAGATCATCCAAACTGTCTCTGATCTCGAAAGTACAACAATTTTTCACATAAGCCAGTAATTCGTTTGTCACAGAATGTAACATCGGAACTATTTGATTGCAGTACTGAGAAAGTAACCTCAGTTAAATCCACAGTTATATGAGAAGAGAAGAAAAACGAAATTAAAATCTTGGTGTCACCGTTTTAGTCCTGCTGCTTCGTGAATTGTTCAATAGTCATAGTTGGAATCATCCTCAATTTTTTCAAATACTTTAATTTGTAGCAACCTGTGGTCAGCTATGGTTGACACTGAACGAGATTTGAAGTTCGACCTGGTCTGTGATATACGAGGTGGTCTGGGTCCACCAACAGATTCTAGTAAGTGAACACGCTTTGTCGATTTGGAAAAGAATGCACAAATCGCATTTAAATTTACAAAAAAAAAACAAAAAAACAAAAAAAAAAAAAAAAAACGTGATTCCTTCAACTCTGACGCTGTTTTGCTCAAAACTAAGTTCAGCCTGTGTGCGTAGCAATGAACAAATAATGCTTGAGGGGCAAAACACTTCACTTTTGCTTACAATCCATTCAGCTCTGTTACCATCACTGGTGCGCCATCATATGTCTGTGCAACTAGTTTTTCTTTGTAGATGAATCTTTCCAGCTGACGATCCAGTAATTATTTATGCGAAGTAGCACACTGATCAGAACTTACGTCAAAAAATCCCAAGAATCTTTCTACTGGTCCTCCAACTTTCACGAATCGAACTATAATTGATACTCGTGCATGGGAGCTAATGTCTGTCACTTCATCAATCTGCCAAGAAAAAAACTGGACATTTTCAATATCTGCATTGATTTCATTCCTAACTACATGAGCAACTGATACAATTAAATCATTCTGTATTGTTTTTGAAGTTCCTGAAAATCTTATACTATTCTCCATAAACACTCTCAATGTTTCGTCACTCTTGGAGAGTAAATCAGTCATCTCGAGGTAATTTCCCTTATTTTCAGAGACTTCGCTCTCATCGTGTCCACGAAATAGGAGCTCTTGCCGGGCCAGTAGTGCTGTAATATCAATCAACTTCTTCAATGCATCACGATTCTTTTTTACTTTTTCATTATGACGTAAGTCACTAGTTCTCTTCGCTCCGTTGAGAGAGTAGTAGTCTATCCTTGTTTTGCCTAGCAACTCTAATTTAGCAACTGCCAGAATGTGATCTTTACAATTTTTGTGCCTGTACAAAGCACTTAGCAAGTTTTTGAAGTAATTGAAGCCTTTCTCTTGCCAGACTTCATTGCCACTCACAGAATACAGCAAACATGGCCAACAATATTGTTTGTTCGTTGATTCACTACCAGTTAGTCATTGTTGTTTTCTGCACCAGTCAATATTAAAACCTCTGTTTGAAGTTTTGCCCTTTGAAGTCATCTTTTTCATTTCAGGTGTAGGCCTACCATCGTTTTCAATTTGATTATTTCTTTCAAAATATCTCCTACTGAAAGGCTTTTCCTGTAAGCTATCCATCATATTCGATATGCTTGACGCAGAGGCCATGGTCTGACAAACAACTCTTCATAAAACCTAAATAAAATTAGTTACACAAGCATTAGTGGGAAAAAAAGCAACTAGGAAGAAGGCGGTATGTAATGCCTCTCGAAGCTGTGTAACGTACCTAGGAGATGTGACGTACGTGCCCGAAGGACGCACACGACATAAAGGCAGATAGGAATCAGAATAAAACGTCCGCGTAGCTCAATTGGTAGAGTGACTTATTCCGGAATGAGGGGATCCGGGTTCGAATCCTGGCGTGGACAGAAATGACGGAGAAATTTACTTCGTCATAATGGCGCCCGAACTATCCGGATGACCCGACCGTTCAAAATCTCGCATTGGTGTGATGTTATTTCCACACCGCGAGATATGAAAAATAAGAGAATCCCTTCTCCAGCACTTCAAAAAAAAAATAATAAGGGGGAGATGATGTGACGTACCAGGATATGTGACGTACCTGCCAGAAGGACGCACACGACATAAAGGCAGATAGGATTCAGAATAAAACGTCCGCGTAGCTCAATTGGTAGAGCAACTTATTCCGGAATGAGGGGACCCAGGTTCGAATCCTGGCGCGGATAAAAATGACGGAGAAATTTACTTCGTTATAGCTGTCGGAATGAGGAGTTAACACAGTGAAGCTGCCTACAGGGAAACAGCTGTTCCCGTGAGACAAGATAACATCTGCTCACAGGAAGTCTACGGTGCGCGTGCGCTCTTTGTGTTCGCGGTTCCACCGCCTATTCAGTGGAAGTAAACAGGTTTGGCGCAAAATCTACAAGAGGCATTTCGCTTCTTGCCTCACGGACAGAGATCGCAAGCTGATGGCATTTCGTAACTACGCGCTACCGGTTGTTTTCGAAAAGCGTCGATTTAAAAAACTGAATGAACGCATAGACGACATTTAATTCAAAAGAGTTAACTAGCATAAACTTTTGCTCTCCTATACCCAAAAGTACTGAATGAACAAAACGAATAATTCTACCTAAGAGTTTTGAAATTCTGAGGAGGCACTGCCTTTCTTGACTCCTCCCAAAAGCCGCCATTGCCTGGGGCGGACGACCTCCTATATAACCTTGGATGCTCATTGGGGTTGTGAAATAACAAAAAAAAAAAAAGTCATTTTTGACAGGCACCAAGTCCTCTGCTTTCATACTCCCAGGTCAACTACTTGAATATTCTGTGGGTCCGATATGAGTTAGTCTTATGAACCTGTGCCCTGCAGAAATAGCCAAACTGCATGAAACAACTCTGGCACACATACTCCTACGAGCACCTATAGAATGTTGTGTAACACTTGACCTGTCAGGAGAAATGTGTACTTAATTCATTCGTCGGTTTGTGAAACATTAAAACAATAATCAAGAATACCTCACCAGAACTTGTTAGTTCTCACTGACTCAAGACAAGTATGTGTGATTAGTGGATTCTATCACCACGTGCTGTAGTAAAACAAGCCGCCCCGTTGGTAGAGTGGTCTCAGGCGATGGCTTCCGATCACTCTCCCGAGAATGGCCCTGGTTCGGATCCCAGAAGAAGAGTGGGTAATGCGCTTCTCTGAAGGCCTTTGGCTTTGTCCCCTACCCCAGAATGAGGGTCCCCAAATTAGGAACGGGAGATTGCTCATGGTGATCGTTAAAACCCGAAGTAAAATAATAATAATAAAAACGTATTCAGCAGAGTCTCCCATTGACAACTCAAAACGAGGCGATGTGATTATGAAGGGTGTTACATCTTTTATTAGGCCGCCGTGGTCGTGTAGGATACACACTAGCGCTGGCTTCTGACCATTCGTCCGAGATGGATCTGTGTTCGAATCCCGGTGAGGCATGGATGCCGCGTTTGTCTAAGGGCACTGGCTCTCTCCCTTCCCTGGATCCAGTGACCCTAAATTAAGGACGGGCGACTGCTTATCGGCAAATCAAGTTGCTCACGGTGGTCGTTAAACCTCCAAACAAATAAACAAATCTCTTGTTAGGCTTTTGTAATATACAGCATGTTTCATTAAGATTTTGCAAAACTTGTTTCTGCATCTTTCTTACAATACAGAACGTAGCTATCACGTGAAATCATTGATATTGTTTCTTGGGCAAGATACAGGGTCTTAGGTCCATTGGCGGGCACAACGAGACCTCAATACCTTCACGGAGCCCTTTGGCGACAATTACGAGCCTGCGACACTCATCCCTCGGTGAAAGGATAAATTACATTGCCAAGGATACACTGTACTGCGTGAGAGAGTTCAGGCTGCCGGGAACGATATCATGTCCACAATACTATTGCCAACCATTTGTTTTTAGAGAACGTATGAGTCCCACGTACAAAATTTGTTACCTCGTCACTTAACAGCGGACCAAAGTAGGTCTACTAGACGACTGAAACAAGTGCAATTAAGATATATGCCGCCCCGGTGGCGCAGTGGTCTAAGGCGCTGGCCTCTGCTCATTCGTCCGTACGGGGTCCGGGTGCGAATCCCGGTGAGGCATGGATGTTGTGTTTGTCTTACGGCACTGGCTCTCTCCCTTCCCTGGAACCAGTGACCCTAAATTAGGGACGGGCGACTGCTTATAGCCCATTGAGTTGCTCACGGTGGTCGTTAAAACCTCCAATAAAAAAAAAAAAAAAAAAACTCGATGGGCTATAAGCAGTCGCCCGTCCCTAATTTTGAGTCACTGGTTCCAGGGAAGGGAGAGAGCGAGTGCCATAAAACAAACACAGCATCCATGCCTCATCGGGATTCGAATGCGAAACCATCTCGGACGAATATACAGAAGCCAGGGCTTAGATCACTGCGTCACCGGGGCTGCAAATATATCTTACCAGTCGAACATACAGGCTATCATAAATGGTACAGAGCATGTGACGAAAATTTCCCCAAAATTCCATGGTACCCACTAGGAAAAGCTACGATTGGAAGGTCAAAATCCATTAGGGGGGAGGATGCCGCGGTAAACCCCTCTATGATTTGGCAAACAGCATGCAGCCGGGATACAGAGATGAGCTTCTTTCTTTGTACCTACGGACATTAGCACCTTATGGCTTTATCAGGACAAAGCTGAGTCGTAGCTATCAGGAGGGCAACCGCCCTCCCAGAATGGTCATACCAGGTGAGTAAATTCGTGCTTAGAGGGGCGAAAAGAATAGAAATGCACAACGTGTGAATAAGTTTACAGAAAATTGTAACTGAAATAGGAAATTTACACTTCAGTATTTTTTTTTCTTTCTTTCTTTCCTTTTTTAAAGACTTTAGTTAGCTACATACAGTTTTCCACGCGAATAACCGGGTACAAAAACTTACGTTGCGAGGTGTGAACCCTTCACATGGATGAAAGTAATTGTCAGAAACAGTGATTGGAGACATGTACAACAATATGCGGGCATGCTTAACTTCCTAACCCTTTCCGAAAACGCCATAGAGATGAAAAGCTAATTATTCACCTGCGCTCTGCCGCAAAAAGTTCATAGCGTAAAAGCCCAGATTTGCTGGGGATGGAATTTGAACTCATACCTTCTTTCTCCGGAGTCGAATATTCTACCGTTTGAACTACACTGACGAAAGCTTACCACTGCAACTTGCCGTTTTGATATGTGCGCCACCTCTGAGGTAGGAGGAATTTGCCATACGCCACATACACCGACGAGCCATTACATTATGACCACCTACCTAATAAGCTGTAAGATCCCCTTTAGCCAGCAAAACAACAGCCACTCGGCGAAGCATCGATTCGATGAGGTGGCGATAGGTATCCTGGGATATTTGGTACCATAATGTCAACAGCAGGTTCTTCAGTTCCCATACATTTCGGGGTGGTGGTGATTTAGCGCGAATCCGCTTTTTCAAGTCGAACCACAAGTGTTCGATTGGGTTCATGTCAGGTGAATTTGGAGGCCAGGGCATTAAGAAAGAAAAGTCACTAGCATTTTTCTCGAACCACTCCTTGACCATTCTGGTAGTGTGGCATGGCGCATTATCCTGTTGGTAATGGCCATCACTAGCAAGGAACCCAGTTGCCATGAATGGGTGAACGTGGTCCGCAACGATGTTCAGATACCTGACAGCTATCAGGGATTATGTTTTTGGGAGAAGAAAACATCGCCCATAGAAATCCCAAGAAAACATCGCCCATAGCATAACACTGCCACCGACGACCTGTTTCCGCCCAACAATGCATCCAGGTAATATACACTCCGTTGGTAATCGGAGTATCCGTTCTCGGCCGTCTACGTGATGCACCAGGAATCTTGATTCGTCAGACCAAGCCACTTTCTTCCAATCATCAACGGCCTAATCTCGATGATCTTGGGCCCCTTTCATGTGTTGTTGGCGATGACGTGCAGTAAGTATAGGGACCTGGCTGTGTCTTCGGATACGCAGGCCCATGCGCAGAAGGTTGCGATGAACTGTGCGCTGTGACACATTGCCCTAATCACCACTGTTGTAGCTGAGGGTGATTTGTCGTACTGGGACCCTACGGTCGCTGTAAACAATACGCGACAGTCTCCGCTCCCCTCTGGCATCAATGAGCTGCGGACGATACACGGATGGACGACGGTTTGTCGTTTGCCCATATGTGCACCACTTTTTATACGTACTCACTACAGCGGCATTTGAACAACTCACAAGCAGCGCCATTTCCGAGTTCATACTTCCATGGCGCGGTACCATCACAATTTGTCCTTTATCAAACTCCGATAAATCGGAAACTTTTTCCATTCTGACTCTGAGCCCTCTACTAACCGAAAGCCGGTCTACGGGCTGTATATATACTGCTCTGTGAACTTCATCTACGCCACTGTTAGGTCTTCAGGCGCGCTCATTTCTCTTCTCTGGTGGTGGTCATAATGTAATGGCTGATCCCTGCGTATCTCCCCTTTGAGAAAGGTTGGTGCAGAAATTCGCGGGTTATTTCGGTTTAACCGACTAACCATGCTTGAAGAAACTCTCTGCAGGAGACGAAATTCTGATTAATTCCAGAAGATGTGTGGAAGAAGAATCGTACCTTTTTCTCGGGCCTCAAGGCGAAGAGATTAATTTTACTTTCAGACGCCAATATAGCGTAAAAACTCAAATTTGCTTTTACGCTATACCAACGAAGATTTATCGGAGCAACTTGCCACTTTGACATGTGCGTCACATCTGAGGTAGATATATAACACGCCCGTCTGAGCGTTTAACCTTGAACTGAATTTTTCCAAGCCTTACCCCGAAAGCATCTTCTTATTGTTACGTTCACAATCTGATACTCATTCATTCTGTCCTGGTTCGTCCTTTATTCTACATTTCTGCAGAGTACTGTGTTGTAGGCGCTCACATAGCTTTTATGTTTGCACTTGCCACTTTGACATATGCGGCACTTCTGAGGTAGGTACATTACAAGCCCGTCTGAACGTTTAACCTTGAACTGAATTTTTCCAAGCTTATTGTTACGTTCACTATCTGATGCTCATTCGTTCTGTCTTGGTTCGTACTTCATTATGCATTTCTGCAGAGTGCTGTGTTGTAGGCGCTGACATGGCTTTTATGTTTGCACTTGCCACTTTGACATATGCGGCACTTCTGAGGTAGGTACATTACAAACCCGTCTGAACGTTTAACTTTGAACTGAATTTTTCCAAGCCTTACCCCGAAAGCATCTTCTTATTGTTACGTTCACTATCTGATGCTCATTCGTTCTGTCCTGGTTCGTACTTCATTATGCATTTCTGCAGAGTGCTGTGTTGTAGGCGCTCACATGATTTTTCTGTTTTACTTGATATTTGCAGAGTTTTCACACCTTTTAGTTAAATTTCCTATGACGGAAACGTATGAAAATAAAGGCCGCGTGCGATTTGAGCGGAAATGAGGAACTTTTTAACTCAAAGGGGCGTAAGATCAAGTCTTGCCCTCCCAGATATGAAAAGCTTGCTCCAGCCCTGGGATAAAAAGGTTCGAGACATACTGTATTTAAGGTTAGACAATAAACATGCAACCAACATACCGAGATGTGATGCTTGCCTTTTACGTACGAACTTTAGCACCTTATGACTTTATCAGGACAAAGGTTCGACCCATACCTATAAATCCACGAGCATATTTCTTTATTAATGATGGCAGAGAAAGCCCTAATCGCATGCTGTACAATATAAATTCACTGGGTGCTTCTTCGTGAACACATTTACACTTCTGGAACGAACTTGGGTAAATGTCGACCACTGGCTAATTTAATGGATTACATAAGGCTAGTAAAAATCAATGGGGCCCACAGGAACACAACAGACACTAGAGCGGGCATAATCTATTGCAGTGGTGGAAATGGACCAGAACGCAGAGGAACCCCGTTCCAGGAGCGAAACCCCACGTTTCGGGAGTGATGCGACACCAAAAGAAAGGGAGCATTTAATTTGAATAAAACATTTTGCACTTCATTATACATTTCAATTAATGACGCCATCTTGTATGAATTGTTCATCTCTGAATAAAGAAAACAGCTCTGACTTCAACTAAATGGGAGTATGCGTTACTGAACGGTATAAATATTCGTGTTTAGTTCATAGTACAATATTCGATGACTCAAATAAAAACACGATCTAACAAACATGCACATCAACAATTAGCTCATGGTTACTTGATGTTTACTACATTTAATGACTGGTTAAAATCTCATGACTAGCTGAAATGATGGTATTTACAATGGCAAGAACTTTCGACTTTACTAAAGGTCATCTTCAAGCCAACAACCTCCACAAGATCAGATCAGATCAGACGTAGAGGATTTTAGGACGGGAGTGTCTGACCCTAGGTCTTAAACAACAATTAGAAATAGGAAACTATGAGATCTGGGCTACAGTGCCCGATAGGAAAGTGGCATGGAAGCGAGGTAGAAAAAGGGAAGAAGATACCCTTATTTATTACCGGGGGGGCAGTACCCGGGGCCCCATGGCTTAACGTGCCCATCCGACGCACGGCGGATGTTTGGTGGTTCGAGGGTTTGTACCTGCCTGGGATCGAACCAGAGGTCTTCTCCGTGGCAGTTACGAACGTTGACCACCAGGCCACCCGCGGCCGACGACCTCCACAAGAACACTGGGCTGACATTAAATACATGTGTCAGATGACGTAGATTGGTGCATGCAAGTGACCGAGATAAGAAACATAGAAGAGAAGTGACCGAGATAAGAAACATAGAAGAGAAGTGACCGAGATAAGAAACAAATTAAATCTCAACATGGCATATATTGTGTACCTCTGAAAGCAGTTTCTTCTACTAATGCGGATTGTTATTACATCGGATCCACATTGAGGACAGTTGACACTCGTTTATCTGAACATATATACGATCTGAAAATCTCTGCTACCACTACCGCACTTGCTCGTTGTGTGCACAGAGATTTACACATGCCTCAGTGGAATGCAGTTAGAATGGCTTCACCAAACTCTAAGGCTGCGAATCTTCTTCTAGAAAGTTTATGTGTCTATCTAAATCGAAAGGTATGTTGTAATGATGAGTTACCTTCAGATATTCCCACTTCTTGGTTAAATTTATTGAATGATTTACTCCCATATCTTAATCGTGTTACAAAACTACTTTCGATCCCCCTCCCCGCCCCACTTGAACTTTTTGAACTTTGAAACGTATGCCTTTGTTGATCTGCGCAAGTACCAATCTACGTCATCTGACACATGTATTTAATGTCAGTCCAGTGTTCTTGTGGAGGGTGTTGGTCTGAAGATGACTTTTAGTAAGGTCGAAAGTTCTTGCCATTGTAAATACCAGCATTTTAGCTAGTCATTAGTTTTTAACCAGTCATTAAACGTAATAAACATCAAGTAATCATGAGCTAATTGTTGATGCGTATGTTTTTTAGATCGTGTTCTTATTTGAGTCATCGAATATTGCACTAAATGTGAGTATTTCATTTTAAAGTTTAATAACGAAATTTCCTTATATGGTTTCATATCTACTGCGAATGGGTTTGTGCATATTAAACTTTTATGGCATTTTCTTGCACTTTGGGTTCAGGCAGCGAATAATTCCCATTTCCACTACTGATTGATCGTGACATGAAAGTATGCGATGTTCTACAGGGTTCTAAAAACAACGCTTGTAATGAAATCCACCTCAGTAAAGATGAAACTATTTCGGTGAGCTCAATAGAAGGCGACCATAATCTAGACTTAAGAGCATGCTTTTCACATACCTTCTGAAAATTCTAGAACTGTATTTGATCATTCTATTCTCCAGTAAAGTTCTTAATGACTGATAACTCACGATTCGTTTTTCCTTAAAGTTTTTCCATTGTTCTGATGATTGGACATCCAAGGGATGGTACTGGAAGGCTGCCCAACATTACTGGATCAGTTGTACGCGATTTAAGACGAATTAACATTGAGGACCCAAAACAGGACAACTCCGCTATTATGAAAGCAGTACGTCATTGAAAGCACTTGATCGTCGAGAGAATGTACGCACTTCTGGGCAGAGAGGTGTCCATGAAGATTAGGTCGAAGTTCCGGTTAGTGGCGTGTAAATGCACTCTAGACAAATGCACTGAACTCCAGCTGTGTGAATGATAAAGGACAAGCCCAAGGCTTCGTGTAATTGAAGCCATATTCTACATCACCCATCCCCGTGGTAAATAACGTATAAATAATGAAATCCACCTTGGTAAGATTCACCGATCACATGACACGTTTAGAGTCCTCTAATGTCACCATTTCTTCGTCGGAATCGTTCTAGTCAGTTGCGCGCGTGTGTGTGTGTGTGTGTGTGTGTGTTAAGGAGGTTATATTACTGGAGACACCATTGGCTCTGCCGCCATAGGTCACAGCTAATCTGTGGTGTGACGTCACAAAGCAGGCAAAAACGAACTAAATTATACCGTTGATAAAACAGTAAGCTTGTGTATCATTGATAAAGATTATTGAATTACTCGTTTTATCTGTTTATACGCTCAGAAGCTTTTGTTCCATTGGTTTCAAAGCAGCTTCTTTTCTGCGGCTGCGTCGTGCCTGCACATGACGTCATTTGCAGCACGGACGGTGACTTATGGCGGCCTCGCCCGCGGCCAATGCTGCCTCGCCCGCGGCCAATGCTGGTGTATAGCAGTGGTGTCTCCAGTAATATAACCTCCTTGGTGTGTGTGTGTGTACTGAGTATGGTTTTTTCTTCGTGAAGTTGAAGTGGGTGCACCATAACACCCAGCACTAGTATTCTCTGGCTGCTAATCTGTGGTGGTACTGTTGTAGCAAAGAGCACGGTTCTATCTGCACCTATATTAGTTTGGCAGTTGCTATTTCCGAATTCATTCTCTTTTTTTTAATTTGGTATTTAACGCCAACCATGAGTAAATCTATGCGCTGTAAGCAGTCGCCTGTCCCCAATTTGAGGGAAATGGTCCCAAGTAAAAGAGAGGGCCGCCCCGGTGGCGCAGTGATCTAAGCGATGGCCTCTGATAATTTTTCCGAAAGGGGTCCGGGTTCGAATCCCGGTGAGGCATGGATGTTGTTTTTGTCTTATGGTACTGGCTCTCTCCCTTCCCTGGAACGAGTGGCCCTAAATTGGATGCGCGATTGCTTATAGCCCATTGAGTTGTGCTCACGGTGATCATTAAACCTCCAATCAAAAAAAAAAAAAGGCAGAGAGACAGTGCCATAAGACAAGCACACCTCCCTTACCTCATCCCATCACGAACGCAAGATCACAATTCAGAGCTAAGAACCCTGCGCCACCGAGGCGGCGCTTCCGAATTCATTTCCGATATTTTTTACCTTGTAAAATATATGGGATATGCTTCAATCCTTAAATTCCCGTTGAGTTCGAAGCCTTTCGTTGTGGAAGCGCCACTCAGTAGAGTTCCAATTATGAAATCCAGACGAACTTTAATTGCACTCATGGTACTTGCAGGACTATGCTGGCATCCTACCATCGGTAAATATCTTACACTGCTGGCCACCCAAAATGCAACACCAAGAAGGAAGCATCCGATTGGCCAGAAATTCGCAGCATGCCTCGCCCGCGAGAGGACAGGCAGACGATTAGCATTGCAGGGCATATGCAAATCATGTGCGCCCGGCATGCCACCGAGAAGCACTATAAAAAGGGTGCACAGAAGGCGGGGTGTAAGTAGTGGAAGTGTGTTGTGCTGCTGGACCTGTGCGCTGGAAGCTTCCTGGTGCCTCTTCGCAGAATACGGCAGTCATTCCAGCACGTTTCGGAGTTCGACAGAGGACGAATAGTGGCTTATCGCAACAGCGGTTTATCGTACCGAGACATAGGCGCCCATGTGGGACGACATCCAGCCACAGTGAGGCGAGTATGGATTCGGTGGGTGCAGGAGGGACGGATGGACGGACGCGAGCGATTGCCGTAGCCGCGGCACACCACCCAACGAGAGGACCGGCATGTTATGCGGCGGGCATTGACGGCTCACACCGCCACATCACGAACGTTAGCACAGGAATTAGGGTGTGTTGCGCAACAACCTGTGTCAGTACGTACCGTTCAACGTCGTCTGTAGGAGCGGAGACTTCTCGCACGGCGCCCGTTGCTCCGATTACCATTGACGTTACACAACCGGCGAGTGCGCCGGCAGTGAGCCGTTGAACGCCGCACCTGGACTACGGAATGGCACGACGTTGTCTTCTCCGACGAATCTCGCTTCTGCCTGCAGCACCACGATGATCGGATCCGCGTGTGGCGGCACCGCGGCGAGAGACTGTATGACGCTTTCATTATGCATCGCCATACCGGTCCGTCGCCTGGCGTTATGGTTTGGGATGCAATTGGATATGACACCCGCACCCTTCTGGTACGCATCGACGGTACATTCAACGGCCACTGCTACATCTCCTACGTTTTGGAGCCTGTAGTCCTCCCTTACCTGCAGGACCTGCCAGCGGCCACGTCTCAACAGGACAATGCGCGCCCGCACGTGGCACGCATCGTGCAACAATTCCTCACGGCCCATCAGGTTTCCCTGCTGCCGTGGCCCGCCTGTTTTCCCGATATGTCGCACATCGAACACGTCTGGTCGCTGATCGGCAACCGAGTGGCCCGGCAAGCATCACCTGCGGCTACGCTTGATGAACTGTAGCAACGTGTGGAAGCAGCCTGAACTGACATACCCCAAGCCCACATCCAAAGCCTCCTTCGTTCGATGCCGCGGCGTGTATCGGCCGTTATTGCCAGTCACCGCGGCCACACGAACGATTGATGTCTGCGTGTACCGCAAGTCGCACGGGCCTGTAAGCTCAATCGTTTCATCTTTGTATCTGTTGTTATGTGTCCAGTAAATCTAGCTTTGCTATCTCGTGTCCTTCTTGGTTTTGCATTTTGGGTGACCAGCAGTGTATATGAACCCAAAATTGTGTTTCTGGGTCATATAGTGATAATTCACACCGAAAATTCTATAGTTAGAAAAATATCTTCACATTTGGACCTAAACACTATTACGTACCTTTTAACCCATCCATTACGAACGCAAGATCATAATTGCAGTTGTTTGCAGTTTCGCCGAGTATAGACCAGCTTCGTCTGAACTAGTGGGTTCATCTAACACACATAGTCAATCTACAACATCGTGTATAACATGATAGTTCTGACGATGGCTTTGGAAATGTCGAAAAGCTTTAACGAGAGTTTTAATGGGAGTTTGATTGTGGAATAGTGATGATCTTGGGCATGGCGTGATTTTAGACTGTTTTTTTAATTCTAATGGAGAAATGTTTTAGACCAAGTTTTAACTGGTTGTGAAACAGTTGCATGTGAGCAAAATGGATTAAGAAATGTTACCGGCATGTACATACTTTGCATTTAGAGTGTTGAAATCAACGTGCAATAATGTACATGAATGAAAGCATAAACTCAGATATTTTACCTACCGAAGGAGTTATAATTGGAAGAATCGCGGCATGGTTGAGATTCATCAATGTGTCCACAAAGAAATTAAATTAACACACCAGCAATGTGCTTCACATCGGCTATGGCTTATAAGGTATGTAATAGTATTTAGGTCCATATGTGAAGATATTTTTCTAACTACCATCGGTAGTCTTGGCTGCCTGTCGTGGCGCTTGATAGGGTGTTAATTACAGACTGATCAGACAGTACGTCTGAAAATGAAAGCAAGATTGCCCCCAGGAGGCGCAATGGTCTAAGCGCTATAGCTTCTGACCGTTCATCGGAGTGGGCCAGGGCTAGAATCCCGGATGAAGCATGGGTAGTGTGCTTTCTTCATTCCATGGAGCCAATCTCCCTAAATCAGAGACCACTGCTTATTGCCCTTAAAGTTGCTCACGACGGTCTTTAAACCCAGAAACAAAAAAATTACGGAAGCGAGGATACTTACCTTTTACGGATTCTACTCTCCATTTAGAACATAACAATGCTAAACAATCGCAGATAACACGTAGAAAGATTGAAAATAATGTCAGTTTTTTTAGTCAAAATTCTGCCGGTCGAAGAAAATAAAAACCTTTGTGCCTTCCCGGTAGCCGAGTGGTCTCCGATTTCTGACCACTCAGCGTGTCATCGGTAGTCTTGCCTGCCTGCCGTGATGATTGATAGGGTGTTAATTATAGAGCGACTAGACTGTCCCTTCCCTCAGACCAGTGGCCCTAAATTAGGAACGGCCGACTGCTTATAACCCCATGGTAGCCGCTAAAAAAGAACAAAAACAAAACCTTTTGTATCTCATAGTTGTGACCTAACAGACATACTGCTTGCAGTGTAGAGCTAAAATTTAAAGCATTTCAAGTGAAGAATATGCTGCCTGTCTGTAATAAAGTTTTTAAGTGTCTTTGTGACATATACTCTAATTTAACTTTCTTTTTAGTTTCTTTCTATATGTAAATTTGAGTTTATTCTCCTTAGCGTTTTCCAAACCTAATGTGATATCTTCTCTCTTGCAAGAGTATGGTTGGCAACACCTTGAGGTGAAAACGCATGACGTGTGAATGTGTCAGATGAGAACAGAACGATACATAACGTTTGAGAAGCAGTAGTATCTGTGTGGTGGAGATGGTGAAAGTTGTTGTATTAATTGTGGAAGAGACATTTGTTAAATTGAAGTTTGAGTTATTTGAAGGCTGCGTGTTCTACCTTAGTGTTGGTGCTGTTCTCTTAACCAAGTGTTATTATTATTATTAACTCTCGTTCGTATGATTATACCTTGTAGAAGTGCCAAATTATTAATGGCTAAATAAAGACTAATCGCAAGTAACTTGCTCTCGACCTTTATTTGAATGACTCCTGCTTCACTGTAGGCGAAGTTTTTATGTAGTGTTCAGTTAGCTATACTTAAACGAACATTACACCATTTACTGTGTGTCTAGGTTACCTACATCCAAAATAAAAGTCGTAGCTTTGGCTTAAGTTAACCATAGTCATTCTGCCTAATTTAGATTATTCAAAATGTTCGTCAAGTTCTTTGATTAAAGCTCTAAGCAGTTAAAAAGAGAATACATACGTTCATCGTTCAGGAACACTTAAACTCAATGAACTGCAGTTTCGCGGAGTATAGACCAGCTTCGTCAAAACTCCTGTTATCCTGGTGAAACTGATCCTTATACTCACTCAGCGAAACCGAAGTAGACTCTTAACTTCAGTATGACCAAGAAAACAACGTATTTCTAAGAAAAACGTCGTGTGTATACAGTCTAAAATACTAATATTCTCGATCGGTGGAATACAAAATTTGCAGTAGTCAATCCAGAAAGATGACAGCTATAAATCACATTCCTCATTTTCGCAGTAGGCCCTCACGAAACATGAACTGACACCAAACAAGCACAGAGAGTATAGATATTTCCATTTATCAGTGAATATCTATACACAATGTGCTAGTTTCTTCCCAACATGAAGATTACACGAAGTTCTCTCGGCTTACCGAGATGTAGAATTATCAAAACACTACGTCTTACCTATTCATATCCAAGACGAACTACAAGTGTGAAATGAGCCATTGAAAATTAGCCGCCCAGGTGGCGCATTGGTCTAGGCGATGGCTACATACCATTCGTCCAAAAGGGGTCTGGTTTCGAATCCCGGTGAGGCATGGACGTTGTGTTTGTCTTACGGCCCTGGCTCTCTCCCTTCCCTGGAACCAGTGACACTAAATTAGGGACGGGCGATTGCTTATAGCCCATTGAGTTGCTCACGGTGGTCGTTAAACCTCCAATAAAAAAAAAAAAAAAAAAAAAAACATTGAAGTTTAACTCTCACGGTGCAGAAAAACTTGCTCCGCCCTGATGGCGCAGTGGTCTAAGCGCTGGCTTCTGACCATTCGTCCAAGATGGGTACGGGTTCAAATCCCTGTGAGGCACAGATGTTTTCTTTGTCTTACGGCACTTGCTCTCTCTCCCTTCCGTAGAAGGGTTCTAAACTAGAGACAGGCGGCTGCTTATAGCACATCGCGTTGTTCACGGTGGTCGTTAAACAAACAAAGAGAATAATTTGCTTTTAAGTCATGAAAAACGTTTGGCGGCAATAAGAGAAGCAATACAGTTTCATATAGAAGATCAGATTTTTCCTTAAAGTGTTTGGGTGCCTAAGCATATTGTACAGTCTTTATGGTTGCAAGACAAATTTCCCCTTTTTCTGTTTACAATGTTAAAATGTAACATCAAATGTTTAAGGCGCTGTTGGCATTCTTGGAAACGGGTATACATGCCCATAACACAATAGCACGATCTTCCGAGGTGAAGCTATTTCGCCAGCGAAAATGCGGAGCCTCGGAGCGGAGAAACTGGAAATGAGATGGAAGGAGGTCGCTTCCAGAAACGCCAGTGATGACAGAACGAGGGATGAACCTCGTGACAGCCGGACGCTTGCCTGAGCTTTTGGGAGTGGATATACTGAGCCAGCGTTGTTAACGTTACGGATATATGAAAAAAATTGTGATTTGCTCAAAAATCTGTTGGTGCTTAATGAAGACTTAATTTTATTTGCAGCACCGCAACTTCTGGCCGCCCTTGAACATAATATTAAACCGTTAGGGAAAACTGGAGGGTTGAACCTACAAGGGATCTGAGTAACAGGTTCCTTACACATATGATAAAATTCATAACGAGGGACAGCATTAGTAATCGGTTTAGGTTGATGAAGATACCAGTGTTATGATAAAGCTTTCTTGTGATGGAATTGGAATCTTGTGTGGAGTCCCCCTTCTTCGGCTTCCTGTGAGACGTAAGCGGAATTTCACGTGTTGTATTTCTAAATTACAAGCAGAAGCACTACTGTGATGAAGCCTCATCAGAGAGCAATTTCAAAAAGCTCTCTGTGAATAAGCTAAGAAAATACAGGAATGAGATAACGTGAACAAGAATTTTTCGCCTGAGTAAAGTACAGGTTTATCTCCGCGAGAGAACTTCTGTTCTAAACTGGGTTACGTAAAGTGGGAGGTAAGTAAAGGTCAACGGCAGACAAAGAAAGCACAGGTGATGACAAAGAGAGCAACGGCAGATGATGCATGTTCAAAAAGCGATACTGAGTCTTTCCTCAATATCTATCTGTTCCAGAGCTTTTTGCTCAGATATTGTGCTGAAGTGTAATAGAAAGAGACAGACGCATACTAAGATTTATTCGACCATTGAAAAACCAACCATCAGTCCTTAAGTTCTTCAAGAAATTCATATATCCGGCATGGAATATGCCCAGTATGTTTCCCTATACATGAACAACAGAGTCCTGTAGCGTAATTTCCGTTATAGAAGTGAGCGTCGCAAAATAGTCGTGTCAAGTTAGTCCGTTTTTCGAACTTTCCAAAATTTGCCAACTGCACAAGCTAGGCGGTTTCCCGTTTCATCAGTATCAATACACAGATGCCCACGAGTACTGTATAAAGCGATTACACCAGAATGTCATCCTCGTCTTTACCTCAATTTCTCGCCAAATTGTATGCTGATGATTTATCGGATTCTTAAAATTCACTTTAACGTTTACAAGAATGATTTCTGGAAAATGTGGCTTTGAAACGATAGCTCTCCCGTTTCAAAAAGCAGGCTAGAAGTGTGGGCACGCCGTTTCAAATGGCACTACGAATTGACGAACTTGGAACTGCGCTTAGGCCATGTGAAGAGATACTAGCCACAGTTACAAATCACTTCACTCCGGTTTCATAAAGAACGCCGACGTAGGAACCTGGAGTTAATTGAATAGGGGATTTCTATGGCAACCAATGACGTCAATGATCGAGGTGAAGTGAAAGCCCTCACCACTGGTTGTCACTTCACCCAAATCGAGCGAAGTGACAGCGCGATTTTGAGTTTCGACGACTCGGGTTTCGTCCATTTTGTTTATAAAGTAACTGTGAGTGTGAACTTCAGTTTCAGTGCTGTTTCTTTATGATTCTCCGCGTGTTCTAGATTCATACTTTTGTTTAATACAAATGAGCCCGGAAAATGATTAAGTGTGCTCGTGGTTGCAGACAAATACGAGGGTAAGTCAAAAAGTAAGGTCAATGATGTTGTATACCTAAAGAAGCTAAGAGGCATACGGGTAACAATTTCCTGATTTTTCAACATAGTGCCCCCTGCAGTTCAACGCATATGTTATATCTGTCTACAAGCTTCTGGAATCCTGCTGAGAAGAATAATTTGTGTTGTTCCTGCAGCCATGAATGCACCGCTTCCTGTGCCCGGACATCATTTTCAAAATAGCAGCCTCCCAAAGCATCTTTCAGAGGCCCGAAGACATCACGGCGCCAGTTCGGGGCTGTAAGCAGGATGTGGTAACACCTCAAACTTCAAGTCGGTAATTGTTTGTTGAGTTGCCAATGCCGTACGCGGACGAGCGTTGACGTGCAGCAACAGCACTTTTTTGGATAACATTCCCCTTCGTTTTGTGCGAATTGCTGGTTTCAATTTGTCTTTCAGCAAGTCACAATATGACCGACAGTTAATTGAGTCACCCTGTGCTTGATAGTGTTCAGAAATGAGTTTTTGTATGTCAAAAAAGAGAGTCAGCATTAATTTTCGTGCCGAAGGAACAACTTTGAACTTCTTTTTGCATGGGGAGTTTGGATGTTTCCACTATGTTTTACTCTCGGGGTCGTAATGATAGACCCATGTTTTGTCCCCAGTGACAATCCTCTCCAGAATACTGGGATCTGACTCCTTCCGCTGCATAAACATTCTGGCAATTTCCAGGCGCTGCTGTTTGTGGGCATCAGACAACTGCTGAGGCAACCATCTGGCACAAACTTTATGGTATCCGAAATCGTCATGTACTATTGAGAATGCAGAGCCCTAGCTAATGTTTACCTTTTGGGCGATCTCAGACAGAGTAACCCGGGGATCTTCTTTAATGAGCGCATCGATGCGATCCAGATGATCCTTTGTGCAAGATGTCGACGGACGATCCGAACGAGCTTCATCAAACACATTCGTTCTACCTGCTTGAAACTTTTCTATCCACTTGTACACACGTCTCTGGCTCATACACTTGTAATCTCTATATTGCACAAGCATTTCACGATGAATTTCAGCGAGTTGCACATTCTCAGCCCATGAAAATCTCACTACATTTTGCTCCTCGACGATGGAGCACTCTGACAACGAGCGGCCATGTTTACACCCTTACAAATGCTGGGTAACTGCGGTTAGAAGATTAGCAATTGCATCCGCCACGTGCCCTTCCTCTCCCCAGATAGCAATCTGTCGCAGCTCTGCTTCCCTACGTAACGATAGCATTGACCTTATTTTTAGATTCGCCCTAGTAATATGCATAAGGATATATTCCAAGAAGTGTATAAATTGCTTTCTCTAGTTCTTACATTAACCTCAACCACAGTGCCAGCAGAAAGAAGTTTTTCCTGTTTGAAACGAATAAAAAATTACTTAAGGAACACTATTTCACAGCAAAGACTATCATCGTCAGCTAATATCGCGATACAAAAAGAACTTCTCTCTGAACTTGGAGTTAAACAGGCGTTTTACGATGACATTATTGACCTCTATATTTCCCTGAAAGATAGAAGACTTTACCTTCTTTATAAGAAATAGATGCATTTTTTTTTCATTGATTCCCATTTTGTAACATTTAACTTGTTTTTCTGGTCACAAGACGCCACTGACGCTACTTGGATACTTTTATGTTATTGTCTATGGAAAGGAACAACCGTAGTCAAAGCAGCACTTTAAATAACAGTTTCGAAGAAAGAACGACATGAAAGCCAGCTGAAACGTTACTGAAGCACCAAAACATGGCACCAGTCAGTGGCGGCTCGTGACCAGAGAAATAAGTGAAGTGTTACAATTTCAGAGAAATAGGTGAAGTATCTATTTCTTATCATCATCATTAGTGTTCTGTCTTTTGACAGGTCCAACGGTAATTCAACAAGTTTTCTTCTTCCAGTCTTTTCAGTTCCTTGTTTCCTCCTTCAATACTTGATATCTTCCTGTGCCCATGATATCATCAAGCATCATTAGTCGTCTCCTTCCTCTTGGTCGTTTTCGTTCAAATTTCTCTTCTATCATTCTTTTCAATAAGCTGTCTCCTCTTAACACATTTCCTATCCAGTTATATTTTCTTTTTCTTATGGTCTTTAGTAAATTCCTTTCTTCTTCAACTCTTTGAAATACTTCATCATTGGTAATTTTTTCAATCCACTTTATTTGTTCCATTCTTCTCCATAACCACATTTCAAATGCCTGCAACATTTTAGCTTCTTTCTTCCCGATTGTCCACTTTTCTGCCCCATATGAAGTTATACTCCAAATATAGCACTTAATAAGCCGTTTCTTAAAATTTTTATTCATTTTATTGCCAAACAATTTTTTCTTGTTGTAAAATGCATATTTTCCTTTATTAATTCTTTGTTTTATTTTCATGTCACATTTTCCATTTTCTTGGATTATGAACGGAGGTATTTCGATAGTCTCACTTGCTCTACATTATCTCCAATCATCATCCCCTCAACGTTTCCTGGGCTCCTGGAGATTCTCATCGTTTTCGTTGTCTTTGTGTTCATTTTCATACCATATTTTATGCATACACTTTCAACTTTTTGCATTAGATGTTGTAGTTCATCTTCAGTAATAGCTAATATTGCTTGGTCACCTGCAAATCTAATACTTTGTATTGTTCTTCCTCCAACAGTGATTCCGATTTCTTATAAAGAAGGTCAATTCTCCTGGCTTTCAAGGATGCATAGCGTTCCGTGATGTCATCGTAAAACGCTTGTTTAACTACTAGTTTGGAGAGAAGTTCTTTTTGCATAGCGATATTAGATAAGGATGATGATCTTTGCTACGAAATAGTGTTCCTTAAGTAATATTTTATTCGTTCCAAACAGGAAAAAATTCTTTCTACTGGCGCAGTGGCTTCACCTTAAATTTTCATAAATTTAAACTGAAGTGGCATTTAGCCTGACGAGCTGCTAATGAGCAGTGTACGTTACAATAAACTTCCCTTGCCCTTCAAGTAAAGTACAGAAATCCTGTTGTTTACATCGTAACGATTTTCACTACTGGATTTACCTTATGTTAAAACAATGTGATGCAATTTGAAACTTGGACACAAGTCAAAACGAAATGTGTCGAACGTTTTCTTCTTGAAAAAAAAAATATCCAGAATAACTCTTTTAGGAAGTTATTGCATTTTTCAATGGGTGACAGTGGCGTAGCTTAGATTCTGCAGCCCCCGCGGTGTGAGGAGCCACAGACGGACAGAGGCTTTAATATCCCTACAAATAATATTTTCCTTAGCATTCGTTGTAATGCTAAAGAAATGCATTCTTTTGTCATTGCATAACACTTAAATTATTTTCTAGAGAAAAATCACCCTTATTGAAGCTGGCTCCACAACAATTTTTTAGCACGTCTTTTGTAAAAAAAGATCGTGCTTATGTTACCGGTTTGTCCGTCCGTCTGTACCCACGATATCTCTGCAACTATTAGTCCGATTTGAAAAATTCTTTTTGCATTGGGAAGCTTGAAATATGCGAATGATGATCCCTTGTTTCGTTTTTTTTTTGTTTTTTTTTACGATGTACAATTTCGCCGCTAGAGGGCGTAAATGCAGATGATGTCGAATTCAAAAATATGTTTTATTCCACATATTTGCTTCTAAATATCCGATTAAAAAAATTATTGTATCTTTCGATTCCATTTATGTCGAAGATTATTTTAGATATAGTTACTTTTCCAAATTACGCATAGATTTTTCGCTAGGGGGCGTAAAAGTAAATTACATTTTTCTTGATAACTCTTCTTCTAAACTCCGATTTGAAACATTTTTCTTCAGCGGATACACCTCCTGATGGAAAATCTTTTGCACATAATTTAAAATTTTTGGTAAAGAATACTTTGGCCTCCAGGGGGCGTAAATCTTAATTTCCGCTTCTGATATATTTGCCATAAAATCTGAGCTTCTAAAATATCGATTGATGAAATTCTTTCGTTGACTGATGCCACTCACATCGATAAACTTTTTCGGAATATTTTCTTCTTAAAATATTCCACAATTTCTTCGCCAGGAGTCATAGACGTATATCTTAGTTTTGTCAATATCTTTGTTTCTAGGAGTCCAATTTGAAAAATTCCTTCTATGTTGGATAGTGTTTTCAGTGTGACATGTTTTTCATATAATTTCAAAATTTTCAAGTAATTCACAGACTTTCCGCTAGGGGCGTAGAGGTAAATTGCGTTTCCCCCTATATCTCTGCTTCTAAACCTCCGATTTGAAAAATTCTTTCTGCACCCGGATACAGCTCCTGATGGGAAATCCTTTGCACATAATTTCAATTTTTAAAAAAATATGGTTTGGCCACCAGGTGGCGTAAGCCTTAATTTCCGCTTCTGATGTATTTGCCGCAAAATATGAGCTTCTAAAATCCCGATTGCAAAAAAGAGTCGTTTGTTGACCGTTACTACTCATGTCGATAAACATTTTAGGTACATTTTCTTCTTGAAATAATGCATGGGTTCTACGCCAGGGGCGTGATGTATATCTTATTTTTGTCAATATCTCTACTTCTAGGAGTCCGATTTGAAAAATTCCTTCTTTGTCGGATAGTGTTTCCGATGCGAACATTTTTTCCTATAAATTCAAAAATTTTTAAGTAAATCATAGACTTTCCGCTAGGGGCACAAAGGTAAATTGCGTTTTCTGCGTTATTTCTGCTTCTAAAATTCCGATTTGAAAAAATTCTTCCTGTATCGCATACAAGACCTGATGGAAAATATTTTTCACATAATTTCTAATGTTTGGTAAAGAATGGTTAGGCCACCAGGGTGCATAAGTGTTAATTTCTGCTTCTGATGTATTTGTAGCAAAATCTGGGCTCTTGAAAACTCGACTAAATTTTTTTTTCTCTTGCATCGATACCGCTCATATGGAAAAACCTTTTGAGAATACTTTCTTCCTAAAATAATGCATGGTTTCCCCACCAGGGGACGTAAAGTCGCATCTTATTTTTGTCGATATCTCTGTTTCTAAGAGTCTGATTTGAAAAATTCTTTCTGTGTTGGAGAGCCTTTCCGGTGCAAAGTGTTTCTCATATAAATTCATGTTTTTCTTAATGCACAAGTCTGCAACCAGAGGGCGTAAGCTCACGATTCCGTTTATAGCAATATCTGGGAGATTAAAACCCCGATTGAAAAACTTCTTTCTTCCGTCAGATGCTATTGTTTTCCATGCCGGTATCATTGACTTTGAATAGCTTTGATAAATTTAATTTGCGTCAGAACGGATTCAAAAGACGTGCTTATTACACCCGAAAATTCGGTGTCATCTTTCTTGTTATATATTTTACTGCAGAGGAAGGATGGAGAGGAATTATTCGTTTCTTTTTAAATCCTAGGGTGTTGTCACTGCCCCCTGAGGGCTGGCAAACTGAGCTGAAAACCCAATACCCAATGCTGCTGAGTTGTGTAGGAGCAAGGATCTTCTCTGAGTTTTCGAAACTGAGAGATCGAAAGTAGCAAAATTCCCCTTTAGAAATCCATCTTTCCCACTTGACCTTGACTTCTTTGGTATTTTTAGAAAACGATCTTTCCCACTTGACCTTGACTTCTTTGGTATTTTTAGAAAACGATCTTTCCCACTTGACCTTGACTTCTTTGGTCTTTCTCTCGGCGCCCCACCTAGATTGTTTTCTATTTCGTATACTGTTATGTAATATTATTATAAATTAATATGATTTACATGTATAACATTACGTATTTTTAATGTACTAACACGCATAGCCCATGTGTGATTAGAAATTATCACGATCTATCCAAAAACATCGAAAGTGCGCAAAACTCGTTTTTGTCGGGGAAGAAGTAATTTGAAGAAGTAAGTAAGTAATTTTTTTGAGGGGGGGGCGTTATTTTCTGCTACGCCTCTGATGGTGGTGCAATGTTTTTCTACACTGAGAAGGGAAAAGAGACATCAACTTCAATACTAAATGATGTTTATTTTTAAAAATTGTGACTTCAAAAGTCTTTGGGAAAAAAATACTTGATATAGTTTGAGATGTGAGTAAAAATAATGATAATGATGAATTTTATACACACATAGACATGTACGAATATACATATGTATATATATATATACTGTTTGGTCACTTGATCTGACGTGGCGCATGCGGGCAGAGAGAGAGACTAGCGTCAAACCGTGTGCAATTCGTTGTTCCTGGGAGGAGGGCTATTTCCCCAGTAGTGACCTCTAGGTCCTCGGCCACAGTGCAGCAGACAGCGCCATCTGCCGCCTCTCTTGTACCAGACCATGTTGCCGACCAAGCAACCCACGAAGACGAGCAAGGTAGATCCGATGCAGCACACCCAAAGGAGGGTCTGGAAGTGATTGGCCATGAAGTTGGGGATGATGTAGATGGGGATCAGCAGCCACGGACTCAGGACGCACAGGATAGTGCTGGGCACAAAAAGACACAGGGAGAAACAGTCCGTGAAACGCTGCAAACGACGCCGCTTCATTTCGATCAAGCCCAAGTCTTCGGAACTTCTCCTGTTGCAATGTCCATTTCTGAAAGAAAAAGGGGAGAACAACACTGTATAAGTACAATACAAATATTCAGGAACACTTGTTTCTTTCAAATGTACTCTTTTTTATTTATTTTGGTATCTAGGTTTAACGCCCACCATGGCCAACTGAGGATTGGAAGAGAGATTTAGTTATTATGTAGAGGATTTTAGAAAGAGAGTGTCGGACCCTCTCTTCCTATGGGTCTTAAACAACCCTTAGAAGTAGAAAACAGCAGCCCCGGTAACGCAGTGGTCTAAGCGCTGCCTTATGACTGTTCTTATTAGGAGATTCAAATTCGTGCAGAAATAGTCAAAAAATAATCGAGGTAGTTGCCTTCGATGCACTATCTTGATAAGAAGAATCGCACACAATACAAATCCAAATTCATCGGCTGAATTTAAAGATTTTATTGTATGTCATCATCATCATCATTGTCAACCATTATCAATCCACTGCTGGACGAAGGTCTCCCCAAGTTTCCTCCACAACGGTCTGTCTTGTGCCAGTCTCCTCCATGTCACCCCTGCATACTTTCGAATTTCATCCACCCATCTCCCATGTGGTCTTCTTCTGGGTCTTTTCCTGTCCCTTGGAATCCAATCTAAAATTTCGGCTGCCCATCGATGATCTGTCCTTCTGGCAGTATGTCCAGCCCATTGCCATTTCAGGGATTTAACTCTGATCATGATGTCTTCCACTCTTGTCATTTTTCGGATCCACGAGTTCCTCTTCTTATCTCTCCTGGTTACACCAAGCATGCACCTCTCCATGCTTCTTTGAGTTGTCTGCAGCCTTTGTATGTCTCTTTTAGTTAAGGTCCACGTCTCTGCACCATACGTAAGCACTGGAAGGATGCATTGATCAAACACTTTTCTTTTAAGACATAATGGCATATTGCTCTTGAAAATTATGCTGTTTCTTCCAAAAGCTCTCCAGGCAAGTTTTGTACGCCGATTAATTTCTTCACCAATGTGACCCTCACTTGATATCTGCTGTCCAAGATACACGTACATGTCTGTTATCTCCAGCTTTTCTCCAGCTTTTCTCCATCAATCGAGAAGGGTCAGGTTCGAATCCCGTGTAGGCATGGATGTTGTGTTTGTTTTACGGCACTGTCTCTCTCTCGGTCCATGTGTCGCATTGCGGCGGAAACTCATCGGGATGTAACAACTGTCGGCCCAATGAGGTGACAATGGTGGGAGGGAAAGTAATGTGCGTCGCCGTAATGGGACTGGTTTCAGCTGGCTGACGTCTGAACTCCTCGATCGCCGCATTTGACGGCAAGCCGTGGCTGCCCCATAATCCACAGCGGAGGACATTCGACGAAGTGTACTGACAGCTCTGGACATTCACATACTGACACGGACTGTCAATCGGAAATTGGATGAGTACATGTTTGCGATTTCTCGCCTTGCCACTTCGATGATGTCTACAGTAATTCCATCTTCTCCTGGAGCTTTTCCTCGCTTCATGTTCTTGATTGCAGTGGTGCCGTACCACGCATGCGTGGAGGGACGAATGCTCTCTACTACTGCCGTGGTCTCCTTTTCATACACTCTGTACTTCTGTCGTGGTCTCCTTTTCATGCACGCTGTACTACTGTCGTGGCCTCCCTTTTCAAGCACTCTGTACTACTGCCGAGGTCTCCTGTTCATGCACTTTGTACTACTGCCGTAGTATTACATTCCGATGCCAGTTTTCGCAGATATCATATGTTCACTACATTACGTTTTCAAAGCTCTTAAGTGTTTTGAAATTTTAATCACCGTGTTAACTAGACTAATTTGCTTCTTTTATTCAACGTCTAATGACGCTAAATAAAAATTACAATAATACTGCAATATTTAAAAAAATATAGTAATATCATTGCAACTTTTGTTACAAAAAACTGAATATTGTAATTTGGTAAATTACAATATTCAGTCTCAATAAAACACAATAGGTGAAAACGTATACATCTCACAAAAAAAAAAAAAAAAGAGCTGACGGCAAAGTTTATCCTGAAGTACTTTAAGATTTAATGAAAACAAAAAATGATAAACGATGGATCTGAAACCGCGCATTAATATCTCGTCTTCTGCAACAGCTGCCAGATCACAAAAACAGACGTAAAACAAAAACCACAGAGGAGAAGATCCAGAGGTAAACCCCCCACAGGGACTCGTGGAAACCGGTTGGCTCCGAAGATCTCAACAGAACAGCGCGCCAGTGGACGAACATGGAACTAGTGCGCCGTTTTTCCTTTCATTTTTTTCAAAAGGACCAGACGACAAATCCTTTACACAGGTTTAGCTCAACTGCATGGAAACTAATCGGTAATTCATAACAACTGGGAATGCTATAAAGAGCTAATGCTCTCCGCGATGCTGCTTTTAAAATATCTGGTTTCGTATCACGTGACAGACGCTAGCATAAATTCAGGTCCGACCACTGGAGCGCTAATAAAAATCATGAATATATTTTCCATCTGTATATTTTCCTCTGTTATCAAAATAAGACTAAAAACTTCCCCACCAGAGACTCGTATTCTTTCCATGAATCTTGCAATAAGATCCAGCAAGATTTGTTTTTTTTAGTCTACATACTGTTATTAATATCGGGAAAGTTTCCGCTCATACAGACTCACATATCTCCAAAACAAATTGAATTTTACAAAACTATTTTCAACTGAAAATAAACCTTTCATGAAAATACTCAAGAGGTCTAATCTTAAGATATCTCTTACATTGCCGCGTGATTTGATTAAATAATAAAAATAATATGGAGTAAATGTTTGTATGTCGGATGTACTTGCTTCACGCAGATTTTTTTCTTTTTTCAAGAGAATGCTTTTGTATGACGATGGTTGATGCTTGTTTTTCCGTTTGAGAAGCAGGAAATTATGTTTCCCCGTTTTTATTTTTTTATTTTTATTGACTTTTTTATTCATACGGATTCGTTATAATACATACACATGTGTATGTCGACGAGTCCATGACACGCTCAGCGAGAAAGCAATATCTAATTTCTTTATGTTTGCACGACTACCGGATCCACAGACTAACATCACACTTGATAGTTATCATCCATAACCACCACCCCCAACCGGGCGACGCAGTTGTGATATATTATAACTTTCAAACAACTTTCACGTAGTTTGCACAACAAAACTCGGGAACTGACTGCTTTTTCTACAAAAGATTTTGTTTTTTTGATTGGAGGTTTAACGACCACAGTGAGCAACTCAATAGGCTATAAGCAGTCGCCCGTCCCTAATTTACGGCCACTGATTCCCGGGAAGGGAGAGAGCCAGGGCCGTAAGACAAACACAACATCCATGCCTCACCGGTATTCGAACAGGACCCTTCACGGGCGAATGGTCATACGCCAGCGCTTAGACCACTGCGCCACAAGCCTAACGTGGCTACCGATGTTATATAAGAAGCAGAGAACTGCTTCCAAATCTGTCAAAAAGGGAACCTTATGATGCTCTTCTGATCATTTTCCAGATACATTCCACCTACGACTCCCTGTTGGTGGGAAGGGGGCCAGCTAAGAATGATGATCCGGTAGTCATGGCAACGTAAACTGCATGTTACCTTTCCTGCTGAGACCATCCCGGAAATGTCGGAATACACTGAAGTGCCAGAAAAACTGGTACTACAGACGAGCTTATGCAAAATACATAGCAACGCCACCTATGCGCGTACTCGGTTGCGTCCGCCAGTGCGTATATAAAGCGATAGACATCCTTGCCAGCTGTCAGAGCTGTTTTCGGCATGAGAATGACAAGTAATAACGATTGAAGCGATTTTCAACGCGGTGTCATATTTGGCGCTCGAGAGATGGGCCATAGTATTTCGGAGGTAGAAACGAAGTTTGGATTTTCACGGACGACCATTGCAAGGGTGTACCGTGACTACAAGAATTCCGGCAAAAGCAAAACCTCCAACCTACGATACCAATGTGGCCCTAAAAAGACATTGGGTGAAAGTGACCATCGTCGGCTGTCAACAATCGTTTCACGCGATAGGCAACACTCTCGCAGGTATCATCGGAATTCAATGATGCTGGAGCCTCAACAATCATCAGCGTCCGGACTGTGCAACGTACCCTGCACGGTATGGGTTTGGAAGCCGACGCCCAACTCAAGTCCCTTTGATGGGTGCACGACACAGAACTATGCGCCTCGCTTGGGCACGGCAACACCGTCACTGGACACTTGATGACTGGAAACAAGAAGCCTGGTCTGACGTGTCGCGTTTCCAACTGTATCGGGCAGATGGAAAGATTCGTGTGTGGCGCAAACCCCATTAAGCCATGGATCCCGCCTGTCAACAGGGAACTAAACAGGCTGGTGGTGGTGGTGGTTGGGGGGGGGGGGGGAGGCTCCGTTATAGTATGGGGTGTGTTTGGCTGGACTTCACTAGGACCCCTGGTACGTCTACAAACGTCTGTGACCTGCCAACGCTATGTGCGCATCATTTCTGACAAGGTACACCCTTTTATGTCAGAAAGGATGCGCACATAGCGTTGGCCGGTCACAGACGTTTGTCCTGTTGGAACAGGCCTAACCCATCAGCATTCATGCTGATGGGTTGGGCCTGTTCCAACAGGACAACGCACCTCCACACAAGTGTCGGGACGCCACATTATGGTTAGAGGAGCATTCATCTGAGTTTGGGGTGTTGCCATCCCACCCAAGTCCCCAGATCTGAACGTGATAGAACACATTTGGGATGCCATGCAACGCGCTATCGAACACAGGAATCCGAGACCTCGGAATACACCCGAATTGTGGAACGCTCTGCAAGAAGTATGGTGTGCATTGCCTACAGCATATTTCCAGGAGCTAGTGGAGTCCATGACCCGTCGTATTTCTGCAGTCCTGAGCTCCCGTGGGAGACCTACCAAGTATTAGACTGGTGTACCAGTTTTTCTGGCACTTCAGTGTATGTGAAACGAATCCGTATGACTAAAAACACGAAAGATAACATTGAATTCCCGGGTGTAATGAGCACGTGTTTTGAATCCTTACCGGTATGAAACAAATATTTCAAAGCAGTTTTTTAGAAGAAAAAATTCAGCAAAAGAGAGAGAGAGAGAGAGAGAGAAAGAGAAAGAGAAAGTTTTTACTACGCCTTCTAGACAAAATCTGCGCATAATTTAAAATGGGAAATAAGCAGTGCTCTTCATTGTACAGTGATTTGCAAAAGTTTAAGACCACCCGTTGGTAATACGAGGTTTCTGTCGATTGCGTCAGCTACTGTCTGTATTACTGAACTTCCTGTTGGTGTTGCATCTTCCTACAGCGGCAGCTGTTGATAGAGTTGGGGGAAGCGTGCGAGCGTCAGTTTGCTTCTGGTTTTCATGCTGAGAGGTTTTGTAGGTATTTTATAGCGAAAAATGTGCAAAAGCGTCATTAAGCGTCAGAAGGCACATATAGTGATTTTATATCATGAAGGATACTCAGAAGGCACATATAGTGATTTTGTATCATGAAGGATACTCCGAACGTGGCATAAGCACAAAGGTGAATGTGAGAAAGACTGGTATTCATAATACGATCATGAAATATCGAGATACTGGTGAATTTAGCGACCGAAAGAGAAGTAGACGTCCAAGGAAAACAACCCCACGTGATGACAATAACATACGGCGAATAGTTATGCGTTCTCCGAGGAGTTCGTGCAAGAGAATCAAGGCCTTTCTACATTCAAAAGGGTCTGATATTAGTATCAGCACTGTTCCCCGACGTCTTAGCAAATATTTTGGATTAAAGTCTTATAAACCTGCACATAAACCTAGACTAACATCTGTAATGAAAGAGAAAAGACTCCAATGTGCGAAGCGTTATCAATCCGTGGACTGCTAAAAGTTGCAGGCAAATTCTTTTTTCCGATGAATCAACTGTGCGTCAATTTGTATCACGTGAAGCTCATGTCCGGCAACCAAAAGACAAAAGGTTTGATGAAAAATACACCGTTAGCACCGTGAAACATCCGCCTAGTCAGATGATAAGGCGTGCTATGTCAGCATCCGGTACTACTTCATTATCATTTCTGCTGACAGGACTGGTCCTTTTTATGTGGAAATGTTAGTGCGAATCTGTTAATTCATATGCAAGTGCACAGATGCACAATCTTTATGCATTATCAGTGGTGACGCCAGGCGCTCAGAACTGGGTGGACTATTAGGGGGCTAAGCATGATGGGAAGGGGGCACAAATTTTGAAATATTTGGCAGAAATTTTGGCAAAAAATTCCGCTCATGTGCATTTTAACCGACACTGAAAACGTTATCCGTGGTAAAAAAAAGTTTTCAAGTGAATACTGTACGTAGTATTTATTCAATGTATGTAGTATGGAAACAATGAATGCCACCCCGGTGGCGTAGTGGTCTAAGTGATGGCCTCTGATCATTCATCCGAAAGGGGTCCGGGTTCGAATCCCGGTGAGGCATGGATGTTGTGTTTGTCTTACGGCACCGGCTCTCACCCTTCCCTGGAACCAGTGACCCTAAATTAGGGACGGCCGACTGCTTATAGCCTACATTCAATGCATTGATTATGATATGCTTTCCAACATACCAGGAATCATTACTTAACTTATAACTCCAGTTATGAGGATAATGGCTGTGGAATAAATCTCGATCCTGTGCCCTGACCTTTGACCCCATTTCGATTATATTCAACACAATTGGTTCAGTATACCTCTGGAACAACATGATAAAGTTTTGTTGCAATCGAAACATTTTTACAAAAGTTGTGACGCATAAGGGCGATGGAATGGGTCCCGCTCCTATGTCCTCACATTTGACCCCATTTCGCCCATTTTCAATAGGGCTCGTCCCCTGGGTGTCCCCTACCCCATACTAAAATGTCATCGAAATCGAGCCATTTTTACGCGAGTTATCGTGCGGACGGACGGACAGACAGACAGACGGACAAAGCTGGAGCATATACGCTTTTTTAACCTACGGTTGGAAAACGTAAAAAATGATGTGTTTCTGCTACTCTCTCAGAAATTGGTTCAGAAGACTCCCTCCATTTCCCGTAAGTACAATCACTAAATGTTAACAAAAAGTTTACTTTATATAACAAAACTTCACTGAATTTGAGAAATTCACATACATTTATCCAAGTTCCCCATAATCCTAGATAGTTGATCCATATGTTACAACTGCTTAAACATTTTGAGGGGGCTAAAGGAAAAGTTGGGTGGGCTGAAGCCCACTCCAGCCCACCCGTAGCGTCGCGTCTGTGCATGATGGTGCTCCATGCCACAGATCAAAGACAGTAAAGAACTACCTGTAGAGGAAAAACATAACTGTGTTTGACTGGCCCGGTAATAGTCCCAACCTTAACCCCATCAAAAATGTGTGGACCATTTTAAAAGACAAGGTAGCAGAAAAATAGCCAACAAATTCCCAAGCTCTGATTGACGCGCTAAAGTACGTGTGGTGCAAAGAGATTTCAAGTGACTACTGCGAATCCCTCATTGAGAGTATGCCACATCGTATTCTGACCGTTATAAAAAACAAAGGTGGCCACACGAAGTACGCACTTCCGTCTTTTTGTGTTCTAAAGAATGTAAGTCCATTTCATCTGTGGTGTCATTTTTTCAAATATCTCTGACTAGTAATTAGTTGTTTCTCTGAAAATCTTAATTTTCAATAAATGGACATGTGGGTCTTAAACTTTTGCAAATGACTGTATATTCAAACAGTTACAAAAAATATATATATATATATCAACCAGATTGCTACACAGTCGGCAAAACACCCACAAATAGCTACTTTTGGCCACGAGTGCTACGAAAAATCTCTGTGCACAAAGCATTTCTCAAAACGGAAGATAGTAAACAAGTTAGTAAAATCATGCAATGCATTGATTATAATACGCTTTCCAACATACCAGAAATCATTACTCAAGTTATCACTCAAGTTATGCGGATAATGGCTGTGGAATTAATCTCGGTCCTGTGCCCTGACCTTTGATCCCATTTCGATGATATTCTACAGAACCGGTTCAGTATACCTCTAAAATAACATGATAAAGTTTTGTCGCAATGGAAGCATTTTTACGTAAGTTATGATGCATAAGGGCTATGGAATAGACTCCGTTCCTGTGTCCTAACCTTTGACCCCCATTTCGCCCATTTTGTAGGCAGGCCCCTGCAACATACTAACATTCCATCCAAATCGAATAATTTTTACGTAAGTTAGGACGTATAATGGCGATGGAAGTGATTCAACTCCTATGTCCTGACCTTTGACCCCATTTCGCCCATTTTCTACAGGGTTTGTCCCCAGGTGATCCCCTACCATATACTAAAATTTCATCGAAATCGACCCTTTTTTACGTTAGTTATGATGCATAAGAGCAGTGGAATGAATTCCGCTCCTATGTCCTAACCTTTGACCCCATTTCGTTCACTTTCAACAGGGTTCCTTCCCAGGTGATCCCCTTCCGCATACTAAAAGTTACTCGAAATCGAACGTTTTTTACGCGAGTTATCGTGCGGCCGGGCATACACACACAACGCGTGACGTATTGAGGCAGATGGAAATCGCGACCATCTGCTCGAAAGAGTGTGACGTCATAAAACTTTAATAGTATCCACACACAACGCGTGACGTAATGAGACAGATGGCGTGACCGCGCGCCAACATCTCAAGCGCGAGATTGTGACGTCATAAGATTTCTAAGCATGGGTAAAATTAATGGGACGACGCCATGACAGTAAAGACATGGTAATTCGGGGTGGTTATTTAACCCACTAAACGAATTTTCCTAAAGTCGAGATTAAGCTAAATCGATTTCTAGTACTAGAAAACGGTAGGTTAACGACTTTCATCAAAATCCTTAGAGCCGTTTCCAAAATAAAATTTACATATATACAAGAATTGCTCCTTTAATAGTATGGGATAAGGGCGATGGAATAGATCGCGATCCTATGTCCTGACCTTTGACCCCACTTCACCCATTTTCAATAGGGTTCATTCCCAGGTGGTCCCCTACAATATGCTAAAATTTCATCGACATCGAACCATATTTACGCAAGTTATGACGCATAAGGGTAATGGAATGGATCACGCTCCTATCCCGTGACCTTTGACCTCACTTCACCCATTTTCAAGAGGGTTCATTCACAGGTGATCCCTTGCAATATGCTAAAATTTCATCGACATAGAACCATATTTACGCAAGTTATGACGCATAAGGGCAATGGAGTGGATCCCGCTCCTATGCCGTGACCTTTGACCCCATTTCGTCCATTTTCAATAGGGTTCGTCCCCAGGGGGTCCCCTACAACATACTAAAATTTCATCGAAATCGAACCATTTTGTACGCGAGTTATCGTGCCGACAGGCAGACGGACGGACAAACGGACGGACAAAGCTGGAGCATATACGCTTCTTCAACCTACGGTTGGAAAGTGTAAACAAAAAGGAATGAGTGCTACGAAAAATCACTGTGCACAAAGCACTTCTCAAAACGGAAGATAGTAAACAAAAAGGGAATTTTTTAAATCGGGTTCTTGAGACGAAAATATATTTCCAAATATATTACAAATAGAAATGAACACTTACACTGCCTAGTAAGACAAATGTTTTTGTTACTGCCTATGGTAGCTACAAAAACTGGCAAATGTATGGAAAATATTCCTCGCCGAAAACACTATCAGTAGCATTTTTTTTTTTTTTAAATCGGACTTTTAGAAGCTGAGGTATCATTACAGATATTTACATTAACATTCGTCCTGCGTACCGAGAAAACTACACATTGTTTTAAGAAACAAAAAATACACAATGTTTTTCAAAAAGAATTTTTTTTTTAAATCTAACTGAAAAAGAATTTTTTCAGTTAGATTTTTAGGAGCGAAAATACGATTGCAAACAAGTTAGAAACAGAAATATGCACAGCGTTTTCTGTTTTTAAGTGGTACAGCATTTTTTTTTTCACAAAATATTACAAAATATATGCAAAATGTGCATCGCCATGACCTCTGTGTAAGGCAAGAACAAAAAATAAAAAATAAAAATAAAAATAAAGAAATTAAATCTGATTTTTAGAAGCAGATATTTCGGGGGAAATGCAATAAACACTTACTCCCCGAGCAGTGACACCGTGAATTATTTCAAATAGAAACTGTTCATAAAATGGCCTTCGTGGTAAAAGATATCTTTTTTTTTTTTTTGATTGGGGGGTTTAACGATCACCATGAGCAACAAAGCAGTCGCCCATCCCTAATTTAGAGGCAATAGTTCCAGAGAAGAAAGGGAATCCGTGCCGTAATACTAACACAATATGCATGCCTCATTGGAATTCGAACCCGGACCCATATCGGACGAAGGACCAGAAACAATCGCTTAGACCGCTGTGCCACGGGGTATAAAATTCCGACCCGGTGGCACAGTGATGTAAGCGCTGGCTTGTGACCATTCATCCGCGATGGGTCCGGGTTCGAATCCTGGGAGGTGAGACATGGATGTTGTGTTTGCCTTAAGGCACTGACTCTCTCCCTTCCCTGGAACCAATTGCTTTAAATTAGGGACGGGTGACTGCTTATATATCATTTAGTTGCTCACGGTAGTCGTTAAACCCCCAACACACACAACTGGTAAAAGGTAACAGAAGGCAAAAATATTATTTTGAATTTCTTTAAGCAATTTTGTAGAGTAAAACATGTTTTTAATTTGATAGCGTGTACGTTTACAGCCCCTAGTGGCGCGGTTATACATCGCAAAATGGCTGAAATGTATGATCGCCGTTCTTAAAAGTCAGGCTTCGACTGCAAAATCAATTTTCCAAAGCGTATTAATACACTGCCGGACAATTGCTAAGGACGGATGACAATAGCAACGATAGCAACCATAAAATGGAAGGCAGGAAAATGTGGAAATTAGCATAAGTGCGGGATACAGTAAGACGTGTTGTGCGTATGCAAATTTTGGATTGCCGAACTTGTTCGTGACGTCATAGCGCTGATAAGGGATATAAAGGATTTGACGCGTATTGACCGTTGTTGTTCAAACGCAAAGTTGAAAGGGAAAGAATCAATTGACGAACTTGCAAGTTTCAGTATATCTTCCCGACATCACTTAGATGATTTTACGCGTGGCCGTATTATTGGCAAGATTGAAGAAGGGCGAAAAATAACAGATGTTGCCAGGGAGTTCGACGTCAGCCACAGTGTTGTTTCAAGGCTTTGGAAATCATTTCAAACAAATGGAGAGTGCAGCAAACGTCACGGGGGAGGTCGTGTTCGCATTACGACACCTGCAGAAGATCGGTACATAGTGCTATCAACAAAAAGACACAGGCGCAGCACAGCTAGTGAGGTAGCAAATCAGTTTATGGCTGCTACTGGCAAGCGGATCTCCCGAAAAACTGTCGCCAGACGTTTGCATGAAGGAGGACTATACGCCCGCCGTCCTGTTGTGTGCATCCCATTGTCCAGACGTCACCGTACCGCCCGTTTGCAATGGTGCCATCAACATCGCAATTGGACTGATAACGACTGGTCTGCTGTCCTCTTCTCAGATGAGATTAGATACAGTCTATCGTCTGATTGTCGACGACAACTGATCTGGCGTGATAGTGGTACTGCATATTGTCCAGCAAACATACAGGAAAGGGACCGATATCCGACATGTAGTGTCATGGTATGGGCTGGCATCATGATCAATGGCCGTACGTCCCTCTATGTGCTTCAAACTGGGACTATGACTGGCCAACGATACATTAATGATGTTCTGCTACCTCATGTTCGCATGTTCCGTGGTGCTGTCGGTGATAGATTCATTTTCATGGACGACAAAGCAACATGTCATCGAACAGTCGCTGTCCAGGAGTGTTTTGAGAGGGAGGATATTCAACGCCGCGTATGGCCAGCACGTTCTCCAGATCTGAATCCCATTGAAAATGTGTGCGGTGCTTTAGGGAGGAGTCTTGCTGGTCGCCAATGCCCTCCAATAAACAAGGACACCCTCACCTGTGCACTGACAGAGGAATGGGATAAATTCCCCCAACAGCTGCTTGATAATGTTGTGCAAAGCATGACACGACATGTGGAATCTTGCATCGCCCTCCACGGTGGCCATATCCCGTATTGACATCTTACACCGGAACGCCTGCGGACAGTAATTGCATTTTTTTCACGTTTACGTGTTCTGCACAAAATGGCCTGTTTGTCCCTTGAACACGTTCCAAAGCCTTCTGGATTTCAGAGCACAATAAATTGTCTTTCTTGTAATGTCCTGGCATTCTGACATTATTTTATTTCACTTGGCATCCAACCACACTTACTTTTTTATGCACTATATAGCCGTTTATGATCCGTCCTTAGCAATTGTCCAGCAGTGTATTTGCAGAGATACGAAGTCAACAGGTGGATGGATATAGACAGGCCCGACGAGAGGGAGGGGCAAAGTGTCGAGGCCTCCCGACGCCCAGGGACCCGGGCGTCGGGAGACCCGACTCTTGTGGACGTTTGTCACGAATTTTTAGCGGAATGGTCCAGCAGAAAAGCAAAATATTTGCGCCTCCCGCAGCAACCGCTTTGGTTCCCATGCTTGCATTCTCCTCCTATCACAAAAACTAAGAAACAGGAATTTCCCGTACTAATTATCTTACCAATGGAAGTTATAATAGATCACCCATGGAACAAGGAAGACTGTGGACTAACCACTCCTTCCATGGAGGCAGATCTTGCTCCTACTTTGAACTTTAATGAAGTAATTGACGACTTTGCATCTAAAAGAGCCAGAAGAGCTACTGTATTTTATAGAAGCTATAAGAACTACACTGCTGGACAATTGCTAAGGACGGATCATAAACGGCTATATAGCGCATAAAAAAGTAAGTGTGGTTGGATGCCAAGTGAAATAAAATAATGTCAGAGTGCCAGGACATTACAAGAAAGACAATTTATTGTGCTCTGAAATCCAGAAGGCATTGGAACGTGTTCAAGGGACAAACAGGCCATTTTGTGCAGAATACGTGAACGTGAAAAAAATGCAATTACCGTCCGCAGGCGTTCCGGCGTAAGATGTCAATACGGGATATGGCCACCATGGAGGGCGATGCAAGATTCCACACGTCGTGTCATACTTTGCACAACATTATCAAGCAGCTGTTGGGGTAATTTATCCCATTCCTCTGTCAGTGCACGGATGAGGGTGTCCTTGTTTATTAGAGGGCATTGGCGACGAGCAAGACTCCTCCGCAAAGCATCCCACACATTTTCAATGGGATTCAGATCTGGAGAACGTGCTGGCCATACGAGGCGTTCAATATCCTCGCTCTCAAGACACTCCTGGACAGTGACTGTTCGAAGACATGTTGCGTTGTCGTCCATGAAAATGAATCTATCACCGACAGCACCACGGAATCGGCGAACATGAGGTAGCAGAACATCATTAATGTATCGTTGGCCAGTCATAGTCCCAGTTGGAAGCACATAGAGGGACGTATGGCCATTCATCATGATGCCAGCCCATACCATGACACTACATGTCGGATATCGGTCCCTTTCCTGTATGTTTGCTGGACAATATGCAGTACCACTATCACGCCAGATCAGTTGTCGTCGACAATCAGACGATAGACTGTATCTATTCTCATCTGAGAAGAGGACAGCAGACCAGTCGTTATCAGTTCAATTGCGATGTTGATGGCACTATTGCAAACGGGCGGTACGGGGACGTCTGGACAATAGGATGCACACAACAGGACGGCGGTTGTATAGTCCTCCTTCATGCAAACGTCTGGCGACAGTTTTTTGGGAGATCCGCTTGCCAGTAGCAGCCATAAACTGATTTGCTACCTCACTAGCTGTGCTGCGACGGTGACTTTTTGTCGATAGCACTATGTACCGATCTTCTGCAGGTGTCGTACTGCGAACACGACCTCCCCCGTGACGTTTGCTACACTCTCCGTTTGTTTGAAATGATTTCCAAAGCCTTGAAACAACACTGTGGCTGACGTCGAACTCCCTGGCAACATCTGTTATTTTTCGCCCTTCTTCAATCTTGCCAATAATACGGCCACGCGTAAAATCATCTAAGTGATGTCGGGAAGACATACTGAAACTTGCAAGTTCGTCAATTGATTCTTTCCCTTTCAACTTTGCGTTTGAACAACAACGGTCAATACGCGTCAAATCCTTTATATCTCTTATCAGCGCTATGACGTCACGAACAAGTTCGGCAATCCAAAATTTGCATACGCACAACACGTCTTACTGTATCCCGCACTTATGCTAATTTCCACATTTTCCTGCCTTCCATTATATGGTTGCTATCGTTGCTATTGTCATCCGTCCTTAGCAATTGTCCGGCAGTGTATTAGGTAACCAAATTTGTTTATTAAAAATTTCATTTTTTATATTTTGATTTTTAATTATAAAGTGTGTTTTTTGCAAATTAATAACTAATTTGACAAAAAAGTTACCCTGTTTTAGTTTACAAATACTGAGATTCAACATTTAATAAAAACGTTTTAGCTTTAAAATTATGTCAAGTGATTCAATGTATAAGTTAAGAATGAATTTCAGAATTGTACAAGGGTAATCCTCTTTAACAATTTTTGAAATTTTGAAGTGATTTTAATGAAATTGCTCTGACATGTACTATGACTTGTTACTAATGTGAGGACAATTTTTTTTTCAGAATCAGAAATAAAGATCATAAATGACAGAGAAAAGCAGTGAGCCGTAATTGAATTCCTGGAAAAAGAGGAATGTGAGGCTCCAGAAATCCACAGAAGACTCCTGGAAGTGTATGGAGCTGCCACAGTCGATATCAGTAATGTCCGAAGATGGATGAAGAGGTTTCGAGAGGGAGAAAGTTCAGTGTCGGACAAACAACGGAGTTTAAGATCCGCAACTGCAGTGACAGATGCCAACAGGCAACGAGTGAAAGACCTCATCACAGCTGATCGTCGTGTCCCCATCCAGGAGTTGTGTGATACAATTCATTGAGGTCATAGTGCTATGCAAACATTAATTAGACATCTGGGCTAAAGAAAAATTTGTTCAAAGAGGATCCCAAGAAACCTAACCCGTGAACAATGTTAGCAAAGGGTGGACATGTGACGGAACCTCTTGGACAGTTATGAGTGGGAGCATGAGGTGTTTTTCTCTAATATTGTGACGGTGAAAACAACTCGGTCCTCAGGAAAAGTGATAATGACAGTTTTCTGGAACAAACGTGGTGTCCTTTTGACTGGTTTTCTTGAACGGGGGCAACAATAAACAGTGCTCACTATGTGCAGACATTGAAGAAACTAAAGGAAACTGTCAGAAGAAAAAGACGTGACATTCCACTTCATAGTGTTGTTTTACACCATGATAACGCACGTCCCCACACCACAATGGAGACTCAACAGGCTGTTGCCAAAATGGGGTGGATGATGATGCCCTTTCCCCCTACAGTCCTGATTTGGGTCCCTCAAACTTTTTTCCCCGTTTTCCCCTTTGAAAAAAACAATTCGTGGGGAACGTTTTCGACGACGTGACAGACGTTAACTCATGGGTGAAACGACAGCCACAGGAATTTTTCCAAAAACGGATTTTACCAACGGGTTCAAAGATGACGGAAATGTATAGAATGTGAGGGACAATGCCTTGAATAGGCTAGCATTATTAACAATATGTCCAAGTATTTTGCCACCAAGTTTCACATTGCTGCTGCTACAAATAAAATTTTTATGAGGGACGAGGCATCACTTTCGGGTAGCCCATTGTACACTAAAGTGCCAGAAAAACTGGTACAGACGATCTTATGCAAAATACATTGCAACGCCACCTATGCGCGTACTCGGTTACGTCCGCAAGTGCGTATATAAAGCGGTAGACATCCTTACCAGCTGTCAGAGCTGTTTTCGGCATGAGAATGTCAAGTAATAACGATTTAAGCGATTTTCAACGCGGTATCATAGTTGGCGCTCGTGAGATGGGCCATAGTATTTCGGAGGTAGAAACGAAGTTCGGATTTTCACGAACGACCATTGTAAGGGTGTACCGTGATTACAAGAATTCTGGCTAAACCTACAACCTACAATACCAGTGTGGACGTAAAAAGACATTGGGTGAACGTGACCATCGTCGGCTGTCAAGAATCCTTTCACGCGATAGGCGTGCAACACTCTCGCAGGTATCATCGGAATTCAATGCTGGAACCTCAACAAGCATCAGCATCCGGATTGTGCAACGTACCCTGCACGATATGGGCTTTGGGAGCCGACGCCCAACTCGTGTCCCCTTGATGGGTGCACGACACAGAGCTATGCGCCTCGCTTGGGCACGGCAACACCGTAACTGGACACTTGATGACTGGAAACAAGTAGCCTGGTCTGACGAATCGCGTTTCCAACTGTATCGGACAGTTGGAAGGATTCGTGTGCGGCCCAAACCCCATGAAGCCATGGATCCCGCCTGTCAACAGGGAACTGTACCTGCTGGTGGGGGGTCCGTAATCGTATGGGGTGTGTTTGGCTGGACTTCACTGGGACCTCTGGTACGTCTACAAACGTCTGTGACCGGTCAACGCTATATGCGCATTCTTTCTGATGAGGTACACCCGTTCATGTCGTGCATTCATACTGATGGGTTGGGCCTGTTCCAACAGGACAATGCACCTCCACACAAGTGTCGGGACGCCACATTATGGTTAGAGGAGCATTCATCTGAGTTTGGGGTGTTGCCATTCTCAACCAAGTTCCCAGATCTGAACGTGATAGAACACATTCGGGATGCCATGCAACGCGCTATCGAACACAGGAATCCAAGACCTCGGAATACACCCGAATTGTGGAACGCTCTGCAGGAAGTATGGTGTGCGTTGCCTACAACATATTTCCAGAAGCTAGTGGAGTCCATGCCCCGTCGCATTTCTGCAGTCCTGCGCTCCCATGGGGGACCTACCAAGTATTAGACTGGTGTACCAGTTTTTTTGGCACTTCAGTGTACATAACAATCATGAAATAATTCTGATAAAATATTTGCAATTTGATGGAAGTTTGTTTTATCATTTGCAAGGTTTTGCACCTGTAGTTAATCTAAAGTATTATATATTGATTCTTCACTCTTCTAAAACCCATTTGTGGGTAGGAGGGACTGAGGAAAACTTTGGGGGCTACGGCCTCAAGATTGCCGGGGAACCAAAAATCCTGTCGTCGGTCCTGTATATAGAGATACTATAAGCACTTAGTTTTCTTTAAAAAGAAAAAAAAAACGTTCTAAAAACAGCAAAATAAGAAAAGACACTTATTATTTCCGTCGGCTTAAATGGAAAGAAAGTTCGCACTATCGTCATACTAAAGTACTCTCATGCAAAAAAAATTGCGTACTAACAATTAAATTGAAAATATTTCTACCACGAAATAATTTTCAATTGCCAATCGCCAGCCTTCCGTCTGTGAGGTATGCGACGCTTGGATGTTCGATTTCCAATTGCAGACCTTGATTGAAAATTTTCTAGGGTCTACTCTGAACGTAACGTAAATGAGTGGAAGGGTTCCTGAAAATCGGCCATGGAAGTATCCTCCAGCGAGAGATCACAAGATCATTCGATCAGAGGAAAAGTATTTCGAGAACCTCTCGAGTAGTTTCTCAAGAAGAAATGAGCGATTTTGCTCAACAGAATTCGAACGATGATTGGTCGATATTTTATCTCCTTTCGAATGCAATCGTTTTATCGAAACACTGTAGGAACAATCCAAAGGTTTCTCAAGAATTTTCTTTTTTCTTTTCATTCAAAGGATTTTGGCATAATCGAATAAATCGATTATTTTTACTCGCTTATGCCCATCACTAATTGGGTTGGCCACCCAATTTGGGGCATTTCCGGCTGAAAACCAATAAATGGGGGCTGCGGCTCCGTTACCGGTCAACAAAACTTACAGTTGAGTGGAAATTCCTTAAAAAAAAATCTTTCCATGCATAAAAATTGAGAGTTTGTATGTTCATATTTAGTGTGGTTTTTAAGTGTGCTCATCCTCCGTGTACCAGAAAAATAAATATAAGATACTTACGTAATCTTTTTGTCCGGGGAAGGAGCTCTCTGAGGTAGTGTGTGATCTCCCTTCTTCTCACTTCCACCTTTGAAACCATTCGTCACAACAACTCGTCTTCCACTTATTGAGAAAACCGAAGGATCCTCTTCGAGGAACAAAGAACCCTTCATAGGCAGTCTGCTGGGTTTCCTCTTGTTCTCTGACAGGGATCCGAAGTTGTTGGGGCCACGAGGATTGAAATTGAGGCGGTCCGACTTCCGAACATCCGGAGCACTGCTCCAAGGACTCAGAGGTCTCAGGGGTGGAGGTGGTGGAGGGGGAAGAGGAGGAAGTGGGTCAGGGAGGAAAATTTTGTCCGGAATCACTTTTGGCTTTTGAGGAAGAGTCTTTTTCTGGGGCTGTTCTCCTTCCTCCTTTTTCTCCGCTTCTTCTTCTTTCGCATGTTTACAATGGCCGTTAGGAATCAGCTGGTCGTATATGTGCTCAGGCTGATATCTTTTAGGTGCTGTTGGAGGGACTTCGTGACCGGCTGCAATGTCTTTCACGGGTATCGGGATTGGTGGATGTGACAGCGAAGACAGTGTTGCACTTGGAGCAGCTGGGGGCTGAATGTCCAACGAATCCATTGTAACTTCCGATGGCACCCCAGTGACGATCCGTTCCTGCAAGACAAACCATCATTATTCCCAAAACATATCTAGTCAGAATTCCTTAAACTTGAATATACTCTTTAACTATCGAAAGATTAGATTTAATTACTTAATGTAGACAACAAACAGAAAAGGGCAACAATCAGTTATCACATAGACACGATTATCATCATTTCTTATTCAAAACGCACTGCATCCAGGACCGGATGAAATGGGGAGGGGTTTGGAGGCTGAAGCCCCTGGCCGCAACTTCCTGGGTGGTGGTGATGGGGTAGGGGCACCACTGATATCCTTAAAAACAAATTTTGTAAGAAAAATTTACTTAAAGTGTTTTGAGATCGCCAGCATTTCTGCCGCTTAAAGGTAAATATGAACACTTTATATTATAAGCTGAAAGTTTTGTTCACACCATACTAACGGAGATATTTTTCTGAACTAAGAAAATAAGTTGAAATACTCCTGAATATAATTTACGGTTGTCATAATTTTAATTTACTCTTTTAAAATATTTTTAGTTAAAAGCAATTGATTTCAGTAGTCCGGCCATATAAAACAAATAAAAATATAATTAATATACAAGTTGCTATTTAGGTAAAGTAGTTATAAGGAAGTAAATTTCTCCGCCATTTTTGTCCACGCCGGTACTCGATACGGGTCCCCTCACTCCGGAATAAGTCACTCTACCAATTGAGCTACGCGGACGTTCGTTCTGACTGCTATCTGCCTTTATGTCGTGTGCGTCCTGCTGGCAGGTACGTCACATCTCCCCCTCCTCCAAAGAGGGCCGGGGCATGGCCCACGGGTCAGCCGTGACCATGACTCATCGCAGGCAGCCATCCGCTGTAGAACGTGTACATGAGAACTCCCAGTCAATCTGGTGTGTGGAATGCAACGTCACACATTTTTATTTTTCGAAGCGCTGTAGTAGGGATTCTCTTATTTTTCCTGTCTTGCGGTGTGGAAAGAACATCACACCATTGCGAGATCTTTAACGGCCGGGTCATCCGGAAAGTTCGGGCGCCATTATAACGAAGTAAATTACTCTGTCATTTTTGTCCACGCCGGACTCGAAACCGGGTCCTCTCACTCCGGAATAAGTCACTCTACCAATTGAGCTACGCGGACGTTCGTTCTGACTGCTATCTATCCTTAAAAACAAATTTTGAAAGAAAAATTTACTTAAAGTGCTTTGAGATCGCCAGCATTTCTGCCATTTAAAGGTAAATATCCCCTCACTCGGGAATAAGTCACTCTACCATTTGAGCTACGCGGACGTTCGTTTTGACTGCTATCTGCCTTTATGTCGTGTGTGTCCTGCTGGCAGGTACGTCACATAGTACATGCGGTAACAATAATAATAATTATAACTAATGATTTCTTCTTCATAACATTAACCCCCCCCTCCCTCCACACACACACACAAAGGCAACTTTATGGTGCTTAAGTTTTCTGAAGGGGTGGCAATACAGTGCCGGCCCCGGGTCTTACAGCAATAATCATTGAATGTGTTTGGCGGCTCAATTAATTTGGGTAGCAATAGCAAAGCTCCACCGAACAGTTGTCGTCCAATTGTTTGCGTAGTAGTAGGAACTCGGGAAGAATATTTATTAATAAAAAAATCTCTAGTTTCGGAAACGTATGATCTTCTGTTCTTCCAAGAGAAGAAAAATCGTTTCTCAATCAAAATTTATAATTTCTTTACGGGAAGTATCAATAATAATGGAATTTGAAAAAAAAATTGATGAAAGCGTAATCCGGAACAACAATTAATAAAACGAATAAAAACTAATTAATGTCTTTGGAGCATTCTAATTTAAATAAGCGTGAACGTGAGCTTTATCTCGGTTGAAACAGATGAATAGAAGGAGGGAGGCAGTGAAAAAAAGAAGGAGGTGACAAAGGGAAAGAAAGAGACGGAGGTGGCAGGAAAGAGGTAGCTTAAAGTACCAGTTAGAGAGAAAAAGGAGATACAGAAAGTCTGATGTAAGCTCACACACACACACACACACAAAAGAAAAGCTACGAGGAAGCAATTATTACCGCAGGAAGCGGTAAAAATTCCGCAAAGTATACTCCCGAAGAAGAGTATTCAATTTCGTTAGGGACTTTTAACATGTTGCTTCAACACAAAGTTAAAAACGTTCGATTGAAAACAAAAGTGTAGTACAAGTGAAATCAAGCGACTTTGCAAATGTGATGTGTCTGTCTTAGCAAAGAGTCGGATTATTCTCCACTACAAATAAACAGGGTAAACTTATTCCGTAAACGGTATATCAACAAATGGAACAAACCTAATTGTTAAAGCATTTCTTTTTAAAAATTTGAACGCATTCGTAAACTTCCCGTCCATGCGTAGACTTGTCACATAAGTTTGTGGGAGCGGGAAGGGGGGGGGGGGGGGCGAGGAAGATTGTGTGTGTGTGTGTGTGTGTGTGTGTGTGTGTGTGTGTGTGTGTGTGTGTGTGTGTGTGTTATGATTAAACGAAATATTTCAAATAATCTATCTATTTATCTATCTTCTCTGACAGAGCTGCACGACTCGTTATCCAACTCTCGAGAAGGTACAAGGCACAGATTATTCAAACTTATGCAACCACCACAAGTCATCCTGAAGAAGAAATTGAAGAATTTTATGAGGAAATTCATCATCTAAATAATAAAGGTAAGCAGCACTTGAAGATAATTATGGGAGATTTCAATGGAAAAATAGGGCAACGGCAACAGAATGAAACTTCAGTAGGTAAATTCGGTCACGGCAACAGAAACCAGCGTGGAAATACTCTCGTAGAGTTTGCAGAGGCAGAAGGGTTTTTCATCTTGAACTCCTTTTCCAAGAAAAAGCCACACAGGAAATGGACATGGAGACATCCAAATATGACGACAAGGGAAATTGATTTTATTATGTGTAACAAAAAATTCGTCATAGAAGACTGCAGTGTGCTAAATAAGTTCAACACAGGTAGTGACCATAGATTGGTGAGATGTAAGATGCACCTCAACACTAAACTCGAACGTGGCAAGCTCATAAGACAAACAAAATGTATTGACATAACCAACCTTAAAAAACACCATAATACCTTCAAGTTGGAACTGAAGAACAGATTCTCTGCTTTAGAAGGCCTAACACCGGAAGAAGTGGATATTTCTGAAGTTAACACAAAAGTAACCAAAGCTCTTATGGAAACAGCAACAAAATTAGCTGGGTCTAAGAACAAGTTGCATGTGAACAAATTATCAGGAAAAACCAAAATGTTGATGCAAAAAAAGAAGAGAGATGAGGACAACTAAAGAAGATGTGACTTCCAAAGTGGAATATATAGAGCTATGCAAGACAGTATGAAAAAGTATCACTGAAGACGTAAGGAAATTTAACTGTGAACTAGTGAGGAAAGCAACTGAAAACAACCAAAGCCTAAAGATAGCAAAGGGACATCTCAGTAAGGGAAGAAAACAGATTATGGCACTGAGAAAAGAAGATGGTTCTGTAACAAGAAATAGAGGTGAAATTTTGACAAGAGTGAAAGATTTCTACTCCAAATTATATGAAAGGGATAATGCATGTACTCCAGACATCATGAAAGGTACCAGTACCAGAGTTCTTCCAGTCCCCCCAGCAGAAGTTGCACATGCAATCAAGAACATGAAGAGGGGAAAAGCTCCAGGAGAAGATAGAATTACTGTAGACACCATACAAGAAGCAAGGGGAGAAATCGTAACAGTACTCGCCCAAATTTTCACTCGATGCCTTAATGAAGGGAAAATTCCTGAGGATTGGAACAACGCTACAATGATCCTGCTACATAAAAAAAGATGACATTGAGGATCTCAGAACTACAGACCTATCAGCCTCCTATCAGTGGTTTATAAAATCTTCAGTAAAGTTCTTTCACACCGTTTGAAGGTAACACTGGACATGGCTCAACCGAGAGAACAAGTTGGATTCAGGAGTAGCTACAGCACGATAGATCATATCCACGTATTGAGAGAACTAATTGAAAGAGCGAGAGAATATGAACTTTCATTGTGCATGGCTGTTATCGATTATGATAAAGTCTTTGATTCGGTGAAACCATCAGCAGTTACAATGGCTCTGAAATCCTGCGGTATTAAAGATGCATACATTAATATAATGAATAGCGTTTATCAGAATGCAAGTGCAAAGATTCGGCTGTTTGAAAATACAACACACATAAAAATTGGAAAGGGAGTGAGACAAGGTGACACCATAACTCCGAAGCTCTTTAATGCCACATTGGAAAATGTCTTTCAATCACTGAACTGGGAAAACAAAGGGATAAAGATTAATGGAGATTATCTAACCCATCTTCGTTTTGCTGATGACATAGTCATTTTTGCAACTACCCCATCAGAGATGCAGAGTATGATCCAGGAACTTGCTGACAAGAGTAAATAAGTGGGATTAAAAATGAACTTTCAGAAGACAAAAGTGATGTTCAATGCTTTTACAAGAATGGAAGATTTATCGATTGATGGAGAAAAGCTGGAGATAACAGACACGTACGTTTATCTTGGACAGCAGATATCAAGTGAGGGTCACATTGGTTAAGAAATTAATCGACGTACAAAACTTGCCTGGAGAGCTTTTGGAAGAAACAGCATAATTTTTAAGAGCAATATGCCATTATGTCTTAAAAGAAAAGTGTTTGATCAATGCATCCTTCCAGTGCTTACGTATGGTGCAGAGACGTGGACCTTAGCTAAAAGAGACATACAAAGGCTGCAGACAACTCAAAAAAGCATGGAGAGGTGCATGCTTGGTGTAACCAGGAGAGATGAGAAGAGGAACTCGTGGATCCGAAAAATGACAAGAGTGGAAGACATCATGATCAGAGTTAAATCCCTGAAATGGCAATGGGCTGGACATACTTCCAGAAGAACAGACCATCGATGGACAGCTGAAATTTTAGATTGGATTCCAAGGGACAGGAAAAGACCCAGAAGAAGACCACATGGGAGATGGGTGATGAAACTCGAAAGTATGCGGGAGTGACATGGAGGAGACTGGCACAAGACAGATCGTTGTGAAAGAAACTTGGGGAGACCTTCGTCCAGCAGTGGATTGATAATGGTTGACAATGATGATGATATGTAGACTACTGCGAGATGAAGATCTCCCCCAAGTCTCTTCCACAACTTTCTGTATTGAGCCAGTATCGTTTATGTCACTCAGATATGCTTTCGAATTTCATGCACTCATCTCCCACAGGATCTTCTTCTGGGTCTTTCCTGTCCCTTGGAATCTGGTCTAGTATTTCAGTTGCACAACGATGGTCAGGTTCTTCTAGCAGTATGTCCAGTCCATTGACATTTCAACGATTTTATTTTGATCGTGATGTCGTCAACTCCCGTTATTTTCCTGATTCATCAGTTTCTCTTCCTGTCCTGGTTATGAGAAGCACGCACCTGTCCATGTTTCTCTCAGTAGCCTCTGTTGCATGTCTTTTTTTTATTCATTTAAGATCTATATTATTATTATTATTAACATCATCATCATTATTATTATTATTATTATTATTATTATTAAAAAATAGTAAAAATGACAATTGCCGCCTGAGTTCATTCTCACTGTGGTTAAAAATCGTTGAAAGCGGGGGCTAATTGAGTGATATGCCGTAAAATAGGAAAGTCACTGTGGGTCTGCAGGTTGTATATGACATTCGGAGCAAGCAAGGAGGATTAAGAAGGGTAGAATGCTAGAGGGCAGTGGCTCACAATTCGGACTACCTACAGACGTCTCCCACCAATTACGTTACACTCATTGATATGAAGATAAAAATAACCTCACAGCTAATTTTTCGTTTTTGTGATAGAGGGTTTAACGACCACCGTGAGCAACTCAATAGACTATAAGCAGTCGCCCGTCCCTAATTTAGGGCCACTGGTTCCCGTGCCGGAAGATTAACACAACATCCATTCCTCACCGGGTTCGAACCCGAACCCATCTCGGACGAATGATCAGAAGCCATCGTTTAGACCAATGGGCCACAGCTTCAAAACGATACATTTCGTATTAGAAAAATATGACATTAAATTTTCTGAATCTTAATTTAAATTCTAGAAAAATCAGCTTTTGAAATGCAAAAATTTAGGGAAGCATAGTATGTTGGGAGACCAACTAAAGCCAATAGTTGATGTGACCGTCGCTACATAAGGAAAAGTTGATGGGGCATGTCCCCCTCTTCCCCATACATTCTACGTCCGTATTTCCGTCGGAGGGTAAATGCTTGGCTGCGTTAATTTATACCAATATGTGGAAAGTTTTAATTAACAATTTTGTGCCAATTTTTTTAATTTCTGGAAGACTAGATAGAAAATGTGTTAATACATTCGTCTGGTGAAGACTTGCATCTCACCCTTCAGGAGGCTCACTTTGGAAGCACTTTCTCCGTTCATCACCTAGATTTTTCATGCACGTGTCCATGTCAAATCTCAAACAATGACATATTTTTCTTCATAATTTTACTTCTTTTTCTGACATTTTCCGATAAATTTACGGTCTGTCTCTCCAGTTCTTTCGTTTCACTACCTTCAATTCCAGATCCCATTTTTCCAAATATCATCTGCTCTCATCTCAAATTTTATCTAATCCATCAATCTCTTTTCTATCTAATAAATATTTTAATGTGATTTTGTTCCCAGTATAATTTTCGTATCTTCTTTAGTTGACAAACAACCTACCTTAACTTTTTGCTGTGTCTATTTGTTTTTTATTTGGAAGACAGTTGTCTCCCTGTAATATGATAATTCTTCCTCTTTTTGTGAGAATTTTCCTCTTTAATTTGAGCGCCTTCATAATGTGGAATTTTCATTCTTCACAAGCCACTGCACAGCAGCGCTCCGATTCATATAGTAAAACTAATTTCATAACTGTCTCATAAATCTTACCTTCCAATGGAACTAGCAGACCGTTGCCACGAATCACCCGGACAACTTGACTCGATTTCATCCCTCTCTTATTTAATTTACTAGTTATTTCAATGACAATGACTCCACAGCAGAGAAAGTTGAACCAATTTATTTATGTTCGTCAATTTTGATAAGGTATTGACCGCAGAGGTCTCACTACACACTTAAGCAATTATATTCTTCTTTTCTCATTTTCTGTCTTTCTCTCTCTCTCTCTCTCTCTCTCTCTCTCTCTCTCTCCCTCTCTCTCTCTCTAATCTATCCCGATATGGCCTTTCATTGTCTCCGACTTTCTTCCCATTTATTCTCCAGTCTTGCTGGCTATCATAATGACTTCAACGAGCGTCAACCTCTTCATGCAGTTTATCAGTTAAACAATATGGGAAATAACGCCAAGGGAAAAAATGCTATTCTTGATTGACTATGACCTTGACGTCAGTTTTCGCATTTACTCTGCATGAACTTTTAAGCGCTGTTGTTCATGGCATGCCAAATATGTATAATATGCGGAATTTTCCTGCCACACAGATTATTACTTGGTGTCTTTTGAAGTTCACTGAATGTCTTTCGAAGTTCAATGGATACCTTTGGAAGTTCACTGAATGCCTTTTGAAGTTCACGAATACCTCTTCAAGCTCACTGAATGTCTTTTAAAGTTTACTGAATCCCTTTTGAAGTTCACTGAATGTCTTTTGAAGTTCCCTGAATGCTTTTGAATGCCTTTTGAAGTACACTGAATCTCTTTTGAATGTCTTTGAAGTTCACTGAATGCCCTTTGAAGTTCACTGAATGCCCTTTGAAGTTCACTGAATGCTCTTTGAAGTTCACCGAATGCCTTTTGAAGTTCACGGAATGCCCTTTGAAGTTCACTGAACGTCTTTTGAAATTCCCAGAATACCTCTTCAAGTTCACTGGATGTCTTTTAAAGTTTACTGAATCCCATTTGAAGTTCACTGAATGTCTTTTGAAGTTCTCCGAATGCTTTTGAATGCCTTTTGAAATTCACTGAATCCGTTTTGAATATCTTTTGAAGTTCACTGAATCTTTTTCGAATGTCTTTTAAAGTTCACTGAATCTGTTTTGAATGTCTTTTAAAGTTCACTGAATCTGTTTTGAATGTCTTTTGATGTTCACTGAATGACTTTCGAAGTTCACCGAATGTCTTTTGATGTTCACTGAATGACTTTCGAAGTTCACCGAATGTCTTTTGATGTTCACTGAATGACTTTCGAAGTTCACCGAATGTCTTTCGAAATTCACTGGACATCATTTGAATGCCTTTTGAAGTTCATTGGATGTCTTTTGAAGTTCACAGAATGCCTTTTGAATGCCTTTTGAATTTCATTAAAGTTCATTGAATGTCTTTTTCAGTGCAAACAAATTCCGTAAACTGGAATCTATTTCCTCATGCACCCACCATTGAAATTCTGATAAACTTTATTTACTGTAAGCCTCTTTTGCATGGATTTGAACTAATTTTGTATTTTTTTCTCTCTAACCCAGTGTTTTCCTATTTTTAGTAAAGAAGCACGAGCTTATGGTATCACTTTATTCTTCAGTGCGTCTGTGGGTACCATATCTCTGCAACTACACTGCTGGACAATTGCTAAGGACGGATCATAAACGGCTATATAGCGCATAAAAAAGTAAGTGTGGTTCGATGCCAAGTGAAATAAAATAATGTCAGAATGCCAGGACATTACAAGAAAGACAATTTATTCTGCTCTGAAATCCAGAAGGCTTTGGAACGTGTTCAAGGGACAAACAGCCCATTTTGTGCAGAATACGTAAACGTGAAAAAATGCAATTACCGTTCGCAGGCGTTCCGGCGTAAGATGTCAATACGGGATATGGCCACCATGGAGGGCGATGCAAGATTCCACACGTCGTGTCATGCTTTGCACAACATTTTTTATCAAGCAGCTGTTGGGGTAATTTATCCCATTCCTCTGTCAGTGCACGGATGAGGGTGTCCTTGTTTATTGGAGGGCATTGGCGACCAGCAAGACTCCTCCCCAAAGCATCCCACACATTTTCAATGGGATTCAGATCTGAAGAACATGCTGGCCATACGAGGCGTTGAATATCCTCGCTCTCAAGACACTCCTGGACAGCGACTGTTCGGTGACATGTTGCGTTGTGGTCCATGAAAATGAATCTATCACCGACAGCACCACGGAACATGCGAACATGAGGTAGCAGAACATCATTAATGTATCGTTGGCCAGTCATAGTCCCAGTTGGAAGCACATAGAGGGACGTACGGCCATTGATCATGATGCCAGCCCATACCATGACACTACATGTCGGATATCGGTCCCTTTCCTGTATGTTTGCTGGACAACATGCAGTAGCACTATCACGCCAGATCAGTTGTCGTCGACAATCAAACGATAGACTGTATCTACTCTCATCTGAGAAGAGGACAGCAGACCAGTCGTTAGCAGTCCAATTGCGATGTTGATGGCACCATTGCAAACGGGCGGTACGGTGACGTCTGGACAATGGGATGCACACAACAGGACGGCGGGCGTATAGTCCTCCTTCATGCAAACGCCTGGCGACAGTTTTTCGGGAGATCCGCTTGCCAGTAGCAGCCATAAACTGATTTGCTACCTCACTAGCTGTGCTGCGCCGGTGTCTTTTTGTTGATAGCACTATGTATCGATCTTCTGCAGGTGTCGTACTGCGAACACGACCTCCCCCGTGACGTTTGCTACACTCTCCATTTGTTTGAAATGATTTCCAAAGCCTTGAAACAACACTGTGGTTGACGTCGAACTCCCTGGCAACATCTGTTATTTTTCGCCCTTCTTCAATCTTGCCAATAATACGGCCATGCGTAAAATCATCTAGGTGATGTCGGGAAGACATACTGAAAATTGCAAGTTCGTCAATTGATTCTTTCCCTTTCAACTTTGCGTTTGAACAACAACCGTCGATACGCGTCAAATCCTTTACATCTCTTATCAGCGCTATGACGTCACGAACAAGTTCGGCAATCCAAAATTTGCATACGCACAACACGTCTTACTGTATCCCGCACTTATGCTAATTTCCACATTTTCCTGCCTTCCATTTTATGGTTGCTATCGTTGCTATTGTCATCCGTCCTTAGCAATTGTCCGGCAGTGTATTAGTCCAATTTGACCATTTTTTTTTTTTCATTAAGAAACTTGAAATGCTAAAACGGTGGTCCTTGCTTTCCGGTTTTTTACGATGAATAACTTCGCCGCTGGAGGGTGTGAGTAGTGATGCTATCGAATTCAAACCACATTTTATTTCATAAAATTTCTTCTAAATATCTGATTGAAATAATTCTTTCCTCCATTCGATACCATTTATAACGAAAACCATTTTGGGTAGAGTTTTTTATTCTAAGTAATACAGTACATAGTTTTCCCGCTAGGAGGCGTAGAGTTAAATTGCAATTCCCTCAATATCTTTGGCTCTAAAACTCCGATTTAAAAAAAAATCCTTTTTGTCCAGATACTACTAACTATTAAAACATTATGAATGCATTTCCTACCCCAAATATTGCAAAATCTTCCCGCTAGGGGCGCAGAAATATAATCTGTTTTTGTCGTTGCTTCTAAATGTCCGATTTAAAAAAATAACCGAGTACCATTCATCATGAGGAACACTTTGCATGTACTCATGGGTTTTGTAGTTCACAGTTCTGGCGATAGGTGGTGTTTGTGTATATGTATATTTGCACGTGTCTCCGCTCCTAAAAATCCTATTGAAAATTTTCTATTTTGTCTGTATGCAATTCGCTACACTAAAGATGAACATAAACATAACCCTCTTAAAATAATCAACAATTTTCTTGCTGCGGCGTAAATATCGAAACTTTTTTCTCGTTATTTCTACTTCCAAGAAATTGCTTTTCCTTAGCATAGTTTTTGCTATGATGAACACTTTTTGCATATTTTGTACTTTTCTGTTATTGAAACTTTTTCCGCCAGGGGTGTCAGCGTATATTTCTATTTAAAAGAGTTAATTCGATTCTAAATATCCCTTCCTAATTCTTTTTTGGGGTAGGATTTATTATGAAGTGTATTTTAAACACATGTTCTTCTTTAAGTAACGCAAAGTCTTTCCGCTGTGAGGCGCAAAGTTTTATAATGTTTTCCTCCATATCTCTTTTTCTAACTGTTCGATTAAAAAAACCGCTTTGTCTCTGATATATATGAAACGTTTTAAGTACAATTTGTTAATTTTCGTAACATACCTTTTAACCGCTAGTGGGTGTAAGCAGCTATATCTTTTTTTTTTTTTTTTTTTTTTTTGAATGTTTTATCAATTGTAGAAATCCATTGACTTTTCTTTTTAAAAAAAAGGTTCCATTGACTATGAATAACCCTACTCACTTTACGTATTTTAAATTACGTGCAGTTTTTCCCTAGTTTGTGCAAGTGTATCTTCTTTTTTACTAAATTTTTGCTTTTTCTAAAAATCTGCTTTGAAACATGTCTTTCGTGTCGAAAAGGATTCAAAATACGTGCTCATTACAAACGAAAATTCGGTGTCATCTTTCTTGTTTATTCTATTACGTGCTTTCTTCTAAACGTTTTGCTCGTCACTTCAAATGACATTAACGCTCAGTTGTTGTTTATTGTTCTGCTACATGCTCTCTCCTCAAAGCGTGTTCGTTTCTTCAGATGAGATCAGAGCTCAGGTGACAATAATGACCTCCCTGACCCCTTTACCTTGACAGTTCCAACTCCCAAAAGATCATATTGAAAATTATCAGTTAACCCAAAAGTGACTGACTGCCACGTGAGGCATAAGGGTGTGGGGTTCGCGCGCGCGTTCACTTGTGTATTCTTATTCCTTGCTTTCCTCTTAAGCCTGTAATCTTAAATTAAAAACAAAGTAAAATCATGCAATGCATTGATTATGATACGCTTTCCAACATACCAGAGCAACTGAAGTTACAAGGATAATGGCTGTGGAATAAATTTCGCTCCTGTGTCCTGACCTTTTGCGCCATTTCGATGATATTCAACAGAACCGGCTCAGTATACCTCCGGAAAAACATACTAAAGCTTTGTCGCAATAGAAGCATTTTTAGTCAAGTTATGAGGATAATGGCTGTGGAATAAATCTCGCTCCTGTGCCCTGACCTTTGAGTTGACCTCCTTTCGCTGATATTCAACAGAACCCCTTCAGTATAACTCCGGAACAATAGAAGCATTTTTACATAAGTTATGACGCATAAGGACGATGGAATGGATCCCCTTCTATGTCCTGACCTTTGACCCCATTTCGCCCAATTTCAATAGGGTTGCTTCCCAGGTTGTGCCCTACCACATAGTAAAATTTCACCGAAATCGAACCATTTTTACGCGAGTTATCGACCGGACGGACAGACAGACAGACGGACAAAGCTGGAGCATATACGCTTCTTCAGCCTACGGTTGGAACGCGTAATAAGCAACTCTTACCACCCAGACGTCGATTTTGATTGGATCATTTACAGCACTTTTAAAACCTCCATTTAAAAAAATTACTTTCGTATTACGTAGCTGATATCATAGCAAAGAACAACTGCAAATTTCCCGCCTATAAAAATTTCGTCGGGAGCTTCTTTTTTAATAATATGAATCGTTCGCAAAAGCAGTAAAGTAAATCCCATGCAGAAAATAGTGTCTAGTGACTTTTTTATCACTTGTCTTTTTTAGAGCTTTCAGGCTTCACGTAGGCTACGATTATACTGTAATCATCAACGAAGCTTGTGATTTTACTTAAAATCTATCGGCCGACGCTGTCATTCAAAAAAGATATGCCTAATAAAGGGATCTGCCTAACTCGCATCTAATTGGGCACCCGGCGGTGGCCAATTGCGTCGTCCTCTCAAATACACGGTGCTGACGCTTGATTGACAGTTGGCTGCGAAAGCATTTTATGTCTGTGCCTACTGAAAGTAACAGTTTTAATGCTATGCATTTTTCCCGACAGCACATGAAATTTCGATGTAACGAAAATGGGTAACGGAAGTAGTCAAAACCATTGTTAAAATCTGACTTTTGAATGATGTCCCATGAAGTTACGCAACAACAGTTAATTTTGTTGTTACTCAACAATACATTTTACCAAACAAATTATTTCACCACGTTTTACATAAATTAACAATATCTCATTGCAATCTGCGTAAATTACCAGAACCTAATGCTAAATGAAAAATGCAGTTTTGATGCTATGAAATCCGTGCGTCGTAACGAAATTTGACTTGGGAGGGGGGTTACCTGCTATAGACAAGAACTTTAAAATGATGTATCACACGATGGGGTGTAACCTGTAGATATCCTAGACCAACAGTTACCAATCCCCCCTCTAACACACTTGAGATTCAGTTTCTCTTTCTATCTTGAGGTCAGATTTTAGCTTTGCGCATGTGCAGGTCGACTTCTGTAGCTGCATCACATTTCATCGATGTCAGGGTCGTTCGTCTAAATCTGAATAATATACTGTATAATAATGATAAAACTAAATACTGTTTCGGCAAAACTAAACGGCCGAAATACTTACTATTACCGCCGCTACAGTTTAGTAAATACTTACTTTTATGACTCACACATAAAAGGGCTTTACGACAATAACCTTTCATTGGCTTTACGACAATAACATTCGTTGATCCACCAACCTAAATACCGTTCAATGTCAGGAATTAGTAAACCATGTTGTTTGTTTTTATGATTTAATTCCACTTAGTATGTACCGGACTGTGGCTCGGTGTGGTAGTGAGTGACGTGAATAAATGCAATGCGTAGTACTTAAATAAATGTATGCTCTTGGATCACTCGTTTTATTTTACACCCACGAACATTTTGGCATGAGAAGGATGCATAACATAAATTATCTACGAAGAGTACCAGGGTACTCTTTCTCTCTCTCTCTTTTTTTGGGGGAAGGGGAGTTTAACAACCCCCATGAGCAACTCGATGGACTATAAGCAGTCGCCCGTTCCAAATTTAGGGTCACTGGTTCCAGAGAAGGGAGAGAGCCAGTGCCCCAAATTTAGGGTCACTTGCTCCAGGGAAGGGAGGGAGCCAGTGCCGTAAGACAAACAAAACATCCATGCCTCACGGGATTCGAACCCAGATCCATCTCGGACTGGTCACAAGCCAGCGCTTAGAGCACTAGAGCGGAGTGTCGTTGTATACTTGAGTTAGACGTTCTACTGAAATAAGTTTACAAAGCCGCACATGTGGCCGATTTGTAGGAGACAGAGATTTTTGGCTCGACGTCCAATATGGGCCCAGGTTCGATTCCCGGTCGAGACATAGATGGTACGCTTGTCTTACGGCACTTGCTCTCCCACTTCCACGGAACCAGTGGCACCAAATTCAGATCAGATCAAATCAGATCATATGTAGAGGATTTCAGGAAGGGAGTGTCTCACCCCAAGTCTTAAGCAACCCTTAGAAATAGGAAGCTAGGAGACTTGGGCTAGATTGCCTGATAGGAAAGTGACGCAGAAGCGAGGTAGAAAGGGGGAGGAAGACGCTCTTATTTATTACCGGGGAAGGCAGTACCCGTGGTCCGACGGCTTAACATGCCCTTCCGACGCTCGGCGGATATTTAGAGGTTCGAACCAGCTGGAATTGATCCTGAGGTCTCTCCGTGACAGTCACCAACGTTGACCACAAGGCCATCCGCGGCCACGGCCCCAAATTCGAGTCGGGAGACTTATTATACAGAGCAGGATTACTCAGGGTGGTTGTCAAAACCCAAAATAAAAAATATAAGTACACAAATGACTTAACTAGCGTCGTTTCTAATATCCTAGGTCCCACGATACCCAGCCGGTCTCCAACGGTACTTTTGAGCAGTATGAAAACGTAAGACACGCATGCATCAATTACTTCTTAAAAAATTTCAGGTACTGTCCGGGATTTTTAACGATCTGTTAAGGTGGTTCCACCTAAATTCTCTACCTTATGTTTCCAACGGTAAAACTTCTTTACATATTTTCTTCGCAATTAATGTATTCCCAAGGATGAAAATTTGCACTTTGATAGAAATAACTTTAAGTTATAGCATTGAATACTTAATACTTGCTGAAACATAACCGTAATTATATTAAAAATCAATTGTTTTTTATTGAGTAATATACAGACGTGTCGATAGATGGTTCGACCTGTACATTGATGACGTCAGTAGACAAACAAATGTTGGATTGCTTCATTATGGTTATGTTTTAGCAAGTATTATGTATCCCATGCTATAACTTAAAATTAGTTTTATCGATGTGCAAATTTTCATCTTTAAGAATACATTAACTGCGAAGAAAATATGTAAAGAAGTTTTACCGTTGGAAACATAAGGCAAAGATTTTAGGTGGAACCACCTTAATACAGCAAAAGAAATTCGGGTATGCTTCTATCACGCGTTCGTGATACACACAGGTGTCTTTAATTTTGCTTTCCATCTCTACCAGGCAAGTTTGATATAAATGACCCAAATAAAACCTTTGGTATGTTCATGCCTTAAGGCACAAAAAGCCCGAAATCTAGCTTTTCGTGAAAATAAATTCTCGGTCCCATTTTTCGTGGAGCAGAGATTTCTGCGCTGGACAACATTTTTGCAAATTGAAAATTCTCTACGAACATGGAGAGCAAAATTATTACTGAATGGAAAACCTGGGTCGAATTATATATGCCCCATTACCTATTAAAAATTAAGCTAGGCGAGCCAGATTCAAATGCACACAGTTACAAACTTTTCAGCTGTTTACATGGCTGTCTAGGCTGTCCGAAACTTACCATAATTGCCATGTTTAAGAGTTTAAATCCACCAGTGATGCCTGTAATCGTGCGTTTCTCCCGATCCGCTCACTTTCTTCTTAACCCAGTTCTGCAGGGTGGTGGAACCGACGTCTTAAGGTCATCGAGCTACATCTGCGTTCCATTTCTCCGATCGCGAGAGCCAGAGAGCGAGATCGCTTGTTTGTTGCCTACCAAAACCGAAAGCAAACCCAGTGACCCGAACAAGAGGAAAAACTTGAGGGTGCAAAGCACCGAAACTTAACGAGCACGTTCTTTTGATTCCATCTTCTGGTAAAGAAGATGATGCAAGATGTTTTCTGACATGTTCACCGTTACAGGAGATCGGCAACCTAATTCGCCATTTTTTTATTTTTTTTACCGCAGGTGTTGAAAAAACCCAACCACCTTGAAAAACAGGCTTTCTCTTTCCCTAAATTTTGTTAACAGAAGTGAAAGGAATGTTCTAAAAATACACCAAGAAAAGCAAAATGAGTTCTCCAACTTTCTCACGCTCGCAATTTTTTAGCCAGACCATTCACCCACTATTTTTTCCGTTCTTTTCATTCGCTCGTGGGCACAAATATTGCACCATAATGCAGTCTGTTGGGATGGTTCAAACCTGGCACGGTGAAGGAGTGTGGTATAGAATATCTACTGTTACAATAATGCATCATGATGTGGATACCATCATGTTACGTCTATGTCTGAACATAAACTATGATGTTTCAGTTGAAATAGCTGTAGGTTTAAGATTTACATGTACGTGCTGAACTATGTGTCTCTGCTAATACTCGCATTGAACTTCGTGAACATATATCACACTAAGCCAAACTTCGAACCAAACGGCAAGGAAAGAAGCAACATCATAACTTAAGAACAGTTCCGCGTCCTTTATTTGTCCTCCCCCCCCGGAAAGGTCAGGTAACTCATACACTATTTCATTATTATATATCATCATAATCATAATCATCATTGTCAACCATTATCAATCTACTACTTCATAAAGGTCGCCCCAGGTTTCTTTCCACAACTGCCAGTCTCCTCCATGTTACTCCGGCATGCTTTCGAATTTCATTATACAGGGTGTCCATAAATGAAGCATACACCTTCAGTATGCTACTGAAAAAAACAAAAACAATAAATAACAACTTACTTTAAATGTCAAAACACATGGTAACTGTGAAAGTTTTTATATTAAATGTCAGTAGGTCTCCACGTGTGCTCCGTTGGTTGCTTGCAGGACGTCTAAACGATAGTCCAATTCCACCCACGTACGCTGCAGAATGTTAGGCGTGACAAGGAGGAAGGCTGAAGCAATGCGTTCTTTGAGCTTGGTGATAGATGTAACTGTTTTCTTGTACACAATGTCCTTAATAAAGCCCCTAAGAAAAACATCGCATGGGATGACATCAAGATAACGGGGTGGCCATGCGGTCTGACCTCCCACGTCCAATCCAACGCTCTGGAATATGGTGGTCTAAAGATATGAGTACATCCAAAGACCAGTGCGAAGGTGCTCCATCTTGCTGGTAAATGATGTCTTGAATATCCTGGAGTGTTGGAATTGCGAATTGTTCTAACATGCCCAGGTACTTTATGTCAGTAACCGGTGGTTCAGCGAAGAAACCGAGCCCTATCACTCTGTCTTCCATTAAGCCAGCCCATATATTAACCTTCGGACTGTCTCTCTCGTGTGTTACGACCACATGGGTATTTTCCGTGCCCCAAATTCGACAGTTATGTTTATTCACTCTGCTAGAAACATGGAATGTCGACTCATCGCTGAAACAGATTCGTGAAAGGAATGTGGGGTCTTCGTCAGTGCGATTAAGCATGTCTACCGCAGTTGCTTTTCGACGTGGTTGATCATTTGGTCGAAGTTTTTGCACTGACTGCACTTTATAGTCATATAGGCGTAGACGTTTATGCAGAACCTTGTGAACCGTTGCTCGCGGTATTTCGAGTTCACGACTGGCGTCACGGACGGACTTCTTCGGGCTCCTTAGATAAACCTTACGTATGTCTTCCACATTTTCGTCCGAAATGGAAGGTCTCCCAGTGCTTTTTCCTTTCAAGACACTTCCTGTTGCCTTGAATTTATTCACCCATTGCTCGATGCTCCTTTGTGTCGGTGGCTGTCTCTTGTACTCCGTTCTGAACTTACGCTGAATTGTTGTTGGAGATTTGAACTCGGCAAACCAAAACACACACGCTGCTTTTTCCACTGGGAAAGCCATGTTTGTTGTATTCCGTGTTTGACGAGTTTTTTCATTAGATGAAGCACTTAGCGCCATTTACCATCTGAACAAACTTTAACACTTGCCACGTCTCTTGAAGTTTAAAGTAAGTTTTTATCGCATTTTTAATAGCATACTAAAGTATATATACTGAGTGGCCACTTTATTATGACCACCTCCTCAGTACTTCGTTAGGCCACCTTTTGCTTTAACACTGCGTCGATTCTTCGTGGCATAGACTCCACGGGATGTTGATAGGTGGTTTGTGAAATCTGAGACCATGCTTGATGAATAGCACTTTCCAGGATTGTGAGATTGCAGGGTTGTGGATCCAGCTGTCTGATGGCTCATTCAACTTCATCCCACAAATTCTCAATAGGGTTAAGATCTGGAGATTGTGGGGGCCACCTAAGCAAAGCAAACTCACCGGCATGTTCCTGAAACCAATCCTGTACAATACGAGCACAATGGCAGGACGCATTATCTTGTTGAAAGTAGCCATCGCCATTGGGATAAACCATCCACATGACAGGATGCACTTGGTCCGCAACGATGTTTAGATATGATGTGCCAGTCAGACGTTGATCAACACGAATTAAAGGGCCCAAAGCATGCCAGGAAAACCTTCCGCAAACCATAACGTTGCCTCCACCAGCTTGAAGGGTTGTAGCGACGCATTTGGGGTCCATGCTTTCGTGCTGTTTCCGCCAAATTCTCACTCGGCCAACGGCATGGTGCAACTGAAAACGTGATTCATCGGACCACATAATTTGTTTCCAATTATTGATTGTCCAATCCTTGTGCTCCTGTGCGAATTGGAGACATTTTCTCTTGTTAACTGCAGACAGCAAAGGTGTTCGAACAGGCCTTCGGCTGCCATATCCCATCCGATGCAGTGTACGGCGAACAGTGCGTGCAGAGATCATTTGAGGGGATCCTTGATTAAGATGGTCTGTAATTTGCTGCACTGTTTCCCTTCTGCTGTCTGTTACCAGTCTGGACACTCTCCATTCCGCGCACTGGTCGATGACAACCACACGTTGCACGTAGGGACCCGGTTTTTGGCTAACAGTCCAGTCTTTAAACACTTTAACAACAGCTGCTCTTGAACATTTCACGAATGCGGCGGTTTCGATGATACTCGCTCCATGGTTCCGAGCTCCTACAATCATCCCACGTTGAAAGTCCGTCAAATCGCATTTTTTACCCATCTCTTCACCCAAAAGTCACTTTTACTACTGTTGCAAGCAATAAGCTTTCCCTTTTTATACTAGCCTCACCCTCTGGCGGCAACAGCGTGCAACCATAGCTCATTTGCTTAAAACTGTCAGGTGGTCATAATAAAGTGGCCACTGAGTGTATAACCTCTCCGCTTTTTTCGTTTCATTTATTGTTGGCGTTATACGCTGCTCCGATACTGTCAGTGATGACAAATTGTAAAACTCTTCGGGGAAGTAATGTGTCGTTCAGTCAAAAAATATTTAATGAGAACAAACTAAATTCACATAAGAGAACAGAAACACAAAAGGAAAGCTAAATGGAGGTATAGTCAAGAAATGCAGTTAGGCATCGTGGCATCAATGCATACAGGTCTTGAATGGCGTCCTGAGGCACCTTCTACCATTGTTCTTCCAACTCGATGCGCACGGTGTCAAGTGTTTGCACTGGATCAGGATGAACTTGGAGATGACGTCCCAGATGTGCTTTATAGCGGATTGAGCACTATCTTGTTAGGAAACAGAATTAGGGATGCCGTGAAGATCAGCCGTGAAGACACAGAGTATGCAGTCGAGTTCCATAAGGTCATCCGCGTATCGTTCTACTACCAACGTTCCCCTGACGAAAACAAGCGGTGACGAGTGTCGAAACTATTGGCCCTTCACAACGCAATTCAGATGGTGCTTACAGTGTGCAGTACCTGAACGCATGCTAGAAGATCCCTAGGCGACTGGCAACGTTATACACTTATATATCCACCATCAGTATCGTAACACAAGCGGGACTCATCGGAGAAGACGACTTCGTAATAATTGTCGGTGTACTAGCAAATATTCTTGACGGCGGCAGCCTATCAGAGACAACAGACGCACTGGACTGTGCATTGAACCTTTTCCTTCAAACGTTGTCGTATCGTCCCTATAGAGAGATTTGAGCATGTCAGCCAGCAGCTACATTTTGTTGGATTGCAGAAGATGTGGCAGAGGCTTTTGCAGTTGCTCGTCTCCGGAAGAGGAGATTTTGTGGCTCTGCGGTACCTCAATGAAGACCAGTTCCATGGCGACGGGATTTGTTACCCTCCCTAATCCACTAACGTGATTTCTGTGTCAGAAGCCCCCTCCCCCCAGTACCGAGTAGTCTGGGGCGCTGCCATCTGACCATTCGTCTGAGATGGATCCGGGTTCGAATTGCTGATGAGGCATGGGTGTTTTCACTACGTTGATTGCCTTTGAGACTAGAGTTATTCATTTTGCCTTTAGGATTTTATAGCTTCATGGTGATGCCTACTTTGATTCGGAGATTTGGAAATTAGTTGGCGCTTTTAATGTTAAAAGTTCCTGACATGATGCTGTGTTTGTTTGACAGCGTTCTCTTCCGTGGAATTAGTGGACTAAATTAGACCCCAGAGTTCATCGTGGAACCAAAGTCCTCATTACTGCATGAACTATTTGAATTGCTATTCGATAAGACGTCCCTGTGGCCGAGTGGTACGAAGCGGCGTCTTATAATCATCTGTCCGTGGTGGGTCCGGGTTCAAATCTCCGGTGAGGCATGGATAGCGTGTTTTTCTTACGGCACTAGCTCTGTTCATCCCCCCCCCTAGAACGAGTGATCCCAAATTAGAGACGGGAAACTACGTATTGCCCATTGAGTTGCTCACGGTGATCACTAACCCAACTATTCGACATGCTAATTCCCGGCTTGTACATCCTCACTGAACAGCCAGCTAAACATCAATAGTATTCATAACGACAAGATCGGGGCATTTAGATTTGGGTGTCATTGATGACAATGTTACATGTACCTTCGATTCTAGTTTATACCACATGCGAGACTAGTTGGGCTGAGAAGCCAACTTCCCGAATATCGGACACCTCCCAAGAGCGGACAAATGTTGAAGTTCCAGGGTGTTTGCTATTCAGAGGTTTTACTGTACTACATTATCGATTTATTACTTGATGCAATCTGTCTGATGTTACCTTTCTTTCACCTAACTTGATCTTGACCTAATTTGTATGATTTTATTTTCTTACCACTTGATTTAATCTGTTAGATATTATTATTATTTATTTACTATTTGACTCAGCGTGGCTATATAATATTAGTTTCTCATCACTTTCCTTAATGTGTCTAATATTATTGCCCCGACAGGTGTCCGATAATACTGCTTTATCATTTGGCATTATGTCACGGGGATTTTGGAGATTTTAAAGGATTTTAGAATTAATTAATTTTCAAGCAAGGTCAGCCAGCATAGGGATATTCAGGGACCACAGGTGGCAATCGGTAATTAGACGTTCTACAGCAGCATTCAAGGGCAGCCTTTCTTAAGTGCTTAGTTCGTTTTATTGGCCTACACTGCAATTATTGTGCATTGTAATCCAACGCGATCGCGCACGGGCTTCATTGTTTTATTGCATCGGAGACGTAGGACGCTTTGCCCTTGGAGTCAGGGCGTACTCACAAGGGGACAGCAGAGAGAGAAAGAGAGAGGGAGAGAGAGAGAGAGAGAGAGAGAGAGAGAGAGAGAGAGAGAGAGAGAGAGAAGAGAGAGGGAGAGAGTCTAAGATAAGAAGGAAACAGAGGTCTGGGAGGAGAGTTGGCGGAGATGCTACTCTCAGAAGGAAGCATTCTTCGGATCTCCTGACCGCGAGGATAAAACACAATGAAATAATATGACGTAGAATTGTAAAATGAATTAGAAAGAGCGAATAGTTCATTAAGATCAATCCGGGACAACCTGTACGTATGACGCATGAGTTAAACAATTTGAGACTATTACTTTTTCAACTATTCATTTGCTACGCATTTTCCGCCGTGAGTTCCAACAGCGCATAAACAATCGGACCCCGAAACAGTCTCGTAACATTTATGTATTTGATATTTTGCCTTGCCACGTTATCTCAAATGATGGTTTTGCCACTTGTTTTAATTTGATTGATTCTATTCTCAATTAAAGTGATTTAGCCTTTCTGATATTATTCATTGATGTTCTGCCTTGCCATCTGATTTAATTTGATATTTACTACTTAACTTAATCTGTCTGATATTACTGCATAGTAATTTGGTTATTCAATCAAGTAATAATACTCATAATCAGGGCTTGAAAAATGCAGTCGTCTACGAAGAGTGAAAAGTTTTAGTTGACGAGTAAAAAAATCAGTATAGTAGGTTAAATTCAATCGGCAATTATTTATACGTCGTTATGCTTATTGTCGGATACTCTGAACAATCAGTTTCTTAATGAAGCTTATTTTAATTCACAGAAGTGGTGCACTTTTTGTGCGCTAGAGCATGGGAAACCGGTTTCTCCATGAAAGAAATTGGACAGCGAATGCCAGGAGTCAAAACATCCAGGCACGGTGCACTTAACAAGGGACTCGAGGCAAGATGCCGCAATTGCGCCAGGTAGAATGATTTCCCCAAGCGCTGAGGGAAAATACAGGCAGTGTAAGAGTCACATGCGCCTCGCAAGCTGCCGCTCAGCCAATTGCTGTCGTAGAGCAAACACGGGAATCCGTGTTTCCGCGGAGCTGTTAGGAGAGTTCTAAAACATTGAAGGATTTTTACATCATCTACTCTAGAGGGAGAAAACTGAGTGTAGTTATCACATAATGGTTATTCGTTTAAATTGGGTTAGCGATAAAACATTATTCGAGAGATGTGTATAAAGTTTTAATAAATCAGACTTTAAAACACGAAACAGAGTCGACAATCCTGCGGGGCTCTCGATTTTTAGCTGGCGAGCGAGATATTTGCCAAACTGGAGAACCAGTACGAAATTTTTCAAGCCATGCTCATAAATTGATTTCATCTGTCTGAAATTGTAACACAATACAGGAAATTTAAAAATTAAAGAGACCTGTTCTGAATTCTTACACATTGTGCTATTAAACTTTTCTGGAGTACAAAAAAAATCAGCAGAGCTAATGCCTGAATGAATTCATTCAATTTTCAAACGTTCGTATGCTTATATCACGTTCCGTCAAGATTTCTCCACGGTGAAACTAAGCTGAAATATCACCACCTTCTGGCAACGAAATTTTTTTCTTCGATAAAACAAAAGAAAAAAATTAAGAAGCCCTTCATAATTTATGTTTGAAATTCAGAAAAATAATTGCGGTAACGATTTCCCCAGAATAATTTGCTGTGATTTTGAATTGCGTTCATCTGCTATTGATCTTTTTTGTGCAATTTAAATATCCTGTACTTTTCAGAGAAATATTTCCTGGAAAAAACCATTGCTTGCATATCCGACGCCTACAGCTACATAAATGCAATTTTTGAAAACATATGGAGAGCTATCCATTTCTAACAAGTTGCGTCAGTGGCGCAGTAGTGTGAGCGCTGGTATCTGACCTTTCGTCAGAGAGGGCCCAGTGGCTCCAACTTAGGGATTAGCTACTGCTCCCCAGCATGGACACCAACGATGGTACCCATCAAATAGAAGTCATCGCTCTTTCCACGTTTTTTATAAGTGAGTCACGGAAAAATTATCATCGGCCGCCACCGGAAATCGAACCCAGGGTCTTCCAGTTACGCGCCGGACATGCTTCCACTGCACCACAACAACCTCGAAATTCTCCAGACTCACATATGACAAACTGCCAAACCACATGGCAGATTGCTTATTTAGAGCTCCGCACGATGCTGGGGATTCACCAAAGATGAACAGCAGCAACTGAACAAGTAACTAGAAGGCGAATGAATAATAAATACACAGTTGACGTGGATTAGGAACATCAAATAGAAGTCATCGCTCTTTCCACGTTTTTTATAATTCATTCACGTTCTAGTTACTTGTTCAGTTGCTGCTGTTCATCTTTGGTGAATCCACAGCAGCGCGCGGGGCTCCAAATAAGCGACCTGCCGTGTGGTTTGGCAGTGTGTCGTATGTGAGTCTGGGGGAATTCGAGGCCGCTGTGGCGCAGTGGAAGTATGTCCGGCGCGTAGCTGGAAGACTCTGGGTTCGATTCCCGGTGACAGCCGATGATAATTTTTCCGTGACTCACTTATAAAAAACTAATCCACGTCAACTTTGTATTTATTATTCATTCGCCTTCGAGGGTACCCATGATGACGCCCAGTCATCGCGAACAACGCCTCGCATTCCCAAGGAGCGTCGGTAACGGACCCTTGACAGATGAAAGAAGAATGTCTGGAGTGATGAGTCCCGTTTCCTGCTGCACCGTGCTGATGGGCGGATAAGCGTATGGTGTAAACAGCATGAATCCCTATCCCCTGGTTGCACAGTTACGGTTTAACAGGCTGGTGGAGGGGGTGTTTTTATCCGGGGAGCTTTTTTCAGGCAAGCCCTAGGTCCGTTGGTTATCATCCTACGAACACTGAACGGTGGACATTACAAGGACCTGTTAGCCGACCATCCCCATCCACATTTGCAAAAGGTTAACGCGAACCACAGCGCCATCTTTCAACAGAACAATGCACCGTGTCATTGGGATCGTATAACTACTGAGTGGTTGGAGGAACACGACAACGAATTCGCCACATTGTCTTCGCCCTCAAACTCCCCTGACTGTAACCCAATTGAACATTTATGGGATATGCGCTACAGCGGGGTATGAGAACTGCTGATCTTCCTCCACGGAATGAACGCAGACTGACTGAACTGCTGCGCGGGCATGGGTCAAGTTACGCATGCAGGATGTTCGACACCTGGTAGAATCTGCTCCAAGGCGTCTGCGAGCCGTGATTGCCCAGAAAGGGGGATCTACGCGTTATTAAATAGGTGTTCCTAATGCAAAGTTAACTCAATGTACAAAAGAGTTCAGAACGCTCCGTTGCACGGATACCTGTAGGCGATTTAGTTCTTCCTTCTTGGTCCTTAGAAAGACTGGATAAAAGAAGCTTTCACTTCTTCCCTACGTTACAGGCGTTGCTGAATAATAATTGAATTTATTTCGTAGTAAATTTTATGCTTGGTTGCAATATCGTTCGAAATACATAAATGCATCATATCATTTAGTATTTAGTATACCGCATAAAGTTCTGGGCCGTAATTGATTTCCTAACTTAAAGCTCTTCGAGATTTCTCTTCGGGTCAAACGCGTTGAGACGAGATCTCTCCAACCTGTTATTACCACGAATGGAATACGGGATTACATCATACACAACAAATTTTGAAGATGACAATCCGTTTTTTGGTGTAAATATGATTAGAATGGCAAGTCAGATAATATCCGAAAAATTGAAAATTTCGTCGTCCTGGCGCGGGAATCGAACCCGCATCTCCCAGATAGCGCCCGGGTATGCTAACCACTACACCACCCAAGTCTCACGTTTCCGATTAATTTTAATATAGCCGTCACAGGATTCGCTAGTCGAAGCAACCGGCATTCGTGTTTAGCGAATCTGGAGGTTGTCATATTCATGTTTAGCGAATCTGAACCATCCTTGTCATATTTACATCAAAAAACGGATTGTCATCTTCAAAATTTGCATTGTATGGTGTAATCCCGTATTCCATTCATGATTTATTTGCTCCTGCGGGCAATCACGGGATATGATTCTTAACCTCCAGATTCCCTAAACATGAACGGTTGCTCCGACTGGCGAATCCTGTGGCAGTTATATTCAAATTAATCGGAAACTTGAGACTTGGTCGTTCTGGGTAGTGTAGTGGTTAGAATACCCGGACACCATCTGGGAGAGCGGGTTCGATTCCCGCTCCAGGACTACTAAATTTTCAAGTTTTCGGATATTATCTGACTTACCATCCTTGTTATATTTACACCAAAAAACGGATTGTCATCTTCAAAACTTGTACTGTTATTACCACGTTTGGTGAACGTCTTATCTTTGAAACTAATTAACTCTCTGAAAAACAATTGCCAAATTTCTGTACAAATTTTTGGACGAAGTGAGCACTGCCTTCTAACATATTCATGCGACATGCGGGGCGAACACAACCTTCCGAAGTCTTCATTGATTGATAGCACAGCGATATCATTTGATCCGAATAACAGTGAATATGTATACATTTTCATTGTAAACACATTGTTTAAATAAACTGTAAATAAAATAGATCTGTTTTGCATAGATCCTTGAAATATTTCATGATTTATCTTCTTACGGGAACTAGTACATTAGGTGGTTATATTATCGATGTAGCCAAAAAAAGAAGCGACGATAACGTGCATGTAATGAATATTGCTAATATAATAATAAAATGCAATAATAGAATAAATATTACATTGTGCATGCAGGTACCTCTGAAATTACATGGTCTGACGTATACTCTAATTTAACTTTCATTTTTAGTTCCTTCTCCTATGTAAATTTGAGTTTGTTCTCTTTTACCCTTTTCAAACTTAACGTTATGTCTATATTAAAATAATACAACGTATTTTGTCACTAATATTTTTTTTTTCAAGCCGACCATGGTTTCGCTGGGTATTGACCTAGCTTCACCAGGACGAATGGCACGTAAACATTCAAATTGTATATGGCATCATAAATGGTGTTTACAGTCACGTGTTTTGGTTAGATGCTTCCATGGGCTTGATAGAAATGGCGTGGATGCCATGTCATTAACAAGTTGCGAAGACTTATGATATATATGGAAAGCTTCCAAAATATCAAGTTTGGTGGTTGAATCTGGCTTTTCAATAAGTTTTGCTTCTTCAAAGAGAAATTTGTGGTCCTTTTCGTAACAGTGTTTAGCCATCGATGACTTCTTTAGGTCACAGTTACGAATGTAGGTCTTGTGCTCCTTCAATCGAAAACGCAAGGTTCTACGGGTCTGTCCTATATACGAAACGCCACATTCACACTATATACGAAGCGCCACATTCACACTATATACGAAGCGTCACATTCACACTATATACGAAGCGTCACATTCACACTACATACGAAGCGCCACATATATGTTCAGATAAAGACAGTTTGGAAAAAGAACTTTATTTCCTTAAACATATTGCAGTACAGCAAGGATACAACCCTTCCGTTATAGATAAGGCTCTAACAAAATTTCGGAAACCGAAGCCTATCTCATCGTTAACTCCTGTAATGCGTCCATTGCGAGAGAATACTGCCATTATTCCATTTTCCCGTGACATTGCCTTCAAAATTTTAAAAATTCACAAAACCTTTAATTTTAAGGTGATTTTTAAACCCATAAACAAAATGAGATTTTTAAGATCAAAGGACTATGTTGAAGACAAAAACTCGTGGGGAATTTATCAAATTCCATGTAAATAAGTTACAACTTCCTGACTTTATTTGAGTGCCTCGTATTTCACTATAGGTGAAGTTTTGTTCTATGTAGTGTTTTAGTAAGTCAGCTACACACAAACGCTACAATGGTTAATGTGTCATAAAATCAGTGTGCTAGGACAATGTAAGAGAGAAAGGTAGCATATAGAAGTTTGTCTATCGCGAAAAATTGCGCTTTCATCAGTGGTATTCGAAATTCAAGACAATCTGGTTCAAATCGAGTTCGAATAAAGTAATTTTGGGACAGGGGCAAATAAATATGATCAGATTCTTTGTTTGAGGCGCTGGAATTACAAGCATCTCCCTTTATTTCTTCATCTTCGTCTGATATGTCAGTGGGATTGCACTAATACTATTAAATTATTTGTTCACATTATCTTTCTATTTGCTCTTTTCTTGCTGATCTTGCTTTGCTTAAATAACATTATTATTTTCCGTAGTAGAATTTTAGATATGGAAGGGTCTCGCGAGCCATTATTTAAAAAGGGGCTCAGGGTCCACTAACGGCCAGCGGAACGCGGGTTGAAGACCCTAACCTACAGACATTCCTTTTCCTTGAAAACAAAATATATATTTAAAAAATCTGTAGAACGTATTTGCGTTCTCAAAATTTCAGAACAAATAAGTTCTTTATGAGATTTATATATCGTCAACGACTTTTATTATCAATCCGTGCATAACTGGTTAACGCAACTGTAACATCTAATTGAATGAAAAATTGAACTCGGTTTCATGTTTCCTAATCTGAATTCAAACCAGAAGACAAAGCATAACAAATGGAAATGGATCGTCAGTTCAAATGTGTCCATATTATTTTTCGAGTCAAACGAGTGGATCAACAAGCTCCTGACTCGCTTTTCACTGAAATTTTATTTTACAAATGAACTGAATCTCTATAAAGGCAAATCGCAAACCTCTGCAGGATTTCATGCACGACATCACACGAGGACTCTCAACCGACGCTTTCCTTGTGCTATGTGAACAAGTTAGTAAAATCATGCAATACATTGATTATGATACGCTTTCCAACATACCAAAAATCATTACTCAAGTTATTACTCAAGTTATGAGGATAATGGCTGTAGAATAAATCTCGCTCCTGTGCCCTGACGTTTGACCCCATGTCGACGATATTCAACAAAGCCCGTTAAGTACACTTCCGGAACAACATGATAAAGTTTTGTCTCAATCGAAGCATTTTTACGTATGTCCCACTCCTATGTCCTGACCTTTGACCCCATTTCACCCTTTTTCAATAGGGTTCTTCTCCATGTCGTCTCCTACCACATACTAAAATTTCATCGAAATAGAACCTATTCTACGCAAGTTATGACGCATAAGGGCAGTGGAATGCATCCTGCTCTTATGTCCTGACCTTTGACCCCATTTCTCCCATTTTCAATAGGGTTCGTCACCAGGTAGTCCCCTACTTTACACTAAAATTTCATTGAAATCGAACCATTTTTACGCAAGTTATGACGCATAAGGGCAATGGAATGGATCTCGCTCCTATGTCTGACCTTTGACCCAATTTCGCCCATTTTCAATAGGGTTCGTCCCCAGTTGGTCCCCTACCACATACTAAAGTTTCATCGAAATCGAACTATTCTTACGCGAGTTATCGTGCCGACAGACAGACAGACAGACAGAAAGAGAGACAGACGGACAAAAACTGGAGCATATACATGTACGCTTTTTCAACCAACGGTTGGAAAGCGTAAAAAAACAGAGCTCCTCGATGTCCGTATTAGTAATTAATTATTCGCATGCAGATGCAATGCTACTGCATCTACGCACGAATAAACGTAATAAGATGATAATTTTTATATTTAATATAACGTTTATATCAATTAACGAAATAGTTTAACTTGCTATAATACCTTGAGGAGTTTCATTTATACTGTATGTTTACGTTACAGGAAAATTTATTAGTCAGTGATAATATGTCAGTTGCTTTAGTACTAACGAATCTAGGAAAGAAATCGGCCTGATATGTATGTACATTAAATTATAGAAAATGTTTCATTTTGAACAATAGGAATGCCCAAAATCATAGAAATAATGTGTAACAGAATCAGTATGCTTGACAAACCTACAAATGCATAAATGTACTTATAGGTAAAGGCATAGAATTGCATTTTATCTTGTGGTATTCATAAGTCCAGAAAAATTTGGTTTGGATAACTTTGGATCGAGGATGGTCTGAATTGCACTGTTTTTGCTTTTCACCAGATTTCAACTCTGCAAAGTACGCGTTACAAATTAGGACATCTTTGGCGGAAGAGTTCATAAGAAAAGAGTGCTTTCCCCTTGATAATATTGTTAGTTCAAAACGCAATACGGGGAAGATATGTGGTACGTTTACATAGAGAATTCGTAATTCTGAAGCGGACGCTAACGTTGGATACAGGGCCGTAGCTACTGCGAGGGCAGGGAGGGCAGTTGCCCTCTCAGAATGGTAATTCGGGGGCATTAATTCATGCCCTGGAGGATGTAAAAAATAGAAATTGTAACTAAAAAAAACAGACAGACAGACAGAAAGAGAGACAGACAGACAGACAGAAAGAGAGTCTCTCTTTCTGTCTGTCTGTCTGTCGGTTAGTTCTTAAACACATTTATTTTAATTGTACATAGTTTTTTATCATTAAAGTGTATCGTGCAGGAGACGGCATTTGTTTTCAATTCAAGAGCTTTTGGTGCACGAGTTAATTTCTTCATAAAAAAAGAATGTTACATCCTTCAGTGTTTTCTTTTTAAAGACTAGTTAATCTCATGCAGTATTCCATGCAGCTGACCAGGGTGCAGAGCGACATACACTGTGAGGTGTGGACATCTCATATCCATGAAGGGAATTTTCTAAAATAGTGAATGGAGGCATACAAAACAGTATGCTGATATGGATAACCTCTATGACCTTTCCGAACATGTTGTTGGGATGAAGAGCTAATTAATCATTTGTGCTCTGTCGCAGAAAGTTCTCTGAGTGTTTAACCCTGAACGGCCTTTTTCCAAGCCGTATCCCTAAAGCTTTTCTTATTGTTACGTTCACTATCCGATACCCATTGGCTCTATCCTGATTTGTTTTTCGTTCTGCATTTCTGTGGAGTGTTGTATTGTCGGCGTTCGCATAACATTTACGCTTTACTTGGTATTTACAACCTGTGGTTCTTGGGTATTTACCTAGTTTTTACACTTTTAATAAAGTTATGTCCAAAACCTGAAGTACAATTTTTGAACGATCATAATACTTTTCAATAACGGAGGTGTGTGAGAAAATAAAAACCATGTATTATTTGAATGGAAATCTAAGGGGATTAACTCGTTAAGCGGCCGATGTATCTGAACCACATAGTACCCTAAATGTTCTGCGCTCCTCAAACAGAAATGTTCACATAGCACCCAGGTTTTACGAAAGCTACTTCAAAACAATTCCTTCACTTTCTCATCTCAGCAGTACCAGCCATAAGCCTGTCACAAGTGATAAGGCATTACCTGCTCCACAACGCTTCATATCCGCGGAAAGATGGAGATGGACTAGTCCCTCCGACACCAAGGAATGATGGCGAAGAGCCAGTGCCCCTGACACTAACATCATGCCACTGGGTAGATTAGTAGTCTCACTGAAATGCTGCTTTCAGTTGCTGAACTAATCGTAAAACGTTTCTGAATAATGTACAAGATTTCAGAATTGAAGACTATATTCAGCTCTCAAACAAAACTAAACTTTCCTTTTTCGATCTTTCGGGTAAGAAATAACTTACCTCAAATTGATTGTTTCGAAATTTACGGTCTGCTATTTCTATGTATTATTTCCCTCTTATTTAGGTACATGATTTATGGATCCCAGTGCTCTAAAATGCCTTTCCTAAATAAAGGGCAGCAGCAGGGTGTCTTTAAAAACAGTATTCGAAGAAGCAATAAAGCATATTCTAAAAAATATCTTTCAGTCATACCTGGAGTAGCAGGTAATACATACCTGCTACTCCAGGTATGTATCTCAGCCTACGAAAGCCCAGTAATACACTGAATTATTGGTAACACTCAATAGACCCCGATGACCTGTAATAGGTATGAAACAAAATCTAAATTACAAGAAAAGTTACAGGCGTTCAAAATAAAGATTCAAAATGGTGTTGCTATTTATTGACACACTAATTTTGATCTTCCTATCTAACAGACGCCTCAAGACAAAACTTCGTCTTTTCTTCGATTTCTTAACTGTATATGATTTAAAACCAGTGCTATTTATTGCCTACGTTCAATGTGTGTTAGCAATTCCTGTGTCCCTGTGTTGTTCTTGTACCGTTTTTAACTCTAACGCTCGCTTCGTCCTCATTCCATTTTTCTTTACTTTTTAATCGTATTTGATTTAGTCCCGATACTTTTTTGTTGCCAATGTTCGCTGTCTGTATTTGTTTTGTTCATGCATCATTTTAATTATAGTTTTCACGTATGTCTGCGTTCACATCATTTGCATAAAACTTTTAGCTCGTTCAGTTTGAATTGCGGTCCTTCTGCAGTTTTCGTTTTTCGATGGTTTGTCTTGGGATTGGCTATCTTAAGAATCTAAAAAATTACGAACAACCAGCCAAATAAGTTTGTTGCCATCATTCTGGAAGTTCATTCAACTTAATTTGGGTCGTACTTCATCCTCAGGGTATGATTCCCGTTGTCTTTTTTTCGGAAGGAAAAGTGATCGCCTGAGGTTGATAAAGGAGCTCAGAGGAAACGGAAATGTAGCAAATCAATTGCGTACGAAGGTCACTTTAAAAGTTCCGCACGTTTTTCTGTTCTTGCAAAACCAAAGATCTATTTAGCGAATTAACGTTACAGAGCTTCATCAGATTGGATACGTCGTTTTAAGACTACAGGGTGACTGAAAAGTGTGACACCAATAGGGTGTCCGAAAAGTCTGGAACCCAGGGCCGTAGCTAGCAGGGAGCTATAGGGAGCTCAGCCCCCTGCAGGGCAAGCAAGTCTCCCCACCCCCCACCCCCACCCCCGGGAAAATGGACGTTGTTGCAAAATCCTCTGAACTTTTATTGCCGGTGGTTTACGAAACTTTCTTTTATATATCATTATAAGTACAAATACTTTACCTTATTTATTCGTGTATTGTACGTTTAAAAGCAAAAAGCAAATTTGAGTTGATACAGCACGAACGATGGATAACTCAAAAGAACTGACTTCTCGATGTGAATCAGTAGGAACAGCTGCGCCAATGATTCTCTGTCTGCCACATGGGCACCGGACTTGTTGCTGCTAAGGGTCAACAAAGAGAGAAATCTTTTGTGTGTGTGTGTGTGTTTGTGTGTGTGTGTAAAATATAAAAGAATTACAAAAACAGAGAGAGAAAGAGAGGCGGAAGCGTAATTCAGCGTACGTTTGAAACACAGTTTGTCACTTGGCAGGTGACAATGAGCTAAGCTGCTGTTAGAAACTTCGAGGTGGCTAATTGCATACAACGAAGTGTTGTTGCGGGAACTGTTTAGCTAAATGCATCATTCTGTGAGATGTAAAATAGTGCGCCGCCCCGGTGGCGCAGTGTTCTAAGCGATGGCTTCTGATCATTCGTCCGAAAGAGGCCTGGGTTTGAAACCCGGTGACGAATGGATGTTGTGTTTGTCTTACGGCACTAGCTCTCTCCTTTCCCTGGAACCAGTGATTCTAATTTAGGGACGGGCGACTGCTTAAAGCCCATTGAGTTGCTCACGGTGGTCGTTAAACCTCCAATAAAAAAAAATGGTGCTAAAGAGATATTTTTGTGTCAGAGAGAGAGAGAGAGAGCCTTTAACTTCATACTGTTCATTGTTTTTTGGTCAGTAGGAGTGGTTTTGTGCTGCATGTGTGGGAGAAGTGTTTAGTGGCAGGAATCTGAGGGCTTTGATTTTTGAGTGGATAAGGAGGGTTCGCCTGTTGACCACGGTAAGAAGAGTCTACCTCCAAGCACCAGCAAAGAAGAATGTGCGATTAAAGATGCAGAAGAAAGAGCCAAATTCAGCGTTAACAACTCCTCCTTGCCATTGAGTGAATCCACGGAAAGGAACCAGAAGAGTAACCTAAAGAAACAGTTTTTTCATGCTGGTTGGGAGCTATCTTTCTTACAGCGAAAATGATACTGAAACTTAGCCACCGTCAAACAAATTCTGATACAGCGATTTATTTTTGGTATTTGAAAAGAGGTCATTTTCCTTCGCATACAACCCCCCCCCCCCCCCCCTTCATATTTTGTATTTCATTTTTAATCTATTTTTACTTTTCGGCAAGAAAAAATTGTTCTCTAATGAAGCAAATTAACAAAAGGAACGAAAATAGAAAGCAAAACATGCATCTGTATTCACGGATGAATATAAGTTGTCGTTGAACACAGGACAGCCCCCCCCCCCCGAAGATGAGTCTTCGGTCTCCCCAACCTCTGGTTCAGCTACGGCCCTGCTGAAACGGGATTTACACTACATATGCTTGTCTTTACAGGTGAAAAACCAGTGGTAAAAATATGTTTTCCTTTACAGGTGAAAAATGATGGTATTAACTTTGGATGAAACAGTCTTTCCTAATGGTCGTCAGGGATGGACAGTGAGGGAAGTTACGGACGAATATAATGCCAGACAACCTAAAAGGGATCTGATAACGCGCAGACCAGGGCCGGAGCAAGCTTTTCGTATCTGGGAGGACGAGACTTGAAATCACGCCCCTTTAAGTTCAAACGTTATCCACTTCCACTCAAATAGTAAGCAGGTTTTACTTTCTCATGCCACCGTTATAGAAAAGTATTATGATCGTTCAAAAATCACGTACCTGTAGTTTTTGACATAATTTTACTAAAAGTGTGAAACTATGTAAATACCAAAGAGCCCACGGTGGTAAATATCAAGTAGAAAATGTAAAAGTTACAATAAGATGGTTTCGGAGTAGGGCTTGGAAAAATTCAATAAGATGCTTTCGTGGGGTAGGGCTTGGAAAAATTCAATAAGAAGATGCTTTCGGGGTAGAGCTTGGGAAATAAAATGCTTTCGAAGTACGTCTTGGAAAAATTCTGTTGAAGGTTAAACGCTCAGAGAGACTTTCTGCGACAGAGCAATGCTCGCAAATTAGCACTTCATCCTTACCGCGTATTCGAAAAAGTCACGGAGGTCAGGCATATCTGCAAATTGTTATATATGCCTTTCCCCGCTGTTTCGGACAATTCCTTTCATGCAAATGAGGGATCCACACCTCACATAGGTCACTCTGAACCTTGGCTAGGGCCGCCCCGGTCGCGCAGTGGTCTAAGGCGCTGGCCTCTGATCATTCGTCCGTAAGGGGTCCGGGTTCGAATCCCGGTCAGGCATGGATGTTGTGTTTGTCTTACGGCACTGGCTCTCTCCCTTCCCTGGAACCAGTGACCCTAAATTAGGGACGGGCGACTGCTTATAGCCCATTGAGTTGCTCACGGTGGTCGTTAAACCTCCAATCAAAAAAAAAAAAAAAAAAAAAACCTTGGCTAGCTAAAAAGATTAAAATACTGAAGTGTATAACTTTCTTTTTGAGCTATAATTTTCAGTACATTTATTCACACAGTGTGCATTTCTAATTTTTACACCCCGCAGAACATTAATACACGCCCTTGGTATGGCCATTTTGGAAGGGCAACCCGTCCCTTGCTCTCCCGGTAGCTACGGTCCTGACAGAGAACACGTGGGAAACTGGTGAAGAACTTCAGATACTGGTCGACCGAAAACCCTCATTGGTTCCTTGGTAGCAATGAACAAGGAGCTGACAGATTGCTGGTGCATACATGTCATCGGACAGTTACAAAAAACAGTGGATACCAAAAATTACCTGAAAATGTTGAGTGATGAAATGATACCAGAACTTGATTTAATTGGGAAAAGACTCAAATAGATCATGCTAGATGGAGCTCCTCCGCATTACGCAAATAGATTGGACCATTGGCTCGATGGCATGTTTCCTCACCGATGGATTCGGAGGAGAAAACCAGTAGAGTGGGCGCCATGATCATTAACCTTAATCCGCTGGACTTTGCATATTTGGGTATTCCTGAACGCACAGGTGTATGCTGTAAAAATTCGAAATCTTCGTTATCTTAGGGAGAGAATTACAGGCTTGTGCTGCTGTTGATCCCGATTTGCTCAGAAGAATCCAAACAAACGCCGTACACCTGCTATGAAAATGCGTGGAGCGACAGGTTGGCCACGTGGAGACATATTGCAAAAGAGAGTAAGCATACGTAGTGTAAATCCTATTGGTTTCATACGTCTGGAACACCCTGTATTTTAAAGCGCTTTGGCAGGTCTTGAACTTCATCCAGTCAAGGGACCTTTAATTTTGATTCTTCAGATAGCAACTGCCATTTTAGTTAACATCTTGGAGACCTTCAACTTTTGATAGCTATAGCTTAAGTGATTACGTAAATAGCCATCTAATGTTTGTAGAGAACTTCGGTTCATATATGCAAATATATTCACTCTCAATGAATGACTAAGTAAACACTACGGCCACATAGAAATAATCAGCAAGAATATATGTAAGAGCTCCAGGAGAATGAATATCTTCTCCTGGAGCTTTTCCCCGTTTCATATATATATATATATATATACACACACACACTATATGGGATGTAAGGTCAGGTGATGCGCAACATACTACATCCTGTCCTTGACAAATGTCAACCCAGCCTTCTCGTGGTGCATCCTGTTCCCACTAAAGGGGCTCTGACGACCGCCAATAGCGGTATAACTATACCATCGGGATTAGAGGAAATGCTATCCCACACTCACCAACCCGCTTGGACAGCGTGGTGGGTTATGGACAAACCTCTCCAAAATGACGTGGATCAGAAAAATGACAAGAGTGGAAGACGTCATGATCAGAGTAAAATCCCTGAAATGGCAATCGGCAGAGCATATTGCCAGAAGGACAGGCCATCGACGGACAGCCAAAATTTTAGACTGGATTGCAATGGACAGGAAAAGACCCAGAAGAAGACCACATCGGAAATGGGTGGATGAAATTCGAAAGTTTGCGGGAGTAGCATGGAAGAGACTGGCACAAGACAGACCGTTGTAGAAAAAACTTGGGGAGACCTTCATGCAGCAGTGGATTGATAATGGTTGACAATAATGATGATGATACACTATATTGACAAAAATCACCAGACACCTAGAACAGAAATACAACATAGCACTTATTGACACACATTAGTACGGTGTATGTCCACCTTTGGCCTTAACGCATGCACTGAACTTTCGAGACATACTTTCGACAAGATTTTGGAACACAGCGATACGTATGCGCTTCCATTCAGTACATAATGCTGCAGCTAAGTGTTGCTTAGTAGTAGGCCTTGGTTCCAAACTTCTTATGCGGCGCTCTAATTCATCCCATAGGTGCTCTATGGGATTAAGATCAGGGCTCTGTGTTGTCCAGTCCACACACGATACGGAATTATCGTCAAACCACGCCGTAACAGCCCTAGCTTTATGGCTCGATGCATTATCCTACTGGTACCAACAAGGCTCGGTTCCATAGTATTACCACAGAGTTGGTAGGGCATAATTCTCCAGATATCGAGGTAGACGTGCTGGTTAACATGTAACGTACCAGGAGATGTGACGTACCTGCCAGAAGGAGGACGCACACGACATAAAGGCAGATAGGAATCAGAATAAAACGTCCGCGTAGCTCAATTGGTAGAGCGACTTATTCCGGAATGAGGGGATCCGGGTTCGAATCCTGGCGTGGACAAAATGGCGGAGAAATGTACTTCGTTATAATGGCGCCCGAACTATCCCGATGACCCGGCCGTTCAAAATCTCGCATTGGTGTGATGTTATTTCCACACCGCGAGACAGGAAAAATCAGAGAATTCCTTCTCCAGCGCTTCGAAAAATAAAAATGTGTGATGTTGCATTCCACACACCAGATTGACTGGGAGTTCTCAAGTGCATGTTCTAAAGTGGATGGCTGCCTGCAACGATTCATGGTCACGGCTGACCCGTGGGCCATGCCCCCGGCCCTCTTTCGGGGGGGGGGGAGATGTGACGTACCTGCCAGCAGGACGCACACGACATAAAGGCAGATAGGAATCAGAATAAACGTCCGCGTAGCTCAATCTCAATTAGTAGAGTGACTTGTTCCGGAATGAGGGGATCCGGGTTCGAATCCTGGCGTGGACAGAAATGACGGAGAAATTTACTTCGTTATAATGGCGCCCGAACTATCCGGATGACCCGACCATTCAAAATCTCGCATTGGTGTGATATTATTTCCACACCGCGAGATAGGAAAAATAAGAGAATCTCTTCTCTAGCACTTCGGAAAAAAAAAAAAAATAAAAAATAAGGGGGAGATGATGTAACGTACCAGGAGATGTGACGTACCTGCCAGAAGGAGGACGCACACGACATAAAGGCAGATAGGAATCAGAATAAAGCGTCCGCGTAGCTCAATTGGTAGAGCGACTTATTCCGTAATGAGGGGATCCGGGTTCGAATCCTGGCGTAGACAAAAATGGCGGAGAAATTTACTTCGTTATAAACAGGTTTGTCCACGATAACCAACGGGCCGGGACCATACCACGAAAAACACCTCCACACGAGTACACTGCCAGCTCCAAATTTGACCGTAGGAACAGTACACTATGGTAAATAGCGTTCCCCCGGTTGCCGCCATACCCACATACGGCCGTCAGACTGATGGATCGTGGATCTGGATTCATCAGTCCATAGGACCCGTTTTCATTGATCTACGGTCCACGATAAATGTACTTCACACCATGCTAAACGACGAGTAGCATTCCGAGTGGAGATGAAAGGCTTATGAGCAGCCGTACGACCACAGTAGCCCATGGAATGAAGTTCTCTGCGAATGGTACGTGTACATACCGAGGTTCCAGCATTTTTACTCATCTGTACAGTGCAGTCTTGTGCAGCACTCCGTCGATTAGCTAAAACGACTCTCCCGAGGCTTCGGCGTCATCTATCACTGATTTTCTTTGGTCTGCCGGTACGTTTTGCTGAGTCAGACACGCCATGTGTCTTCCACTTATTCAGTACATCCAAAACAGTTGATTTGGGTATGCTTAAACGTCTCTCGGTTTCTTTTATGGACAACCCACTAACATAACAATCAACAATCTTTCTTTTCTCAAAGTCAGTTCTCTCCCGCCCTCGATATTTTCACTGAACCTCACAGTGCGATATGATCGCGGTCAGCTGCAGGCTTGTTTTAATACCGTTTGTAGCTGTACCGCGCATTTTAACAAGGCAGCGGATTCGTTCATTTGCTTTTGAAGGGGTGTCCGATTAATTTTTGTCAATATAGTGTATATATGAAACGGGGAAGAGCTCCAGGAGAAGATGGAAATAATGTGGGCATTATACAAGAAGCAAGTGGAGAAATTGAAACTAGACAAGCCCATGTTTTCACTAGATGTCTCAAAGAAGAGAAGATTCCTGGAGACTGGAACAATGCTACAATGATTCTGCTAAATAAAAAAAGCGATATTGAGGATCTTGGAAACTACAGACCTATCAGCCTCCTATCAGTGGTTTATAAAATCTTCACTAAAGTTCTTTCACACCGCTTGAAGATAGCACACACACTGAACATGGCTCAACTGAGAGAACAAGCTGGATTCAGGAGTGGCTACAGCACGATAGATCATATCCATGTACTGAGAGAACTAATTGAAAGAGCGAGAGAATATGAACTTCCATTGTGCATGGCTTTTATTGATTGTGAAAAGGCCTTCGATTCCGTGAAACCATCAGCAGTTACACTGGCTTTGAAATCCTGCGGTATTGAAGATGCATACATTAGCACCATGAATAACATCTATGAAAATGCAAGTGAAAAGGTTCGACTATTTGGAGATACAACACCAATAAAAATTGGAAAGGGAGTGAGACGAGGAGACACCATATCTCACAAACTCTTTAATGCCATATTGCAAAATGTCTTTAAATCATTGAACTGGGAAAACAAAGAGATAAAGATTAATGGAGATTATTTAATTCACCTTCGTTTTGCTGATGTCTTAGTCACTTTTGCAACTGCCCCTTCAGAGCTGCAGTGTATGATCCTGGAACTTGCTGATAAGGGTAAAGAAGTAGGATTAAAAATGAACTTTCAGAAGACAAAACTGATGTACAATGCTTTTACAAGAAATGAAGATTTATTGATTGATGGGGAAAAGCTGGAGATCAAACCGATACATGCATTTACCTTGGACACCAAATATCAAGCAAAGGTCACATTGAAGAAAAAATTAATCGGCGTATAAAACTTGGTTGGAGAGCTTTGGGAGAAACAGTAGAACTTTTTAAGAGCAATATGTCTTAAAAGAAAAGTGTTTAATCAATGCGTCATTCCAGTGCTTACGTATGTAGCAGAGACATGGACCTTAACTAAAAAAGACATACAAAGACTGCAGACAACTGAAAGCAGCCTGGAGAGATGCGTGCATGGCGTAACCAGGAGAGATAAGAAGAGGAACTCATGGATAAGGAAAATGACAAGAGTGGAAGACATCAGGATCAGAACATAATCCCTGAAATGGCAATGGGCTCGACATGTTGCCAGAAGAACGGACCACCGATGGACAACCGAAATTCTAGACTGGATTCCAAGGGACAGAAAAAGACCCAGAAGAAGACCACATGGGAGATAGGTGGATGAAATTCGAAAGCATGTGGGAGTGACATGGAGGAAACTGGCGCAAGGTAGTCCGTTGTGGAAGAAACTTGGGGATACTTTCATCCAGCAGTAGATTGATAATGGTTGCTGATGATGATGATACATATATATACTAGGGGTGTTCAAATGAAAAGGTACGAAACGACACTGTGGGTATAAATGAAGACTTTATTCAAAGTATACACCATAGGCCGTAGCACAACGATCCCATTGATTAACGAGCCGAAAGATTCGTTGTTCCCAGAATTCCTGTGGCCGTGACGAGACCCAGTCCTGCACAGCGTCCTTGAGTTCGTCGTCCGAGTGGAAGCGCTTCCCTTTCAGATGTTTTTTCAGGTGACCAAACACATGGAAATCGCAGGGCGACATGTCCGGGCTGTAGGGCGGATGGTCAAGCTGCTCCCACTGGAACTTGGCCAGTTCCGCGTGTGTGACCCTGGAGACGTGTGGACGCGCGTTATCATGAAGCAGAACCACACCCTTCGTGAGCAGCCCCGGTCTTTTGTTCTTGATGGACCTGCGTAGGCTTCGGAGTGTCTCACAGTACACATCGGAGTTAATGGTTCGTCTGTGCTGGAGGAATTCAACAAGTAGTCAATTGGACGGCGCTCTTTATAAGAGCCTCTGCTCTCTCCTGCGCATGCGGGCGCCCGCGCATGCTCCGATCCACGCCGGCGACTCCAATCGCATTCCTAGATGTGTCGCTACGTTCTCCCATAGCGGCATAGGCAAATATGTTAACGGTTACGTTCTTATGACGTTTTGTACCTTTTCATTTGAACACCCCTAGTATAAACAAAATTTTACTCACAATCAACGAAGAACTCCTTAAGGAAACCCCCGAACCTCCCATAAACTAACAAACTAAACCAAACACGAACTGCCACAAATATACATACAAAAATAGCCGTAATAATAAAAATAATAATGTTAGTAAACACGTAAGGTCGGAAACCGGGAACCGATTTCCGACCTTACAGTTCATTGAAATATCTCCTGGTTTCCGACCTTACGTGTTTACTAACATCATTATTTTATTATTACGGCTATTTTGGGGAGGTTCGGGGGTTTCCTTAAATCACAGAACAAATCAACACGAATATGCTTTAGGAATAACACATCGTAGACTCTCTGTACATAGTTTCCGAATGCCATACGCAGCGCTCAAACAGATCATATGTAGGCCATTCTCGTCAGGGGAACACTGGCCTATGGTAACCTTTCAAAACATGCAATGGATGGAACTAATTAAAAGCCGCCTATGTGTTCCCTAGGTTACTTTGAGAAATCCAAAAAATGCAGCCCTCAAACTCATCCACCAAACCAAGCAGTCTACCATTGAAGCACTACACCTCACAACCCGCATGTCGCTGTAAAACAGTTACAACACCATTCAAAGCAATCAGACTCTCAAGCACACAGCGCTTTCGCTCCCTGTGGCATTACAAGAACATTCGACATGCAAGAGTGATCAGGCTGGCTAGATGTACAAGTTGTTTTTGTATAAGACAGGACAGCAGCCACAAACAAAGCATGGAATAGATGTTGCGTTAGTATAAATCTTCAACTGCAAGGGATCTTTCATGCAATGCATTAGAAAAAAGGAGGTAACTTCAACTTTGTCAGATCATAGATTAGATTAGTAAATTGAGCCATGTCAACGTGTTTGTTTTTAGAGAAATACTTTTTAGTAATGGAGCAATTCACGAGCTGCAGAAAAAACTTCATTACAAACTTAAGCGGATATTCGTTAGATATCAAAGTACTGTATAGTAATCTTAGTTGAAGTACAAGTGTTTCAGAGTTGTTACAAGTACGCATGCCTCTCAAGAATTCTGATATTATGATATTTCGATGAACTGAGCTTGAAATATTCGAGTGCCAGTTTATCAAAAAGCTCACCTTGAAATTATAATTTCTTCTTCCGTCGTAAATTCCTGTGAACATTTAGTATCCACGAAATCCCATCTCAATATCCAAGAAACTTATATTTTGCACGCCACATCCAGTCATTTCCAAATCCAAAAAACTAAGGTAAATTTCCTGCGCTGTCGTATTGAAATTCGTACATTCAAGTACCAGCAGATCATCAATATACCTGTAGACATTTACGTGGTTTGCATTCAAAATAATTACTAGTTTCACCATTCGTAATACGTTCTTCGTCTACGTAGTTTCTGCATTTGTAATAACTACTTGGGCATGGGTTTGAGCACGTATCTGCAAACAAAGGAAATACCGATAGGTTGCTCATTCCCAAGTATTCTAGCAAATTTGTATTTACATGTATATGAAAGAAAATACATTGGGCTACTAAACATATTATATATATGCCGTCTGGAACAAATTCGTAATGAATATACACCAGAGACGCAAAACACCACCTTGTGCTCGAAGCGCCCACGTTTGGCAACAGGTTCTGGAAGCCAGCCCGGGCTCAACCACTGCCGTTGTGTGCTACGATTATGGAAATAGACCCACTTTTCATCGCACGTAACAATTCTCTTGATGAAACGCACACCGTGCGGGTTTTCTAGGAGTCTCGTGCACACTTCCACTCGGTGGTTTGCTTCAGCTTGCGTCAGTTCGTGAGGGACAACACGGCAGCTCCTGTAGACCTTGCCGAGGTCCTGAAAGGGACGAACCACGGTGTTCTGTGATATGCCCAGCTCGCCTGATAATCTCCGAGTGCTGGTTGTCGGATTTGCCCCTGCGGTGTGGCTCACGGCTTCCGAGTCCCCGATTCGCGGCCTACCTGACCTTGGATGATCGTCGAGGTTTTTGTCACCTGAGCGAAATTTCTTCAACCATCTAGTTGCGGTGCCGTGGTCCACGGAACCTTTTCCTTTCGTATGACAAATGTTTCGTGTTGCTTGAGCAGCGTTATGGCCGAGTTCAAACTCATAAAGCAAAAGTTCCCTAATTAGCCGGTTGTGGCTCTTCATCTTTTAGGCTTCCCAACCACTGACAGAAAGACGACATGCAATGCTGTTCACAGCAACGACTTCCACTTTATATCCCTTTCGACTGACTGCAGTGCTCGGCTTGAACTAGTTTAAACACGTGACAAACCCGATGCAGCATATGCGTTTATTCAAATATTGCAGCAAAACTTTTCGACTCACCCTCTGTACAACAATACAAACACGTGAACTTGCGATGATCGTTATGTGGGTCCAATTATGGGTTTAAGTCATTTTATTGTCTTCTCAGCTTCTAGATTTTTTTACAATACAAATATGATTTGCAGCCCTTGAAAAAAAAATTACATCCATATATATATATATATATATATATATATCAGGTGATGCGTAACATCACAGCCTCTCCTTGACAAATGTCAACCCCGCCTTCTCGTGGTGCATCCTGTTCCCACTAAAGGGGCTCTGACGACCGCCAATAGCGGTATAACTATACCATCGGGATCAGAGGAAATGCTATCCCACACTCACCAACCCGCTTGGCCAGCGTGGTGAGTTATGGCCAAACACCTCCAAAATGACTCTACAACTTAAATCTTGGCCCTCAGTCTCCGGCAGCTGGAATGTACCTGGCCAAGGCAGCGGCCAGTGCGACATGAAGGCAGAGGGTGCTAAGAATCCCCGGAGGACCGGACTAGGCTGCCATTTGATGCTGACCTTGGCTACCTACAACGGACGCTCCCTATCTTCTGATTCAAGGCTTCTTGAATTGGAAGAGGAACTACAAAGGATCAAGTGGGACATCGTCGGGCTAAGTGAGGTAAGGAGAAAAGGAGAAGATCTCATTGAACTGAAAAGTGGACATCTCTTCTATTATCGTGGGACAGATACTGGCAGAACTAGTGGTGTTGGATTTATAATAAACAAGAAACTGAAGGATAAAGTGGTAGAAGTTGAAAGTTCCTCTGACAGAGCTGCACGACTCGTTATCCAACTATCGAGAAGATACGAGGCTCAGATTATTCAAACTTATGCACCCACCACAAGTCATCCTGAAGAAGAAATTGAAGAATTTTATGAGGAAATTCGTCATCTAAATAATAAAGGTAAGCAGCACTTGAAGATAATTATGGGAGATTTCAATGCAAAAATAGGGCACCGGCAACAGAATGAAACTTCAGTAGGTAAATTCGGTCACGGCAACAGAAACCAGCGTGGAAATACTCTCGTTGAGTTTGCAGAGGCAGAAGGGTTTTTCATCTTGAACTCCTTCTTCAAGAAAAAGCCACACAGGAAATGGACATGGAGACATCCAATTGGGACGACAAGTGAAATTGATTTTATTATGTGTAACAAAAAATTCGTCATCGAAGACTGCAGTGTGCTGAACAAGTTCAACACAGGTAGTGACCATAGATTGGTAAGATGTAAGATGCACCTCAACACTAAACTGGAACGTGGCAAGCTCATAAGACAAACAAAATGTATTGACATAACCAACCTTAAAAAACACCATAATACTTTCAAGTTGGAACTGAAGAACAGATTCTCTGCTTTAGAAGGCCTAACATCGGAAGAAGTGGATATTTCGGAAGTTAACAGAAAAGTAACCAAAGCTCTTATGGAAACAGCAACAAAATTAGCTGGGTCTAAGAACAAGTTGCATGTGAACAAATTATCAGGAAAAACCAAAATGTTGATGCAAAAAAGAAGAGAGATGAGGACAACTAAAGAAGATGTGACTTCCAAAGTGGAATATATAGAGCTATGCAAGACAGCACGAAAAAGTATCACTGAAGACGTAAGGAAATTCAACTGTGAACTAGTGAGGAAAGCAATTGAAAACAACCAAAGCCTAAAGATAGCAAAGGGACATCTCAGTAAGGGAAGAAAACAGATTATGGCTCTGAGAAAAGAAGATGGTTCTATAACAAGAAATAGAGGCGAAATTTTGACAAGAGTGAAAGATTTCTACTCCAAATTATATGAAAGGGATGATACATGTACTCCAGACATCATGAAAGGTACCAGAGTTCTTCCAGTCCTCCCAGCAGAAGTTGCTCATGCAATCAAGAACATGAAGCGGGGGAAAGCTCCAGGAGAAGATGGAATTACTATAGACATCATACAAGAAGCAAGTGGAGAAATTGAAACAGTACTCGCCCAAATTTTCACTCGATGCCTTAATGAAGGGAAGATTCCTGAGGATTGGAACAATGCTACAATGATCCTGCTACATAAAAAAGGTGACATTGAGGATCTCAGTAACTACAGACCTATCAGCCTCCTATCAGTGGTTTATAAAATCTTCACTAAAGTTCTTTCACACCGCTTGAAGGTAACACTGGACATGGCTCAACCGAGAGAACAAGCTGGATTCAGGAGTGGCTACAGCACAATAGATCATATCCACGTACTGAGAGAACTAATTGAAAGAGCGAGGGAATATGAACTTCCATTGTGCATGGCTTTTATCGATTATGAAAAAAGCCTTTGATTCGGTGAAACCATCAGCAGTTACCACGGCTCTGAAATCCTGCGGTATTGAAGATGCATACATTAATATTATTAATAACATCTATGAAAATGCAAGTGCAAAGATTCGGCTGTTTGAAAATACAACACACATAAAAATTGGAAAGGGAGTGAGACAAGGTGACACCATATCTCCGAAGCTCTTTAATGCCACATTGGAAAATGTCTTTCAATCACTGAACTGGGAAAACAAAGGGATAAAGATTAATGGAGATTATCTAACCCACCTTCGTTTTGCTGATGACGTAGTCATTTTTGCAACTACCCCATCAGAGCTGCAGAGTATGATCCAGGAACTTGCTGACAAGAGTAAAGAAGTGGGATTAAAAATGAACTTTCAGAAGACAAAGGTGATGTTCAATGCTTTTACAAGAAATGAAGATTTGTCGATTGATGGAGAAAAACTGGAGATAACAGATACGTATGTTTATCTTGGACAGCAGATATCAAGTGAGGGTCACATTGATGAAGAAATTAATCGGCGTACAAAACTTGCCTGGAGAGCTTTTGGAAGAAACAGCATAATTTTCAAGAGCAATATGCCATTATGTCTTAAAAGAAAAGTGTTTGATCAATGCATCCTTCCAGTGCTTACGTATGGTGCAGAGACGTGGACCTTAACTAAAAGAGACATACAAAGGCTGCAGACAACTCAAAGAAGCATGGAGAGGTGCATGCTTGGTATAACCAGGAGAGATAAGAAGAGGAACTCGTGGATCCGAAAAATGACGAGAGTGGAAGACATCATGATCAGAGTTAAATCCCTGAAATGGCAATGGGCTGGACATACTGCCAGAAGGACAGACCATAGATGGACAGCCGAAATTTTAGATTGGATTCCAAGGGACAGGAAAAGACCCAGAAAAAGACCACATGGGAGATGGGTGGATGAAATTCGTAAATATGCGGGAGTGACATGGAGGAGACTGGCACAAGACAGACCGTTGTGGAGGAAACTTGGGGAGATTTTCGTCCAGCAGTGGATTGATAATGGTTGACAATGATGATGATGATGATGATATATACAGGGTGATTCAGCTAAGCGTGTACAAACTTCTGGGAGGGGAAGGTTGCACAAAGACAAATCGGAATCACATAGCAATGCAGAGTCGGAAACGCCATCATCATGTGCCAGTGTACAGAGAGGACGAGAAATGAAAGAGCAGCACGTAAGAGAACAAAATGCTTTTTATTACTCACAAGACATTTGCGAAATGCATTGAGGTTACAGAAGGTGTTCAAAGTTGCGACCATGAGCTGTAACACACGCTTGACATCGTCGGCGCATGGAATCACGTAAATTTTGGAAAATTCCTGGCGTGTCTCGGACTTCCGAAGCAGCTACAGAGATGAGTGCTACAAGGTCCTCGTCACTTTCAACGGGGGTATCGCACACCAGTCCTCTGATGTAACCCCAGAAGAAGTAATCAAGGCATATTAAGTCCGGCGATCTTGCAGGCCAATGAACGGGACCACCACGCCCGATCCACTGATGTCCAAATGTCATGTCTAAGTGATGACGAATGTCATTGCTGAAATGGGCGGGGACTCCATCGTGCTGGAACCACATTGCACGGAAGAACTCAGCCATCCACATTGAACTCAGCCATCCTTCTACCTCTGCCAGTAGTTTACAAATGACGGTATCCTGAAAGAACGTATGAGCAGTCTCGCGGCCGAACAACGCCATCTACCGCATAAAAATGGCGTTTCCGACCCTGCGTTGCTATGTGATTCCGATTTGTCTTTGTGAAACCTACCCCTCCCAGAAGTTTGTACACGCTTAGCTGAATCACCCTGTATATACATATATCAGTGGCTTATCTTGGGTCCGAGACTTGCGCTATTTACCCCCCCCCCCCCACACACACACACACACACCCGGCCCCAGTACTGCTTTTTTTTCAGTTGTTAAGGTAATAGAAGTAACTTTATTCTCTAAATTTTAGGTACATGCTACTGCTAACACGATACCAAATAATTATAAGGATTAAAATTTGAACACTTATTTGTACATGAACTCCATTCTTCTTTTGAATACTTTATTTGTACGTGAACTCCATTCTTCTTTCCTTTTGTGTGGACTTAAGTTTTACGATTCCATAAAAAGTTTCTTCCGAGTACTTTTTCATATTTAAAAAGGATCTTTTTCTCTATTCACAAAACAGCCAAGTACATGTCTTTGTGTGGCTCTAAGATATATCTTGATTATTTTTACTGCAGAAAAACTTCTTTCGGCAGTTGCAGTTGTTAATGGAAACTTCAATGTTAGGTCTGCTGATGTGTACACCTCACTAAACACAATGTCCAACAATTTATTCAACTTTATGTAACAAGAAATGTCTCTTACTGATTTCTTTTTGTGCTCATCAAGGGAATCAAACGCCTTTAGTTGATTTTTTAGTCGAGCTGCATCAAAAATTTGAAGCATAGAGTTCTTTAAGTTCTGATAGTATATGGTTAGGAAAGCTTTCACAAAATTTATCAAAACAGTTGGAATCCAACAAAGCCACGAATTTAAGATACAATATCACTGATTTTAATGTACTGACACTTCACACAAATTGAAACAACTCTCGCGAAACACATACTATTACTGGCGGGAGCAAGCGAGTGACTAATGTAGTCCATGTCTTTTCTTTTCTGAGCGAACAGCTGCCAAAGCATTCCCCTTCACCTGCTCATTCATGTTGTCATGGAAACGCTAGCTGGCGATCATATTGAAGGTCTTCGGATCAGAGCAGCCAAGACTGACTGGTAGAGCTGTTTGCGTTACGATGACACCATCCCGGAAGCCTCGTTGCTCTTCGCTCGCCAGGCTGATTTTCTTAGTCAAAAGAAGCGAATTCTCACGTGTTTTTTCGCAGCGAAAGCATCGACGTATATTAATACCGTTGCTAATTAGCTTTTATTTGCGTATATTTCATTGACTTTTATTTGTGCATTCTATGGGCTTCGCAGCTAGCCTATAGTTAGCCTCGAATATACGCTACTGATAGATATATATGGAAACAATTTTAAATAAATAATTATAATTTATTCAAATAAGAAACTGTAAATCAGTGCAAATTACGCGTCACGTCGATCATTCTATATTGGCCGTCGAAAGATATCGCGGTTGGTCTACTTCGTAAAGGAGTAGATAGTGAAGCCATTAGCAAGAGGCAAGCTCAAGCGTTTCCATTTCTAATAGTGGTTACAAAACTCTGCGAAGTCTGTGTACTGCGCTTGCGCGCGAATTCAAAGAGACAGCAGGAACTCTAAGTCGCTGTAATCCAGAGAGCGCAGGTTCGCTGTCACCATCGCAGTATTTGGATACACACGTGTTTTTAAGGTGGTGAATCATTTCTTTTGTTACTTTCATTTCAGTGATCCTCTCACGTTTGTTTTTACAAGCTGCCTATTGCATGTGGACAACAGTTTTATTATTAAATATAAACCAAAACGCACAAGACTTAATGAGAAAATAGTCAGGGTCTTTATGCAGGTGTATTCATACAATATCTATTGTATGAAAGGTATGTCAAACATGGAATATACATTTATAGAACATAAAAGGGATGTCAAACATGGGAAACTCAAGACTGTGCTGTCAAGACAAGTACTATAATGAAGCAACGCCCCTCTGGAGCGGCATTGGGGATATTGCTTCGTACACCACAGCAAAAGGAACCTACCTCAGGTAGACTGTAGAAATTCCTATCTCGCAGTGATGCGTGTAATGACTTTGTGCATGGATTGCGCTTTTAAGACTGAACAAAACGTAACTTTATCAGGTACATACCACAAGACATTGTGTTGATGTAATCTCGCGTGACCTTTGTTTGTTTGATTTCTTTAACATCTTATTCTATTTACTTTTTACAGTTTAAGTCTGAAGTCGTTCTAATGCCTTGAAAAAGCCGCCCGTTGAAGAAGGAAAGCTCGGTAGATATTTTATGAATACAGTACATCTATGTAAATACCCGGATTATTTTCACATGAAGTCTAGTACTTTTTGGTTTTTATTTATCTACGGCGTATCCACGTTGTTTTGTTTTGTTTTGTTATTACTTAGCGAATTATGTTTACTTATTTCAATCTTTGAGTTGCATTTCGAACAACCAGAATGAATGGTAGTGCTTCATCAACTTCGGGTTCTTCGAATGTTAATATCGTGAGTAATTGTGTTCGTATGGTTACGAGTCTGTTGAATTTATCGTTTTCTGCCATAAATTATGATGGGGGAAAAAAAGGAAATAGTTGAGGAAAGCAAACCCACTGCTCCTCTAAAAATATTGTTTTTTGTTTTGTTTTTTAAATACAGTGTGAGCCGTTTGGGTAGGGATAGTTTAAAAATGCTGTGATAAGGCTTGTGACATATACAATAAGTCAATATTTGGCAGAAATGACCTTTATGGATGGGAGTTTGCCAAAGCCTCTACTGACCTCCTTTGCGGGCTCGGCAGAGTTCATACTGGGTGCTAAATTCTTGCCAAGGGATTTCTAACATCTTAGGAGTGATTTGTGCGAACGCTGCAGTACAGAGATCAAATTCTGCCCGAAGAGCGAGGAAAGATGGGAGATTCATTCGCTATACTGAGAACATCCTCAACACTACAGAGTTTTATGCATCACTAAAAGTCAGGAACTTTTTCAACAGCACATTCAATTGCAACTGGTGTCCCCACCATGGTCCTATCTCTTGGCATGCAAAGTCCTCGGATCTCACTTCCCTGATTTCTTCGTGTGGAGGTTTGTAAAGAACATCGTCTACGCACAATGATCTCAAAGCCTGCATGATTTGAAGGTGTAAACATCTGCAGCGTTCGCGCAAATCACTCCGCAGATGTTAGAAAACACGTGGCAAAAATTGAGCACCCGGTATGAACTCTTCAGAGTCCACAAAGGGATCATGTAGACGCCTAGACAAACTCCCATCCATAAAGGTAATTTCTGCCAAATATTGATTTATTAGATGTATCTGTTACAAGCACCACAGCATTTTCAAATTATCCGTACCCAAACGGATCACCCTGTATAGTACGCCACTTTCACGATATTTGATATTCTGTTTATTCGTGGCTGTGTGGCTGAGAAAAAAACAACAACACATTTTTTTAAGTTGGCCGTGTCTTCTGTTTTCTCCAGAAACAAGCTTTTGGGCTAAAGACAGTGTGAAGGACTTAGACAGCATCAAAGTCTTTCAAACTATGTCATGAAATATCTCCCGGACAGGTTAATTCCGTAGGTGATCTGATTCACTTTGGGAAAAAAACCTACTAGAATTTTGTTGGAGCTCTCTCTCTCTCGCTCTGTTCCTGTCTTTCTTTCCTTCCCTGTTCTCTTTCTCAATCTCTTTCTTTCACTTTCTATCTCTCCTTCTGTTTCTTTGTCTTTCTCTCTCTCTCTCTCTCTGTCTGTTTCTTCGTCTCTCTCTCTCTCTCTCTCTCCCATTTAATTTCCCTAACTACTTTCAAATCCTTTTACTGCAGCAAGATCACGGTAGTTCTGGTGTCAACATGGCTGTGTTTTATACATTTCTAGAGACAAATGAAGTTTTCGAAGATAAAAATAAAGAGATTTATGCTTATAAATACCTTCTCCCCCTTTCACAAAAAGAAACTCTTGGGAGAGAAGCAACATAAAAAAAATTTTACAGACGAGAGAGACTCGCAGATTTAATGATTAAAAAAACCTTAATACGCTAACAGATTTTGATAACACTATCGAAAATATGTCACGCCACGCCACTGCCGTTAACACATCCTCGAAAATAGTCTGTCGAAGGAAAGCATGGACACCATTGTTGAAGAAACTGGGCTTCCCGTCAGAGAAATTAAAATTGCGAGTTTTTCTCGGTGATACAGCACTTAATACGGTCGTCCGGCGAAATATTCAGCAGTAGCGGTGCGTGTCTTACTTGGCGCGCCCAAACAACACTGTCTCACAATTTGCGCTCATTAGAGTCAATAACCTCCAGTCGATGCACTACTTAACCTGCTTTGATGCGTCGTGCTCTTCGTAATTTTCATTCCTAATCAGCATCGAAGTTGTTGGTGGCCTGAAAGAGATTTGCATACATATAAAAGCACGAGTTCGAAAACATAGTGTACGCGCTCTCTCAGAAGAAACATATAATTGCGGACCACAAAGAAAGTCTGTAGTTAACGATAATATGAATTTATCACAGAGTTAGAAGGGGGTTGAGATAGGGGTGGGGATGCCATCCGGTTTGTTAAAAAATATGGACAAGAGCATCCTCGAAGTTTAAAAGGAACAAGCATCCTAGACTAGACTACAGGAAATAAAATAAAAATACAGTTTAAAATAGAAATTATGAAGTTCGGTTTATGTAACTTATTCTGTTACTTCTGAAAAGGTTTAGTAAAAGAAATACAAAAACAAGATTTGAAGAAAAAACAAAAGGAGAAAGTGAGACACACACACACACACACACACACAAGAAGAATGTCAATTCTCGGAAATTAGAATTTTAGTCTAACATATCTTTTATATCATACCGCAGAAAATGAGGGAGGGGGTAAAACATTATCGTACATCTATGCACGCGCATAAGCACGTCCCTCCCTCGCCATAAAATTTTGCTCCACACAGGAGCGTCCGAACTATTTTTTGACAACGGGGAAGATATCAGAATGTGGATTTTTTGGTCAGATCATAAAATTGCGCTTTTGTGAAACAGGGTGTGATGATGGCATTTCAACACTCAACAGATAAAACAATTAAATCGATAAAATCTAAGTTAATATAAATTTTAAATTATACTCGTGTATATATATATATATATATATATATATATATATATATACAGTATATATACGAGGTCCGATCAAAAAGTCCCAAGACTAAGCCGATATACAACAAAGTACTTACGTTACTTAAGTCTGGCTATGATCTCCCTAAAAGTAGTCTCCTTGGGCAGTGATACACTGCTGCCAGCGTTTTTGCCACTGTTGGAACGCTTTCTGAAAATCCTGTTCGCGAATCGTGTCAAGCACCGTCTGCGATTCGCGCTGGATCTCGTCCGCGGTTTCAAAACGACGACCCTTGAGTTTCAGCTTCATCTTCGGGAACAGAAAGAAGTCGCAGGAGGCCAAATCCGGCGAGTGAGGTGGATGAGGAAGGGTCGTCATGCGGTTGCGGCTGCAAAACTGGCTTGTTGCTTACGCTTTGTGAGCTGCTGCATTGTCGTGATGGAGCGGGAAATCGCCCCTGCGCTACATTTCAGGTCGTTTGCGGTGAATGTCCTCCCTGAGACGCCGCAGAACATCGCAGTAAAAAGGGGCGGTGGCGGTCTGGCCCTGGGGGACGAATCCACGGAGCACAACCCCACGAATGTCGAAGAACACGATAAGCATGCTTTTGGTTGCGCTCAGGTCCTGTCGGGCCTCCGTCGATCGTGGAGATGCCGGGCTCTTCCACTGCGACGACTGCTGTTTGGTCTACGGGTCGTAACCGTAGACCCAAGTCTCGTCCCCAGTGATGACCCGCGACAGGGACGTTGGTTCATTCACCACCTGCTGACGAAGATCTTGACACAGTTACACGCGGAGCGTCTTCTGTTCGAAGTTCAGAATCTTTGGCACAAACTTTGCAGCAATGCGGTGCATGTTCAAAACCGACGTCAGAATTTCTTGCACTGTTCCACATGACATATTGACGACGGTCTTGAATGGTTCTCCGACGATCCTCTTGCACCAGTTTCCTAATTTTGTCCACATTTTCGGGGATTTTGCTCGTGGACGGTCGCCCTGACCTCTCGTCATCTTCCAGTGCCGTTCTGCCGCTCTTGAAGCGCGAGTGCCACTCAAAACACCTCGCACGACCTATTGCTTCATTTCCATAAGCCTGCCGCAACATTTCATGCGTCTCCGTTTCCGATTTGCCGAATTTGACGCAGAATTTGATGTTCGCTCGCTGCTCTAGTTTGCAGTCCATACCGAAATCGCAGCTGTGTTCTGCACGTGGTCACCAAATATCATGTAGCACAGCTCCCGATGTTCACAAAACGACGCCACTCAGCACAATGACTCATGAAAGTCACTGCCCTCGACCGCTGCGCGCGCATCCGCGTACTGATATCTGTTGGCGCGCTACGTACCTAGTTTCGTAACGTTTTGGTCGCACTACGTATATTGTATGACTTTTCGATATAAAACGTTTTACTGATATTAATACTGAAATGAACACCTCCACAGTTGTACGAATTCCTGAAGAGCTCTAGCCCTTACGTTATACATCGAACAACATAAGAATAAAAATATATCTCATTTCTTTCTCGCTCTCCCTCTTCCTTTTTTTCTTGAAGAATGTCTGACTTTATTACACTTAAATAAAACACAGAAAACTCCTGCTCTTTTAATAAAAAAATATTTTTCAGGAATTTTAGGTAAATGTTTTTTAATAAAGCTTCATGAAACTTTTTCTTCGCATACTGGACAAGCCAGGAGAGTTAAACCCTCGTCTAGCTTCTCTGGAATTCAGTTTTAGATGGTTAACAATAATTAAAGTAGAAAATAATATTTTATCTTAGCAGAAGGCATTTTAAAATGCAGGAAATAAAAAAAGTATAAATCCGATTTTTGTTTCCAGACACAATTAAAAAGAAAGAAAAGTGAGGGGGCAAATACACTGCCGGAAAGTGAAAAAAAAAACACCAAGAAGAAATTGGCGGACGATCATGAAATTTACATATGTTAATGGGGTCGAGTTCACGTAGGTGTGATGTTAATTTCGGGACCAACCGGTGAGCGCTTACGCCACAGCACGGCATAATATACAAATTATCGTCGGTGGTATTTAAGGAGTATACGGCGAAGTGAATGTAATCAGGCGTCGGCGTACGGACACGTGCGTAGACCCTGAAGAAGCTGCAATGCCTGGACATGGAAGACGTGTACGATTTCAGGAGTTATCGGACTTTGAGCGAGGTCGTCTAGTCGGACTCCGCGAGGCTGGGTGGTCGTATCGTCTTATTGCGGAGCGAATTGGACGGGAAGTATCGGTGGTGGTACGATGGTGGCGTAGATGGTCCGAGGAACATTCCCACACGAGAAGACGTGGAACCGGGAGTCACAGACGGACTGATGAGCGGACCGATCGACACATAAGAAGAGCGGCGTTGTCAAGCAGAACATTCACTGCGATGCAAATCCGAGCTGCCGTTGCACCTGAGGTGACTGTGCGAACAATCCGCAGCCGTCTACTGGATGCAGGACTACGTGCACGTGTGCCTCTGGCATTTGTACCTCTGACTCCAGCCCACCGTCAGGAACGGCTGCAGTGGTGTTGCCAACGTCTGCACTGGAGAACGCAATGGCGATCTGTCGTGTTCATCGATGAAAGCAGATTCTGCTTGGGAGCCTCCGATGGCCATATGCGTGTTCGCAAACGCACAGGGGAGCGTGTCCACCCTCCTTGCATCCGCCAGCGACATACAGGGCCTACACCTGGTCTCCTGGAGTGGGGAGCGATCAGCTATCACTCCCGTACACAACTAGTGTTTGTACCGGGTACGTTAAACAGCACCTCCTACATCAACAACATCATTCAGACCGTTGTTGTGCCATTTGTAAGGTCGGTTCATCGTGGTGTTTTCCAGCAAGATAACGCACGCCCACACACGGCACGTGCAACGCAACATGCACTTTAGGGTGTGAGACAACTTCCATGGCCTGCACGTTCACCGTATTTGTCCCCCAATGAGCATGTGTGGAATTTTATGGGACAACGACTTATCCGGTCTCCACGGCCAGCCACGACCATCCCCGATTTACGCGTCCAGGTTGAGGATGCTTGGAACTCAATACCCCAAACTTACATCCAACATCTGTACGACAGACTCCATGCCAGAATTGCACAGTGTGACGCAGTTCATGGCGGTTCAACCTCGTACTATTCATGTTACATGGAAATGTTATTTTTCAGTTTACCAGCAAATACAGCTGTATTTTGCAATAATGTTTTGATCACGTTATCCTCTGTATTCCGTTATTATGCTGTATAAATTTCGTTGGTATCAGACGTCTCCTTCTTGGTGTTCTTTTTCACTTTCCGCCAGTGTATGTTGCTTCGCTTCTGTACGCAAATGAGTGAGGGGGCAGTTGCGCCTTCAACCCCGCGGTTCCAACACCGCTGGCTCCACACCAAACCTATTTCAGTATTTTTTAAAGAAAACAAAAACTGTATACAAAAACTTATCACTCATCACGGAGGATGAGTGATAAGTGTGAAAATCAATGTAATTTGCATGCATCTGATCAACTGTTTGTCTTTTGCTAATACAAATAAAAATAAAACAACGAGGTATTCATATAGCTTCTTATTGAAATTATTTAGCTAGGGTGCAGAATGCTAGGGGGGTTTCTTTACTCTGAGTGCTTCGCTTTTTATATGATATAGTTCGGTTCGGTTCGTTCCTCGACTAGCATCAGTATACCATTCCGGCAGTTGTTTTGTTCCACTTTGACCATTGATTTATCACCTGAATAATAACCACATTAAAAAAGTAAATCTCTCTTGAATCCGAAGTTATAGGAAGGGAAAGAAAGCGACGCTGCAAAGCCTTCAAAATGCCCGTATTTTTAAATACGAGGGTCACAACAGAAGTTCTGCGCACGTTAATCTAGCAATCGGGAAAATGAATGCGTCATGTCAAGGTCAGACTATCTGCAACGCAGTGGTGTCAGAACGACGCGTTATCATTTGCTGTGTGGACGTGGGATGGTTTGGAATTGAAAGCGTGCAGCTCCTCAGGTCGAGACACAGCGTTAGACCAGTGCTCGTACGTGAAAAATAAATTCTGTAAGAAGTTTGTGGGGAAGGAACTTTTGATCGAAGCGCAATTTCTCGCTGGGCAACACGCTTTCGGGAGGGCTGGAGCAGCATCGAAGATGATGACTGCGCAGGCCGATCTCAAACGGCGACAGACAAAACATCAGTCACAATTCTTGTTTCGAGAAGCGTCGTTTGACAGTCAAGGAGATTGCTCATCAGGCAAATTTGTCCATCATGTCTGTTCACCGGATTTTGACCAATTCACTGAGAAAATGAAACATCGCCGCGTGCTGGCTGCTCCATTAACTCACCCCCAAGCAGAAGACAGCCACAGTGAGCATCGCACAGGATCACCTCCAGAGGTTCGAAAGGAAGTGCGACACTTCCCTGAACAGACTTGTCGCAATTGATGGGACTTGGACCCGTGATTTTGAGCCGGGACTGAAGTCCCAATCAGCGGAATGGAGGCATCCAAGTTCCCCACACCCCTCAAAGTGTAGTCGGCAAACAATCCAAAGTGAAGCAAATGATGATTTTTGCGTGCGATGCTTAGGGTGTTGTGGTCTCTGATCGAGTGCCGGTAGGGTAAAAATGTCAACGCACAATAGTATCGTGACTCTCTGACGACAAAATTGAGACCAAAATTCTTGTTGGAAGCGGGAGCGATCTTGCTGCATGACAACGCATCGTGTCATGGTGCACTATCGGTACGGGGACTTCTGTCGAAATATGGCGAGGAAACTTTATCCCACCCACCATACAGCCCTGATCTCAGCCCACCCGACTTTGATCTTTTCCTAAAGTTAAAAAATCGGCTCCGTGGCATCCGCTACGAATCGCTGGACGAACTGTATTTGGACGTGCCCGAGTAACACGACAGCTAAATAAAGATGGCGTACTACGGGGCATCCAGAACCTACCTTACCGCTAGCAAGCTGTCATTACCAGGGAAGGAGAGTACATTGAACGGCACTAAGGTAAATTTTCTCCGTTACGTCACACTTTTCTCAAAAATTGACAGTGTGCAGAACTTTTGTTAGGACCCCAGTAAAATAGAAAAAGTAGACAAGAAAATTCTGATCTTTTCCGTGTAAACTTATTTAATTCTCAGAAGTGCAGATTTTGATATTAATAGCGAAATGAATTTATGCCAAAAACGTTTGTATACCCACGTGTAATTTATCGAGAACACATTGTTCAAAATATGTTGTCACCTTGAAGCCGTGTTGTTAGTAAGATAGTTTCTTTCTCAAAAAAAAATCCTGGATAAGACTGCATCGTGCAACATGACTGTTCTGTTTTTTTCTCCCATTCTGGTTCTCTCCTGTCTTCAGAGCTTGTAACGATAAATAACGGATGAACTTCGCCTTCATTTTGTCTTATCAAGGTTCATCAGAATCATGAAACTACAAACAGAAAAACGAAGTCTATTATTAAAATTTCAGGAAGCAGGCAAGTTGAACTTGATAATATCTGTCTAACGCACGTGATGTGTACTTTCAATTTAAACTTCCTTTAGAGTTTCTACGTGCCTATGTACATTTGGTTTCTTCTCGTTAAACGTTTTTCTGACTTAACTGCACAAAATTTATGCCGAGGAGTTTTCAATTTGGCAGTACTGACAGTGAGTCAAAGGTCGATATAACTACGTGCAAGTGCAGCGTAGAAAGAGCAGTGAGCGACGAGTGGAGTGAGGCCAGCGAGTTATGAGTTAAGGGGAAACGACAGATTTACGTGCAAATTAATGGTTAATGACAGTGAAAATTTACGAGCAGATATATGTTGATAAGGATTTGAGAGAGCGGGCTAATTCCTTGATCATTTTGTCTTATCGAATTAACGAGTTAGAAGCTTGAAGTGCTTGTTATTGTGCAGTGAATTACATTGAATATTGTTTGTCATTGATGTATCTACTGAATAAAAGTTGGGACATTGAAATAATAAGTAATCTGTCAATTATTAATTGGACCCTCGACCGTTTTTATCTAATGATATTCAAGTGCATAATTATGTTTGAAATACTACAGCTACAACTTCTTCAAAGAGCGATTAAAAAAAAAAAAAACTTAAGGGTTCAAGAGGTAGATTAAGTCAACAAGTGGCTTTTAAGTTTTTTTGAGACGTTTTGAACCTTATATTTACAAAGAACAACCCTTATATGTATTTTCATACACCAGATTTGTTATCAGTCAGTTATTCACCAAATTAGAAAATTGTAGGAACCACTAATCAACTTTCGAATAAGGACTCTTAATTCGTTTGAAACGGGAAAAAACAAAAGCACTCCGTGCTCCAGTGTATGTTGGTATAGTTTTCCGCGCATACATAATACACTCGCAATATACGTATATGCACACAAGCAATCTCACACGTGTGAGATAGAGAGTTTGCGAGCGATATACTCTCGATGCACCGCCCCTCGATTTACAGCCACCCTTGCAAAACGCGTCACCCCTTGGATCTGAACAGACGAGCTCTATATAAAACATGTAACGCACCAGGAGATGTGACGTACCTGCCAGAAGGACGCACAGACATAAAGGCAAATAGGAATCAGAATAAAATGTCCGCGTAGCTCAATTGGTAGAGTAACTTATTCCGGAATGAGGGGACCCGGGTTTGAATCCTGGCGCGGATAAAAATGACGGAGAAATTTACTTCGTTATAAACATCCCTTGATATACCATCAGATTCTCGGTATCCGCCAACCGCCAATGTATATTCCTGCGCCAACCTACCTTTCCCAACACAAAAAAATATTTAATATACCGCAAGTTGCAAGATGTGTGAGTATTCCCTTTCCATATTTTCGGACCGTGTTCAATTGTAGCGAAACTTAATATTAAAAACGCTGGTTAAATCAAAGATGTGAATTAGTGTCTTCTATCACTAAGGAGATTCTTTAAACTAACTCGCAGGATGACGATATTTCAAACGTACTTATTAACTTAAACTATGCTCTGAAAGTAATTGGACAGGAATCTAAAACACAAATGAAAATAGACAAGTTTTTTAAAAGAAACTAAGGTATCTAAATGATTTTGTGTATTGCTATCATTTTTCACTTGATAAAGTTTTAACAACAGATCATGTAACATGTTTTTTTATTCATTTCCTTACAACTAAAATATTAACTCTGTCTTCCTACTATGCAAAGTAAATTTCCACATTTAATGCATACCAGAAGCTTCCGAGGGGACTCTTCGAAGTAAAATGAGCACTAAGTACACAACATGCAGTTGCATTATCTCTTAACATGTTTCTAAATGAATTCTAATTATGACTTTCAATTAACCATAAGCAACAAAATTTGGGTTACTTACAAATAATGGGCAAATATGACATAATGCCACCCTTGATGTAACACCACAATGTATGTAATGTGACAAATGTTGGCAGCATATCAAGGGTTGACTGTATAAACACCGTATACGCCCTTTGGCATGCGTATTACATATGCACATCCGTCCGACAGCCCAACTATGGACGCACAACGCATGCTGATCAGTAAGTAACTTCCGATGACCTTTGGCTGCGGATTAGAAATACAAAAATTGGAATCTCCCAACGTCATTACACTCTCCTGACTAGAGAGACGATGAACTCCGCCAGTTATTCAAACTCCTGTTCCATCCTGTTTGGAACAGGAGTTTCAATAAAAGGGCAACGTGCCAGAGAACAGATTCAAGTGAAAATAAAGACCCGCCTGAAAACATGGCCTCACTCGGAGGTACGCGTGACGATTGGATTTAATGATGTGACGTGCGGTACCCAAAGAAGAACTTGCAACAATCTGACGCAAAGTCACCGGTCTGTCTTCTTGCGCCAAAGATTCCACACACGCCACTTTTTTTTTTTTTTATTGGAGGTTTAACGACCACCGTGAGCAACTCAATGGGCTATAAGCAGTCGCCCGTCCCTAATTTAGGGTCACTGGTTCCAGGGAAGGGAGAGAGCCAGTGCCGTAAGACAAACACAACATCCATGCCCGACCGGGATTCGAACCCGGACCCCTTACGGACGAATGATCAGAGGCCAGCGCCTAAGACCACTGCGCCGCCGGGGCGGCACACACGCCACTTTACTGTCTGTTGTTGATGTTAGAACAATGCCCTGCCTTTCTCACCCGTAAATAAAGGCATTGCGTCCGTGTGCGAATTTTGATCACAATGCTGACACGATACGAACACTCATGACTTGGGGAACATAAACTTCTTGCAGTTTGCGATGGATATCTTCTGTCAACGTTTTCCGTATCCAGAGAAACTTAATGATTGCACGTACCTCCGAGTAAGATCTATAGCGAAACACAAATTTGCCGGTAGCGCTTCTCGAACCCGCATCCTTCTTCTGCTGAGCCGAATGCTTTCCCAATTAAGCAACGCCGACGGAATTTGTCGATCCAACTTTACCGTCTTGATAGGTGCGTTACTTCTGTAGTACGTCACATATATCTCTCCCTTGAGAAAGGCGGGTACACATAATCGCCAGTTTTGGGTCCGCCGCAAACCATGTTTGAAGTAACTCTCTGTAGAAGAAGAAATTCTCACTAATTCCAGACGAAGTGTGGAAGACGTATTACACGTTTTTTTTTAAGAACATCACACATTCTTCGCCCGTAGATCCATTTTTAAGTTGGAGCACCAATATAGCGAAACACAAATTTGTCAGTGGCGAGGCTTGAACCTACATCCTTCTGCTCAGGAGCAGAATGTTTTCCCAATTGCTACACCGACATAATTTGCCGCTGCAATTTTGCCATCTTGACATGCGCGTCACCTCTGTAGAACGTGACAGATCATGGTTTCAGACAAATCGTCATTTTCACTTGAACCTATTTCCCTCAGCAAAATTACTTTTTATTTGAACGCCCTCTAGATAGGACAGTGCAAATACTTTGTGAGGGATCTGTTTAAATACAGCTAATCCACCGCCAAAGGGCATCCAAATTTACTTAGCGATCAGCCTGTTTCTGCTTCAGGAAGACACCCATTGAAATTTTTCTCTGTATAAAATAGAGCTGTGCATAACTACAATTTCCCTCATATTTTCCAAACATTACTGGTTAGAAAATGCCAGCTAGGTGTCGTAAGTATATTTTTTGTGCTTTTCATGAAATTTATTTCTCGAAGACGAATTGGAGAGTTTCTTTTTTAAATCAAACAGAAGTAAACACATCCAAAATTTTGCGATCACTCTCCTGGTGAATGCTTTACCAGCTAGGAACGTCAAATGTGTTTTTAAAATAGCAGAACATTTGTTTCTACGTAGGTCGTTCAAAAAGTAACGAGACTGGCGTAATAGCGCCAAGACAAACCCACGCGGGAAAATGTAGCAGCCTGTGTCGGAACACCTGCAAGGTCAGTCACGTGACGACGCGCCCTTACAGCGCTGCGCTGGTTCATTCTTGTAGTAGACGGCGTAGAGTTCAGACGTGTTTCTGTAGGGATTTAAAACTGGAGCAAAGAGCAGTTATAAAATTTTGTGTGGGTTTCAATAAAACCACCATAGAAACGAACAAAATGATTAAAACAACCTATAATATAAGGAAGGTATTTTGTCCCGTGCCAAAGTTTTTGAGTGGCACAAATGAATAGTGAAGAATGTCTGGAAGATGCACCACGCTCCGGTAGGCTTTCGACATCGACTACGGAGGTTAATGTCAATACCATCGAGGCACTCATGCGCGAAGATCGCCGAATGGCCATTGAGGATGTTGCTAATGTGATGCAGATATCCTTTGATGTCGTTGATGAAATTGTGAGGAACCAGTTGGGGTACCGAAAAGTAGACCGCAAAGGGGATTCTCCACTTGCTCACGAATGAACAAAAGCAAATCGTGTTATCACTTGTCGCCAATGGAAGTGCCGGCTGCGATACTTTTTGGATCCAGTCGAGTGACGAAACATTTTTTCACCATTTCGATCCAGAAACGAAACAACAGAGCACCCAATGGAAACACCCCACAATCCCAGATCCGAGAAAGCAAAGGTTCAAGCAAGTGCAAGGAAGGTCATGCACCTGGTTTTTCTTCGATGAAAAGGCAACTGTGTATGACCGTGTTGTTCCACAAGGTAAAAACTGCTACCGGTGCCCATTAATCTGAAGTTCATAAAGGTCCTCTAAAGGAAAAAAATTCTAAAATGCCCAGAATATGCACATACTGGTTGGATTTTGCATCAAGATAATGCCCCTGCGCATCGTGCTTTGCTCACCCAGTAGGTTATCCCAGATATAGGCATCGAAATGATGGCGCACCCACCGTATTCACCGGATCTGGCGTAGTGTGACTTCTACCTATGCCCTGAGGTGAGAAAACAACTTCGTGGGCGTCGGTTTGCATCAAATACTGAACTGAGCAATGCTGTGATGGGTATCCTGAACCACATGTCGAGGAAGAGCTTCGAACACTCCTTCCGGAAGTGGACAGAAAGGTGGGACTGGTACATTCAGGTAGAGGGAGAATACTTCGAAAGTATACATGTATACGTGTAAGTATGCTTACTGCATTACTCTTCTGCCTCTTGAAAAATCAGTCTCGTTACTTTTTGAACGAACCTCGTATAATAATAAAGGATGACTGATTTCCGTTGGGGAGAATTTCGCCATTCGGCAACGTAAATGTATAAATGTATATTTGCAATGTGTCACAATTCCGTTGTTTCTGGATCAGACATCAGGAAAATCATTTTTGGAACGGAATTTAGCAGACAAAATTTTCCAGCATTTTAATTTCTGGTGGGTTGGGGTGTGTGACAGCAATGTACAATATAAGAGGAAAAAAAGCGCACGATCTTATCAGTCTGTTGTCATGATATAGCTGTTGGCAAGGTTACTGGTGTTTGCGGAATATGGTGGGTGTAAATAAGGACGCCTTTCGAAGAGAAACTTGAATTTTTTATTTTTATTTTCAAAAGATGTTCACGTTGCATTAGAGTTTTCCGTGACATAACACTCATTTGTTTTGTTTTTATGACACCAAAATATGCCTTTTAGGTTATGAGTACATAAGTTTAAAAGAACTTTCCTGTATGGTTTGTCAGAAAAGGACCTAGTCCCAAACTACGGGAAATGTGGCAAATTACACGAGTGCCGGCGAGGTAATAGCCTCGTAAGATTATTTCACGCAAAGAGGAAATTCGACGATGAAGTTGGCATTTTTTTTTTCGTTACTTTACTTCTGTTCCCAGTTTTTAAATACCTTCAAGCCATTGTTGATTGATAGCTAGAGGAAGTAAACTGTCAAAAAGCTTTGCGTCCGAAACCATATCCATATCTTCCGGTAATATTATCAAGGAAAATGTTCAACACACACCGAGTGTTCTCCACACTCCACACAGCTGGACGCAAAGAAGAATCTGGGGTAAAAAAAAAATTTAAAAAAATGAAAAAAATCCAATGTCTGCCGTACTTGTTTGATAAAATTTTTTTAAATATACAGCCTGGCTACTTTTTTTTTCAAACTACCTTGTTATCATGTGCGTTGAATTGAACACACAAGGTCGTCCAAGTACCGTAGTGGTTTAAGCACTGGCTTCTGACCATTGGCCCGAGATGGGTCCATGTTCAAGTCCCTGTGAAGCATGGATGTTGTGTTTGTCTTTCGGCCCTGGATCTCTTCCTTCCCTGGAACCAGTGGCCCTAAATTAGGGACGGGGGACTGCTTATAGCCATAAATTACTCCGATGTTCTATATAATTTAAATTGCCCACGGTTGTCGTTAAATTCTTGGAAAAAAGAAAGATAAAAAATTGTGTAACTACTGAAATAAGAGCGCATCTAAGAGATGAATTAAAGAAACGTTGAACCAAATAAAGACATCAAGTTAAAAACAAGGCATCAGGTTCTCGTGCGGAATGAGTCAATCATAAAAGTTTAAGGTATCAGTCTTAAAAGCACGATAATTAAAACAGTACGCAAGCTTCCGATGAAATGAAGAACTTATTTAATGTATAAGTTAAAAGATTAAAAATAAAGTCATAAGAACTTTCGGTCTTCCTAAAGACCATCATCAGATGGAAGTACTGATGGTCTTTAGGAAGACCGAAAGTTCTTATGACTTTATTTTTAATCTTTTAACTTATACATTAAATAAGTTCTTCATTTCATCGGAAGCTTGCGTACTGTTTTAATTATCGTGCTTTTAAGACTGATACCTTAAACTTTTATGATTGAATGATTGAACCAAATAAAATATATGCTGAAAACACTCAAATCCATAGCAACATATTTACTATATTTCCAGAATATGCAATTTTAAAACTACAAAATCTCTTTGTAAATGAACAGGTACTATTCCCCTAAATTTTACTAAGGTAGGGAAAATCGTATGAATTCATTTTCTGCTTTTCCAGCAAATGAATTCATAAAACGAATTTTTCCGGTAAGACTATATGAGAGTAGATATCGTGCCAAACATGAAAATAAAATGAAATAAAAAGCTTACGCCACAAAAGAGAAAAATTGCGCATCACGAACCTGGAAAGCGCGTGAAATATCATCTTCATGATCAGACACGACGCTGCAGGTGTGCTAGGGTGGGCATCAACCCACCCAACTTTTCATTCGTTCCATTCTTTATAATCCCCTCCCTTTCCCCACTCAAAAAAGAGAGTGCAACAATCTAATATTTTAGGGAACTCAGATAAACGTATGCACATTTTTCGAATTCACACAAGTTTTGCTGCTACATAAAATGAAATTTTTGTTAAATTTAGTGTTGTATTATTCTGTAGAGTGAAGGGAGTCCTCTGAGCAAATGTTCTAAAAAAGTAGTGGAAAGACACCATTTCTTAAAATATAGTTTAAAGAAGAGGAGAGACAGAGATTCCTAGTGGAATCACACCCTAAAATTTACAAACAGCCTAATGACAGCAAATATTTAAAAAAGATAAGCTAAAAAATGACGTAATAAGCTAAAATTGCGAAGAAATAGTATCCTGTTAAAGGCCATGGGGATTCATATCCATGATTCCCATTACTACATACATTAAATAAATACTAGCCACAGTATGTACCTGAAAACTTTTTTTTTTTTTTTACTGGGGATCATATCATCAGCGTCGGGTAAAACCATCATGAATGGAATTTTTTTGGCAAAATTTCTGCCAAGTACAGTAGAGAGTGGAAAATCCGAACTCATTAGGACCACTGGTAGTTCGGATTTTTGATGTGTTCGGATTATCGAACATGTAAAAAAATACAAATACGCTAATATTTCAACTTTATATTATGCAAGCACATGTACCAAAAATAAGCAACTGTATACAAAAAAAATTTCGTAAGACAAATATTTTTTTTGTTATTATGCAATACGGAACAAGTTTGCCATTTTTACTACTGTTGTTAAATTTTTAAATATGAAGTACAAATTCCTGTACTTACTAATCATTACAAGCTGTTTCCGATTGCCAAGGGGTGTACTTTATGTTGAGTGCAGGGGGGATAAATTTCCTCCCGGCTCACAGTGAACAAAGAAGCCGAGGGATGAAAGGATGGTACTGCCGTTGTAATGGGTCGTAAAATCTTAGCCCCGCAGGGAACAAATGATTGGGAAAGTTTTTGCCTTTTGTCTCTGAATATCAGAAGTCATCTCCACCTTTGACACGTCTCCCCTAAAATGCTTGCATCACCAAAATTTTGGCGATTCCATTATCATCTAGAGCCAAGTTAAAATGAAGGAACTATACTTAAACTTTCTACCACCACAAGAATAAAAAATAAATAAAAAGTGGAGGGGAGCTTGTTTCGATTTTTGACGTTTCGGATTTCTGACGTTCGGACTTCTGACGTTCGGATTTTCGACGCTCTACTGTACTTCAAACTTTGTGCCCCCGTACAAAGATTACCCCCCCCTCCCCTTCCCTAACAGCCCCCTCAGTGCTGAACGTCGGGCGTCTCCATTGCTTATGATCTTTTCCCTTTCGTTTTTTACATTTAACGTTTAACGTCCGTCGTGAGTATATAAGGACATGAGTGGCCATTCGTTCCTAATTTAAGACCACATGTTCTAATGTGCTCGTGGAAAAATCTGTGTAATGTTTTGGGAATTCTCTGACTCGTAACACTTAACTTTCTTTATCACACTTCCACGTAGTGATGGGCCGTTCCTGAAAGGTTCGTTCGCAACGAATGACTCTTCACCGTGAATGGTGAATGTTTCCTCTGAAAACTGTGAATGATCATTGAATCCGCCATTACTGCGACACACTCTGAAGTCGCAGCGTGTTTAGTTTCTTCTGCCCGAATGAGTTCGGAAACGAATTTCCAATAAGAAATATCGAGAATTAATGAGCGTCAACCGTTATGTGAGTGAGAAATCGGCTGTCAGCTAGGAAATGATTATCAAATTTAAGATTAGGAATGATATGTGAATGCAGTTCATTCCAATGGTGCGCCCGAATCGTTCGTCAAAAGCAAATCATTTATCATGAACGATGAAGAGTTCACGCTCTCTTAGAAATTTGTCCAAAAGAAGATGTGGCATAGAAAGTGCAACACGGGATCCCTGCAACGAATGATTTACTGAGGGAATGCAATGACAACCTGGAAATTGGATCATTCGTGAATGATAAATGAACTCCCAAGAAGAAACGATTTATGCCATCACTACTTCCATGCACCTTTCCTGTTGGTCATTCCAGCCCAAATCTCCAAGCTTCCTACTTCTAAAGTCTTCTTAAACATGGGCTCAGACACTCCCTTCCTATAAAATCCTCTCCAACATCATTCATTTATTCATACTTCAGAAAAGGCCTGGTTAATGCATTAGTTGTCAACGTCATGGAGTTCATGTGCAGCCCAAGAAGGAATTATTGATACTGTATTGCTGACACAATCTTTTCTAATGTATGAGTCCTCGGAAGAATGGAGATGGAGTTGGTGAAGGGCGCATAAAATAATTTGGCGGTATTAAACCGGAACTTCTCTTAAGTGGAATGTTAATTTTACAACATCTTCACAATATACACTGTCTGCTTACTGAGTTACGACCACCAACGTAATGCGTCGTGACATCTTCTTTCACCCGGAGAACGGCCACCACCCATCAGCGTAGCGTCGACAACACGAGCTGTCTGTATAGTAGTTGTGTGGGGATGTGCAGACAAGCCGTTTGTACTGAGGTCAACAGTTTCGGTATGGAACTGGGTGGTGTGTCCAACTGCCCCTACTGGCGTTCCACATTCTACAGATGTTCAATCGGATTGATATCAAGTAAGTTTAAGTGCCATTCGATATGTCTTATATCAGCACTGTGTGTCGTCGGACCATTCCTGCACGAGGCAGGCCCAACGTTTTGAAGGAACCCATTTCTCTCCGGATGGACGTACAATATTGTGAGGTGTACGTGGTCTGCTAGCAGTCTCAGGTTGTAGCGGATCCACACGCACCAGGGATTCTAGTTCATGGCAGCTAAACATGCCCCATATCATACAACTGCCCCCACTGGATTGCATAGTCGATTCTATGCATGAGGAACCCAAAGACGGACTCGACCATTAGCAAAATTGAGTACATATCGTGGGCTCGACCATCGGCAGAATGGAGTACATATCGTGGACTGGATCATCCGCAGAGTGGAGTACACATTGTGGATTCGACAGACGGCAGAATGGAGCCCATATTGGACTCTACCATTGACAGATTGGAGTACATATCGTGGACTCGACCATCGGCAGAATGGAGTATACATAACGTCCTTTTTGGAATACAGAGAGTCCCTTTTTCACTTCACTGTTACCGTCTTAGGGAGATTTTCTGCTGTTTCCTCTTCATGATTCCTAAAATTCTTCTTGCCGTCCCGGCGGTGCAGTGGTCTAAGCGCTGGCTTATGACCATTCGTCCGAGATGAGGCTGGGTTCGAATCCCGGTGAGGCATGGAGTGTTTATCTTACATCACTGGTTCCTTCCTTTCTCTGGAACCAATGGCCGCACATTTGGGACGCACGGCTGCTTATAGCCTACCGAGTAGCTCACGGTGGTCCTTAACCCCCCCCCCCAAACAAGAAAAACAAATTATTTCTTCCATTACATTCTTAGATTATGAATTACAGCATATATCAAGCGAAGGTCACATCGAAGAAAAAATTAATAGGCTGATGAAAAAACTTGAGGGCTTTGTATTTAGAAGAAACAGTTCAGTTTTAAAGAGTAAGTCATCATGGTTTTTTTGTTTTTTTATTGGAGGTTTAGCGACCACCATAAGAAACTCAGTTGGCTATAAGCAGTCGCCCGTTCCTAATTTAGGGACACTAGCTCCAGGGAATTGAGAGAGCCAGTGCCGTAAGACAAACGCATCATCCATGACTCACCAGGATTCGAACCCGGACCCCTTTCGGACGAATGATCAGAAGCCATCGCTTAGACCAATGCTCCACCGGGGAGGCAAACACTTTTCCTTTAAATCATAATGATGGCGCAGTCGTCTAAGCGATGGCTTCTCTATCATTCGTCCGAGATGGGTCCGGGTTCGAATCCCGGTGAGGCATGAATGATGTGTTTGTCTTACGGCACTGGCTCTCTCCTTTACCTGGAGCTAGTGGCCTTAACTTAGGACCGGGCGACTGCTTATAGCCCATTCAGTTGCTCACATTGGTCGTTAAACCTTCAATATAAAAAAAAAAAAGGTTTAATCAGTGCACCCTTCTAATTCTTACCTATGGATTAGATACATGGATCTTACCTAAAAAAAACATACACAGACTGCGGACAACTGAAGAAGCTTGGAACGATGCATGCTTCTTGTTGTGAAAGAAAATAGAAAAAAGAACTCGTGGACCAAAAAAACGACAAAATGACAAGAGTGGACGACATCATGATCAAAGTAAAAATTCTCAAGAGGTAATTGGCTGGACATATTGCTAGAAGAACTGCCCACCGTTGGAGAACTGAAATTTTAGACTGGATACAAGCGGAGAGAAAAAGATCCATGAGAAGGTCACGTAGGGGATGGGTGAATGAAATTCATAAGCATGCTGGAGTTACATAAAAGAGAATGGCTCAAGATAAAGAGTTGTAAAAGAGACTAGAGGAGACCTTCATTCAGCATTGGATTGCGAAAGGTTGTGAATGATGATAATGAGTGTATGACTCAACCAACCTAGCAGTTTTTTCTAAGTCAAACATACTGCAGGAGCTAACCAAACATTCTCATTGTATCTGGTAATCTCTAGAGATTTTAACAGAAGCTGCTCTTGACAGCCTTTCTGTTGCTTTAACTGCAGAGACTGCGACTCTGTTTTGCTGAAACCGTGCTTGCAGTTACAGTGAAGCGAACAACTTTAGTTTTTGTGAGACGTACTCTGTTTCTGGCGCAGCAAGCTTCGCCTAGCTCCTTTCTAAATCCCACTATCCACAGAATTAATTAATTAATTTAATCATGCAAATTTTCCAAAATTATATCAAAATTTTCGCAGCTCAATAGCACTTTATCATACGCATGACACGATAATAATTCTGATCATTTGAATAGTTAATGTAAAAAATCTAACCTTAGTTATACAGAACATCGGAGTAATTTTTTTTAATTGCGTCTCTTAATTAAATGATTTTAGCTGTATTATCTCAAGTCGTATTTCATGAGAAACAGATAGGTGGGAATCTCCACATTTAAGCTAAGAAAGCGCCATTTTTTTTTCTAAAGAGAATTGATATCAGAAGAAAATATCAGAGTCATGGTTGTCCCGGTTTTTAATTTCGTGAACGAGAAACGTGATCTTTCTAGATCAGACCACTACATTAAACGGCAGGAAACAGAAAATCATTGAAATATTTCAGACGACCTATCACAGTTTGAGGAAGGAAAGCGCATATTTCAGAATACTTTTCCTACGCAAAGTCGCGATAACATGAAGACGAACATTCCACAGTGACTTCCGCATAATGTACCAGGAAGCGAAAACGATAATTGATAATTGGCATTTAGATAAGCAAAATGCATATTACATGTAAGACGAAGAAGCCTATCGATTTCAAATAAAATTCCGGTCCCAAATCTCATTTTCAAATGATTTATGAGCTTTAAATGCAAATAAAATGACGGTTTCAATGCATGAGATCACACACAACAATATAAAAAATTTCTTTTTTTTCGACTGTGCAACCGAGAGATTTGAAATTCGATGGTAACACTCTGCAAAGCATAAAACCTTCTACAAAGACAGCTCTGTACTAAAGCAACACAAATTAATTATTTTCAAAATAAGTGAATAAATAAATTATTCACCAATTTCGGAATAAAAATTAACACATATATCTTCACAAACGTTATCATAAAAAAAGCTGTTTTTTAAGTGAAACATTTTTCACCGTTTAAATGCAAGGAATTTCTAGTAGTGTCAAAACGCGCGTGATTCTGACTTCGAAAATAAGTAGTGCTGGATAGTGTGCGAATTCGTTCAGTATGCAAAGAAGTTCTTCTGTAAATGAGGTTTTTTCTGGTGGGCTTGCATAAAACAAAAGCCGAAAATACAAATAAGCTCCACATTAGAAAGGATTTACCGTAGGAGATACATGTACGTTATGAACGTAAAGAAAGTGATATTATACAAAAGCAATTTTTCGGTAAATTTGCCAAAGATACCCTCTAGGCAAGGCGTAGTTAGATGAAGAAACGAGTGAGATTTAGCCATTTGTTGTCCACCAGCTCTTGAAGAGGCTGACACTATTGCAAACCAGTCGTTGCGGCCCAAGGGCTTCGGCCGCAAATTAGGACAAGTACGTGCAATCGCATTTTCCGCAAGACAGGCTGTAAATACTGCAATAACAGTAAGCTCGCCCGTGTGCGCCCATCGGAATGTTTGAGAAAAAGGCATCGCGAGAATCTTCATCACACGTGTACCACGTTCTTAGCCTCCAGAGGGAACGCCTGAGTTTGTATTCGGAGCATATCGCCTGAACCTAGGAATAATCGGAGAGCTGTTTCGGCAACGAAACTTGAATTTTCATTCGACGTTCGCGACTTCGTGTTAAAATTAAATACGGACGCTTGTCCGCCTGTCTGTTTGCCAGTCAACATACGGGGGAAAAGTTCTGGCTAGGCGGGGGTTGTTTTTGGTTTTTTTTTGGCTTGTTATTTATTTATTAATATTAACAATATTATTATTATATTTCATTTTATTTTCTCAACTATAGCAATAGCATATAACATAGTTCACTAGTCAGTATGGACATGAAGTCAAGTAAAGATATAGTCACTCATGGTTTGAAAATCACCGTACGATGTGACACCTATCGAGAATCACTACCTCTTGGATTTTGGGCCTTAGGTGTTGCAGACATAGAGCATCAAGCTTAATTAAAAGACTAAGGAATTACACCAGTAGCCGAGATAATAAGTGGACGTACAGTATATGAACTGTTTTCAGCGTCCACATCTGTTTAATCTCTGCAGCCAGTTCCACATACTTGTTGATTTTTGTTGTATAGGTATTCTGAACAATACGGTCGAACGGTACCGATATGTCGATAATGACTGCTTCCTTCTGCCTTTTGTCATATAGCAGTTTGTCTGAACGATTAGCAGTGATGGTTACGTCTGTTTTAATCTCACGGTCCCAATATAATTTGTATTGTTTATTATCTAGTGCCTCAGTGCGTTGATATTTGTAGTATGGTACTTCTGAGACTGATAATTCTGCATCGTGCGTTAATTGCTGATGAATCATCTTAGCAAAATTATTATGCGCCTGCATATAATCAACATTCCCTAGCGTGGTGCATCCTCCGCTGAGGTGTTCAATGGTCTCACTGCACAAACCACATCATCCACATTTGTCATTTTTCAGGTTCTCCTTCTATTTTCTATAATTTTTGGTTGCAATAACTTTGTCTTGAACAGCTATCATAAACCCAATAGACTCTCCATATACACTGAAGAGCAATTGAATTAGAGACAGCTGGCGTTATGCAAATGTGGCGCTGTGGGCGGCCCTGTAAACGGAAACGACATGACGTATGCAGCGATCCGACAATATAAGGAGTGATGCGACGGGAATCAGTAAGAGTCGGACGCAGTATGGGTAAGACGAAGGATCTAAGCGCATTTGATCGTGGGCAAATTGTCGGGACCCGACGAATGGGTCAATCCACCTCGGAAGTCGTGTAGGCATTGGGATTTTCACAAGCCACTGTGTCACGGGTGCACCGTGAGTACGTCGAATCCGGTAAAACCATCCCTGCTAGGGCCAACTGCCGTGGACAACAGCGTGTGGATGAGCGGGGTCATCGTCTGCTAGCTCGCATTGTAACAGCGGATAGACGGGCCACGGTGCTAGAAATCACTCGGAAATTTAACGCAGGTGCACAAAAACGTGTAAGCAGCCGCACCATCCAGAACCATCTCCTCGCTATGGGGTACAGAAGCCATGATCCCACAAGGGTACCGTTGCTGACCGCACATCACAGGGTGCAAAGATTAGCATGGGCGCAGGAACATCGCCACTGGACCCCAGACATGTGGGAAAATGTTGCCTGGACTGATGAGTCGAGATTCACGTTGGTACATGCGGATGGCAGGATACGAGTACGGCGCAAACCACATGAAGCGATGAATCCTTCTTTCCAGCAGGGTACTCTTCAAGCTGGTTGGGGTGGCATTCTGGTCTAGGGACTTTTTACGTGTACTGAAATGGGACCCCTGGTACGTGTGACATAGTCCCTCACAGGTCAAAGTTATCGGGATATCCTGGACGACCATTTGCTCCCGTTTGTGCGTCTTCAACATCCCACTGGGGACCTCATCCTGCAACAAGACAATGCGCCCTGCCATCACTCCCGAATTGTATCCGAATGGTTGGATGAACACTCCGCCGACGTGACCTAGCTTCCTTGGCCAGCTAAGTCACCTGACCTCAATTCCATCGAACACATCTGGGATGCCATCGAGAGAGATGTTTGAGGCTCTGACCCCCTCCATCAAATCTTCGTGAACTGTGGGAGCTTGTTCAGGGGTCATGGATCCGTATGGCTTCCCAACGCTTCCGGTGTCTTGTCGAGTCCATGCCGAGACGAATCGCCGCCGTCATCAGGGCGAAAGTGGGTGCTTCACGTTACTATACAGGTATCTCTAATTCAATCGCTCTTCAGTGTAACTTATTATTATTATTATAGATGATTCCACTTCTTCCTGAGAGTTTTCTCTTCCTTCCAGGACGGGTACGACGTACCAAGTCTGGTAAGTGGTATTTCGTTTCTCTCAATTGTCCAGGAACTTTCTTACTATCCCACAAGTGTTTAGGATAGCTGCCTTGTGTAGTTCCATGTAGGTGTTAGGTTGAAGGTCTAGTGTCTGTATAGAGCTGTGAATGGGCTTAGGTATACAACTCCTGTGGCTGATATTACTATGGGGACGGTGGTGACGTTCTCCATATGCCACATTCTGACTTTGTATCCTAGGTCGCTATACTTTGACAGCTTCTCTCCGTGCGTCTTCTGGATTCTGCACGTTTTGGGCATGGCTATGTCAATGAGGTATGTTGACTTCTTCTCCTTGTCGACCACGACGATGTCGGGCCAATTGTGGGGGATGGTCTCATTATTATTATTATTATTTTGCCAAATTTTCTTTCAGATCTGCAGTTGTATTTCAGATTTCGGGATGTCTTCCGCTTACAAACCCTTTCTCATAGTTCCCAGGTTAGTGTGTATCGCTGCGTCATGTTTATACTGTACACGTACATCTGGCTCACACCCACAGCCAACGAGTAAAGGAACTAGCTCACGATGCATATTATGTAAAGTTTTTCTTACAGCCAAAACAGATTATACACTGAAGTACCACTGAATTAGAGATACCTACCTAATAACGCATTGGGCCACCTTTCACCTTTTGTCCTAATGATGGCGGCCACATTGCGAGGCATAGGCTCCACGATCTTACCAAAATATTCTGCAGGTATCGCTAGCTAAGCTTTCTTCAAATATTTTTTATAATTCGCTTGGGTTCAAAGCCGATGGGGTACGTGCCCGAGCAACCTGTTCGACGGTATCCCAAAAATATTCTGTGGGGTTTAACCGGGCTTATCACTGATGCGTTTCAAATTTACTACATTCAAATTTACTATATTCTATGGGGTTTAACCGGGCTAGGTCACTGATGCGTTTCAAATTTACTACATTCAAATTTACTATATTCTATGGGGTTTAACCGGGCTAGGTCACTGATGCCTTTCAAATTTACTATAAGGCACTTGTAACCATGCAGTTGCCAGGTGGGATCTGCCAGGTTATCTTGCTGGAATACGCCATTACAACTGGGATGCATGCTGGACATGAATGGGTGTAAATGGTCGGCTAGGATGTCCACATATCTCGAGACACTCTAAGTCGACTGTAAACGTACCAAAGGACCCAAAGTATTCCAGCTAAAGACACCCTAGACCAACACTGAGCCACCACAAGCCTGTAATATTCCAATTTTACAAGAAGTGTCTATGCTTCATGAGACTGACGCCAGAACTGCACTCTACTGTCGGCTTGATGCAGTTTAAATCTGGATTCATCAGCCCAGACTATCCGCTTCCAGTCCTCTGTGGTCCAGTGTCGGTATGCTTTTGTCCAGGCTAGACGTTGATCCCGGTGTCGTGCCGTTAACGGTGGAACTCTTGTGGGCAGGCGGCTCCCGAACGCTAGTCGTTTAAGAGCATGTTACACTGTTCTTGAACTAACATGGCGACTTGATATTGTTCAAATCGATGGAGATTTTGATATGGTCTTGCACCTATCAGTTCGAGCAGTACCGCTCAAACTGCGTACACCACAGACTGTCAAGGCCTTAACACCTATGCAATTCAGACTGTCAACACCTCTGTAATTAATTCCAGAGCTTGTTCTTTTGCCAAAATTTTCATATTCCCGAAACACTCTGGACACTAGCATGGAAAAATTCCCACAGTGTGTTGACGAGTTCTGAGATCGAGTGCCCCATCCTGCAGGCACCTACAATCTGGTCTCTGTCAAAAGCATCCAAATCACGCGTCTTACCCATCACCTTGGGGATTGAACACTATTGGGGAAACTGTGAACAATTTAACCACAGTTTCCGCCGGGGCTAATATACACAGTCGAGACACATTATTCTGACCACCTCCTGCTTTTGACTGAACTGGCTGAGAGGGTATATAAGGTGTGCTGTAGGTATTCTGAAAACATATTACTCGTTGCTGTCATGGATAAAAGAAGCGATTTATCAGATTTGCAAAAAGGGATCATTATCGGCTTTCGCTTTCTAGCCAAGGGTGGCAGTATTTCTGAAACAGCGCAGTTTGGGAACTGTTCGCGTGCTGCTGTGGTTAAAGTGTATCGTGATTGGACAAATGGCACCATTGCGAATAAACGACGTGAAGACTGCGGAGCACCACGTGCCATTGATGTGAGAGGTGAACGCCGGCTTCAAAGGTGCGTGAGGGCCGATCGACACGCTACAGTGGAGCAACTTCACTGGCTGAATAAACCAGGGGGCTACTGGAAGTGTGTCTAAAATGACAATTCAGAGAACCCTGCTGAGTATGGGGCTCCGATGCAGACGGATGGTCACTGCACCTATGCTAACGAAGGCGCATCGGCAGAAAACGCTTACATTTGCACGGTAGTACCGGAATCGGACCTCCGCTGATTGGCAAAGGATTGCCTTCTCCGATGAGTCATGTTTTCTGCTTCATCAAACGGATGGACGTTGGCGTATAAGGCGAGGAACATCGGAGAACAAACACTCTTCAACCATTGCTGGAAGAACACAAGCTGGGGGGGGTAGTCTGGAGAATGTTTTCGTGGCATTCTCTGGGTCCACTCATACCTGTGGAAGGCGCTATGGACCGAATTCGTTATGAATCCAACCTTGCAGACCACGTACACCCATACATCTTGATTTTCTTCCATAGGACGGATGGGATCTTCCAGAACGACAATGCAACGTGTCACACAGCTAGAAATGTCCGAGAGTGGTTGGAAGAGCACGATGAAGACTTCAAAGTACTTCCCGGCTCCCTAATTCCCCAGATTTAAATCAAATTGAGCATCTGTGGGACCACCTCGATCATGCTGCTCGCTCTATTGATCCTCCACCACGTACCCTCCAACAGCTGTCAGATGCACTGCAGTCAGCATGGCTCCACATACCTGTGAACACCTTCCAGCACCTTATTGAGTCACTTCCAGCTCGTCTAGCTGCTGTCCACGCTGCACACGGCGGTTACTCTGGATATTAGCTGGTGGTCACAATAATGTGACTCGACCGTGTATATTATATATAAGCAGCTAGATCGGACATCCAACCGTGAGGCGTGACAATGTATGCGCCATTTTGAGCGGATCATCGCGCTCCACTTAAAGCAAGACTACTTTGCATTAAGTCAACGGAATACGAGTTTGGTACTGTGATTTGCTATTTATATTAGGTTCTAAGCAAGTAGTACACATTCAGGAAGTCATTGTATACTTAAGTGAAAAAACAATAATATTCCTTAGTGCAGACCACAAAAATATTGAAGCATTTTAGATTCGACCAAGGCTTAAATTCAAGAGAAACGGCATTCCGGCATGTGAGATATGAAACAAATCACACTATTATTAATTAGTTGCGAGGTAATATAATTTTGAGGCTTCTTGTAAATGAATGCTTACATTTAATACATCATTTGATTGCATATTTGCCCTAATAAATACTTACAAATGTTAAAAACTATCGAAACTTTTGATAAAATTAATATTTTTGAGCAAACATCACAAATAAATCAGAATGACACAGGTAACAGCAAGCAAAGAAAAAAATCCCATTATTTCAGTTTTCCTGTGCAAAGCATGTGGAAGTCATTATTTTTCGGTTTCAGATCAATAGGTTCCTGGATTTAATAGCTACTTATTGATTGTAAATATATTTTTTGCTTTTTCATTATTGTAAATCATTACCGTTTTAAAAACGTTCTCCACTCATTTTCCATATTTGCATACAATACCAGCTTTAAATTTATCTTATTAACGATAATGTTAATTTATCTTGATATTTTTTCAGCATTGGACAAAAGGCAAATAAGTAAGCGCAATTATATTTTTTTCGTTTCTCAGCACACGATTTATATCTGAGTAAGTTTTCACAATGGTTAACAAAATAACCAAGTCCAAACTACCTTTCGTAATATGTCCCGGTCCGACATCTTGACCAGCTCAATATGGCTCCTTCTCACAGTGCAAGCGTATGCTCAACAAAGCAGACCGCCAATCTAGTCAATTACATGACATCTGTGGCCGGGCCTGCACGATTATACGTAAGCATCAACCACGCACGCAAGCATTTGTATAACTTCTGTTTTGTCTAATTCAATGGAACTTCAGTGTGTATATCATCATCATCATCATCATCATCATTGTCAACCATTATCAATCCACTGCTGCACGAAGGTCTCCCCAAGTTTCTTCCACAACGGTCTGTCTTGTGCCAGTCTCCTCCATGTTGCTCCCACATACTTTTGAATTTCATCCACCCATCTCCCATGTGGTCTTCTTTTGGGTCTTTTCCTGTCCTTTGGAATCCAGTCTAAAATTTCGGCTGTCCATCGATGCTCTGTTCTTCTGGCAGTATGCCCAGCACATTGCCATTTCAGGGATTTTACTCTTATCATGATGTCTTCTACTCTTTGTCATTTTTCTGATCCACGAGTTCCTCTTCTTATTTCTCCTGGTTACACCAAGCATGCACCCCGCCATGCTTTTTTGAGTTCTCTGCAGCCTTTGTATGTCTCTTTTAGTTAAGGTCCACGTCTCTGCAGCATACGTAAGCACTGGAAGGATGCATTGATCAAACACTTTTCTTTTAAGACATAATGACATATTGCTCTTGAAAATTATGCTGTTTCTTCCAAAAGCTCTCCATCCAAGTTTCATACGCCGATTAATTTCTTCATCAATGTGACCCTCACTTGGTATCTGCTGTCCAAAATAAATGTAGGTATTGGTTATCTCCAGAGACACATACTCATCCAGCAACTGAGTTAAATGAAAACGGCCAAAAATGCAGATTCGTGGTTTTGGCGTAGTGCCGACGACATTTTACTGAGCTATCGCCGAACATTATTTCATCACGTTTTACATAAACGTAAAAATATACCATTACAATCCGCTTAAATTACGAAAACCCGTTGCTAAACGTGATAAAATCCATTACAAAAATGCATTTTTGATGCTATGAAGTTAGTGCATCGTAGCGAAATTTGTCTTTCTCTCGATCCCTCACCCACTCCACTTACCCAAGAGAGTTTATCTGATATTGACGAGAGTTTTAAAAGGATGTATAACACGATGGAGTGTAACCTGTAGATATCCTAGACTAAAAGTTACCAATCTCCCTCGCTAACGCACTTACGATTCAGCCTTTCTATCTTGAAGTCACATTTTAGCTTGCGCATGCGCAGATGGACTTTCGTAGCTACGTCACATTTCATCGGTGTCAGGGTCGTTTCTTACGCTCGTCTAAATCTGAATAGCATATAATAATAATAATAATAATAATAATAAATACTGTTTTTGAAAAAAGAAACAGTCCAAATACTTACTATTACCGCCGCAACAGTTTAGTAAAGATTTACTTTGTGACTCACATATCTTCTTTCATTGATTTTACGACAATAACATTCATTAATCTACCTACCTAAGTACCGCTCAATATCAGGAATTAGTTTGTTGTTATGATTTAATTCCACTCAGTATGTACCAGACTGTGGCTCGGTGTGGTCGTGAGTGATGCGAATAAATGCAATGTGTTGTTGAACGTAATTAAATGTATACTCTCGAATCACTTGTTTCGTTTCACACCCACAAAATCTTGACATACAAAAAGTTTCCTAAATATCATTGAAAATAAAATTCCATAATTCCGTTACAGCCAAAGACACGCACTACATTATACGCACAAGAAAAAAAAATAAATTTTTTATTTTATTTTTTTTTTTGTATTTTTTCATTTGCGTTTAAACATTTTTTTTGTCTTCCTTATAATGTCCAGTTCAGTTCAGTTGCTCCTTATTCTCGTAGGGATTACCTCAAGATATAGTTCAATTAACCGTCTTCCTACATCTCAAGCGAATTCTTGCATCAGAAAGGATTTCAGTACTGAGATGCCGTTTAAAGTATTCTGATTGAAAAGCAGTAAGAGCATAAGAGCAAAGAGCGCGCGATGAAGTGATGTTGCATTATTTATAAGGTTGGGGAACGGACGGGGGGGGGGAGCTTGTACCTGCGGCTACTAGTCTAGCGTGGCATCCGAATCGCGGAAGCTGTTCAGGGGCATTAGGGCTCGGGCCGAGGAACTGACGTCCCACAGCCGAGAGCTTTAGCCACTAGGGCATGATTTACCTCCAAAGACCTTTAAGATATGTAGATTGGAAAACCTTGTCCGTTAACCGTGCGACATTTGAAGTTCATCGCTAAACGGAAAGAATCCATGGCATCTCCAACGTTTCTAAGGACGTTAGCGTGCTTATGTAACTTACATCCAGTGGTTCAGTAGGACCGAAACGCCCCGGAACGGCGTTCCGGCACTTTTTGTTTTCTAGCCGGCATGCGTTCCGGTAAACCCTATGCAGCATAATTTCTTTCTTTTTTAAATGCCAATGTCCTATAATTCTTTTCCAATAAAAAAATGAAACCGAAAAATTGCACTGTTAATGGAATTTACGCCCCAACTTTGTTTGAAGGTAGAGTTAGTCTCTAAATCCATTCTCACTTGAGTCCCAAATGATGCAGTCTTGTTCTTTGAATGCCAGAATGTTTAAATCCGTATGTCTGATTTCTACTAATCACTATACTTCCTTGTAATATACGTAAATATAAGAAAGTAAAAAGAGGAGAGACAGAATGGGAGGAATGAACACGTAAAGGCACCGCGCGTTCTTGTGCTTTTTCACTTAGCACTACATCATTGTTTACATCCGTTTTTTAAAGAGTAATATGTAAGGTCAGGTGATGCGTAACATCACAGCCTCTCCTTGACAAATGTCAACCCCGCCTTCTCGTGGTGCATCCTGTTCCCACTAAAGGGCTCTGACGACCGCCAATAGCGGTATAACTATACCATCGGGATTAGAGGAAATTCTATCCCACACTCACCAACCCGCTTGGCCAGCGTGGTGAGTTATGGCCAAACCCCTCCAAAATGATTCCACAACTTAAATCTTGGCCCTCAGTCTCCGGCAGCTGGAATGTACCTGGCCAAGGCAGCGGCCAGTGCGACATGAAGGCAGAGGGTGCTAAGAATCCCCGGAGGACCGGACTAGGCTGCCATCTGATGCTGACCTTGGCTACGTACAATGGACGCTCCCTATCTTCTGATTCAAGGCTTCTTGAATTGGAAGAGGAACTACAAAGGATCAACTGGGACATCGTGGGGCTAAGTGAGGTAAGGAGAAAAGGAGAAGATCTCATCGAACTGAAAAGTGGACATCTCTTCTACTATCGTGGGACAGATACTGGCAGAACTAGTGGGGTTGGATTTATAATAAACAAGAAACTGAAGGATAAAGTTGTAGAAGTTGAAAGTTCCTCTGACAGAGCTGCACGACTTGTTATCCAACTCTCGAAAAGATACCAGGCTCAGATTCTTCAAACTTATGCACCCACCACAAGTCATCCTGAAGAAGAAATTGAAGAATTTTATGAGGAAATTTGTCATCTAAATAATAAAGGTAAGCAGCACTTGAAAATAATTATGGGAGATTTCAATGCAAAAATAGGGCAACGGCAACAGAATGAAACTTCAGTAGGTAAATTCGGTCACGGCAACAGAAACCAGCGTGGAAATACTCTCGTTGAGTTTGCAGAGGCAGAAGGGTTTTTCATCTTGAACTCCTTCTTCAAGAAAAAGCCACACAGGAAATGGACATGGAGACATCCAAACGGGACGACAAGTGAAATTGATTTTATTATGTGTAACAAAAAATTCGTCATAGAAGACTGCAGTGTGCTAAACAAGTTCAACACAGGTAGTGACCATAGATTGGTGAGATGTAAGATGCACCTCAACACTAAACTTGAACGTGGCAAGCTCATAAGACAAACAAAATCTATTGACATAACCAACCTTAAAAAACACCATAATACCTTCAAGTTGGAACTGAAGAACAGGTTCTCTGCTTTAGAAGGCCTAACATCAGAAGAAGTGGACATCTCTGAAGTTAACAGAAAAGTAACCAAAGCTCTTATGGAAACAGCAACAAAATTAGCTGGGTCTAAGAACAAGTTGCATGTAAACAAATTATCAGGAAAAACGAAAATGTTGATGCAAAAAAGAAGAGAGATGAGGACAACTAAAGAAGATGTGACTTCCAAAGTGGAATATATAGAGCTATGCAAGACAGTAAGAAAAAGTATCACTGAAGACGTAAGAAAATTCAACTGTGAACTAGTGAGGAAAGCAATTGAAAACAACCAAAGCCTAAAGATAGCAAAGGGACATCTCAGTAAGGGAAGAAAACAGATTATGGCACTGAGAAAAGAAGATGGTTCTGTAACAAGAAATAGAGGCGAAATTTTGACAAGAGTGAAAGATTTCTACTCCAAATTATATGAAAGGGATGATACATGTACTCCAGACATCATGAAAGATACCAGTACCAGAGTTCCTCCAGTCCTTCCAGCAGAAGTTGCACATGCAATCAAGAACATGAAGCGGGGAAAAGCTCCAGGAGAAGATGGAATTACTGTAGACATCATACAAGAAGCAAGTGGAGAAATCGAAACAGTACTCGCCCAAATTTTCACTCGATGCCTTAATGAAGGAAAGATTCCTGAGGATTGGAACACCGCTACAATGATCCTGTTACATAAGAAAAGTGACATTGAGGATCTCGGAAACTACAGACCTATCAGCCTCCTATCAGTAGTTTATAAAATCTTCACTAAAGTTCTTTCACACCGCTTGAAGGTAACACTAGACATGGCTCAACCGAGAGAACAAGCTGGATTCAGGAGTGGCTACAGCACAATAGATCATATCCACGTGCTGAGAGAACTAATTGAAAGAGCGAGGGAATATGAACTTCCATTGTGCATGGCTTTTATTGATTATGAAAAAGCCTTTGATTCGGTGAAACCATCAGCAGTTACAATGGCTCTGAAAACCTGCGGTATTGAAAATGCATACATTAATATTATTAATAACATCTATGAAAATGCAAGTGCAAAGATTAGGCTGTTTGAAAATACAACACACGTAAAAATTGGAAAGGGAGTGAGACAAGGTGACACCATATCTCCGAAGCTCTTTAATGCCACATTGGAGGGTGTTTTTCAGTCGCTGAGCTGGGAAAACAAGGGGATAAAGATTAATGGAGATTATCTAACCCACCTTCGTTTTGCTGATGATGTAGTCATTTTTGCAACTACCCCATCAGAGCTGCAGAGTATGATCCAGGAACTTGCTGACAAGAGTAAAGAAGTGGGATTAAAAATGAACTTTCAGAAGACAAAAGTGATGTTCAATGCTTTTACAAGAAATGAAGATTTATCGATTGATGGAGAAAAGCTGGAGATAACAGACACGTACGTTTATCTTGGACAGCAGATATCAAGTGAGGGTCACATTGGTGAAGAAATTAATCGGCGTACAAAACTTGCCTGGAGAGCTTTTGGAAGAAACAGCATAATTTTCAAGAGCAATATGCCATTATGTCTTAAAAGAAAAGTGTTTGATCAATGCATCCTTCCAGTGCTTACATATGGTGCAGAGACGTGGACCTTAACTAAAAGAGACATACAAAGGCTGCAGACAACTCAAAGAAGCATGGAGAGGTGCATGCTTGGTATAACCAGGAGAGATAAGAAGAGGAACTCGTGGATCCGAAAAATGACAAGAGTGGAAGACATCATGATCAGAGTTAAATCCCTGAAATGGCAATGGGCTGGACATACTGCCAGAAGGACAGATCATCGATGGACAGCCGAAATTTTAGATTGGATTCCAAGGGACAGGAAAAGACCCAGAAGAAGACCACATGGGAGATGGGTGGATGAAATTCGAAAGTATGCAGGGGTGACATGGAGGAGACTGGCACAAGACAGACCGTTGTGGAGGAAACTTGGGGAGACCTTCGTCCAGCAGTGGATTGATAATGGTTGACAATGATGATGATGATGATATAATCAAGGAGCTTTATATTTATTGTTTTGTTTTATAAATAGTATGTATATACTATAAATATCTCAGAGAAGAATATAGCCGGATTTAATGAACGAAACCAATTTTTAAAATCATTACATGTTATGCAGCGTATGGATGTATCAACAAACAAACGACTAACCAGATAGTTTCATTTCATAGGTTTTCTTATAATAATTGTAATATTATAAATACGCAGATACTTTTATAAATCACTTTTTCTTGAGAAACCCTTTTTGTATATTGTGCACATTTTTTCCAGTGTGATTCAACAAAAGGATTGATTGGCTACGACTGTGATTTATTATTATTCTTATTTTGGCAAATTGTTATTTCATGAACCCGATTTCTTAGCCAAGTTTGTATCAGAAAATGCATTAATAGATTACTTTCCTGATAAAATGATTGTCTACTATCCTGTACAGTGTGCACGTGCCATACATTAATTTAAAAAAAAAATCATGAAATTGGTCTTTTCAATTCGGTATAACATATGTTGCACTGCATATATTCAGCACGGATTGCAAATCAGATTTGTATTGCAAAAAAATCTAGAAGCTGAGAAGACCATAAAGTGAGATAAACCCATAATTGGACCCACAGAACGATCGTCGCAAGTTCACGTGTTTGTATTCTTGTACAGAGAGAGTCGAAAGTTTTGCAATGTATTTGCATAAACGCATGTGCTGCGGAGGGTATGTCACGTGTTTAAACTAGTTCAAGCCACGCAGTGCAGTCAGTCGAAAGGAATATAAAGTAGTAGCAGTTGCTGTGAACAGCATTGCATGTTGTCGTTCTGTCTGTGGTTGGGACGCCTAAAAGATGAACAGCCACAACCGGCTAATTAGGGAACTTTTGCTTTACGAGTTTGAACTCTGCCATAATGCTGTTCAAGCAACACGAAACATTTGACATGCGAAAGGGGAAAGTTCCGCGGACCACAGCACCGCAACCAGATGGTTCAAGAAATTTCGCTCAGGTGACAGAAACCTCGACGATCAGCCAAGGTCACGTAGACCGCGAACAGTGGATTCAAAGGCCGTGCGCCAGGCAGTAGAGGCAAATCGACAACCAGCACTCGTAGATTATCAGGAAAGCTGGGCATATCAAGAACACCGTGGTTCGTCACCTTGAGGACCTCAGCAAGGTCTACAGGAGCTACCGCGTTGTCCCTCATGAACTGACGCCAGCTAAAGCAAACCGCCGAGTGGAAGTGTGCATGAAACTCCTAGAAAACCCGCGCGATGTACGTTTCACCAAGAGAATTGTTACGTGCGATGAAAAGTGGGTCTATTTCCGTAATCTTAACACCCAACGGCAGTGGTTGAGCCCGGGCCAGCTCCCTGAACCCGTTGCCAAACGTCGGCGCTTCGAGTAAAAGGTCATGCTCTGCGTCTGGTGGAATTTCGAGGGGATAATGCATTACGAATTTGTTCCGGACTGTCCGACCATCAACGCCAACCTCTACTCTGAACAGCTGGAGTGGATGTATGCCGTTTTGGAGGAGAAGTACCCGACACTGCTGAACAGAAAGCGCGCTCTCCTACAGCAGGACAACGCTCGGCCTCGTGCCGCGCGAACGACCCGGGCAAAACTCCAGGAACTTGAGGGCATCGAACTGATGTCACACCTAGCATATAGTCCGGACCTTGCCCCGTCGGATTCTTACCTTTTTCGGTCCATGGCCTACTTCTTTCGCGGGAGCACTTCAACAACCAGGAGGAGGTGGCAGCTTGGGTGAAGGAGTTCTTCGCCTCGAAGTACAAGAGCTGGTACCGCCGGAGAATCGAAGAACTGGCGGACAGATGGGTAAAGGCGGTGCAACAGGATAGCCTATACTTTAAATGCTAGTCAGCTTTCGTCGTAAAGGTAGGTATGAAGACATAAAGTGATCCAAATATTGTGAAACTTTCAACTCACCCTCTGTATTACAAGGTCTGTCCGGAAAGTAATGAGACTCATTCAATAACAGACGTTTATTTAAGGTTATACTTACATAACATTAAAATTCCTCGAAATAACATCCTTGAACATCAATACACCGTTGCCAGCGGTTCTGCCACGCCGCGTAGCTTGCCTGGAAGTCGGGAACAGGAATCGCTTTCAAAGCACTCGTCGCGGAAGTTTGCACGTTTGTAACAGTCCCAAAATGGTGTTCTTTCAGGCTGGATTTGAGCCGGGGAAACAAAAAGAAGTCAGCCGGGGCCAAGTCTGGGCTGTAGGGAGGTTGGGACAGCGTTGCCACATTGTGTTTCGCCAGAAACTCTCTCCCTCTCAGCGACGCATGGCTCGGCGCATTATCGTGGTGAAGAACCCAAGTGTTGGTGATCTCCGGGAGGACGCGCGCAACTCTGTTCTTCAGCCGTTGAAGCACTTCCACGTAAAATGCAGCATTGACCGTTTGTCCGGGCGCTACGAACTCCTTATAGAAAACACCTTTGCAGTCAAATAAGACAATGAGAATCAATTTCATCTTTGATTTGCACAATCGAGCCTTCTTTGGTCGAGGAGTGCTTTTGATAAAGCCTCCTTCCCGTAGGCTTTCTGTATCATAGCAAGCGTCTCGTTGGCAGATTTTTCAAGTTTAACACAAAACTTTACCGCTTATCGCTGTTCGACACTCTTCTGCATTTTGGCCGTTACGCGACGCTCACACAGCTGTCCACTTCGCAAGCGATCCTCACTCTGTAAAATCTCAAAGCCAACTGACGAGACATCGATCGTTTACCTAACATATACCGCCACCTGTCACGCCCGGAGACTCCGCCCTCCGGCCCTTCTGATTGACCTAGGAAAAGTGGTCTCATTACTTTCTGGACAAACCTTGTATATTTGTGATTTCAAACCTCATTTTGTTCTCCCGGTTTTAATTTTAAATTCCAATTGGGTTATTGTTCGTCTAATGTAACTTGCCTTGGCAAAGCCTCCCGTTGGCAGGCAAAAGCTCGGCGAATTAAAATACTCTTTCTTATTACACCAATTACGGATTTATGTGGCTTCATTGTCTTCTTAGTTATTAGAGCGCATTTAGTATCTTTTGGACATGTCCTTAAGATCTCTCTCAAATGTAGTAGCTTTTAAAAGTTGTATGCAGGGGGAAATGAGGGTTATAAAAATGAAAGTTATGAATGACATAATTTTGTTTGTTTTCAACTGCATGGAACCTAAGAACATGTAGAGGTACATAATTACTTAATGATTGCTTGTTGTCTCCTCAATGCCAATAAATAAATAAATAAATAAAAATCGTGTCCGTTTCTTGACTACATGTACTGTTTATTCACCTGCTTGCCTTATTTCCTTGCTGTGCTTTTGTTGGAGTACCTTGTTCACTAAATCATGTTTCTTTTCGGAGACTTTTCAGCCCGGAGATTAGAAGTTTTGATATTGCCTAAACTATAAAATATGCGAATAGGTGGCACATGAATAAGGTAATTTTTTTCTACAATATTTGAATAATTTCTTAATTTGTTTTACCGTTGAATGAGCTATTCCGAGCTCATAACACTGCTTAAAAAACTTCCAAAATTAAAAGTTTTGTTTTCGGCAGCTTCACTTGAAAATAGACAAATGTTCACATTAAAATAATTTTGACATTACTTAGAGTGCGTAATACGAATTTCATGCAACTAGATCAGCAGTTTGAGAGAAAAAGAAGCAGAGATATATTTTACACGTAGGACAAGCGACGTTTCCGTTCAGTTATTTCATATACTACAAAATTACGATAATGATGTTCTGCCTAATCGTAACTTAAAAGGTACAATGTCTAATTTATCCCCTCCTGAAAAAAATTAATATGCGGTATTATAACAACAAAAAACCGCTGCTTTTGCTGGTAAACGAGCTTGATTAACGCTGTTTGCATAGGAGACGTTTACTTATACGAGGGGAAATCAGTAAATAAATCACAAAAATTTATTTAAAAAATACTAACTCAGATATGAACTTGAAAAACATTGATTATTACCTTTACATTTCCCCTTATTTCTCAACATAATTTCCATCAGTACTGATAGAATTATCTTATCGCTTTATCAGTGCGTCGAAACCTGCAGTCTTGGGTCTGCTGCCTTAGCAGCATTAGCACTTCACGCTCAACCTATTGGTTATACGCGAAACGTTTGCCGCCAAGGTGAGTTTTTAGCGGATCAAACAGGTGGAAATCGCTCGGGGCTAAGTCGGGGCTGTGAGGCGGATATTCAAGAAGTTCCCAGAGTAGTTGTTCAATTTTATGCTGGGTTAATCGAGCCTTATATGGTCTGGTTTTGTCTTGATGCAGCAGTACTCACCTAATCAGTATTGGCTTGGACGTTTTTTCCGCATTGCATCCCGAAACATCAACAGAATTCACAGTACGATGCAGCACTCACATTCTCACCTCGCTTCTGGAAATGGACTAAGAGCACTCGCTGAGAATCCTAAAACACTCCGAGCATGACCATCCCTGTTGATAGCGAAATTCGGAATTTCTTGGTTGAAAGTGAAGAGGGATGTTTCCATTGCATTGAAGCACATTTTATTCGGGTTGGTAGTGATGCACCCCGTGATTCGTCCGCAGTAACAATCCTGTTAAGTATGTCTTCTAATTCACATGCATCCCGACCGAAAAAGATGTTGGACAAGCCCATTCGGTTCATTTTGGGTTCCTGGTTCAGTTTTCTGGGCGACACTTTCCGGAAACTGAAACGGCCATGTATCATTCTCAACACGCCTCACAGTTGCTTCTCTTGCAAACTCAACAGGACGACCAAGTCGGTCCTCATCAGCAACTTTTGAGCATTCTTGAGAGTATTGACCCAGTTGTGTACCACTTTACGCAAAAATCATTTCTCGCCATAAACAGGAAACATTTCCGTATGAATATCCTTCGGGGTAAATCCTTTCGCCCAAAGAAAACGCCCAACAGCAAGCTGCCCTTCGATCGTACATTCCTCGAGAACGGTCGCCATTTCAATCTGAGCTAGGCACGCGCAAGCGATACCTAGTGTCTGCTGAGTTGAACTACGAGTAAGCAGGATTGTGCTGCCACCTAATGACACCTTCAGAAACTAGTAAATACCATTATCAGTTACGCCATAACTCTTTGTGCTTTATTTACCGACTTCCCCATGCAAACTCTGCAATCAAATGTCGTCAGCTACTGCCACTCATTTACACAAGAACTTCCAGTGTATATATCTTAAATGCCTTCGTTTATCTCAGTCGTCAATCGTGAAATTGCAATACATATTAATAGGGATGTAAGGTCAGGTGATGCGTAACATCACAGCCTCTCCTTGACAAATGTCAACCCCGCCTTCTCGTGGTGCATCCTGTTCCCACTAAAGGGGCTCTGACGACCGCCAATAGCGGTATAACTATACCATCGGGATCAGAGGAAATGCTATCCCACACTCACCAACCCGCTTGGCCAGCGTGGTGAGTTATGGCCAAACACCTCCAAAATGACTCTACAACTTAAATCTTGGCCCTCAGTCTCCGGCAGCTGGAATGTACCTGGCCAAGGCAGCGGCCAGTGCGACATGAAGGCAGAGGGTGCTAAGAATCCCCGGAGGACCGGACTAGGCTGCCATTTGATGCTGACCTTGGCTACCTATAACGGACGCTCCTTATCTTCTGATTCAAGGCTTCTTGAATTGGAAGAGGAACTACAAAGGATCAAGTGGGACATCGTCGGGCTAAGTGAGGTAAGGAGAAAAGGAGAAGATCTCATTGAACTGAAAAGTGGACATCTCTTCTATTATCGTGGGACAGATACTGGCAGAACTAGTGGTGTTGGATTTATAATAAACAAGAAACTGAAGGATAAAGTGGTAGAAGTTGAAAGTTCCTCTGACAGAGCTGCACGACTCGTTATCCAACTATCGAGAAGATACCAGGCTCAGATTATTCAAACTTATGCACCCACCACAAGTCATCCTGAAGAAGAAATTGAAGAATTTTATGAGGAAATTCGTCATCTAAATAATAAAGGTAAGCAGCACTTGAAGATAATTATGGGAGATTTCAATGCAAAAATAGGGCAACGGCAACAGAATGAAACTTCAGTAGGTAAATTCGGTCACGGCAACAGAAACCAGCGTGGAAATACTCTCGTTGAGTTTGCAGAGGCAGAAGGATTTTTCATCTTGAACTCCTTTTTCAAGAAAAAGCCACACAGGAAATGGACATGGAGACATCCAATTGGGACGACAAGTGAAATTGATTTTATTATGTGTAACAAAAAATTCGTCATCGAAGACTGCAGTGTGCTGAACAAGTTCAACACAGGTAGTGACCATAGATTGGTGAGATGTAAGATGCACCTCAACACTAAACTGGAACGTGGCAAGCTCATAAGACAAACAAAATGTATTGACATAACCAACCTTAAAAAACACCATAATACTTTCAAGTTGGAACTGAAGAACAGATTCTCTGCTTTAGAAGGCCTAACATCGGAAGAAGTGGATATTTCGGAAGTTAACAGAAAAGTAACCAAAGCTCTAATGGAAACAGCAACAAAATTAGCTGGGTCTAAGAACAAGTTGCATGTGAACAAATTATCAGGAAAAATCAAAATGTTGATGCAAAAAAGAAGAGAGATGAGGACAACTAAAGAAGATGTGACTTCCAAAGTGGAATATATAGAGCTATGCAAGACAACACGAAAAAGTATCACTGAAGACGTAAGGAAATTCAACTGTGAACTAGTGAGGAAAGCAATTGAAAACAACCAAAGCCTTAAGATAGCAAAGGGACATCTCAGTAAGGGAAGAAAACAGATTATGGCTCTGAGAAAAGAAGATGGTTCTATAACAAGAAATAGAGGCGAAATTTTGACAAGAGTGAAAGATTTCTACTCCAAATTATATGAAAGGGATGATACATGTTCTCCAGACATCATGAAAGGTACCAGAGTTCTTCCAGTCCTCCCAGCAGAAGTTGCTCATGCAATCAAGAACATGAAGCGGGGGAAAGCTCCAGGAGAAGATGGAATTACTATAGACATCATACAAGAAGCAAGTGGAGAAATTGAAACAGTACTCGCCCAAATTTTCACTCGATGCCTTAATGAAGGAAGATTCCTGAGGATTGGAACAACGCTACAATGATCCTGCTACATAAAAAGGTGACATTGAGGATCTCAGGAACTACAGACCTATCAGCCTCCTATCAGTGGTTTATAAAATCTTCACTAAAGTTCTTTCACACCGCTTGAAGGTAACACTGGACATGGCTCAACCGAGAGAACAAGCTGGATTCAGGAGTGGCTACAGCACAATAGATCATATCCACGTACTGAGAGAACTAATTGAAAGAGCGAGGGAATATGAACTTCCATTGTGCATGGCTTTTATCGATTATGAAAAAGCCTTTGATTCGGTGAAACCATCAGCAGTTACCACGGCTCTGAAATCCTGCGGTATTGAAGATGCATACATTAATATTATTAATAACATCTATGAAAATGCAAGTGCAAAGATTCGGCTGTTTGAAAATACAACACACATAAAAATTGGAAAGGGAGTGAGACAAGGTGACACCATATCTCCGAAGCTCTTTAATGCCACATTGGAAAATGTCTTTCAATCACTGAACTGGGAAAACAAAGGGATAAAGATTAATGGAGATTATCTAACCCACCTTCGTTTTGCTGATGACGTAGTCATTTTGCAACTACCCCATCAGAGCTGCAGAGTATGATCCAGGAACTTGCTGACAAGAGTAAAGAAGTGGGATTAAAAATGAACTTTCAGAAGACAAAAGTGATGTTCAATGCTTTTACAAGAAATGAAGATTTATCGATTGATGGAGAAAAACTGGAGATAACAGATACATATGTTTATCTTGGACAGCAGATATCAAGTGAGGGTCACATTGATGAAGAAATTAATCGGCGTACAAAACTTGCCTGGAGAGCTTTTGGAAGAAACAGCATAATTTTCAAGAGCAATATGCCATTATGTCTTAAAAGAAAAGTGTTTGATCAATGCATCCTTCCAGTGCTTACGTATGGTGCAGAGACGTGGACGTTAACTAAAAGAGACATACAAAGGCTGCAGACAACTCAAAGCAGCATGGAGAGGTGCATGCTTGGTATAACCAGGAGAGATAAGAAGAGGAACTCGTGGATCCGAAAAATGACGAGAGTGGAAGACATCATGATCAGAGTTAAATCCCTGAAATGGCAATGGGCTGGACATACTGCCAGAAGGACAGACCATAGATGGACGGCCGGAATTTTAGATTGGATTCCAAGGGACAGGAAAAGACCCAGAAAAGACCACATGGGAGATGGGTGGATGAAATTCGTAAATATGCGGGAGTGACATGGAGGAGACTGGCACAAGACAGACCGTTGTGGAGGAAACTTGGGGAGACCTTCGTCCAGCAGTGGATTGATAATGGTTGACAATGATGATGATGATGATTAATTGTGGTTACCGTGCCTGTGTTTTGCCTGCGTTCGCGTTTCAACAATCGTAAGTAGCAAAACGTTGAACATGATAACATTCAAAACTCCGAAAACATAGAATAGCATATCATAGTGAGCAGCAGAATCATCGAATTTAGCATAACATACTGACTCAAAACACGGTCCGTTTGAACATTCCAAACAGCACCTCTTATCTTCCGCGACTCATTACGCATCTCAACTACGTCATTGAACTCTGATCTGTTGTCAGGAGTTGCCAGAAATAAATTCTTCAAGAGAGAAAACGTGGCGTTAAACTTAGAAAAACGCTTAATAAGAATAAACCAAATTTGCATAAGAATACAGGAATTCAAAACGAAGGTTAAATTAGAGTATACATCACATGACTTCCAACTTCATTACAACTTCCAAACTAAACTGTTAAAAATTTTGTGGTAAGTTGCACCAAAAAGTGGTGCTGCACCACTTTCTGAAAAAAAATACACCATTATGTGGTGCAAACAAAACCCAACAGCATCATGCAGCTTTACACCACGTTATGGTACAAGGTCGCCCCATATTATGATGCAAGGTTGCGTCATATTTTTGGGGTTTGTTTGCACCACTCAATGGTGTATCTTTTCTGAGAAAGTGGTGCAGCTGATGTAGCACCATTTTTTTTGGTGCAACCTATCACAAAAATTTTAGCAGTGTACAGGGCGTTGTTGGGCACAGGAATTTGAATAAAAAGGCAACTTGCTGGAAACAGGTTCAAGTGAAAATAACTACCAGCCTGGAAACATGGTGGCGCGGTGATTAGGTTTCTGTGGGAGCGGAAAACGCTGGCAACAGAAATCCATCGCTAATTACAAGAAGTTTATTTCGATCAATTCGTGAGCGTTCAGAGCGTGTATAATGGTGTTCAAAAATCGCACACGGGCGCAAAACAGATCAGACGTGGGAGGGGCACGTGCGTTGACAGGTGAGACACGCAGTGACAGACGCTCAACATCAACAACAAGCAGCGACGTGGCGTGTGTGTAGGTTCTGGTGCAAGAAGACGAGTGACTTCGCGTCAGATATCTGCAAATGCAACCGTTTCTTTTCGCGCGTCATATCGTCCAACCTCTAATCACCGAGCATACCTCTAAGAGAGACCATGTTTCCAGGCAGGACGTTGGTTTTACTTGAAAATTTTCTCCAGCACTTTGCCTTTTTATTCAAACTCTTGTGCCGAACAACGCCCTTTAATCAAGAGAATGTAATGACGTTCAGAGACAGCAATATACAAATACTTGCCACCGCCAAAGGTCATCGGGACAGCTCGGGTGGTCGAGCGGTCAGAGCCGTATTTTTTCTGGATAGCGGTCCGAGCTGAGCCTGGGTTGGAGTCCCGATGAGGCATGAGTGGTGTGCTTGTCTTACGGTGCTGGTTCTTCCGCTTCCTTGGAACCAGTGGCCAAAAATTAGGGACCGGCGACTGCTTATAGCTCATAGACCAGCTCATGGCGATCGTCAAACCAGGAAACAAAAAAATATCTGAAGTAATTTGTTAATCAGCCTTCGTTGAATCGCACTAATTAACCCCCCCTTCCCCCCAAAAAGTACGTAGTATGAGACTTTAGTCAAAACATGTGCTTCGCTTAACTTTCTAGAATTCTGTGTCATCCTTAAGTGTTTGTTTTTTTATTGTTGTTTTGTTTTACCTTAGCTCCGATACTCTGACAATTTAATAAATAAAACTGATGTCGTACTTTGACGCTTCAAGTACATTATTCACTTTGTCTTTAGGTTATCCGACGGATTCGTTAAAAAAAAAAAAAAACTTTGCCAAACAAAGTGGCCGCTCAACATAGGCGCCGACTTAGGGGGCGCCAAGGTGAATCTTGCACCTCCAATAATTTTACTGGAGGTGCAGTGCCCACCCAATATTTTGCGTGCTGTTTAATTAATTAACGTTTTGGCCTCATAAGGTGGACCATGATCCACTTTATGAGGCCGAAGCGAGTAATTTCAAAAGAATAAGAAAATAAGTAAACGTATTTCTCATATTCAGCATTGCTTATTTGATAAGAAACTGGATTGCCAGCCCCGTATTAATAGTGTTTGACATGTTCTCGTGATGTTTGGTAAATGTTTAAAACAATTATCAAAAATAAAATAAAAATAAAATTAGAGAAACGTATAGTCTTTAGGGCCTTTATTTATTTTTTACGCTTTTTGTTTGTTCTTTGTTTAAGTAACCCAATTAATTTCTCATTTTTTTTTATAAATGTTTGGAAATAAAATCTGTGGATATTTTTAGAAAATCACAAAATAAATTTTATTTTTAAAAATATTAATATTCAGCAAAAGAATATTTCTGTTTTTTTGTCCACTTGCTGATCAGAGCAATTACAATTGCGTTTGAAAAAATACGTTCAATCTCGTAGTTTATCTTTTTGCCTTTTTTTTTATTTTCCTCCTGATAACGGAAGAGACGTGCCGCCCCGCCCCCCGCCTCCAGTCGGCACCCCTGCCACTCAATGTCTGTTTTAACCTATCAAGGCATCTCTGTTTCTCGAGAAGATTGCATCCATATATACCATAGGCATAGAGTGTATGTGTGGGCAAGGGCTTCAACACATATTTTCTAGCTTTTCCTGATGTAGAATTTTAATCCTAGGTGGAGTAAATGTATTTTTATATTTGCCATGATATGTTTCCAGAAGTCGGAACGAAAAAATAATTTTTCCTTGTGAAGTGTTTTAATATCGGTGAACATTTAGTTCCACTGTGTTTTCCTGTCACTTAAGGTGGTTCCACCTAAAGTCTCTGCCTTATGTTTCGAATGGTAAAACTTCTTTACGTACATAATTTCTTTGCAATTAATGTATTCCCAAGGATCAAAATTTGCACATCGATAAAACTTACTTTAAGTTATAGGATGGGATACTTAATACTTGCTAAAACATAACCATAACTAAGCAGTCCAGCATTTAATTGTCTACTGACGTCATCAATGTACAGGTCGCGCCATCTATTGACAGGTCCGAATATTACTCAAAGAAAAATGATTGATTTTTAATATAATTATAGTTATGTTTATTAAGTATCCCATGCTATAACTTAAAGTTAGCTTTATTGATGTGCAAAGTTTTATCCTTGGGAATACCTTAATTGAGAAGAAAATATGTAAAGAAGTTTTACCATTCGAAACATAAGGCAGATATTTTAGGTGGAACCACCTTAACGACCACCGTGAGCAACTCAGAGGGCTATGAGCAGTCTCCCGTCCCTAATTTAGAGGCACTGGTTCCAGGGAAGAGAGAGACAGCCAGCGCTGTAAGACAAACACAACATGACAGGGATTCGAACCCGGACCTATCTCGGACTAATGATCAGAAGACATCGCTTATACCACTGCGCCACCGGGACCGGCCATTGAAGTTCATTCATCACTCACGCAAAAGAGTTGTTCACAAATGATCATTCAAAAGAATGACCATTCAATTCCGAGGTTGTCACTATACTCACTGAGTAAATCATTCGTTACAGGTATCCTATGTTTAAAATCAAAGCGCTTTGAAGGCCACAGCTCTTTAGAGCTCGAGCTCTTCATCATTCGCCGTTTACAATGAATGATTTGAACGTTTCGGGCACACCATTCAAATGAATGGCATTCACATATCATTCCCATCTTAAATTTCATCATTATTTCCTAGCTGACTGTTCACTCTCAACGGTTGGCACTTATTAATTCTCGACATTACAGTACTTTTCTTATTGGGAATTCATTTCCTAACTCATACGGGCGGAAGAAATTGAGCGTGGTACGACTTCAGTGTGTGTCGCAGTAATGGTGGCGGATTGAATTACCATTCACAGCGGTGAGAGAGAACCATTCACAGTGAAGTCATTCATTGTGAATAAATCACTCACGAAGGGTCCATCACTAATAAGGAGTGCTACAAATGGTTGAGGTTTACATCGTTTTGCTGTATATCTCAGAGAAAAACTCACAACGAATTGGCAAACGCTACAAAAGTGATGCCAACAAAAAAAATCTATTAACCCATGTGTATGCAAAAAATGTTTCCATGTGATTCCCAGACACACCATATTCCCTTTAACTTACTTCGTTGAAGGATTTAAAAGGGAATATCAAGTTGTTTATCAGAAGTTCCTAGACGTTGATTTCAACTTTCAATGCGCGAGTACTTTTGCAAAAAAAAAAAAATGGATATTTATCCTGAAGCTTTTTGAATAATTATGACGTAACAAAAAATGTTTATGTTCCTTAACGCTTTCAACTTTTATTCTATTTATGTTCCCAAATGCTTTTTAGCTTTTTATTTTTATTTACTTATTTATTTTGTTTGTGTGTGTTTTCCCAAGAGGAATCATGCTATGAAGAGTTCAGTGTCTCACAGGCAGTGATGTTTAATTACGGCACTTACGTGCGGGATTGTGAAAAAAAAAAAAAAAGAAGGAGGGGGCGAAGCCAGGGGCAACAACATTTAAACAATAAATGAATAAATAAATGTAGCATTTCTTATTGAATGCCAGCTGCCATTTACTGCCGTCATTCCTTTTTAACGTTCATAAAAGCTATTTTTAGTGCGCAAGCTAAAGAAAGGATAACTTATTTTTACGCAGGATTTCGAAAGATTCTTTAAAGAAAAGTAACTACTGAAACTGCCCAACTGCTAATGTTCAATAATAACAAGTAAGTAAAACCAAAAAGTGACTTTTTTAACTTCCACACGACCCCCCCACCCGCCTCTTTTTTTTTAATTTTGACAGTCTATTAAACAAGAGAAACGAGTGAACTGAAGACCCGGGGGGGAGAAAAACACAATGAAGATTAACATTTACAATATTTCACTCACAGTGGAATCTCTTAGGAAATTGTCGAACACTGGAGATGTGTTCAACTACCTAAAAAATAAAATACGACGGAGCTCTTGCAGTACCAACTTCGAGGTATCGTCACTTCCCTCTGCACCAGGAACGTAGCAAGCTTTTCTTATCTGGGAGGGCAAGACTTAAAATTACGCCCCTTTGAGTTAAAAGTTCCTTACTTCCACTCAAATATTATGCAGTTTTTACTTTCTCATACCTTCGTTATAGGAAAATATTATGATCGTTAAAAAATCTCACTTCCAGTTTTCGACATAATGTTACTCAGAATTTAAAAAGTAGGTGAATACCGAAGAGTCAACGATTGCAAATACTAAGTAAAACGTAAAAGTTATGTGAACACCGAAAAACACAACACGTGCAAAAATACAAAATGAAAACAAACCAGCACAGAACGAATGAGTGTTAGATAGTAAACGTAACAATAGGAAGGTGCTTTAGGAGAAGGGCTAAGAAAAATATTTATTCCGTTCGAGGTTAAACGCTCAGAAGAACTTTCTGCGACAGAACACAAATGACCACAGTTGGAAACGGGTCAAAAATTTTGGACCCGGACGTCGCATAATTGGACCCGATCCGAATCTGTAACTGATCTGGACCCGACCCGGACAAATCTGCTTTGAACTATAATATATACACAGGACGTTCAAAAAGTTCCTCCGCGGTGGGTACCTTAGGTTATATGGAAATCAAACGAAAAATCGCACAATTTACTCACTTACTTTGAGGAAGTATTGAAACTGTTGTCCTTCATTTGGAAAACATAATCTAACATATGTTTTCAAACTCTTCTGCGAGAGTCAAAAAGTCCCTCCGCAGCAATGTCAAGGCTGTTCCACCTAATTTTGATGGTGATACAGTCAATTATTTTTTAATTAAGCAACTTGTTGTATGTTTAATTTCAGTTTTTGCTGTCTTCTTGAAAACATGTCAAAATTCAGAATATGTTTCACAGCAACACCAATTCTCACAAGTTTATAATGAGTTGAAAGTTTCCAAAATGTGGAGTTGTTTTCATCATCGCCCCTCAGAAGGAAGGGACACTTTCCCTTCTGAATACACTCTTCCTCTATATTTCATGACCAATCATTTTTCCGTCCACCAGTATCAACCACAAAATTCTACAGTGCAAATTTTTCTTTGAAAAAACATTTTCTTTTTGCTTTTCAGAAATAAAACGGAAATAAAACCGGGTCGAAATCGGGTCAGGAACACCTTGACCCGACCCGTATGATCCGCTAGAAATTATCGACCCGTGACCCGTTTCCATCTCTGCAAATGACTAATCAGCTCTTCATCTATTCGGAAAGATCACTGAGGTTAGGCATATCTGCATATTGTTTTACATATACCCCCTCCTTCCATTCACTTTTTCGGACAATTCCATTCATCCGTATGAGAGGGTCCACAACTCACAGTGTAAGTTGTTTTGTACGTTGGTTAGCTCCGCGTATAGTAGTGTATCCGGCTAACTAAAGTATTTACAAAAAAAGATACTGATGTATTTAACTTTGTTTTTGAGTTTAAATGTTCGGTAAATTTATTCATATTCTGTTCATTTCTAATATAAAATAGACGCTGTCTTTCAGTTATCTGTCGCATCCGAGGGCTTAGCATTGATTCTCAACAGCCAATAAAAGCTCGAGATTCTGAACCTTCATTTTGCTGAATTTTCATCGGCTGCTTTGAAGGATTGCGTTTTCTCGGCTCTCTCCTCTTTTATCTGGGTGCCGATAAAAATTATGGGTAACGTGTATTATATATCAACGTGAGTTTTTTATTATTTTGAGGATTCCACCACACCCCACTGCACCATTTTTTAAAGAAGTTTTGGTACAAAGCACTTCAGCTACAGCCTTCTTCTAAATCCTTCTCCCTGCATAATTACGATTTACTATAAATCAATAATATCATTTGCTGTTTTGCGCTATATTATTACCACCTTGAGGAAACTTCTGTGCTGAAAGAAATTGAAAAAATATCGATCAGCTGCGTGTGAGAGAATAAAAAACTTCCCAATAGTGCCTAGAAACAGAAATAATTGTGCGTCTGCAAAACAAGGGAGAGAATATATGGAAAATCTTTGATTTCTTTTACAAATATTGTTTTCTATTCTATTTCCTAGAAACTGATTTAATGCGACAAGCATGCACTTACTATGTCCAAAAGGAAAAGTTTGTAAAATCATGCAATGTATTGATTATGATACGCTTTCCAACATGCCGGAAATCATTACTCAAGTTATGAGGATAATGGCTGTGAAATAAATATCGCTCCTGTGCCCTGACCTTTGACCCCATTTTGATGATATTATACAGAACCGATTCAGTGTACCTCCGGAACAACATGAAAAAGTTTTCTCGCAATCGAAGCATTTTTAGTCAAATTATGAGGATAATGGCTGTGGAATAAATCTCGCTCCTGTGTCCTGACCTTCGACCCCATTTCAATGATATTCAACAGAACCTGTTCAGTGTACCTCTGAAACAACATAATAAAGTTTTGTCGCAATCGAAGCATTTTTAGGTAAGTTATGACGCATAAGAGCAATGGAATGGATCCCGCTCCTATGTCGTGACCTTTGACCCCATTTCCAATAGGGTTCGTTCCCAGTGGTCCCCTACCACATACTTAAATTTCATCGAAATCGAACAATTTTTACGCGAGTTATCGTGCGGACGGACAGCCTGACAAAGCTGGAGCATATACGCTTTTTCAACCTACGGTTGGAAAGCGTAAAAGATAGCTCACTAGAGAAAGAGGGAAAGTTATAGAAGATCTTTGCCAGGCTTACGTCTCGCATTTCAAAAAGTGATTTTCCCAGAGAGTCTTCCAGAAGGAGAACTTTCCTAATAAATAAGAAGATACATTACCTGATGAAAAGTATCCGGGCATTTGCTATACACAAAGTCCGTGTAAAAGGAGAGGAATTAATATCGAGTTGATCCAACCCTTGCGGCTTTTCACTCTACTAGGAAGGTTATCCACTAGATTTCGGCACGTTGCTGAGGGAATGATCTTCCATTCAACCATAGAACATTAGTCAGGTCGGTAACCGATGTCGAGTGCTTCGTCCTGGCTCACAGTCGGAGCTGCAGTTCATCCCAAAGGAGTTCCATGGGGTTGAGATCGGGTCTCTATGCATGCCAGTCGTGTTCTTCCACACTCATCTCATCAAACCATTCCAGCACGAATTTCGCTTTTTTTGGGGGGGGGGGGGCATTGTGCTGTTGGTAAAGTAAAGGGCCTTTACTGAAATGTCATAATGTGGGGAGCACATAATTGTCGAAAATGTCATTATAGGCCACTGGATTGAGATTCCCGGGCACCAGAACTAGTGGGCCCAGCCCAAACCATGATAAACAGTCCCACAGCATGATGTTTCCTCTACCAAGCTTCACAGTTGCCACAATACAGCAGTCGGGCACGCAGCATTCACTTGGCATCCTCCACGCCCAGACTAAGGCCGTCTAGAAAACACAAGGTCATGACATTAGAGAGATGAGTTCCCTCCGTTTGTGACGTCACTCTCATGTTACGCTGACTGATACGTCGGTGTTGTGTGTGACGTCACACACGACAGCGTTAGAAACCAATACGAAGGCTTAGTTTCCACGTGACGTCACTAAAAGAGGGACTCATCTCTCTAATGCCATAGCCTTGTATTTTTTAGACAGTCTTGCCCAGACTCCTCCGTCAGACTGCCAGATGGTGAGCATCACCCCACAGAACGCATTTTGAATATCTCTAGAGTCCACTCGCGCCGAGCTTTACAACACTCCAACCGACATTTCGCATTGATCTTGCTAATGTTAAGCTTGTGTGCGGTTTTTCGGCCAAAAGACACATTCCTTTCATCTCTCGAAGAACCGTTATTGTTCTGGCGTTGCTTCCAGGGGAATTTTAAAACTCAGACATGAGCAAGGAACTTGGAGCATAGGTCTGCACGGGCGGGTCGGGCCTTTTTTTAGTTTATAGAACAAAGCAATGGGTCGGGCCGGGCTTTTTCCCCAGACACTCACGTTACGCCCATTCTTTTTATCGCAACGCTAAAGAAAGAAAAAATCGTGTTCCCGGATTTGCTGGTGTGTTTAACTGTTCCTATTCACCCTCTTCATTTGGCTTTACTTACTTCCATGACATAGCACAGCGTGTAATCAGAAAGGCAAGGAGAGACACTCACAGTGTTTTTACCAATCTGTAGGTATTAAGATGGTAAAACCATTTTGGGCTTGTTCACAACGAGAAAGATTCAACCCCGAGCGAGTGTGTGTGTTGTGCAGAGTGGGGGACGGAGAATGTCTGCAGTGGGGTGAGGCAGGGGCGGCGGAAAATGAAGTTCATTGACCTGGCCCGAAATTTCGAGTCGGGGTGCACCCCGTCCCTTCCCGCTTCCCGGAACAAACAGAAGAAAAACAGTACCTAAGGATCTTTGTTGGGAATTAGGACCACCCAATCACTTACCTAGAGGAACTTTCTAAGGCACATCACAACAATCGTACATATGCCAAATAAAAAAATAATAAAAATAAAAATCTTGGCTGAAATTATTGACCGGGCGGTTCCGCCGCCCCTGGGGTGTGTGTGTGTGTGTGTGTGTTTGTATGAGAGAGAGGGACAACATGTTTTTTTTCTCCTGTTGTTCCTCTCTCTCTCATACAAACATGGATTTTTTTCTCATGTTGTCCCTCTCTCTCCGCTTACTAGTTCAGGGAAAGGAAGATTCTGAACGCGCTTTCTTCCTTTTTCTCTGTTTTTAAAGGTTATATTTTTCGGTAATTCCCAAAGTTTAGTTAATATTTTTAGGCTTACATACAATATTTTCAGTAATATCTCATTTCATTCTTTAATTTTCACATTTTAATAAAATACAATAGAAAGACAAAATAATACCAAATGGGTACATCACGGGCCGGGCCTAAATAAGAGCTGCAATTGACGGGCCTCACCAAATTAGGCCCGTGCAGACCTCTAATTTGGAGTAGCATGGACTGGCAAACGTTATGCTAGCGGTTTTGAAACGGCGGAGGCCAATTGAACATGCATCTATCAGTTAAGGGGAGTTGGCAGTGAACAGATGTCTATTGAAAAGCTGGAATGTTTGGTTCAATTCATAATGTACTGCAGAAATTACGTAGAAAAAGTGTTCCCGTTCGACCCGAGAACTTTCTACATCAAATTGTAATTAGCAAGTGCTCACATCCGAAAAAAGGAAACAAGACTAGTAAGCAGGAAAATACGAGGCTATATCGCGACCGGCCACATACAAAGAGCAGAGAAAGAAAATTACTCAACAGGAAAATTTCTGTCACATATACTTTAAATCTTGAAGATTTAGAACTGAAATATTTGCGGAAACATGTCAACACACTAGTTCAAGGGTCGGTAATTCGTCACTTAAGAAGGGTCAAAAAGTCGTACAATACACATTCTTTACTTTTAGAAGAGCCATGAATGGCGGCAATGTAAACTGTAGCGCCCACTGCAGCCCCCCGGGCAACACAGGCAAAATCTGCGAAAATGTATGCACAATATTTAATATACATCCTGATTATACATATTTAATATTATTCCGCTTCGAATAGCGGAATCGAAGTTTCGTAAAATCTCCACTTTAAAGCAGGATGAGACAGACCTGAGTAGTTAACAGAGTACTGATATCAACTGCCTTTTAGAAGAAAAAACACAGAGCGAGCAAAAAAACGAAAGGAGAAGAAATATTCAGGGTTCGGTTTTTTGCTGACACCAGTTTTTTAGCTCGTTCGTCCCAAATATATTCGAAGTGAAAAAAAAATTGCTACAATTTTAACAAACTTTAGTTTTAGTGACTACTGCTAATCTGTCTCCGCATCTCGTTTGCTAGATTTTCACTGTCCGGTTGGTACTGTGTTATTTTCATCTTCAGACAAGCCTGGAGAATCTCATTTGTGAGTGAACTTCTCAATTCATATTTCGCCGGCCGAGCAATGACTCACCGGCCGACGGGTAGAACGCTCTGTTGCTCCTCCGAACTGAACTTTGAACCAAGCCGTGGAGTTGCGCAGAGCTGTAACTGGTGCAAAGCCGTCCGCACCGAAGAGAGAGAGAAACGAGCTTGAATGATGGGTCGCGGCAGGGCAGCCCGCAATCACTCACAAATACACAAACATTGTAAAATAAGATTTTCGGTCACCCTCAAAGGTTTAATGTTTTTACGTTCCTGTCTCTCACGTTGGGATTACGTCGAAGTAGAAGCTAAAACTTTGCAAATCTTTCCATTCCTTCAAGTATCAAAAGAGTCATATTTAGATTCCCAAAGAGCCATATTTAGATTCCCAAAGAGCCATATCTGGCTCGCGAGCCATATGTTGCAGAGCTGAGACGAACAGAGCCCGGGCCGGAATCGGGCTCGGGCTGTAGAATATTTACAACGGTTCGGGCTCTTAAAGAGAGGGAGAGCGAGATAATTTTTTTATATATAAATGTGATTTTATATGATTTTGCAAATGAGACACTTTATATTTGGTAAAGGAAAAACTGGTTCTGGTTGTGAAGCGGGCATTCGAGATGGCTACTTATTGCTGGATTCGGTAGAAAATGCCATAGGCCGCCGAGTATTAGTGTGTTTCTGCAGAGAAAAAAGCTTTTTCAAGAACAAGATATAGGATAGTTGATAGCATGCCGACGATAATTTACCCCATTTCTCCACGCAGAAGCTTCCTGCTAGTTCTATTCAGCAACGTACATATTGCAGCGCAGTATGGCACGATGATATTAGCATTATTTGAGCAACATACAATTGCAGCACCTCCCGATCATTTTGGATGCCCGGCCGCCCGAAGCACTTGAGGTGGAAACGAACTGTCAAAGAAAATCGTACAGTTACACTATAAAACTAGATAGAGGTCCCTTTTCTACTCCCCATTTGAAAAATACACTGGTTAATTGCAGGAGGAGGAGAGAGTGTGGAAAAGGAGATGTTTTTTTATTAATGGTTGAACAGGTTAACCAGTTTTCGGGCTCGTTTGGGCCGGGGCTCTATCTTGCAACATAAAATTCGGGCTCGAGTGGACTCGGGCTGATATACCACGGGCTCGGGCTCCGAAAATTGAGCCCGAACTCAGCTCTGATATGTTGCCGATCCCGGCCCTAGTTACTCCCTGCAATGGCGGCTTTCAATGTATGCCGGAAGTAGTATGCTTTTTGTCAGTCTACTCTCCTCCAATGTCTTTGGTGGTGAGTGTTTTAACCGAGGACAGGTTATTTTTTTCGCGCCACCCACTTGGCACTCGACAGTCTCGCTCTGTCATTTTATCTCGCGATTGCGCTGCTCTTGCTGCCAGGCGCGCTTTTCGACTTCGCAATAACTATTATAGCACTTGCAGTTGATTGGGGCAGCTACAGCAGGGCAGAAATTTCCCAATAACTATTACAGCACTTACAGTTGATTGGAGCAGCAACAGCAGGGCAGAAATTTCCCGAACTGACGTTTTGCTGAGTTGGCATTCCATGACCGTGACACGTTGAAAGTCACTGAGCTCTGCCGTACTGCCCATTCTACTTTTCGTGCTTGTCTAAGATGCTTGCCAGATCAGATAATATGTAGAGGATTTTAGAAAGGGGGTTTCTGACCCCAGGTCTTAAACATCCCTAAGAAATAGGAAGCTAGGATATTTGGGCTAGAGTGCCCGATAGGAAAGTGACACGGAAGCGAGGTAGAAAGGGGGAAGAAGACGCCGAACGCTGACCACTAGGCTACCCGCGGCCCTAAGATGCTTGCCAGGCAGCGTGCGCCTTTTTATATCTGTGTGGGCCATAGCTGTGACGAATATGAGCAAATCTACTGCTCAAAAGGGGTGTCCGGATACTTTTGATCATACAGTGTACATCAGTGTCCCCCAACGGAAAGTTGCGTATCATAAAACGAATCATGTATAACAAATTGCTCTTCGTACAAAAATATAAATGTAAAAGGTTCAAATCCTTTCTTTAATGCAACATCTTCCAGATGTCAGCTGAGGCTGCTATCTTTAAGGATCATTTTTAGATAGATCGTATTAAATCGGATTTGGTGTATTAAGTCGACAACGTAAGTTTTCTGACTTTGGGAAAGTGGTCGAGCTTAGCTCTGCTCTATCCCGTGAAAAACGAATTTTTCAATCCGTCTTTTGGAAGTGCTGTTATATTTCCGGCAGACAGAGCAGCAGTAAATAAGTTATTTTTCTGCACACACACACACACGCGCGCGCATGTGCGTTAAAAGAAGTGCTAAAACTGCAATATTGCTGCAGTATTTTGGGGATGCTTTGAGGAGAGACGTGGAACTACACTTAGCCGATAGTGGCATCCAGTTTGTATGCAACTCCAGGTCCATAAAATTAATAAGAGCATTAATAACAGAGATCGAAGCGATCCGGGTCGTTTTCGGCATCGAGCTGGTCTAGTGCGAACGTTATTGACATAGACCCGTTTGATCACGTATCGCACAGTGAACAACGGCGCTCGATCGAAGTGACACATAAACACGAATGTCGTGCTCAGAAAGTTAATCGGTCTGCATTTGACCCGTTGAACGTGCCGTGCAGCGAAAGAAACTGCCCCATTTGCTTCATCCAGCCGCGAGAGACAATAACGCAGGCAGACTGAGGTCATTACTCGACACGTGAAAGTTTAACAGAAGCCGTTATTTGCATTCCGCTAAATTTAGAAGCGTGAAAGTGGAAAGAGTTGTAGTTTTATGGAACGGCAGAAAAGACGTCTTTGTGCACAAGTAAAACCCGTTTCAGAAGAAAAAAAAATTATGAGGACTTGGAAAGGGAGATAGCAGCGAGAATGTGATTTTGAATGCTTCTAAAGTGCTTACTTCGTAATTTCATTTGAAATCTCTATATGGATGTAATATTATGCTATCAATTTATTAAAGCATTTAAGCAAATTCGCTTCATTGTTACTTCAAAGCTTTGTGCAGTGACTTTCTATGATAGGAATAAAATGTTTTACGAAATATTTCTAATCTCTGAGCAATTTGCGTAAAATCTAAATAACTATAGGTTTATCGCTTATTGTTGTGAATCAAACAAGGAAAAAAAAAACTTGGCTTGGTGGGATTAATTTGCTTTTCGGTCGTCAACCGTAGGATAGGTTATTCTTTCGTATGAAATTCATATATAATTATTCAAAAGTTTTACATTCTTTATCTGTGTCTCTAAGTTTGGAGAAATAGTGTTCTTGTAGATCTCTAGAATTCCAAACACTAGGAGATTTTTTTGCAATTTTGGCACTTACAAATTTTGCTACAGTGACTTCGTTGGATTGTTGAAGGGCATGCTTCTGAGCATGGGCGCCCATATCTTTCTTTTCAGGAGGGGGCGAACAGAAATTGTAACTACGAATAACGTTTACAAACACCATATGCAAATTTTCACTGTATCTTCTTGTTATCTAATCGTTTTTACGACACTCTCAAAAGAAATTTAACTGGAAACCAGAAAACCCAAAAACTACGTACATAAAATAAATGGATAAATGAAATTAGGCAGCATGTTAGGACAATCAGGAAATTTCTTTGCCATTATTTTGATCCTTTTGTTCACGTGCACCATGAAACCCCATAAATTACCTAATTGGTTCATCAATAATGAAAAAATAGCCACACGATAAATTTCTGGGGATATTTTCGAGAGATCTTTGTCTAGCAGTGAATAGCTGCTGCAAGGGATGGTATATTTTTCATTTCTTCGCCTTTCATACTTTTCTACACGGTACGTATGTAGTCTACGCTGTTCTACAACATGCAGTACGAAATTTCCTTATTACTTTCGACTGTAAATTTTTGTTTTTTTACTGGAAATTCCCAATATATTTTCAATTTTTGCTGCATCCACACGCATCCAGAAGTTCTACAGAAAAATTAGCAATTTGTGTTATCGGGAAAATCTCTGTAGTAGCTTCCAAGAACAGAAAGGGCGTGGTCGGATTTCCAGGGGAGGGCAAATGCCCCCTCTTGCCCCACTATATGGGTGCCTGTGCTTCTGAGAATGACACACTAAGCCACTCGGGTGGCACTCAATATTGAACATGTATGAGATCTTACCGAATCGCAAGAATGACAATATTATTTAATGCGCTTTCAGATTGATTGCCAATGTAAATATTTTTCTATGAATTTTTCTAAATCAGCTAAAACAAAAAAGTAATAATAATAACAGGAAAATTCTGACTTCCACAAGAATCTGAGTACGGCAATCGGCAAATTTGCAAACTTACAATACTTTTAATACCTAAATTATCAACCGAGGTTTTCAAAGTTAACCGTATTCATCCTGAGAAATTCAAGACATTCAAAGGAACCCAAATTAGTGGATTCAAAATCTGCAAAACATTCGTAAGTGAAATATAAAAAATGGTTTCTTAAAACATAACTGAATAGAAAAATACAGATACTAAAATCAACGAAGTCAAATTTGTAGAAACAATACACCTTCTGTTCATTAAAAAGGATATCATGTAACAGCAGTTTTTCAAGGTATCTTGACGATAAATTCTATTGCAGTAAATAAAGCAGGGTCATCCCGACCGCATTTCACGAACACATGCTTGCGTTCCCTACATGTTTTATATGAAAGCGACTGACACTCCCCTAGACTTTTTTTTTTTTTTTTTTTTTTTTTACTAAATTGCGTATTGGTACCGCAAAACGTGGACAATCTTCTCAGAGTGGAGAAATCTCGAGTTGAAGGGTTTATCCAGAAATTTCAAATTGCGGGGAAAGGGGGTGAAAACATTCAGAGCGAAGTGTTGGATGAAAGCAAATTTGTCACAAGCAAAAAAATTTTGTAGTGAAATGTTTAGGCTTTAAACTTATAGGATTAAGAGCCGGAAAAGCCTCAAAAAAGGGAGAACTGTTGAATTTTGTACATTAAGTATGGTTAAAACAAGAAACTTTCTTACAAAACTACATACGGTTATTTTGGTTTTGTGTTGTTCTTATTTTTTTTTATTTCTCAATTCAAAATGCTTCCCTGAACATGTCTAAAGCAAAGAGGTATTAAGCATAGTTTGCTCAAGCAATAGACATTTATATTTTCCCAAATCTTGTGCATGTTGAAATGATTCAGAGGTATATCTGCAAAATCGGTAGAAGATAGATAAAGGTAAAGCTGGGTAATTCACATAAATGCTAACTGCTATTGACAACTGCACTATATGATAATAAAAAGAGGTAATACTTAAATATTAAAAAGTACCTGTATAATTAATACACAGTTTTCTGTCTACCTTCTCTGAAAAGAGTCATCTGTTTGATGTGGGAAAGCTTGGAAACTTTTATTTCTACTTTACGTCAATAAATTCCATTGTAATTGTTCCTACTCTGATGTATGGCAGTGAAACCTGGGTACTGCAGAAAAAACATAGGAGTCGTTTGTGTGCTGGAGAAATGCGTTACTTACGGGGCGTTTGTGGCAAGACACGGTCTGATTGTGTGAGGAATGAAGATGTGTTGCAGTTGTGTGATGTGAAGCAAAATGTTGTTAGCAAGGTGGAGACCAATATGCTTCGGTGGCTTGGCCATGTTGAAAGAATGAGTGATGAGATAGTTACTATGAAAATCTTTTAGTCCAACTGGCAGGAAGGAAAGGCAGAGGAAGGCCAAGGAAGACATGGGTGTATCAGATTCAGGAGTGTCTGCATGAGAAAAAGATTATGAGTATGAAGTATAAAAGATCTTGTGTACGGCGTGTAATGGATATCAGTGAAGCCCGAGTTGTATGTCAAGATCGCTGTAAATGGAGAAGTTTGATACGACAACAGTAAGAAAAAATATCTGGTATAGTTTGTATTTCTTTTTGGAACTAACCTCTGAATCTCAGAGAACAGCTTAGTGATATGCATGCACGTAATGTAATTCGGATTACTAGCATAGTTTTACTACTTTAAGTATTGTGACGTGCCTGCCCAGCAGGACGCACACATGAGATAAAGGCAGATAGCAGCGATACATGTCCGCGTAGCTCAGTTGGAAGAGCGGCTTACTCCGGAGTCAGGGGACCCGGTTTCGATGCACGGCGCGGAAAAACTTGTACATTATATTAGCGCCCGAACTTCCAGGATGGCCCGGCTGTTAAGTTTCTCGCAATGATGTGATGTTCTTTCCACACGGCGAGACAGGAAAAAATTAGAATCCCTTCTTCAGTGCTTCGAAAAACAAATCAGTGTGGTGTTACGTTCCATACGCCAAATTGTCTGGGATTTCTCAAGTGCATGTTCTTCATGGGATGACTGCCTACAGCGACACATGGTCCTGGCTGACCCGTGGGCCATGCCCCTGCCCTCTTTTGGGGGAGGTGGTAGGAGGAGATGCGACGTGCCTGCACCGCAGGACGCACATGAGATAAATGCAGATAGTAGTGAGAGCACATGTCTGCGTAGCTCAGTTGGGAGAGCGACTTACTCCGGAGTGAGAGGACCCGAATTTGATGCTCGGCGCTGACTTATTTGTACGTTATAGTATGTATATACACAATATATACAGTGTGCGTGTGTGTGTTACCTTCAGATGGAAGGGTGTTGAGCCTTTTTACAGAGGTGAAAAAATTTTGGGGACTGTTGAGGGGTGTATAAATCCCTGCTTGAGGTACAATGCCGCGACTATGAAAGTGTTTCACGTACTGCTAAAAAAATCAAAGAGTACTCTGTACTCTCTGTAGATAATTTATGCTATGCATCTTTCGCATGCCAAAATCTTTGTGGATGTGAAATAAAAGGAATAGCTCGAGAGCAAACATTTATTTATGTACAACGCATTGCATTTATTCGGGTGACTCACGACCACATCGAGCCACAGTAGGATGAATACCAGATGGAATAAAATCCTAACAACAAACAATAAGGTTTACTATTTCCTGACATTGAGCAGTACTTGGTTAGGTAGATTAATGAATGTTATTTTCGTAAAACCAATGAGAGAAGACATGTGAATCATAAAAGTAAATATTTTCTAAATTATGGCTGCAGCAATAATAAGCATTTCGACTGTTTAGTTTTTTAAAAACAATATTTATTTAATACGGAAATAAATTAAGCTGTTCTTCCATGTAACGGAACTGCAGAAATTTGAAATTCGTAAATTGTATTTTAAAATTTCTGCGGTTACGTTTCATGGGACACAGCTTGATTTATGTCCGTATTAATTACTCCATGTGTTTTCAACTTGATATTAACTCATTTGCTGGTGATATTACTCAGCACTACAACGGGGCACGTTTGTTACGACTAGTGCAGTGAAAGTCTGACGTCTCAGATAAGCCTCAGTTGTTTGGATTTCATTGTCCTGGGTGGTGTAATGGTTAGATACTCGAGCGCAAATCGGGAGATGGGGGTTCGATTTCCGTTCCAGGACGATGAAACTGCCGCGGGTGGCCTAGTGGTCAGCGTTCGTGACTGCCATGGAGGTAACCTCAGCTTCGTTCCTGGACAGGTACAAACGTTCGAACCACTAAATACCCGCCGTGCGTCGGATGGGCACGTTAAGCCGTCGGACCCCGTAATAAATAAGGGCATCTTCCTTCCCGTTTCTACCTCGCTTCCGTGTCACTTTAATATCGGGCACTGTAGCCCAAATCTCTTAGCTTCCTATTTCTAAGGGTTGTTTGAGACCTGGGGTCAGACACTCCCTTCGTAATATCCTCTGCGTGTGATCTGATCTGATCTGACGATGAAATTTCCAAGTGTCTGCGGTTACGCTACATGGAAGAACAGCTTGATTTATGTCCGTTTTAATTATTCCATGTATTTTCAACTTGACAATAAGTATTTTTATTATTATATCAAATTTAGACGAACGTAAGAAACGACCCTGACACCGATGAAATGTGATTTAGCTACGAAAGTCCGCATGCGCATGGCCTCAAGACAGAAAGAAAATCTGAATCGCAAGTGTGTTAGTGAAAGGGATTTGGAACTTTTGATCTAGGATATCGACAAGTTACACCTCATCATGTTATACATCATTTTAAAACCCTCGTCAATAGGAGGTAAACCCCTAGAAGGGTCGAGAGGAAGTCAATTTCCGCTACGACGCACCATTTGAAAAACTGCATTTGTGTACCCGCTTTTATCACATTTAGCATCAAGTTCTCGTAATTTACACAGATTGCAATGAGACATTGTTATGTTTATTCAAAACGTGATGAAACAATGTTCGGTGATAGTTTAATAAAATATATTGTTGTGTAACAATGAAATTAATTGTTACGTCACTTCATGGGCTACTTCCGTTACCCATTTTCGTTAATCGAAATTTTTTACTAAAAAATTTCAGTGTAACGAAAAAAGATACATAGCATCAAATAATAATAATAATAATAATTACTTGTTCGATTTTGTCAGTAATTTGTTACGTGGTTACTGTTAACTTGCTAAGTCTTGCGTGGTTGAAGACAATAAACTAGCTGTAACTAAATATTTTTCGCAATTCTTTTAAGAATCTTATGAAACACTTTATTCTTTTCTTTCCTTAATCGGAGAAAGGTTGTCCATCAGCTCTGTAATTGTCCCTCGCTGTTCATCTGAAACTCAGAAGTTCTTCCCTAAATCCCCCTGCGGTCATTCCTTCATGCTGCCGAGAGAATACCTTCATCTCCGGGTCAGCTTAAGACCTGCTTCTCCAACACCCCAGGCCTTTCCTGCCCTCGCCCTGCTGCGACCGTTCGCTTTCAAATCCTAGAAGTCAGTCCTCTAGTCCCCCCTTGTTTCCACCGAACTCACCCCTTTTACTAAACAAAGCCCTGGGAAATGACATCGTTGTCGGCATAACAAAGCTACGAGGTTGAAATTAAGAGGGCTTGCGCTTTCAGTCGGCTGCTTTGAAACTAAAGAAGGCAACGGATCAAACGAGCACGACAATACAAATCCGCTTGCAACATACAAAGGTGCAGATTCTAAAATGAGACAAACTGGCGTCTCTAAATAAACCATGTCTCCGATGTTTTAATGCGGGATGAGACAGCGAAATTTCTCTCAGGCTTTGTGGAAACAACGGAAAAAGAGCACTAAAGCGAAAGAAAAGTTGCGAAATGAGATTTAATAGCTATTCCTAAAATTCTAGAATTAGATCTCCGTAACAAGTTACCCAAGCTGAATTTCCTCTCAATTAACTGATTTTAAGACGAGGTGCTGCTACTGCACGAGAAGTGTTTATTATTAAGTGAAAATTGTTACTAAGATGTGAGAACATCGTGTCACCCATTTTCTTTTGGGGAAGTGATGGACTGAATGGCACTCACTATGTTCCATTTTATGGGGTTTAATTACTAGTAGTAGTACTGCTGTAATTAAACTCATTAAAACTCTAAATGAATTAGAGAATTCATTATAACTGACAAAATCGAACAAGTAATTATTATTAATATTTGATGCTATGTATCTTTCCCAACAGTAGCAAAGTAATTCCCAAGTATAAAATTTAGCTGTAACGAAAATGGGTAACAGGAGTAGTCCATGAAGTGACGCAAAAATAAATAATTTCATTCTTACTCAACAATATAACTATCGTCGAGCATTATTTCATCACGTTTTGCATAAACACAACAATATCTTGTTATATTTTATGTTAACAATATCTTGTTTATTTTTTGTTCGATTTCGTCAGTAGTTACCCAAGCTGAATTCCCTCTCAATAAACTGATTTCAAGACGTGGTATTGCCACTGCATGCGAGAAGTGTTTATTGTTAAGTGAAAATTGTTAGTATTTTGTGAGAACGTGGTGTCGCCCGATGAACTGAATGGTGCTCACTATGTTCCATTTCATGGGGTGTAATTACTAGTAGTACTGCTGTAACTAAACTCATTAGAACTCCAAATGAGAAGCAAAGCGTGACTTCAGAAGCTGTTCCAATCTTGCCTGAAAAAATGGGGGAGGAGGGACTGTTGGAACAGTGGGATTACTGAGTAAAGCGGTAAAAATGAAAAAACGTTCCACGTACTGACTTGCTCAGTTATTGGATGCCACTACCAGTTTTTACACGAACAAGCGTGTGAAGGTTTTCAAGGCGTTAAGGTGAAAGACCTTCCCTTTATTTTACAGGTTGTGGAGAAACTAAAAAGCGTGAGATCTTCCCAACAATTTATATACATAGGAACGAGAACTCAAAATTCTTACGAAACACTGACCCTGAAAGACCTAAGATTTCCGGTACCAAATTTTTACAGATTATGAAGAAAGACACAAGACACATAAGAAAGACCCCATACCGTTCATTTCTTCATTTCACACACATTTCATAAGAAGACGAAAGTTCCAAAATTTCACTGGCATGTTGTGACTAGTATATCAAACTTTCCCTTTGCGTGTATTTTTTTTTTTTTTTTTTGCAAAAGTTTTTTTTTTTTTTTTTTTTTTTTGTTACGTTCTTCATTTCTGAACCTCAAACTCCGAACCTTTAGTTTTTTTTTACGTTTGACAACGCCGACAGGCTACTGAGGCTAGGTAAAAAGTCACAATACGGAAACGAAAGCGGTGAGTGCAACAAGAGTTCAGGGAATTGCTGTGGATTGTTGGCGGTTGTAAAATATTACGCAATATTAAACAGCCTTGCGAGCCATGGGCGCCTATAGCTTAGTTTTCGAAAGGGGACAAACAGAAATTGTAACTACGAATAACATACACAAACACAATATGCAAATTTAGAGTGTGCTGTCTTGTTATCTAACAGCTTTTACCAGAGCCCATTTAAGAGGGAGGCTAGGGGCTGCAGCCCCAGGCCCCGCATTTTGAAGAGGTCCCAAAATGATGCAGAGTGCTTGAAGAATTGACACAGTTCTACAGTTTTTTTTTTGTTTTTTTTTTTGTAGGTAGCACAGCAAAAGCTATAAGAAACTGCCTCGTGAAAAAATTTTCCATTTCTTTCCACTTTTTTAGGAGGAGTCCGCAAAAAGAATAGTAGCCTCCACTCCATCCTCAAATCTTTCAAAAGCATTACAGATGTTTTTTTGTACACATCTGTAATTGGGGGAAATTTTTATACATTAAGAATTCGTTTGAATCATGATATTTGGATGAGATTATTTTGCCCGCTACTTCGATATAATTTCAACAAGCTGAGCCCTGGGGAAGGAGGGGGAATAAAGCAGAAATGAACTGGTATCCATTTTTAACCATGCATTTTCATATATTTTTGCTAACACTGATTCCTCCTCGAAGAATCATGGCATAAACACTTCAATATGGCGGGGATATTTTTATGGCTTCCTCAGCATACTTTGGGAATGTTTTCTCCGGGGTATTTTTATACGGCTATCCATAGAGAAATCCTAGATGTGTTACTAATGCTGGGGCCCCAAAATGCTGTCCAGTCCCAGGGCCCCCTGTCTCCTTAAATGTGCTCTGGCTTTTACCACACACTCAACGCATAAGTTCAATTGGAAACCAGAACACCCAAAAACTACATGCAAAAGATGGATAAATAAAATCAGACAGCACAACAAGGACATTTCTTTGTTGCTCTTTTGATCCTTTTGGCTACTTATTTCATATGCACCACGAAATTTTAGAAATCCCACTATTGCTCGTCAAGAATGAAAAAATACCCTCATGACAAATTTCTGGGAAAACCTTCTAGTGGTCTTTGTCCGGCAAAAAACAGCTGCTGTAGAGGAAGACATTTTAAATTTCTTCGCCATGCGATGGAAAATTCCATTATTATTTTCTACTGTAAATTTCCCTTTTTTCTAATGGAAATTCCCAACTTTTTTCTATTTTTACAGCTTACACAAGCATCCAGAGATTCTCCGAAAAAATTAGGAAACAAAATTAGTGTCATCGCGAAATCTCAGTAGTGCCTTCCAAGAAGAGAAAGAGCATAGTCCGATTTCTGTGGGAGGGCAAATGCCCCCTCTTGCCTCCCTATATGGGCGCCCATGTTGCGAGCTATAGTTTACGAGTTGTGCAGCCATTTATTATTATCGTTCGTAATAAACGCCTGTTCTGTTATTATGATAATTATGTTCGACAAAACAACTTACTATAGTTCAACAGTTGTGTCTTCAATGTGAGTTTATGTAGAGAGCTGTGCGTTGTAAAGAATAAACGCAAGTGTTCATTGCCTTTTCATTTATTGAACCTGTGACGAATACCTCTAATTTATCCTTTCTTTTGAGTTCCTGTGTTCTTATGTAAATTTTTTTTTCGTTAAATGTTTTTATGACTTAACGCCACAGATTCCGTCTAAGTGAATTTGAAGTTGGCAACAACCTGACAGCAGGTCGAAGTGCAACTACGTGGTAAAGACTAGAGATAAGAATCTCTACGTGATAAAAAATATCTAAGACTCTACAGATAAACATTGCACGGAACAACGTGCAATATTTAGTGTGCTTTGTTGTTCAGACGATAACAGAGGAGCGACTTATGTTATGTGGCATATATAATCTTGCACGAATACTTATAGTAGGAAGTTCTATAAATTGAGCGAGAGTAGAATTTATACTCGTTACTGCACTGTTGTGGAGAGAGAATAGAATATAAGCTAACTATATCTATGTGATACCGAAGACTGTTCTATAAGTGGATTATATTCGATGCTTGAGTTAATACAAAATATTGATTATAAATATTTGAATTGCTGATGTGCTGAAATCCTTATTAATAAACAATTTGGACTTGTAAGTAACCTTGCTTGTCTCTGAACCATACCCGTATTTTCCTAAAGGGACTTCATATGCCAAAGTAAGGTTTTAGCGGCTACGAAAGACAGACTCATCCGGGAAAGGAACCTTTAAGTTAAAGTGACAATTTAAGTCTCTAGTGTAGCACTAAGTTGAAACCTTTAAGATAACAATTACAGACAAACGAATACCTATTTTTTTACGAAAGTCGATCTTCCTTTCATCTCACCAGTATATCCTTTACGTCATTCAGATTACGAAGAAGCTACGAAATATGTACGAGGGCTGAAGAAGTAAGGTGAATGGAACCGCTCTCGCTGCGAAAGCAAAGGAGACTGGAGAGGTGTCTGACGTAAGCGGTCATTAATCCTCAACCCTCGCACGTGTCGCCTGGCCAGATATCGGTTTTGCAGAAAATGTTAGTAGTCCTCCAGACAGCAAAGAGTATAGACGCGTGTTTTGTTCAACCGAGGATATCGAAGTTCGGGCAACGTGAAAACATGAAAATCTGTTTCCCCTTGGATATTCGGTGAGAGAAACGCATGAAAAACTGACGACTGCTTATGGTGAAAATGCTGTGGCCCAAAAGACAGTGTTTAAGTGGTTTTCCGAGTTTAAAGATGGCGCTTCTTCCATCAAAGATGAATCTCGTCATGGAAGAACATCAACGGCGGTAACCGACGACAACGCCATGGAAATTCGCGCTATGATCACGGAGAACCGACTCCTCACCATCAGAGAAATTGCAGCAGGGATTGGTCTGTCGTTTGGTTCTGTTCAAGCCATCCTCACTGACGAATTGAACATGAAACGTGTCAGTACCAAGTTCATTCCTCGTCTTCTGAAGTCACACTGCTCTGCAGATCAACCAATTCTTGGCTGCAAAATCCATTCCGGTGCTGCCCCCCCCCCCCGTTATTCACCGGACTCAGCACCAAGTGACGTGACTTTTGGTTTTTCCCGAAACTTAAGGCACTTACGAAAGGTAAACGTTTTGACTCTGTGGAAGACATTTTTTGTTACGAAAGGTAAACGTTTTGACTCTGTGGAAGACATTTTTTGTTACGAAAGGTAAACGTTTTGACTCTGTGGAAGACATTTTTTGTTACGAAAGGTAAACGTTTTGACTCTGTGGAAGACATTTTTTGTTACGAAAGGTAAGCGTTTTGACTCTGTGGAAGACATTTTTTGTTACGAAAGGTGAACGTTTTGACTCTGTGGAAGACATTTTTTGTTACGAAAGGTAAAACGTTTTGACTCTGTGGAAGACATTTTTTGTTACGAAAGGTAAACGTTTTGACTCTGTGGAAGACATTTTTTGTTACGAAAGGTAAACGTTTTGACTCTGTGGAAGACATCAAATGTAAGGTAACAAGGGTCTTAAAGAGCATTCCAAAACAAGACTTTTATGAGTGTTTCCAACAATGGCAGAACCCCTGGAAATGCAGTTATGAGAGGTAAACGTTTTGACTCTGTGGAAGACATCACAGGTAATGCAACGAGGGTCTTTAAGGGCATTCCGAAACAGGACTGTAGACTGTTATGGGTGTTTTCAACAATGGAAGGACCGCTAGAATAAGTGTGTGCGTGTGTGTGTGCGCGCGCGCTTCAAGGAGGATTATTTAGAAGGGGATTAATTTGTGTAATTTTACTATTAAATTTCTGTCTTCGGTAAAAACATTAACCTTATTTTTTTAGCACACCTTGTTGTGAAAGAGGATGTAGAACCTGCAAGACGTCTTCCTTCATCCTTCCAGCTACCGTTGACAACTGAAACCACTGTCTCCCTAACATCTTACATGTTGTGAAAGAGGCTGAACAACGCATGATACGAAGAACTTGGAAAACGAGATCTTCCATGAATCTAACATATTTCGATAAGAAGTTTAAGATCTTCCTTAAATCTCACACGTCATGAAGGAAGTAAAGAACCCCAGATTCTCCCTATATCGTATATAATGTGCATCCAGTCTCATTTAAAGTACTGTACAAAGCAAAAAAAGAGCGTAAGATATTTCTTTGTAAGATACATGGTGACTGCATAAATAATTACGAATGAAAAGCAATTTTTAAATGTTTCGAATAACTGTACTTGTTACATCATCGGTAACTGCTCTTATATAAAAGTTATCCAATTTTGTTTTCTACATAAAAAATCGTTTATTCTTAATGAGTTCCCACGCAGCTCACTATTTCCTCAGCCAGTCACTGGTTTTAAGTTACTTTAACATAATCACTGTGGTATGCAATAAAGAAAGCACATAAAATTATAATCCTCACACATGGCTATCTCTGTAGATAGTTCATGGGATTTTCACTTAAGATACAGAAAATGAATTCGGTTGTTCCTTCCCATCATCTTCTGCGCTTTCCCTTTTTAAGGTGATGCAATTTAAAGTAGCCTCAGATGTGTTACGACGGAAAACTAAACCAACGCGAAACGGTACAAGCGTAAAGAGAGGACTTATTCTCACTGGATATATAAGCGTTATTAATTAGGTTTTTGACGAGTGAATGAAAATTTGATTGTTAGATAAAAACTGTGACACAGAGAAAATGTATCTTGAGGGCATATAATCTAATGGACCTGAAAAGCAAAAATTAATAAAATTTCTCAAACATTTACCGTAAATTAAATGAGATTAGAGGATCACAACCCATTTCAACGAATTCAGCTTGCATTCTTATCTAAAAAAAAAAAAAAAAAGCTCTTTTACCAATTAAATGCAATTTTGAAAAAAAAAAAAAACACTTTTTTTAATATTCCATTTCGGAACAGTTTGATATTTGCGATAGCTTTTTGATCAGTATTCCTAAAATATCTCAAAGTTAAAAATAAAAACTTTTTTAGTCATTAAATCGGATTACTAGAATAGTTTTAGTATTTTCTACATAGTCGGTGTACAGTTCCTCGTTATTAATAAAAATGTCTCTAGAAAATTCCCAAGATCTTATAGTATCTTAAGTTTTGGATTACAGACATTTTTTTTTCTGTATGGTGTTAGATGCAAGCGTACATTTGCTTCCCCGTTCAGGAAAAGTACGCATCAGGAAAATCGTGGTAACCTTGGTCGCGTCTCAGCTGTGGCTATGAAAAAAGAAATTTTCCTATTTCCGACTTTCAGTTGTATAGCCGACGCGAAAAGAAATTTTCCTTATCCGAAATTGGGAACTAATACGTTAAGCCACCTAACTGAAAAATTGCGAGAGAAAAATCACAAAATATGTTCAAAATGTTGCTCATGTTAGCTATCCGAAGGGCATTTCTTTTTTTTTCTCAGTCCTACTTCTAGAGGCAAAACTGTGCCACATATATAAAAACTATGCATTCGCACTACCAAGGAGGAAAATGGTGTATCGCAAAATGGTTAGTTAGTTAGTTAGTTGAACTTAGTGGCGCAAGGGCCAGGCTTGGCCAAAGAGTGCCAGACACAGAACTATCAGCTAAAGATTTTTAAAAGTGGGGTGAAATGATTAAGAGCAGACAGGCTTGGTAAGAAAGGAAAATGATGAAAGTTGTGAAGACTAGTTAGTTAATTAGGTTTATAAATAAATTTATTAATTCACTGTTATAATCATTATAAATTATAACTATTATTATTATAATTATTATTATTATTATTATTTTTTAAATAAGTTTTAAAAAGTCAATCTCCTTTAAGAACGAAAATACTGCGAAAGTGTCGCAGTGGTCGCCCAAAAGCTTCTGCAGTGTAGCTGCGCCGTCATCCAGTAGATGAGACTGAAAATAGTGAAACCGATGATGCATGGAAAACCTTGGTCATGGTTAAGGCCAAAAGGTGCATCACAAAAGTTGTGGAAAGCCTTGATCATGGTTAAGGCCAAATGCTGCATTACAGAATTCATCGAAAGCTTTGGTCATTGTTAAGTCCAAAATGGTGTATCACAAATTTCATAGAAAACTTCGTCATGGCGAAGGTCAAAAAGGCACATCACAAAACTCATGGAAAGTCTTTGTCATCTTAAGGCTAAAATGTTACATCATAGAATTCGTGCTAAATTTTGGTCGTAGTTAAGGCAATCCGATACTGAAAATTTTTTCAGTCTCTCTTCAAGAAGAGAGCGTATTGCAAATTATATTTACGCCCCTACCTGCAAAGCATCGCATCAGAGAAAGCGTGGAAACACATGAATTGTCTTATTCGTAGTCATAGCTATACAACGCAAACATAAGTTTTTTCTCTATACGAGTTCTAAAAGCAAAAATATGCCAGCAAAGTCGGACGGACAAACAAAGAGATAACGTAAGTGCACTGGTTTTTAGCACATATTTGAAAGTCCAAAGACGTGCTAAAGATAAATTGTACCCAGAATGAGAAAACTGAAAGCTAAATTAAAAAAAATTACATACAATGCTTAAAAATAAACAATATTCTATGAACAAAAGACTTTTCTAGGACGAAAGGCGATGAATTTCTTTTCCATGTTTTGGAAAAAAATATATGACGTATGATTGGACTGTGATGTGAGTAAAGCCAGTTTAAATCTATAAACGGTGCGACAGTGAAATACGAAAAGCTGTTAGAAAAATATCACGTTGAGCACTATCTTCTTGTAATCTGTGCATTCTGCAAGTTAAATTTTGAGTTTGATTTATAATAAACGCTCTATTACACAAAAAACCAACTTGAACGAACTGTAAAACCTCTTGGTTCTCTTCGCGAGGTACTAGTTTTTCTGGCTACCAAACGAGTTAGGCTTGCAAATCTCCTTCAGTACATTGGTGGGAAATGGCAGCTTTATGTATCTTTCTTACGGAGACGCTGCCAGAACTTATCCTGCTTCTGTTGTAACTTACGAGAAATACAACCACTTGACGACGATAATGTGCCCACTAGAATAAAAGTATCCCAGATCACTTCATTCCCTCGTGAAATGCAAGAACTTTGTAATAGCAAGATTTTCTTTTTGATCTTCAGATGTTCAAACCAAGAGTGGACAAAAGGATATAGAACACTTTCGTGCTTTGAAAAATCGATCACACTGTGAGGAAATGCAGGATTTGCACCTTTTTAAGTTAACCCATGTAAGAGCTTCAGAATTTCTTTTCCTACTCATCATCTCTCAACTATTCTTAACTACAGTACAACCCGCTTATAACGAGCCCGTATTTAGCGAGATACCGGATTTAACGCGAAAAACAGGAACTTTTGTTTGGTATAATGTTAATTCAAATCTCATTTGATCGTTTTCAATGAACAAATATTTATGAAATTTCCGGGTTTAACGAAGGAGAGAACGGCTAAGATGATAAATTTTAACAAGCAAAGTAACAAAATTTAACGAAATTCCATATTTAGCGTGGCAGAGAGCACCTGCTGCGCACTGTCCTGGAATGGAAATGGTGCCATACGGGAAGAAATTGTAACAGCGCAGTGGAATCTTGATGTACTAGCGGCCGGGGATGGGGGTGGTGGTAATGTTAGCCCCTGCAACCCCCGCATTGCGGGAGGGGTCTCGCGGCTTCAATGGCATTTTGCCTCAGTAAAAAGATTTTATAAAATTGTTCATATGAAAGTGGTTAAAAAAATAGCAAGTAATTCCTGTCGGCTGATTTCAAGAAAACATTCAAAAGAAAAACAATTTTCGGCATTTTTTTTTTCCCAATAAATAAGATAAATATTTAGAAAAATTTTCGCGGTGTTAGTTTGTAAAAACTGGATGACGGGAAAGCACCCATTTTTTCCAGGGGACTTGAGGCCCTTTTTCTCGGCCATATACATGTATATTAGCAAGACAATGTGAAATAAATATCAGTTTAATGAATGAAATTTTTGCACCAATGAGAATAAGGTGTTATGTATTACAGTTGTTTGCACAGAACTACGCATCCTTCAGAATGTAATGAACTGAAACATGTTCTTCGCGGGAACAAAGAAACAGAGACTTGTGGGATTTTTTTTATAACAGAGTCAAGAGAAATTTTTCTAATATACGCAAATCATTGTGGAATTATGTTAAGTGTGGTTTTTATATTCAAGAAAAAATCCTTTAAGTAGTTTCACTTTTTTTATGCCACCATTCTTAATTGTTACTTATTTGCTAACTCATGTTCTGTGTTTTCTTTTAAATTGGAAATCATCGGATGCTATCATATGACAGTTGTGTGTGTGTGTGTGTGTGTGTGTGTGTGTGACCGTGATAAATTTCAAAGAGATGGCTAGTTCTGTAAAAGAACAAAAAATTTTGCAGATACACTGAGAAAAACGTTTTGTTAATTCAACCAAAAATTTTGTCGATATACAGTCAACAAAATTTTTTGTTGAATTTTCAAATTTATTTTGTTGAAAATTTTTGTTGATTCAACAAAATTTATTGTTATCACGACAAAACGTTTTGTTCATTTAACAAAATGATTTGTCGATTTTGGGGAATTTGTTTGATCCAACAAAACATATTGTTATCGTGACACAATATGTTTTGTTGCAGCAACGAAACATTTTGTCATGATAACAATATGTTTTGTTGGGTCAAACAAATTCCCCAAAATCGACCTAATCATTTTGTTCAATGAACAAAACGTTTTGTCGTGATAACAATAAATATTGTTAAATCAACAATAATTTTCAACAAAAAAATTTTGCAAATTTAAAAAAATAATTTTTTTGACTGTATATCGACAAAAATGTTTGTTGTTTCAACAAAATTTTTGTTGAATTAACAAAACGTTTTTCTCAGTGTATGCTTCGGAAGTGTTTTGTAATATTGTGTATTTGTAGAAAACTAGGGCAATAATTTTAACTACACGGCGAACGTTTGTGTTACACGAAATGAAGTGCAACAATTTTGGTTTTAGGAAAATTACCGGTAGGTTCCAAAAAACTTGCATTATTAAAACGCTCATAAAATCTATTAAGAATATAAAAATTAAAATTTCCAATAACAGAAAAAAATATGGAATTAAAAAAATTTCCAAATAAATAAAAATGATAATTATTAATATGGAATTTAAAATTTTCGATAATTGAAATTTAATCGATTTTCACAAAAGGACGTCGAAGATATTTTTTGCGAGAAGGCCCCGAGTTTCTTAAGTACGCCACTGACTAGCGGAGATAGAAAACCAATGGGAAGGGAGTGCATGAAATGCTCAACAAGCCAGTTGTGCTAGAAAATCTTCTTTACTCACTCCAGGGAGCTATGCTTTGGGAGTATTGCCTCAGCAGTGTTGAAAACATGTGTTCTACTACTAGGCAAAAAGACGATGGGTGGGGTTCACGCACACATATATTGAGTGGATTTCTGGACGACGACTGCAGAGAATAATACACATATGGCCTGAGGGGAAACAGGAGACGAAAATTCCTAGAATTGTGTGCGTTGCCCCTTTCATCCTCCAAGTGAGCGTTACATTGGGAAGATCAGCGATTGTTTAGCTACATGTGTGCCGTTAAACAGCGGCCAATATCACATAGCTGTCAAATAAAAAATATTTAACTTTTATAAGCAACAAAATGACTAAGAGAAAAGTATTATCCGTAAACGACAAATTAGCCACCATTAGAGAGCTAGAAAACGGCGAAAAAATGTTGCCGTACGTTATGATATATATGGATATATAGTACAAACATACATGCATATTGTTAAAGTATACAGATTTTTACATGGTTGCAATTTTCACTACGAAACACCCGGATTTAACAAGGATTTCTGTCGGTCCCGAGATCCTTGTTATAAGCGGGTACTATTAAAAATATCAATGTTTTAAAAGGATTTAGAAGGACAGTTTTGCCAACTCGTTCAATCCTAGCACATCAAATTTTTGGAATTCTTTGCGGGGCAGGTATTCTGTCTGTACGAAATTTCAATTTTTCCTTTTATCGGCCATAATCATTTTTTTTTAACTGGGCGGTTAAAAAATTCATACTGGAACTATAACTACTGCCAATTCAATCAGACCTGTCGCATTAAAATTTAAAAATTCCTCATCAGGTAGGACTAATTTAAGAGTTACGACTCTCTGTTTTCTAAATAAAAGATTGTTTTTTTTTTTTTTTTTTTTTTTTTTTTTTCGGAGGTTCTCTCTTCGAAGAAAAAATGGTCTGGGTTAACTAGAGTCTGCCTTTCATTACAAAATTTAGGAAATTCTTTTTTCAGAGTAAGATTTTTTCTTGCGATCGTTCAGAAATTTTAATTATTTAATGGAAAAAACAGCTCTTAAATAATGCTTTAGAAATTTATCGTAGTGATGTAAACCATTAAGCTTTTCCTTTTCAAAATTAAAAATAAAATCTCTTATAGAAGGTGAAAGAAAATGGAACGAAAACTGTAAGATTTGATAGTTTATAATCGAGCTACCATACCTCAGTGATCCATAACAATTGTCCCATCCATTGAATGGGGGAAGAATCAGTCCAGTATTGCAAATCCCTGGTCCGTATGATCGTCGTGGTGAATGCCGTCGTTGTAAGGCGGTTACGGGGAAAGAAGGTGTTAGCTGCCGGATTCCATGCCTGAGTCTGCGGCCGAGGAGGCAGAGCTCTACTCGGTCTCTCAACCAGCGTGGAGTCAATGCCCCGCAGTGGAAGACCTATTTCTGCTTCTTCCCCACGGGCACTTACAACTAGGTGACGAGGGGAGAGTTTTCAGGTCGCTTCCTTACATCCACGGTAGACTTGCACTCGCAATCCCCCTCCCATCCCCCTTTTCCAGACCACCTCCCGCAGCAAAGCATCTCTCTCTCTCTCTCTCTCTCATTTAAGAAGTTCCTCCGGTTGATTTCGATTTTTTTTCCTCAACATCCATTTCACTCGCTGATACATGAAGCAAGAGAGAATCCGTGCAGCCGCGAAGCGCAACCTAAAGAAACCAATCGTTTCATTCAAAATGAATGGCGTAATCTAACTAACATATAGGACTTCGGAAGTGACGGACGTGAGAGAGAAAAAGTTTTCACCTTCATTCAAATATTTTTACGAATCTCAGATGTGAACAAAGCCAGATGGAAAAAAGAAACATCAATTCGTCTACGCGCCAATCTGCTCCACCCCCCCCATCTCTCTTTTAATTTTTGTAGCATCAGATTTGGTGTTTGAACAAACTACACTTCGTTAATTGAGCCCACAGAATGTTTGAACAAAGCATTTCATTTTTTCCTTTATTTGTTTATTTAGAAGGACAACGCTCAGCTAGTTCCACCTAGTCTCTAACTGCGTACTAACGTACGTTAACAGCATACAGCGCAGGCACTGAGCGTGACTGATTGTTCATTGTAAACAACATTTGGAAGAGAATTACGAAATGGTTTTACTGAAGCGTAAATTATTAACACCTGCTGATAACTTTAATGCTTCTTGTTTTGACTTTTTAGTTCAGCGTTTTAATCGCTTTGTTTGTCTAAAATGAATTAACTGACACACAGGGAAGTTCCTAATTTCTTAATTTTGGGATTACAAAGTCCTTCTAAACAAAAACTGTTAACCAAGACAGTAAATTATCTGTACTAAGCTCACGCGCAGACTTCCTTTACAGAGAAGTAATTTTAATGTAAGCAAATTCTGCGGTTGTCTACGACACCTTAATGCGTTCACGTTGTCCACAAAGCACTCACATGCCGTGTCCCATAAAGATCTATACTATAGATGTTGTCGTTCTTCACAAAGTCATTTTACTCTAAAAGAAAGTATTGGTTATCTATCAAAGGCCGTTCCATAAAAACTGAGAATAATTTTTTTGAGTTGGCAATAGTGCGAAGGGAGAAGATAACCACGCAGACGACTAACTGAATTAAGGAAGCATCTATGGCAACAATTATTATCCGTGACAGACGATTCTGGTTTTGTTATTGTGCAGTAGTTTAAGGCATGTCTGCATTTCGCCATACAGCTATGGAGGTGAGTGATTCAGAGTTAAAAAGTGAAATGCGTTGTGCGATAAAATTTTGCTATCGTTTGGGTAAAACGGCTCCATAAACAGTTGATTTAATGAAAAAAGCTCACAAAGATAAATGTTTGGGTGAGTCAACGTTTTTTAGAACGCACCATTATTCAAAAATAGGCATTTCTCGGTAGAACTCGCTCCTACGCCTGGTCGACCTGAAAGTGTTGTTACGGAGCATATTGTTGACACTGTTTGGGCAATCCTGCAAGACGATCGACGAATGACGAGTGAAGACATAGCAGCATCAACTAACACTTCAAAAACGTCGGCATTCCGCATTCTACGCGACAAATTACTGCTGCAGCGTGTGTGTTCCAGATGGATACCTCATTACCTGACGAGAGAACAATTGTTAACCAGAGTTCAGGTGTGTCATAAGTAGAAGCAAATGATTTCAAAGGATCCAAACTTTCTAAACACAATAATAACTGCCGATGAGAAATGGGTCCACTATTTCGATCCCCTCACGAAGCGCGCAACGAGTATCTGGAAATACACAGGCTCGCCTGTTTCGAAAAAAGTCCGCCAAACCAAATCAGTCAGGAAGGTGATGATGATAATTTTCTTTGATCATAAAGGTGTAGTCTACCAGCATGTTGTTCGTCCACAAATTACTGTCAATGCTGAGTATTACATTTCAGTCTTAAATCGTCTGCGACGACACATATCTATTAAGCGACCGGAACTGGTGGGAACGTGGAACCTACACCATGATAACGCCCGAGCACATGTGGCTGCTTGTCTTCAACGGTTTCTTACGAAATGCAGTATTGAAATCATGCCATAGCCTGGCTACAGTCCTGACCTCGCCCCGTGCGATTTCTGGTTGTTTCCAACAATGAAGGAGAAGTTCCGTGGCACAACATTCAACACTGAAGCTGACGTTATTCAAGATGTGCAGGGGTCGCTAAAGCAGCTTCCACAAAATGCCTTTGCCATATGCTTTGAAAAGTGGACTGAACGATGGGACCGTTGCATATCATCCGAGGGATGATACTTTGAGAAGGAATAACATATATTTTGTTGTACCTATGTTTCTTCATTTTGTTTTATTTTACTCTCGGTTTTTATGGAACGGCCGTTGTACAACAGAGGTAACTGTTGTAACAGACCGTTGTACAACAGAGCTAACTGTTGTAACAGGCGGTTGTACAACAGAACTAACTTTTTGTGCAACGGCCGTTGTATTTGTAAAATCTACGTACTTCACGATTAGAATTATTCGATGAAAAAAGAATTCTTCTAATTTTTCACATAGAAGCGAAGAATTTGCAAACACATGTGTAAACTAAGTAGTCGCTTTATTAACACGTTCTGATATAATATCTATGGGAAAGAACGCTCATAATGCAACTCTTTTAATAATAGCTTCGAACTAAACAAACTCCTTGAAGAGAAGTAGAACTTAAATTTACGTACAGCAAAACACAAAATGATCTATTATGTTGCAAAAATGTGGGAGTTCAAACTTTTAACCGTGATTTTTCCAGGCCACGGATTTTGAGCTTTTGGCAGGTTTTTTTCTTTTTCTTTTTGATGTTAAAAGATTTTGAGTTTTGTGACGTATACCTTTAATTTACCTTTCCTCTTGAGTTTACGTGTTCTCATGCAAATCTGGTTCCTCCTTGTTAAATATTTTCTGACTTAATGCCACATATATTTCTTCCGATGAGCTTTTCAAAGTCACAGCCTGACAGTGGGTCAAAGTGAAGTAGAAAAGGTAAATAAAGCAAAGTTCGACAAAAGCTAAGTTAAAGCTATCTACGTGTTCAGATAGAGAGCTGTATTCGCTGAGACTACAAGATAATATGTTAGAAAGAGCTATTGAGAGAGAACTGTATTCAAAGTGATAGCTATGTTTAGAATGCTATATTCAGAGATTGAAAGCTGATGTTCTGTGAGATATGCTATGAGAAGAGTACGATATGTAATGTACGACTGTTTTATGTTTGATGACGGTGAGCGATAATTGTCAAACGTACGTCGCTACGAAGTAATAGCTTGAAGTGTTTTCACTCTGATGTTACAAGCGACGTATTGATGTGACCAGGCGCGCAACTAGAAATTTTTTCAGGGAGTGTTATGATACGGTTATATATATGAAAAGTATGCCAACAATTTGCAGGCAGTATCGATATATTTTTTATATCTTTAGGGGGGAAGGAATATTTGCTCTAATTAGACTAAATATTTAATTGATGTCATCAAAATAAGGATCACTGTTGAGCTAATTTAAGTACAGAAATTAAAAAAACAATTATAACAAAATTATTAAATAATAAATCCCATTAGAAATAATCAGATAAAAATAATACAAGCACTTTTTCATAAATATAACTATATTAAGCAGGCGATATACTGAGGAAATGCGTCTTCTTCTGTCCGGGATATGGCTGCGTTTATTTTTATTGTTCTGGTGGTATGTTTTATTGAATGCTCAGAATGCCTGTCATGTACTTTGAAGCTTAACGCAGATATCCACTTGGGGGATTTCACGAATTTTCGTGCCGAGCGGCCGGTAACACAAAATCCTAAAATCCCTTCATTTTGATCTAACTCTGTAGGACATGCAAGAACTTCTAGTAGCGAAATTTTTGCCAACCCTAGGGAGTTACACCATTGTGTGTTAGAATAGCTAGGGGGTCATGCTAAGTGGGTTAGAACAGCTAGGAATAGAGGATCATACCTGCCCCAACTTTGGTTATACGGCTTCGCACGGACAAGTTTATTCCACTTTTTGTCTGAATGGGATGTATGGGCACAGGAAAATGTCAATAACTATGCCGTAGGGTCATGTTACAGATAGAAAGCTTGAAAATATAGGGAAGGCGCACAACATTTACAGTTTGTTTTAGCAGTGCTCAGGCAGAAGAAAATTGAATCAAACTAAGACAGCGGCGTAGGAAATAGCAAAACAGCATTGTTTATGTGAGTCCTAAAAAAAAAAAAAAAACATCTGAGCTCTGGAGAGGGGTTTTAACCGTTAAAACCCTATTCTTTTGCGCCCCTGGGTGTAACGAATACTATACTGGGAAATATAAAATAAAGTGGAATGTGGAATTCGGATTCGTAAGTACTGTCTCATCACAATTGAAAACGTCTAATTAGAAAATTATTCACGTTTAATTTAGGTTTTAGCTATTGCGGACAAGCAACAGTACAAACTGGAAGAATAACAAGGGTTCAGCAAATTAAGTCAACAAGTAAAAGTTAAGTTGAATTGAAAGTTGAGTTTAAGAAGTGAAAGTTAACTTTAAGAAGTTAAACATTTAATATTTCTACAGCCATTCAGACCCTATTATTACATAGCTTTAAAATAGTATTTTCCACCCACGCTTGCACATGAAATGAAAGCAAACAGGCAATAACTTAGCTGTTTTTCCCATTTTAACAGCATTTTTGAAATCGAATTTGTAAGATACAAAGTGATTTAGTACAATTTGTATATCTAGATTTCTATGATCCTGAAATGGAAAAAAAGAAGTGATAATACGTTCTACTCTTTTGCGTAGGTTTTATCTTTAACATTTTCGTGGCGAAGTTCTTACCTGCAAGCTATTTCAGTAATTGCACTACTTTTGAGCACTCCTTCCACGGATAATCCACTTATTTTTTTGCTGCGTAAAAAATAAATATCCATTGTCCGTTACAGAATATCAACAACCTCCAATAAATTATTGCAGCTGCACATATAGGTCGCAAAGAAATTTTAGGAGATAATTTGCAGTAAAAAGCATAGTCAACGAAACATTGCGACTACGCTGGAATTTTGATTCTTTTCTCCCATTGTGGAAAGTCGAAATAATAAAACAGCTTTCCTTTTTTATCCAAATTAACAAAATAAAAAAAAACAAAAAAACAAAAAACGAAGTAGGCTTTAGAATGAAGGGGAGAAAATTTTCACCTGAGACCAAACGTTTTCTTGCCTTGAAGTTCCTACCGGAAGGTGCTTGAGCTTTTTGTCTGTCAGGCGGAAGCAGTTGAGCACTCCTGCTGTTTCTAATAACCTGCAAATAGGTTATTCGCAAACGTCTGATCGCATTCGTACATACACTTGCCATGTCAGTTGAAAGCTGACGTTTCACATCAATATCATTCAATTACCGTGAGTTATGCGTGCGACCTATTTCGACAAAACGATTTTCCAGTTTTAAGGAAAAATCTCACTGATTTCAAATAATGTCCGAAGCAACAGAGCTTTTGTTTTGACATTTCGATGACAAGTGAGCTCGTAATTCTTCGGAAATACATGACGAATTACGCCAACACTCCCATGCTTATGTTTCCTCTGCTCCAAAGAGCTTATAAATGACAAATTAGTTTAAATAAAACCATTGTTTACTGCGAACTCACCATCTCTGATCTGATTCATATGATTATCATATATGGAAACGTGTTCTTCGAAATAATTGACAGTCCTAGATCTTTATGTCTTCCAGAACCCCAGCAGCGTCCAAAACTACGAAGAGTCCATCATTCCCGACTGAGGCTGACGTCGGGATGCTTGCTGATAAGGAACATCCCACCCTTTTGCAGAGCAGGGATACACACATCCATAGCAGCCTTGCCGCTGAGAAAACATAATCTATACTTATTTCATCATCAACAACAATTATCAATACACAGCTCAACGAAGGTCTCCTCAAGTAACATCCACACCTTCCAGTCTCTTCCAAGTCACTGCAGCATGCTTTCGAATTTCATACATCCATCTAGCGCTGCTGCTGACACGCTATAGCGCGTCAATAACACAAAAACAAAAACAAAAATGACCCATAATTACAAATTCTACGCGTCCTTTGGGAACCACATTTTATTTTGGATTTTTTTAACATGCCATTTGGCAAAAGTCGAATTCGTGAGGATTAGGGAAAGAACGAAAACAGCCAGCAATGCACCATCCCTCAAGGTTATGTAATCAGTGCTAAAAATGGGCCGGATTGGCATACCGGCCCTAATTTTAGTCGTGGGAACTGCAGAAATTATTATTATTATTTTTTTATCCCTGGCCTGCAAGCGCACGTTCTTAAACACAGAAACTTTACACTATATTGACAAAAGTCACCGGACACCTAGAAGAGAAACACAACATAGCATTTATTGACATACATTAGTACGATGTCGACCCACCTTTGGCCTTAATGCATGCACTGACCCTTCGAGACATGCTTTCGATAAGGTTTTGGAACACAGCGATAGGTATGCGCTTTCATTCAGTACATAATGCTGCCGCTAACTTTTGCTTAGTAGTAGGCCTTGGTTCCAAACTTCTTATGCGGCGCTCTAATTCATCCCATAAGTGCTCTATGGGATTTAGATCTGGGCTCTGGGTGGCCAGTCCACACACGGTATGGAATTATCGTCAAACCACGCAGTAACAGTCCTTGCTTTATAGCTCGGTGCATTATCCTGCTGGTACCAACAAGGCTCGGTTCCATAGTATTGCCACAGAGTTGGTAGGGCATAATTGCCCAGAATATCGAGATAGACATGTTGCTTAACAGGTTTGTCCACGATAACCAATGGGCCGGCACTATACCACGAAAAGCACACCCACGCCAGTACACTGCCAGCTCCAAACTTGACCGTAGGAACAGTACACTATGGTAAATAGCGTTCCCCCGGTTGCCGTCATACCCACACACGGCCATCAAACTGATGGATCGTGTATCTGGATTCATCAGTCGATAGGACCCGTTTCCATTGATCTACGGTCCACGATAAATGTTCTTTACATTATGCTAAACGACGAGTGGCGTTTCGACGGAGATGAAAGGCTTATGAGCAGCCGCACGACCACGGTAACTCATGGAATGAAATTCTCTGCGAATGGTACGTCTACATACCGAGGTTCGAGCATTTTCGCTCACCTGTAGACTGAGGTCTTGTGCAGTACTCCGTCGGTTAGCTGTAACGACCCTCCTGAGGCTTCAACGTCCTCCATCACTAATTTTCTTTGGTATGCTGGTACGTTTTGCTGCTTCAGGCACGCCATGTGTCTTCCACTTATTCAGTACATCCAAAACAGTTGACTTGGGTATGTTTAAACGCCTATCGGTTTCTCTTATGGACAACCCATTAATATAACACCCAACAATCTTTCCTTTCTCAAAGTCAATTTTACTCCAGCCGCGACATCTTCACTCAACCTCACAGTGCGATATGATCGCGGACAGCCGCAGGCTTGTTTTTATACAGTTTGTAGCTGTACCGCGCATCTTAACAACACAGCGGATCCGTTCATTTTCTTTTGAAGGGGTGTCCGAAGACTTTTGTCAATATAGTGTATATGCAAATGTTCAGAAATAAGTGTGTGGGAACCGTAAAGGGTATGGGAGCAGGGTACACATGAGCTATAAGTTAAATCCTTCAAAGGATGGAAATGAAGCTACCTACCCATAGCGAATGATCGCATTTTGCCCAAGCCCCAGATCATCCTACTAAAGATGTCTGTAATTTTTATTATATCCTTAATTGAATATATTCAACTTGAAGAGCTTCTTCATAGAATGCAGAATTGGGTGAATAGATTAAACACAAATTTCAATTTTGCAGCAATAAGTGTAAACTTTTTCTCCTTTGGATTTTTTTTTTTTTTTTTTTTTGAGGGTGGTGAGAGGGAATATTCATTCTGATTGCGAAGATTCTAATTGCCCTACTTTCTACTTCATGAAACTCCCTATTTGAAGGGGGCTGTCTTCTCGGCTCGGGACCTTGAAGTTCTGGGTAACTGAATCACTAATGATTAGCCGAGTTTGGGAATCACGTTAATCCGTTGGTCCCGGAGTAAGTAGAAACTCTTCGTTCTGAAAAATCTAACCCCAGTCCTCGGTGAAGCATAAGTAGTGCCGTCTGAATCCACAAAGCAACCAACTGAAATCGACAGCCATCGTTTCTGACTTATGGTGCAATAGTACACTGCTGGACAATTGCTAAGGACGGATCATAAACGGCTATATAGCGCATAAAAAAGTAAGTGTGGTTGGATGCCAAGTGAAATAAAATAATATCAGAATGCCAGGACATTACAAGAAAAACAATTTATTGTGCTCTGAAATCCAGAAGGCTTTGGAACGTGTTCAAGAGACAAACAGGCCATTTTGTGCAGAATACGTAAACGTGAAAGAAATGCAATTACCGTCCGCAGGCGTTCCGGCGTAAGATGTCAATACGGGATATGGCCACCATGGAGGGCAATGCAAGATTCCACACGTCGTGCCATGCTTTGCACAACAGAAATCAGGTGCATAACTGCATCACGATTTCGTGTATTTGATGGATCACCCAATGGTTTGCCTTTTCCCCAAAATGGTACAACTGGTAAAGCACCAGTTTTTGGTGCAACGTACAACAGAAATTTTGACAGTGTATTTATTCCTTCTGCGATGTGGTTCTCGCTTGATATCTGTTGTCCAAAGTAAACGTATGTATAGATTACTTCTAGATTTGCCTCTTCCAAATCTTCATATTTTGTAAACGCGTTGTGCATCAACTTTGTTTTCTGTAAGTTCTTTTTTTAAATCACTGATTTACTCTGTAAGCAAGTTCCTGGACCATACTCCGAAGCTCCTGAGTTGTAAATTCTCTGGAGGAGAGGGGGGGGCATGTACCACTTGCAAGGTAGTTGGTGAATGTGGGATAGCATTTCCTCTAATCCCGGTGTTAGAGTTATACCGCTATTTATCGGTCGTCATATCCCCTTCAGCGAAAACAGCGAACACCATGAGAAGACGGGGTTGACATTTGTCTTGCAGAGGCTGTATATTGCGCATACATTGACCTTGCGCTCTGCTTATTTCATATGCATTGGACAATGCAACAGAAGTTTCATACTGGAAGAAAGTACATTTCTTTAATTTTTCCAAAATCTTAATAAATGACATCAATTTTTATTGAAGGGTAAAACACTCTTTTGCTTAACGGGATATGATCTGTCTGCAGTTTTTCTGGGGTTTTCCGCAAACTCTTTGGGCTTCGGGATCGAATGTGTGGATGGTTCCATTTGAATGGTCCATTCACGCATTCTATACGGATGGCCCGGACGCACGTTGCCCGCATAGCCCCGAGCTTTGGGCTAGCCACTCGGAAAGGTATCCCTGTAGAAACGTAAAAAGAAATGAATACTAAAGGAAGAAATCCCTATACAATGTTTAGCAAATAATCTTGTTAAAAACGACAAAGTAACAATTAATTTCTTACTGAAAGAAAAAAGCTTGGTGGTCGAATGATCAGCGGCGCGAGCTTCTGGCTAATCGTCAGAGTTGGACCTAGTTCAGGCACGAGTGGTGTGCTAGTCCTACGACGTAAGCTCTGTTCCTTTCCTTGAACCAGTGGTCCTAAACAGGGACGATCGATTCAATATACTGTAGTATTACAGGTTCACGGGTTGTTAACACACCTCCCCTCGGAAAACAGAAGCTTTTTTCTTGACACGTGCTAAAAAATGGTGTTGACACACATGAGAAAACTAAAGATTTTTTGACTGCGAGAAGGAAGTGGTTACTTTCTGGGAAAGAAATATTGATATTTGCTCTTATCTCTGAGAAAATGCAGTAGCGAGAGCATTACTCGTGTCTCTGCGAAAACGCAATAGCCAGAACATTACTCATATCTGTGCGAAAACGGAGTAGCAAGAACATACTCGTCCGTATCTCTGCGATTGAAGATGTTTGTCAGCCATTGTCGTCAAATTTGCACAGAGAAAAAATTATGGATGAGGCCGTAGTCAGCAGAATCTGCAAGCCGAGTCTCACATACAATTGTATAGAGTGCCATAAATTTAAATATAAGGTGTGTGCATTATGTGTTCGGGTAGAGAGAGCTTCCAAGCTGCGCTTGTTCGCACACATACACGTACAACACATTCCCCAACACCACCTAAATTTCTTACCCCTTCATAAAAAGTCTTAACACCCCTCTGTTTGTAGACGTGTAGCACACACACACACACACACACACACACACACACAGTTGGAAACTGGTCAACAAGTTTGGATCCGGACCTGACCCGGACAAATCTGCTTTGAACTACAAATTCGAATATATCATCATCATCATCATCATTTTCAATTATTATCAATCTCCTGCTGGATGAAGGTCTCTTCAAGTTTGTTCAACAACGGACTGTCTTGGGCCAGTCTCCTCCATCCACCCATCTGTCACGTGGTTTTCTTCTAGGTCTTTTCCTGTCCCTTGGAATCCAGTCTAAAATGTCGGTTGTTCATCGGTGGTCCGTTCTCCAGGCAATATGTCCAGCCCATTGCCATTTCAGGGATTTTACTCTGATCATGATGTCTTGCACTCTTGTCATTTCCCTTATCTACGAGTTCCTCTTTTTATCTTTCTTGGTTACACCAAGCATGCATCTCTCCATGCCTCTGTCAGTTGTCTTTGTATGCCTTTTTTTAGTTAAAGTCCACGTCTCTGCTCCGTATGTAAGCACGCGAGGGATGCATTGATAAAACACTTTTCTTTTAAGACATAATGGCATATTGCTCTTAAAAACTGTACTGTTTCTTCCAAAATCTCTCCAACCACGTTTTTTACGCCAATTAATTTCTTCATCAGTGTGACCTTTGCTTCATACAGTATCTGCTGCCCAAGGTAAATGTAGGAATCGGTTATCTCCAGCTTTCCCCCATGAATTGATAAATCTTCATTCCTTGTAAAAGTATTGTACTTCAGTTTTGTCTTCTGAAAGTTCATTTCTAACCATTTCTTTACCCTTCTCAGCAAGTTTTTTTTTTTCTTTCCAAAAATAAAACGGAAACAGAACGAGAAAATCGGGTCAGGAACACCTTGATCCGACCCGTTTGACCCGCAAGAAATTGCCAAGCCGTTGACCCTTGACCCGTTTCCATCTCTGCACACACACACACACACACACACACACACACACACACACACACAAACGCTTTTTTAAGTATTTGTCTTTCCAGTTAACATTCACATGAATTCCTCAGCTTTACCTTCAATTATATGTCACTGAAACGCAATATTTTTTTAGTTGGAGTTTGTATTCGAGTATATAGCAGCCTATTGTTTCTTTTTTAGGGTTTGTTTGTTGGTTCATTTGCTTAAAGCACATGTTTTAAGACAGTTTATGCAACCCCAAAACATATGTACCTATTTCCCATTTTGGTCTGCTACAAATTTTGCAGGTATCAATATCTATATTTTCAACAACCCATGTTAATGTTTCTTTGCTTGATCTTTGTTTAAGAAAGCATTTAAACATAAGAGATGGAAAATGAAAACAGCATAAAAACAAAATAACCATGCAAACGTCATTGTAGACAATGACATTTGTATTGCCTTCCATATATAAGTGAAGAATTATTTCTTCAGGGAGATTTATTTCCCATACATTTGCAAAATAATCGTTTGCGGTGTTGCCAACTCCAATAGCTTAGAGTAAAATAATTCTGATGAAAAAATCAGCTAAAAATAAAAAATAAGTAGATAGAACAACTGATGGAAGAAAGATACTCTTTCTAAGAAATTAATTTCACAAAAATTAAGTAAATGAAAGTACAAATTTTTGGTCTTTCCCATCACACGCATGTTCACAGAAACTGGATTTCCCTCATCCATTTTTTTCTCCCTTTTTATCTCTCTCACTGCCGGATTTATTCCATCATTTTTTGGAGATCGCTAGCTTTAGAGGTTCAGAGAAAAGAAATATATATACATTAGAAGTAAAAAACACAACTCTTCATTCTTTTTCTTGTAATCAAATCTACTTTCTTGAAGTGATAAACTGGAATCTAACGTTGATACACATAGTTACGTAATTTTTTAAAAGATGTAAGTCGTATTCATCTTCCTGGCTGAGGATTGTGAAGATTATTATAAATCTTCACTGCTACAATTTGTACTCATCTTTATGACTGAAGCGGAATGTAAACTATGAAGATTTCAATTTTACACTCTATTGTCTATATTATTTAATAAAAATATATTTCTTTTTGACGATAGCGAAGTTTAAATCTTGGAATTTCTCTTAACCAAAATTGCATTTCCATGGATGATAGCATAATCAGCAAAATTTTTTTGTTAGTCAACCAGATTTTCATATCAACTAAATCAGAATTTTACCAACCAAGTGTTGCGCCAAACCAACTAAATTGGCAACCCTGCTGCACATTTACCCACACACACACGCACTTAACACGAGTAGTCTAAGCACTGGCTTATGACCTTTCGTCCGAGATAGGTCCAGGTTTGAATCCCAGTGAGGCATGGACATATTGTTTGTCTTATGGCACTGGCTGTCTTCTTCCCTGGACTCAGTGGCACCAAATTAGGGATGGGCGACTGCTTATATATAGCCCATTGAGTTCCAGAGGTGGTCGTTTGCCACACACACACACACACCCCACCCCCAAAAAAACATATGCGGGCTTATGTTGGCTAACTGCTATAACTAGCGCATACTGAAAGGGAACGTAGCCACCCAGGTGGCGCAGTGATCTCAGCCATGGCTTCTGATCATTCGTCCGAAAGGGGCCCGGGCTTGAATCCCGGTGAGGCATAGATGTTGTGTTTTGCTTACGGCACTGGCTCACTCCCTTCCCTGGAACCAGTGGCCCTAAATTAGGGACGGGCGACTGCTTGTAACCCATTGAGTTGCTCACGGTGGTCGTTAAACTCTCAATCATGATCATGATCATATGTAGAGGATTTTAGGAAGGGAGTGTCTACCCCAGGTCTTAAACAAACCTTAGAAATAGGAAACTAGGAGATTTGGGCTAGAGCGCCCGATAGGAAAGTGACACGGAAGCGAAGTAGAAAGGGGGAGGAAGACGGCCTTATTTATTACCGGGGGCCAGTACCGGGGTCCGACAGCTTAACGTGCCCATCTGACGCACGGCGGGTATTTAGTGGATCGAGCGTTCGTACCTGCCTGGGATCGAACCTGAGGCCCTTCCCGTGGCAGTCACGAACGTTACCCACTCGGCCACCCGCGGCCAAACCCCCAATCAAAAAAGGGGAAGGGGCGTATACCAACCACAGTCTCTCGACATATTGTCTACCTCGGTGCAGAGACGTAGCGACGGTGGTCAGAGAGGGGTAGTTGTCCCCGAGCGCCAGTCTATCGATTTGCCAAAAAGGATGGAATGCTGTTGCTACTAAAGTGGAATTGTGTCACGGCAGGCAATTTTACAATATGGAAACATAATACACTTTTCACATGTAGAAAATTTCCTCCTTACAACTGAATTGAATGTTCACCTCCTTTCTTGCTATCTTTTTTTTTTCTTTTTTTTTTTTTTTTCGAAGTCCAGCGATCATTATGAGAAATTCTAAGAGCTATTGGTAGTCGCCCACTCCTAATTTGGAGCTACTGGCTCCAAGAAGAGGAAAGAGCCAACGCCATCAGGCAAATACACCGATAAACCACCTACCTAACAAGCTGTAACATTTTTTTAGTTGAAAATGTTAAAATTTAATTCTGTCAGTACTTGATTTTTTTTTAAATATTGCTTTCAAAGAGAATAAATTAGTGTCGAACAATGTGCATTACATTTATTTTTCATTTTCTTCATCATCATCATCATCATCAGCCATTATCAATCCCCTGCTGGATGAAGGTCTCCCCGACGTTCTTCCATAATTGTCTGTCTTGAGCCTGTTTCTTCCATGTCACTCCAGCATACTTTCGAATTTCATCCATCCATCTCGCACAGGACCTTCTCCTGGGTCATTTACGGTTCCTGGGTATCCAGTCTAGTATTTCAGAAGTCCATCGGTAAAACACTAAAGCCGGTCCTCGGGTTGCCTATATACTGCTCCGTGAACTTCACCTGCGCCACCGTTCGGTCTCCAAGCGCGCTCATTTCTCTAGGCTGGGGGTGGTCATCATGTAATAGCTCATCGGTGCATACCACCCGTTTCTCACCCGTAAATCGAACTCCAGCCCATCCCGGACGGGTGGTCAAAAGCCAGCACCTCAGACCGATCGGCCACAGGGATGACGATAAAAATTTTATTCATGTTTTTAACTTACCATTTTTGTTAGGATGTTTTCCTTTCTCCTTTTTTTTTTCTTTAGCTTCTTGATCCGACTCCGACCTAGCACTAAATGCATAACATATACACCTGATAGCATACAGGTTAAAGTTAATGTTTTTAAGCTTATTATGGTATGAAATTAAATTTGTTCTGAATAAACTCTCAGAATGTATCAATATAGAAGTAAAATAAATTTTTCTCGGGTAGGAGCTAACCGATACTCAAATCACTTCACGAAATGACCTTCTCAATCATTCGTGTTCTTTTTTTTTTTTTAAGGAAAAATTCGGGATCGGGCCGGGCCTATCAGATTTAGCACTTTGCTGAGGAATTAAAGGCAGGCAAAATGGGGACTGTCTTGTGACCTGAATACCTGATCTTTACATTACTGCCCCATGTTACTATTCAGATTCTCAAATAATATGAAACCAAATTGGATTTCGTAAGAAACACCCAAATTTAATTTGCACTCGAAATACATATTTTGTTTAGAAATTTTAATAGAAATGTTACCATCTTACTGTCCCGCTCTTCTTCATCTCTACCACATATATCTCTGTTCCGGGATGTAGCCAGAGGGCCAGGTCTCCTTAAACATTTTTGGGCCCCCTAAAATTTGGAGAATCAGCAATTTTTTATAAACCAGAAATTATATTAATTAACATCCCTGACTTATTCATTCGTATTTATTTTCATGCTTCACATTTTTGCTTTTTCTGTAGGAAAACTGTACAAATAGGGTTAAAAAAAAATTATTTTCAGTTTTAACTAAGCGAATTTTCATTGAAAATTTATGAGAGACTTTCAAAAAGTTTCTACTTTAGTATATTTCTGAATTGTGTTTACATTGCGTCATCAGATGCGCGATACAGCATAAATGAAATAGACTGCCACACCTGTTTTTTTTTTGTTTTTTTTTTTGTGTGACCTGTTTTTCTGAGTGTGAAAACTTGAAGGAAATGTATATCAAATTTTCACAATGAGGCTTTTTTTAACTGAGCTTGTATGCATATGTATTTATTCATTTTTCATCACACGTGCGCTTCAATAGCTACGAAATTTCCTTAAAAAGCGGCATTCAGACCTGACTGACAAAATGTCCGGTTTATTTGTTAATTTTTCTTTCATCTTTCGACCCCCGCCCAAGGAAATTTGGCCTGGCGACAGGCGTGCATCTGTTCCCGTCCATTGAGAAACCGAACTCTGAAATGACGTTTTGTTTTCACTGTGTGATGATTTCTGCAATTTCTGTTAGCTGTAGTTCTCTTTGACCCAATAATGGTCGAAATGCCTGAACTGAATGATACTCAAAATGTACCCCCCCCGCCAAACAGAAGTGTCCACCTAGCGACTATGGTTTTACGAAAGATACAGCAAAACAATTCGTTTTGCCCTCTCCTCTCAGCGGTACTGACCACAAACCCGTGATACATGGTAAGTGCTTCCTTCGAGTCCTTTGTTTTCTTCTACATGACCTGAGACATGATGGAGAACGGCAAGTCCTCCTGACACGGACATCGTGTTACTGGGTAGAAACAAGCGACTCAAACGTTTTCCCTCTCCATTCTTAGGTTCGTCGCCATTGTTGTAGCCCTTTCAGCAGGTAATCAGTCAGATAGGATTGGTGTCAATCAACCCCTAAATGACCACTTTGAATAACCAAACTAGGGAAAGCAACGCTTTCTGATGCACAGGTCTACCACGTTGGGCTCACTTCTTAGACAGCGAGTATATTCGTTCCAGCTAATTTAAGCCCTTACGGCTAAACCAGAGTAAATTCGTTCCAGCCAGTTAAAGGGTTGAAGAGGTGTAGGGCGTCGAAGACCATCACGGAACACATAGAAATGACAACACGAACGCGTTCAATAATTATAGCTGAAATCAACGGACCGATCTATAAGTTGAAAGCGTTAAAATGGATCCCGGCTATTAGTTTGCAATTCTGAAACTGGCCTGAAATGTTCGGGAATGTACCGGGCCGGGCTTCCCGAATTTAGGCGCGTGTATATCTCTACTTAGAGGCAAGGAGATATTGCATCAACAGATAATATCAGATAATGAGCTCAGAGGGTAACTTTTACTGAATAGTGGCTTTCTCACGAAGCCACTCGTTTCGAAAATTTGAATTTTCAGTCAGAATCTTTTTCCACCTAGTTTAGAGTCAGATACTGCTTGGTGAAACCACTAGTTTCCTATAATTTGAATTTTTAGTCAGAATCTTTTCCCATCTAACTTAGAGTCAGATACTGCTTGATGAAACTATTCGTTTCGTATAATTTGAATTTTTAGTCAGAATGTATTCCCATCTAGTTTAGGGTCAGATACTGTTTGACGAAGCCACTCGCTTGGTATGCGAAAGATCTCCTGTAGCTCTTATGTTTACACCAGTATAGACGGATTTCCCACACGTTATAGCCGCTTAAACTTTAAAATAATATCTTCCAGAAGCATAGCTGTTTCTCGTCTCATTCTCTTTCACTGCGATCATAAATAAAAAACCCTCCATACTTGCGTTCATAAGTTTAAATACGATGTGGAAATACATTGCTATTTAGTCGACCTTCAAGGGATGATGATATCACCTTGCATATATTAAGAATATCTATGACTGACCTTAAGAGGTTACTTTAACAGATCATCGAAATCCATCAGATATCACATCAGTGACTACTTCAGTTGGGCTGCATTAGCCCATGAAGAAAAGTACAGACTGTGTAACCCTGCCTAAGGATACGAACACGAAGCCTTTAATTCACATGGAACAGGGCATGCGCAAGGACTACCGCGACTAACGGTGATCGCCCTGTTATTCGAAGTACATCGAAACACCCGATGCAATGGAAATGAGAACCCTTAAGCATGGTTACGGGTTCTCATAGGAAGCTTCGTGTGATCTTCGGTTAGAAACATTGTTCTCCAGAAAACTTGACTCGGGTTTCACGCTCCGTTGTAGCTTTGCCAAAGTAGCATCACAAGCAGCCACTCTGTGTGTGTATGAGAGAGAGGGGGGGGGGTAATACTTCAAAGGAAACCAAGCGAGGTGTTACAAAGAAAACGTTGATTTCTCGCTCCAGCAGGTATTGCATTCCATACCGAATAAATCTTACCTGTCCTTGAACTTTCACATTCGAAAACAGGGCACGGCTCGCTGATGTTTCCCCATAGCAGATTAAATCTCAATTCGTTTTTGGCTGATGATATTATATGATTTTTTTCCTCACTCTAGTGAATATGAAGATGATACTAGAGGTATTTTTCTTTATTATTATTTTTTTGTTTGTTTGATGCTCATATGTTTCACGTTTATCCCCCTCATACCGATAAAGCATGTTACATTCATTATTTCCTCATCGGTTGGAGTTTTGAAACTGGAAAAAAATATATAATAATAATAACAAGACAAAAATAAAAGTTGATAAGCTTCTTATTAGCTTCCCTATGTGAAAAATATCAAGAAAAGTAAAACTCATTAAAATAGAAGCATGTATATAACAGAAACCATGTAGATACCTAACTTAGGGAAAAATTTGAGTTCTCACCAAAGTTTCGGTTTTCTCTCTCCCTCTTTCACTCTCTCTCTCTCTTTCTTTCATTCACTCTCTGTCTGTCTCTCTTACTCACTCTCTTTCTTTCCCCCTATCACTCACTCACTCTCTTTCTTTCCCCCTAGCACTCACTCACTCTCTCACTCTCTCATTCTCTCTCTCTCTCTCTCTCTCTCTCTCTCTCTCTCTGCAGCTAAACAGTTCGACGAAAATATTTGCGGTCAGGTAAATCTTTGTTCTGGAAACAATGGTAGCAAAAAATTAATCGCACTATATTCAGTGTAAATTGAATCTGAAACAAAGCAGCTTAGGATAATTTTACCACAATTTAATATTCTTTAAGTAAAGTATTTCATTCTTTAAAAACTGCAGGATGTTTACATTTTATTGGTCAAGTTTTTAAAGCATTTTATGTGTACAACAGGGCCGGATTAAGGCCTTAGTGGACCTCTAGGCTAAGACGTCTGAGTGAACTTTCAAAGAACTATTGATGGTAATCATAACGAAGTCCAGTAAGACAACAAATATGCATTGGATTTGTGTTAATTAATACGTTGTGCATTCTTCAAACTAGTAAATTATGAACACAGCTTTCATGCCAGCAAGAAACTGTATTTTTCATTGCTCTCATAAGAACGCCGATTAAAAGCTTACGATTTCCAGACTTTGTCTTAAGACATTTTTTTGATGATTTAACATTGGGTACTTAACGCATCTTTTCTGGCACGCAAGTTACAAAAATTCTTGCTGCCAAATTTTTATTTCATTTGCATGATCGTTCAAACCTAAAATGAAACATTTTATTTGAGTATGCCGTGGGAAATAGAACTCATAACAATAAGATCAATTCTGTCAATCTCAGAAAAGTATTTTTCTTATTTTCATTTGTGCAAAATCATGTATTAAGACATAGAAATCCATTGATTTTATCAAATCGCTTTCAATGATCATTCACATTAATGACCAAACACATGACCAATCACTTTTATAGACTTTTTCGTTCCACGCGTTTTTCTTTCTTGACATTTATTTTTGTATTTGGCGCCTGAAGACATACTATATTTGAGGCAGGAAAGCGATGCGATCCCAAAATAATAGGTAGGCATAGTTTTTTAAACCAAGGATGTCTTGAAAGTACAAGGTCATGACATTAGAGAGAGAGAGAGTACCCTCTTTTAGTGACGTCACGCGGAAACTAAGGTTTTCGATTGCTTTCCAACGCTTTCGTGTATGACGTCAAACACGACACCGACGTATCAGGTCGAGTAACATGACAGTGACGTCACAGACGGGGGCAACTCATCGCCTTAATGCCATGGCCTTGTATTTTCTAGGCGGCCTTGCTTAAACATAATCAGACACAGTAAAAACTACTGACGAGTGACAGCGATTAATTTTAACAAGTCTCTGGAATTGTACAGAATAAATTCAAACACACACTGATCAGTGATCAGCTTCCCTAAAATGCTGAACTTATATCTACACGAAACGTTCGCCCTGAGTCCCCGCCTTGAAAGCTGTTCATTATGTAGCCTGTGTCTGTAATCGAGTAGAAAGCGTAAGCAAAAAAAAAGTCAAGGGCCCTGACTGCAGGATAATGAAATCCACAAATACCAAATAAAATCGGAAAACTCAGAAGGAGAATGATATATATATAAGCTGTGTATTATTGTATGTCGGCATGCCACCAGAGCATTTGGTAATGGTGGGTACCTAGGCTGTAGTCCCGTTAGTCCCCACCTTAATCAAAGCCGTCTCGAGTACTAGAGGCCTAAGCCTACGCGATTTTTCCGTTTGTGACGTCAGCAAACCGGTCACAACAAGCCAACCCCGCTACGATTGAAACCGAGAAACAGTGTTTGCTCGGCGTGTGTCTTGTACTGTGAGTGCTGAAGATTTAATGCGTGATATGAGGATTCGAAGAGAAGTTAGTATTTTTATTAATGTATATTGCATATTTCTTATAAATTGATGAACTAGGCTATTTTTTTTTTTAGCAAACATAATAGTTCCCGTGAAACTACAAATTTGTAATTAGGTTTATGAAACGCTTCATGTATCAATAGGCTTAAGATGGTTCCACCTAAAATCTCTGCCTTATGTTTCCAATGATAAAACTCTTTTACATATTTTCTTCGTAATTAATATATTCCCAAGGATGAAAACTTGCACGTCGATAAAACTAACTTTAAGTTATAGCATGGGATACTTAATACTTGCTAAAACATAACCATAACTATATAAAGAATCAATCATTTTTCTTTGAGTAATGTTTTTTTTTTTTTTTTTTTTTTTTTTTTTTGATTGGAGGTTTAACGACCACCGTGAGCAACTCAATGGGCTATAAGCAGTCGCCCGTCCCTAATTTAGGGTCACTGGTTCCAGGGAAGGGAGAGAACCAGTGCCGTAAGACAAACACAACATCCATGCCTCACCGGGATTCGAACCCGGACCCCGTTCGGACGAATGATCAGAGGCCATCGCCTAGACCACTGCGCCACCGGGGCGGCTGAGTAATGTTCAGACCTGTTAATAGATGGCGCGACCTGTACATTGATGACGTCAATAGACAAACAAATGTTGGATTACCTAATTACAGTTATTTTTTTAGCAAGTATTAAGTATCCCATGCTATAACTTAAAGTTAGTTTAATCAATGTGCGAATTTTGATCCTTGGGAATACATTAATTCCGAAGAAAATATGTAAAGAAGTTTTATCATTGGAAACATAATACAGAGATTTTAGCGGAAACCACCTTAAGCAACGTATCGTGAATCATTAAGCGTTGTTTTTTGTGCAGTGTGGTTTCCTTACTTTGTACGAAATATTTAGAAATGTGCTTTTCCGACGAAATGCTGAAATAAAAGAAATATGCATCAGTAGCTCATTGTGTTGCTGAAAGCATATGGAATTACTATATCAATAACGGCGATTTTAATGCGATGCACGGAATGTTCCTCATTGACTGATCAGATAAAGTTTTTAAGTTTTGCCTTTTTTTCTCCTTAACTTATTTAAATGAAATAGAATATAATTTGTTTAAAAAAATGCATTGTGCCTGCGGTAAGGCCGGTGAATTTGTGCAAAAGAACAACCCATTGATGTAAAAAGAAAATGTTAAAGCTCTTTTATATCTGAATTAGTTTGTATATATGAAATAATCACTGAATTCATCGCTTCCATGACTCATAAAGTGTTTGCGTTTTGATTTTTACCAAATGTTTTGCATTTACCGAAATTTATAACTTTTTTCCATCGATATTGCAAAGTTACGAGAAATTAGAATCCTGACATCGCCTCACTGTAACCTCGCTGTTAACTAAGATGACAGTCACGGCAGCTTTTAGGACCCTGATGATGACGTCACGAATCGAGGACTAAGGCCTGCAATAGCACTCAAGACGGCTTTCCCTTAATCCGGCCCTGGTGTACAAATACGACTTAATCACATAACATTTTTTCGAAATATGGCCAGCATAGCGCACTTGTTCATAATTAATTATTTTAGAGCGCATTCGATTTTCCCTATTCCCGCACATCCGAATCGGTAGCTTTAGCTACTCGATCACTATCTCTAATCCTCATTTCCCCTAACTTTAATTGCAACCATTTTCGCAACTTAACTTTCGAAACAAAATTTAGGGACGCCGTTTTTACCGGGGACTAAAATCGATTATTGCTTTGCCCATGTAAAGACAATCTTGTCCATATCTATTTTCCTATCCCTGTCAATAGCAATTTCTTTTACCCATCTCAGAATCTCAGTCCAGTGGCGTATCAGAAATTTCGCAGACCCAACGTAGTGGACGTGCCAAGATCTCACGAGTCCCTCACGTATCAGGGTAAATGGTTTATAACTGAAAAAATAAAAACAAATTTTAGTTGTAGATCATTTTTTACCACTTGTAGTAAGTAAATCGAAAAATCCAAGATGTTTTAAAACCATTAAAAATCTTCCAGTAACATACCGAGCTAACTAAAAGCCTGGATGCAGAGCTCATTTAAGAGGGGGCTAGGGGGGGGGCTGCAGCCCCGGGCACCGCATTTTGAAGAGGCCCCAGAATCATGCAGGATGCTTGAAAAATTGACAGAGTTCTAGATTTTTATTTTTTTGGCAGATGGCACAGAAAACAACTATAAGAAACTGCCTTGTGAAATAGAATTCTACTAGACAAATCCCGTCGGTATCGACGTTTTCCTTTTTTTTTTTTTTTTTTTTTTTTTTGAACAAATATGAAACAACAAATGTAAACTTCATTTGATTGACAAATTCATTCAACCACTTCAGTAAGACCAGGTTCAGGTTCGTGATTTTTTTTTTTTTTTTGACTGAAGGTTTAACGACCACCGTGAGCAACTCAGTGGCCTATAAGCAGTCGCCCGTCTCTAATTTAGGGTCACTGGTTCCAGGCAAGGGAGAGAGCCAGTACCGTAAGACAAACACAACATCTATGCCTCACCGGGATTCGAACCCGGACCCTTCACGAACGAATAATCATAAGCCAGCGCTTAGACCACAGCTCTACCGGCGCGGCTAGGTTCGTGATGAGCATCACGACTGAACCCTTTTTTCAGTCGTAAAATGTGAAGCGGAAGTCCACTCATCTCGATCGTGTGCAAAAATTCAACTGGATAGCGCACTCTTTCACTCTCATCTTCAGTCACAACTTTGTTTGTAAATGCTGTTGGAATGAGATTCGTGTTGGGAATACTTTTCATTCTCTCTTGTGAGAGACATGTAGTTGCGACCCATTGATCGCTCACGCCTTCAAGTAAGGCTTTTGCGTTTTCTTCTTCTTTTTTTTTCTGCGGGAAAGACATTCTGTTGAGGCTAAGTATGCGATAAAGTATTTACTTACTTTAGGACTGATCATAGAACACCATGCACACACCAAGTCTGACACTGAACTTAGCGCCTGATGTAGATAAGGGCCGCACGCTTCTCCCATAGACTTTACATGGGAAGTTTGCCGCTCCGCCACGCCCGAACCGTTGCCCCAATCTCAGTTTTCTCTTCGACTGGCACATCTACATGGTAAGACCTTTATTTTGATACATGGACTATATTTTTACGTTCAGCCGTTCTCTCAAAGTAGGTCTCACAGTCAGTAAAAAAACTTATAGAATGAAGATATAGATGGCGCAACTCAATATGTACATTCTAAATATTTTCACTAACAATGGTCAACGGAATGTTTATTTACATCTTTACATAATGGAAAACGTCGTACCTACGAGAATAAACTGGATTGAATGAATATTAAATTGTATATATACATCATACAGTCCAACGGCATAACGTAATCAGGTCTTCGAGAGTGTTCGCTGTTCCGATGAGAAGAACTTTGATACGAATGCCTGCCAGCGTTGCTTTGCACAACGGTTCGCTCAGAAAAGAGAAGACTTCGGACTTTGGACAGTCTCAGTCACACCATGTTGCCGCCTTCAACAGCGCGTGAGTCAACCGCACGCTTCTTCCATAGACTTTACATGGGAACTTTGCCGCCCCACAACGCCCGAACCGTTGCCCTAATCTCATTTTTCTCTTCGACTGCTGGCACATCTAATACATGGCAAGACCTTTATTTTGATACCTCAACGATATCTTTACATTCAGCCATTCTCACAAAATAAGACTCACAGTAAAAAACTTTATAAAATTAATATATAGATTTCTTTCCGCTTCTTTAGGAGGAGTCAGCGCGAAGTATATAGTCGCTCTCATCCTCAAAGCTTTCGAAAGTATTACAAATGTTTTTTTGTACACATCTGTGACTGGGGAAAATTTTCATACATTAAGAATTCGTTTGAATCATGATATTTGAATCGTATTATTTTGCCCACTATATACTTCGGTATAAGGTCGACAAGTTGAATCCTGGGGAGATTAAAGCGGAACTGAACAGGTATCTATTTTTGAACCATGCATTTTTACATTTTCTTGCTAACACTGATTCGTCCATGAATCATGGAATACACACTTCAATACAACGGGGTACTTTTATGGCTTCCTCACCATATTTTGGGAATGTTTTCTCTTGGGTATATTTATTCATCCACCCATAGTGAAATTTTAGATGTGCCACTAATATTGGGGCCCCAAAATACTGTCGAGCCCCCGGAGCCCCTGTCTCATTAAATGTTCTCTGCCTGGATGACATCATCCATTTTTAAAGAAGTGCGTAACTTTGACACAAAGCGTAGAACAAGGTATAGGAAAATTCTGCTGATATTAGACCATTGCCCATCATATAACATTCTTCACAACTTAATCAGCATCAAACTCGTATTTTTACCACCGAACTCAATTTCTATTCTCCAGCCTATGGATCAAGGTGTTATAAGAAGCTTTAATTGTCAGTTTAGAAACTTTTAACATTAGAAACTTATAACGAAGTAAATTTCTCCGTCATTTTTGGTCTACGCCGGGATTCGAACCCGGGTCCACTCATTCCGGAATAAGTTGCTCTACCAGTTGAGCTACGCGGACGTTTATTCTGATTCCTATCTGCCTTTATGTCGTGTGCGTCCTGCTGGCAGTTACGTGACCCCCCCCGAATGAGGGCCGGGGGCATGGCCCACGGGTCAGCCGTGGCCATGAATCGTCGCAGGCAGCCATCCACTGTAGAACGTGCACTTGAGAACTCCCAGTCAATCTGCTGTGTGGAATGCAACATCACACATTTTTTTTTTTTTCGAAGCGCTGGAGAAGGAATTCTCTGATTTTTCCTGTCTCGCGGTGTGGAAATAACATCACACCAATGCGAGATTTTGAACGGCCGGGTCATCCGGATAGTTCGGGCGCCATTATAACGAAGTAAATTTTTCCGTCATTTTTGGTCTACGCCGGGATTCGAACCCGGGTCCACTCATTCCGGAATAAGTTGCTCTACCAATTGAGCTACGCGGACGTTTATTCTGATTCCTATCTGCCTTTATGTCGTGTGCGTCCTGCTGGCAGTTACGTCACAAACTATAGATTACAATGAACGAAAAGAACGAATTCAAATTTCAGTTCTTAATGCCATCGTAAGGTCACATTACACACCATCAAAACTGTGTCAATATGACAAGACTAAAGCCCTCGGAAGTCGATGAAGGCATTGAAAATATTATGACAACATTCCATTTTGCAATGTTGTTGAAGAAATATAACTTCTATATGGGAGTGGCATGTATGGGCGGTTACAAGACCGTGGACGGAAACATCGGGACTGCCGAAACCCCAACAGATGAGGACATTCAGATCAGATCAGATCATACTGTAGTTACAATAACAGATAAAACGAATTATGGTATAACGAGAGCTATTCTTCGGGGTCCTTTCGATAACCATGACAACAGTTGCTCTCTCTCTAGAAGCTCGGCCTAGTAGAACACTCTCTGTGTGTGTTTGAGCTAGTAGAACATGGTGTATGTGATCCTGACTGTATACGATGTAATTATATAAATAATAAAATAGTAAATCTTCATCTAGTATGTTTACATCTTGACGTAAATATGATAGTAACCAATACTTACATTTTCCTTGGACAACAGATATCAAGCAAAGGCCACACTGATGAAATAATTAATCGGCGTATAAAACTTGGTTGGAGAGCTTCCGGAAGAAAGAGTACAATTTTCAAGAGCAATATGCGACAATGTCTTAAAAGAAAAATGCTTAATCAATGCATCTTTCCAGTTCTTACATACAGAGCAGAGACATGAACCTTAACGAAAAAAGACATTCAAAGGCTGCAGACAACTGAAAGCAGCAGGGAGAGATGCATGATTGGTGTAACTAGAAAGATACAATGAGGAACTCATGGATAAGGAAAATGACAAGAGTGGAAGACATCGTGATCAAAGTAAAATCCCTGAAACGGCAATGGGCTGGACATATTGCCAGAAGAACGGACCACCGATCGACAACCGAAATTTAGACTGGATACCAAGGGACAGGAAAAGATTACGATGATGATATATATAAATGTGACATCAAGAAGGACACGAGATAGCAAAGCCACATTTACTGAACACATAATAACAGATACAAAGCTCAAACGATTGAGCTTACAGGCCCGTGCGTCTTGCGGAACACGCGGACATCAATAGTTCGTGTGGCCCCCATGGCTGGCAATAACGGCCGCTAAAACGCCGCGGCATCGGACGAAAGAGGCTTTGGATGTGGGCTTGGGGTATGTCGGTTCAGGCTGCTTCCACACGTTGCCACAGTTCATCAGGCGCAGCCGCGGGTGGTACTTGCTGGGCCACTCGGTTGCCGATCAGCGACCAGACGTGTTCCATGGGCGACATATCGGGAGAACAGGCAGGCCACGGCAGCAGTGACACCTGGTGGGCCGTGAAGAATTGTTGCACGATGCGTGCCACGTGCGGGCGCGCATTGTCCTTTGAAACGTGGCCGCTGGCAGGTTCTGCAGGTAAGGGAGGACTACAGGCTCCGAAACGTCGGAGATCTAGTGGTGGCTGTTGAGTGTACCGGCGATGCGTACCAGAGGGGTGCGGGTGTCATACCCAATTGTGCTCCAAACCATAACGCCAGGTGACGGACCGGTATGGTGATGCATAATGCAGGCGACATACAGTCTTTCGCCGCAGTGCCGCAACACGTGGATTCGACCATTGTGGTGTTGCAGGCAGAAGCGGGATTCGTCGGAGAAGACAATGCGTCGTTCCGTAGTCCAGGTGCGGCGTTCAACGGCCCACTGCCACCGCACTCGCTGGTGGTGTAACGTCAATGGTAATCGGAGCGATAGGCGCCATGCGACAAGTCCCCGCTCCTGCAGACGACAACGAACGGTACGTGCTGACACAGGTTGTTGCGCAACACACCCTAATTTCTGCGCTAACGTTCGTGATTAGGCGGTGCAAGCCGTCAGTGCCTGCCCCACAACATGCCGGCTCTCTCGTTTGGTGGTGTGCCGCGGCTGCGGCAATCGCTCACGTCGGCCCGTCCGTCCCTCCTGCACTTACCGAATCCATACTCGCCGCACTGTGGCTGGTTGTCGTCCCACACGGGCGCCGATGTCTCGGTACGATAAACGGCTGTCGCAATAAGCCACTCTTTGTCCTCTGTTAAACTCCGAAACGTGCTGGAATGACTGCCGTATTCTGCGACGAGGCATCAGGAAGCTTCCCACACACAGGTCCGGCAGCACAACACACTTCCACTACTTACACCCCGCCTGCTGTGCACCCTTCTTATAGTGCTTCTCGGTGACGTGCCGGCCGCACATGATTTGCATATGCCCCGCAATGCTAATCGTTTGCATGTCCTCTCGCGGGCGACGCATGCTGCGAATTTCAGGCCAATCGGATGCTTCCTTCTTGGTGTTGCATTTTGGGTGGCCAGCAGTGTATATATACTATATCCACAAAAGTCACCGAACGCCTAGAAGAGAAACACAACATAGTATTTATTGACATACATTATTACGGTGTCGATTCACCTTTGGCATTAATACATGCACTGACCCTTCGAGAAATGCTTTCGACAAGGTTTTGGAACACAGTGATAGGTATGCGCTTCCATTCAGTGCATAATGCTGCCGCTAACTGTTGCTTAGTAGTAGACCATGGTTCCAAACTTCTTATGCGACGCTCTAATTCATCCCATAGGTGCTCTATGGGATTAAGATTAGGGCTCTGTGCTGGGCAGTCCACACTCGGTATGGAATTATCGTCAAACCACGCCGTACCAGTCCATGCTTTATGGCTCGGTGCATTATCCTGCTGGTACCAACAAGGATCGGTTCCATAGTATTGCCAAAAAGTTGGTAGGTCATAACCATCCAAAATATCGAGGTAGACGTGTTGGTTAACAGGTTTGTCCACGATAACCAATGGGCCGGGACCATACCACGAAAAACTCCCCGCACGAGTTCACTGCCAGCTCCAAACTTGACCGTTGGACAGTACAATGTGGTAGATAGCGTTCCGCGGCTGCCACCATACCCACACACGGCCGTCAGACTGATGGATCGTGTATCTGGATTCATCAGCCCATAGGACACGTTTCCATTGATCTACGGTCCACGATTAATCTTCTTTACACCATGCTAAACGACGAATAGCATTCCAAGTGGAGACAAAAGGCTTATGAGTAGACGCACGACCACGGTAACCTATGGAATGAAGTTCTCTGGGAATGGTACGTCTACATACCAAGGTTCCAGCATTATTACTCGCCTGTACACAGAGGTTTTGTGCAGCACTCCGTCGATTAGTTGTGGCGACTCTCCTGAGGCTTCGACGTCTTCTATCACTGATTTTTTTTTTGGTCTGCCGGTACGTTTTGCTGCTTCAGGCACGCCATGTGTCTTCCACTTATTCAGCACATCCAAAACAGTAGACTTCGGTATGTTTAAACGGCTCTCGGTTTCTTTTATGGACAACCCACTAATATAACACCCAACAATCTTTCCTTTCTCAAAGTCAGCTCTCTCCCGCCGCGACATTTTCACTCAACCTCACAGTGCGATATGATCGTGGTTTTGTCATTTTCTTGTAGGACTTCCGTCCATAGTGAGTAGAGTTTAGGTCCCAGCCACCTACAGCGAGAACGTGTTTTGGGCAGGACACAGAAACGGAAGGAATGAGAGCAAGTCTAGCGACTTTGACAGAACAGTTTGTAGTGAGATTAGAGTACAGTAGATGGCGCCACCGTACAAGTACGATGTTGCACACAGATGGGTAAGAGAATTTCAGGGGGGAGGGCATAGGAAAGGATACCCATTTAACCAGTAGGTCCAGACTGGGGGCCGTCACTTAACGTGCTCGTCCGATATTCAGTGATTGTCAGTAAAACACACTATCTCCGAAAGATCAAGCCAGGCTCGAACCTGAAGACCTTGAAATGATAGTCTGACTTGCTAACCAATAAGCCATCCGCGGCTCATGATCGTGGTCCGCTGCAGGCTTGTTTTTATACCGTTTGCAGCTTTACCGCGCATATTAACAACGCAGCGGATGCGTTCATTTGCTTTTTAAGGGGTGTCAGGTTACTTTTGTAAATAAAGTGTATATCATGACACAATAATGATATATATATGTATATCATCATCATCATTGTCAACCATTATCAATCCACTGCTGGACGAAGGTCTCCTCAAGTTTCCTCCACAACGATCTGTCTTGTGCCTGTCTCCTCCACGTCACTCCCGCATACTTTCGAATTTCATCCGCCCATCTTCCATGTGGTCTTCTTCTGGGTCTTTTCCTGTCCCTTGGAATCCAATCTAAAATTTCGGCTGTCCATCGATGGTCTGTTCTTCTGGCAGTATGTCCAGCCCATTGCCATTTCGGGATTTAACTCTGATCATGATGTCTTCCACTCTTTTCATTTTTCGTATCCACGAGTTCCTCTTCTTATCTCTCCTGGTTACACCAAGCATGCACCTCTCCATGCTTTTTTGAGTTGTCTGCAGCCTTTGTATGTCTCTTTTAGTTAAGGTCCACGTCTCTGCACCATACGTAAGCACTCGAAGGATGCATTGATCAAACACTTTTCTTTTAAGACATAATGGCATATTGCTCTTGAAAATTATGCTGTTTCTTCCAAAAGCTCTCCAGGCAAGTTTTGAACGTCGATTAATTTCTTCACCAATCTGACCCTCACATGATATCTGCTGTCCAAGATAAACGTACGTGTCTGTTATCTCCAGCTTTTCTCCATCAATCGATAAATCTTCCATCCTTGTAAAAGCATTGAACATCACTTTTGTCTTCTGAAAGTTCAATATTAATCCCGCTTCTTTACTCTTGTCAGCAAGTTCCTGGATCATACTCTGCAGCTCTGATGGGGTAGTTGCAAAAATGACTATGTCATCAGAAAAACGAAGGTCGGTTAGATAATCTCCATTAATCTTTATCCCTTTGTTTTCCCAGTTCAGTGATTGAAAGACATTTTCCAATGTGGCATTAAAGAGCTTCGGAGATATAGTGTCACTTTGTCTCACTCCTTTTCCAATTTTTATGTTTGTTGTATTTTCAAACAGCCGAATCTTTGCACTTGCATTTTCATAGATGTTATTAATAATATTAATGTACGCATCTTCAATACCGCAGGATTTCAGAGCCATTGTAACTGCTGATGGTTTCACCGAATCAAAGACTTTTTCATAATCGATAAAAGCCATGCACAATGGAAGTTCATATTCCCTCGCTCTTTCAATTAGTTCTCTCAGTACGTGGATATGATCTATTGTGCTGTAGCCACTCCTGAATCCAGCTTGTTCTCTCGGTTGAGCCATGTCCAGTGTCACCTTCAAGCGGTGTGAAAGAACTTTAGTGAAGATTTTATAAACCACTGATAGGAGGCTAATAGGTCTGTAGTTCCTGAGATCCTCAATGTCACCTTTTTTATGTAGCAAGATCATTGTAGCGTTGTTCCAATCCTCAGGAATCTTCCCTTCATTAAGGCATCGAGTGTAAATTTGGGCGAGTACTGTTTCGATTTCTCCACTTGCTTCTTGTATGATGTCTACAGTAATTCCATCTTCTCCTGGAGCTTTTCCCCGCTTCATGTTCTTGATTGCATGTGCAACTTCTGCTGGAAGGACTGGAAGAACTCTGGTGCTGGTACCTTTCATGATGTCTGGAGTACATGTATCATCCCTTTCATATAATTTGGAGTAGAAATCTTTCACTCTTGTCAAAATTTCGCCTCTATTTCTTGTTACAGAACCATCTTCTTTTCTCAGTGCCATAATCTGTTTTCTTCCCTTACTTAGATGTCCCTTTGCTATCTTTAGGCTTTGGTTGTTTTCAATTGTTTTCCTTACTGGTTCACAGTTGAATTTCCTTACGTCTTCAGTGATACTTTTTCGTACTGTCTTGCATAGCTCTATATATTCCACTTTGGAAGTCACATCTTCTTTAGTTGTCCTCATGTCTCTTCTTTTTTGCATCAACATTTTGGTTTTTCCTGATAATTTGTTCACGTGCAACTTGTTCTTAGACAAAGCTAATTTTGTTGCTGTTTCCATAAGAGCTTTGGTTACTTTTCTGTTAACTTCAGAAATATCCACTTCTTCCGATGTTAGGCCTTCTAAAGCAGAGAATCTGTTCTTGAGTTCCAACTTGAAGGTATCATGGTGTTTTTAAGGTTGGTTATGTCAATACATTTTGTTTGTCTTATGAGCTTGCTACGTTCGAGTTTAGTGTTGAGGTGCATCTTACATCTCACCAATGTATGGTCACTGCCTGTGTTGAACTTGTTTAGCACACTGCAGTCTTCTATGACGAATTTTTTGTTACACATAATAAAATCAATTTCACTTGTCGTCCCATTTGGATGTCTCCGTGTCCATTTCCTGTGTGGCTTTTTCTTGAAAAAGGAGTTCAAGATGAAAAACCCTTCTGCCTCTGCAAACTCTATACGAGAGTATTTCCACGCTGGTTTCTGTTGCCGTGACCGAATTTACCTACTGAAGTTTCATTCTGTTGCCGTTGCCCTATTTTTGCATTGAAATCTCCCATAATTATCTTTAAGTGCTGCTTACCTTTATTATTTAGATGACGAATTTCCTCATAAAATTCTTCAATTTCTTCTTCAGGATGACTTGTGGTGGGTGCATAAGTTTGAATAATCTGAGCCTGGTATCTTCTCGAGAGTTGGATAACGAGTCTTGCAGCTCTGTCAGAGGAACTTGCAACTTCTGCAACTTTATCCTTCAGTTTCTTGTTTATTATAAATCCAACACACTAGTTCTGCCAGTATCAGTCCCACGATAGTAGAAGAGATGTCCACTTTTCAGTTCAATGAGATCTCCTTTTCTCCTTACCTCACTCAGCCCGACGATGTCAGACTTGATCCTTTGTAGTTCCTCTTCCAATTCAAGAAGCCTTGAATCAGAAGATAGAGAGTGTCCATTATACGTAGCCAAGGTCAGCATCAGATGGCAGCCTAGTCCGGTCCTCCGGGGATTCTTAGCACCCTCTGCCTTCATGTCGCACTGGCCGCTGTCTTGCCCAGGTACATTCCAGCTGCCGGAGACTGAGGGCCTAGATTTAAGTTGTGGAGTCATTTTGGAGGGGTTTGGCCATAACTCACCACTCTGGCCAAGCGGGTTGGTGAGTGTGGGATAGCATTTCCTCTAATCCCGATGGTATAGTTATACCGCTATTGGCGGTCGTCAGAGCTCCTTTAGGGGGAACAGGATGCACCACGAGAAGGCGGGGTTGACATTTGTCAAGGAGAGGCTGTGATGTTACGCATCACCTGACCTTACATCCCATATGTATATATATATATATATATATATATATATATATATGGGATGTCAACCATTATCAATCCACTGCTGGACGAAGGTCTCCCGAAGTTTCCTCCACAACGGTCTGTCTTGTGCCAGTCTCCTCCATGTCACTCCCGCATACTTTCGAATTTCATCCACCCATCTTCCATGTGGTCTTCTTCTGGTTCTTTTCCTGTCCCTTGGAATCCAATCTAAAATTTCGGCTGTCCATCGCTGGTCTGTTCTCCTGGCAGTATGTCCAGCCCATTGCCATTTCAGGGATTTAACTCTGATCATGATGTCTTCCACTCTTGTCGTTTTTCGGATCCACGTGTTCCTCTTCTTATCTCTCCTGGTTACACCAAGCATGCACCTCTCCATGCTTCATTGAGTTGTCTGCAGCCTTTGTATGTCTCTTTTAGCGAAGGTCCACGTCTCTGCACCATACGTAAGCACTGGAAGGATGCATTGATCAAACACTTTTCTTTTAAGACATAATGGCATATTGCTCTTGACAATTATACTGTTTCTTCCAAAAGCTCTCCAGGCAAGTTTTGTACGCCGATTAATTTCTTCACCAATGTGACCCTCACTTGATATCTGCTGTCCAAGATAAACGTACGTGTCTGTTATCTCCAACTTTTCTCCATCAATCGATAAATCTTCATTTCTTGTAAAAGCATTGTACATCACTTTTGTCTTCTGAAAGTTCATTTTTAATCCCACTTCTTTACTCTTGTCAGCAAGTTCCTGGATCATACTCTGTAGCTCTGATGGGGTAGTTGCAAAAATGACTATGTCATCAGCAAAACGAAGGTGGGTTAGATAATCTCCATTAATCTTTATCCCTTTGTTTTCCCAGTTCAGTGATTGAAAGACATTTTCCAATGTGTCATTAAAGAGCTTCGGAGATATGGTGTCACCTTGTCTCACTCCTTTTCCAATTTTTATGTTTGTTGTATTTTCAAACAGCCGAATCTTTGCACTTGCATTTTCATCGATGTTATTAATAATATTAATGTATGCATCTTCAATACCGCAGGATTTCAGAGCCATTGCAACTGCTGATGGTTTCACCGAATCAAAGGCTTTTTCATAATCGATAAAAGCCATGCACAATGGAAGTTCATATTCCCTCGCTCTTTCAATTAGTTCTCTCAGTACGTGGATATGATCTATTGTGCTGTAGCCACTCCTGAATCCAGCTTGTTCTCTCGGTTGAGCCATGTCCAGTGTCACCTTCAAGCGGTGTGAAAGAACTTTAGTGAAGATTTTATAAACCACTGATAGGAGGCTGATAGGTCTGTAGTTCCTGAGATCCACAATGTCACCTTTTTTATGTAGCAAGATCATTGTAGCGTTGTTCCAATCCTCAGGAATTTTCCCTTCATTAAGGCATCGAGTGAAAATTTGGGCGAGTACTGTTTCGATTTCTCCACTTGCTTCTTGTATGATGTCTACAGTAATTCCATCTTCTCCTGGAGCTTTTCCCCGCTTCATGTTCTTGATTGCATGTGCAACTTCTGATGGAAGGACTGGAAGAACTCTGGTACTGGTACCTTTCATGATGTCTGGAGTACACTATATGTATATCATCATCATCATCATCATCACTGTGCACAATCAAATTGTGACTGTACAGTCTTTCGCAACTGCTTCAGTCAGACCTTCGGTACCACATCAAACGGACCGAATGCAGCTGGCAGTCACAATAATAATCGAATAGCCCCAGCGAATCTTCATCAATGTGAACGACATTCTCATTAGACCTATCCAACTAAAGAAAAACGACATCTTTATCCATTGAATTGAAGAAAAATCGCGGGCCCCATTGTTGTCGACAAAAGCGACGGTTCTTCTTTACTTGAATGAACTATAGAACCCCTCCTTCATTTCTGAATCTGAGTAACTACGATCTTCTGAGAGAAAATGCTCAGGAGATGGATGAAAATCAAATTTTAAGTATACCAGAGACGGATGAAAAAGTTTGAATTCCAATTTTAATCAGATTCTAAGAAGAGGTTTTTGCGCCTCTCTTGAGCTGCGCCTGGGACAGGCGGTCTGCCCCGCTCTATTTACGGTTCTCTCTATAATCCACGGTAGTATTTCCGAACCATTTGCCTAGAAGTAAAAAAAAATATTCAGCAAAACTCACACAGGTGAACGATATTAATTTAAAACATATTTAAAGCTGCGAATGTGAAAAGGCACATGCAAAATCAAACGAAAGAATAACACTCGGGATTCGGTACCTTTGATCGGACGAATACTCTTAAGGAAAATTAATTTTTCAGGTGCACTCATTGTCGTGTGAATTATGAAAACTTAATGCCGTCGCCTGAGTGAGTATTGCTCCTGATACTTTGGGTTTTTGAACCAGCCAATCAAAATTCAAACCGCGATCAATCTCGTAAAATCATGAAGCACTAAGAGACGCAGGGAATAAGATAAATTAGAAACACAGCCAAGGGTAACAGTTACTTTTATCATTAAAAGGCGGTTAAGATAAAAGTGGAGTTTTAATGGGGTCAGCACTGAAGAACTGGAATATCTAGAGAGGTCATCCTACTTTTAACTCCCGATTCTATTCCTTCGGTGTCGCTTTCACTCCCATACGTCTGATGACCTACACAACATAGTTTGAGGTCACTGCCAAAACAAGATTACGTTCATCTATTTTAAAAGAAGAAAGTTCAGGTGGTGAATTGCTGTTATTGATTTATTACGTAACACGAACCAAATAGCCCTGGCCAGCATTTTGCTTAACATGAAGGTAAAGCAAAATGCTTCCTATGTTTTACCAGCGTAATGCTCTGCCAACGTTTCAAACAACAAATAATTCTTTAATGAATTGTTGACAACTTTTCGGCAAGTGGCAACACCGAATTTCAAACTTGGAGTGTCTCCTGTCTAGGTCCACGTCGCAGACATATGGGAATTAAATGAAATCTCTGAAACCTTAGAATCTCACATCGATTGACAGTTATTGAGAAATGCCATTAATCGAGATTTTTTTTTATGTTTTTTTATTTATTTTTTCTTACATGGTGGTTACTTATTTACTCCATGTTTATTTATTTATTTCCCCTTACCCCTAATTCTCACCAACTAAACTTCAGATTTTGAGTCACTGGTTCTACGCAAGGAAAGTTGACGACTGCTGAAAGAAGTAAACAGAAACTTACCCAAGATTTGAACCCATGCTAAACAAACCGGAAAGACAGAATCTCGTTCCCTAGGCTACTCATCTCCGGGAAAATTCGAGGAACTTCATCTCATAAGTATTTTTCTATACCTAATCCGTATTTTATTCACGGATTTTTGGGAAAAGTTTTAGTAATCTTTACTTTTACGGAAATTTATTACTCTATATAATGGCCCCTCCCTCTCTTTTATTTTATTTTATTTTTTTTTTTTGATTGGGGGTTTAACGACCACGTGAGCAACTCAGTGGGCTATAAGCAGCAGAGCTGAGACGGGCTCGGCTGTAGAATATTTACTGTATTTCGGGATCGGGCTCTTAGAAAGAGGGAGAGCGAGATAATTTTTTATTATATATAAATGTGATTTTATATGATTTAGCAAATGAGGCACTTTATAGTTGGTAAAGGGAATTATTCGGCAGCTGGTTCTGGTTGGGTAGCAGGCATTCGAGATGGCTATTTATTCCGGGCTTGGGTAGAAAATGCCATAGGCCGCGCATTAGTGTGTTTCTGCAGAGAAGAAAAAACTTTTTCAAGAACTATAGATATTGGATTGTGATAGTTGATAGCTTGCCGACGATAATTTACCCCCTTTCCCCAGACAGTAGCTCCCTGCTAATTCTATTTAGTACATATTGCAGCTTTTATTTGAGTAACATACAATTGCAGCGCCGCCCGATCATTCTGGATGTCCGGCAGTCCGAAGCACTTCAGGTGGAAACGAACTGTCAAAGAAAATCATGCAGTTACACTGTGAAAATAGATAGAGGTCCCTTCTCCGCTCCCCATATTGCAGGATGAGAAAGTGGAAGTGTGGAAAAGGAGATGTTTTTTTATTAATGGTTGAACAGGTGAGCCAGTTTTCGGGCTCGTTCGGGCCCGGGCTCTATCTTGCAATATAAAATTCAGGCTCGGGTGAGCTCGGGATGATATACCACGGGCTCCGAAAATTGAGCACTAACTCAGCTCTAATAAGCAGTCGCCCGTCCCTAATTTAGGGCCACTGGTTCCATGGAAGGGAGAGAGCCAGTGCCGTAAGACAAACACACCATTCATGGCTCACCGGGATTCGAACCCAAACCCATCTCGGACGAATGATCAGAAGCCATCGCTTAGACCATTGAGCCACCGGGGCGGCGTGATGGTCTCATTAGTCCAGACTCAGACAGGCCCTCGAAAAGGGCGCGGACCTTGAATTTTCAGAGGGTGTAAAATATTTTGACGAACTCAAAATAGTTTACCTATTTAATTTTTCTTACAACCATACACACGCGTAATGGTTCTACACCCTAAAATTAATACATCCTCCAATATCGCTGCAAGAACTTCCAAAATAATATTACTTTTATTTTCCACATGTGGCTCAAAGCATTGTTGAATATTGTGAATTAATGAAGGGTTTTTTTTTGTTTTTTTTTTCATACCAATAAAGAAATATTTATGGGACGTGTGAATTTTATTTCACAAAATTGGAAAAACACCTAGCATGAAAGGAACAAATTATACAAGATATTATACTGTATTTTTATTTATTTTATATAAACAATATTTTCTTGGGCATTGCCCTTGAACTCCCTTTCCCAGATTTTCCAGTTTTATTTATGAAATCTTTGGCAACACGAAATTGGAAAATCCGAAGACACTTAAACATCACATAACAAAATTACTTGCTCCATTGCACCAATAAAAAGGCATTTACTCTGAAAATAAAATATTCCTTATAAAGTACTTCCTTCAAAAAATATTTTCTCTAGAAGCTGACTTCAATTTTATTTTCTCCTGGAATGCAAATGCCACCGAAAAAATTAACATAGAGACTCGGATAGACAGTCTGTATTTCAGTACAATAAAAGGTGCATCCCTCTGTAGGAAAAAATGAAGTCCAATTTGTTCTATCCAGGCTTTTTGAAAGAATCAGTGAGACTCAACCCTTGAAAATCTTGCTGCTTTGAGTTTGAGTCCTTACATCCTTCAAGATCCACATCCATTTGCTGAAAAATATCATCTTGTTTTTGCTCGTCTTCATCAAACTTTTGTTCTTGCTCAACGTTACGTTCCAAAGTCTCAGTCTTAACACTTTCAATACTAATTTGTTCATCTTGTGATTTTTGCAGAAGATGGAGGTATAGCAGTGCTTTGCAGCTTTGTGATTGTGATTCACAGACAGATGTAATTTTCTCACACGACACGACAACCTCTCCTCTCGGCCGAGCCTCTTTCTCTTTCCTTAAATCACAGCCTGACTTCCGGTTTCTTTTCGAGGCTTTTCTTCCATGATAACCTAAAAAAATCAAATTCTGAAACTCACCCAATTTTAAGTCACCTTACGTTAAAAGAATAGGTACGAATGAACAAACAAAATACGGATGAAGAAAGATAATCGAACACGAATAGATGGATCAGTGTTCAACAGTGGCGTAGCAAGAAATTTAGAGGGGAAGGAGCTCCATCTACTATTAATACTCACAGTAAGCTCATTAGAGAAATTAGAAATGAAAAAAGGTGAGACAGAGATAGTTGTGATCAAAACTTATTCGAGGGTGTTGTGTTACGAGCTCAGTAAGGTTATGTGGGTACGAACTTGAAGGCCTACGAAAATCTCTCTACTAAACTTAGTAATTAAACAGCAGTTCTTCTTTAATAATTTAAATCCATATATTAATTCTATAAGGCTTTTTACTGTGAGTCCTATTTTGAGAGAACGCCTGAACGAAAAGATATGGTTGAGGTATCAAAATGAAGGTCTTACCTTGTAGATGTGCCAGTCGAAAATAAAACTGAGACTGGAGCAACGGTTCGGGCGTGGCGGAGTGGCAAAATTCCCATGTAAAGTCTATGGGAGAAGCGTGCGGCCCTTATCTACATCAGGCGCTCAGTTCAGTGTCAGACTTGGTGTGTGCATGGTGTTCTATGATCAGTCCTTAAGTAGGTAAATACTTTATTGCATACTTACCCTTAACAAAATGTCTCTCCCGCAGAAAAAAAAAACAAAAAAAAACCGTAAGAGCTTTACTGGAAGGCGTGAGCGATCAATGGGTCTCAAGCAAGAGAGAATGAAGAGTATTCGCAACGCGAATCTCATTCCAACAACATTTACAAACACAGTTGTGACTGAACATGAGAGTGAAAGAGTGCGCTATCCAGTTGAATTTTTGCACACGATCGAGATGAGTGGACTTCCGCCTCACATTCTACGACCGAAAAAGGGTGCAGTCGTGATGCTCATCACGAACCTGCCTCCCCCGGTGGCGAAGTTGTCTAAGCGCTGGCTTATGATCATTCGTTCGTGAAGCGTCCGAGTTCGAATCCCGGTGAGGCATGGATGTTGTGTTTGTCTTTCGGCACTGGCTCTCTCCCTTCCCTGGAATCAGTGACCCTAAATTCAGTGACCCTAAATCATTCGTTCGTGAAGCGTCCGAGTTCGAATCCCGGTGAGGCATGGATGTTGTGTTTGTCTTTCGGCACTGTCTCTCTCCCTTCCCTGGAATCAGTGACCCTAAATTAGGGACGGGCGACTGCTTATAGCCCACTGAGTTGCTCACGGTGGTCGTTAAACCTTCAGTCAAAAAAAAAAAATCTCGAGCATGGACTATTTATTGTCTTTACTGAAGTGGTTGAATGAATTTGTCAATCAAATAAAGTTTACATTTGTTGTTTCATATGAGTTTATTTATTCTTTAAAAAAAAAAAAAAAACTAACCGTCGATTTCGACGGGTATCGTCTAGTTTTCTTAATTCTGAATTCAGTAACGAAAAATTACGCAGGAGCTGAACACGCGCTGCACACGCATAAAATCTACACCAAACGCAGTCACTCAAGGCGCGTAAACAACTAAATAGCTGATTTCCACTGCTTCAAGGGCTCCAGAAGACACGACGATACTGATCATGGAAGAGGTGTGCCTTCTCTCACGGTGCCGCCGGGCGTCGATTGATTCTTGTTGCTGAGGCCCCCCTCCCCCAAAACCTCTACTCACACTAAATTTAAGTTCGCCTGTGCCTCGTCTTGATCATTCGAATATTATTTTGAATTCTAATTTCTTATTGCAATTTGTTAACACCAAGAGGGAGACGGAGCCCGTGCCGTGGGCACACCTGCCCTCGGGCCGTTGGGCCGGCGAGCCAGTCCGAGTCTGCATTAGTTTAAACGAAAGTTATTATTAATAGCCATCTTTGTTATCATTTCGTAAGTTAAAATCATTTCCCTAGTTTCTGAAAGGCTTTGAGGTGATCCCTTCACTAGTTTTCAGCCAGCCATTAATGTCGGAGGGGAAATGATCCCACCCTGCTATGCAGTTATAGTGTTGTTCGGTATAGGTCAGTTATATGTTGTTATAGTGTTGTTCAGTGAAAACACTATAACTGAACGCTCTTTGCATCGACTTTTCATAATGTTTGTGAATTACTTTATTGTTCTGGGAATGAAAGGTTTTACACTATCAAATATCATGTAACAAGAGATTCAAGGACATGGCGTTTTCATACAGCTTTAAGTTTTAATGAGGTGTTTTTCACGAGGAGGGTGAAATTGGCGTTAATATGCTTTCAGCAACTGCCCAAATGGTCCGACAAAGGAGGTGAGGCATTGAAAGGTAGTCCGCGTTTTTCTTAGGAAACAAATAAAAAACGTGGGTAGTCTTGATCTAGGGCTCCAGGTAGTTTGGTGATTCTCCGTTCGAAGGAGAGAGTTTTGCAGCTTCCCGAGCGAAAGATTTCTTTAATGCCGAGATGAAGTTAGAAGCGAGAACTTCGTAGCTAGGTAACCGGAAGAAACGCTTGATAGAATAAGCGGAAATAGAACGATATGTAAACAATATAGAGTGATATGGAAGTATACAGAAATCAGGAGAAACAAATCTGCGACCTTCCCCATATACTACTGTGTTGAATAAAGAGCACCGCTGCAGATGGTCGAGTTTTCATTTAGCTAGTAAAATTCTTTCTGTCATCGGGGAAGAATAGCTAAAATCTCAAAATTGCTAAATTTCCTTACAAGCAAAGTCTTGGCAAACTCATCCGAGCACATTGAAAGAGATCAAGTGAACAACCTGGTAACAGCAACCCTTACTTAGATAGGAAGCCATATTTTGAGCACCATAATAGCAGGTGCAGCGAAACACCTGCTTCTTAAGAAAAAAAAAAAAAGATTAAGAACGTTTTTTTAGTGGGTGATTTTTTCTACGGTTCACTTAGTACTAGTAAAACAATAAGACACAGTTAAATTCTCGGAGAAATGGTTTATTCTCCTTTGAGTGAATTAAAGTTGAACCCCACTACAACCATAAAATATACTACTGTTTGTGAAAATTGCAACACCATGAAAGATTGGTGGTATTAGCTTGAAACTTACATGATATGTACAACAGGTTGGGACATGCAAATGATTAAAATGTCAGTGAAAATGCGCATGGAGTTTCGGAGAGGCACCCTATGAACTGTCCGGTCTACGTCAAGCGTCATGGTTTTGGGCGCCATTGGGTTCACGATCTTGCCTGATATGAATTGATGGAACCCACAACAGGCCAGCCCGGTGGCGCAGTGGTTTAAGCGCTGGCTTATGACCATTCGTCCGAGAAGGGTACGGGTTCGAATCCCGATGAGGCATGGATGTTGTGTTTGTCTTACGGTACTGGCTCTCTCCCTTGCCTGGAACCAGTGGCCATAATTAGGGACGGGCGACTGCTTTAACCCATTGAGTTGCTCACGGTGGTCGCTAAACCTCCAATAAGAAAAAAAAAAAAAAAAAAACGTTATCATCTCTCCTTGAAGATAGTAACCTGAATTCAGGGTATAAGTGACTTCTCTTAATTGTCCAGGGTCACATGCGAAATTTTAACTGTACATGGTCACATGTCAAATTCCAGCTGTGTATATGGTCACATGCAAAAGCATCACAGCACCCAGTTCACACCATATAAAGGGATAAAACACTTAGAGCAACAGCGAAACAAATGTAACAGACGAAATTTCAAATCTTCGTACAAAGTCCGTTCCATAAAAACTGAGAGTAATTTTTTTGAGTTGGCAACAATGCAAAGGGGGAAAATAATCACGCAAACGACTAACTGAATTAAGGAAGTATGTATAGCAACAGTTATTAGCCGTGACAGAAGATTCTGTTTTTTTTATTGCGCAATTCTCTTTTTTTTCCTTTTTCTTTTTTCTTTTTTTTTTTTGTACGTCTGCATTTCGCCATACAGCTATGGAGGTAAGTGATTCAGAGTTAAGAAGTGAAACGCGATGTGCGATAAAATTTGTTATCGTTTGGGTAAAACGGCACCAGAAACTGTTGATTTAATGAAACACGCTTACAAAGATAAATGTTTGGGTGACTCAACGACTTTTAGATGGCACCGTGATTTCAGTTAAAACAAATTATTGCGAAGGATTCAAACTTTCTAAACACAGTAATAACTGCCGATGAAACATGGGTCTACTATTTCGACCCCTTACGAAGCGCGTAACGCGTGTCTGGAAACACATAGGCTCGCCTGCTTCGAAAAAGTCCGCCAAACCAAATCAGCTTGGAAGGTGACGATGATATTTTTCTCTGATCATAAAGGTGTAGTCTACCAGCATGCTATTACTCCACAAATTACTGTCAATGCTGAGTATTACATTTCAGTCTTGAAGCGTCTGCGACGACACGCACAGATCAAGATACCGGAACTGGTGGGCAAGTGGACCCTACACCAGGATAACGCCTGCCCACATGTGGCTGCTAGTGTTCAACAGTTTCTTACGAAATGCAGTATTGAAATCATGCCACAGTCTGCCGACAGTCCTGAGCTCGCCCCGTGCGATTTCTGGTTGTTTCCAACAATGAAGGAGAAGTTCCTTCGCGCAACATTCAACACAGATGCTGACGTTATTCAAGCTGTACAGGGGTCGCTAAAGCAGCTTCCACAAAATGCCATCGCCACATGCTTTGTAAGTGGACTGAACGATGGGACCGTTGCATATCATCCGAGGAAAGATACTTTGAGCAAGGAAAACATATATTTTGCTGTACCTATATTTCTTCATTTTGTGTAATATTACTCTCAGTTTTTATGGAACGGCCGTTGTAGTTACTTTAATTTTTACATTAATTAATGTTTTATTTATTGCCGACCACATAATTTGTATTGCTAGCTGTAGTTTTTAATTAACAAGTATTATCTACTTTCGATTAATTGGTAAAAAGTTGATGACTGACTAATTTTAACTTGACATAATGATATATGCAAAAACATTTCCCTTTGCCCCTTTTTTTTTTTTTATCTGTTGGGTTATCACGAAGCTCGCATATATCGAATCCTTCTAACTCTCCCTTTAACTTCGTTACATACGAGTTCGACGGTATTAAATATTTCTGTGACGTCGTCAGAAGAAATAGGAGCTCTGCGTAAGCAGCAATGGACCTGTATTTTATTTTATTTTTGTTTTGCTAATCGTCGCACTTTGCCAAAAGCCACAGTCTCGCAAACTTCCGTGCAACGCTCCATGGTATAAGGAAAAGATCGTAGACAACGCGCTATTTAGACGTTGAACACCTCGTTACATTCAGACTGGCCTTTATTCATTTTTACCTTTTTCTAAGAAACCTGCGCCTCTAAACGCTGGCCATCGGAACGGTTTTTTTACCCCCTTGACTCCGAACGATTGAATCAAAAGTTAACGGATCTATCAAGATTTGTCGATAAGCATTCCATTTCTTACTAAAAAAAGGGAAGGTGAGGGAAAGCGAGTAGCTTCGTGAGAAGGTTGTGATGTACCTACCTCAGAGCTGACGCACATGTAAAGACGGCAAAGTTGCAGCGACAAACTTCGTCAGTGTAGCTTAACTGGGAAAGCATTCGGCTCCGGAGCAGAAGGATGCATATTAGATTTTCGCCACCTGCAAGTGGATTTCACGCTATATTGGCGTCCGAACGTAAAATGAATTTCCTGGCAGTTGGGTTCTTCGAAAAATGTGTGATATTCGTTCCACACTTCATCTGGAATTAATGAGAATTCCTTCTTCTGAAGTGGCCTCCTTCAAGAGTGGTTTGCCGGCTGACCCGGAAACCTACGATTCAGTCCCAGGCCATTCTCAACGCGGAAATATATGTGACGTTCCTACCTCAGAGCTGACGCACATGTCAAGACGGCAAAGTTGCAGTGGAAAATTTCGCTGGTGTAGCTTAACTGGGAAAGCATTCGTCTCCGGAGCATTCGATTTCGCCACCAGCAAGTGGATTTTACGCTACAAGTTCTTCACACGAATGGTGGTAGCTGCTGTTGACATTTCAATGCCAAAAATAATGAACTTAAGATTTTCTTTTAAGCTTAAATCCTCCATGGACACCTACGGATAAAAGTTGCCCATCCTAATTCTAGAAAAGGAGAAGAATCGATGCCGCAAGAAAGAACGGCACGGCCATGTAGCCACCTGGATCCGGACCCAGACTCTGCAGCACACAGTGACAGAAGCGTATGCCACAGGACATTTCATCCCCGGACAAACTTAGGAGTATCATGTGAACTGGCAATTGAATCTTGCTTACCTTGATATTTCATTAACTTACCCATATCGTCTGACCTTTCTCACTAAATTTTCACTAAGACGTAAAAAACAAGGAGAAATCTTAGAAAACATCATAAAACTTTCAAATTGGAATTGAAAGACAGATTTTCTGCACTACAAGGTCTAACAACAGAAAAAGTAGAAGTCCGAAATTAACAGAAATATTTCCGGGGGCCTTATGAAAATAGCGACAAAAATAGGTGATGGTACTAAGAACAAAAACCACATGAAGAAAATGTCAGAACAAACGACAGTGCTGATGCAAAAATGAAGGGAAATAAATATAAATAAAGAAAACGCGACTTTCAAAGTAAAATATGTAGAACTACACTGGTGTGCAAAAATTAAGGACAAAGAGGAGAAATTAGCATAACAACGGAACGAGCAGGCAGAACGGACCGAAAGATCACTCAGGAGATAGACTAGGGTCCGGTACGGTAGGGCATGCGCATATATGCAGCATGACGTAGGGCGGGGGGGGGGCTGTTGAAAGGGTATGAAGCACACGGGCGGTGTACGCTCAGCAATTCGGTGAAAGTTATTGCACAGCGTACATCGGTCTGAACGACGTCGAGTTGCTGCCACCATGTGATATGGCCAACAGGCAATCCAGTAGACGACATCTCGATGACTTTACCTGAAGTCGCATCATTGGGAAGTTGGAAGAAGGTCGAAGTATGACTAGTGTGGCAGAGGAGTTCGGGATCACTCACAGCATCGTTTCACGAGCTTGGAGAGCATTTTAGACGACAGGAACAGCTGTCCGAGAGTTTAGCAGTGGTTCTCCACGAGCAATCACGGCGGGGAACGACCGGTATATTGTCCTACAGGCGAGAAGAGACAGACGGCAGACAGCGGGAGAAATCGCATGGCACATGTAACAGACAACTGGACGTCCGTTATCGCGTTTTACCATGGCCAGGAGACTGCACAAAGGTGGTCTATTTGCACGACGACCAGTACAGTGTGTGCCATTAACACCTGCTCATCGGAGACGGAGGTTTCTGTGGTGCCAGGAACACAAGAACAGGACACGTCAGCAATGGGGTCGAGTTCTCTTTACGGATGAGAGCCGATTTAGTCTGACGAGCGATTCTGGACGTATACACATCTGGAGAGAGCAGGGAAAACGCAATCACACCTCCAACATCATCAAAAGGGACCGGTTTGGAGGTGGCGGAGTTCTTGTTTGGGGCGATATCATGCTTGGTAGCCGTACTAACCTCCACATCTTCCAAGGTGGTTCAGTCACTGGTGTCCGCTATTGTACCGAGGTTCTGCCTCACGTGCGTCTATTTAGAGGTGCTGTGGGTCCTGAGTTCCTCTTCATGGACGACAACGCTACACCTTATCGTAAAGTGGCTGTCGCAGAGATTGGCCCGCAAGGTCCCCGGACCTAAATCCAATCGAACACGTGTGGGACCTTCTCGGGAGACGCTTGGCAGCACGTCACCAGCCGCCAGCAACGATTCCGCAGCTGCGATTGGCGCTACAAGAGGAATGGGCCGCGATGCCTCAACAGCTGCTTGACAACCTCGTTCTCAGCATGGACCGACGTTGTAAATCCTGCAACGCACTCAGGGTTGATCATATCCCCTACTAAAGACTGGATTTTTCTTGGCAGCCGCCTGTCACCTGGCCGTTTCTGTCTTCTGTCCAGTTGTGCTCGAAGCTACCTTTTCAATAAAGTGTATTTGTATCCTTTGGATTCCTTGGTTGAACGGTTTTGCTCACTTGTTCCATATTCTTACATCATGGGAATGTTATGGTATGATTTGAGTCGATGTGGAGCACTTCTGCACGACGTTACATTCGAAAAACCGTCTTGTCCCTTAAGTTTTGCACGCCAGTGTATGTAAGATAATGCAAAAATGTATCACTGAAGACATAAGGAAATTCAGCTGTAAACTAGTGAAAAAGAAAAACAGTTGAAAATAAAGAAAGAAAACAAAGGATCATCTTTGTAACAGAAGAAACTAGATTATTGCACTCAAAAAAGAAGATTGAGGAGTTTTAAAGAACACATGACATTATATGAGAAATTCGTCCAGCAATGGATTGATAATGGTTGACAATGATGATGATGTTGATAACAATTACAGACATAAGGAAAATACAGCCACCAAAGTTCCCCAGCCCTCCCGGCGACAGTCGAACACGCAATTAAGAAAATTAAAAGGGACAGAGCTGCAGGGGAAGACGGAATTGCCGTGGACACGAAGCCAGTGAAGAAAGAAAATTACACTCGCCCAAGTTCTCACTAAACGTTTCAACGAAGGAAAGTTTCCTGATGATTGGAACAATGAATGGTACAGTGATCATGCTACACATAACAGAGGGGACCTCAAGGACCACAGGAACTACAGACCCATCAACCTCTTTAGTTGTTTACAAAATCTTAGGGAAATTCCTGCCCTATTGCTCAAAGGAAACGGTGAATGTGACTCAACCAAGAGAACAAGCTAGATTCAGGAGTAGCTACAGCACTATGGATCATATACATGTACTGAGAGAACTAATTAAAAGAGCGAATACATTATTGATGATGAAGAGGCTTTTCATTCCGTGAAACCATCGACAATTATGATGTCTTTAAAATCCTATGGTATTGAAGATGCATACGTTATTATTAATAACATCTATGAAAACGTATGTGCAAAGGTTCTACTGTTCGAGGACACAGCACATATCGAAATTGGAACGGCAGTGAGGCAAGGTGACACCATATCTCCCAATCTCTTCAATGCGCACTCGAGAAAGTCTTTTAATCACTGAACTGAAAAGCAAGGAAATGGAGGGGTTTTTTAACCCACCTTAATCTTGCTGACGACATAGTCATTTCTGCAAGTACCTCCTGAAAGCCGCAGAGTATGATTTAGACACTTTCTTAATTGAAGGTTTAACGACCACCGTGAGCAACTCGATGGTGTAACGTATACTCTATATTCACTTTCCTTTTGATTTTACTATCTCTGGTTATTTTATTTTACTATGTAAATTATCTTCCTACTGAACGAAATATTATTTCACCCGCTGAATGAGATCTGGCAATGAGTGTAAGTCATGACGTGGTGGTAGCTAGTATATAGGCGCGTTCATCGAGACTTGTGTGGCGTTGGTTGGTGTGTTGGCGTTGCGAGGTGTTGTTATGAGAGAGTGTGTACAATGAGAGGAAAGTTTATTCATTATTATGTACAAGATATATGAGTGCCTTAGTTGACTAAGAGTCTTTGAAATAAACAAGTTTTCAGTAAGTTCAGTCTTTCTCAATTCATAGTTTTTGTCAGGCCTCTGTCTGGCTGTTAGGTTTATGACTTTTATTACGTAATATAAATAACCAGCGTTGAGACTTTGTTTAAGTTCGTAATTAACTAGTAACAACACCCTTTTGGGAATTCATTATTTTGAAGCTTAGTGCAAGTATATCATTAGCTAGCTGGTAAGAAGAGAATCATTCATAATAATTAGCTTAGCGGAAAGCAAGTAAAGCTAATTCATTATAATGGGCTATAAGCAGTTACCCATCCCTAATTTAGGGCCACTGGCTCCAGGGAAGGGAGAGAGCCAGCGCCGTAAAGCAAACACAAATCCATGCCTCACCGGGATTCGAACCCGGACCCTTCTCGGACGAATTATCATAAGACAGCGCTTAGATCACAGCGCCACCGGTGCGGCATCCAGGTACTTGCTGACAAGAGTAAAGAAGTGGGATTAAAGGTGAAGCAAAAAAAAAAAAAAACTTATGCACAATGCGTTTACAAGAACTGAAGATTTAGACGTTGATGAGGCAAATTTAGAAGCAACTTATGCTTACTTCTTTCTACCTTGGAGAACAGATAAAAAGCAAGAGCTACATCGAAGCCGAAATTAATAGCAAAACTTGGCTAGAGTGCATTTCGAAAAAAGTATAATTTTCAAATGCAATTGACCATTATGTCTTAAAAGAAAAGTGCGTAATCACTGCATCCTTTCCACTTCGTACTTAAGGATCAGAGACATGGACTTTAACTAAAGACATAGCAGATGCTGTGGACAACTCAAAAAGCATGGCGAGATGCATGCTTGGTGTAACCAAGAAAAGAAAAGGGACTCATGCATTAGGGAAACAAGTTAGATGCAATGCATTGATTATGATACGTTTTCCAACATACCAGAAATCATTACTCAAGTTATGAGGATAATGGCTGTGGAATAAATCTCGCTCATGTGCCCTAACCTTTGACCCCATTTCGATGATATTCAACAGAACCGGTTCAGTATACCTCCAAAACAACATACTAAAGTTTTGTCGCAATAGAAGCATTTTTAGTCAAGTTATGACGCATAAGGGAGATGGAATGGATCCCCTCCTATGTCCTGTCCTGTGACCCCTTTTCATCCATTTTCATTAGGGTTCCTTCCCAGGTTGTCCCCTACCACATACTAAAGTTTTATCGAAATCGAACCATTTTTACGCAAGTTATCGTGCGGACAGACAGACGGACGGACAAAGCCGGAGCATATACGCTTCTTCAACCTACGGTTGGAAAGCGTAAATGACAAGAGTTGATATCATGGTCTAAGTAGAGACATTCAAGTGGCAATGTGCTGGACATGTCGCTAGAACTGACCAGCGCTGGACAACTGAAATACTAGACTGGATACCAATGGATAAGAAAAGATCCAGGAGACTACGTGGAAAACGAGTGGATGAAATTTGAAAACATGCTAGAGTGGCATAGAAAAAAATGGCTCAAGACAGAGGGTTGGGGGCTGTCCATAAAGTACGTCCGAGATTACAGGGGAGGAGGGAGGTTTAGTAATTCGGACGTCCAGCGGCAAAAACACAGTGGACGGTATTTCTTCGTTTTGTTTTGTCTTTTTCAGCACGTCTTTTGAAAAAAAAAATTGTGCTTACGTTATCGGTTTGTCCGTCCTTCTGTAGACACGATATCTCTGCAACTAATAGTCCGATTTGAAACATTCTTTTTGCATTATGAAGCTTGAAATGCGCGAATGATGATCTTTTTTTCGTTTTTTTTTTTCTTTTACAATGCAAAATTTTGCCGCTAGAGGGCGTAAAGGCAGATGATATCGAATTTAAAACACATTCTATTCCATATATTTGCTTTTAAACATCCAATGCAAAAATTCTTTTATTTTTCGATTCCATTCGTGTCGAAAATTATTTTAATAATAGTCACTTTTCCAAGCTACGCATAGATTCTCCGCTGGGGGGCGTAAAAGTATATTACTTCTCTCCAGATATATCTGCTTCTAAAACTCCGATTTGAAAATGTTTTCCTTCAGCGGACACAGCTCGTGATGGGGAAATATATTGCATATAATTTCTAATTTTTGGTATAAAATGGCTTGACCATGCATGTAAGGGTTGATTTCTCCTTCTGATGTATTTGCAGCAAAATTTGAGTTTCTAAAATCTCGATTGAAGAAATTATTTCGTGGACCTATTCTACTCACGTAGACAAACCTTTTCGAAATGTTTTCTTAAAATAATGTACAGTTTTTCCGCCAGTGGGCGTAGATATATATCCTACTGTTTTTGTTAATATCTCTGCTTCTAATGGTCCGATTTGAAAAATTTCTTCTTTGTTGGACAGAGTTTCCGGTGCGACATGTTTCTAATATAATTTCAAAATTTTCAAGTAATTTATTGACTTTCAGCTAGGGGGAGTAATGGTAAATTGCGCTTTCCCCGATATCTCTGCTTCTAACACTCCGATTTGAAAAATTCTTCCAGCACGGGATACAGCTGCTGAAGGAAATTTTTTTGGTTGTAATTTCTAATTTTTTTTTCAAAATATGGTTTGGCCATCAGGGGGCGTAAGCGTTAAATTTCTGATTCCTAGCTATTTGCAGCAGAATCTCAGATTCTAAAATTAAAAAATTCTTTCGTGGGCCAATACCTCTCATGTCGATAAACATTTGAGAATATTTTCTTCTTAAAATAATGCATGGTTTTTCCACCAGAGGGCGTAGATATCCATCTTATTTCTTTCAATATCTCTGCCTCTAAAAGTCGGATTTGAAAAATGCCTTCTTTGTTAGACAGCGTTTCCGGTGTAAAAGGTTTCTCATATAATTTCAACATTTTCAAAAGTAAGGCATAGACTTTCCGCTAGGGGGCTTAAAGATAAATTGCGTTTTCCTTAGTATCTCTGCTTCTAAAACTCCGATTTCAAAAATTCTTTCTGCACCGGATACAGCTCCTGATAGAAAATCTTTTGCATATAATTTGTAATATAAGAACGATTAGGCCACCAGGGGGCGTAAGAGTTAATTTCCGGGTCTGATGTATTTGCAGTAAAATCTGAGCTCCTGAAAACTCAATTGAAAAATTCTTTCGTGGACCGATACCGCTCACATCGAAAAACCTTTTGAAAATACTTTCTTCTTAAAATAGTGCATGGTTTTCCCGCCAGGGGGTGTAGATTCATACCTTATATTTGTCGAAATCTCTGCTTGTAAGAGCCCGATTTGAAAAATTATTTCTTTGTTGGAGAGCGTTTCCGCTGCGAAATGTTTTGCATATAATTTCAATTTTTCTTAACGCACAAGTCTGTCACCAGAAGGCGTCAGTTGACGTTTCCATTTATAGCAATAACTGCGGGATTAAAAACCTGACTGAAAAACTTCTTTCTTCGGTCAGATACTACTGTTTTCCATACCGGTTCCATTGATTTTGAACAGCTTTAGTAAATTTAATTCGCATCAGAACGGATTCAAAAGACGTGCTCATTACGCGCGAAATTCAGTGTCATCTTTCTTGTTTCTTCTTTTGATAGTTAAAAAAAGGTATGAAATATTTAAGATTTCTGTTGATATTTACCTAAATCACAATATTAAGTTCTCGTATTTATATTACCAAATCTATCGTGTTTTGTAGATGGTATAATCAGGAGTGTTGCAACCTTGAATGCATGCGTTCATTTGTAGATCTTTATTTCAGATTCAGAATGATAAAGTTCGGGTAGCATTTGGGACTAAATTAATGCCTAAATAATAAATATTTTCTGAAGAAAAAGTGTAAATATATAGTAGACTCCTTTAAATAATTGCATGTTTCCTTTGTGTTTCTCAACGGACAGTCGTCAAAAATGAAGGGAGTTGCGGGAATTAGGACGTACTTTTTAGGGGGAGGTGTCAACAATCGGACAAAATGTGACATGGGGAAGGGTGGGGAGTCTAAAAATAGTAAAAAATCACGGACGTACTTTATGGACGGCCCCTTGTGGAAGAGACTTCTGGGAGACTTTCATACAGTAGTGGATTATAAATGGTTGATGATGACGATAAATGGTGAGTCGTCTCTGTTGAAAATCTTGAGATGCTAGTTCGATTCACGCACAACTCTTCAAACTTTGTCTAGAAATAAATTGCTGTTGCTATAGTTGACGCTTGGTAAATGGTAATGCGTAACTTTGCTGGAAATGACGTTAATAAAAAAATTATTTTCCCACTCAGAAATATTTGAACAAAATCTTCAGTCCCCCTCCGGTTTGTGAGCGTTTGAGGAAAAACACAGCTCCCGGATGGTGAATGCCACGCTGCATGATATTTTGTAAATCAAACACGAGAAAAGAAGTACATAAGAACAGTATCTATAGTATCCTACTGCTAGATTTTGTATGTGCCATATAACTGAATAAGCGAATTCAAGAACACTGCTGATTGGTCGTGTTATTGCTTTTCTCTCACTAGACCACTCAAACTGGGGCAAATTTTTTTAATGTACAACTCACACAGAGCATTACCTCTAACAGAATTTTCCTCCTGAGAATAAAAAAGATTAAAATATTGCTAGGTAGGAAAAAAAAAAACTTGCGGCAATCAAAAACTTCGTGAAACGACGTATTGTTTGTTTCCTATGTCGAGGGTAGCGACCTGAAGAGCAAGAGAAGCTGACAGCAGTAAATAATACAATAACACGACATTTTTCAGCTTTAGGCAGTGCCTTTTATTATTCTGAAAGAGTCGTGTCAACGGTATTCCTTAAATCGTTCCCTTCCTAAAACAACGCGACAACTTCTTGGCGTAGTTACAAGACTGATGCATAGATCACAACATCACAGCACAATTCCAGAATGAGATTTTACCGCGTCGTGAACATAATACGCACTTATCGAAAACCTATGTTTTCTTATGCGGGCACAGTTTTTTCAGTGGTGTAACATTTCTACGCTACTCACAACTGGGAATAATACATACATAGCTCACAGAGAACATTAATGATGAAGCCTGAGAACGAGGGAGTAAAAAAATGATAAAATTAAACTTGCACTGAGTTTTTAGAAGCCTTTTAACCCCTTTCTCGAAATGTTTAATGCGAACTACGAATGAAAAAGCTTATTTTATATATCATCATCATCATTGTCAACCATTATCAATCCACTGCTGGACGAAGGTCTCCCCAAGTTTCCTCCACAACGGTCTGTCTTGTGCCAGTCTCCTCAATGTCAATCCCGCATACTTACAAATTTCATCCACCCATCTCCCATGTGGTCTTCTTCTGGGTCTTTTCCTGTCCCTTGGAATCCAATATAAAATCGATGGTCTGTCCTTCTGGCAGTATGTCCAGCCCATTGCCATTTCGGGGATTTAACTCTGATCATGATGTCTTCCACTCTTGTCATTTTTCGGATCCACGAGTTCCTCTTCTTATCTCTCTTGGTTACACCAAGCATGCACCTCTCCATGCTTTTTTGAGTTGTCTGCAGCCTTTGTATGTCTCTTTTAGTTAAGATCCACGTCTCTGCACCATACGTAAGCACTGGAAGGATGCATTGATCAAAAACGTTTCTTTTAAGACATAATGGCATATTGCTCTTGAAAATTATGCTGTTTCTTCCAAAAGCTCTCCACGCAAGTTTTGTACGCCGATTAATTTCTTCATCAATGTGACCCTCACTTAATATCTGCTGTCCAAGATAAACGTACGTGTCTGTTATCTCCAGCTTTTCTCCATCAATCGATAAATCTTCATTTCTTGTAAAAGCATTGAACATCACTTTTGTCTTCTGAAAGTTCATTTTTAATTTCACTTCTTTACACTTGTCAGCAAGTTCCTTGATCATACTCTGCAGCTCTGATGGGGTAGTTGCAAAAATGACTACGTCATCAGCAAAACGAAGGTGGGTTAGATAATCTCCATTAATCTTTATCCCTTTGTTTTCCCAGTTCAGTGATTGAAAGACATTTTCCAATGTGACATTAAAAAGCTTCGGAGATATGGTGTCACCTTGTCTCACTCCCTTTGCAATTTTTATGTGCGTTGTATTTTCAAACAGCCGAATCTTTGCACTTGCATTTTCATAAATGTTATTAATAATATTAATGTATGCATCTTCAATACCGCAGGATTTCAGAGCCATTGTAACTGCTGACGATTTTACTGAATCAAAGGCTTTTTATTAATTGATAAAAGCCATGCACAATGGAAGTTCATATTCCTTCGCTCTTTCAATTAGTTCTCTCAATACATGGATATGATCTATTGTGCTGTAGCCACTCCTGAATCCAGCTTGTTCTCTCGGTTGAGCCATGTCCAGTGTTACCTTCAAACGGTGTGAAAGAACTTTAGTGAAGATTTTATAAACCACTGATAGGAGGCTGATAGGTCTGTAGTTCCTGAGATCCTCAATGTCACCTTTTTTATGTAGCAGGATCATTGTAGCGTTGTTCCAATCCTCAGGAATCTTCCCTTCATTAAGGCATCGAGTGAAACTTTGGGCGAGTACTGTTTCGATTTCTCCACTTGCTTCTTGTATGATGTCTACAGTAATTCCATCTTCTCCTGGAGCTTTTCCCGCTTCATGTTCTTGATTGCACGTGCAACTTCTGCTGGGAGGACTGGAAGAACTCTGGTACTGGTACCTTTCATGGTGTCTGGAGTACGTGTATCATCCCTTTCATATAATTTGGAGTAGAAATCTTTCACTGTTGTCATAATATCGCCTCTATTTCTTGTTACAGAACCATTTTCTTTTCTCAGTGCCATAATCTGTTTTCTTCCCTTACTGAGATGTCCTTTTGCTATCTTTAGGCTTTGGTTGTTTTCAATTGTTTTCCTCACTAGTTCACAGTTGAATTTCCTTACGTCTTCAGTGATACTTTTTCGTACTGTCTTGCATAGCTCTATATATATACTTTTTCGTACTGTCTTGCATAGCTCTATATATATAATATTTCTTTAATAATATTAACACCAATGAAGATATTGCAACGAAATTTGAAGTGGATTTACCTCATTTCGTGTGACACGTGATGACATCACAACATGCGCTGGAAGTGGCCACCATTTGCGTCCAGACAGCATTGAATCCGGCTCGTCATATTGTGGAAAGTCCTTGCCAGTACGTCCGCCGTCATTGCCTGAATTTCTTCGGTGATGTTTGCTTTCAATGCACCTATGGTTCGCGGCTTCTTTTGGTAAACTCTCCCTTTTAGATATCCCCATAAAAAGTAATCAGGAGGCGTCAGATCGGAAGAGCGCGGTGGCCATATACCTTTCGAAATGACGCGGTCGCCGAAAAAGGTCTGAATTTCGGCCATACTGGTGTGTGATGTCGCTCCATCATGCTGGTAATATCCAATTGAGAGTTCTTCGTCGTCCAATTAATTTACAAAGGTGTTGAAGATTTTTATATATGCAGCTGTTGTGATGGTTGTGTCGAAGAAAATGGAACCAATTATACGGTGCCGGGTCACCCCACACCAAATACCAATTTTCTGCGAATTAAGGGTTCTTCGTATACCGCGTTGGGATTTTCACTGGCCCAAATACGGGAATTTTGAGAATTTGCGTATCCGGACAAGTGAAAACACGCCTCGTCCGAGAACTACGTGTATGTAGTCCAGAATGCCCGGATTTTCCTGAAGAAATGTCTGAAACCATCAACAGTATGTCAGTACGTTTCACGTGGTCAGGCTCTTTCAGTTCGTGAACCAAGGAGATTTTGAAAAGGTTTTCTGAGGTGAGAAGTATAGGTCCACAAAAGAATTTTTTCAATCAAGTTTTCAAAAGCTTAGATTTTGCTGGAAATACATCAGAAGCAAAAATAAACATGTATGCCTTCTGGTGGCCACATTATTCTGTATCAAAAATTCAAAATTACACGAACATTTTCCACCAGGAGTTGTATTTGATGCAAGAAGAATTTTTTAAATCGAAGTTTTAGAAGCAGAGATATTGGGGAAAACGCGATTTACCTTTACGCACTCTAGCGAAAAATCTATGCATTACTTAAAAAACAGTGTACCTAAAATAGTCTTCGATACAAATGGCATTGAAATGAAAAATAATTTTTTTCAATCACATATTTAGAAGCAAATATACAGAATAAAATGAACTTTGAATTTGACATCATCTGCATTTATGCCCTCTAGCAGCAGAGTTCAGCATTGGGGAAAAAACGTAATGCAAGGATCATCATTCTGACATTTCAAGTTTCCCAATGCAAAAAGAATTTTTCGAATTGGACTAATAGTTGCAGAAATACGGTATCCACAGACAGATGGACGGACAAAGTGGTAACATAAGCATGATCTTTCTTTACAAAAGATGTGCTAAAATATAACTGTGTCCACAGAAAGCAGTGGCGATGCCAGCTGCTCAGAACTGGATGGGTTGTACATATTTATTTACTCAGCGTATGTAGTATAGAAACCATGGATACGAATCTTTATGGCAAGTTCTGATTTTTTCGCAATTTTAGCTTACTTCTTATATCATTTTTTTCCCTTCGTAAGGCTGTTTATGAATTTTAGTTTGTAACCTGACAAGGAAAATCTCTCTCTCTCTCTCTCTCTCTCTCTCTCTCTCTCTCTCTCTCTCTCTCTCTCTCTTTCTCTCTCTCTCTCTGATCGTTTTAAACTATAACTAAAACAAGAAAGTTGACACCGAATTTTCGGGTGTAATAAGCACGTCTTTTGAATCCGTTCTGACGCAAATTAAATTTATCAAAGCTATTCAATGTCAATGGAACCGGTATGGAAAACAATAATATCTGACGGAAGAAAGAAGTTTTTCAATCGGGTTTTTAATCGCTCAGATATTGCTGTAAACGGAATTGTGAGCTTACGCCCTTTGGTTGCAGACTTGTGCGCTAAGAAAAATATGAATTTATATGAGAAACATTTCGCACCGGAAACGTTCTCCAACATAGAAAGAATTTTTCAAATCGGACTCTTAGAAACAGAGATATCGACAAAAATAAGATGTGACTTTACGTCCCCTGATGGGAAAATCATGCATTATTTTAGGAAGAAAGTATTCTCAAAAGGTTTTTCCATATGAGCACTATCGGTCCAAGAAAAAAATATTAGTCTAGTTTTCAGGAACCCAGATTTTGCTACAAATACATCAGAAGCAGAAATTAGCCCCCTGGTGGCCAAACCATTCTTTACCAAACATTAGAAATTATGTGAGAAATATTTTCCATCAGGTCTTGTATGCGATACAGGATGAATTTTTCAAATTGGAGTTTTAAAAGCAAAAACAACACAGAAAACGCAATTTACCTTTGTGCCCCCTAGCGGAAAGTCTATGATATATTTGAAAATTTTGAATTTATAGGAAAAATATTTCGCATCGGAAACACTATCCAACAAAGAATGATTTTTTAAATCGGACTCTTAGAAGTAGAGATTTGACAAAAATAAGATATACATCTACGCCCCATGGCGTAGAAGCCATGCATTATTTCAAGAAGAAAATGTTCCTAAAAGGTTTGTCGACATAAGTAGTATCGGTGAACAAACCACTTTTTTCAATCGAGATTTTAGAAGCTCATTTTTTGCTGCAAATACATCACAAGCGGAAATTGAGACTTACGCCACCTGGTGGCCAAACCATTTTGTCAAAAATTAGAAATTATATGCAAAGGATTTCCCGTCAGGAGCTGTATCCGGTGCAGAAAAAAATTTTTAAAATCGGAGATTTAGAAGCAGAGATATAGGGGGGAAAGTAATTTACCAATACGCCCCCTAGCGGGAAGTCTATGAATTAATTGAAAATTTTGAAATTATATAAAAAACATGTCACACTGGAAACACTATCCGACAAAGAAGGAATTTTCAAATCGGACTCCTAGAAGTAGATATAGTGACAAAAATAAGATATACATCTACGCCCCATAGCGTAGAAACCATGCATTACTTTACAAAGAAAATGTTTCTAAAAGGTTTGTCGACATGAGTACTATCTGTCTACAAACGACGAATGTTTTCAATTAAGAATTTAGAAGCTCATATTTTGCTGCAAATACATCAGAAGCGGAAATTAAGATTTACGCCCCCTGGTGGCCAAACCATTTTTTACAAAAATTAGAAATTATGTGCAAACAATTTCCCATCAGGAGCTGTATCCGGTGCAGAAAGAATTTTTCAAATCGGAGTGCGCCGCCCCGGTGGCGCAGTGGTCTGAGGCGTTGGCCTCTGATCATTCGTCCGTAAGGGGTCCGGGTTCGAATCCCGGTCAGGCATGGATGTTGTGTTCGTCTTACGGCACTGGCTCTCTCCCTTCCCTGGAACCAGTGACCCTAAATTAGGGACGGGCGACTGCTTATAGCCCATTGAGTTGCTCACGGTGGTCGTTAAACCTCCAATCAAAAAAAAAAAAAAAAAAAAAAATCGGAGTGTTAGGAGTAGAGATATAGCGGGAAACACAATTTACCCCTACGCCCCCCAGCGAAAAGTCCATGAATTACTTGAATATTTGGAAATTATATGAAAAACATGTCACACTGGAAACACTATCCAACAAAGAAGGAATTTTTCAAATCGGACTCCTAGAAGTAGATATATTGACAAAAATATGATATACACTACGTCCCCTGACGGAGAAACTGAAATATTTTAAGAAAATATTTATCGATATGAGTGGCATCAGTCCACGAAAGAATTTTTCAATCGATATTTTAGAAGCTCAGATTTTATGGCAAATACATCAGAAGCAAAAATTAACACTTACGCCCCGTGGTGGCTAAAGTATTCTTCACCAAAAATTTTAAAATATATGCAAAAGATTTTCTATTAGGAGATGTATCCGCTGAAGAAAAAATTTTCAAATCGGAGTTTTAGAAGAAGAGTTATCGGGGAAAATGTAATTTACTTTTACGCCCCCTTGCGGAAAATCTATGCGTAATTTGTAAAAGTAACTATATCTGAAATACTCTTCGACATAAATGGAATCGAAAGATGAAATAATTTTTTTTTCAATTAGATGTTTAGAAGCAAATATGCGGAATAAAACGTATTTTTGAATTCGACATCATCTGCATTTACGCCCCCTAGCGGCGAAATTGTACATCGTAAAAAAAAACGAAATAAAGGATCATCATTCGCATATTTCAAGCTTCCCAATGCAAAAAGAATTTTTCAAATCGGACTAATAGTTGCAGAGATATCGTGGGTACAGACGGACAGACGGACAAACCGGTAACAAAAGCACGATCTTTTTTTACAAAAGATGGGTTAAAAATGGAGTGTGTTTCACTAACTTCTTTAGAAATTCGTTCAGAGGACTCCCTCCATTTCCTATAAGTGCAAACACTAAATTTAACAATGAATTCATATTACATAACAAAATTTCAGTGAATTCGAGAAACTCACATACATTTATCCAAGTTTTCTAGAATCTTAGATGGTTGCACCCACCATATGTTCCAACAGCTTAAATATTTTGGGGGCTAACGGGTGGGCTCAAAGAAAAGTTGGGTACGCTGAAGCCCATCCCAGCATATACCAGTAACGTCTTGTATGACAGAAAGCCAGGCAGATGAAAAAATCTTAATTTCATTCATGTATAATGAAGGTATTTTATTTTATTTATTTATTTTTTTGTAAACACAAACATATCTAAATCAAGGAAGGAAGAAATATTCTTCATAATACATGGGAAATCAATAGAATATTCAAAGCAAGATTTCTTCTTGTCACAACAAAAAATTTATTTGCAAGATGATTTCTTCTTGTCAGAACAAAAATTTATTTACATGGGAAATCAATAGAATATTCAAAGCAAGATTTCTTCTTGTCATAACAAAAAAATTTTTTTGCAAGAAATGCTTCATCCCCTATGGTGCCAGGTATAGAGGTGAAGAAAAGCTAGAAGAACATAAGCTTGGCGAAATCAGTGTTGTACGCATAGTGACTGCTGCTGCCGTTTTCGATGAAGAGGAGGTCACGGTGACCTGCGAGTTCTTCGTCGACTACTTTGAGTGGGAATACTCTGTCATCTTCGTCAAGGCCAAAGACATTAATACTTATATTATTAGCCTTTTCGAACTTGGGAATTTCACTTGGATTAACTGGGTAGTCAACAACGTCCCAGTTGTATCCATTTTCAAATTGTGAATCATATTTGTAGGAGGCAACCTTTTCCCTGTTACGTTTTTGATCAGCCAGGCGAGGGGTCCACACTGCATATTTAAAACAATAATGATCATCCCGGTTTTGCACATTGACCACCGCTCTTTTCTTTCGAATGCTCTGAGGCAATTTAATATAAGAGCCACCCCTCATCGGTCGGAACCTGTTAACGCGCAGTTCCAACCACAATACATGGAAAAAACTCCACCCACAGCCGTTCATTTCACTTTCTTCTTTTTCAGTGAGGAGCTTCCTGGACATCGTGTCTACAAAATCCCCAAGTTCTGTTGTTCTGAAAATAGGTTTGTTGGTGGTCTTTAAATTAAATGTGCAATAATCATATTCATCGGGATCTCCTTCTTTGGCCTTTCTAAATTTTGCCTCCATAAAAATATTACATTTCAAAGAGGAGTGGTCTCTTAAATTTATTTCTAAAAGGGAGATGACAGAGTTCCTGATGTTGTTCAGAAACGTAGCAAGACATTTTGCGCTTTCGCCTGGAGGAGTGTTTTTGTAAGTTTTTAGCCTATTTTGTGCTACCGATTCTATTTCTACAAATCCCCCCATACTAACGGGGGCAGGAGGGGCAGCATTACTAGGGCCAGCACTTTGTTGATGACGTGAAGGGTTGTGAATTAACCTCACGTGTCTCATGAGGTTGGACTTTCTATTCGTTTTAAAGGAGCATAATGAACAATTAAAGGAGGGGACACCTTCCTCATGGGTTTTCTTATGCCTCATTAAATTAAACTTCCTAGAAAACTCCTTCATACAAATATCACATCTAAGCGAGTTAGATGGATCTGCTACTGACGGATCTTCAATATTTGAAAAGAGATCTAAGTTCTCTTCCAACAAATGCTCTAAGTCATCGTTGGAAGGGGGCAAGAATCAACCACGTTGGAAAAAAAATCCAAGTCCTCGTCCAATAAAAAACTGGAATCAATGTTCTGAGGATCAGCCGCTGCATAAGCAGGGTCATTCACCTTGAAATCTATATCTTGGTTCCACCAGGCACCGAACACCTGAAACCAAACAAAGGAACGCGAAATTAGCCAAACATGTAAAAAAAAAAAAAAAAAAATTTCATCACTAAAAAGGAACTTAGAATTGCGATTCAATTAAAAGGGACACCTATAAAAAAAATAAAACCCTACACCCTAGAAAAAACAAAAAGAAAAAATTAAAAATATTCTTACCGAATCATATTCCATGGTAGACGTATTGGAACTATCTCCAGAATACATGTTGAAATAAAGAGTCCGAATTAAGCACAAGCGATATCAAAAATTGACAAACTCATGGTAGACGAAGAAGCTATGGGTTTCTCTGATCTATCATGACCCTTTTATACTCGCAGAAGGAGAGATAAGGGGAGATCACGTGATGCATACACGGAATAGAATGGTCTTTGAGGTCAACTTAAGGTCAAGCGTAAATGGAATCGATAGCACTCATCCACCCTGAAAGAAATGACGTCTGCATACATCTCAAAATCCTTTGTTCCCTAAGTCAAACGCATGGTGGGAAAATCAAGTAATCTTATCTGTTTTCTGTGAACGAGGAAAACTCAATGTGTATTTAGGGTTCAGTGGAATAGATTATCACATCTACTCTGAAGGACATGACATCTCAATATTCCTTTGTTCTCAAACGCATGGTGTGAAAAACAAGTCATCTTATCTGTATATAAAGTTTAAGCGGAAAACTTTGTTCTAGAGAAAGTGTTTGTTTGTTTACGAAACAAAGCATTTCCTTCCAAAAGTTGTGTTATCAACTTCCTGTGGTACTGAAATCAGATAACCTTCTCTTACAAATCGGGGTGAAAAGATAAGAAATTGGACAGAGGATAGTAATGGCCAACAATTAACCACACAAAGAAATTCTGGAATAGAACTTATTTGACTCACAAGATATTGAAGTCTGCTTGGTGGGGAGATTGCACTATCGCTAACAGGAAACAAAGATAACGTCTCAAGGTTTTATCTTTCCCATCAAGAAACAAATGGCATGTATCACTGACGATGTTAACAGAATTCTTTCTTTCTTCGGAAATGAAATTACAAAATATTAATCATGATCACCATGCAAACGCTTTATGAGGGTTTTTTTGAAGAAGGAATAATTCATTTGTTTTACATAAAACATTTCTTGAGTAAGGGACATGGAGGAAATATTTGTTGTAAACAATCAATAACCCTTGAGCAATAATGCAACGCCTATAAAAAAATTTCCTAACACCTCACTCAAGTTCTAAAAAAAATATAAGTTTTATAAAAATCCTAATAAATCAGTATTCAAAGCACGAAAAAATTTCCTAAGTTTGTTAAAAAAAGATATTAAAACATGAAAAGATTTGACAAAAATGTTTGTCAAAGGTCTTATCTCCAGAGATAAGACATTTCCGGTAGGCTCACTCGAGAGGAGTTCCGTCCCCCCATCCCTGATGCGGCCCCCGTGAGGAGCACAATGTTAAGTGATCCTAGGTGAAACGCAGCCTTTCTCCCTACTCGTGGGTGATTATGTGAATGATCGTGCCTATCAGACGCCTTGTACTGATTTGCAGGAACTGAAGCAGCGTATCACAGCTGCTATTAATTCCATAACTCCTCAGATGCTTGCCAATACATGGCATGAAATCGAGTATCGCTTGGACGTACTATGAGCAACCAAGGGATCTCACATCAAAATTTATTAACTTGTGTAATTACATTGTAAGTTAGTACAGTCAGTTTCTTTCAATCTGTTTGTTTTGTTTTATAATTTTATAATGTGTCCAATAATTCTCGGACACCCTGTAGTTCTGCACACTCTGAACCGAACTGCATCAGCATCTAATGCGTAGTATTACTAGTGCAGCAGGCCAGTTACTTTAATCAAAGTTTCACTAGTATTAAGTACCAATATTAACCAAAGCTGGTAAGAAAATATCACTGAAAGTATTTAGTCTTGCAGTCATTTGTCAGATCCTCAATAAAAAAATGTTTTTGAAAGAAAACTATTTTAATTTTTTTCAACAATACCTGCTTTGAATGCTAGATGTGAACATTCGTTTTCTGTACGTAAACAGGCTAAAAATTATTTTCACAGTTCATTAAGTCAGTTGTAGTTCAGCAATTTGTCACTTTTGTTTATAGAAAATGAAGTTCGACCAACAGATTATGAATCTATTATAGAGATAAATTTTCTACACTTAAACCAAGAAAGAAAAGTTCCACTTTAATATGATTTTCATAAGTAAATGAATACTAAATAACTAAGATATTTCACTTATTGTTGTTCAAAACTAAAAACAAGGCTGTTTATGTGTACACATTTATTATTTGCTATTTAACAATGCTAAATGAGATGCACAATGTGATTTTTTTGTTTCTATTACATGAATATGTGATTTTTTATGTGAGCACTTTGTTTAATTAAGAAATAATGAATGTCATATTTTTTGATTCATGCATTTTAATTTAACATCCTTAACCAAAAACAAACAACAAACAAACAAAAAAACAGTATTTAAAATTTTTAGATGGGAGCCTGAAAATCAGGTCCTGTTTTCAGTGTGAAGTGAAGCATGAGAACAGGCCTTGATAATCACCCAAAGACCTGATACATTTACAAGAAATAAAAATACCCTCGCAAATGAAAAGGCGCTGAATAAAACTGTTAAATTTAACTTTCTGATTATAGATGGTTGTTCTGCATAGTACGAAAACCACAAAACTTGTTTGAACTTTTTTGGACTGAAAGAAAGATGAACATCCTTTACAACAATCTATGGCACATCAGCATGTGATTGTATCATTGCTACTGCAAAATGCATGTTTGCAGAAACTTCTAGCAGATTATATCCTATCAGCTGTAACAATGTATGCTAAAACGTATTACATTTTTCTTTGTAGTATTAGAAGGCATACAAAAACAGACATTTCTTAGTTCAAACAAAACAAAGCATATCATACAAAACATACTATACAAACTTCTTAGCATACAAGATTGTAAGGTGTTTCGCATAAACATAGAGACAGTCCAATTTGCGCGTCAACGCAATGTGAATGTAGGTAAAAAGCCGAAGTGATACCTGAACAGACATAACCCTACAACAAAACGTTTTGATCATTCGAGATGACCAGATTGTGTGAAAAGAACACCACAAAGTGAAATAGTGTAATTTTAGGTGTTTCATAAATATAAAGGCAACTATGTAAAGTAGCCACATGCAAATGAGATGTACAAATTAGCATGTTGTACGCACGCGCATGTGCCATAATTCAGTCCAGCCTACAAAAGACAACGGACCTGACATCAGTCATTCACTTGCCAAAATGCCACACAACAGTCAACTTTCTGGTGAGGAGGTTCAGGAGATTTGGAGACTGAGAGCTAATGGATTGCCTGTGGCAAAAATTTGTAAAGCCATGGGGAGGAGTAGGGCAGTCATTTATAAGACTTTATCGAAAAGCGGTGCACCCACGGCCAGAAAATGGCCTGGAAGGCCTCGAATAACAACCAAACGAGATGATCGTGCCATCATTCATTTAGTTTCATCCCAAAGGTTATCCCCACATCAACTTTCTTGGACTGTTGATGTCACAGTCTCAAAGGGCACAGTTTTTTTTTTTTTGATTGGAGGTTTAACGACCACCGTGAGCAACTCAAATGGGCTATAAGCAGTCGCCCGTCCCTAATTTAGGGTCACTGGTTCCAGGGAAGGGAGAGAGCCAGTGCCGTAAGACAAACACAACATCCATGCCTGACCGGGATTCGAACCCGGACCCCTTAGGGACGAATGATCAGAGGCCAACGCCTTAGACCACTGCGCCACCGGGGCGGCAAGGGCACAGTTCATCGACGAATCAAGGAAAGTTGCAACATTGTGCTCCGTAAAATGTGCCATCTGCCACACCTCACGCAGCACCACAAGGAAGCTACATTGTTGTGGGCTAGCAGCCACATGCACTGGACAGACGAATGGATCACAACTATTTTCTCCGATGAGAAGTTCAATCTGGACAGCTCCGACGGTTGGAACTACTATTGGCATGATTTACAACGCGAGCCACGGACCTTCTTCAGCAGACAGAAAGGAGGGGAATCTGTGATTTTTTTTTTTTTTTTGATTGGAGGTTTAACGACCACCGTGAGTAGCTCAATGGGCTATAAGCAGTCGCCCGTCCCAAATTTAGGGTCACTGGTTCCAGGGAAGGGAGAGAGCCAGTGCCGTAAGACAAACACAACATCCATGCCTCACCGGGATTCGAACCCGGACCCCGTTCGGACGAGTCATCAGAGGCCATAGCTTAGACCACTGAGCCACCGGGGTGGCAAATCTGTGATGGTCTGGGGAGCTTTTGCATTCAATTGGACAACGGATAACGCTTTCCTGCAAGGCAGGCAAAACTCCGAAATGTATCAGGACATACTCAGCAGCCACCTTCTACCGTTTGCCGAAACTCTAGCAGGGGTTAATTATGTGTTCCAGAAAGACAATGCCACTATCTATCGCTCTGAATCAACAAAAAGCTGGTTTAACACTCATCGTGTGACCGTAGTGGATTGGCCACCACTCAGCCCAGATCCGAACCCTATGGAGAACCTCTAAGGAAATGGACAGCAGTTCTCAAGTGCGGCAGCATTGAAAGAGCAGATTGAACGAAGCTGGTATGCACTCCTCCCAGAACCCTTAAATCACTTTGTGGACAGCATGACCAATCGGGTTTTCAGTGTTATTCAGAACAACGGCCCCACTCTTCGTACCAGAGGTGCTCATAACTACACTGCTGGCCATCCAAAATGCAACACCAAGAAGGAAGCATCCGATTGGCCTGAAATTCGCAGCATGCGTCGCCCGCGAGAGGACATGAAAACGATTAGCATTGTAGGGCATATGCAAATCATGTGCGCCCGGCACGCCACCGAGAAGCACTATAAGAAGGGTGCACAGAAGGCGGGGTTTAAATAGTGGAAGTGTGTTGTGCTGTCGGACCTGCGCATGGCAAGCTTCATGATGCCTCGTAGCAGAATACGGCAGTCATTCCAGCACGTTTCGGAGTTCGAGAGAGGACGAATAAAGGCTTATCGCGACAGCGGTTTATCGTACAGAAACATCGTCGCCCGTGTGGGACGACATCCAGCCACAGTGAGGTGATTATGGATTCGGAGGATGCAGGAGGGACGGACGGACCGACGTGAGCGAATGACGCAGCTGCGGCACACCACCGAACGAGAGGACGGGCATTGACGGTTTGCACCGCCATACCACGAACGTTAGCGCAGGAATTAGGGTGTGTTTTTTTTTTTTTTTTTTTTTTTTTTGATTGGAGGTTTAACGACCACCGTGAGCAACTCAATGGGCTATAAGCAGTCGCCCGTCCCTAATTTAGGGTCACAGGTTCCAGGGAAGGGAGAGAGCCAGTGCCGTAAGACAAACACAACATCCATGCCTCACCGGGATTCGAACCCGGACCCCGTTCGGACGAATGATCAGAGGCCATCGCTTAGACCACTGCGCCACCGGGGCGGCAGGGTGTGTTGCGCAACAACCTGTGTCAGCACGTACCGTTCAACTTCGTCTGCAGGAGTGGAGACTTGTCGCACGGCGCCCATTGCTCTGATTACCATTGACGTTACACCACCGGCGAGTGCGGTGGCAGGAGCCGTTGAACATCGCACCTGAACTACGGAATGACACGACATTGTCTTCCCCGACGAATCCCGCTTCTGCCTGCAACACAACGATGGCCGGATCCGCATGTGGTGGCACCGCGGCGAGAGACTGTATGACGGCTTCATTATGCATCGCCATACCGGTCCGTTTCCTGGCGTTATTGTTTAGGACCCAATTGGATATGACACCCGCACCTCTCTGGTACACTCAACAGAAACCGCTACATCTCCGTTTTGGAGTCTGTAGTCTTCCCTAACCTGCAGGACCTGCCAGCGGCCACGTTTCAACGGAACAATGCGCGCCGGCACGTGGCACGCATCGTGCAACAATTCTTCACGGCCCACCAGGTTTCACTGCTGCAGTGGCCCGCCTGTTCTCCCGATATGTCGCCCATCGAACACGTCTGGTCGCTGATCAGCAAGCACCACCCGCGGCTACGCCTGATGAACTGTGGCAACGTGTGGAAGCAACCTGGACGGACATACCCCAAGCACACATACAATGCCTCTTTCGTTCGATGCCGCGGCCGTTATTGCCAGCCATGGGGTCCACACGAACTACTGATGTCTGCGTGTTCCGCAAGTCGCACGGGCCTGTAAGCTCAATCGTTTCATCTTTATATCTGTTGCTATGTGTCCAGTAAATCTGGCTTTGCTATCTCGTGTCCTTCTTGGTGTTACATTTTGGGTGGCAAGCAGTGTAGTAAGTCTTTATATTTTTGAGATAGCATATTTCTGTTGTTGTTTTTGGTACTTGGTGTTGGAATTGTTATGTTTCCATCAAACTATTGTGCAGCTGCATGTCCTATGCTATTTTTCCTATAAACATGGTGTACATTTCAGCTCGTTGTTGTTTCTTTATTATTCGAGAATTTGTTCTGTCTATATTTATGTGACACACCTTATATATATTTTGTGCTGGGAAAAAAAAAACTTTTCCTGGTATATGAAACACACACCACTTTATACAACTTCCCAGCTCAAGAACTGGAATCAAAGGTTGACCTCAAATGAAAATTATCACTTTATACATTACACTTACTTTATACCATTGTTTCAATTTCATTCATATGCTAAATTTTTTTTTTGATTGGAGGTTTAACGACCACCGTGAGCAACTCAGTGGGCTATAAGCAGTCGCCCGTCCCTAATTTAGTGTCACTGGTTCCAGGGAAGGGAAAGAGCCAGTGCCGTAAGACAAACACAACATCCATGCCTGACCGGGATTCGAACCCGGACCCCTTACGGACGAATGATCAGAGGCCAACGCCTTAGACCACTGCGCCACCGAGGCGGCATATGCTAAATTCTACATGGAGTGTATGCATGATTATCTGTGGTATATGGAAACTATGGATATGTGATGATTCACTTTCTGCTCCAATGTGAGACCTGCACCACCTTTACGTCAGCCAAATAATAGCTACAAAGCATCTTTCTCCAACCTATTATGTTAGGATGAGGTAGACACTGTGACGACATTCTATCCAAACAATATGAGGAGCTGACTGTGTCAACCTTTTCAATGTATAAAAATTAGTAATTTTATTTACTTACATGATAATTTCTAACATACTGTGGAATGAGCACATGAAAAAAGTTTAACACCATCAATTTAAATTTTTTACTTACATGATAATTACTTAATTTTTACTTACATGATAATTTCTAGCTTACTGTGGAATGAGCACATGAAAAAAGTTTAACACCATCAATTAAAATTTTTCATTTGGCAGGCGAGGAGCAAACACACCTCTGAATTACAGGTAACAGCTTAATTATATGAATGTAAAAAACATTTATTCACTTAGAAAATGCATAAGGTGTGCTACATTCCTTTTTAAAGTAACTAGTTGGATTATGCCAACTACCAGCATCACTTGCTGTTACAAAAACTGAGAGGTTATAGGCAGTGTTTAATTGAACTACAGTAGAACCAGCTTATAACAAGCCCATATTTAGCAAAATCCTGGACTTAATGAGCAAAACAGGAAATTTTGTTTGGTAGAATGTTAACAGAAAACTAATTTGATCACTCTTAAAGAACAAAATTTAATGAAATCTCCAGATTTAACGAGGGGCAGAAAAGCTAAAATTATCACCTTTAATAAGCAAAGTATAAAAATTTAATGAAATTCCATATTTAACAAGGTAAAGAAAATCTGCTGGGCACTGTCCAGGAATGAAAGAATAGAAATGATGACATACATGTCAAAATTGCAACAGTGCAGGGGCATTCTTTTGCATGCCAGATGATGTATGTTGATAGAAAAACAATGGGGAGGGAGTACATCAAGTGCTGAAAAAGTGAGTTGTGCAAGCTCCAATGGGCCATGCCATAGGAATATCACATCAGTAGAGTTCAAAACAGGCAACCTAATCCCAGGCAAAAAAAAAAAAAAAAAAAACAGTGTAGGTGGGGTTCATGCACTTGTATTAAGTGGATTTCTGGGCAAAGATTGTAGAGAGGAATAGGAGAGTAATGGAATGCAGTAATTAAAATGTTATTGAGCAAAAATTAAGGGAACATAAGTATAAAACAAAACAAAGAACATATTCCTTTTTGAAAATGTTTCCATATACCTGCATCAGGATTCACTGCTAATATGTATTTATGTAAGCAATCATTTTGTTTTAATTTGTACTAATGAAGTTGATTAAACCTCTCAAGTAAACTTATGGATATATGATATAAACATACACATATGCATGTTATTACATATACTTATTTTTACAAGGTGCGAGATTTTTTACCACAAAATGGATTTAGCAAGGATTTTCGTTGGTCCTGAGCTCCTCGTCATAAGCAAGTTATAATGTATTTAGTTAGCAAAAGTTGTACCTAAATGCGGCCTGTGTTGGCAACATATCTCAACACTTAATGATGTACCATCATTAATCATTAAGAATAATGATTAATGATATTCAACATGAGGTACAAAATGAGTATTAAGTGTATGATCACTTACAGTATATGGCAGGTGTTAAAAAAACATAACAGAGATGTGATGGTTCTTTGTTTAGATTCATCCATTCTTGCAGACAGAAAATATTTTGATGAGGCAAGAGACAAAACTGTGAAGATTAAGACACATTTGCTAATGTACTTTCAGCCTGTTCACTTTTTATACGGTACATATTATTTTCTTATGCTCATATGCTTGTAAAATATTATTTGAAGTAAGTACTACATTCTAAAAGTCTACGTTAAAAAATAACAATCATTTCTTATTTATAAGTCAGAGGCACTTGTTTTATGTAACTTTTTTGTATGTGTGAGAAGGCTTTTTTATAATGCTAGTCGATGCTTTCTTTCCATTTCAGACAGTGAAATAATAATTCTTTTTTTTTTTAATTTTCCTGGGTTTTGTTATGCATACAAGTATGTCTGGGATTTGCTCAGGGGTAAGCCAACATCCACTTTGCTTACTTTTGCACAACCACCATGGTTATATGATGTGAACAAATTGGATGTTGGTTTCCTCGCAAAGCAAGATCAACATATTTTTAAATATGTTGATCTTTGCTATATTAAGTTATATGAATGAAAAGAACATGTGAAATGTAATTTTTGCTATTGGAAATTTTTAAATAGCAAAACAAAGTAAAATCAAAACTGGACACACTAAGTTACTTAAAATTCATGAAAATGAGTGTGTCTGTCTTCTAAAAGATTACCATTTGGTTTTGTGCCACATGATTTTTAAAATTCTTTCATTGTGTCACTGTTTAAATCATAGGCAACAACTTAAAAAATTGTTGGGGGTTCGGGAATTTTTCAATTTATTTATAATAACGTGCAATGACTCCGAAGTGTTTAAAAACTTGATAAAATGTGTTATGAATGAAATTTATTAAAAATTAACTACCAATGTATTTTTCAAGAATTAAACTTTAGTTTTAATTAGTCAAATTATCTGCCTAAAATGTTTAGAAAATAAAACAAATTACAGTTAATTCCTGAAAAGTGTACAGTACTTTATTTCCTAGATATTTTGCTTTTGTAAGCACAACCACAATATTAAAATTTTATGCCTACATTAGACTTAATTTTGATCACCTGAAAAAAAAAAAATTTCTATCTCTTTTGAAACCTTCAACTTAGTAGATGCTTAAGTGTTTATCTCTTTTTCTTTAAAACAAGGAAAATGTTTTTCCCACTGATGATTTCATTGAATGAATTTCATCTGCAACTTACTCATCTACGATACTCAGCAGCGTGAGGTCGATGTATGCAACGCACACATTGCATGCCCTAATTAAGTGCAAAAATTTGCTATCTGAGAAAAAAAAAATGTGAAGAAAAGCTTTGTGCTGCCATTTCTTATCAGAAATTTAAACTAAGTACCTGCCCAGGAGCAGAAACAGTGCGACACGGCGACGCCCATGGCAGGTTCTCGGAAAGGTGTGCAGACAGTTTTCTTAACATTAATTGTTTTTAAGATATCTTTAAATTTTAAAACAAAGAAAGGGAAATTTGCACGCAATTTTAATGTCGGCTCCCATTTCAGACGCAGAGCTGCAATCGATAGATCATGCTGGCAACTGTTTGTTCCCTCTCACACACACGTACATATTTTATTTTAGCTTTCATTCTTCCATATTTTTCAGATAACTTCAATTTGATGAGATACACATAATCGCTATTTTTTTCAGCTTTGAATCTAGGAAGCTATATTTTTGTGCACTTTTAACGCACCATGTACATTTGGTGTGGCATATCGGAAGCTAATGGTCTTAATTTTCCCTTCTTTTTATTTGGTATGGAGGCCTAAACTTTGATCTAACTGAAAGTTAGATTAAGTTGTTGTTTTTTTTTGCAAGAGATTTTCAAAGCATTTTCTGTTTCCATGGCCGTTAGCATTCTGTAAGTTGACATCCCACCTTTTTTTATTTGCTTCCAATTTGCTTCCACATAGCTTTACTTCAGTTAACTTGATAAGGTGGGGGAGGGGGTTCTTCTTGCCCTTTATATATATTTTTTTTTGTGTGTGTGTTTGTGTTTTGTTCAAAAACTATATTTTTATACATTTTTATCATATGCCTTCTATTTTCCACAGGAGCGTTATGAAACATTCCAGAAGCTGATGTTTACACTTTCACTGTTTTTGGCTTCCAGATAATTTCGTTTCGGTTAGATTAATGCTGACTTCTTTTTTTTTTTTTTACAAAATCCATATTTGCTAAGCGTTTGCAACATTCTGATCCATTTCCGTGGCCACACAGCATTCTGTAAATTGACAGTCGAATTTTATTTTATTTATTTTTTTACTTTCAGATAGCTTTAGCTCAGATTTTTATGTACTATTAATAAAACCATATTTTTATGCATTTCTCACATCCCCCTGCTTCATTTCCAAGGTCATATTATGTGGTATTCCAGAAGCTGAGGATCACATTGCTTTTATTTTCTTTCAGATAGTTTCTTCTCAGATTGATGAGGTAAACAGTTTTTTGCTTTACAAGAACCATTGCTGTTTTTGTCACGTTAATTTTAAGGGGTTTAATTATATCAATGAAAATGCCTCCCATTGCATTTCCACATATGTTTGTAGGTTTAAACTGCCCCTCCAATCACCCTGAATTCTCTTCATGAAACTGAACCCAACCTCACATGCAGAAGTAGATAAGGGAAATATACTTGATATTTCTACTAGTGCCAAAATGTTTTTACAATGTTTGCACTTTTCAAGAAACATTTGTTTCCAAAAAGCAGTAGTTCCTTTTTGTATGTCAGATGGGTGATTGTCTTTAGCATCGCTTTTCAGTTCAATGAATTCTCCAAGCACATTTTCCAGTTCAACCTTGACCCATGTTAAAAGCATTTGAAAGGATTTGACATCTTGAATCCCATAATTTTGAAATGTGCCTGCATCAGCGTTGAATGGCCAATTCATGACTTAAAAAATTGCTGCACATTTTGCAATGGGATTGTTAATTTGTGTTTCAAAATGCAAGTCAAAATTGCTGATAAGTAAATCTATTACACTGCTGGACAATTGCTAAGGACGGATCATAAACGGCTATATAGCGCATAAAAAAGTAAGTGTGGTTGGATGCCAAGTGAAATAAAATAATGTCAGAATGCCAGGATATTACAAGAAAGACAATTTATTGTGCTCTGTAATCCAGAAGGCTTTGGAACGTGTTCAAGGGACAAACAGGCCATTTTGTGCAGAATACGTAAACGTCGAAAAAATGCAATTACCGCCCGCAAGTGTTCCGGCGTAAGATGTCAATACGGGATATGGCCACCATGGAGGGCGATGCAAGATTCCACACGTCGTGTCATGCTTTGCACAATATTATCAAGCAGCTGTTGGGGTAATTTATCCCATTCCTCTGTCAGTGCACGGATGAGGGTGTTCTTGTTTATTGGAGGGCATTGGCGACCAGCAAGACTCCTCCCCAAAGCATCCCACACATTTTCAATGGGATTCAGATCTGGAGAACGTGCTGGCCATACGAGGCGTTGAATATCCTCTCTCTCAAGACACTCCTGGACAGCGACTGTTCGGTGACATGTTGCGTTGTCGTCTATGAAAATGAATCTATCACCGACAGCACCACGTAACATGCGAACATGAGGTAGCAGAACATCATTAATGTATCGTTGGCCAGTCATAGTCACAGTTGGAAGCACATAGAGGGATGTACGGCCATTGATCATGATGTCAGCCCATGCCATGACACTACATGTCGGATATCGGTCCCTTTCCTGTATGTTTGCTGGACAATATGCAGTGCCACTATCACGCCAGATCAATTGTCGTCGACAATCAGACGATAGACTGTATCTACTCTCATCTGAGAAGAGGACAGCAGACCAGTCGTTATCAGTCCAATTGCGACGTTGATGGCACCATTGCAAACGGGCGGTACAGTGACGTCTGGACAATGGGATGCACACAACAGGACGGCGGGCGTATAGTCCTCCTTCATGCAAACGTCTGGCGACAGTTTTTCGGGAGATCCGCTTGCCAGTAGCAGCCATTAACTGATTTGCTACCTCACTAGCTGTGCTGCACCGGTGTCTTTTTGTTGATAGCACTATGTACCGATCTTCAGCAGGTGTCGTACTGCGAACACGACCACCCCGTGACGTTTGCTACACTCTCCATTTGTTTGAAATGACTTCCAAAGCCTTGAAACAACACTGTGACTGACGTCGAACTCCCTGGCAACATCTGTTATTTTTCGCCCTTCTTCAATCTTGCCAATAATACGGCCACGCGTAAAATCATCTAGCTGATGTCGGGAAGACATACTGAAACTTGCAAATTCGTCAATTGATTCTTTCCCTTTCAACTTTGCGTTTGAACAACAACGGTCAATACGCGTCAAATCCTTTATATCTCTTATCAGCGCTATGACGTCACGAACAATTTCGGCAATCCAAAATTTGCATACGCACAATACGTCTTACTGTATCCTGCACTTATGCTAATTTCCACATTTTCCTGCCTTCCATTTTATGGTTGCTATCGTTGCTATTGTCATCCGTCCTTAGCAATTGTCCGGCAGTGTATATTTGACTTATCAAATGTACACACTGCATCTTCTTTAGCTTTTAAATTTATATCTTTAAACTTAGATTGGCGAGTTCTATTGTGTAGTTAGACCTTGTTTGTGAAATCCTCCAGGTTTGAGCCATCATTACAGTTCATGTCTATTAAATTTTTTTCACACTACTGCTGCACAGCTTGCTACTATTCTTTACAGCTTGCAAGTTAACATCATGTTCCTGCAGATATAAACCAAGCTGAGACAATTATCCTAAAACATTGGCAAAAAAACAAATTCAGAAGAAAACTGTAGGTTACACAAGACTTCACAATATTCTTAGCAATTTTTTTTTTATCTGAAGAAGACTCAGAAGAACACATGCAGTGTTGTCTAAATGAACCACAATCCAGAAAAAGGAAGAAAAACATTTGCCACCTTTTAGATAAAAGAGGCAAATGTGAGCATAGTGCCTAATTTGTTACGGTTTACCATGGGGAGGGGGAGGGGGGTCTAGAGTTATAAAAAATTTCAGTCTTGGTTAATGCCTCCCAGCTTTCACCCAGGTATGGTGGACTAGAATGACTGGTGCGGAAAGCATGCTATACGTCCCATGTTAAAAGATGTCACGGTTTTTTTAACACCGTTTGGTGCCGCTGTTCTACAATTGTCCCCTACTTTTCTTGTTGTAGTGCATTGCTGTGCTGTTGTTTACCTGTGTTATGGTGGAGTAGAATTGGTTAATTTTTTTATATATATAAATGTTTAAAAGATAATTTTCCAGGTCAGTAGCAGGCTCATTACTCAGTTAAAAATGTGATCAACACTTTCCAGAAAATGCTTTGTGCCAAATTGTTGAAGTGGTATCAAAAATGCCGCCAAAGTATCGTTATTTAAGGCACCTGTTGATGTGCTTTTACTGTCTCAATGAGAGAAAAATTTTTTGATGTTCTGATCGTAAGCTTGATAGCCATTGTTGTGTGTGTGAGTTGTACTTTGAAAAGCAGTTCATAGAAAAAAACAGTTATAAAATTAATGGGGAAATTGTCATTACTCCTAGGTAGCCCTTGTGAATGTCGGTAACCAGTCGCCAAATGGCGACTAGATATTTTATAGTGGCTAGTAAATATTTTAATATAGTAGCCAACGATGGCCAGTAGATTGTTTTTCCTCAAGTGAGCAACTATTTTGTCCAACTTTTACCCCCACTTGTGAATGAATATAGAGTTCAGTTTTCTCGCCCTTGTTCCTGCAGCTGCTTAGAAAATGAATGGAAGTGAAGGTGGGATTTGAGAGAAACTTAATCTGCTGACAGATCAGCCTGGAGCAACCAGAGGGTCAAGGTTACTAAAGCAACCTTTTGCCATGGTATATGTATTTTGGCCATGCCAACCTTTGCCATGGTATACTTTGCACTAAGCATTATGTCATCTACAGGTAAAAGAATTATCTTTGAATCTCTGTTTAGCTGCATATATGCTGAACAAAAAGAAACAAACTGTTACAGCATTGTTTTAAAGATGATGCAGCTGTTACATCTAATGCTACTGCTCCTCGTGAGCATGGCTTTTCAGAAATGAACCTCATAAAAATGAGTAATCAGGCATGTCTGAATAGTGCCACTTTAATGACTTAATAATGGTTACATGCAATGGCCCTTTCAATTGAAGATTTTGATGATCAAAATGCTATTGAATTGTGGTGGGCAGATACCTCTGATGGAAAGATCAGACACAGTACATATCAGTGGTAAACTGTATCAACATTATTAGTGCCAATTTATGCATATATATCCTAGCTTTTGCCCTTTTGTTTTAAATATTATTAAAGAAATTAGACATCTAACTTCAATGGCCTCTTGAAAATAAATTATTAGTAACACAGAGTAATGATATTACAGCACTGAAAATAAATTGTCAAAAAATCAATCATTTTGGAACAAAAGCATATGCACTATTTGCAGTCAATCTAATGAACCTATGCAGTGACTATTCTGCATCTGTTTTTACAAAGTTAATGGGAAGGGGTATCTCATTAGAAAGGGAAAAAAAAAAAACATTCACCCATTAAATTTCACTGAAACGCAAGTAGAGAAGTAACTGAACTATATTTTTTTTTAAACTTTGCATGGCCAGTAGATTTTGTCATTTGGCTAGTAAAATTTTTATTCCACTTTTCAGCAATTTCGCAAAGGCTGCTCCTAGGGGGAAACCAATTTTGAAGGATGGAGCAATTCCTTCTATTTTTCCAGCAGCCCCAAATACTTTACAAAACCGATTCCCATGAAGAGGAAGTTGAATAAAAATTGCTCCAATGACAATAAATTTCAGAAAGTTTGCCTTGATGATTCCTGTTTGCCGGACAACATTGAAAGCACTGAAATGCAACAATCTATGGAAAGCACTGAAATGCAACAATCTATGGAAATCACTGAAATGCAACAATTCATTTCAGTGGCAGATATTGAGGGAATTGGATTGCCTTCAGCATGTTGGTTCAAGCAGTGTTTTGGAAATGTAGTAATTTTTACATGTTCAATGCATCTTCATGAAACATCCTTTCCTACGGCTGAAAAAATAGTTGTTGTGAAAGTACTATCTTTAGATCTCTGTGTGGAAATATATGCTTGTGGTTCAAGAATATCTTCCGAAAGTTTGACTACAGTAAGTCAAGTGAAAGAAAGGATTCACGACATTGATTCCAAGAAAAGCTGTACAGGAATCGAAATGTCTAAGGAATTTTTTCCTGCACTACATAGTGGAAAAGTTAATATGTCATGTTTGGTTGTGTTTGGTTGTAGTTATAAGTCATGTTTGGTTGTAGGTACACATGATTGTCATGTTTGGTTGTGTTTGGTTGTAGTTATAAGTCATGTTTGGTTGTAGGTACACAATGTATATACTGTGTGTATACATTGCAACCATTCAAATAAAATTATAAATAACCAATTTACTAGACAGAAACTGAAACTCTGTATGAAAAAGAAACATACAGATAGTTTGGGAGCAAAAAGGAAATTAATTTCCAGGTTGAAAAAAAGTTTCATGTTCCAAATCTGAACAAAATTCAGCAGCAGAAAGTACATCACACTATTTGTCAAAAAATATTTCTTGCTTTCCAAAAAAAAAAAAAACCCCAACAGCTTGTTGTAAACACTCTCTTTGAAGCAGTGCAAAGGAATGGTATTCAAGGCATGAAATATAACCCACAATAACTAATTGAATGCATCATTACAAAAATGAAAGGTCCAAAATTATATCGTCATTTAAGAGAGAACAAGATCTTAGTTCTTCCCAGTGATAAGTGTATGCAAAAATATGTTAAACATTATCGCAGTGGATTTAGTTTTCATGCTTCAATTTTTGAAGCAATAAAAGTTAAAGCTGACACCATGGATCCCTATTTTCTTCAACATGGAATACTAATTGATGAAATGAAGCTTTCTGAAAGTTTGCATTTGAACTCTAAATCAGAGGCTTTGTTGATTTGGGATCTTTTGACCATAGAGGTAAGCCAGGTAAGCAAAGTGACAATGGCCTAGTTTTTTTGTACCAGCCTTTCAGTGGTGATTGGCTTCAAATTATTGCTGTATTTGCCATATCAGGAAATTAAAAAGGGATATGTTAGCTCAGCTTGTGCTTGAGGCTGTAGTGCTCTCAGAAAATGCTGGATTATTTGACTTCATTACCTGTAATGGTGCATCATGGAACAAAAGATAGGATTACTCAGTATAAGATACCTGTGGTGGTAGATTGGGAGAAATTTTCCCATTCCAGGTAAATTTTGATTTGAAATTTTGGCTAAAGGAAAAAGGGAAAAAAGCTAAAATATAAGCAAATTCCAGGAAAATTCTGCTTCTAAGAAATCACATTTTTTTTTCTTTTTTTTTTTTTCATTGCCGTAAGATATGCTCATATCTGACAAAGGATCAGTTTGTTTCACACTAGATAGATGCGTGTTCCTAGATTTCGCATTTTCCCAGGCCCACCAGCGCCCCTATGGACCAAATAAAATGTTATGACTGCTGTTCTTATAGCCTTGAGACCTTGATGGACCTATCAAGGGAATGCAACTTAAGATGGATAAGTTGACTGTGATAGTCATGGCCATGCTGAGACATGAGTATATGATGTGGATGTGCCATGTGGGATGTCTCTTTGTTTAATCACTGGTAACATATTTCATAACACAACTGGAATTGTGGTAAGTTAGTTTTTCTAAGCCATTTTGTGTTTAATTTCATTTTATCAACTGCAGTAAAGAGCATGGATGAAAATTCTGCTGACGACTCATGTGAAAATGGCAACCTACGTGCAAGAACACCAGTTAAAAAAACGTAAAATCAGAGGTGAAATCAGTAAAAAAAGAAAACTTGCAGTACTCGTACAGCAAGAAATTTAAGAAAGAATGGTTACTTGAAAATGATTTCAAAGCCTGGCTTTAGGCAATACCTGGAGATGATTTGAAATGCAGATGTTAGCATGTAACTGCAGTAAAAGTGAATTGCAGAAACACAGTGCTGGAAAAAAGCATAAACGGAACTTCTTGCAAATTAAAAGCAGCATTCCATTGAACACGTTATTTAAGGACAGCAAAGCAGAACATGCTAAAAATGTTCAAGAAGCGGAATTAAAAATATCTTCGTTCTTCGCAGAACACAATATCAGTTTTCAGAGGCTGTAGAGCATCTTGTTCCCATATTAAAATCTGCTTTCCCAGACTAGCAGATTGCCCAAGACATTCGAATAAAGAGGAAAAAATGCACCAACATCATAAAAAATGTCAGTACGGAATGTGAAAATTTTGAAACGCTCGATAACATAAGGAAAACGAAATTTTCAATTCTCGTAGACAAAAGCACTGATTTAACATCAAGCAAATTTTTCTGTGTATTAGTGAGATATATTTCTCCATTGAATGCCCGTATGCTACAAACTAAATTGTTGGAGTTACTTGAACTTGATGAAAGAGATACTTCTGCAGACAGCACTTATTCCACTTTCACATATTGTTTATCACGAAGAAAAGTCCCATTAAACAACATTATTAGATTGGCATGTGATGGTGCCAATATGATGTGTGGCGAAAATAACTCATTCTTGTCCAGATTAAGAAACGATTTACCAGTGTTATTGTTTATAATGAAATGTAAATGTTGTACAGCTTCTTTAATTGCTAGCAAAGCTTGTGAAAAAATTGACCCGTTCTCCTGAAGAATTGCTAAGGTCAGTTTCAGCATACATATCATGCAGCGCAAAACAATCTGCGCAGCTGACAGAAATGCAATTTTATTTTAATGCATCCCATCAAAAAATATTGAAACTGGCAAATACAAGATGGCTATCAATGCATCATAAGGATCCTTGAAAACTGGAATGTTCTTAAAAGCTATTTTGAAATTGCTGTATATGAAGATAAGCTCAAGACTGCAGAAAATATTTTGATCATGCTGAGAAATGAGTATGTAAAAGTATATTTACTGTTTTTGAAGTTTGTTTTGCCATACTTCAATAATTTTAACTCATTATTTCAAGGACAGAAAGTTCTTCGGGTAAATCCATATCAAGTGGTCCAGAAAAAAATTATTTGGTTGCTTGACCATTTTAAAAATATATATATATTTTTGGCGGTGATGACCCCTATGTGTTTGTAGTTTAAAACCAAGATTATTTCAGTTTTATACTACTAACTCGTTTAAAAATGGCGGCCATTTTTGCTTCACTCCATGCGCCATTTTTTGCGTTTCCAAAGGTTTGCGGAAAACTGCATATTTCAGTTATGGTTTGTCACAGAGCTGTGGAACAAAATTTATTATTCTTAGCACATTCTGTACTACATTTTTGTTAATTACATCATTTGGCTATCTTGTTTCCATGTGACTAAAATTTCATGCTGAACTTTGACGCTCGCGGTTATAAAAAATTCTAATTTCGGAAGGGGAATTTTTGGGGAAGGGTTAAAATATTCAGCTACGATTTTTTTTTTTTTTTTTTGCAAATACCTATGGTAGTTTATGTAAAAAAAAACCAATTAAGCCCTGATACTGGTCTCCTTTTTTTTACAGGGACCCACAAATATGGTATTTTTCAATTTTTTGGTAAAATTTAGGGTTAAATATCTCTGGTGGGGGAACTAATAAAGTTTTAATTTTGCACACAGTAAAATACTATATGGTAGTAAACTCCAGTAAAAAGTTTGAGTTTGATATTCCACTGGGAGCAGAGTTATGCCAGGTACAAAACTTACAAACCATATGACAAAAATTTGACGCGCCTTATCATAGTACGATACACTGAAGAGCAATTCAATTCGAGACAGCTGGTGTTACGCAAATGTGGCGCTGTGGGCAGCCCTGTAAATGGAAACAACATGACGTATGCAGCGATCCGACAATATAAGGAGTGATGCAACAGGAATCAGTAAGAGTCGGACTCAGTATGGGTAAGATGAAGGATCTAAGCGCATTTGATCGTGGGCAAATTGTCGGGGCCCGACGAATGGGTCACTCCATCTTGAAAGTCGTGCAGGCACTGGGATTTTCACGAGCCAAAGTGTCACGGGTGCACCGTCACTACATCGAATCTGGTAAAACCATCACTGCAAGGGCCAACTGTCGTGGACAACAGCGTGTGGATGAGTGGGTTCATCGTTGGCTAGCTCGCATTGTAACAGTGGATAGACGGACCACAGTGCAAGAAATCACTCAGCAATTTAACGCTGGTGCACAAAAACCTGGAAGCAGCCACACCATTCAGAACCATCTCCTCGCTATGGGGTACAGAAGCCATCATCCCACAAGGATACCGCTGCTAACCGCAAATCACAGGGTGCAAAGATTAGCATGGGCGCGGGAACATCGCCACTGGACCCTAGACATGTGGAAAAATGTTGCCTGGACTGATGAGTCGAGATTCACGTTGGTACATGCGAATGGCAGGATACGAGTACGGCGCAAACCACATGAAGCGATGGATCCTTCTTGCCAGCAGGGTACTCTTCAAGCTGGTGGGGGTGGCATTCTCGTCTGGGGACTGTTTATGTGGACTGAAATGGGACCCCTGGTATGTGCGATATTGTCTCTCACAGGTCAATGTTATCGGGATATCCTGGACGACCATTTGCTCCCGTTTGTGCGTCTTGAACATCCCACTGGGGACCTCATCCTGCAACAAGACAATGCACCGTGCCATCGCTCCCGAATTGCATCCGAATGGTTGGATGAACACTCCACTGACGTGACTTCGCTTCCTTGGCCAGCTAGGTCACCTGACCTCAATCCCATTCGAGCACATCTGGGATGCCATCGGGAAATGTTCGAGGCTCTGTCCCCCCTCCCCTTCATACAATCTTCGTGAACTGTGGAAACTTGTTCAGGGGTCGTGGATCTGTATGGCTTCCCAAAGCTTCCGGTGTCTTGTTGAGTCCATGCTGAAACGAATCGCCGCCATCATCAAGGCGAAAGGTGGTGCTACACGTTACAAGACAGGTATCTCTAATTCAATTGCTCTTCAGTGTATATTTAATGCATTTTTAAAGATAAATTATTTGTTGAAAGAACAACCAATGCTATAGCCTAAACTGGTGAGGATAGAACTGTGTAACATTAAGGGTTTGTGGGTGGGGGCAGCCCCAGATCCACAGAAGCTGCATGTCTGGGCTTGTTATGTAGTATCTGTGGATCTGGGGCTTGTTCATACAAGCACAGACATGTAATATTGCACTATCTATGGAGTGGACTGCCTCTCTCTAGTTAGTCAGTTTTCTGGCTGCTGCTGCACAGGGAGGTGGTTTTGTGGTTCTCGGGTGACATAGTTAAACACATCATGATCGACTCTTAGTGTTTTATAGGTGCCTACACTAAAGAACATTGCCATAAAATTGTCTATGGTGTTGTGGCCAAGGAAATAAAGGCTATTAGTGATTATGGAGAAAAGGATCAAATATTGTTTTCTTTAAGAGTGTGTTCTGAGGTTTCAACTGTCTGTAGCTACCATGAAGCAAAATATTTGAATAAATATAATAATCCTTTTGGTCAGACATGCAGTGGCCCTTTCCAAAGACACAAGAAATCCATTTCAAAAGGGTTGAGAGAAATTAAATTGGAGCATCTTTTCAAAGAGAAACACCTACCTGTTAACCTTGTACCAGGTAAATTGCTATGTCCTAATTGTTACTCTAAAATATTTGTGTTAGGAAGTAAAGATAGTGAAAATTTACTCAGGATATTACATTTCACTTACCTGCTGAAAACTTAGGCAAAGTAGATACTGCTTGTAGCGTGTTAAGAAGTTTGTCGCCTGCTTCAAAGATAAGAAAACTTAGTTACAACAAAAGACAAAATGCTTTAAAAGCCAAAGTAGGCACAGTGTGTGAAATACTGAGGAAAAATCTAGAAACATCTTTTGATGTGATTATAGAAGATGTAAATGAAAATCCCCAGACTTTGTCTAATGAGTACAATGAACTAATTGACCAGCCGAAACAAAAATGTGCTGTCGCTCTCAAAGAAGATAAAGTAAAAATCCTCAGCTTACTTCCCACTTCATGGTCTCGCAAAAAGATAACATCAGAATTCCATGTTTCTGATCGTTTCGTTAAACTGACCAGACAACTTGTCAAAGGGCAAGATATTCTCCCCAAGTTCAGAAAAAGGAGAGGGCATGGAATTTCAGAGGAGACTGTGAAAAAAGTGGCTGACTTTTATGAAGATGATGAGTATAGTAGAATATGTCCTGGCAGAAAAGATTTTGTATCAGTTAAAATAGGTCTTTCAAAAGTTCAGAAGTGTTTAATGTTGATTAATTTAAATGAGCTGTATGTTGTGTTCAAAGAGAAATATCGCCGTTGTAAAATAGGGAGATCAAAATTTTGTGATTTAAAGCCCAAGTGGTGTATCTCAGCAGGAGCTGCAGGGACTCACACAGTTTGTGTTTGTCTATATCATCAAATTATAAAGCTCATGATTGCAAGGGCTAAACTAAACACAGATTACAAGGACCTCATTGACAAATGTGTATGTGATTCAAGAAACTACAACTGCATGATGAACAAGTGTGCTGATTGCCCAGGAAAAGAAGCCATGTTAGACATGCTTGAGCATTCCGAGGGATATGAATCATTACCAGACAACATAACATTCAAACAATGGATTACAACAGATAGAGCTGAGATAATTACATTGATAAAATCAACGGATGAGTATTTTGAGTCTCTGGCAGAGAAGCTGGAATTACTGAAAGTGCATCATCATATTTCAAAAGCCCAGAGTCAGTTTTTGAAAGACAGGAAAGCAAGTCTCAGCAACTCAGAATGTAAAATCTTGGCAGACTTTGCCGAGAACTTTTCATTCATCATACAAGATGAAATTCAAGGCTATCACTGGGTAAAGCAGCAGGCTACAGCACATCCATTTGTGTATTACAAAAAAGGTGATTACGTAAACTGCCACTGCGTCTGTATTCTTAGTGATTATTTGGAGCACAACACAGTTGCTGTTCATGCTTTTCAAACCCACCTCATTAGACATCTTAAGGAAGCTTTTCCACAAGTACAAAATATTATTTATTTTTCTGATGGTGCAGCCGGCCAGTATAAAAACAAGAAGAACTTCATAAACATTTGTCATCATAATCGGGATTTTGGGCTTGATGCAGAGTGGAATTTTTCTGCCTCTTCGCACAGAAAAAGTGCATGCGATGGAGTGAGAGGAACCACCAAGTGAGAGGCAGCCATGGCAAGCTTGCAGAGAACAGTGGATAGCCAAATTCTAACCATTGAGGATATGCACCAGTTTTGTTGTAATAAGATAAAAGGAATAATTTATATTCATGTAAAAACCGAAGAAGTTGTTTGTCGTGAAATGGAGTTACAGGATAGATTTGATAGCTGTGAACCAATTGGAGGAACTAGGGGATTCCATCGATATATCCCAGTTTCAGAAAGTGTCATGAGATGCTATTTGACATCAAAATCTGAAGAGTTTGAGGACTTTCAAGTGTCTAAAGTAGCTCCCCTAACCCTTAGAAAAAATGACATTGTTGCATGTGTCTATGATGGACAGTGATTGATTGGTGAAGTAGAAAACATCAGTTTACAAAACAAGGACATGTTTATTAAATTTTACCATCCAGCAGGACCAAGAACATCATTCAAGAAGTCATCAGGAGATAAGGTGTGGGTGAAAACAAAAAACGTTCTTAGAAAACTGACGCCAATGGAATTAACCAGGGCTACTGGACGATCTCATAACATTTCTCAAAAACTATGTGAGGAGATATCCCAACTTTTGAATAAGTGCTAAACTTTTAGGACCTCTGTAAGCAATTATTTCACTATTTTCATATATATAGACTCATAGTTATAATGTATTTTAAAACTATATTTGCTGTACAATAATAACATTGTTGTCTGATCTTGCAGATTTTTGTAAGTTTTGTACCTGTCATAACTCTGCTCCCAGTGGAATATTAAACTCAAACTTTTTACTGGAGTTTACTACCATATAGTACTTTACTGTGTGCCAAATTTAAATTTTTATTAGTTCCCCCACCAGAGATATTTACCCTAAATTTTACCAAAAAATTGAAAAATACCATATTTGTGGGTCCCTGTAAAAGAAAGGAGACAAGTATCAGGGCTTAATTGTTTTGTTTTTTATATAAAAAACAAAAAAAAAACAAATAGGTACTTGCAAAAAAAAATTTGAAGCTGAATATTTTAACCCTTCCCAAAAAATTGTCCTTCCGAAATTTGAATTTTTTATAACCAGATCAATCCATATCAAGTGGTCCAGCACTGGTTGCTTGACCATTTTTAAAAATTTTATTTTTTGGTGGTGATGATCCCTATATGTTGGTAGTTTAAAACCAAGATAATTCTAATTTTATACTGACTAGTTTAAAAATGGCGGCCATTTTTTGCTTCACGCTATGCGCCATTTTTGTGTTTCCAGAGGTTTGCGCAAAACTGCATATTTCAGTCATGGTTTGTCACAGAGCTGTGGAACAAAATTTATTATTTTTAGCATATTCTGGACTACATTTTTGTTAATTACATCATTTGGCTACTTGTTTCCATGTGACTAAAATTCCATGCGGAACTTGACGCTCGCAGAAAATAACAAACTGGCAAAATGATCAGTCATTTTACAAGCAACTATGCCAGAATTTTTAAAAGCTGTGTGCCATTCAGTCTGGTAAAACTGTGAATGTTAAAGATCCAAATAACTTTTTGCTACTAAATGATGTATTCCTTGGACATGAATGCAACACTTTGCTTAAAGAACTTGCTGGAGCAAAAGAAGTAAGATCAAAATGTTTGGATTTTTTCATTGTAGTCGCTTCAGAAATTCAAAAACAGTTTCCAATTAGCGATCCCCTTTTCAAACAAACTTTCATTTATCTGTCCTGATGTGTCCTTAAATGCGCAATCACGTTTCAGGGAGATAAAAAATTTGTGCGATGCATTCGAACCTTAGATAGATAAAGCAGCAGTTCATACTGAATGGAGGAATTTGCCATATGCTGTGAGGAAGAAAAGACAAATCTGAAGGAAATGGAGTTGGATGCCATGTGGCACTCTATATCAGAGAATCACCGATGACCTGGGTTCCAGGCCCTTTATAAACATATCAAAACTTGCAAAGTTGGTTTTGGCAATTCCTCATTCCAATGCAGCATCTGAGAGAATCTTCTCATTGGTAACAGATGTAAAAAGCAAAATGTGAAACACAGTTAGCTCAGGAACTTTAAATGCAGTTACCATAATAAGGGCCAGTTTTCTGGCAAAGGGTACAGATTGTACTAAGTTTTGCCCTTCAGATAAACATTTTGCTTTGCTAGGAGCAAAAAGTTTGTATAACGAAAGTACGGCTGATGAAGAAAGCAGTTTAAAAAAAAAATTGTAACTAATTTATATGTAAATAAGTAAGTGTACTAAAAACAATTGTTAAACAGAATTTCATTGTGTTAGAAATGCATTGCCTATACTCATGCTTTGACTGCCAGTAAGTACCCTTATTCTTTTTACTATTGTGAAAAAAAAATCCAGTACACAATTTTAGGTGGAAAAAATTAATAAAAATAGAAATTGCATAATTATATAAAAAAAAACTTTTAGAATAAAAATAAGGGTCTTTTATTCAAATATTTAAAAAGGAAATGTAAATTATTTTAGTACTTCGAAAAAAAGGGAACTTTTGGAGCAAAATGGGAAAATTTGGTGCGAAAAGGGAAATTTTGGTTTCCCAAAAGGGAAATTAGCTTTCTCAAATCTACCACCACTGGATAAAGTATCTTAGATACCTGATCCTTGTGATATCTCCAGGTACTTATGTTTCATTTCAGATTTTCCTCATTTGCTCAAATGCTTAAAGAACTCTTTTCTGAAACACAGTTTTCACATGCCAGATGGAGAAGCTAGCCAGAGCACATCATTTGTGTGTGGAGAAAAGACTGTGATCCAATGGCATTGAAGGTCATTCCCAAAATTACAAAAACTCATATTTTTCCTAACAACTTTGGGGGAAAATGTGTGTAAACTTAGCTTTCCACTTGCTTGGCAAAGATGTAATTCATGGTCTACAATTTTATCATAAGGATATAGAACATCAGTATGGAAGCCCCGAACCAACCCTAAAATTTATTACACTTGTAAGAAATGTCATAGATGCCATGACATCTAGACATCCAGTAGAAGCCTTGTCATTAAATTCACCTCATCATGCTACACTAGTTAATATTTTACATTATATGGATGACTGGGGAAAATGTGTTGGCACCCTAAAAATGCTATGGTCAGCTGAGGTACAGCAGATGGATTCAGAGTAACTATTCATAGTACTTTATATCTGATGGAATACCTAAATAGTGCCTAAAGTACAAGTATATGTTTACCTCAAGATTAAGCCAAGATGCATTAAGAGAGCCCTTTTGGTGTTATTTGACAATCGAAGGGATGCAGCGATCACCCAAGCACAACAGAGTTCCTTACAATTGTCAAGACATGGCACTTTTACAACCTTGCAAGGACTAGTAAGCATGGAAATGTATCTGAACAGGTTTTGGACATGCTAGTAAACTCTCCAAATGAAAAGGACAACTGGAAAAACTCCAAAACTGTTGAAATTTTAATTGATGAACTAATTGAAAATGTAAGAAAACAATCTTCGTGCAAAATAACTATACTAATAAACTGAATGCCGTCTATGCACGATATGAACATATATATAGTTTATATCGTGCATTGACGGCATTCAGTTTATTAGTATAATTGAAAATGGTGAAATGGCCAGTGCCTCTGCATCTATCCAGAATCACCCCTGGCTTTGCCAAGCAAGTGGAAAGATCATGCAAAATATGTAGAAAAGGAGAGTGACAGTAGACTCATTTACTATGCAGCAGATTATGTTGCCATAAAATGGATTAAAACTATGAAATGTGCTGACTGTTCCAGTTTATTACTGCAGGTAGAGATACAGAATTTTCCTAACAGTGCACAGTTTGTGTGTCAAATTGATAAAGGGAGGCTGTTCCATCCTTCAGAAACACTATATGCATTCATTAACTCAATTGAAAAAATATTTACTAGTTTTTTCAGTGCAAACATCTTGGAAAAGAATAGTTTAATGGAGTTTCTGTTTTCAATTGAATTAATGAGCAATTTAAGATGCACATAGCATAATATTGCATTAACAAAAAAAATTTGAAATTTTATGTAATTACTAGGTTGCATTTTTACACTAAAGCTTTAAATAAACAAGGAAATACACAGAAGAAAAATAAGTTCCTAAAACTGAGAAAAGTTCAATAAACTGCAAAAAAAACAGGCATGAAAGGTAAAGCACATCCTGGGAATTTCTGTTAGGCAAGTATTTGGCCATGAAATTTATTGTGCTAAAAATTGGAGAACAGGAGTAGTTCATGCTCACACTTATGGACCATTTTTTTTTTTTTTTGTCAATTCAGTCACTTATAAAAAATGTGTATATTTCAGAGTAAAATAAAGGCTGTTACCAATTAAATAATCAGTTCTCTAAAATTCAAGTAAGCATATTTAAGCAAGGATCCAAAAGTATAATACCTACCCATCATTCTAGGAAAAATGTTACTAATTACAGATTATGTTACGGTAATTTTTTACAATTATTTCAGAGAGAATTCATGTGGTAAAAATCATCAGCTGTTTTGATGTTTCTTTTACCATTGTAATTATTTATATTGGCAAAATGGTAAGTTTTTACCACGACTTCGTAGGACCTTCAGTATAATTTTTTTTAACCACCGTATCTGCCTTATCATGCGATAACGATATCTGTTAGTCTTATAAGGGAAAGACTTCTTTTTTTTTTTTTTTACCAGGTTTTAAGTGTTGAGTTTTTCGTTACACCTCGTACAAGTTGAACTTCAGAATGACTCGGAAAAACAAAACTGTTGGTAATTTTTCCCGGGAAATTTCCTTTGGTGGCATGTTTTTTCGAAATTTTAAAAAGTTCAAGCACTTTGGTGTCAAAATGTGCAAAATATATATTTTTTTTTTTTTTTTTGAAATTTTAACTTCTGAGTCCGTAAGCTAACTTTTCAAAATAAATAGTTTATCCTGAAATACAGCATTTGCTATCTTAAAAATCTAATATTTAATGAAAAAACAACTTACCTGTCAATCAAAATCGGAAATATTGTACTTACGAAATGTCCAAATCATAAACCATTACATGGGACGGGTGGCGAACAATACAAATTTTAGAGTATGGCAATCGGAATAAAACGAATCACAACAAAAGTAAAGTCTAAACAACACCATGTTAAACAATGACCATAAGGGTTAAAGACTTCCTACACTGAAACATCGATAGAAAAAAAAAACTAACGCTTATCCCTTATAAGACTAACAGATATGATTATCATACAATGAGATACAAATGGTGGTTGATTCACTTTCTACCAAAAATCCTGCGAAGTTTCGCAAAATGATACCTGGTAAAACGTCGGTACACACAGATTTGTGTGGGATTTTTTTCCCCCTTTTGAAATTGTTCAAATGTGCTGCTCAGTTTTCTTTTATTGTTGTTGTTTTAATTATTGAGATGTGTCACACATATTTGGGGGAGGGGTACCTTTGAGATGTGCTGCACACATCAAGTTTTGGAAGGTTGCTGTAGAGATGTGCAGCACACAGATGTTTTGGGGCTCTACAGAGTTGCCATTTTGACTAAACATTAAAAATGGTGAAACCATGTACAAAGCGTTACATTGTAACTATCTTCTATCAATGGTAAACGAATGGAGCGGAAGGGTAAAGTGTTCCAAGGAAGTAAAAATATGCATAGAAAATGAAAAATCGAAGATACATATTTTCTTACCAGATCTTATTTATCAAATTATAACTAGAAAATAATAGAATTTGATTTTTCAGGAGAAACTTCTGCGAAACTTGAAGAAAGGCATCATAAACCAAAGAGAATTCTTAGAAAATGCCATCACAAATGGGTAAATCCCCAAATGCTCCTTATGCAACTATCAAAATGCTTGTTTTCAGAACAAGCAAAACACAGGGCTTGAAAAATATCAGAAATGTTACATGCCCAGCTGGTCATGTGCATAAAATATTTACTTGCCCAGAAGTAAAATCTACATGCCCAGAAAAATTAATCTTTTAAGATAACAAAACAGAAGCCTATTTTTTTTAAAGTTAAAAATTATGATAAACTTTATACATCTTTTGCATCGCCATTTTAAAGTGTCTGCATTCAAAGTGCACAAAAGCATATATCTCAAGTTTTAATTAAGGCAATTGATGGCATTTGAGAAATTTAGTGATGATGCCATGTTCAAGAATTTTTAATGTATGTCCTGTGTTTTGCAAAAAATTTAAATAATCATAGTTAACTGTACAGCAGTTTAAGTAGTTTTCAACAATTTTGAATGTAAAATTATTTACCTTTTTTTTCTCTTATGCAAACAGAAGTGATTTTGCATCATTAAAAATCCCAAGAATTGTTGTTTAGAAACAAAGGTAATACTTATGTTTTCAACTACTGTTGTGTGCACTTATAGTTATTAAACTATATTATCATCTGATCCCCACATGCCTTGAAAAAATTGCTGGTGGTATTGGCAATTTTAGGATGGTTTCGGCAAGCAGTGCACCACATAATAGTCTTGTCATCATTTGACTTTAGCCAATTAAATGTCTTTATCCAAGATTATTGAACTGTGCAATGGCAGGTGTTTTTTCGTACACTTATTCATAGTCCGCTTGCGTAAGTTTCAATTTTGCCAACGACGCAGATTCCGATTCTGAAATTACGCCACTCAACAACAATGCAGAAGATGAATTTGTAACAACCGCTGACAAATCGGGAATTTCACATAATTGCTTACAATGAGATATACTGTCATTGCTGGATTTTTTTCCCCCAAAAAAACGTATATCCATTACTAAATACAACTTACATCCGCAGCTAACACGAAATACTGTTCTCTCAGACAAACTAAGTTATCGGCATCAGCAGTTTTCGCTCTTCTCCCGGCTAAGTGTGCAGCTCGTTCTTAAACGAAACTTAGCCTTTGTTTCAGTAGTACCACTGTCAGTTAATCTGAGGCATGCATCCCGTCCAGTGTTAGAATTAGAGATAAATCTTTTACTGGCCCAGCGGACCACTAGAATTTGCAAACCACTGGTCCACCGAAATGCCGACTGGTCTGTAAAAAAACAAAACAAAAAACAAAAAAAAATTAGATACTTACAATATATGTAGAAAATAAAGTATCATTTCAATGGAATTATCTCCAGTATTTGTTTTTAAAATATCTAATTTGAAAGCACAACTAACAGAACAAAGAATGTTTCCAGAATAAGGTTCCGACAGATCGGTGATATAGCTGAGTAATAGTGCATTCCCAATCTGTTTTTAAGTAATAAGGGAATGAGGAGATTTCATGGGTAAAAAATTCACATACATTAGCAACCTTTTTTTACATGTTTTATTGTTCAGGGTTTAGCTTCATTTTCTTATGTTAGTCTTACTGCTCATCTTTCCTACTATCCCATAAAGTTATTCAGTCCCTCATTGAACACTGCTTCATGTGAACTGATCTTACAAAAATTATGTTCACGCATCCAATTGACGTCCTTTTTATACAACTCCGATCGGGCCTAGCTCACAATTCCACATAAACCTGAAAAATGTATAACCAAGGTTTCACTATAACAGATATTTATAGTTACAGAATGTGTTTATTAGAAAAACAAAAGTTAAAAACTTACTTTCCTCCTGCTCAGAAGCTTGCTGCTAGCCATACATAGCTAAGGCCATGAAGTTATTTAAAACATGGAAAATGTATGCAGTCACAAGAAATGCACATTGAGCAATGTAAACCTTCTGATGAAACTTTTAAATGGTACTTAAACTGGCTGGTTGTGGAAAGCATGAGAATTTGGATTTTCTAAGAATTGTTGATCACAGGAGTAAACTGGTGGAATTCTTGGGGACTTATGGATGCTTGTTAAACAGGAGACGTGTAGTGCAACAACTGTAGAATTAGTACACCATAAATTTCACTAAATTATGGGTTTTACACAGGAATAAAGGAAATACCCTTCCTCAGGACTACACCAAAATCACCTGGAGAGCAAGCCGAAGCGCGTGAACTGCGAAGGGGTGTGATGTCACTGTCGGAGGTCCATCGCAATTCTTCTCTCCAGAGAGGTCAAAGGGCAAACGTAAGGGGAATGCCAATATTAGTTGCGCGTTCGTGCAGCATCGGTCAGTATCGAGCTTTTGGTAGTCGTGCACGTGAGTTAGCGATTTTATGCAACATGCCTGGAAAATATTGAGTGCCTTTATGTAGATTTAATTACAAAGCACATCCAAAAGACATTGTTTTCAGCTTTCCTGATGGTGAAAGCCTTCAAAGAAGATAGATTTCTTCCATAAGAATAAAGAATTTTGAACCCACTGTGAGTTCAAAGGTTAGTTAAGCCTAATTGTTCTCATGATAGCATGTTCTGCTTTCGTTGTAAATAGAACTGTAATTTAGTGAATTGTTAGTCGTTATTTTGATTGACAAAGTAAAATTTAAGGGCTAGCCTTCCGATTATCAGCTCATTATTTGTTGTGGCTTAAATAATGATTTTACTTACCATTCAACATTTCATTTCTACAAAATAAATGTTATTTTTCTTTACAAAATTCGTAGTTAGTAGTGTTGAAATTGAAAAAAAAAACAAAAACGAAGGAGATGTACAGACATTATCAGCGCATCAAGTAATAAGGTTAACTAGGCAAAGAAACTGGCAATATATAATTATGTTATTTATTAATCAACATTTCATTTCCGTAAAACAAATATAATTTTTCTTCACAAAACTGCTGTGTATCAGTGTCCTAATTAAAACAAGAATTTGCACAAAATGTACAGAACTACTTGATGCGCTGATAATCCGATGGCTAGCACAAAGAAAAGTTTATAGGAATGTCCAACAAATGTATCCGAAAGTTTGGAATGTGCTGAAAAGAATTCACTTATATCGTTAAACTTCAGCACGATCCCTGAAATTTACTGGCTGATAAGTTAAAATGTATGTATGTACATATATTCATACGCAGACAATTTTTTTAAGTTAGTGAACGTACAATTTAATTTAAATTAAGTTGTGGTAGAGATTGAGGTTCGGATTAGAGAACTATGAACTTGAATTGTCTACATTGAATTCTTTTGCAAAGCAGCACTTTCATTCCTAGTTGCATTCATAGTCACATGTATAAAAATAGTTTCAGAAATATTGGCAGTGAAACGTTCCTCCCTGCAAGAATACCGTGCAAAAAGAAAGTACTTATGCATAATGAAGAAACACATTTATTGATGCATGTGTTTTCCACTTTTTAGGGAGTCTGCTAATGTGTTAATTGATATCTTCAACATCGTTACAGATATTGAAAAATGGAAAAAAATGTGACATTCAGATTTTCCAGCATAAAATTTGCAGTGTTATGTGCATAAATTCGAAGATATTCAAATTAATACATTTCATGATCATTTGACAAAGAACTTTTTCCTAAATGATTCTAATTTGTAATTATTATTTTTTTACCTTCTAGAAGTATTTGCAAGATTTGCGCACACATCTTACCGTATCTTCAGTAAATATACTCACTAAATCCAAAATTTTGCTTTCGCGTTCGTAACATAATTAAGGAAAAATCTTTTTTTTTTTCTTTCATTTTAGTGAATTGAACGCGAAGGGAATTTCGAAAACTTTTAAGTGAAATGATTATGTTCATACAGTCCTACCAATTTGCCATTAACGCACTTAAAAAAAATTGTAGTTGCAAAAATGCATAACGTAAGATGCTGGGTTTTTCACGTTATGCATGATAAAACTTATGTTTGTGCTACTTTAGCCAAATTACAAACAAAAGGAAAATATTCCTGAAATATTTAGTTTTAAGACCAATACATGAAATCATTCCCCAGCACAAGAGCAAAACTTTGGAATTCCCCGATTTACAGGTGTCATTGCTGTAAACTGAGAAAAAAAAATGAAAGCTAAAGATATAATCTTTCGATGTTATCTAAGGATAAAAATTAGAGAGAAAAAAATATGGTCGATTTATTGTTTTGTGGGCAAATTGTCTAGTATCGCACTTGAGAAATTATTTCTCTGCGTAAACACTGCGGTATTTCATCGCCGTTTATAGGAGTGGAGAGCTCGAGGCTCAAGTCAGTTGGCCCGCTAGCTCTGACTTCACAGACCAGTTCGGAGGCTTCCTTAATCTTTAGGGGGTTTTGGCTACACTATAGTAGGTGTTGCCATTCATTAGCTAAAGTCCAACCTTTCACATCATGTAATGTTGTACCTCCTCTTCTTTCAATTTCCAGTCCTTCTGACATGTTTCTCTTGAAAAAGGGCTGTTGGTGTGTCAGAACTTCTACAGAGTCCCAAGGTACTTTATGTCCTATATTTTGAACATGCCTGTCCAAATTTGACAAACAAAACAGGTTTGGACAGGCATGTTCAAAATATAGGACATAAAGTACCTTGGGACTCTGTAGAAGTTCTGACACACCAACAGCCCTTTTTCAAGAGAAACATGTCAGAAGGACTGGAAATTGAGAGAAGAGGTACAACACTAAATTATGTGAAAGGTTGGAATTTACCTAATGAATAGCAACACCAACTATAGTGTAGTCCTGAGGAAAGGTAGGGATGCTACCCGAAAATTTGACTGTAAGTAATTTCTTTTATTCCTGTGTAAAACCCATAATTTAGTGAAATTTATAGTGTAGTAAGCAGGGTTCATTCTAGGCGGTTTTCGCGGGGCGGCATGCCCTGCCCGCCTTCAGGTTTTAAAAATTCTGCTTTGCCCGCCTTCACGCTAAAATTATGCACCCTACTGCCCTTTAAATTAAAAATCCCATCCTGACCGCCCTAAATTGGAAACTGCAAAACCTGCTCGCGGACCTGCCCTAACCAATCCTACACTGCTGTGAAACCAAAATAGTGCACCAACTCCATATTAGCCTCTCGTCTACGTCTAAAAAGTCGTAATGATCCTCGTTGGTTAGGATTCCTAGAAGATGGGAACCGGCAAAATACGATCACTTATTGTTTGTTTCTCTATGCCGGCAGGGAAGGAAGGGAGCGTGAGATTTAAGAATTTAAGACAAAAGGACCTGCCCTCTGAACTACTAGGGGGAGGAACGAGTTTGTACAAATTACTGACAAAAGAGGTGACCAGTATTTGCTCCCTCTACTCCCCTCCCCCAACTCTGTCTCTGCATCCACTCCTAAGTGCTCCCACCCTTCGTGTTCCGTACTTCTATGCATTTTTAACGTCTCCTGTTACATTTCCACAGCTGTTTTGTCATACACGAGATTTTTCAGAGGAATCCCACTGTTTTTGGTCATTATTTGGGTCACTCTTGAGATCGACGCAGAACTGAAGATAAACTGGGGGGGGGTAGGAAGGGGTCGTTTTCCGTCTGGGGAAGGTATTTTGTCTTTCAAAACTTTCAAAAACGGAACTTAAACGGAGTGGAAATTTTTTTCTGTAATCATAATTTCTTTTTTCTCACAATCTTGTCTATGTCCAGTATTGTTGTAAAATATAATGTTATTGCATAAATGTTTGTATTTCAGCAAGAAACTGTGGGCAACGATTTCCTAAAACGGAAGTTGAGACGACACGAAGATATTCCTGTAGTCTTCAGGCAAGAGATTCTTCCGTGGAATGGAAGAATTCCACCATTTCCATTATTATTTTGGGCATGCTCGAGATCAATGCACAACTGAACAGAAAGTTTGAGGGAAATGGGGGGGGGGGTCACTTTCCGTTTGAGGAAGGAATTCTGTCCTTTGAGACTTTCGAAAACGGAAGTTAGACGCAGCAAAGAATTCTCCCATCGCGCACTATTCTTTCTGCCCAATAGCGTTCTTAAATATGATTTTATTCCACAAATACTGCATATCAGCTCAAAAACAGAAGAAAGTCTCTGAAAACGGAAGCCGATCAAAGTGGAGACTTCTCCCGCAAACATAATTTTTTCTTCCTGCAATTTCTCAATTTCATGTGTTGTTAAATGTTACTTTCCCCCCATAAATGTCTGCACTTTAAGCTTGATAAGGCAGGGAAATTTTTCTAAAAATGGAAGTGACGAAGTTTGAAAATTTGTTCGAATTGATGCATGGTGTTCAAAAGTATTCATATTCTGAAAGTTACACCATTTATCTAAAGTGGTGACAGCTTTGATATCATGCATTCAAGGTTCTCAGGCTGAAAGTTCTTTCAGCAGAATGGATAAATTATTGTTGTCTGAAAGAATAAAAGGATTAAAAAAAATTGACAATGAAGAAATGGGAAGGGAATGATATCAACAGAAGGAAAAACTAAGCAACTGTTGGGCAGCTGCAGAGTTAACAAAAAACAAACATGGTCATGGAACTTTCTGAGAAGAAAGTAACACAAGAGGAAAATTGAGCTGATGTTCTATAGCAAGTACAAAAAAAAAAAAAAAAAAGAAAAAAAAAAAGCTGCGTTTGAAGCAATACCTTTTAGAACAATTTTATTTTGTTTTGAATTCAGTAATTTGATATTGTGAATACAGCGGTGTGTACCAGTTTAATATCAGCTCGTACATAAATAAATTACAGTGAACAATTCCATCTTGCTCATGCTGTGTTATATTCAGTTTCTTGCTGCACATTCTGATTTTTCACCTGGGCAAAAAGTTAAGCTTTTTTGTCCTATGATCGGTTTGATGTACACTGCTGGACAATTGCTAAGGACGGATCATAAACGGTTATATAGCGCATAAAAAAGTAAGTGTGGTTGGATGCCAAGTGAAATAAAATAATGTCAGAATGCCAGGACATTACAAGAAAGACAATTTATTGTGCTCTGAAATCCAGAAGGCTTTGCAACGTGTTCAAGAGACAAACAGGCCATTTTGTGCAGAATACGTAAACGTGAAAAAAATGCAATTACCGTCCGCAGGCGTTCCGGCGTAAGATGTCAATACGGGATATGGCCACCATGGAGGGCGATGCAAGATTCCACACGTCGTGTCATGCTTTGCACAACATTATCAAGCAGCTGTTGGGGTAATTTATCCCATTCCTCTGTCAGTGCACGGATGAGGGTGTCCTTGTTTATTGGAGGGCATTGGCGACCAGCAAGACTCCTCCCCAAAGCATCCCACACATTTTCAATGGGATTCAGATCTGGAGAACGTGCTGGCCATACGAGGCGTTGAATATCCTTGCTCTCAAGACACTCCTGGACAGCGACTGTTCGATGACATGTTGCATTGTCGTCCATGAAAATGAATCTATCACCGACAGCACCACGGAACATCGAACATGAGGTAGCAGAACATCATTAATGTATCGTTGGCCAGTCATAGTCCCAGTTGGAAGCACATAGAGGGACGTACGGCCATTGATCATGATGCCAGCCCATGCCATGGCACTACATGTCGGATATCGGTCCCTTTCCTGTATGTTTGCTGGACAATATGCAGCACCACTATGACGCCAGATCAGTTGTCGTCGACAATCAGACGATAGACTGTATCTACTCTCATCTGAGATGAGGACAGCAGATCAGTCGTTTTCAGTCCAATTGTGATGTTGATGGCACCATTGCAAACGGGTAGTATGGTGACGTCTGGACAATGGGATGCACACAACAGGACGGCGGGCGTATAGTCCTTCTTCATGCAAATGTCTGGCGACAGTTTTTCGGGAGATCCGCTTGCAAGTAGCAGCCATAAACTGATTTGCTACCTCACTAGCTGTGCTGCGCCGGTGTCTTTTTGTTGATAGCACTATGTACCGATCTTCTGCAGGTGTCGTACTGCGAACACGACCTCCCCCGTGACGTTTGCTACACTCTCCATTTGTTTGAAATGATTTCCAAAGCCTTGAAACAACACTGTGGCTGATGTCGAACTCCCTGGCAACATCTGTTATTTTTCGCCCTTCTTCAATCTCGCCAATAATACGACCACGCGTAAAATCATCTAGGTGATGTCGGGAAGACATACTGAAAATTGCAAGTTCATCAATTGATTCTTTCCCTTTCAACTTTGCGTTTGAACAACAACAGTCAATACGCGTCAAATCCTTTATATCTCTTATCAGCGCTATGACGTCACGAACAAGTTCGGCAATCCAAAATTTGCATACGCACAACACGTCTTACTGTATCCTGCACTTATGCTAATTTCCACATTTTCCTGCCTTCCATTTTATGGTTGCTATCGTTGCTATTGTCATCCGTCCTTAGCAATTGTCCAGCAGTGTATGTATTATATATGTACAGTGGTCGAAGTGGCACAGAGCTACTGCCGGTATGGTGAACACCAAGATTTTAAATTGAAAGCCATTCTGCTTCAGTATGTTACGTGCTCTGCTGCTACACTAGTTTTAGCTGTAGCTGCAGACACTTAATGTCTTTTCAGTCCCAGCTGCTAATCATTTATCAATTTTATCCGTTAAAAATGTCACTTGCCAATTTTTGCATTAAAATTTGTGCTTTCATCCTAATTTCTTTCCGTAGTTTGTGACAGATTTATAACTGAAAAAACCATGAGGAATAACCACTCACCATAAAGATCATGGTAACCTCCAATGGACCAAACACTTCCAACACGTCATTCATCGTGATGTAACTGGGCTTCCACAGGTTTACAGACCTCTTGCTTACGTTTCTTATTTTCGGGTGTGAAACATCGTTTTTTTTTCCTTTGCCTTATAGTATGTTACTATAATGCTTGTCAATTCGATAAAAATCATACATACAACTCATTCATACAATTCAAGTAAAAACTATGTACATAAACCTTACATTCACAGGTGATTAAACCTTAGTCAACTCTAATTATGGAACTCCTCCTTCTGTTTCACAACCTCTGCTACTCCCACTGCAATTGGTTATTCCTCAAAATGAGTGGTTATTCCTCATGGTTTTTTCATTTATGAATTGGCACGTAAACTATGCGCACTTTGCAAGAGGTTAATACCTTAAAAGTGCAAATATAATAATTAAGATTTATAACTTATTACATACCGGGATGGTAAATTATGTTTTGTTTAACTGGCGGTATGCTCACTTCCATGTTTGTTAACTACCAGTATGGCATACCGGCGCACTTTGAAAACTGATTATGTAGCATTCCAGTAGCTGATGGTTACAATTTTTTCCTTTATTTACTTCCAGATAATTTCATTTCACGTTAATGAGGGGATTAATTTAATTTTTTTTTCTGTTACAAGAAGTTTTGCCTTGTTCTTTACTTTAATTTTATAATTTTTGGGGATTTAATTGTATCAATGAAAATGCTTCCACCACATTTTCACAAATTCAGTAAATTTTTCTCAAAACCTGTAGTCAGTGCACAAAAGGATTCCAAACAAAAATTCTATATGGGCACTAGTTTTACAAACAAATGAAATGTGATATATGTATATATTTACTATCATTTCCAAAGTTGACATGATCATACAGCTGTTTAAATCATCAGCTGATGAGGCCCCCAATAAAACATAATTGCTGCAGGAACTAATAAAAGCACAATATATATCATCCTTTAAAGGAGGCAGTTGAAAGTTTAATCGATTAACTAAACGCAAAAAAAAAAAAAAATTTATGAATTTCAAAGTATTTACAATTAATTACACTTCCAAATTATTATTTTAAACAATTCAAAAGCATTTAAGGGATGATGTTTAAATTCTGCATAAAATAGCATCTCTTTTTTCTTATCAGGGCAAAGCTAGTTTGACAAAAATTTTATTTAAAAAAATAATATTTAGGCTTCCCTTTATCTTGCAATCAGTTTTTAGCTTTTTTTTTCTGCATTGCAGACTCCTAAATTCTGCTTCAGAGCTGGCAACAATTCTACTGCCAAATTTAGCTACAGACACAATTTTTTCGTTTCTAGATAAAAATGTGATCCGTCCTTAACTTTTGGACAAGTGTATATGAACTTCAGACTGTCTGAAAACTTTTCTGTATGTGTTTCTGACACAATATTGATGAAAATATATTACTTGAAGGGTACTTACTCTGGAATTATTACTGATATGATAAACACTAACATTTAAAGTTATCTCAAAACTCCAGTAAAAGGATGTGTCCTTTTTCCTATAATTGAACCTTTGCATATTATTATGTGCAACTTTATTCCATTTAGATAACAATATAAATAAAAATAAAGAATTAAGCCCTTTTCAGTTAAAAAAAAAAAGTGCCCTTTTTCAAAGTCTGCACCCTGCCCTTTTTTAATCCTAGAATGAACCCTGTATCGAGTCTAGGAATAGCCATGACATCAATTATTACCAAGTGTGGAATTAGGCAAGATTCTGATGCAGCTGTGTGACGTATTGCCATTTATATCACAGCTGCACTCTGTCCTTCCCTGGTAAGGAGGGCCACAGCTATGAATAACTGCCACCTATGATTGCCAATCAAACTAAAATGCCAAAATGGGCACATTGTGTTACTCAGAATTTACAAAAAACAAGGGTGTCTTTTGACAGCGCACATTCCTATACTTCAACAAATTCATAGACTCCCTTCTATAACGTATGTACATCGGCATGCTGCCAACCGGGAGGTAAATAAAGTTTTCAAGTCCGTTTTTTTTTTTTTCAAATAAAAACATTTTAGAACAATTAAATCCAAATGTACATAGTTACTATGAGCCCCTCCTTGATTGCTTGTATTCTTATTTTGTCATTGTGCTGCTCTGACAAAATTCATCACTACAGATATTTCAGCAATTGTAGAGACGTTTGTGAACAATGAACCAAAATATTTTTTGCTTTCATGGTCTCAACTTTACGGTACACATGTGTGCATGGAAGAACCACAACTGTAATCATTTCAGTATAAATGTTACTGAATGACAAATTTGTGCATGGAATGTTTGTTAAGATCTAGCTTTTTTTTTAACAATGTAGGTAAATAATACACAGCTATAATAGCTCCTTTTAAATGTTACTGAATGGCAAATTTACATGTTACGTTCTTTTTTGAAATTCATGCCATAATCTAGCTTTTCTAACAATTTAGGTAAATAGTTCTCGTATAAATAACCAACAATATCTCGATAGTCTTTTTTCCTCCATAACGGAACTTTCCTTTTCAAACGTGAAAACTTTTGCTGAATAGTCATATATGAAGGTGCACATGAATGGAAATTTTCATACAGAGCATCCCAGTCAGCTTTATCTTGATTAATTGACAAATTCCGATACATCCTGTATATTAGGCGAGCACTATCTTTTTCCGCCCACTTTCTTTCCCTTGGTGGTATCTTGCACAACGCAAGAAACCAATGTGACCTACACTGAGAAATACTTCTTGTTGGCACACAGGCAGCAATTTCATTCCACGGTAAATTGTGAACTTGAGATTCGAAATTCTCAACTTTCTCTTGCACAGCCTTAATCAAGGCTTCATCTTCCTCTGGTGTCCAGGAGTCAGAATTTAATTTTTTTGAATGATAACGTAAGGCTTCCCGACATGAAGTTGCTGGTTTATTAATTAAATCCGACATTTCCGTCCATTTATTTCTAAGCCGTGTGGACAACTGTTGCAGGTTTAAAACTTCTTCACTGGTAAATTTATCATCATTTCGGGGCCCAAATATTGCCCTAGCACGCTGATATATACTAAATAGTGTTCTATCATTCAAACCTTTACCTAGTCTGACATACATCTTTTTTGCTGCAATGAATCTCTTTAGTTTTTTGGAATTCCCTTGATTAATTCCCAGAAGTACCACAGGATTTTTTATATTGATACTGTACACAAAGTCTTCCCAGTTCTGACGAAGTATGGCATTTTCTTTTTTTGTCCATCTTCCAGAGCGTATACTGATACCCCAGGATATTAGTGCTTCCTTAGATTCTTTAGTCTTCCCAAACAGGAACCCATTGCAATGTAAAACTGGTGGGTCATAATCTAAATTTTCTTCTGTCATATCCAAAAAATCCAAGTTTATGTCACAGTCCAAGTCATCAACACATATTGGCCTGCTATTTTGCCACAATTTCGGAAAACTTGCACGATTTTGCATGTCATCAAACTCCAAGTCATCTTCAGCATCTATTGAAATATGCTTTTCTTTCATATCCAAAGAATCCAGGTTCATGTCACTATCCAAATCATCAACACATACTGGCTCACTATTTTGCGACAATTCAGGAAAACTTGCACGATTTTGCATGTCATAAAACTCCACATCATTTTCAGCATTTATTGAAATATGCTCTTCGGTCATATCTAAGTTTGTGCAACCATGCCTGTCATCGACACAAACTGACTTGCTATTTTGTGAAACAGAAAGAGCTGAAGAATTATTTTTTTGAGTCTTCTCACTAATGCTACATTCAGAAAACTTCGCAAAATTTTGCATGTCATTTTCAACACCTACAGATATATTCTCTTCAAATTTGTTTGATTCAAGATCTGATTCAACTGCTGAAACAGTGTTTCTGAAAGTCAAGGAACCACTCTTATGTAAACATTTCTCTTTATGCCTCTTAGCCTTATGGAATACAAGATCTGACTCAACAGCAAAAATATTTTCGTTGGAACATAAAGGGCGATTTTCAAGAACTGTCTTTCTAATCTTGTTTCGTGCGAAATGTGATTCAACTGCAGAACCACTTTCTTCTACATATAAAAGATCATTTTCAACTAGAGTTTTCTTTTTATACTTCTTAGCCTTAGGTGATGTAAAATTTGATTCATCTGCAAAAACAGTTTCTTCTACAAATGAGTGATAATTTTCAGGTTCCACACGTAACAGATCATTATCAGTTTGAGCTTTCTTTTCTCGCTTATGTGATATAAGATTTGATTTCTCTGCAAGATCAGTTTCTTCAACAGACAAGAGATCCTTTGCATGAAGCAGTTTTTTTTCATGATTTTTATTGTTATGTGATGAAAGATTGGATTCAACTACAGAAACATCCTCTCTTATGCGATCAGGTGGCAGTTCCCTATGATTTTTATTCTTATGTTGTGAAAGATGCAATTCAATTGAAGGACCACTTTCTTCTACACATAAGGAATCATTTTCAGGCAGAACTTTCTTTTTAGTCTTCCGTGGTATAAGATCTGATTCAACTGCAGAACCAGCTTCTACACACAAGGAATCACTTTCAGATAGCAGTTTCTTTTTACGGTCAGGCAGCACTTTCTTTTTATGCTTTTCAGTCGTGTTTGATGTATGACCTGACTCAGTTTCTGAAATAGTCTCATTTATACATAAAGGATAGCTTTCAGGTAGTTTCTTTTTGTGATTTTTAGACTTAGATGATGCAAGTTCTAACTCAAATGGAGAAACAGCTTCTTCAACACACAAGGAATCATTTTCAAGTCGTAACTTATTTTTATGCCTTTTAGACTTAGATGATGCATATTCTGACTCAACTGAAGTAACAGCTTCTTCAAAACATAACGAATCATCTTTAAGTTGTAACTTTTTATGCTTTTTAGACTTAGATGATGCAAGTTCTGACTCAAATGGAGTAACGGGTTCTTCAACACATAAAGAATCATTTTCAAATCGTAACTTCTTTTTAAGCTTCTTAGATTTACATGATGCAAGTTCTGACTCAACTGCAGTAATAGGTTCTTCAACACATAAGGAATCTTTTTCAAGTAGCCATTTTCTTTTATGTTTTTTAATCTTGTTTTGTGTAAGATTTGATTCCACTGTAAAACCAGTTTCTTCAACATGTGAGGGTTCACCTTTTGACAACAGCTTTTTTCTATGCCTTTTCATTTCATGAGGTGTAAGGTCTGAGTCTACTGCAGAAACAGTTTCTCCTACATACAAGAAATCCCTTTCAGGTGGCAGTTCCTTATGCTTTTTTGTTGCATGTGGCATAACATGTGGTTCAACTGCAGAGGCAGTTTCTTCCACACATAAGAGATCACCTTCTGGTAGCAGTTTCTTATGCTCTTTAGTTTTATGTGATGTGAGATGATTCAATTGCAGTAAGAGTTTCTACTGCATATGAGGTATCCCTTTCACATAGCAATTTCTTTTTATGTTTTCTAATCTTAAAAATAAGAGCTGGAACATAAGAGAAATGATTTTCACTTACATGAATGACGAAAGGAGTTTGCATTTTTTTTTTAGTGTTTGTTGAAGAATATGACATTTTAATTTAATTTCTAATACTGAATCAGTTTCATAAGAGCGTTCTTCCCTGTACTTTTTTAATCTCGTTTCATTTAATGCAAAGTTCAGTTGAAGACATTGAATTTTCTACACAGACTTATCTACTGCATTTGGTTTACAAAATGTTACAATCAGAAATAGGAAATTTTCAGTACACTTTTGGGCATTTCCAATTGCACTACAGATTTTTTTAAAGTTCTCCTTTTCACTTTTAATATTATTAATTTCACAATAAGACTCAGTCAAAGTTCTTTCACATCCATGACAGATTTCCAGAAACTTCTTTCTCCTATGCTTCTAACTTTTGCGTCCTTCATTACACGATTTAGTTGTAGAATTTTCTGTACAAACCAGTATATTCACTACCAATTTCTGTTCTTACCAACTCACTTTCATGACACATTTCGCTAAAGTATTTCACATCAAGAAGCATTTCTAAACATAAGGAATTACTACGGAAAACATCATACCTTCAAGACATATTTCATTGAGAAAGTTAAAATCACGATCCAACCTTTAAATGAAACAGTTTAACAACATTCTAGAAACACAACTTAACCACGTATTACCGATGGAATGAAAATCTTATAGTTCTTTATATTCACCAAACGAGTGGTTCAAGTTCTCATGGTTCTTGCAGCATGAACATTATTAATCACGATATTATATGTAACACAAAAAGTACATAATCAGTAACCACGTTTCACGCGGAACCAAAGCATGGGGAGTACTCAGTACTTTTCACAAATCATAAACACCAGCCAAACCAGGATTGCCAGATTTTTCTGATACAAAAAGGCCTGCTTAAGTTTTAGAAAAAAAAGGCCTCAAATAAAGGACTGTCAGGCTAACTTGACACAAAAAGCCTATTTTATGTTTAACTAAGGCCTTATCAATAATTTACATAAATAACGTTCACTTGTATTAAATTGACGATGAAACTTCATATGTCTCATTAATCTTGTTACGTGAGAAGACCAAAAAGGTTAGAATAAGATATTCACAGAGGTTAGACTTTTTTTTGATATTGGAGGTTAAACGAACACCGTGAACTACTTATTGGGCTATAAGAAATCGTCCTTCCCTCATTTAGGGCCCCTGTTGTTCCAGGGAAGGGAGAGAGCCAGTGCCATAAGGCAAACACAATTATCCTCATAATTTGACTAAAAATGCTTCTATTGCGACAAAACGTTAGTATGTTGTTCCGGAGGTACACTGGCGGCGAGGTAACTTGCCGTCTCGGGCTTAAATCCCGGTTTACACTGGAAAGTACCAATGTGCCACCGGGGCGGCGAGGTTGGACTTGGTGAGAAGCGACTGCAATAATTTCAATAAAGATATAAAGTTTTGGTCATTATCACAGATATCATATACAAGAAGCTAGATCGGAAACCTAGTCCTTGGGGCGTGACAATGTATGCCCTATTTTCAGCGGGTCGTAGCTCTCCATTTAAGCAGGACTACTTTGCATTAAGGTGGTTCCACCTAAAATCTCTGCCTTATGTTTCCAATGATAAAACTTCTTTACATATTTTCCTCGCAATTGCTGTATCCCCAAGGATGAAAATTAGCACATCGATAAAACTAACTTTAAGTAACAGGTATGGGATACTTAATACTTGCTAAAATATAACCATAATTAAATTAAAAATACATATTTTTTCTTTGAGTAATGCTCGGACTTGCTTGTTAATAGATGGCGCGACCTATACATTGATGACGTCAGCAGACAAATAAATGTTGGATAGCTTAATTTTGGTTATGTTTTAGCAAGTATTAAGTATCTCATGCTATTCCTTAAAGTTAAGTTTATCTATGTGCAAGTTTTCATCCTTCGAAATACATCAATTGCGAAGAACATATGTAAAGAAATTTTACTATTGGAAACATAGGGCAGAGTTTTAGGTGGAACCACCTTAAGTATATTGTATAACCTCCTCGTATGTATTGCATAATGAACTTCCTGCTTTCGAGAACGGTTGCTTGGACTTTGTCTCTTGATCAAATGATCATATGTAGGGGATTTTAGGAAGGGAGCGTCTGACCACAGGTCTTAAACAACCCTTAGAAATAGGGAGCTAGATTGGAGCTAGAGCGCCTGATAGGAAAGTGACATGAAGCGAAGTAGAAAGGGGAGGAAGACGCCCTCATTTATTACCGGGAGGCCAGTACCAGGGGTCAGAGGGCTTAACGTGCCCATCCGGCGCACGGCGGATATTTAGTGGATCGAGCGTTCGTACCTGCATGGGATCGAACTTGAGGTCGTTTCCGTGGCAGGCACGAACGTTGCCCACTAGGCCACCCGCGGCCCTACTGCGCAGCGGATTGTGACGTCACCAGGGTAGTCCGTAGTCAGGGAGAGGGAGGTGCTGGAAGCCGTACGGCGATGTGCCAAGTGAACAGGTCTTTAACGTACACCAGCGAAACAAGTCACGCGTTATTTAGAGTTTCACTGTATTTAAATAAGCTGTGTTAGAATTTTTTAAATAATTGCAGAATTTACACGTTTGTTTTATAATCTTTCAAAATACAGTAAAGAAAAAACGAAATTACAGCGTGAATCTAGCGTAGCAATAATTTCGACGTAAAAGTGTAAGCACGACAGATTCGTCAGCTTAATGAAATCATTGCTGTAATCAAATTATAAACTGTCGTCATATTTTCATTTGAAGTTATAATGTCGTCATACTTCACTGAATCATTCTTGTACTTGTGAACAAATCATTCTTGTACTTGAATGATCAGTTTGAGGGTTCATTACAAAGTACCACCGTCGTTTCAAAAAATGTCAATTGACGAATTTATATAATCAGATTTTTCATTCATTGCGAGCTACGAAATATTCATTCATTCATTGCGAGCTACGAAAAATACTACGAAATATTGAATGATGTGAAAATGTATTTCAATATCAGACACAGTAACTAGAAATCTATTTGTGATCCATGTTCACTAATATATATATAAAAAGGTTGAAAAGAAAAACTGAATTTTTTCCTGTGTGTTTTTAAATTATTACCAAAGGCTCAATAAAACACTTTAACATACACAGCCGGGGAAAAAAATCCCAACACCACGAAAAAATAGTTGTAGAGGAATGAAATGGCGGCAATACATTTGTATGGGTAACATATTTAATCGATTAAGGTTTCAAGATCACAGCTTATTGTAAGCGCGAGAAGAGCCATTTTAAATGTGAAATGCGGGTACATTAATAACCGGTGTAAGAATGTTGAGTGCAAGCACGCAAACGTTCAAGCATTGTGTCGTACAGGTGTTGGATGTCAGTTTGTGGGATGGAGTTCCATGCCTGTTGCACTTGGTCGATCAATACAGGGACGGTTAATGCTGGTTGGGGTGACGCTGGAGTTGTTGTCCAATGATTTCCCATACGTGCTCGACTGGTGAAAGATCTGGTGATCTAGCAGGCCACGGAAACATGTCGACACTCTGTAGAGCATGTTGGGTTACAACAGCGGTATGCGGGCGAGCGTTATCCTGTTGGAAAACACCCCCTGGAATGCTGTTCATGAATGGCAGCACAACAGGTTGAATCACCAGACGGACGTACAACTGTGCCGTCAGGGTGCGTGGGATAACCACGAGAGTGCTCCTGCTGTCATAGGAAATTGCTCCCCAGATCATAACTACAGGTGTAGGTCCAGTGTGTCTCGGCCGCAGACAAGTTGGTTGCAGGCGCTCACCTGGCCTCCTTCTAACCAACACACGGCCATCACTGGCACCCAGGCAGAACCGGCTTTCATCAGAAAACACAACAGATCTCCACTCCGTTCTCCAGTGAGCTCTAGCTTGACACCACTGACGTCGCAAACGGCAGTGGTTTGGAGTAAGTGGAATGCACGCTAAAGGGCGTCTGGCTCGGAGCTGTCCTTCAAGTAACCGATTTGTAACAGTTCGTTGTGTCAGTGTGGTGGCAATTGCAGCTCGAATTGCTGCCGCAGACGCGGTACGATGCGCCCCAGCCATACGCCGTACACGGCGGTCTTCCTTCTCAGTAGTGCCAAGTGGCCGGCCGGAACCCGGTCTTCTTGAGGCAGTACCTCCCTTGACCACCGCTGCCAACAATCATGCATAGTGGCTACATTCCTGCCAAGTCGTTCTGTAATATTGCAGAAAGAAGATCCACCTTCTCGTAGCCCTCTTACTCGACCTCGTTCAAACTCCGTGAGCTGTTGATAATGGCTTCTTCGTCTTCTTAAAGGCATTCTTGACTAACATCAACACCCTACGTCGAATATCAACGATAACTAACGCTCGCGAACGTTACAGCGCGTATTTACAGCATACCTGCTTTGCATGTTCCGAGGCGCGCTGCTAGCGCCACACGTATGCGCCGAGCGCGAAATTTGCATAGACGTCATCTTACAGATGTACTCTCACCGCCTACCAACTGTCGTTTATCTAACACAACCGCTTCTTGGTGTTGGGAGTTTTTTCCCGTCAGTGTATATACAGTGCATTGCTGCTTGATCCACTGATTGCATCAAACAAATTAAGATTTTAAGAAAATTACGCAATTGTTACATTATTAAATGTACAATATCAACATTTCAATGGCGTAACAAGTTTTCCTAATTTCAGTACCATCTAGTTACATGTTTGGACAACTTCATAAAATTTATATTTTTTGTCTTCCAGAGCACTATTTAAAAAACGTTTCCTTGTGAAAGTTTAAAACATCTGTATTAAGTTTATTAGCAGCATTAAACAAAACTATTTGGATCCACAATAGAAACATTATTTTTTATCAGGAAAAATACGAGTACTTATTGGCATAAATTTCCTGAAATTTGATTTTCAAGAAGTATTCAGGAAAACTACCAATGCACAAATATATATGTTTGTGTAGTTCTTTGTGTATCACGAACACAATTTAATAATTTGTCGGTTAGCTGTTCCTCGAAGAATTTCAAAGACAAGTAACATTCTAAGGAAATTGGGAATTTGTTCCAATAAGTTTTTAATAAAGCATTTTTCCAGATGAAAATTGTATTTTTTTGAGAACCTGACAAACGCACATGCAGTTATTGTACTGGATAAATCTGAACGATTGTTTTGGTACTATAGGATGTTTTTTTAAAAGATGTGCATTTCTCAATATAAATTGACTAACTTGATGTACCATTTTCTCAGAAACTATAAAAAGCAATGGCATAAAATTCTGCGCAAATGTTTTGTCATTATTAAAGCTGTTTAAAAGATTGTTTTTTCCTTATTTTATGATTTTGGGTTCAAAATAAATTCCATGAAGGATTGGGAAAGTTTATCTCCATACAAAGATTGACACCCACCCCCACATTTGGAAGCACACGTTCCAGCAGTTATCGGATAATATGAGATATATTAGTTCCAGTTATAATAGCTGTAGCTTGTGAAGAAAAGGTGCAGGAAGTCTGGAAACAGATAAGTGATAAGTTTAGATGAATGAAAAAAAACTGATCCCTTATTTTAAGCAGATGTTTTCCAAATAAAAAAAAATACGAGTATATACTTCTACTTGTATCTTTAAAATCTTGTTTGTTTAGAATATTGTTTCCACAATATGTTGATTCGTGCCCATCCAGGTACTTTTTTTGTCTCTTAAAAATGACAATATCCAGGGCTTGGAAATACCATGCCCTAGATGTCCGAGGCATGTAAATCGTTGGCCTGGACAGGTAAATAAAAAATGCCGCCTCGGTGGCGCAGTGGTCTAAGCGATGACCTCTGATCATTCGTCCAATAGGGGACCGGGTTCGAATCCCTGTGAGGCATGTATGTTGTGTTTGTCTTACGGCACTGGCTCTCTCTGTTCCCTGGAACAGGTGGCCCTAAATTAGGGACGGGCGACTGCTTATAGCCCATTGAGTTGCTCACGGATGATGTGGCTCAAAGCAAAGTTGAATATTGTGAATTAATGAAGGTTTTTTTTTTCATAAATATTGATCTACCAATAAAGAAATATTTATGGGACGTGTGAATTTTATTTCACAAAATTGGAAAAAACACCTAGCATGAAAGGAACAAATTATACAAGATATTATACTGTATTTTTATTTATTTTATATAAACAATATTTTTTTGGACATTGCCCTTGAACTCTCTTTCCCATATTTTCCAGTTTTATTTATGAAATCTTTGGCAACACGAAATTGGAAAATCCAAAGACACTTAAACATCACATAACAAAATTACTTGCTCCATCGCACCAATAAAAAGGCATTTGCTCTGAAAATAAAATATTCCTTATAAAGTACTTCCTTCAGGAAAAAATTTGTCTAGAAACTGACTTCAATTTTATTTTCTCCTGGAATGCAAATGCCACTGAAAAAATTAACATAGAGACTCGGATAGACAGTCTGCATTTCAGTACAACAAAAGGTGCATCCCTCTGAATGAAAAAATGAAGTCCAATTTGTTCTATCCAGGCTTTTTGAAAGAATCAGTGAGACTCAACCCTTGAAAATCTTGCTGCTTTGAGTTTGAGTCCTTACATCCTTCAAGATCCACATCCATTTGCTGAAAAATTTCATCTTGTTTTTGCTCGTCTTCATCAAAATTTTGTTCTTGCTCAACGTTACGTTCCAAAGTCTCAGTCTTAACACTTTCAATACTAATTTGTTCATCTTGTGATTTTTGCAGAAGATGGAGGTATAGCAGTGCTTTGGAGCTTTGTGATTGTGATTCACAGACAGATGTAATTTTCTCACACGACACGACAACCTCTCCTCTCGGCCGAGCCTCTTTCTCTTTCCTTAAATCACAGCCTGACTTCCGGTTTCTTTTCGAGGCTTTTCTTCCATGATAACCAAAAAAAAAAAATCAAATTCTGAAATTCACCCAATTTTAAGTCGCCTTACGTTAAAAAAATAAGTACGAATGAACAAACAAAATACGGATGAAGAAAGATAATCGAACACGAATAGCTGGATCAGTGTTCAACAGTGGCGTAGCAAGAAATTTAGAGGGGAAGGAGCTCCATCTACTATTAATACTCACAGTAAGCTCATTAGAGAAATTAGAAATGAAAAAAGGTGAGACAGAGATAGTTGTGATCAAAACTTATTCGAGGGTGTTGTGTTACGAGCTCAGTAAGGTTATGTGGGTACGAACTTGAAGGCCTACGAAAATCTCTCTACTAAACTTAGTAATTAAACAGCAGTTCTTCTTTAATAATTTAAATCCATATATTAATTCTATAAGGCTTTTTACTATGAGTCCTATTTTGAGAGAACGCCTGAACGTAAAGATATGGTTGAGTATCTAAATGAAGGTCTTATCTTGTAGATGTGCCAGTCGAAAATAAAACTGAGATTGGAGCAACGGTTCGGGCGTGGCGGAGTGGCAAAGTTCCCATGTAAAATCTATGGGAGAAGCGTGCGGCCCTTATCTACATCAGGCGCTCAGTTCAGTGTCAGACTTGGTGTGTGCATTGTGTTCTATGATCAGTCCTAAAGTAAGTAAATACTTGATTGCATACTTACCCTTAACAAAATGTCTCTCCCGAAGAAAAAAAACCGTAAGAGCCTTACTGGAAAGCGTGAGCGATCAATGGGTCTCAGACAAGAGAGAATGAACAGTATTCTCAACGCGAATCTCATTCCAACAACATTTACAAACACAGTTGTGACTGAACATGAGAGTGAAAGAGTGCGCTATCCAGTTGAATTTTTGCACACGATCGAGATGAGTGGACTTCCGCCTCACATTCTACGACCGAAAAAGGGTGCAGTCGTGATGCTCATCACGAACCTGGCTGCCCCGGTGACGAAGTGGTCTAAGCGGTGGCTTATGATCATTCATTCGTGAAGCGTCAGAGTTCGAATCCCGGTGAGGCATGGATGTTGTGTTTGTCTTACGGCACTGGCTCTCTCTCCCTTCCCTGGAATCAATGACCCTAAATTAGGGACAGGGGACTGCTTATAGCCCACTGAGTTGCTCACGGTGGTCGTTAAACCTTCTGTCAAAAAAAATCACGAGCCTGGACTATTGTCTTTACTGAAGTGGTTGAATGAATTTGTCAATCAAATAAAGTTTACATTTGTTGTTTCATATGAGTTTATTTATTCTTTTCAAAAAAAAAAAACTAACCGTCGATTCCGACGGGTTTCGTCTAGTTTTCTTAATTCTAAATTCATAAACAAAAATTACGCAGGAGCTCAGCACACGCTGCACACGCATAAAATCTACACCAAACGCAGTCACTCAAGGCGCGTAAACAACTAAATAGCTGATTTCCACTGCTTTAAGGGCTCCAGAAGACAAGACGATACTGATCATGGAAGAGGTGTGCCTTCTCTCCCGCTGCCGCCGGGCGTCGATTGCCTCTTGTTGCTGAACGCCCCTCCCCCTCCCCCAAAACCTGTACTCACACTAAATTTCATTTTGCCTGTGCCTCGTCTTGATCATTCGAATATTATTTTGAATTCGAATTTCTTATTTTCATCATTGCAATTTTGTTAACACCAAGAGGGAGACGGAGCCCGTGCCGTGGGCACACCTGCCCTCGGGCCGTTGGGCCGGCGAGCCAGTCCAAGTCTGCATTAGTTTAAACGAAAGTTATTATTAATAGCCATCTTTGTTATCATTTCGTAAGTTAAAATCATTTCCCTAGTTTCTGGAAGGCTTTGAGGTGATCCCTTCACTAGTTTTCAGCCAGCCATTAATGTCGGAGGGGAAATGATCCCACCCTGCTATGCAGTTATAGTGTTGTTCGGTATAGGTCAGTTATATGTTGTTATAGTGTTGTTCGGTGAAAACACTATAACTGACCACTCTTTGCATCGAATTTTCATAATGTTTGTGAATTACTTTATTGTTCTGGGAATGAATGGTTTTACACTACCAAGTATCATGTAACAAGAGATTCAAGGACATGGCGTTTTCATACAGCTTTAAGTTTTAATGAGGTATTTCTCACGAGGAGGGTGAAATTGGCGTTAATATGCTTTCAGCAACTGCCCAAATGGTCCGACAAAGGAGGTGAGGCATTGAAAAGTAGTTCGCGTTTTTCTTAGGAAACGAATAAAAAACGTGGGAAGTCTTGTACTAGGGCTCCAGAGAGGAGGGGATAGTTTGGTGATTCTCCGTTCGAAGGAGATAGTTTTGCAGCTTTCCGAGGGAAAGATTTTTTTAATGCCGAGATGAAGTTAGAAGCGAGAACTTCGTAGCGAGGTAACCGGGAAAAACGCTTGATAGAATAAGCGGAAATAGAACAATGTGTAAACAGTATAGAGTGATATGGAAAGTATACAGAAATCAGGAGAAACAAATCTGTGACCTTTCTGTGTTGAATAAAGAGCACCGCTGCAGATGGTCGAGTTTTCATTTAGCTAGTAAAATTATTTCTGTCATCGGGGAAGAATAGCTAAAACCTCAAAATTACTGAATTTTCGTACAAGCAAAGTTTTGACGAACTCACCCGAGCACATTGAAAGAGATCAAGTGAACAACCTGGTAACAGCAACCCTTACTCAGATAGGAAGCCATATTTTGAGCACCATAATAGCAGGTGCAGCGAAACACTTGCTTCTTAAAAAAAAAAGAAGATTAAAAACATTTTTTTTTAGTGGGTGATTTTTTTTCTACGGTTCTCTTAGTACTAGTAAAACAATAAGGGAAAAGTCACAGTTAAATTCTCGGAGAAATGGTTTATTCTCTTTTGAGTGAATTAAAGTTGAACACCACTACAACCATAAAATATACTACTGTTTGTGAAAATTGCAACACCATGAAATATTGGTGGTATTAGCTTGAAACTTACATGATATGTGCAACACGTTGGGATATGCAAATGATTAAAATGTCAGTGAAAATGCTCATGGAGTTTCGGAGAGGCGCCCTATGATCTGTCCGGTCTATGTCAAGCGCCATGGTTTTGGGCGCCATTGGGTTCACGATTTTGCCTGATATGAATTGATAGAATCCTTAACAGGCCGGCCCGGTGGCGCAGTGGGTTAAGCTCTGGTTTATGACCATTCGTCCGAGAAGGGTCCGGGTTCGAATCCCGATGAGGCATGGATGTTGTGTTTGTCTTACGGCCCGGGCTCTCTCCCTTTCCTGGAACCAGTGGCCCTAATTAGGGACGGGCGACTGCTTATACCCATTGAGTTGCTCACGGTGGCCGTTAATCCTTCACCAAAAAAAAAACCTCAACAGCCAATACATCACGGATGTTTTAGAGGCAGAGGTGATACCCTTCCTTCAGAGTTGTCCTGGCGCTATATTCCAGCATGACAATGCTCGGCCGCCCGGAATATCCAAGACTTCTTCCATGCACGGCAGACACCGCTTCTTCCCTGGCCTGCACTTTTACCGGATATGTCCCCGATCGAACATGTCTGGACATGGTAGCTAAGTGACTGGCCCGTCAAGCGCCTCTGCCAGTCACCACAAATGAACTCTGGTCTTGCATAGAAGCAGCTTGGCAACGCTATTCTTCAGGACGATATCAAAAACCGCTTCCATGTTAGAAGAATTACCAAGATGTGTCTGTTCACAGTACTACAGGACGATTGATGTCGCTGCCGCACTGGGCGAAACTCTCTCACTCCTACAGGCGAAGTGAAGCTGTAGTTGTTCCTTCCTTCCTCGTCGCAACGAAAAGTTAACATGGCGGTGTGTGTAGTTGTCTTATTGTAAAAACAATGTTAATTTATGTGTGGGTTAAATCAACGTGCAATCATCAGTGAACGATCATGGTGTTGTGAGTCAACTTATTATGAATAAAATTTTGGATTACTTAATGATTGGTGGTAAGTACTCTCTCTCTCTCTCTCTCTCTGTTCAGTCTTCCGTTCAGCGAATTGGAAAATTCTGGTTCTTTCGTTAGTCGTCATTTGAGATCAATGTTGAAAGTGTTATTGAGTGCTCATTATACGGTATTAAATCACTAACATTCCATTCAATGCCACGCTGAATATAGGCTGTTTTTATTGCTGGAGGTGGCTTCACACTATACTGAGTTTTGAAGCGAAAACATCTGGTATAGCGTAACAAATGTAATCAGATATTTCCTGTAACATCAGGAATCTGTGATATAAATTTCATTTAAATAATGCGATCCTTTCTTGGAGTTGCAATTTTCACAAACAGTAGTGTATACAACTCAACACTAATTACTCTCGAAGTTCAAGCAACACTATCGAACGGTAACAAAAACATAGCAGGCTTAATATTGGGTTGGTGCGAATGAAATGTCCGGCAAAGGACCAGCACACGTGGGCGGCGAGAACGGAAAAGTAGGACAACTCACCTAGGCAAAATAATCCCCCTCGGCATCGACACTTAGTTGCCATCTGTCCGGCAAGGCCATGATACCGGAACGAAAAAAATCTTGTGGCTGGGACCCGAAGAAGTTATCAACTGCACGTTGAACTTCGTTGTCCGTGGTGAACTGTTTCCCGGACAGGAACTGATCCAGGCGACGAAACGGATGATAGTCTGTCGAAGACAAGTCCAGGGAATAGGCAAGATGAGGCTGTGCTTCATATCCCAAGGCATTTAGTGTCAGCACCGTTCGCTGTGCAACATGAGGGCGGGCGTTATCGTGGTGCAGAAGAACACCATGTCTGTTGACCAAAGCCGGTTATAACGAAGTAAATTTCTCCGTCATTTTTGGTCTACGCCGGGATTCGAACCCGAGGCCGCTTATTCCGGAACAAGTCGCTCTACCAACTGAGCTACGCAGACTTTTATTCTGATTCCTATCTGCCTTTATGTCGTGTGCGTCCTGCTGGCAGGTACGTCACATCCCCCCCCGAAAGAGGGCCGGGGGCATGGCCCACGGGTCAGCCGTGACCATGAATCGTTGCAGGCAGCCATCCACTGTAGAACGTGCACTTGAGAACTCCCAGTCAATCTGCTGTGTGGAATGCAACATCACACATTTTTTTATTTTTCGAAGCGCTGGAGAAGGAATTCTCTGATTTTTCCTGTCTCGCGGTGTGGAAATAACATCACACCAATGCGAGATTTTGAACGGCCGGGTCATCCGGATAGTTCGGGCGCCATTTATAATGAATAAATTTCTCCGTCATTTTTGGTCTACGCCGGGATTCGAACCCAAGGCCGCTCATTCCGGAACAAGTCGCTCTACCAACTGAGCTACGCAGACTTTTATTCTGATTCCTATCTGCCTTTATGTCGTGTGCGTCCTGCTGGCAGGTACGTCACACGGTTGTTTCTGCAGATATTTCAGGTGCATCTGGTGTAATTCAGCACAATAACGTTCTGAAGTGATGGTTTGGAAACTTGTCAAGAAACTCCGATGAATTATCCCGGCTATGGATCACCAGACAAGGAGCATCATCTTCTTGGTGTGTAGGGGTGGCTTAGGATGCCGTCCAGCAGGTTGTGCCTTGCTTAACCATTGTGCAGATCGTTTCCGATTAATATAAAGGACGCACTTCTTGGCGCAGGTGACGATTCGATGCAGTATAGATGTTCCTGTTTATTCCTGGCAAGCAGACGCCTAGTATTGTTGGCAGTTGTCCAGTCATGCGGCAGCCACATATCCAGCTGTTTGACCTTACCCAGCCCAGCCAGAAGCCGTACAACTTTCGTGGGGTGGACACCTACCTCTGTCGCTATCTCACGACACGTTTTTCGGGGTCCGCTTCAAACACGACACGTAACAGAACATCGGCAGAAAAAGCAACATGTCGGTGACCACGTGCTTGGTTTTGCAGGTCCGGATCTCCGCTTCGAAACTTCCCAAACCATCGCCGAATGGTTCGTTCGTTGGCAATATTCTCCCCAAACGATTTGTTAACGTTTCCAGCGGTAATTCCTGCAGAATTTGCCTAGTTTAAATTCGTACAGGAAGCAAATTCGGCGTTTGCGTGTTTCTTTTGCAAGCCACGTTACGTCCAAACAAACGTCTGAACTTTGTTCTTCACACACGTGCTAGCTATTTATAGTAACTCTGTGACGTAATACGCGTAACACTTGTGGGCGGTTCCATTCCGCCGCTGTGGTGGGGGGCCTGTCTCCACTAATCGTTCGCGCCGGACATTTTATTCGCACCAACACAACAGATGAGGACAGGACTGACATATCGGAAAGACTAATCAGTTCAGTCACAACCTGCTCGGTCCCTTACATTATTCTTCCTGACTTGACTAACAGCCAGTCATGGCCAAGGGAAATAACTCTTTAGGAGTTCAGACGTGACCTTCAGTGTAGAAAGCATAAGGAGATTAAGCATTAAAGGAACTGGTTGCTTGCGCAATCGTCTGTCCATGGTTACATTTAATTTGTGTTTTGTCGACCGTTTACATTTCAGGGAGAACTTCAGTCTTCGTACGACTGGTTTTCAGCTGTTTTCTCTCCTCAGGGCAGATCGGAATGAGAGTAAGTACTCTTTTATCACCTAGGAAATGCAAGCGACCTGATGTCAGAGCACATACTCAACGAGCAGAGACGATTATTTTCATTTGGGACGCAGGAGGTTTCATTCCTTTAGTGATTTTAGTAAACTGCACAATGCTTAGCAGTGTGTAGTTCACAAAAAACATAATATTTACAACGCTTTCCCAGCGCACGGTAGGCAGCATTGTTACGCAAAAAGTTCTCAAAAAATGTTATTGATATTACGATTTGGAACTCTAGGAGAGTATTGATGCAAATGTTGTCACGTCAGAATGGTAGCTGAGAAAGTACAAAATGTAACGGTATGAAAATTTCGAGTCGGGATCCACATTGCTGCCACGTACGCGCAGGCGCAAGAAAGATAGTGCAAAGCGTACTACTAATAAGGAAAGGAATACCAAAAACGTGAACAGTCGGTTCCAGCAGTGGAGATGCTACAGCCCAATCAAATGGCGCATCAGCTGATAACGCGCAAGTGAAACAAGAAACGGAATCGTCGCATTGCTGAGAGGTTTGGATGCCAATTCTTCACACAGATAACTTGGGTTTAATTCACAGATCACACGCGGGAGTTCTATTTGTTGTTCGATACCGTTATCATCGCCGCCCCGGTGGCGCAGTGGTCTAAGCGATGGCCTCTGATCGTTCGTCCGAAATGGGTCCGGGTTCGAATCCAGTGAGGCATGGATGTTCTGTTTGTCTTACGGCACTGGCTCTCTCCCTTCCCTGGAACCAGTGACCCTAAATTAGGGACGAGCTACTGTTTGTAGCCCATTGAGTTGCTCACGGTGGTCGTTAAACCTCCAATAAAAAACCGTTATCATCTCTCCTTGAAGATAGTAACCTGAATTTAGGGTATAAGTGACTCCTCTTAATTGTCCAGGGTCACATGCCAAATTTTAACTGTACATGGTCACATGTCAAATCCCAGCTGTGTATATGGTCACATGCAAAAGCATCACAGCACCCAGTTCACACCATATAAAGGGATAAAACACTTAAAGCAACAGCGAAACAAATGTAACAGGCGAAATTTGAAATCTTCGTACAAAGTCCGTTCCATAAAAACTGAGAGTAATTTTTTTGAGTTGGCAACAATGTGAAGGGGGAAAATAATCACGCAAACGACTAACTGAATTAAGGAAGTATGTATGGCAACAATGTGAAGGGGGAAAATAATCACGCAAACGACTAACTGAATTAAGGAAGTATGTATGGCAACAGTTATTAGCCGTGACAGAAGATTCTGGTTTTTTTATTGCGCAATTATCCTTTTTTTCTTTTTTTTTTTTTTGTACGTCTGCATTTCGCCATACAGCTATGGAGGTGAGTGATTCAGAGTTAAGAAGTGAAATGCGTTGTGCGATAAAATTTGTTATCGTTTGGATAAAACGGCTCCAGAAACTGTTGATTTAATGAAAAATGCTTACAAAGTTTGGGTGAGTCAACGATTTTTTAGATGGCACCGTGATTTCAAAAAAAGGGAGTTTGTCGGCAGAACTCGCTCCTAGGCCTGGTCGACCTGAAAGTGATGTTACGGAGCGTAGTGTTAACATTGTTTGGCAATCCTACAATAAGATCGACGAATGACGTGTGGAGACATGCGCAGTCAATTAATATTTCAAAAACGTCGGCATTCCGCATTTTACACGACAAATTACTGCTGCATCGTGCGTGTTCCTGATGGGTAACTCATCACCTGACGAGAAAACAATTCCTAGGTAGAGTTCAGGTGCGCCATGAGGTGAAACAAATTATTGCGAAGGATCCAAACTTTCTAAACACATTAATAACTGCCGATGAAACATGGGTCTACTATTTCGACCCCTTACGAAGCGCGTAACGCGTGTCTGGAAACACATAGGCTCGCCTGCGTCGAAAAAAGTCCGCCAAACGAAATCAGCTAGGAAGGGGACGAAAATATTTTTCTCTGATCATAAAGGTGTAGTCTACCAGCATGCTGTTCCTCCACAAATTACTGTCAATGCTGAGTATTACATTTCAGTCTTGAAGCGTCTGCGACGACACGCACAGATCAAGATACCGGAACTGGTGGGCAAGTGGACCCTACACCAGGATAACGCCTGCCCACATGTGGCTGCTAGTAATCAACAGTTTCTTACGAAATGCAGTATTGAAATCATGCCACAGTCTGCCGACAGTCCTGAGCTCGCCCCGTGCGATTTCTGGTTGTTTCCAACAATGAAGGAGAAGTTCCTTCGCGCAACATTCAACACAGATGCTGACGTTATTCAAGCTGTACAGGGGTCGCTAAAGCAGCTTCCACAAAATGCCATCGCCACATGCTTTGTAAGTGGACTGAACGATGGGACCGTTGCATATCATCCGAGGAAAGATACTTTGAGCAAGAATAACATATATTTTGCTGTACCTATATATTTCTTCATTTTGTGTGATATTACTCTCAGTTTTTATGGAACGGCCGTTGTAGTTACTTTAATTTTTACATTAATTAATGATTCATTTATTGCCGACCACATAATTTGTATTGCTAGCTGTAGTTTTTAATTAACAAGTATTATCTACTTTCGATTAATTGGTAAAAAGTTGATGACTGACTAATTTTAACTTGACATAATGATATATGCAAAAACATTTCCCTTTGCCCTTTTTCTTTTTTTTTTTTTTTTATCTGTTGGGTTATCACGAAGCTCGCATATATCGAATGCTTCTAACTCTCCCTTTAACTTCGTTACATACGAGTTCGACGGTATTAAATATTTCTGTGACGTCGTCAGAAGAAATAGGAGCTCTGCGTAAACAGCATAGGACCTGTATTTTATTTTATTTTTGTTTTGCTAATCGTCGCACTTTGCGAAAAGCCAAAGTCTCGCAAACTTCCGTGCAACGCTCCATGGTATAAGGAAAAGATCATAGACAACGCGCTATTTAGACGTTGAACACCTCGTTACATTCAGACTGGCCTTTATTCATTTTTACCTTTTTCTATTTTTTTTTAGCCTTTTTTTTCTGTTTCGGGGTTTATAACGACCACCATGAGCATCTATAAGGGTTACAAGGAGTCGTCTATCCCTAATTTGGAAGAGAGAGAGAGAGAGTCAGAGCCGTAAGACAAAAACACCACCCCATACCTCACCTGGGCCCAGCTCGAACTGGAAGAAACCTGCGCCTCTAAACGCTGGCCATCGGAACAGTTTTTTTTACCCCCTTGACTCCGAACGATTGAATCAAAAGTTAATGGATCTATCAAGATTTGTCGATAAGCATTCCATTTCTTACTAAAAAAAGGGAAGGTGAGGGAAAGCGAGTAGTTTCGTGAGAAGGTTGTGATGTACCTACCTCAGAGCTGACGCACATGTCAAGACGGCAAAGTTGCAGTGGCAAATTTCGCTGGTGTAGCTTAACTGGGAAAGCATTCGTCTCCGGAGCATTCGATTTCGCCACCAGCAAGTGGATTTTACGCTACAAGTTCTTCACACGAATGGTGGTAGCTGCTGTTGACATTTCAATGCCAAAAATAATGAACTTAAGATTTTCTTTTAAGCTTAAATCCTCCATGGACACCTACGGATGAAAGTTGCCCATCCTAATTCCAGAAAAGGAGAAGAATCGATGCCGCAAGAAAGAACGGCTCGGCCGTGTAGCCAGCTGGATCCGAACCCAGACTGTGCAGCACACAGAGACAGAAGCGTATGCCACAGGACATTTCATCCCCGGACAAACTTAGGAGTATCATGTGAACTGGCAATTGAATCTTGCTTACCATGATATTTCATTAACTTACCCATATCGTCTGACCTTTCTCACTAAATTTTCACTAAGACGTAAAAAACAAGGAGAAATCTTAGAAAACATCATAAAACTTTCAAATTGGAATTGAAAGACAGATTTTCTGCACTATAAGGTCTAACAACAGAAAAAGTAGAAGTCCGAAATTAACAGAAATATTTCCGGGGGCCTTATGAAAATAGCGACAAAAATAGGTTTTGGTACTAAGAACAAAAACCACATGAAGAAAATGTCAGAACAAACCACAGTGCTGATGCAAAAATGAAGGGAAATAAATATAAATAAAGAAAACGCGACTTTCAAAGTAAAATATGTAGAACTACACTGGTGTGCAAAAATTAAGGACGAAGAGGAGAAATTAGCATAACAACGGAACGAGCAGGCAGAACGGACCGAAAGACCACTCAGGAGATAGACTGGGGTCCAGTACAATAGGGTATGAGCATATATATGCAGCATGACGTAGGGGGGGGGGGGTACTGTTGAAAGGGTATAAAGCACACGGGCGGTGTACGCTCAGCAATTCGGTGAAAGCTATTGGACGGTGTAGATCGGTTTGAACGACGTCGAGTTGCTGCCACCGTGTGATATGGCCAACAGGCAATCCAGTAGATGACATCTGGATGACTTTACCCGAGGTCGCGTCATTCGGAAGTTGGAAGAAGGTCGAAGTGTGACTAGTGGGGCCGAGGAGTTCGGGATCGCTCACAGCATCGTTTCACGAGCTTGGAGAGCATTTCAGACGACAGGACCAGCTGTCCGAGAGTTTAGCAGTGGTCGTCCACGAACTATCACGGCGGAGGACGACCGGTATATTGTCCTACTGGCGAGAAGAGACAGACGGCAGACAGCAGAAGAAATCGCAAGACACATGTAACAGATAACTGGACGTCCGATATCGCGTTTTACCGTGGCCAGGAGATTGCACAAAGGTGGTCTATTTGCACGACGACCAGTACGGTGTGTGCCATTAACGCCTGCTCATCGGAGACGGCGGTTTCTGTGGTGCCAGGAACACAAGAACTGGACACATCGGCAATGGGGTCGAGTTCTTTTTACGGATGAGAGCCGATTTAGTCTGACGAGCGATTCTGGACGTATACACATCTGGAAAGAGCAGGGAACACGGAATCACACCTCCAACATCATCGAAAGGGACCGGTTCGGAAGAGGTAGAGTTCTCGGTTGGGGCGGTGTCATGCTTGGTAGCCGTACTAACATCCACATCTTCCAAGGAGGTTCAGTCACTGGTGTCCGCTATTGTACCGAGGATCTGCCTCACGTGCGTCTATTTAGAGGTGCTGTCAGTCCTGAGTTCCTCTTCATGGACGACAACGCTACACCTCATCGTACCGTGGCTGTCGCAGAGCTGTTGGAGAGTGAAGATATACAACGCATGGATTGGCCCGCAAGGTCCCTGGCCCTAAATCCAATCGAACACGTGTGAGACCTTTTCGGGAGACGCTTGGCAGCACGTCACTAGCCGCCAGCAACGATTCCGCAGCTGCGATTGGCGCTACAAGAGGAATGGGCCGCGATGCGTCAACAGCTCCTTCACAACCTCGTCCTCAGCATGGATAGACGTTGTAAATCCTGCAACGCAGTCAGGGGTGATCATATCCCCTACTAAAGACTGGATTTTTCGTGGCAGCCGCCTGTCACATGGCCGTTTTTGTCTTCTGTCCAGTTGTGCTCGAAGCTACCTTTTCAATAAAGTGTATCTGTGTCCTTTGGATTCCTTGTTTGAACGGGTTTGCTCACTTGTCCCATATTCTTACATCTTGGGGATCTTATGGTATGATTTGAGTCGATGTGGAGCACTTCTGCAGGACGTTACATTCGAAAAACCGTCTCGTCCTTAATTTTTGCACGCCAGTGTCTGTAAGATAATGCAAAAATGTATCACTGAAGACATAAGGAAATTCAGCTGTGAACTAGTGAAAAAGAAAAACAGTGGAAAATAAAGAAAGAAAACAAAGGATCATCTTTGTAACAGAAGAAACTAGATTATTGCACTCAAAAAAGAAAATTGAGGAGTTTTAAAGAACACATGAAATTATTTCATTTCATTTATTTATTCTTTCAGTTGCCACTACAGCAACTAGGAAAAGGAGGAAAAATGCCGTGAGGCCTGACATAGCCCTCCTCTCCCCAGAATACAAAAAACATAAAGCTTAGCAGAAAAGGCAAGCCAGCACATATATGGTAGGTACACGTACTTGCTCACAACCAACACATATAACAATGTGTTCCATCAACAATAGTCTTCATTATATCTAAACAAATAAGTATCATATACACTTCACTACATAGTCACATATATATTTATAAATAAACAACAAATAACGTTTGCACCTCACTCTATAATCATACCAACCCACATTTCTTCCATTTAGTCGAAATTGCCTATTGTTTACTAATTATTTCATAAGACATGCCTTTAGTTTTATTTTAAATAAGTTAAAATTATTAATTGATGTTAGTTCTTGGGGCAATGAGTTCCAGAATTTTGGGCCACTATAATTTATATTCATTTTAAGTTTCTCAGTTTGTGGGAACATTGGAATTAGTAGTGATCTGTTCCTAGTATTGTGGTAATGAGTATGTATATTTAGTGTTATTATATCATTGTGTATACCATTTTTAACTCTTTTATACATTATTTTTCCCAACTTATAATCATATAATTGCTTTATCGTTAAAATATTATATATATTGGGGTTCACTTTTGACCGAATATATAAGATTGGTTGAAAATCATTTGATGTTTTAAGATCTATTAGTCTTATAAATCTATTTTGCAGTACCTGTAGTTTATTAATATTGTATTGTGTGGTTTGTCCCCAGGTCAAAATGCAATGATTAATGTGTGTTTGAATTAGAGTATGATATATAGAAATTAATATTTTTGGTGTTAAGTTTGGCAAAGCACTACTGACCATTCCGATATTTCTAGAAATTTTGTTACTTAAATTTTCAGTGTGTTTGTTCCATTTCAAATCATTGTGTATAGTTGTACCTAGATAAGAGTGTGTTGAGACTGTATTAATCCTGACTCTATTCATCAGAATCGGTAAATCGTATAAATGTGAAGCTTGTGAATTAGAGAAAATAATTAATTTAGTTTTATTAATATTAACAACTAATTCATTTGCATTCAGCCAATCTGTTATTAATTTTAGCTGAGTATTAGTTCTTAGTGTAAGCTCATTCATATCAGTTCCCTTTAAAATAATAGTTACGTCATCTGCATATAGGATTGTATCATTATCTTTTAATACTGCAAATAAGTCGTTAATATATAAATTAAAAAATAAAAGACCAAGAACTGATCCTTGGGGTACCCCACAGTTTATGATTTGTAATATGGATCGATTCTGATGAATCTGGGTGTATTGCATTCTTTCTGACAAGTAACTTTTGAATAAATTATAGCTAGATCCCCGGAGTCCTATAATATTTAACTTATGAAGTAATATATCATGATTTAGGGTATCGAATGCTTTTGATAAATCAAGAAAGACTGCTATTGTTATTTGTTTTTGTAATAGATTTTGTTGAATTATATTTTGTGTATGTAATAATGCTAATTCAGTTGATTTATTTGGTACAAATCCGAATTGTCTGTGATGAAATATATTATGTCTTTGAATGTATGAAAATAGTCTGGTATGAATTCATTTCTCTAGTATTTTTGCGAAAATTGATAAGTTTGCGATTGGACGATAATTATTTATGTCGTTTTTTGACCCATTCTTATATTTCGGAGTGATTTTGGAGATTTTTAAGGCATCTGGAAATATTCCGGTTTCAAGTATAAGGTTATAGATCTGCAACAATGGCTGAACTATGATATCTGCCACAAATTGTATGGCTATTGGAAAAAATTCATCGTATATGAGAGATTCGTTCAGCAATGGATTGATAATGGTTGACAATGATGATGATGTTGATAACAACTACAGACATAAGGAAAATACAGCCACCAAAGTTCCCCAGCCCTCCCGGCGACAGTCGAACACGCAATTAAGAAAATTAAAAGGGACAGAGCTGCAGGGGAAGACGGAATTGCCGTGGACACGAAGCCAGTGAAGAAATAAAATTACACTCGCCCAAGTTTTCACTAAATGTTTCAACGAAGGAAAGTTTCCTGATGATTGGAACAATGAATGGTACAGTGATCATGCTGCATAACAGAGGGGACCTCAAGGACCACAGGAACTACAGACCCATCAACCTCCTTAGTTGTTTACAAAATCTTAGGGAAAGTCCTGCCCTATTGCTCAAAGGAAACGGTGAATGTGACTCAACCAAGAGAATAAGCTAGATTCAGGAGTAGCTACAGCACTATGGATCATATACATTGTAACGTACCAGGAGATGTGACGTACCTGCCAGAAGGACGCACACGACATAAAGGCAGATAGGAATCAGAATAAATCGTCCGCGTAGCTCAATTGGTAGAGCAACTTATTCCGGAATGAGTGGACCCGGGTTCGAACCCCGGCGCGGATAAAAATGACGGAGAAATTCATTTCGTTATAATGGCGCCCGAACTATCCGGATGACCCGACCGTTCACAATCTCGCAATGGTGTGATGTTATTTCCACACCGCGAGATAGGAAAAATAAGAGCAGCAGTTCGAAAAAAATAAAATAAATAAAAAATAAGGGGGGATGATGTAACGTACCAGGAGATGTGACGTACCTGCCAGAAAGACGCACACGACATAAAGGCAGATAGGAATCAGAATAAATCGTCCGCGTAGCTCAATTGGTAGAGCAACTTATTCCGGAATGAGTGGACCCGGGTTCGAACCCCGGCGCGGATAAAAATGACGGAGAAATTCACTTCGTTATAACATGTACTGAGAGAACTAACTGAAAGAGCGAATACATTATTGATTATGAAGAGGCTTTTCATTCCGTGAAACCATCAACAATTATGATTTCTTTGAAATCCTATGGTTTTGAGGATGCGTACGTTATTATTAATAACATCTATGAAAACGTATGTGCAAAGGTTCGACTGTTCGAGGACACAGCACATATCGAAATTGGAACGGCAGTGAGGCAAGGTGACACCATATCTCCCAATCTCTTCAATGCGCACTCAAGAAGGTCTTTTAATCACTGAACTGAAAAGCAAGGAAATGGAGGGTTTTTAAACCCACCTTAGGTTTGCTGACGACATAGTCATTTCTGCAAGTACCTCCTGAAAGCCGCAGAGTATGACCTAGACACTTTTTTAATTGAAGGTTTAACAACCACCGTGAACAACTCGATGGGCTATAAGCAGTTACCCATCCCTAATTTAGGGTCACTGGCTCCAGGGAAGGGAAAGAGCCAGCGCCGTAAAGCAAACACAACATCCATGCCTCACTGGATTCGAACCCGGACCAGTCTCGGACGAATGGTAATAAGATAGCGCTTAGACCACTGCGCCACCGTTGCGGCATCCAGGTACTTCCTGACAAGAGTAAAGGAGTGGGATTAAAGGTGAACTTGCAAAAACACAAAACTTATGCACAATGCTTTTACAAGAACTGAAGATTTAGACGTTGATGAGGCAAATTTAGAAGCAACTTATGCTTACTTCTTTCTACTTTGGAGAACATATAAAAAGCAAAAGCTACATCGAAGCCGAAATTAATAGCAAAACTTGGCTAGAGTGCATTTCGAAAAAAGTACAATTTTCAAAGGCAATTGACCATTATGTCTTAAAAGAAAAGTGCTTAATCACTGTATTATTTGGACCTTAACTAAAGACATAACATATGCTGTGGACAACTCAAAAAGCATGGCGAGATGCATGCTTGGTGTAACCAAGAAAAGAAAAGGGACTCATGCATTAGGGAAACAAGTTAGATGCAATGCATTAATTATGATACACTTTCCAACATACCAGAAATCATTACTCAAGTTATGAGGATAATGGCTGTGGAATAAATCTCGCTCATGTGCCCTAACCTTTGACCCCATTTCGATGATATTCAACAGAACCGGTTCAGTATACCTCCGAAACAACATACTAAAGTTTTGTCGTAATAGAAGCATTTTAGTCAAGTTATGACGCATAAGGGAGATGGAATGGATCCCCTCCTATGTCCTGACCTTTGACCCCTTTCATCCATTTTCATTAGGGTTCCTTCCCAGGTTGTCCCCTACCACATACTAAAGTTTTATGGAAATCGAACCATTTTGACGCGAGATATCCTGCGGACAGATAGAAGAACGGACAAAGCTGGAGCATATACGCTTCTTCAACCTACGGTTGGAAAGCGTAAATGACAAGAGTTGATATCATGGTCTAAGTAGAGACATTCAAGTGGCAATGTGCTGGACATGTCGCTAGAACTGACCAGCGCTGGACAACTGAAATACTGGACTGGATATCAATGGATAAGAAAAGATCCAGGAGACCACGTGGAAAACGAGTGGATGAAATTTGAAAACATGCTAGAGTGGCATAGAAAAAAATGGCTCAAGACAGAGGGTTGGGGCTGTCCATAAAGTAAGTCCGAGATTACAGGGGGAGGAGGGAGGTTTAATAATTCGGACGTCCAGCGGCAGAAATATATAGATGGTATTTCTTCGTTTTGTTTTGTCTTTTTTAGCACGTCTTTTGAAAAAAATGTTGTGCTTACGTTATCGGTTTGTCCGTCCGTCGTAGACATGATATCTCTACAACTAATAGTCCGATTTGAAGAATTCGTTTTGCATTATGAAGCTTGAAATGCGCGAATGATGATCTTTTTTTCGTTGTTTTTTTTTTTTACGATGCGAAATTTTGCCGCTAGAGGGCGTAAAGGCAGATGATATCGAATTCAAAACACATTCTATTCCATATATTTGCTTTTAAACATCCAATTCAAAAATTCTTTTATTTTTCGATTCCATTCGTGTCGAAGATTATTTTAATAATAGTCACTTTTCCAAGCTACGCATAGATTCTCCGCTAGGGGGCGTAAAAGTAAATTACTTCTCCCCAGATATATCTGCTTCTAAAACTCCGATTTGAAAATGTTTTCCTTCAGCGGACACAGCTCGTGATGGGGAAATATTTTGCATATAATTTCTAATTTTTGGTATAAAATGGCTTGACCATGTATGTAAGGGTTGATTTCTCCTTCTGATGTATTTGCAGCAAAATTTGAGTTTCTAAAATCTCGATTGAAGAAATTCTTTCGTGGACCTATTCTACTCACGTAGACAAACCTTTTCGAAATGTTTTCTTAAAATAATGTACAGTTTTTCCGCCAGTGGGCGTAGATATATATCCTACTGTTTTTGTTAATATCTCTGCTTCTAATGGTCCGATTTGAAAAATTTCTTCTTTGTTGGACAGAGTTTCCGGTGCGACATGTTTCTAATATAATTTCAAAAATTTCAAGTAATTTATTGACTTTCAGCTAGGGGGAGTAATGGTAAATTGCGCTTTCCCCGATATCTCTGCTTCTAACACTCCGATTTGAAAAATTCTTCCAGCACCGGATACAGCTGCTGAAGGAAATTTTTTTGGTTGTAATTTCTAATTTTTTTTTCAAAATATGGTTTGGCCACCAGGGGGCGTAAGCGTTAAATTTCTGATTCCTAGCTATTTGCAGCAGAATCTCAGATTCTAAAATTAAAAAATTCTTTCGTGGGCCAATACCTCTCATGTCGATAAACATTTGAGAATATTTTCTTCTTAAAATAATGCATGGTTTCTCCACCAAAGGGCGTTGATATCCATCTTATTTCTTTCAATATCTCTGCCTCTAAAAGTCGGATTTGAAAAATTCCTTCTTTGTTACACAGCGTTTCCGGTGTAAAAGGTTTCTCATATAATTTCAAAATTTTCAAAGTAAGGCATAGACCTTCCGCTAGGGGGCTTAAAGATAAATTGCGTTTTCCTCAGTATCTCTGCTTCTAAAACTCCGATTTCAAAAATTCTTTCTGCACCGGATGCAGCTCCTGATAGGAAATCTTTTGCATATAATTTGTAATATAAGAACGGTTTGGCCACCAGGGGGCTTAAGAGTTAATTTCCAGGTCTGATGTATTTGCAGTAAAATCTGAGCTCCTGAAAACTCAATTGAAAAATTCTTTCGTGGACCGATACCGCTCACATCGAAAAACCTTTTGAAAATACTTTCTTCTTAAAATAATGCATGGTTTTCCCGCCAGGGGGCGTAGATTCATATCTTATATTTGTCGAAATCTCTGCTTCTAAGAGCCCGATTTGAAAAATTATTTCTTTGTTGGAGAGCGTTTCCGCTGCGAAATGTTGTGCATATAATTTAAATTTTTCTTAACGCACAAGTCTGTCACCAGAAGGCGTCAGTTGACGTTTCCATTTATAGCAATATCTGCGGGATCAAAAACCTGACTGAAAAACTTCTTTCTTCGGTCAGATACTACTGTTTTCCATACCGGTTCCATTGATTTTGAACAGCTTTGGTAAATTTAATTCGCATCAGAACGGATTCAAAAGACGTGCTCATTACACCCAAAAATTCAATGTCATCTTTCTTGTTTCTTCTTTTGATAGTTAAAAAAAGGTATGAAATATTTAAGATTTCTGTTGATATTTTTTACCTAAATCACAATATTAAGTTCTCGTATTTATATTACCAAATCTATCGTGTTTTGTAGATGGTATAATCAGGAGTGTTGCGACCTTGAATGCATGCGTTCATTTGTAGATCTTTATTTCAGAATGATAAAGTTCGGGTAGCATTTGGGACTAAATTAATGCCTAAATAATAAATATTTTCTGAAGAAAAAGTGTAAATATATGGAAGATTCCTTTAAATAATTACATGTTTTCTTTCTGTTTCTCAACGGATTTCTAAAAGCAGTCGTCAGAAAAAAGGGGGTTGCGGTAATTAGGACGTACTTTTTAGGGGGAGGTGTCACCAATCCGACAAAATTAGACATGGGGGAGGGTGGGGAGTCTGAAAAAAGTAAAAAATCAAGGACGTACTTTATGGACGGCCCCTTATGGAAGAGACTTCTGGGAGACTTTCATACAGTAGTGGATTCTAAATGGTTGATGATGACGATAAACGGTGAGTCGTCTCTGTTGAAAATCTTGAGATGCTAGTTCGATTCACGCACAACTCTTCAAACTTTGCCGAGAAATAAATTGCTGTTGCTATAGTTGACGCTTGGTAAATGGTAATGCGTAACTTTGCTGGAAATGACGTTAATAAAAAAATTATTTTCCCACTCAAAAATATTTGAACAAAATCTTCAGTCCCCCTCCGGTTTATGAGCGTTTGAGGAAAAACACAGCTCCTGGATGGTGAATGCCACGCTGCATGATATTTTGTAAATCAAACACGAGAAAAGAAGAACATAAGAACAGTATCTATAGTATCCTACTGCTAGATTTTGTATGTGCCATATAACTGAATAAGCGAATTCAAGAACACTGCTGATTGGTCGTGTTATTGCTTTTCTCTCACTAGACCACTCAAACTGGGGCAAATTTTTTTAATGTACAACTCACACAGAGCATTACCTCTAACAGAATTTTCCTCCTGAGAATAAAAAAGATTAAAATATTGCTAGGTAGGAAAAAAAAAAAAAAACTTGCGGCAATCAAAAATTTCGTGAAACGACGTATTGTTTGTTTCCTATGTCGAGGGTAGCGACCTGAAGAGCGAGAGAAGCTGACAGCAGTAAATAATACAATAACACGACATTTTTCAGCTTTAGGCAGTGCCTTTTATTATTCTGAAAGAGTCGTGTCAACGGTATTCCTTAAATCGTTCCCTTCCTAAAACAACGCGACAACTTCTTGGCGTAGTTACAAGACTGATGCATAGATCACAACATCACAGCACAATTCCAGAATGAGATTTTACCGCGTCGTGAACATAATACGCACTTATCGAAAACCTATGTTTTCTTATGCGGGCACAGTTTTTTCAGTGGTGTAACATTTCTACGCTACTCACAACTGGGAATAATACATACATAGCTCACAGAGATAATTAATGATGAAGCCTGAGAAAGAGGGAGTAAAAAAATGATAAAATTAAACTTGCACTGAGTTTTTAGAAGCCTTTTAACCCCTTTCTCGAAATGTTTAATGCGAACTACGAATGAAAAAAGCTTATTTTATATATCATCATCATCATTGTCAACCATTAACAATCCACTGCTGGACGAAGGTCTCCCCAAGTTTCCTCCACAACGGTCTGTCTTGTGCCAGTCTCTTCCATGTCACTCCCGCATACTTACGAAATTCATCCACCCATCTCCCATGTGGTCTTCTTCTGGGTCTTTTCCTGTCCCTTGGAATCCAATCTAAAATTTCGGCTGTCCATCGATGGTCTGTCCTTCTGGCAGGTTGTCTAGCCCATTGCCATTTCAGATATTTAACTCTGATCATGATGTCTTCCAATCTTGCCATTTTTCGGATCCACAAGTTCCTCTTCTTATCTCTCCTGGTTACACCAAGCATGCACCTCTCAATGCTTTTTTGAGTTGCCTGCAGCCTTTGTATGTCTCTTTTAGTTAAGGTCCACGTCTCTGCACCATACGTAAGCACTGGAAGGATGCATTGATCAAACACTTTTTTAAAGACATAATGGCATACTGTTCTTGAAAATTATGCTGTTTCTTCCAAAAGCCCTCCAGGCAAGTTTTGTACGCCGATTAATTTCTTCCTCAATGTGACCCTCATTTGATATCTGCTGTTCAAGATAAACGTACGTGTCTGTTATCTCCAGCTTTTCTCCATCAATCGATAAATCTTCATTACTTGTAAAAGCATTGAACATCACTTTTGTCTTCTGAAAGTTCATTTTTAATCCCACGTCTTTACTCTTGTCAGCAAGTTCCTGGATTATATTCTGCAGCTCTGATGGAGCAGTTACAAAAATGACTACCTCATCAGCAAAACGAAGCTGGGTTAGATAATCTCCATCAATCTTTATCCCTTTGTTTTCCCAGTTCAGTGATTGAAAGACATTTTCCAATGTGACATTAAAGAGCTTCGGAGATATGGTGTCACCTTGTCTCACTCCCTTTCCAATTCTTAGATGTGTTGTATTTTTAAACAGCTGAATCTTTGCACTTGCATTTTCATAGATGTTATTAATAATATTAATGTATGCATCTTCAATACCGCAGGATTTCAGAGCCATTGTAACTGCTGATGGTTTCACAGAATCAAAGGCTTTTTCATAATCGATAAAAGCCATGCACAATGGAAGTTCATATTCCCTCGCTCGCTCTTTCAATTAGTTCTCTCAGTACGTGGATATGATCTATTGTGCTGTAGCCACTCCTGAATCCAGCTTGTTCTCTCGGTTGAGCCATGTCCAGTGTTACATTCAAATGGATGTGGAAGTACTTTAGTGAAGATTTTATAAACCACTGATAGGAGGCTGATAGGTCTGTAGTTCCCGAGATCCTCAATATCACCTTTTTTATGTAGCAGGATCATCGTAGCGTTGTTCCAATCCTCAGGAATCTTCCCTTCATTAAGGCATCGAGTGAAAATTTGGGCGAGTACTGTTTCGATTTCTCCACTTGCTTCTTGTATGATGTCTACAGTAATTCCATCTTCTCCTGGAGCTTTTCCCCGCTTCATGTTCTTGATTGCATGTGCAACTTCTGCTGGAAGGACTGGAAGAATTCTGGTACCTTTCATGATGCCTGGAGTACATGTATCATCCCTTTCATATAATTTGGAGTAGAAATCTTTCACTCTTGTCAAAATTTTGCCTCTATTTCTTGTTACAGAACCATCTTCTTTTCTCAGTGCTATAATCTGTTTTTTTCCCTTACTGAGATGTCCCTTTGCTATCTTTAGGCTTTGGTTGTTTTCAATTGCTTTCCTCACTAGTTCACAGTTGAATTTCCTTACGTCTTCAGTGATACTTTTTCGTACTGTCTTGCATAGCTCTATATATTCCACTTTGGAAGTCACATCTTCTTTAGTTGTCCTCATCTCTCTTCTTTTTTGCATCAACATTTAGGTTTTTCCTGATAATTTGTTCACATGCAACTTGTTCTTAGAGCCAGCTAATTTTGTTGCTGTTTCCATAAGAGCTTTGGTTACTTTTCTGTTAACTTCAGAAATATCCATTTCTTCCGATGTTGCTTTCTAAAGCAGAGAATCTGTTCTTCAGTTCCAACTTGAAGGTATTATGGTGTTTTTTAAGGTAGGTTATGTCAATACATTTTGTTTGTCTTATGAGTTTTCCACGTTCGAGTTTAGTGTTGAGGTGCATCTTACTTCTCACCAATCTATGGTCACTACCTGTGTTGAACTTGTTCAGCACACTGCAGTCTTCTATGACGAATTTTTTGTTACACATAATAAAATCAATTTCCTTTGTCGTCCCATGTGGATTTCTCCATGTCCATTTCCCGTGTGGCTTTTTCTTGAAAAAGGAGTTCATGATGAAAAACCCTTCTACCTCTGCAAACTCAACGAGAGTATTTCCACGCTGGTTTCTGTTGCCGTAACCGAATTTACCTACTGAAGTTTCATTCTGTTGCCGTTGTCCTATTTCTGCATTGAAATCTCCCATAATTATCTTCAAGTGCTGCTTACCTTTATTATTTAGATCACGAATTTCCTCATAAAATTCTTCAATTTCTTCTTCAGGATGATTTGTGGTGGGTGCATAAGTTTGAATAATGTGAGCCTTGTATCTTCTCGAGAGTTGGATAACGAGTCGTGCAGCTCTGTCAGAGGAACTTTCAACTTCTACAACTTTATCCTTCAGTTTCTTGTTTATTATAAATCCAACACCACTAGTTCTGCCAGTATCTGTCCCACGATAGTAGAAGAGATGTCCACTTTTCAGTTCAATGAGATCTTCTCCTTTTCTCCTCACCTCACTTAGCCCGACGATGTCTCACCTGATCATTTGTAGTTCCTCTTCCAATTCAAGAAGCCTTGAATAAGAAGATAGGGAGCGTCCATTATACGTAGCCAAGGTCAGCATCAGATGGCAGCCTAGTCCGGTCCTCCGCGGTGATTCTTAGCACCCTCTGCCTTCATGTCGCACTGGCCGCTGCCTTTGCCAGGTACATTCCAGCTGGCGGAGACTGAGGGCCAAGATTTAAGTTGTGGAGTCATTTTGGAGGGGTTTGGCCATAACTCACCACGCTGGCCAAGCGGGTTGGTGAGTGTGGGATAGCATTTCCTCTAATCCCGATGGTATAGTTATTCCGCTGTTGGCGGTCGTCAGAGCCCCTTTAGTGGGAACAGGATGCACCACGAGAAGGCGGGGTTGACATTTGTCAAGGAGAGGCTGTGATGTTACGCATCACCTGACCTTACACACACACACATATATATATATATATATATATATATTGTCCTGGAGTTATTTAGGGTGTCCCACTCGCTACCGAACCTGGCATTGCAACGAAATTTGGAGTGGATTTACCTCATTTCGTGTGACACGTGATGACATCACAACATGTGCTAGAAGTGGCCACCATTTGCGTCCAGACAGCATTGAATCTGGCTCGGCATATTGTGTAAAGTCCTTGCCAGTACGTCCGCCGTCATTGCCAGTACGTCCGCCGTCATTGCCTGAATTTCTTCGGTGATGTTTGCCTTCAATGCACCTATGGTTCGCGGCTTCTTTTGGTAAACTCTCCCTTTTAGATATCCCCATAAAAAGTAATCAGGAGGCGTCAGATCGGACAAGCGCGGTGGCCATATACCCTTCGAAATGACGCGGTCGCCGAAAAAGGTCTGAATTTCGGCCATACTGGTGTGTGATGTCGCTCCATCATGCTGGTAATATCCAATGGAGAGTTCTTCGTCGTCCAATTAATTTACAAAGGTGTTGAAGATTTTCATATATGCAGCTGTTGTGATGGTTGTGTCGAAGAAAATGGAACCAATTATGCGGTGCCGGGTCACCCCACACCAAATACCAATTTTCTGCAAATGAAGGGTTCTTCGTGTACCGCGTTGGAATTTTCACTGGCCCAAATACGGGAATTTTGAGAATTTGCGTATCCGGACAGGTGAAACCACGCCTCGTCCGAGAACCACGTGTAGTCCAGAATGCCCGGATTTTCCTGAAGAAATGTCTGAAACCATCGACAGTATGTCACTCGTTTCACGTGGTCAGGCTCTTTCAGTTCGTGGACCACGGAGATTTTGAAAAGGTTTTCTCAGGTGAGAAGTATGGGTCCACAAAAGAATTTTTTCAATCAAGTTTTCAAAAGCTTAGATTTTGCTGGAAATACATCAGAAACAAAAATAAACATTTATGCCTTCTGGTGGCCACATTATTCTGTATCAAAAATTCAAAATTACACGAACATTTTCCACCAGGAGTTGTATTTGATGCAGGAAGAATTTTTTAAATCGAAGTTTTAGAAGCAGAGCTATTGGGGAGAACGCGATTTACCTTTACGCACTCTAGCGGAAAATCTATGCATTACTTAAAAAATAGTGTACCTAAAATAGTCTTCGATACAAATGGCATTGAAAGGAAAAAGAATTTTTTTCAATCACATATTTAGAAGCAAATATACAGAATAAAATGAACTTTGAATATGACATCATCTGCATTTATGCCCTCTAGCAGCAAAGTTGAGCATTGGAAAAAAAGCGTAATGCAAGGATCATCATTCTGACATTTCAAGTTTCCCAATGCAAAAAGAATTTTTCGAATTGGTCTAATAGTTGCAGAAATACGGTATCCACAGACAGACGGACGGACAAAGTGGTAACATAAGCATGATCTTTCTTTACAAAAGATGTGCTAAAATATAACTGTGTCCACAGAAAGCAGTGGCGATGCCAGCTGCTCAGAACTGGATGGGTTGTACATATTTATTTACTCAGCGTATGTAGTATAGAAACCATGGATACGAATCTTTATGGCAAGTTATGATTTTTTCGCAATTTTAGCTTACTTCTTATATCATTTTTTTCCCTTCGTAAGGCTGTTTATGAATTTTAGTTTGTAACCTGACAAGGAAAAAATCTCTCTCTCTCTCTCTCTCTCTCTCTCTCTCTCTCTCTCTCTCTCTCTCTCTCTCTCTCTCTCTCTCTCTCTCTCTCTCTCTCTCTCTCTCTCTCTCTCTCTCTCTCTCTGATCGTTTTAAACTATAACTAAAACAAGAAAGTTGACACCGAATTTTCGTGTGTAATAAGCATGTCTTTTGAATCCGTTCTGACGCAAATTAAATTTATCAAAGCTATTCAATGTCAATGGAACCGGTATGGAAAACAATAATATCTGACGGAAGAAAGAAGTTTTTCAATCGGGATTTTAATCGCTCAGATCTTGCTGTAAACGGAATTGTGAGCTTACGCCCTTTGGTTGCAGACTTGTGCGTTAAGAAAAACATGAATTTATATGAGAAACATTTCGCACCGGAAACGTTCTCCAACATAGAAAGAATTTTTCAAATCGGACTCTTAGAAACAGAGATATCGACAAAAATAAGATGTGACTTTACGTCCCCTGGTGGGAAAACCATACATTATTTTAGGAAGAAAGTATTCTCAAGAGCACTATCGGTCCAAGAGAAAAAAATTTAGTCGAGTTTTCAGGAGCCCAGATTTTGCTACAAATACATCAGAAGCAGAAATTAACACTTAAGCCCCCTGGTGGCCAAACCATTCTTTACCAAACATTAGAAATGATGTGAGAAATATTTTCCATCAGGTCTTGTATGCAACAGTGGCGGCTCGTGGTTGGAAAAATAGGTGAAGAGGTACGAGAGCAGTATGAAAATATATCTACTGTCTACAATGAAAATCCCTTAATGAGGACTTACTTATTTTTTTACGCTTTCCAACCGTAGGTTGAAGAAGCGTATATGCTCCAGCTTTTTCCGTCCGTCTGTCAGTCCGTCCGTCTGTCAGTCCGTCCGTCTGTCTGTCTGTCGGCACGATAACTCACGTAAAAATGGTTCGATTTCGATGAAATTTTAGTATGTGGTAGGGGACCACCATGGGACGAACCCTATTGAAAATGGGTGAAGTGGGGTCAAAGGGCACGCCATAAGAGCAGGATCCATTCAATTGCCCTTATGCGTCATAACTTGCGTAAATATGGTTCGATTTCGATGAAATTTTAGTATGTGGTAGGGGACCACCAGGGGACGAACCCTATTGAAAATGGGTGAAGTGGGGTCAAAGGTCACGCCATAAGAGCAGGATCCATTCCATTGCCTTTATGCGTCATAACATGCGTAAATATGGTTCGATTTCGATGAAATTTCAGTATGTGGTAGAGAACTACTGGGCACGAACTCTAGTGAAAATTGGCAAATTGGGGTCAAAGGTCAGACAGGGCATAAGAGCGGGATTTATTCCATTGCCCTTATGCGTCATAACTTGCGTAAAAACGGTTCGATTTCGATGAAATTTTGGTATGTGGTAAGGAACCACCTGGGAACGAAACCTATTGAAAATTGGTGGAATGGGATCAAAGGTCAGGACATAAAAGCGGGATCCATTTCATTGCCTTTATGCGTCATAACATGCGTAAATATGGTTCGATTTCGATGAAATTTTAGTATGTGGTAGGGAACCACCTGGGCACGAACCCTATTGAAAATGGGCGAAATGGGGTCAAAGGTCAGGCAGGACATAAGAGCGGGATTTGTTCCATTGCCCTTATGCGTCATAACTTGCGTAAAAATGGTTCGATTTTGATGAAATTTTAGTATGTGGTAGGGAGCCACTGGGGACGAACCCTATTGAAAATGGGGGAATGGGGTCAAAGGTCATGACACTGGAGTGGGATCCATTCCATTGCCCTTGTGCATCATAACTTACCAAAAAATGTTTCGATTGCGACAAAACGTTATTACGTTGTTCCGGAGGTATAGTGAACCGGTTCTGTTGAATATCACCGAAATGGGTCAAAGGTCATTGCACAAAAGCAAGATTTATTCCACAGCCATTATTCTTATAACTTGCGTAAAACTGCTTCTATTGTGACAAAACTTTAGTATGTTATTCTTGAGGTGTACTAAACCGGTTCTGCTGAATATCATCGAAATGGGGTCAAAGGTCAGGACACAGGAGCGAGATTTATTCCTCAGCCATTATTCTCATAACTTGACTAATAATTTCTGGTATGTTGAAAAGCGTATCATAATCAATGCATTGCATGATTTTACTAACTTGTTTTATATTAAATCAATTTTTCTTCCTTTTAAAGCTGCAGATTTGTCGATTATGTCGTCATAAGATGGTTGTTTCTTCGTGAACATCAATAAAATGTCTTCCTGAATAGAAATATTTGCCAGAGAAGCAAGTCTATCTTGGGAACTAGTGTTTCTTGAGCAAGTTTGTATTCTTTTAAGAAAACTTTCCACTGGCATACTTTTAGATGGAATTGTTAAACTGAGGAAAACCAATTTATAATCTTCTGTAAAAATGTCTTTGTCTCCGTGAAACACTCGAAGGAGTTCTTGAGTCATTATATTCCTTAATTTTTCATCGGCGTATATAAGACTCAGTTCATTTTTAAGGCGCTGTGTTTAGTAAATATGTTTCCATAAAAATGTGGATTTTCAAGAGCGCGAGAGGGAAAGCATGCATTAAATTATTCGAATTTGGTTGTGTCAGCAAGTCAGACAAATTGAAGTTTCTTACAGTCTTGAAATCTTATATCCATTTCCATAAGAATGTGGTCCAAAATTTTAAAATACAATTGTTTATAATTTTGAAAAATTGTTTCTTGTGTAAGAGCAGCATATTCCCGTGCTTATTTCTGTGATTTTGCTAGCTTTTCCAAACTGTGCTTCAAATAACTCATCGTTCTTTTTATGGCTCAAACTTTCACGAGTTTTTTTGTTTTTGTTTTTAATTTGAGTTACACAGTAGCTTATGTTTAGTTATTTTTTCTTCAAAAGTTCGAATAATAGATCGGTGGAGCCAAAAATGTAAATTCGAAAGTGTTAATATCATTCAAAAAACCCCTTGGCAAGATGAATTGATTTTTGTCTGATTATTCGCTATTCGTCAGAAATCCGAACACTTCCTTCAATTTATTCCAATCTTCAACAACTACACTTACTAATTTCGAAGTGAAGGACCATTGAGTTTCTGCTATGGTTGGTCTGCATCTTGCGGGTTTGCCGCCCCAGTGGCGCAGTGGTCTAAGCGATGGCCTCTGATCATTCGTCCGAACGGGGTCCGGGTTCGAATCCCGGTGAGACATGGATGTTGTGTTTGTCTAACGGCCCTGGCTCTCTCCCTTCCCTGGAACCAGTGACCCTAAATTAGGGATGGGCGACTGTTTATAGCCCATTGAGTTGCTCACGATGGTCGTTAAACCTCCAATCAATCAATCATCTTGCGGTTGTTGATATAAGTGTATAAGACCACTTCGCAGAATGGTGAACAAACGAAGCAATTCCACTGAGGCTTGCAAAAAGTATTCGATACTTAGAAATTTTAGAAAAACTCTGGTGTAATACAAGATTCAAACGATGAACTAAGCAATGAACAAAAACAGCTTGAGAAGCTTTATCCTTAACTTTTTTTTCTGTAGCCCATTTAAGTGTCCAGACATTATTCTTGCCCCATCGTAATATTGTCCTATTTATTTGTGTTGGTAATCAGACTGTTCCAAAATTTTGTCTAGCATTTTGTATAAAGCTCCTGACGTTCTATCTTCATTCACATCATGGAAACCCAAAAATCCCTCAACCAATACATCTTCCGAATCAACAATCAAAAATTATTTAATTTTTGACGTGATCATTTATATATTCAAAATACATTCAATTAATTCATTTTGAATAGTTTTTTATCCTTTGGTATTGATTTTCAATTTCTAAAGAACTTCTTCATATCAACAATGAAAGTAATTCAATGAAATTTCCACGATTTATCGAGCCCATGCTTTCGTCATGGCCATGGAATGCTAGTTCTTGCTTGCTCAAACACAGTACAGACTAATACTGCATCAATCACTGTATGCAGGAAAAGTCTATTTAAACGAACGGTTTCGTTAAAATGCGTTTTCAAAAGCTTAGCATTTTCCCTCAGGGCATCGGCAATGGTGTTTTGAATTTTTTCAAAATTCCTTAACTTTAATCCGCATTTCAGGTGTTCGCTAGAATCCCGATGTTTATGAAGTGACCGCGTTACGCTTAATAAATCTGAGAATCCGTCTTTATTCCACGCCGAATGTTTATTACTAAAAAGTAAGCAGGGCCAAAAAAAAAAAATAAAAAAAAAATTAACACCCGCTCCACCGTGATCTCTCACGACTTTACGCTCAAAAACTGGAAGATGCAGAGGTAAGACGCGTGCAGCTGAAACACTTCACTTGAGCGAGCAGATTGGGGAGGATGACGTCACGGTTACCATGGCAACTCGGCGGAAAACTGCAGACTTCCAAGCATTCTCATTTCGGCTCTTCACTTGCGCTGTTTTGCGTGTAAGGATTTGTTTTCCGTATTGAGCGCGCCATGTGAATTAATATCTATTCAAAATTTTGAGTATTTTGGAACTGAATAAAGGCAAAAAAGAATATATTATAAAAAAATACTGAATAAAACTTTATTTTGAGTAAAATAGGTGAAGAGGCACTTCACCTACTTCACCTGAGAAGCCGCCACTGGTATGCAATACAGGAAGAATTTTTCAAATCGGAATTTTAGAAGCAGAAATAACACAGAAAACGCAATTTACCTTTGTGCCCCCTAGCGGAAAGTCTGCGATATATTTGAAAATTTTGAATTTATGGGAAAAACATTTCGCATCGGAAACACTATCCAACAAAGAATGAATTTTTCAAATCGGACTCCTAGAAGTAGAGATATTGACAAAAATAAGATATACATCTACGCCCTTGGCGTAGAAGCCATGCATTTTTTCAAGAAGAAAATGTTCCTAAAAGGTTTGTCGACATAAGTAGTATCGGCGAACAAACCACTTTTTTTTTCAATCAATGTTTCAGAAGCTCATATTTTTGCTGCAAATACATCAGAAGCGGAAATTGAGACTTACGCCACCTGGTGGCCAAACCATTTTTCAAAAATTCGAAATTATATGCAAAAGATTTTTTTATTTTTTTTTTTATTGGAGGTTTAACGACCACTGTGAGCAAGATTTCCCATCAGGAGCTGTATCCGGTGCAGAAAGAATTTTTCAAATCGGAGATTTAGAAGCAGAGATATAGGGGGAAAGCAATTTACTATTACGCCCCCTAGCGAGAAGTCTATGAATTAATTGAAAATTTTGAAATTATATGAAAAACATGTCACACTGGAAACACTATTCGACAAAGAAGGAATTTTTCAAATCGGACTCCTAGAAGTAGAGATATTGACAAAAATATGATATACATCTACGCCCCCCGACGGAAAAACTGTGAAATATTTTAAGAAGAAAATATTCCGAAAATGTTTATCGATATGAGTGGCATCAGTCCACGAAAGAATTTTTTAAAATATCATTTTTTCAATCGATATTTTAGAAGCTCAGATTTTATGGCAAATACATCAGAAGCAAAAATTAACACTTACGCCTCCTGGTGGCCAGAGTGTTCTTTACCAAAAATTAGAAATTATATGCAAAAGATTTTCTATTAGGAGATGTATCCGCTGAAGAATTTTTTTTTTCAAATCGGAGTTTTAGAAGAAGAGTTATCGGGGAAAATGTAATTTACTTTAACACCCCCTAGCGGAAAATCTATGCGTAATTTGAAAAAATAACTATAGCTAAAATACTCTTCGACATAAATGGAATGGAAAGATAAAATATTTGTTTTCAATCGGATGTTTAGAAGCAAATATGTGGAATAAAACGTATTTTTGAATTCGACATCATCTGCATAAAGGATCATCATTCGCATATTTCAAGCTTCCCAATGCAAAAAGAATTTTTCAAATCGGACTAATAGTTGCAGAGATATCGTGGGTACAGACGGACGGACGGACAAACCGATAACAAAAGCACGATCTTTTTATACAAAAGACGTGCTAAAAATGGAGTGTGTTTCACTAACTTCTTTAGAAATTCGTTCAGAGGACTCCCTTCATTTCCTATGAGTGCAAACACTAAATTTAACAAAGAATTCATTTTACATAACAAAATTTCAGTGATTTCGAGAAACTCACATACATTCATCCAAGTTTTCTAGAATCTTAGATGGTTGCACCCACCATATGTTCCAACTGCTTAAATATTTTGGGGGGCAAACGTGTGGGCTCAAAGAAAAGTTGCGTACGCTGAAGCCCATCTCAGCATATACCAGTAACGTTTTGTATGACAGAAAGCCAGGCAGATGAAAAAATCTTAATTTTATTCATGTATAATGAAGGTGTTTTATTTTATTTATTTATTTTTTTGTAAACACAAAAATATCTAAATCAAGGAAGGAAGAAATATTCTTCATAATACATGGGAAATCAATAGAATATTCAAAGCAAAGAGAATACAAATTCTGAATTTGCTTGTAACACTTACTGGTCATCAATGATTTTCAGAAAACGTGAAAATTTCATCGCCCTGGAGTGAGAACCGAACCCGCATCTCCCAATTTCCATTCCAGTAGGCTAACCGTATATTTCTTTTTATGAAGAACATTTCCTCTTTCATTGATTTATCTGTGGTACTGGTGATTTCTGACCTACACCCATTTCCGGATGGGAGTTGGATCAAAATGCTATGAGGAAGCAACGATGCTTCGACTAGCAAAAATCTGGGCAACTGAGACTATGCAAACTTAGCTTAGGTTCAGATTCCTAAGCTAAGTTTGCTTAGTCTCAGTTGCTTCGAACTTCACTGTCTTGGGTTGTGTAACAGTTAGCATACTCAAACAGAAATCGGGAGATGCAGGCTTGGTTCACATTCCAGGGCGATGAAACTTTCAGGTTTTCTGAGAGGTAATGGATGACCAGTACAAGCAAATTCAGAATTTATATTATGTTTGCTTTGAATATTCCGAAATATCTAGTTATCAAATGAGCTTTCGTATTTGTAATTCAGCTTTAGATTTCACTCATATTACTAAAACCAGATCTATTTTTATTGTGATGACTGAAATCTGTAACATTTACAGCAAATAGAAATGCATAAAAACTGTGACATGTTGCAGCAATTTGCTTTCTTCAAGATGGAAAGCTTCTGAAGAAAATTTCATATACAATGCATCTCGAATGTGACTGATTTCACTGTCACAAGACAAAAACTGTAAGTCAAGCAAGAGGGTTTTAACTGATAGAACAGACTGTGGCAGCTAGATGAGCATATTATCAGAATTTGCACATTTCATGATACATAAAATTCGCTACCTCATTCATGGCTGAATCTGAACAGTCTGAATATTTGAAACAGAAATTTAGATGAAAGACAGTTTTAATTTGGATGGATTCCTGTAAAAACTATTGGTTTGTAATAGAGGATGAAACAATGACTAACACCATGATGCTGTATACTGTTGCACAGAGACAGCAGAATTAATAAAAAAAACTTCAGCATAATTTCAGCTGAGAAGCATTCACTTGGGGACTCAAAAAGCCATACAAAAAACAAGATGGTTTTTATTCTCAATGCTTCGTTGATTGATAAAAAGTGTGAATAATAATAATGATAAAGACAAATTTTGTTGTGTTTTATGATGCTATTCTCATAATAAGCAATCAGGGGCGGATTGGGTCGATGAAACCAGGCCGGGAATTTTAAGTCCATTACAGAAACACACATACCCACACGGGAACACTCATAAATTCCTTCATGAAAAAAAAATGTTGTTAACTCCTGGATGAAATAAAACTGTCGAAATATGCATTGTAAAACTAATTCAGTCATAAACAAATTTTAGCAGCAATTTAAGAGTGACAGAATTTTAAAAATTCACTCATGGTTAAATGTAGCATATTACACTATATTTAAAATGGTATGTTGTACAAGATAATTATATTTATTTCGTCACTGATTGTCTACTGTGCAACGGTATTTGTACCACATCCTTGAAAAGACCCCTTTTTTAAGTCTACCCATTATTTTAACTCATTAACTACCATTTCAATCTATGAATCCATACTGGTAAATGGTTGTTTCTTATAAGATAAATGTGGGTGCGACGCAGAATTCGAAACATTTCTGCAGAAGAATCGCTTTGTGCTTTATGTCTATGCATGCATAAGGGTGTGATGATGATGGAACATAAAAAAAATGTTACTAGTGCTTCCTTCAAGATTACAAAAGGAGAGCATGGCCTTCCAATGATCCTTTCACTCCAAGTCCAATGACTTACACTTAACCCTAGTTTGTTTAATTTACTTAAAACAACAAACTTAGTCCAGCGTCAAATTTTTGCACTGAAGTAGAGAGAATTTTGCTTCGTCATTTTACAGCAAACTACCAACACATATTTAGATAGAGGAAATGCTAAATTTTTCAAAGACAATAACATCTTAGACAGATAACATAAAGCTTAAATGAAGTTAACGATTCTTATTCATAAGTACCAAAATAATTATTCGGTCTTTCCAAACAATCCACACAAAGAGGATATGAGAAATAGTGGGCTACTTCTTGAGTGGTCCACCAGGAAATATCCTGATGTTACAGTGGGCTAATCCGCTTCTGTAAGCGATACAGGGTGTCCGAGAATTATTGGACACATTAGAAAATTATGTACAAAATAAAGCTATGAGCATTGTCTGTTTTTCTATGTCACTTATTACTAACACGGTTTCTATATTTTTGTTTTGCAGAATTGTTATTCCCAAAGTCTGATAGATGGCGCTAGGTGTGGCCTGATGAGGAATGTATGAGAAATGCGCAATCAGTAGTCATGTCTTCCGTACAGCAGAAGGCGATGTGTGTGTTATGGCTTGCCGAATTAAAGTCTGTCATTAAAGTTAAAAGGCGGTACCGTTTACAGTATGGTTGTAATCCTCCGTCAACGAATTCAATTAAGCGGTGAATGAAACAGTTTAAAGAAACTGGCAATGTGGAACATCGTGAAGGAGCCGGTAATTTTAACGTCAGCGGTGACACGGTTGATCAAGTTAATGAAAGTTTCCGACGAAGCCCCAGGAAATCTGTTCGTAAAGCAAGCAGAGAACTGTGCATTCCGAAATCGATAGTTCACGATATCTTGCACAAGAAATTAAAGTTTCATGCTTATAAAATTCAAATAGTGCAAAAGATGCATGTAAATGATCACACTCTGCGATACGATTTCGCTATGGATATGCTGAATCGAGTGGAAAACGACGAATACTTTCTCAGTACTGTAATTTTTAGTGATGAATCCACATTTCATGTATTAGGTATTGTGAATCGTCACAACTGTAGGATATGGGGCAGTGAACGGCCTCATGCTGCTATTGAACTGGAACGTGATTCTCCAAAAGTTAATGTGTGGTGCGCCCTATCAGAAAGAGAAGTTATTGGCCCTTTTTTCTTCCGCAAAAAAACAAACAACAACCCATAAATGGTGACATTTACTTTGATATGCTAGGACATTTCGCTGTACCCTAGATCAAACGATATGACGTCGTTTTCCAACAAGACCGCCTCCGCATTGATCAACGTGTGTACTGCCTAAATGAGCATTTTCCCAACAGATAGATTGGGCATGGTGGTCTCATACCGTGGCCTTCTAGCTCTCCAGATCTAACTCCATTGGATTATTTCATGTGTGATTATGTGAATGATCGTGCCTATCAGACGCCTTGTACTGATTTGCAGGAACTGAAGCATTGTATCACAGCTGCTATTAATTCCATAACTCCTCAGATGCTTGCCAATACATGACATGAAATCGAGTATCGCTTGGACGTACTACGAACAACCAAGGGATCTCACATCAAAATTTATTAACTTGTGTAGTTACATTGTAAGTTAGTACAGTCAGTTTCTTTCTATCCGTTTAATGTTTTGTTTTATAATTTTATAATGTGTCCAATAATTCTCGGATACCCTGTAGCTCTGCACACTCTGAACCTAACTGCATCAGCATCTAGTGCGTAGTATTACTAGTGCAGCAGGCCAGTTACTTTAATCAAAGTTTCACTAGTATTAAGTACCAATATTAACCAAAGCTGGTAAAAAAATATCACTGAAAGTATTTAGTCTTGCAGTCATTTGTCAGATCCTCAATAAAAAAATGTTTTTGAAAGAAAACTATTTAAATATTTTTCAACAATACCTGCTTTGAATGCTAGATGTGAACATTCGTTTTCTGTACGTAAACAGGCTAAAAATTATTTTCACATTTCATTAAGTCAGTTGTAGTTCAGCAATGTCACTTATGTTTATAGAAAATGAAGTTCGACCAACAGATTATGAATCTATTATAGAGATAAATTTTCTACACTTAAACCAAGAAAGAAAAGTTCCACTTTAATATGATTTTCATAAGTAAATGAATACTAAATAACTAAGATATTTCATTTATTTTTGTTCAAAACTAAAAACAAGGCTGTTTATGTGTACACATTTATTATTTGCTATTGAACAATGCTAAATGAGATGCACAATGTGATTTTTTTGTTTCTATTACATGAATATGTGATTTTTTATGTGAGCACTTTGTTTAATTAAGAAATAATGAATGTCATATTTTATGATTCATGCTTTTTAATTTAACATCCTTAATCAAAAAAAGAACAAAGAAACAAACAAAAAAACAGTATTTAAAATTTTTAGATGGGAGCCTGAAAATCAGGTCCTGTTTTCAGTGTGAAGTGAAGCATGAGAACAGGCCTTGATAATCACCTAAAGACCTGATACATTTACAAGAAATAAAAATACCCTCGCAAATGAAAAGGTGCTGAATAAAACTGTTAAATTTAACTTTCTAATTATAGATGGTTGTTCTGCATAGTACGAAAACCACAAAACTTGTTTAAATTTATACTTTCATGAACAGAACTTTTTTGGACTGAAAGAAAGATGAACATCTTTTACAACAATCTATGGCACATCAGCATGTGATTTTATCATTGCTACTGCAAAATGCATGTTTGCAGAGACTTCTAGCAAAATATATCCTATCAGCTGTAACAATGTATGCTAAAACGTATTACATTTTTTTTTGTAGTATTAGAAGGCGTACAAAAACAGACACTTCTTAGTTCAAACAAAACAAAGCATATCATACAAAACATACTATACAAACTTCTTAGCATACAAGATTGTAAGGTGTTTCGCATAAACATAGAGACAGTCCAATTTGCGCGTCAACGCAATGTGAATGTAGGTAGAAAGCCGAAGTGATACCTGAACAGACATCACCCTACAACAAAACGTTTTGATCCGTCGAGATGACCAGATTGTGTGAAAAGAACACCACAAAGTGAAATAGTGTAATTTTAGGTGTCTCATAAATATAAAGACAACTATGTAAAGTAGCCACATGCAAATGAGATGTACAAATTAGCATGTTGTACGCACGCGCATGTGCCATAATTCAGTCCAGCCTACAAAAGACAACGGACCTGACATCAGTCATTCACTTGCCAAAATGCCACACAACAGTCAACTTTCTGGTGAGGAGGTTCAGGAGATTTGGAGACTGAGAGCTAATGGATTGCCTGTGGCAAAAATTTGTAAAGCCATGGGGAGGAGTAGGGCAGTCATTTATAAGACTTTATCGAAAAGCGGTGCACCCACGGCCAGAAAATGACCTGGAAGGCCTCGAATAACAACCAAACGAGATGATCGTGCCATCATTCATTTAGTTTCATCCCGAAGGTTACCACTACATCAACTTTTTTGGACTGTTGGTGTCACAGTCTCAAAGGGCACAGTTCATCGACGAATCAAGGAAAGTTGCAACATTGTGCTCCGTAAAATGTGCCATCTGCCACACTATAACGAAGTAAATTTCTCCGTCATTTCTGTCCACGCCAGGATTCGAACCCGGATCCCCTCATTCCGGAATAAGTCACTCTACCAATTGAGCTACGCGGACGTTTTATTCTGATTCCTATCTGCCTTTATGTCGTGTGCGTCCTTCGGGCAGGTACGTCACATCTCCTGGTACATTACATCATCTCCCCCTTATTATTTTTTTTCGAAGTGCTGGAGAAAGGATTCTCTTATTTTTTCTATCTCGCGGTGTGGAAATAACATCACACCAACGCGAGATTTTGAACGGTCGGGTCATCCGGATAGTTCGGGCGCCATTATAATGATTAAATTTCTCCGTCATTTTTATCCGCGCCGGTGTTCGAACCCGGATCCCCTCATTCCGGAATAAGTCACTCTACCAATTGAGCTACGCGGACGTTTTATTCTGATTCCTATCTGCCTCTATGTCGTGTGCGTCCTTCTGGCAGGTACGTCACATCTCCTGGTACGTTACATCATCTCCCCCTTATTATTTTTTTTTTTTCGAAGTGCTGGAGAAGGGATTCTCTTATTTTTCCTATCTCGCGGTGTGGAAATAACATCACACCAATGCGAGATTTTGAACGGTTGGGTCATCCGGATAGTTCGGGCGCCATTATAACGAAGTGAATTTCTCCGTCATTTTTATCCGCGCCGGGGTTCGAACCCGGATCCCCTCATTCCGGAATAAGTTGCTCTACCAATTGAGCTACGCGGACGTTTTATTCTGATTCATATCTGCCTCTATGTCGTGTGCGTCCTTCTGGCAGGTACGTCACATCTCCTGGTACGTTACAACATCTCACGCAGCACCACAAGGAAGCTACATTGTTGTGGGCTAGCAGCCACATGCACTGAACAGACGAATGGATCACAACTATTTTCTCCGATGAGAAGTTCAACCTGGACAGCTCCGACGGTTGGAACTACTATTGGCATGATTTACAACGCGAGCCACGGACCTTCTTCAGCAGACAGAAAGGAGGGGAATCTGTGGTCTGGGGAGCTTTTGCGTTCAATGGGACAACGGATATCGCTTTTCTGCAAGGCAGGCAAAACTCCGAAATGTATCAGGACATACTCAGCAGCCACCTTCTACCGTTTGCCGAAACTCTTGCAGGGGTTAATTATGTGTTCCAGAAAGACAATGCCACTACCTATCGGTCTGAATCAACAAAAAGCAGGTTTAGCACTCATCATGTGACCGTAATGGATTGCCCAGCACTCAGTCCAGATCCGAAACCTATCGAGAACCTCTGAGGAAATGGACGGCAGTTCTCAAGTGTGGCAGCATTAAAAGAGCAGATTGAACGAAGCTGGTATGAACTCCTCCCAGAACAATTAAATCACTTGGTGGACGGCATGCCCAATCGGGTTTTCAGTGTTATTCAGAACAACGGCCCTACTGTTCGTACCAGAGGTAATCATAACTACACTGCTGGCCATCCAAAATGCAACACCAAGAAGGAAGCATCCGATTAGCCTGAAATTCGCAGCATGCGTCGCCCGCGAGAGGACATGCAAACGATTAGCATTGCAGGACATACGCAAATCATGTGCGCCCGGCACGCCACCAAGCACTATAAGAAGGGTGCACAGGCGGGGTTTAAATAGTGGAAGTGTATTGTGCTGCCGGACCTGCGCGTGGGAAGCTTCATGATGCCTCGTCGCAGAATACGGCAGTCATTCCAGCACGTTTCGGAGTTCGACAGACGAATAGTTGCTTATCGCGACAGCGGTTTATCGTACCGAGAAATCGGCGCCCGTGTGGGACGACATTAAGCCAGAGTGAGGTGAGTAGGGATTCGGTTGATGCAGGAGGGACGGACGGACTGACGTGAGCGATTGACGCAGCACACCACCGAACGAGAGGACGGGCATTGACGGCTTGCACCGCCACATCACGAACGTTAGCGCAGGAATTAGGGTGCGTTGCGCAACAACCTGTCAGCACGTACCGTTCAACGTCGTCTGCAGGAGCGGAGACTTGTCGCACGGCGCCCATTGCTCCGATTACCATTGACGTTAACCACCGGCGAGTGCGGCGGCAGGAGCCGTTGAACGTCGCACCTGGACTACGGAATGACACATTGTCTTCTCCGATGAATCCCGTTTCTGCCTGCAACACCACGATGGTCGGATCCGCATGTGGCGGCACCGCGGCGAGATTGTATGACGCCTTCATTATGCATCGCCATACCGGTCCGTTTCCTAGCGTTATGGTTTGGGGCAAAATTGGATATGACACCCGCACCCCTCTGGTACACTCAACAGCCACCGCTACATCTCAGACGGTTTGGAGCCTGTAGTCTTCCCTTACCTGCCAGCGGCCACGTTTCAACAGAACGATGCGCGCCGGCACGTGATTCTTCACGGCCCACCAGGTTTCACTGCTGCAGTGGCCTGCCTGTTCTCCCGATATGTCGCCCATCGAACACGTCTGGTCGCTGATCGGCAACAGAGTGGCCCACTAAGCACCACCCGCGGCTACGCCTGATGAAATGTGGCAACGTGTGGAAGCAGCCTGGACCGACATACCCCAAGCACACATCCATTCCTCTTTCTTTCGATGCCACGGCCGTTATTGCCAGCCATGGGGGCCACACGAACTACTGATATCAGCGTGTTCCGCAAGTCGCACGGGCCTGTAATCTTAATCGTTTGATCTTTGTATCTGTTGTTATATGTCCAGTAAATCTGGCTTTGCTATCTCGTGTCCTTCTTGGTGTTGCATTTTGGGTGGCAAGCAGTGTAGTAAGTCTTTATATTTTTGAGACAGCATATATTTTTTTTTTTATTGTAGGTTTAACGACTACCGTGAGCGACTCAATGGGCTATAAGCAGTCGCCCGTCCCTAATTTAGGGTCACTGGTTCCAGGGAAGGGAGAGAGCCAGTGCCGTAAGACAAACACAACATCCATGCCTGACTGGATTCGAACCCGGACCCCTTTCGGGCGAATGATCCGAGGCCATCGCTTAGACCACTGCGCCACCGGGGCGGTTTGTTTTTTGTACTTGGTGTTGGAATTGTTATGTTTCCATCAAACTATTGTGCACCTGCATGTCCTATGCTATTCTTGCTATAAATATGGTGTACATTTCAGCTCGTTGTTGTTTCTTTATTATTCGAGAATTTGTTCTGTCTATATTTATGTGACGCACCTTATATATATTTTGTGCTGGGAAAAAAAAACTTTTCCTGGTATATGAAACACACACCACTTTATACAACTTCCCAGCTCAAGAACTGGAATCAAAGGTTGACCTCAAATGAAAATTATCACATTATACATTACACTTACTTCATACCATTGTTTCAATTTCACTCATATGCTAAATTCTACATGGAGTGTATGCATGATTATCTGTGGTATATGGAAACTATGGAGATGTGATGATCCACTTTCTGCTCCAATGTGAGACCTGCGCCACCTTTACGTCAGCCAAATAATAGCTATGAAGCATCTTTCTCCAACCTATTATGTTAGGATGAGGTAGACACTGTGACATTCTATCCAAACAATATGAGGAGCTGACTGTGTCAACCTTTTCAATGTATAAAAATTAGTAATTTTATTTACTTACATGATAATTTCTAACTTACTGTGAAATGAGCACATGAAAAAGTTTAACACCATCAATTTACAATTTTTATTTGGCAGGTGAGGAGCAAATACACCTCTGAATTACAGATAACAGCTTAATAATATGAATGTAAAAAAAAAACATTTATTCACTTAGAAAATGCATAAGGTGTGCTACATTCCTTTTTAAAGTAACCAGTTGGATTATGCCAACTACCAGCATCACTTGCTGTTACAAAAACTGAGAGGTTATAGGCAGTATTTAATTGAACTACAGTAGAACCTGCTTATAACAAGCCCATATTTAGCAAGATCCTGGACTTAATGAGTAAAACAGGAAATTTTGTTTGGTAGAATGTTAACAGAAAACTAATTTGATCACTCTTAAAGAACAAAATTTAATGAAATCTCCGGATTTAACGAGGGGCAGAAAAGCTAAAATTATCACCTTTAATAAGCAAAGTATAAAAATTTAATGAAATTCCATATTTAACAAGGTAAAGAAAATCTGCTGGGCACTGTCCAGGAATGAAAGAATAGAAATGATGACATACATGTCAAAATTGCAACAGTGCAGGGGCATTCTTGCATGCCAGATGATGTATGTTGATAGAAAAGCAATGGGGAGGGAGTACATCAAGTGCTGAAAAAGTGAGTTGTGCAAGCTCCAATGGGCCATGCCATAGGAATATCACATCAGTAGAATTCAAAACAGGCAACCTAATCCCAGGCAAAAAAAAAAAAAAAAAAAAAAGAGTATGAGTGGATTTCTGGGCAAAGATTGTAGAGAGGAATAGGAGAGTAATGGAATGCAGTAATTAAAATGTTATTGAGCAAAAATTAAGGGAACATAAATATAAAACAAAACAAAGAACATATTCCTTTTTGAAAATGTTTCCATATACCTGCACCAGGATTCACTGCTAATATGTATTTATGTAAGCAATCATTTTGTTTTAATTTGTACTACTGAAGTTGATTAAACCTCTCAAGTAAACTTATGGATATATGATATAACCATACATATATGCATATTATTACATATACTTATTTTTACAAGGTGTGAGATTTTTTTACCCCAAAATGGATTTAGCAAGGATTTTCGTTGGTCCTGAGCTCCTCGTCATAAGCAAGTTATAATGTATTTAGTTAGCAAAAGTTGTACCAAAATGCGGACTGTGTTGGCAACATATCTCAACACTTAATGATGTACCATCATTAATCATAAAGAATAATGATTAATGACATTCAACACGAGGTACAAAATGGGTATTAAGTGTATGATCACTTACGGTATATGGCAGGTGTTAAAAAAATATATATAACAGAGATGTGATGGTTCTTTGTTTAGATTCATCCATTCTTGCAGACAGAAAATACTTTGAAGAGACAAGATACAGAACTGTGAAGATTAAGACACATTTGCTAATGTACTTTCAGCATGTTCACTTTTTATACGGTACATATTTTTTTCTTATGCTCATATGCTTGTAAAATATTATTTGAAGTAAGTACTACATACTAAAAGTCTACGTTAAAAAATAACAATCATTTCTTATTTATAAGTCAGAGGCACTTGTTTTATGTAACTTTTTTGTATGTGTGAGAAGGCTTTTTTTATAATGCTAGTCGATGCTTTCTTTCCATTTCAGACAGTGAAATAATAATATTTTATTTTTTTTAATTTTCCTGGATTTTGTTATGCATACAAGTATGTCTGGGACTTGCTCAAGGGGTAAGCAAACATCCACTTTGCTTACATTTTGCACAACCACCATGGTTACATGATGTGAACGCATTGGACGTTGGTTTCCTCACAAAGCAAGATCAACATATTTTTAAATATGTTGATCTTTGCTATATTAAGTTATATGAATGAAAAGAACATGTGAAATGTAATTTTTGCTATTGGAAATTTTTAAATAGCAAAACAAAGTAAAATCAAAACTGGACACACTAAGTTACTTAAAATTCATGAAAATGAGTGTGTCTGTCTTCTAAAAGATTACCATTTGGTTTTGTGCCACATGATTTTAAAAATTCTTTCATTGTGTCACTGTTTAAATCATAGGCAACAACTTAAAAAATTGTTGGGGGTTCGGGAATTTTTCAATTTATGTTTAATAATGTGCAATGACTCTGAAGTGTTTAAAAACTTGATAAAATATGTTATGAATGAAATTTATTAAAATTAACTACCAACACATTTTTCAAGAATTAAAGTTTAATTTTAATTAGTCAAATTATCTGCCTAAAATGCTTAAAAAATAAAACAAATTACAGTTAATTCCTGAAAAGTGTACAGTACTTTATTTCCTAGATATTTTGTCTTATTTATTTTGCTTTTGTAAGCACAACCACAATATTAAAGTTTAATGCCTACATTTGACTTAATTTTGATCACGTGAAAAAAAAATTCTATCTCTTTTGAGACCTTCAATTTAGTAGATGCTTAAGTGTTTATCTCTTTTTCTTTAAAACAAGGAAAATGTTTTTTTCCCACTGATCATTTCATTGAATGAATTTCATCTGCAACTTACTCATCTACGATACTCAGCAGCGTGAGGTCGATGTATGCAACGCACACATTGCATGCCCTAATTAAGTGCAAAAATTTGCTATCTGAGAAAAAAAAATGTGAAGAAAAGCTTTGTGCTGCCATTTCTTATCAGAAATTTAAACTAAGTACCTGCCCAGGAGCAGAAACAGTGCGACACGGCGACGCCCATGGCAGGTTCTCGGAAAGGTGTGCAGACAGTTTTCTTAACATTAATTGTTTTTAAGATATCTTTAAATTTTAAAACAAAGAAAGGGAAATTTTCAGGCACTTTTGATGTCGGCTCCCATTTCAGACGCAGAGCTGTAATTGATAAATCATGCTGGCAACTGTTCCCTCACACACACACTTACATATTTTATTTTAGCTTTCATTCTTCCATGTTTTTCAGATAACTTCAATTTGATGAGATACACATAATCGCTTTTTTTTCCAGCTTTGAATCTAGGAAGCTATATTTTTGTGCACTTTTAACGCACCATGTACATTTGGTGTGGCATATCGGAAGATAATGGTCTTAATTTTTCCTTTTTTTTATTTGGTATGGAGGCCTTAACTTTGATATAACTGAAAGTTAGATTAAGTTGTTGTTGTTTTTTGCAAGAGATTTTTAAAGCATTTTCTGTTTCCATGGCCATTAGCATTCTGTAAGTTGATGTCCCACCTTTTTTTATTTGCTTCCAATTTGCTTCCACATAGCTTTACTTCAGTTAACTTGATAAGGTGGGGGGAGGGGTTCTTCTTGCTCTTTTTATATATATATATATATATATATTTTTTTTTGTGTTTGTGTTTTGTTCAAAAACTAAATTTTTATACATTTTTATCATATGCCTTCCATTTTCCACAGGAGCGTTATGAAACATTCCAGAAGCTGATGTTTACACTTTCACTATTTTTGGCTTCCAGATAATTTTGTTCCGGTTAGATTAATGCTGACTTCTTTTTTTTTTTTACAAAATCCTTATTTGCTAAGCATTTGCAACATTCTGATCCATTTCCATGGCCACACAGCATTCCGTAAATTGACAGTCGAATTTTATTTTATTTATTTTTTTACTTTCAGATAGCTTTAGCTCAGATTTTTATGTACTATTAATAAAACCATATTTTTATGCATTTTTCACATCCCCTGCTTCATTTCCAAGGTCATATTATGCGGTATTCCAGAAGCTGAGGATCACATTTATTTTATTTTCTTTCAGATAGTTTCTTCTCAGATTGATGAGTAAACAGTTTTTTGCTTTACAAGAACCATTGCTGTTTTTGTCACGTTAATTTTATGGGGTTTAATTATATCAATGAAAATGACTCCCATTGCATTTCCACAAATGTTTGTAGGTTTAAACTGCCCCTCCAATCACCCTGAATTCTCTTCATGAAACTGAACCCAACCTCACATGCAGAAGTAGATAAGGGAAATATACTTGATATTTCTACTAGTGCCAAAATGTTTTTACAATGTTTGCACTTTTTAAAAAACATTTGTTTCCAGAAAGCAGTAGTTCCTTTTTGTATGTCAGATGGGTGATTGTCTTTGGCATCGCTTTTCAGTTCAATGAATTCTCCAAGCACATTTTCCAGTTCAACCTTGGCCCGTGTTAAAAGCATTTGAAAGGATTTGACATCTTGAATCCCATAATTTTGAAATGTGTCTGCATCAGCGTTGAATGGCCAATTCATGACTTCAAAAATTGCTGCACAGTTTGCAATGGGGTCGTTAATTTGTGTTTAAAAATGCAAGTCAAAATTGCTGATAAGTAAATCTATTATATTTGATTTACAAAAAATGCAATTCATGAGGCAATCTTATAGGTTGTCTTATGTTATAAACATGCTTTTGATTAAAATATACATAATATCTAAGGTATTTTACCTGATATTGTCAAAGTATTTCTCACGTTGTGTGTCAGGAGACGTCTCACAAGGGGGCGAGAACCCCTTGTGAAACGTCTCCTGACCCGATGAGTATAACTCTTTCTACTAAAATCTTTTAATTAATGGTAAATTTTAAATGTTTGATTGTGCAAGTGAATGAATGTGGAACTGGAAATATATAACCTAACTGTTTTATTTCGGCAAATTTTTTTTTTTTTTATAACTAACCAAAAGGTCCGTAACGTAAGGGACCTCTCGGGGCCGGAAGCACGTGCCTCACAGAGCAAACAATGTGAGAAATACTTTGGCAATATCAGGTAAAATACCTTAGATATTATGTATATTTTATTATATTTGACTTATCAAATGTACACACTGCATCTCCTTTAGCTTTTCAATTTATATCTTTAAACTTAGATTAGCGAGTTCTATTGTCTAGTTCGAACTCATTTGTGAAATCCTCCAGGTTTGAGCCATCATTACAGTTCATGTTTATTAAATTTTTTTCACAGTACTGCTGTACAGCTTGCTACTATTCTTTACAGCTTGCAAGTTAACATCATGTTCCTGCAGATATAAAGAAAGCCGAAACAATTATCCTAAAACATTGGCAAAAAAACAAATTCAGAAGAAAACTGTAGGTTACACAAGACTTCACAATATTCTTAGCATTTTTTTTTTCATCTGAAGAAGACTCAGAAGAACATGCAGTGTTGTCTAAATGAACCACAATCCAGAAAAAGGAAGGAAAACATTTGCCACCTTTTAGATAAAAGAGGCAAATGTGAGCATAGTGTCTAATTCGTTACGGTTTACCGTAACGAATTAGGCACTCCCAGCTTTCAGCCAGGTATGGTGGACTAGAATGACTGGTGCGGAAAGCACGCTATACGTCCCATGTTAAAAGATGTCACGGTTTTTTGAACACCGTTTGGTACCACTGTTCTACAATCGTCCCCTACTTTTCTTGTTGTAGTGCATTGCTGTGCTGTTGTTTAACTGTGTTATGGTGGAGTAGAATTGGTTAATTTTTTTATATATATAAATGTTTAAAAGATAATTTTCCAGGTCAGTAGCAGGCTCATTACTCAGTTAAAAATGTGATCAACACTTTCCAGAAAATGCTTTGTGCCAAATTGTTGAAGTGGTAACAAAAATGCCGCCAAAGTATCGTTATTTAAGGAACCTGTTGATGTGCTTTTACGGTCTCAATGAGAGAAAAATATTTGATGTTCTGATCGTAAGCTTGATAGCCATTGTTGTGTGTGTGAGTTGCACTTTGAAAAGCAGTTCATAGAAAGAAACAGTTATAAAATTAATGGGGAAATTGTCATTACTCTTAGGCAGCCCTTGTGAATGTTGGTAGCCAGTGGCCAAATGGCGACTAGATATTTTATAGTGGCTAGTAAATTTTTTAATATAGTAGCCAACGATGGCCAGTAGATTGTTTTTCCTCAAGTGAGCAACTATTTTGTCCAACTTTTACCCCCACTTGTGAATGAATATAGAGTTCAGTTTTCTCGCCCTTGTTCCTGCAGCTGCTTAGAAAATGAATGGAAGTGAAGGTGGGATTTGAGAGAAACTTAATCTGCTGACAGATCAGCCTGGAGCAACCAGAGGGTCAAGGTTACTAAAGCAACCTTTTGCCATGGTATATGTATTTTGGCCATGCCAACCTTTGCCATGGTATACTTTGCACTAAGCATTATGTCATCTACAGGTAAAAGAATTATCTTTGAATCTCTGTTTAGCTGCATATATGCTGAACAAAAAGAAACAAACTGTTACAGCATTGTTTTAAAGATGATGCAGCTGTTACATCTAATGCTACTGCTCCTCGTGAGCATGGCTTTTCAGAAATGAACCTCATAAAAATGAGTAATCAGGCATGTCTGAATAGTGCCACTTTAATGACTTAATAATGGTTACATGCAATGGCCCTTTCAATTGAAGATTTTGATGATCAAAATGCTATTGAATTGTGGTGGGCAGATACCTCTGATGGAAAGATCAGACACAGTACATATCAGTGGTAAACTGTATCAACATTATTAGTGCCAATTTATGCATATATATCCTAGCTTTTGCCCTTTTGTTTTAAATATTATTAAAGAAATTAGACATCTAACTTCAATGGCCTCTTGAAAATAAATTATTAGTAACACAGAGTAATGATATTACAGCACTGAAAATAAATAGTCAAAAAATCAATCATTTTGGAACAAAAGCATATGCACTATTTGCAGTCAATCTAATGAACCTATGCAGTGACTATTCTGCATCTGTTTTTACAAAGTTAATGGGAAGGGGTATCTCATTAGAAAGGGGAAAAAAAAACATTCACCCATTAAATTTCACTGAAACGCAAGTAGAGAAGTAACTGAACTATATATTTTTTTAAACTTTGCATGGCCAGTAGATTTTGTCATTTGGCTAGTAAAATTTTTATTCCACTTTTCAGCAGTTTCACAAGGGCTGCTCCTAAGGGGAAACCAATATTGAAGGATGGAGCAATTCCTTCTATTTTTCCAGCAGCCCCAAATACTTTACAAAACCGATTCCCATGAAGAGGAAGTTGAATAAAAATTGCTCCAATGACAATAAATTTCAGAAAGTTTGCCTTGATGATTCCTGTTTGCTGGACAACATTGAAAGCACTGAAATGCAACAATCTATGGAAAGCACTGAAATGCAACAATTTATGGAAAGCACTGAAATGCAACAATTCATTTCAGTGGCAGATATAGAGGGAATTGGATTGCCTTCAGCATGCTGGTCCAAGCAGTGTTTTGGAAATGTAGTAATTTTTACATGTTCAGAGAGAATTCATGTGGTAAAAATCATCAGCTGTGTTGAAGTTTCTTTTACCATTGTAATTATTTATATTGGTAAAACAGTAATTTTTTACCATGACTTCGTAGGACCTTCAGTACAAATTTTTTTAAACCACCGTATCTGCCTTATTATGTGATAACGATATCTGTTAGTCTTATAAGGGAAAGCATTCTTTTTTTTTTTTTTTTTTTTTACCAGGTTTTAAGTATTGAGTTTTTTCGTTACACCTCGTACAAGTTGAACTTCAGAATGACTTGGAAAAGCAAACTTTTGGTAATTTTTCCCGGGAAATTTCTCTTGGTGGCATGTTTTTTCGAAATGTTAAAAAGTTCAAGCACTTTGGTGTCAAAATGCGCAAAATATTTTTTTTTTTTCGAAATTTTAACTTCCGAGTCCGTAAGCTAACTTTTCAAAATAAATAGTTTATCCCGAAATACAGCATTTGCTATTTTAAAAATCTAATATTTAATGAAAAAACAACTTACCTGTTGTTCAAAATCGAAATCGGAAGTATCGTAATTACGAAATGTCCAAATCAGAAACCATTAAATGGGACGGTGGCTTCGCCACCCAAAAGACAAAACAATACAAATTTTAGAGTATGGCAATCAGAATAAAACGAATCACAACAAAAGTAAAGTCTAAACAACACCATGCTAAACAATCACGCATAAGGGTTAAAGACTTCCTACACTAAAACATCGATAGAAAAAACAACTAACTCGCCCCACCCTTCCTTATAAAACTAACAGATATGATTATCATACAATAAGATACAAATGGTGGTTGATTCACTTTCTACCCCAAATCCTGCGAAGTTTCGTAAAATGATAACTGGTAAAACGTTGGTACACACAGATTTGTGTGAGATTTTTTCCCCTTCTGAAATTGTTCAAATGTACTACTCAGTTTTCTTTTATTGTTGTTGTTGTTTTAATTATTGAGATGTGTCACAAACATCGGGGGGACCTTTGAGATGTGCTGCACACATCAAGTTTTGGAAGGTTGCTGTAGAGATGTGCTGCACACAGATGTTTTGGGCCTCTGCAGAGTTGTCGTTTTGACTAAACATTAAAAACAGGAAACTATGTACAAAGCGTTACATTGTAACCATCTTCCATCAATGGTAAACGAATGGAGCAGAAGGGTAAAGTGTTCCAAGGAAATAAAAATCTGTATAGAAAACGAAAAATCGAAGATACATATTTTCTTACCAGATCTTTTTTATCAAATTATAACTATAAAATAATAGAATTTGATTTTTCTGGAGAAACCTCTGCAAAACTTGAAGAAAGGCATCATAAACCAAAGAGAATTCTCAGAAAATGCCATCACAAATGCTCCATATGCAACTATCAAAATGCTTGTTTTCAGAACAAGCAAAACGCAGGGCTTGAAAAATATCAGAAATGTTACATGCCTAGCTGGTCATGTGCATAAAATATTTACTTGCTCAGAAAAATTAATCTTTTAAGATAACAAAACAGAAGCCTATTTTTTTTAAAGTTAAAAATTATGATAAACTTTATACATCTTTTGCATCGCCATTTTAAAGTGTTTGCATTCAAAGTGCAGAAAAGCATATATCTCAAGTTTTAAGAAAGGTAATTGATGGCATTTGAGAAATTTAGTGATGCTGCCATGTTCAAGAATTTTTAATATATGTCCTGTGTTTTGCAAAAAATTTAAATAATCATAGTTAACTGTACAGCAGTTTAAGTAGTTTTCAACAACAATTTTGAATGTAAAATTTTTGTACCTTTTTCTCTTAAGCAAACAGAAGTGATTTTTGCATCATTAAATATCCCAAGAATTGTTGTTTAGAAACAAAGGTAATCCTTATGTTTTCAACTACTGTTGTGTACACTTATAGTTATTAAACTATATAATCATCTGACCCCCACATTCCTTGAAGAAATTGCTGGTGGTATTGGCAATTTTAGGATGGTTTTGGCAAGCAGTGCACCACATAATAGTCTTGTCATCATTTGACTTTAGCCAATTAAATGTTTTTATCCAAGATTATTGAACTGTGCAGCGGCAATTGTTTTTTCGTACACTTATTCATAGTCCGCATGCGTAAGTTTCAATTTCGTCAATGACGCAGATTTTGATTCTGAAATTACGTCACTCAACAACAATGCAGAAGACAAATTTGTAACAACCGCTGACAGGACAGGAATTTCACACAATTGCTTACTATGAGATATACTCTCATTGCTGGATTTCCCCCCCCAAAAAAAAAAACGTATACCCATTACTAAATATAACTTATATCTACAGCTAACACGAAATACTGTTCTCTCAGACAAACTAAGTTATCGGCATCAGCAATTTTCGCTCTTTTCCTGGCTAAGTGCGCAGCTTGTTCTTAAACAAAACTTAGCCTTTGTTTCAGTAGTACCGCTGTCAGTTCATCTGAGGCATGCATCCCGTCCAGTGTTAGAATTAAAGATAAATCTTTTACTGGCCCAGCGGACCACTAGAATTTGCAAACCACTGGTCCACCGAAATGCCATTGGTCCGTAAAAAAACAAAACAAAAAACAAAAAAAATTAGATAATTACAATATATGTAGAAAATAAAGTATCATTTCAATGGAATTATCTCCAGTATTTGTTTTTAAAATATCTAACTTGAAAGCACAACTAACAGAACAAAGAATGTTTCCAGAATAAGGTTCCTACAGATCGGTCATATAGCTGAGTAACAGTGCATTCTCAATCTGTTTTTAAGTAAGAAGGGAATGAGGAGATTTCAAGGGTAAAAAATTCACATACGTTAGCAACCGTTTTTTATGTTTTATTGTTCAGGGTTTAGCTTCGTTTTCTTATGTTAGTCTTACTGCTCATCTTTCCTACTTTCCCATAAAGTTAGTTTCAGTCCCTCATTGAACACTGTTTCATGAGAATTGCTCTAACAAAAATTACCTTCACGCATCCAAGTGACGTTCTTCGTTAGTGAGTTTTATTGGGACAGAAATAAAGTCTGGTGACAGTAACTGCTGCATTCACTAGGGTGGGCGCATCCAAGGAAGAGTAAAATATTTATTGTGCTTACTTCTGCTCATTATAAAGGGTGGGGACAGAGGTAAAAAAAGCGGCAGTTGCCGTTACAAGACAAGAACTAGAAAACTGCCTTTCTGTATTTGTTGTTTCTTCCACACTTATCCCTTAAAAAGAATAGCTGTTATCCAATAGCATTTCATGAACCTATCACTATTTTGCAGCCCAAAAAGAAAACCGTACAGTAAGGTAAAAGAAATCAAAATTCATTTTCTAATTTGTGACAACTTAGAAAAAAAAACTTACTGGCCATTCGGGCCAGTAAAACCAATAGTTCAGTGGTCCTGTGGACGTTTTACTGGCCAATGGACCACTGGGTAATTCAAACACTGCCGTCGTTAACTGTAAACGACATCTGGAGCAAAACTACATATGACCCCAATTCCTGGACGTAGGGCATAATACAACTGAAGAAGCGCTATTCTCCTGGCCTAGGCACTCATTCCATAACTATAATAATACAACTTCTGGTGATTTGCAGTAAAATGAAAAACACTGGTGATTAGCAGTAAAATGAAAAACACTGGTCATTAGCAGTAAAATAAAAAACCTGCGACAATCATTTTTTTTTTTTCTAAAGTAGAAAATTTTCTATTCCAAACTTTTTTCCCCCTTTAAATCTAGTTGCCCGACTGGCCAACTAGATTTTATTTTTACTTGCCCAGGCCAATAATTTACATGCCTCGGGCATCTCGGGCATGGTATTTTTCAAGCCCTGGCAAAGGGAAACACAAAAGGAGAGGGGAAGACGTTCCTAAGTGTTATTCCTAAACACACTTAATTTCAACAAACTTGTGAAAAAAATGTACTGGCAAATGATAAAATTAACATAGTTCCTTTTTAAAAATAGAACATCAGTAGTGTGCCACACAGATCCCCATGGGCTCCTTTTTTAAGGCCCATCCCCGACATTTTGAATGCATTCCCATTACATCATTGTTTATGACTGGCCCGAGTTTGAACATTTTTGCCAATTTTCTGTATGTGAATACGGACAAAATGTAGCATATTGTTTTATTCCTATTTATATTTTCATCATTTTATTAACTGAATATAATGTTAGTGCTTCATGTTATTTAGTCAACTGGAAAAAGAGAAAGAAACAATCATTATTATGTAAATCTTTTCAAGTAATAAAATATCTGTCATTTTGTTTCCCCAGGTATCAAGGTAATTTGTTTACTTAAAAAAAAATCACTGTATTTAACTTATTCATTCAAATTTAAGTCAAGATTTTGTTAAAATTATTATAAAATCTATGTCGTTTCTGCATGACACAAGAATTGCATATTCCTGTTTTTTTGCTGATGGATTGGTCCAATTTAATATTGTGTAAACGTGCATGTATAGGTCATAGTGCTTTTTAATACATGGCAATTTATATTATTAGCTCCACTGATTATATCAAATCTTAAACAGCATCCAAGATGTAACCTGGCTTTTTGAATTTATGTTTGGGGTTCAGCAGCATCACAAGGGAAAGGCACAAACCTCCATGAAAATTTACTATGTCACCACCCTAAGATACAGAACTTTTTTTAATGGCATATGTGATTATAAAATTTTAATGTATGGTTTCGCTTTTTTTTTTTTTTTTTGTATTTGGTCTCTACCCTTAATTTTTTTCAATGCAACCTTGAGTATTTAATTCTAGCTATGTCCCTGATGGGGCTTGTGATATATTTTTAAAGAAATATATTCAAAAACATCTTATCTGACAAATTTTGAACCCTGGTATAAACTAGGACTCTGTTTTTTAGCCTAATCTTTTTCTGAACCCACTCGAGCTCATTGTGGGCCTGGACCCATGCTGTTATGAACTGGAGACTGGGCTTATCTTCTAATATTAATGCACAAATAATGGAACAAAGATAGTAAATTTCCAAGAAAAATCATCTGTTCTCCAAGTAAAATTCCTAGACATTCTGGCAATATATTCAAATGTTCTTACATTTAATTTGAGTAATAAAAAAATTTACGCCTAAATAAAAAAAAATTAGAAAAAAAAAGAAAAGAGGTAGATATATAAATTACGTAACTTAACGAATGCTTTGTCCTAGTATCAGAAAAAATAAAAACAAAATTTACTTTTAATGACGTTTGGTTTTGAACTCCAAGATGACTATTTGTTTTATCATAATTGCTTGCATTTAACATAAAATTTTCAAAACATTTGTATTTTTTTTTATGTGTTTCAATAGGGTTTTTCAAGAGTAAATAATATGAACATGCTATCTGGTGAAAAATTCATTGATTAAATAAAGTTCCTAGGCATTGGCAATATATTCAAATAATAAAAAAAAAACATTTACGTTAACAATTTTCTTTTTTATTAGTAAAAAAAAAAGGAGGGGGTGTATACATTCTATAACAGAAATGATATTTTCTTGTAGTATCCCTACATATTCTGTCGTAAAATTTTAAACGTTATTTGTCATTGAGTCTTGGTTATTCTCAGTTATTTTATATTGCATGTATTTATAACAATGATTTCAAAATGTTATTTATTTATTTTATGGTCTTTTAATAGATTTCTTTTTTAAGTCGATGTAAGGTCTACCATAGTAGGTGTATGAACTTGCATCCTTGAGCAAGGTTCATAGATTCGAGTTCTCGCAAAATTACAAAAGAACTGTTAATAATGGTAAAAGTGTGAAGAATAATGCTTTATTGTGGAATAACTTTTTTTTTTTACGGGTCTTTTAGAGGTTATTTTTAATGAAAGTTGGTTGTCAAATTTTCGAACTAAAGCCTAGTTCGTCATCAGGACTATGTCACTGGAGTAGTTGCTGCCACTCAATTGGAAGAGACCATCCGCAATTATCGTTAATTGTGGTACTTCTTCTTCTTGCTATTTCGATCCCTTCTTCTAGTTTTCTCTTTACTAAGTTTGACTGGTGGGCGATTATTTTCACTGAGTCCCAATTTATGGAGTGTCCACTTGCTTGTACATGTCTGTCTAGCCCTGTTTTGTTCCCAATGTTCCTAATAGCTGCTTGGTGTTCTTTCATTCGGACCTTAATACTTCTCCCTGTTTCTCCTATATAGCTGAGTCCGCAGTTACAGTCGATGCAGTAAATTACTCCTTCCTGCAATTGGATGTCCAATTCTTTCTGCTTTAAAGCTGGCAGGAATTTCTTTATTTTGTTATTAAGATCTGGAGCTAGCCTGATATTATATTTTGCTCCGATCCTTTTCAGTTTCTCGAAAAGTCCCTTGTGGTACGTAATTTTGCTGGTGAATTTGAAGTTGGTTTTTTCCTGCTTCTTTTTGGCACTTGTTTAAATATTTTCTCAACATATGGGGAGGGGTAATTGTTTTCTGCCAACATTTCCTTTAATTCTTCTTTGTGAAGATCTTTTTGAGAAGCTGAAGAGACCAGGATTTCAATTTTTTCCAAAAATTGTCTCGCTGTATTCGATTTAATATAATCAGGGTGGAATGAGCAGAAGTCTAACATCTTCCCTGTGTTGGTGGGTTTTCTAAAAAGCTGAGTGAATATTTTCCCTTCTCTTGAGGTCAAGGTTAACTCCAGGTAATTGATGCTATGGTCTTTTTCCTGTTCCAGGGTGTACTTCAAGGTATTCTCTAGTAAGTTAAATTCTTCCAGAATCTGAGAGGGTAGAGATTGGTCCACAGTATCTACTATAATTAGGACATCATCCATGTACCTTACATAGAGAGCAAACAAGGAGGGTTGTATAAGGATTTTTGCCTCTAGTTTACTTATATAATAATTTGCTAGCAGAGGTGCTAGTGGAGAACCCATTGCAAGTCCTGAAGTTTGCCTGTAATATTTCTTTCCAAACTGGAAGAAATTATTCTTGAAGGAAAATAGGAGCAGTTCATATATGCCAAGTAGTATTTCTCTATTGTGATTATGGAATACTATTTTTTCCGCAAGGTCATCTGCAATGAATTCCAGTAGGAGGTCCAGGTTAATGTTGGTATACATAGAGACTATATCCAGGCTTGCCATTACTGGATGAATTAATTCTGGCAAGTTGTCCAGTTTTCTTTTTAGCTGCATGGAATTTTTTAGTAGGTAGGGAGGAGAAGGGAAAATATCTCTGAGGTGACCAAGCAAATAATAATTAATGTTGGAGAGTGGCGAATTTCTAGTGTCTATTATAGGTCTTATTGGATGGCCTTCTTTGTGAACTTTTATCGTACCATAGATCTGTGGAATTCTTGACTGGATTTTGGAGAAGTTTTTGAAGAGCTCATTAAGCTGTTTTTTATTTCTTAAAGAGCTGATTAATTTCTTAAGATTTTTTACAGTTTGATCTATAGGATTACCATTGAGTTCTTCATAATAAGGCTTGCTCAATTCAGCTTCCATTTTATTGTAATACTTCTTTTCTACCAATACCAAAACTTTGCTCTTATCTGCTCTCAGTGCTACTACTTTATCATTGGCTTTGAATTTTTTAAGGTCAGTAATGGCACTTCTATTAAAATTGTAATCAACTTTTACTGGCTTTTTTACAAATTTTGAGACGCAGTCTGCGAATTCTTTCCTTAAAGTAACTGCTGTATTTTCATCTTCTCTTTCTACCTTACTACAGATGCTTTCTAAATCAATCAGTATACGTTTTTTATCAAGTGTTGCGGAGGAAAGGTTGTAATTATATCCCTTATTGAGGAGATTAATCAGGTTTTCATCTACTCCTTCTTCCGTCAGATCCATGACATGTTTGTTAGTGGTGGATGGTATTAACTGTGGGCCAGGTGCTGTAGACATTAACTTTGGACTTAACCATTTATTTTCTTTAATTTTCATTTTTTCCTTAAACTTTTTGTTTTTATCTCTCACTGCTTTAGCTAACCAATTATCAATATTTTTCTTTTCTGCTTCCGGAATTTCACCTAATGAAGAGGTCCAAATACGAGCTTCTATTCGTTCGCATTGCTCAATAGTTTTGAATTTATTACGAATCGCGCCATTCACCGTTTTTAGTTCTATTTTTCTAATAAAATTTCTTGACAGATTTTCCGCGATGTTTTTCGTGAGTCTCAAAGAAGGTGGAACAAAATTAGCTCTTTTACATTTCTTAAGAAAATACAGTTGTGACTTACATTTGTCGCTTTTGCACTTACTCCTTTCTATCTTTCTGATGTTTCGCCATATATCCAGCCCGTATGTGGTTTTAATCCTAGTTGTAAATGCATTTATGGCACCTCTATTCATAGTGATTGTGGAATAACTTTTTTTTTTTTTTACGGGTCTTTTAGAGGTTATTTTTAATGAAAGTTGGTTGTCAAATTTTCGAACTAAAGCCTAGTTCGTCATCAGGACTATGTCACTGGAGTAGTTGCTGCCACTCAATTGGAAGAGACCATCCGCAATTATCGTTAATTGTGGTACCCCTCCCCCATATGTTGAGAAAATATTTAAACAAGTGCCAAAAAAGAAGCAGGAAAACCAACTTCAAATTCACCAGCAAAATTACGTACCACAAGGGACTTTTCGAGAAACTGAAAAGGATCGGAGCAAAATATAATATCAGGCTAGCTCCAGATCTTAATAACAAAATAAAGAAATTCCTGCCAGCTTTAAAGCAGAAAGAATTGGACATCCAATTGCAGGAAGGAGTAATTTACTGCATCGACTGTAACTGCGGACTCAGCTATATAGGAGAAACAGGGAGAAGTATTAAGGTCCGAATGAAAGAACACCAAGCAGCTATTAGGAACATTGGGAACAAAACAGGGCTAGACAGACATGTACAAGCAAGTGGACACTCCATAAATTGGGACTCAGTGAAAATAATCGCCCACCAGTCAAACTTAGTAAAGAGAAAACTAGAAGAAGGGATCGAAATAGCAAGAAGAAGAAGTACCACAATTAACGATAATTGCGGATGGTCTCTTCCAATTGAGTGGCAGCAACTACTCCAGTGACATAGTCCTGATGACGAACTAGGCTTTAGTTCAAAAATTTGACAACTAACTTTCATTAAAAATAACCTCTAAAAGACCCGTAAAAAAAGTTATTCCACAATCACTATGAATAGAGGTGCCATAAATGCATTTAATGCTTTATGTAAATAAAAGATAATATTCTGAAAATTGGATTTTTGGCAATCATCTTTAGTTAAAAAATAAATAAATCTTGAAGGCTGAAAACACCAGTGCGCTGTACATTTCTCTATCAGACATAGGGGACTTTTGCTTTGGGGCACCATCTGGCGGCAGAATAATGAGAGCGAGGCACAGAAATCCGTCACTTTCAGCACCAGTCATTCAAGTTCACTATAATCCAGGAGTGAGTAGTAATTCAACAAGTTTTGGGGAAGGAAAGCACAGCTGTTGATTTTTTTACAGCACGCTGCCGCCGTGGATTTTTTTTCACAGCGCAGACCTTTATTCCACATGTGCAATGCAGTTGATGCTTTACATTTCAGACTAAAACATTAAAAAATTTTCCTCTAGCAAATTTTGCTAGAACTACTTTTTATCACTAGCAAAATGCATTTGCTTGCTAGCAATTTGCTACTAACTACTGGTCGAAATCGTGCCCTGCCTGTCACCACTACTGCACTGCACAGAAAAGTTTATCTATCTGCTAGTATACAAGTAAATACAATTTTTGTGTACATAACAAATTTTGTATGAGTTAAAAAACAGGTTAAATATTATTTATGCCCTCCAAAATGAATAGAAAACACTTAATTGAATACACAATTTTTAGAGTAATATATCTTGCTTTAAGAAATAGCATGATGGCAAAATAATAATATAAACAGGGCTTCACAAGATTTGAGGTAATTAAATATAGTCAAACTTCAGTTATACATTTTCTCAGGGGATGGCCAACACATAAATTTCAAAATTTTAAATACTATTTTAAAAATTTGAATGCCTTTAAAAAGAAAGAAACGGGAAGGGGGTCACATAATTTTATATTTTTTACACTAAATTATAGAGTAAGACATACATACATACTTTGTAATCTTAAGCCTATAACTATTTTGAATTTGTATTTAAATATTTGTTCTAATTTCCCTATGAAGACTAGGTTAAGAAATTCTGTATGAATTCACATTTTTAATACAGTATATTAAAAAACCTAACCCCTGAAATATAGGGAGTAAATATAAATTCGATTTGGTTTTATTTTTAAATTTACACCTATTACATACACATCCTTTACTTATAACTATCGCACTTTTCAAAGCAGTTTGTTCACTAGTTAATTTAAGCATTAGTGCCAGGTAAAATATTCACTAACCTTAGCTTGTTTCATATCTCTCGAATTTCCAGGGAAAAGAGAAATGTGAATGCTATTTAATAATTAAATTTTTAATTGCATCATCTATTTCCGGCTGCAAAAAAAAATGCTGTCTCAATTCTCTGAAAATTGTAACATACCTAGCTAGGGTTATATGTAAAAGAACCCAAGAACCTCATATTTTTGATAATTTGAAATTCAGTGTTTAACTGAAATTCAGATTTCTATGATTAGAAAAAGAGTATAAATGAATTACATATAACCAAACTGAAAAAGTGATAGACACTACAATCGGGCCCAGAGTAAAAAGTGATAGACACTACAGTATAATATCGGGCCCAGAGTAGCAGAATGTAGACGCAAGCAGATATTTTCCAAATTATTAGCAGATAGCTTTTGCTTGTAGATTTAAAAATATATATATATTTACAGCAATTAAAAACACTTACTCAAGGCTTAGATTAATATACTTAATTCCATTTTAGCATGAACTTTGAATTATTTTACACATCTTCTGAGTTCTTTTGCTTTTACAGATATTCCTGGCCTCTAGATTTTATCAAAGCCTGTTCTCAATGTATAGGAACTGTATCAAAAGTTTCATTTACACAGAAAGAATTTAAATTTTATTGCCAGGTTCTCTCACAGTTGCCAGTTATTAAATTAAAATCTTCTCCTTATGTATTTTGTAAGACTACTATTTTTGAATTAAGTTGTTGAAAATGATATTTACAATTTTTGAAGGTTCATTGATGGAACTGTTTTCCTGGATATAAAAACTTTCATTAATTAGTTGCTTGTTTTTATGAGTTCAGAATCCAATACAGTAGAACCTCGATTATCTGGGCTAATGACCAGCACCCGTCACCCGGATAAATAGTCAAAAATGCTTTAAAAAGTCTCAAATGCTGTACTGTATAGTAAAATTCTTACCTTTTAAGGTGTTCTTTAAAGGGTTTTCTTAAAAAAAAATCCATCAGGAGACTCTGCCCTGTGTTTTTGCAGCACTTCAATTTTATTGATGTGCGGAGTTTGCGAAGTGCGAGAATGTCACTAAAATTTGGATCCACTTTCTGGGCAAGAAAGTCTAACAGTGTTTCTGCACAATTCAGCACTTCTGCAAGCATAACTTTTTTTTCTGGAATTTCATCTTAATCCACATCTTCATCGCTTTGTTCAGGTAATTCTGCACTTGATGTGGCTTCCGCGACAATAGTGGCGTAGTCTTTCGTTTGATAGATATCTAGGTTGATTTTTTTTTGTTCCGGATAACCATATTCATGGTTAACCGAAGCCCGTATAATCGAGGTTCAACTGTATTTTAATATTTTGACATAAATGTCCATTTCACACACATTGTTGCACATTCAATTGCAATGTACCTATTTTGTCCTCATTGGAATCTGTAATGTTCTAGTAAATATCATGGTTTTATTAATTTTTCCTTAAATTATCTTATTCTATTTTTATTGTGGTTTGTGCTTCGTGGGTTTACAGCAAGTTTGCTGTTTCAATGGTTGTGTATGCACATACATTTTATTTTTTTACAACTCCGATCTGGCCTAGCTCAGAATTCCACATAAAACTGAAAAACGTATAACCGAGGTTTCACTATAACAGGTATTTATAGTTACAGAATGCGTTTATTAGAAAAACAAAAGTTAAAAACTTACTTTCCTCCTTCTCAGAAGCTTGCTGCTAGTCATACATAGCTGGGGCCATGAAGTTATTTAAACATGAAAAATGTATGCAGTCACAAGAAATGCACATTGAGCAATGTAAACCTTCTGATGAAACTTTTAAATGGTACTTAAACTGGCTGGTTGTGGAAAGCATGAGAATTTGGATTTTCTAAAAATCGTTGATCACAGGAGTAAACTGGTGAAATTCTTGGGGACTTATGGATGCTTGTTAAACAGGAGACGTGTAGTGTAACAACTGTAGAATTAGTACACTATAAATATCACTAAATTATGGGTTTTACATAGGAATAAAGAAAATTACTTAGAGTCAAATTTTCGGGCAGCACCCCTACCCTTCCTCAGGGCTACACTAAAACCCCTGGAGAGCAAGCCCAAGTGCGTGAACTGCGAAGGGGTGTGATGTCACAGTCAGAGGTCTATCGCAATCCTTCTCTCCAGAAAGGTCAAAGGGCAAACGTAAGGGGAATGCCAATATTAGTTGCACGTTCGTGCGGCATCGATCAGTATTGAGCTTTCGGTAGTCGTGCACATGAGTTAGCGTTTTTATGCAACATGCCTGGAAAATATTGAGTGCCTTTATGTAGATTTAATTACAAAGCACATCCAAAAGACATTGTTTTAAGCTTTCCTGATGGTGAAAGCCTTCAAAGAAGATGGATTTCTTCTATACGAATAAAGAATTTTGAACCCACCGTGAATTCAAAGGTTAGTTAATCCTAATTGTTCTCATGATAGCATGTTCTGCTTTCGTTGTAAATAGAACTGTAATTTAGTGAATTGTTAGTCGTTATTTTGATTGACGGAGTAAAATTTAAGGGCTAGCCTTCCGATTATCAGCTCATTATTTGTTGTGGCTTAAATAATGATATTACTTACCATTCAACATTTCATTTCTATAAAATAAATGTTATTTTTCTTTACAAAATTCGTAGTTAGTAGTGTTGAAATTGAAAAAGAAACAAAAACCAAAGGAGATGTACAGACATTATCAACGCATCAAGTAATAAGGTTAACCAGGGAAAGAAACTGGCAATAAATAATTACGTTATTTATTAATCAACATTTCATTTCCGTAAAACAAATATAATTTTTTTCCGTAAATCAAATATAATTTTTCTTCACAAAATTGCTGTGTATCAGTGTCCTAATTAAAACAAGAATTCGCACGAAATGTACAGAACTACTTGATGCGCTGATAATCCGACGGCTAGCCCAATGAAAAGTTTATTGGAATGTCCAACACATGTATCCGAAAGTTTGGAATGTGCCTAAAAGAATTCACTTATATTGTTAAACTTCAGCACGATCCCTGAAGTTTACTGGCTGATAAGTTAAAATGTATGTATGTACATATATTCATGCGCTAACAATTTTCTTAAGTTAGTGAACGTACAATTTGATTTAAATTAAGAGATGGCAGAGATTGAGGTTCGGATTAGTGAACTATGAACTTGAATTGTCTACATTGAACTCTTTTGCAAAGCAGCACTTTCATTCCTAGTTGCACTCATAGTCACATGTATAAGAATAGTTTCAGAAATATTGGCAGTGAAACGTTCCTCCCTGCATGAATACCGTGCAAAAAAGAAAGTACTTATGCATAATGAAGGAACACATTTATTAATGCATATGTTTTCTACTCTTTAGGGAGTCTGCTAATGTGTTAATTGATATCTTCAACATCGTTACAGATATTGAAAAATGGAAAAAAATGTGACATTCAGATTTTCCAGCATAAAATTTGCAGTGTTATGTGCATAAATTCGAAGATATCCAAATTAATACATTTCATGATCATTTGACAAAGAGCTTTTTCCTAAATGATTCTAATTTATAATTATTATTTTTTACCTTCTAGAAGTATTTGCAAGATTTGCGCACACATCTTACCATATTTTCAGTAAATATACTCACTAAATCCGAAATTTTGCTTTTGCGTTCGTAACATAATTAAGGAAAAATCTTTTTTTTTCTTTCATTTTAGTGAATCGAACGCGAAGGGAATTTCTAAAAGTTTTAAGTGAAATGATTATGTTCATACAATCCTACCAATTCACCATTAACGCACTTAAAAAAAAATTGTAGTTGCAAAAATGCGTAACGTAAGATGCTGGGCTTTTCACGTTATGCATGAAAAAACTTATGTTTGTGCTCCTTTAGCCAAAATACAAACAGAAGGAAAATTTTCCTGAAATATTTAGTTTTAAGACCCATACTTGAAATCATTTCCCAGCACAAGAGCAAAAATTTGGAATTTCCCGATTTATAGGTGCCATTGCTGTAAACTGAGAAAAAAAAATGAAAGCTAAAGATATAATCTTTTGATGTTATCTAAGGATAAAAATTACAGAGAAAAAAGCCAGGTCGATTAATTGATGTGTGGGCAAATTGTCTAGTATCGCACTCGAGAAATTATTTCTCTGCGTAAACACTGCGGTATTTCATTGGCGTTTACAGGAGTGGAGAGCTCGAGGCTCAAGTCAGTCGGCCCGCTAGCTCTGACTTCACAGACCAGTTCGGAGGCTTTTTGATCTTCAGGGGTTTTTGGCTACACTATAGTAGGCATTGCCATTCATTAGCTAAAGTCCAACCTTTCACATCATGTAATGCTGTACTTCCTCTTCTCTCAATTTCTAGTCCTTCTGTCAATTTTCTCTTGAGAAAGGGCTGTTGGTGTGTCAGAACTTCTACAGAGTCCCAAGGCACTTTATGTCCTATATTTTGAACATGCCTGTCCAAACCTGTTTTGTTTGTCAAATTTGGACAGGAATGTTCAAAATATAGGACATAAAGTACCTTGGGACTCTGTAGAAGTTCTGACACACCAACAGCCCTTTTTCAAGAGAAAATTGTCAGAAGGACTGGAAATTGAGAGAAGAGGTACATGACTAAATTATGTGAAAGGTTAGAATTTAGCTAATGAATGGCAACACCAACTATAGTGTAGTCCTGAGGAAGGGTAGGGATGCTACCCAAAAATTTGACTGTAAGTAATTTCTTTTATTCCTGTGTAAAACCCATAATTTAGTGAAATTTACAGTGTATCAAGCAGGGTTCATTCTAGGCGGTTCTCGCGGGGCGGTACGCCCTGCCCACCTTCAGGTTTGAAAAATTTCGCTCTGCCAACCTTCACGCTAAAATTATGCGCCCTACTGCCCTTTAAATTAAAAAAATCCCATCCTGACCGCCCTAAATTGGAAACTGCAAAATGCGTTCACAGACCTGCCCTAATCAATCCTACACTGCTGTGAAACCAAAATAGTGCACCGACTCCATATTAGCCTCTCGTCTACGTCTAGAAAGTCGTAATGACCTCCGTTGGTTAGGATTCCTAGAAGACGGGAACCGGTAAGATACAATCGCTTATTGTTTGTTTCTCTATGCCAGCAGGGAAGGAAGGAAGCGGAAGCGTGAGATTTAAGACAAAAGGACCTGTTCTCTGAACTACTAGGGGGAGGAATGAGTTTGTTCAAATTACTGACAAAAGAGGCGACCAGTATTTGCTCCCTCTACTCTCCTCCCCCTACTCTGTCTCTGCATCTACTCCTAAGCGCTCCCACCCTTCGTATTCCCCTTCCCAGCCTGTCTACAGGAAATTTGTACGATCCTAAAAACCTATCGAAGTTAGCCATCAGTATTCTAATTATAACCTTCAGTCAATACGGCACTGTGGCAGGTGCCGCAGATTACTTTAATCCTTGCAGATTCCTTTCACAAAGTTTCAAAAGTTTATATTATTTATTTCATTAACTATTTACTCACTCAACCCCAGGAACAAACACAGCGCAACACAGCTACACCAATCGCAGTTTTTTGGAAAGGTGCGCAGACTGCTTTTTCTGACTATTTCTTTAACATTCATTGTTTCTAGCATTCCTTTCAATTTAAAGCAAAGGAAGGGAATGCATGATTTTAACGTTGGGTCCCACTTCCAGACATGCGTCGATAGATCAAGTAACAATGGAATTTTGAAGATGTGAATCCGTTTTTTGGTGTAAATATGACATGGATGGTAAGTCAGATAACATCCGAAAACTTAAATTTCATCATCCTGGAGCGGGAATCAAACCCACTCTCCCGGATAGCGCCTCAGTATGCTAGCCACTACACTACCCAGAACGATGAAATAACACTTGTTCAGTTTTATTTCATTTTATTTTAATTTTCTTTTTCTTCTTCCTTGTTTTACAAACAGGTAACTTTGACTTAACAAGAATATTGCTTTCTTTCAATAATAAAGATAGGAAGCGATACTTTTACCCACTTTTTAATAGCGTCTCCGTTTCCACTACTTCCGTCTTGCGCCGCATTCCGGAAACTGGTGGCTGCAATTTTTCTTTTTTAGCGTCCGTATAACACCGTGTCAGTTAGACATATGTGATTAATTTTTTACAAGAGCAATATTTTTTAAGCCTTTTCAACGTTCCCTCCGTTTTTGTGGTGTCGGTGTTTCGGAAGTTAACATCCAAATTTTTTCTTTTTGCTCTTCCAGATGGCTTCACCTCAGTAAGATTTCTAAAGTTTTTTTCATTTTTTTCCCCTCCAAAAATCACTTTTGCACATTTTTTATTGTCCCTACTCTAAAGATCCAGACTCACGGTCGCCAGGTCACCACTGGCGATAAACTTCATCGTCGTGGCGACTAAAAATGTTTGATTAAATCGCCAGTTCTGGCGACCTGTACCGGAAACGAAAAAAAAAAAAAAATTTGATTTGATTTAACTTGTGCTGTACGGAAAAAAATATTTTTTTACTTGTACGGAGCTCTCATGTTTTTGAAAAATTTTACTCCAAATGTGCGGAAATTTTGCGTACAGAAGCTATTCTGCTTGAACAGCAGAAAAGAAAAGAAAAGTTATAAGAAAAAGGCGAGGACGTTGCGTCGCTTTTTGATCACAAAGAATGCGCCAAGCAAGGATGATGGGTCATCGTGGGAGAAAGAGTTCGCAAGGTTGCGGGGGGGGGGAGCTTCTTCCCTTTGAGGAATTCGTACTGGGAGAATTTTTTATAAAACAAAAATTCTCTAATTTTTTAAATAACCGAATGCAAATTTTACAGTAACCAACATACATACATATCACTAAGCTGTTCTCTGAGATTCAGAGGTTAGCTCCAAAAAGAAATACAAACTTCCAGATATTTTTACTTATTGTTGTCGTATCAAACTTCGCCATTTACAGCGATCTTGACATACAACTCGTGCTTCACTGATATCCATTACACGCCGTACACAAGATCTTTTATACTTCATACTCATAATCTTTTTCTCATGCAGACACTCCTGAATCTGATCCACTCATGTCTTCCTTGGCCTTCCTCTGCCTTTCCTTCCTGCCACTTGGGCTGAAAATATTTTCTTAGTAAGCATTTCTTCACTCATTCTTTCAACATGGCCAAACCACTGAAGCATATTGGTCTCCACGACACGTCAAAATAAACTTCCATGTGAAATTTCGTCAAAATCTGATTAGAACTTTAGAAGTTAAGCATTTATTTTTATTTTTTATGAATGTTCGCTGAAAGCACTATACACTACCGTCTCCAGTGCCAAATTTAGCGTGCACCTACGGTATTTTGAGCATCGCAAAGCGGCCGGCTAAAAAGAAACAATTTATTTTACGAATTAATACCGAACGAGTTTCCATCCGCTTTCCGTGCTCGCTTAAAAAAATAAATAATAATGATTGGTTAACTTCGCTTTTTGTCATTATTTTTTACCAATTATAGTGTTTTATAGTGTACTCAGTTAATACTAAGTTTGAATTTTAACCAAACTCTATAATCCGGAAATTTCTAAATTCCAGAATCGGCAAAGTCCGGACGATTTCGGATTTTCGAGGTTGTACTGTAAGAGTATTATCATTATATATAATTCAAGACTACACACTTGTGATGTTCATTTAGAATAAATTATCAACGTTTATTCACAATTAAATGTTTTATTAACATCGACTATAGTTTCGCAGATTGTTTGGCTCGGCATCATCAGGACGAATGGAGCGTAAACATTCAAATCATTGTGACATCATCAGAGTTCTGCCGGTCACGGTTTTTGGTGAGCTGTTTCCACGCACTTGAAAGAAATGGCGTAGACGTCATGTCATTGACAAGTCGTGAAGAATTCCGGTATATGTGGAAAGCTTCTAATACATTAAGCTTGTTAGTCGAATCAGGTTTATCAATAAGAATAGCGTTTCCAAACAAAAAGTTATGGTTATTTTCGTGACAATGGTATACATGGTTATACCTGCCAACTACTACAGAATGTCCGTAGTTTCTACGGATTTAGCTGTCTGACTATGGAACTTCACTGTCGAAATTACGGATTCTACGAATTTCCATTTTGCTTAATTTTTTTTTTTTCATTTTGCTATTGTTTTATGATATACATGAGATCCTAAAGAAGATTCGCGAAATTCCGCGTTTTTTTGTCATCATTTAGATCGTTCTCAGGATCAGTGTAAAACTGAAGACAATTTGCGGGGGTGCGAGCGTTTTCCGTCTGGAGACGGTATTTCATGTTTCAAAACTTTCGAAGACGGTAGTTTAACGGTGTAAAAACATTACCGTAATAGTAATTCTTTTTCTCTTGAGATTATTGAAAAAGGGCGTGATTTTGTGGCAAACAATCGATGTGCGTCACTAAGAATGAGGGGAAGAGTCTTTAAATATCAACAAAGAAATGATTTGAACCATCCTGCATTAAGATCTGGGCAAAACAAAAGTATGTGCTAAATTTGTTCCCCACACGTTAACCAATGAACAAAAATCAAGGAGAAGTGCACATTGCAGAGACATCATTTCAGCCGCTGAAAATGATTCAAACTTCTTAAAATCGATTGTTACAGGTGATGAAACGTGGTGTTTTCAACATGATCCTAAAACAAAGTGCGGAATGGAAGTCAAAAAACTCACCACAAGCCAAAAAAACAAGAAAAGTTCCATCAAAAATCAAAACAATGCTCATTACATTTTTCGATAGTAAGGGTATTATCCACAAAAAATTTGTTCCAATTGGACAAACAATTACTGGTGAGTTTTATTTAAATGTTTTGAGGCGTTTGATGGGCAGAATTCGTCGCATTCGTCCAGAATATTGGGATGAAAACAGTGGGTGTGTGTTGCACGATAATGCACCCAGTCACACCTCACTTCTTGTTCGTAGATTTTTGGCGAAAAATAACGTCTGTGTGTTGAATCATCCACCACATTCGCCTGATTTAGTACCCTGCGACTTTTCTGTATTCCCAAAACTGAAAATGACGTTAAAACGGTGTTATTTTGATGATATTTCAACCATACAAACAACTTCGACGCATGCTTTGGAGGCAATTCCGCAAAGTGAACTGGAACAGGCATTCGAATCATTATTAAATAACTGTAACAGGTGTATTGAAGCCGGAAGGACTTATTTTGAATAACAAACGAAAACAAATTATAATTTCTTGTTTCTATTTCATTTTATAGACCCAGTCTTAAAAATTCTTTGCTACACTGTGTATATCTATTCAGAGGATCAATGGATTTTTGACATAATCTCATGTGTAGCTGAATGTTCTAGAAAGCTGGAAAAAAAACTGATGTGGACATCAGTAGTGTTTTGCACTATGTTACTGAACTAGAGTTGGCTGTTTTAAAATCTGCAGATGAAGGGGCGAATTGGTCCTTTTTTAAGGAATCTTTGTCTCAAAAGAATGACATGCCATCAACATTTCAAGGTCACCAAATCAGCACAGCATGTAATCAATGAAGATGTGTTGCAGATGATGAAGATATAGGACTAAGTTCTACAGAAAACAGTATTGATTTATTGAAAAAGAATTGCACAAAAACTTGAATTTTTGTTTTAATAATGTCCAAACATCTGTTTTCTGCAAATATATGTCCGCTCTTTAGATAAGGTGTTATTTCCCAAATCTTCTGAAGGCCTAAACAATCATAGTGATGATGCAATAACAGATCGTGCTTTGGAATAGTGGCTTCAAATCAAGAAGATTCTTGTTAGTTTGAATCCTAACAGAATTTCATGTATTTCAAATGCTTTGTTACACAAATTGGAGAATTCAGATAATCTAGAGCCTTTTGAAATCATGAGAGATCCAGTAACTGTGCTTTTAACGGCACTGGTGTTAAATGCTCATGTAGAATGTCTTTGGTCAGCAGTTAAAAACACAATTAGGTGAAAGAAGCCTTCTAATGAAAAAGAACAGACTTGAAAGTCGCATTAAGGTCAAAACATTAAGAATAAAAATGAGTAATGTTGACCCTGAAAATGGGATAAAACTATGGTGGGAGGATAGCGTGAAATCTTGTTGACCAAACTACAAAGATTAATTTATGTATTTTATTACTTCAGTTTCAACTTTTAAGCATACTATAATTGAAATATGCAAAATAAAACATATTGATATTATAGTAAACAATTTTATAAAAATAATAGTATGAAATATACAATTCGGTTTTTTCAAAGTTTGACCACTGACTTTTTTTTTATGGCCACTAACAATTTTTGTCTTGGTGGCCAATGTCTACTAGCAAAATTTCAAGTCTGGATCTTTACCCTACTCCATTTTTATGGGCATATTATGCTGTGGCATTCCAGGAACTGATGGTTGCAAATTTTCCATTTTTAGCTTCCAGATAGCTTTTTTGTTTCAGTTATATTAAAGGTGTATGGTTTTTTTTTGTTTTGTTTTTTTCAAGAGCTATATTTTTTAGCATTTGCAACATTTTGTTCTCTGTTTCTGTGGCATTCCGGAAGTTGACGGTTGCAGTAATTTTTTTCTTCCAGATAACTTCATCTTAAATTCTGGTGAAAAAAAAAAAGACTATTTTTTTTAGTAAAATCATACTTCTACGCATTCTTAACGCCCCTGTTGCATTTCCACAGCTGTTTTGTCATACACGAGATGTTTAATAGGGATCCCGCCGTTTTTAGTCATTATTTGGGTATTTCGAGATCGATGCAGAACTGAAGATAAATTGGGAATTGGGGAGGGGGTAGAAAGTGGTCATTTTCCGTCTGGGGAAGGTATTTTGTCTTTGAAAACTTTCGAAAACGGAACTGAAACGTAGTGGATATTTTTTCTGTAATCATAATTTTTTTTTCTCACGATGTTGTCAATGTCCAGTATTGTTGTAAAATATAATGTTATTGCATAAATGTTTGTATTTCAGCAAGAAACTGTGGGCAACGATTCCCTAAAATGGAAGTTGAGACGACACAAATATTTTCCTGTAGTCTTCAGACAAGAGATTCTTCCGTGGAATGGAAGAATTCCACCATTTCCGTTATTATTTTGGGCATTCTCGAGATCAATGCGCTACTGAACAGAAAGTTTGAGGGGAATGGGGGGGTAGCTTTCCGTTTGAGGAAGGAATTCTGTCCTTCGAAACTTTCGAAAACGGAAGTTGGACGCAGAAAAGATTTCTCCCATCACACACTGTTCCTTCTGCCCAATAATGTTCTTAAATATAATTTTATTCCACAAATACTGCATTTCAGCTCAAAAACAGAGGAAAGTCTCTGAAAACGGAAGCCGATCGAAGTGAAGACTTCTCCCGCAAACATATTTTTTTTTCCCTGCAATTTCTCAATTTCGTGTGTTGTTAAATGTTACTTTCCCCCATAAATGTCTGCACTTTAAACTTGATAAGGAAGGGAAAGTTTTCTAAAGACGAAAGTGACGAAGTTTGAAAATTTGTTTGAATTGATGCATGGTGTTCAAAAGTATTCATATTCTGAAAGTTACACCATTTATGTAAAGTGGTGACAGCTTTGATATCATGCATTCAAGGTCCTCAGGCTGAAAGTTCTTTCAGCAGGATGGATAAATTATTGTTGTCTGAAAGAATAAAAGAATTAAAAAAAGTGACAATGAAGAAATGGGAGGAAGGGAATGACATCAACAGAAAGAAAAACTAAGCAACTGTTGGGCAGCTGCAGAGTTAACAAAAGACAAACATGGCCATGGAACTTTCTGAGAAGAAAGCAACACAAGAGGAAAATTGAGCTCTAGCAAGTACAAAAAAAAAAAAAAAAAAAAAAAGCTCTGTTTGAAGCAATACCTTTTAGAACAATTTTATTTTGTTTTGAATTCAGTAATTTGATATTGTGAAGACAGCAGTGTGTACCAGTTTAATATCTGCTTGTACATAAATAAATTACAGCGAACAATTCCATTTTGCTCGTGCTGTGTTATATTCAGTTTCTTGCTGCACGTTCTGATTTTTCACCTGGGCAAAAAAAAGTTCAGCTTTTTTGTCCTATGGTCGGTTTGATATATGTATTATGTACAGTGGTCGAAGTGGCACAGAGCTACTGCCAGTATAGTCGACACCAAGATTTTAAATTGAAAGCCATTCTGCTTCAGTATGTTAAGTGCTCTGCTGCTACACTACAGTTTTAGTGTAGCAGCAGAGCACTTAATGTCTTTTCAGTCCCAGCTGCTAATCATTTATCAATTTTATCCGTTAAAAATGTCATTTGCCAATTTTTGCATTAAAATTTGTGCTTTCATCCTAATTTCTTTCCGTAGTTTGTGACGGATTTATAACTTATTACATACCGGGATGGTAAATTATGTTTTTTTTAACTGGCGGTATGCTAACTTCCATGTTTGTTAACTACCGGTATGGCATACCGGCCCACTTCGAACACTGATTATGTAGCATTCCAGTAGCTGATGGTTACAATTTTTTCCTTTATTTACTTCCAGATAATTTCATTTCACGTTGATGAGGAGAGGCTTTTTTTTTTTTTTTTTTTTTTTTTTTGCTTTACAAGACGTCTTGCCTTGTTCTTTACTTTAATTTTATAATTTTTGGGGATTTAATTGCATCAATGAAAATGCTTCCACCACATTTTCACAAATTCAGTAAAATTTTCTCAAAACCTGTAGTCAGTGCACAAAGAGGGTTCCCACTCAAAAGTAATAAAAAAATTTCCATAAACTTTTGTGAATACTACCGACACGGAATTTGTAAATACATTCCCATAAAAACAGGTCATATGTAAAAAAATCTGTCAGTTGAATAGTTTCAGTTTTTCTATAACACAATGCAGCTAAGCTTAATGATGGAATGGCTCTGTTCAAAGAAACATGTTTCAAGAGAACCAACAGACAAAGGACTTTGATCCATCATTTGATTGGTTCTCTTGTGAAGTGTTTCTTCAAGCAGGAGCCATTGTGCCTAATTGTTCCATTTTATAACAACTGTCTGCAGAAATTGAACAAAAGCTTAATAACTGGCAATTTTAAAAATTCAATTTTGCATCTTTTTTTAGAGAATAAAGGATGTAGGGGTGGAAGCTCATTATGTTAATTAATGGCTCCTCGGCCAAACACCCACTGGCTTCCAGCGCTGATCAAAATTTCCCCACAGCAGGAAGGAAAACCATTTATAAGGTTCTAGAGACTGTCTATCAATGAAAGTTGAAGACAGCCCGGCGTTCTTTCTCTCCCAGCTTTACTATAAATCTGCTATTCAGGAGAGGGGAAGTAAAAATAATGGCAAGACACTACAAGCATGAATTCACTCTCAAGCTTGTTGCAAACTTAACAAAAGAATTTAATCAACAGAAAATTGTTCGGCAGCTATTGTTCCTTGACCTCGAGTTCCTGTAACTGCAGTTCCACGTGAAAAATTATCTGGGTATCTAATTATTCCAGAATACCCTTTCCTGCCAATACTCTTTGCCTATTCTTTTTTCTATCACATACGTGAAAGGTTTTAATCGTCATCTCCCTTCCTTTGCTCCGGAAGCTATGCTTCGTGTTCCGTCCCGAACACGTGTTCTCTCAAAACGCTTTCTCCGTACGTCGTTCCAGACCCACGTGTCTGATTCCAACTACGTTCGCTTTCCCAGTGCCCTAACCGGCACGTTTCTATCATCAAACTTTTTTATCCAGCGCTGTCACCCAAGCACCTCCTAACCGTTCACAGCACACGCTGTGTTGTCGACCGTCCTCCACACTCGCTCTCCGTCGACCGTCTCTCACGCTCGCTCCTCGTCGACTGTCCATTATTTCTCTTACTCCTATCCTGAAGTCTTTCCCCCTAACTTCCCTAGCCTCCCAGATTGGCTCCTGACTCACTCGCCTGAGGCGCCTCTCTCTCTAGTCGGAGCCCTCCAAGAGCAGGTGACCCCCCCCCGCTCTTCTCGGTGCCTCCCCCTACTACCTTTCTCTCCTGATCCGCGTCTTCTGCGGGTGACCTTGACCTAATCCCTTCGTTGACCTCCAGCTCACGGGTGCCCTGCAGCTTACATTTCCCTCTGGCCAGGAACAATAGCTGTGCCTTCTGTGAATACAATAGACCTGTCAAACAGGCACATCGGAATGTCACCTAGTCTGGTGCATTACCACGTGTTACACTCGTTTTCAAATAATACACATGGAAATATTTATTCTGAAATGTTAATATCCAGAATGATCGATGGGATTTAAAGTCCATCACACAATTTATATAGGGGCGTAATTTCTCGCCCCTACAGGTCCCTGCCTGCTGGACGAAACATGCGGGATCTTCCTCTCGCATGATGAGTCAGTGTCCGTTCAGTTCTTTTTTTCTTTTTTTCCTTACACACAAGATTTCACTGCACTAATACACTTCTTTATACACACATATATACACTATCAGTACCACTAAGTAGCCTCACTGGGTCTCTACCTTTCTGTGTTAATGCTGTCTTTAGCAGCTCGTGCTATTTTCTTTAAAATTCAACCTGGATAAGGCGTCGGCAGGAGGAATGAGTTTGCCGGCAACGTGAGAAATCATGAGGTTGAATTGGGCAATGGCTAGACTCCACCTCTGTAATTTTGAGCTTTGTGAAGCCGCACTAGTTAAAAATATCAAGGGGTTATGGTCCGACAAGATCTCTACTTGATGGCCAAAAACCCACCCTTCAAATTTCTGTAGAGCCAAAACAATAGCATATGCCTCCTTGTGGCTAGCTGCCCACCTTGCTTGTCTGTCATTTAATTTCTTGCTCACGTAAGCCACGGGCCTGATCCTCCCCCTATCATCCCGCTGACCTAGGCAACACGCGACTGCAAAAGAACTCGCGTCCGTATGTAACACGAACGGCTTGTCAAATTTGGGTGTGGACAGTACAGGTGCTGTACATAATTTCTGCTTCAGCGACTCGAAAGCTTCTCCGAGCGCTGGCATCCACTCAACTTTTTCTGCTGCCTTTTCCCCTGTCAAATCCGACAGTGGCTTCGCTATTTCGGCGAACCTGGGTACGCCCTCCTTGTAGTGGTTGCATAACCCTAGTAATTTATGTACCTCCCTCGTGGTTTTTGTGGGATCCAGGTCTCCGACTGCCTGTAATTTTCCCGGGTCCGGCTGGTGACTTCCCAAGCCGACCACCTGTCCCAAATAATCAACTTCCTCTTTGGCTATGCAACATTTTTCCAAGTTTCCTGCGAACCCCGCATCCTCTAAACTTTTCATGACCATCGGCATGGGTTCCTCCCACTCTTCTGAAACTACGGCCTCCGGACCCCTCGTATGCTGGTCCATCGTAACTATTTTCCACCGATGCCCTTTACTTGATGGTGGGTCTATCGGCCCAATAAGATTGACATTTTCTGCCTGAAAAGGTAACGCGGGCCTCCTAACAGCAGTTATCAGTACCCGGTCACCTCTTGTGACGGGACGTCGTAACTGACACGCCTCACATGCATCACAGTATGTGCGTACGTCTCTCTTAATGGAAGGCCAATAGAATGAGTATCTTATTCTTTCTAATGTCTTCTTATGTCCCAAGTGTGCTCCGAACACAGAATCATGGGCTCGCTTTAATATTTGTTCCCTCCTACTCTCGGGAACTACTAACTGATTGGTGTTTTGCCCTAACACTTTTTCTTTATGATATAGTAGTCCTTCCACATAGACATACCCTCCTTTTCCTTCCTTTGCCCACTTGCGTGTCTCTGCTAGGGTTACGTCCTCCTCCTGTTGTACTTTAAATTTGCTGTGGTCTGATGCCTCGCCCTCCCGGCTACTCTCTTCATCCTCGCGGCATGGATTACCTCCAAACTCCGTCACCTGCTCGCTGGTCTCCTCGTCAAGCGCGCCTGGCCCTGATTGGCTGCTTGACCCTTCCGAGCTTACAGCTCCGCCAACTTCTCCCGGTGTTGCTCCTGTCTCTTAGCGTCCCTCCACAAGCTTTCCCTTTAATCCTGTTCGCCCCTACACTGGCACTAGTTCCTTGAGTCCCTAACTCCTGGGGTCTCGTTGGTTTCTCCTCCTGGACTGAATCCTTTTCACATAACGCCTTCCCATTATCAGTGGTCCACTCTGGACTAGAATATCTCAACGTGGTCATCTTGGCATAATCCTGTGGGGTAACTATGACGTTGTTGGTGAGATTCGGCACAATAGCGCAAATCATCTCACTCGTCCCTAAAGATGCATCCCTGGCCTTCTCCAATCCCGTCTCCACAATCCTAACCTGCAACCTCTTAATTGAAAAAACCGCAGTACGTTCATTAAACCCTGGCAAAGTCACTTTCCCCATTTCTTCCATCTGTTCTTCCCCTAATAGGCCTTGTCTCACACAAATGAACTCTGCTCCGCTGTCTACCAAAATTTTTGCCTGGTGCCCTTGCTCTGTGGCTACCACTAATTGCTCACCTACGGATATTTCCATTACTTCCATGCTTCTACCTGCGGTACCCAATACTCTCCCCATTTTCACACTAACCTTTCTCGCATCCTGGACAAGGTCTTGCTTGGGTTCCCCTTGTTTCTCTACAATGCTTTCCTTCTCTTTCGCCGCTACTCTGCTCACTTTCTTAGCTGCCTCACTTCTCCAATTATACGGAGTGTGTTTACTGTCCTGTTCCTGGGGTATCTTCTGCTTACAGGTAGAAGCATCTAAAAATAAATTAGAATCTCTTCAAATACAGGAAAAGAAGAATTTTCAACAGAATAAATTATTAAATAAAGAATTAAATGAACTGAATCAATATCAAAGGCTGAGAAACATAGAAATACACGGAATTGATCTTTCAAATATTGCATCTCAGGAAGATCTTAATAACCTTGTTGATCTCTTAGCAACTAAATTACAAATAGAATAGGATCTATCAAAAGATAATGATATTGTTCACCCTTTACCAACCAAGCATAAAAGGACTCAAGACTCGGTAGTGCTCATCCAGTTCAAATCAAGAACAACTAGGAATATTTGGATGTCCAAGAAAAAAACTCTTACCTATAATAATGATCTAATGCCTGGTTTAAGGGCAACAAGAATCTACTTAAACAAAAATCTTACCCCTTACAATAAACATCTGTACTGGGAAGCAAGGACACTGGTGCAGCAGTCAAGGCTCAAGTACGCATGGACATGGAATGGAAACTTATTCATAAAAAAAAATGATGAAGCTCAAAAAAGGAAAATACTGACTATTGAGGAACTACATGAATTTATGAACTCCTCTTAATGACTTGATTAAATTATAAATTATAAGGGCTAAAATGGGGGATGTGGGGGACAAGATGGATGGTTATTATTCGGTTGAACAGTTGAACCACTTAATAACAACTAACCTAAATAATTCATTAAAAATTATACATATTAATGCAGGATCACTAACAAACAAAATTACACTTCTGGAGTCTTTATTACACTTAATTAAGGCAGCGATAGATATTGTCTGTATAACTGAAACATGGTTTCCAAGTGGGGATTATTCAACACAGTTAACTAATTATACCATATTTAACCTAAATAGAAATTACTCAAGAGGAGGGGGCATTGCAATATATGTTAATAATCAATATAGGGACTTTTCAACTGTTAACAACTTTACTATAACAAACTCTAACATAGAAATATTAACTATTGAAAATGAATTTTACATAATCATGGTGTGTTATAGACAACCTAAATCTGATTATAATATATGTCTAAATATATTAAGTGAATTTCTAAACTATGCTAACCTTGTTAAGAAAAACTATTATCATGGGAGATTTAAATATTGATATTTCCCAGGATAATTCTATAACTAATCAATTAATTTATATTTTAAATTCATCAGGATTTGTAAATACCATCACACTGTCAACCAGAATAACTACCCATTCTAAAACAATTTTGGATTTGTGTATTACAAACATTCAACAAGATCCAATTATTGCGGGAATATTGGAGTTTAATTTTAGTGATCATTTACCTATTTTTATTATTCACAAACACACACTTAAAAAGACTCAAATACATGAAGTTTTTAAAATAAGACTTATAAACAAAAAAAATCTAGAAATCTTTAAAAATAAATTAAAGAATTTAAACTGGAGCGAATTGGACACATATTCATCACCTGATTTAAAATATGAAATATTTTTTACAAAACTAAAAGATATCTATGACATATGTTTTCCTATTTCAGTACTAAGCAATAAATTTAGAAAAAGTTTTCGAAAACCATGGATTACAGATACATTACTTAAGTGCATTAAAAAAAAGAATAAGTTATATTCTAAATTCCTTAAAACTAGACAACAATCAGATTTTAATTATTTTAAACAATATAGAAATAGGCTGAACTCTGAATTAAGAACTACTAAAAGGAATTATTATGCTAATATATTCTCACAAAATTCATCTAAACTAACATGAAAGCATCTTAATCAATTAATTGGTAGGACACCTAAAACGATATTACCATCTCACCTAACTATAAATAATATGAAAATAAGCAATCAACAGGACTTTGCTACACAACTGAATCATCATTTTACAACTACCCCAGTTACATTAAAACAAAAGTTAAAAAGGGTTAATATACATTACTCCAGTTATTTACAAAAATCATATCTCCCTAATAATTTTAATTTTACAGATATTACAAAAACTGAATTGTTAGTGGAATTTCAGAATATAAGAATATCAGCAGGTTCAGGATCTGATGAAATTAATTCACGGGTAATTAAATATATTGCAGATGAGATATCTGAACCTTTACTTCAAATTTTTAATTCTGTTCTTGATACAGGAATTTTTCCTGATAAGCTGAAAATTATAAAAATTACCCCTAAATATAAAGCAGAATCACACAATGATGAAAACAATTATCGTCCAATATCTAAGACATCAATCTTTGCAAAATTACTTGAAAAACTAATTTACAATAAATTGTTATCCTACTTACACAAATATAAAGTTACTGACAAAAACCAATTTGGATTTCAATCAAATAAATCAACAGATCTTGCTCTTTTTCATATTCAAGATATAATTCAGAAAAATTTTGAGGAAAAAAATTTAACCGTTGCTATTTTTTTGGATTTAACAAAGGCTTTTGACACATTAAACCATAACATATTACTATCAAAACTACATAATATAGGAATAAGGGGTACTGCTCATGCACTCTTTACAAATTACTTATCAAACAGAATTCAGTTTACTCAATTAGGCGATTATTACTCAACAATGGAAAATATTAAGCTGGGTATACCCCAAGGTTCAATACTTGGACCATTATTATTTAATATCTACATTAATGACATTTTTAACATTGAATCTGAATCTAGAATTATCCTCTATGCAGATGACACTACATTGTTATTTAAGGGTACTAATCCAGAAGAAATAATTTTACTAAGTACTATTGAATTGCAAAAATACACAAATTGGTTGGCTGTAAATGAACTTGTATTAAATACAGATAAAACTAAAGCAGTTTTTTTTCAAGACAACAAACAAGTCAACTTATTAGTATACCATTACTTCTCGACAAGAAATCAATTGAAATAGCAAATGAGCTTACTTACTTAGGTATTAATTTTAATAATGATTTAAAATGGAATAAACACATTGATAATCTCTTGAATAAATTATCAAAAAATATAGGAATTGTAAGTCATGTTCTGACAAATCTTACTGTTAAAACATTAAAATTAATATATTTTACTTTAGCTCATAAACACCTTAACTACTGTATATTAACATGGGGTCAAACAACTCAATCTAATATTAAAAAATTACAAATACTTCAAAACAAGAATATTAGATTATTACATTTAAAATATAGTTGTAATAATGTTATTTTTTCTCAATCATGTATACATACATATACAAGAGTTGACCCTAACAAATATAACATTTAATGACTATTAAACAATTATATAATTTTAACTTGGGTAAAATCATGTACAAAAGAATAAAAAATTACATAGAGCAGGAATTAATTAAAATATCTACATATACGCATCAATATAATACAAGAAATCAACAGGCACTTATACCAGTGCTCCCTAAAACTTTAACTATGAAACAAAGTTTAAATTATTATGGGCCCGCGTTTTGGAATTCATTGCCCGGAGAACTGACATTGATTAATAACTTTAACCTCTATAAGAAAAAATTAAAAGCATACTTATTAAGCTAACTATTTAAGGGAATAATAGGGGGGGTAGAGAAAGAGTTATACTAATGGCAGGTGGTGTACATTGCTGTACTTGACTTGTAAATTTCCTTCAGGGAGCTCCGGGCTTAGACAGGATTCAATGAGGCCTTTTCCTGGAGCTTCCTTGCTGTTATTTTATTAACTGTCAATAATTGTTATCATTATTCAATAACCTGTAACAGCAGAAATAATAAAATGAAATGAAATGAAAAATTTTCGGTGGCCCATCTGTCCACATCTAAAGCATCTCATTCCTACATCAAAATAAGAATTTCACAGCTTCCCTGGTGGTCTACTGTTTCCCACTCTACTTTGGAATTCCTGACCTGTCGTTGGAAATTTCCCTTTCTGAAATGGAACTTCAGTAAATTCTTTCTTCCCAGTTCCCATTCCGTCCGAGCTATAATGCTGCCCCTTACTGTTAGAGCCTACCTGAAAATTTCCCTTCGCTTTTCGTCTCCCCCTCTAACGCTTCCACATGGCACTCATACTGATCACACAGTTCCCCTAAATCTTTCGCTAGAACTAGCTTTCCCAAGGATCCTCTCTGTAGTAGATAAGTTTTTAAACTGGGGGACAACAATCCTTTGAACTTATCACAAACTAAAAGGTTCATTAGTTCATCAAAGGTACTTATCCCACTGTTCTTTTTTTTTTTTTTTCGATTCGAGGTTTAACGACCACCGTGAGCAACTTAATGGGCTATAAGCAGTCACCCATCCCTAATTTAGGGTCACTGGTTCCAGGGAAGGGAGAGAGCCAGTGCTGTAAGACAAACACAACATCCATGCCTGACCGGGATTTGAACCCGGACACCTAACGGACGAATGATCAGAGGCCAGCGCCTTAGACCACTGCGCCACCGGGGCGGCTATCCCACTGTTCACTACATAATATTTGAGAGTTCTTCCCATGCCTCCCGCCAATTGCTGGTAACTCTCTCCCTTATTCCTGCGGAGGGCCTCAAATTGTCGTAGGTAAATGTCTGGGGTTAGATGACATTCCCCCAAAATGGCCTCTTTGACGGTTTCGTAGCAATCGTATTGCTCGACCGTAAGTCTCCGGAATAAATGATTGACACAATCAGAGTTAAATAGTGCTATGACTAATCTTCCTTGCATGTTTTCTGGGACTGTATGTAAAATGAAAGCTCTTTCTAAGGAATCAAGAAAGTCTAAAACCTTTTCTGGTTTAGTAGGACTTTTGGGTAAGGTTTTTTTCTAGTATCCTCATGTAATCGGCTAACTTCATTTGATTTTTTTCTTGTGCCAACGCTTCTTCCTTTTCCTGAGTTAACTGTTTTTTTTTTTGTTTTTTTATTGGAGGTTTAACGACCACCGTGAGCAACTCAATGGGCTATAAGCAGTCGCCCATCCCTAATTTAGGGTCACTGGTTCCAGGGAAGGGAGAGAGCCAGTGCCGTAAGACAAACACAACATCCATGCCTCACCGGGATTCGAACCCGGACCCCTTTCGGACGAATGATCAGAGGCCATTGCTTAGACCACTGCGCCACCGGGGCGGCCCTGAGTTAACTGTAGTTTCTTAAGCTGGAACTTCCTTTCTTCCCTTTTATCTAAGAGCTGACTCTCCCTTTCTTCTCTTTTATCTAAGAGCTGAACCTCCAATTTCATTTTTTCTAGTTCCCTTTGTGTCTCTACTGCCAATTTCTTTTCCTCCCATTCTAACAGTTTAATCTTATATTTCCATTCCATATCAACTGTATCCTCTTGCGCTTTTCTTACGTTAATAGACACTTCATTACTAGAATTTAATTCATTTTCCCTATCATTATTCTCTTCTTCCTTCCCTTCGGACCATGTGTCCTCTGCTTCCTCACTCTTTTTCCCATCCAAAAGCTCATCCATTGTTATGCACTAAATATATATATACATACACAATACACATGCAACAATATATAATGACACTTTACAATTTCCCGACGATAGTCTTTGCTCTCAACCTTGAAGTACTAATATCTGACATTTCTTTTTTGTAATGTAATAAATTCCTAGTAATATTACTTATTTCCTTTCTTTACATAACAAAACACTTTACAATTCCTATTCACTTTAGGCATTAATTTTGATACTGAGTTTTCTAAAAATTACTGTAACCTATTCTTCTATAAAACTGACAAAATATTTTTTTTTCTTTTTTTCTCAGCCTTTTGGCCCCTAACTTCCTACTAAAATTTTTCTTTCCTAACCTTATACTCAGTATCCACCCAGGAATATGAATTTCGGCAACAAAGTGGTACTTACCGGAGTATCTCGGGCCCCCTTCAGCTTCTCTGTAGCGGCTTTGACCGCGGCCCGCGAAGGAGCGTCCTGAACAGGAATGTTGCCCGGTCTCGCTGGCCAAGCGAGACGTAATTTGTCCGTCCCTGGTTACGGGATTTTCCTTGCACTTCCAATCCTTGCTCTATTTACGAGCGTTATTTGTCGACTTCTCTGGTCCACCGGTTCCGTTGCACAATAGTCTTTTATTGTAGCACAGTCCTTTGTTTGTCTCGCCGTTTTCCGCCACGTGCTACGGTCACACTTAGCAGCTCACTTTGTTTCACCACTTTCCTGCCACGTGATGCTGTTATACTCAGGAGTTCACTTTGTTTCACCACTTTTCCGCCACGTGCTGCTGTTATACTCAGGAGTTCTCTTTGTCAGAGTCCTCGAACACAGTCTCTATTTCATTGAATAGAATTGCCCTAGTACTTCCACTGAACTCGCCTAACATATCATGATCCTACCGACTGCGCCATTTCCTATATATCTGCTGTAGGGGTGGAAGCTCATTATGTTAATTAATGGCTCCTCGGCCAAACACCCACTGGCTTCCAGCGCTGATCAAAATTTCCCCACAGCAGGAAGGAAAACCATTTATAAGGTTCTAGAGACTGTCTATCAATGAAAGTTGAAGACAGCCCGGCGTTCTTTCTCTCCCAGCTTTACTATAAATCTGCTATTCAGGAGAGGGAAAGTAAAAATAATGGCAAGACACTACAAGCATGAATTCACTCTCAAGCTTGTTGCAAACTTAACAAAAGAATTTAATCAACAGAAAATTGTTCTGCAGCTATTGTTCCTTGACCTCGAGTTCCTGTAACTGCAGTTCCATGTGGAAAATGATACGGGTATCTAATTATTCCAGAATACCCTTTCCTGCCAATACTCTTTGCCCATTCTTTTTTCTATCACCACCATGAAAGCTTTTAATCGTCGTCTCCCTTCCTTTGTTCCGGAAGCTATGCTTCGTGTTCCGTCCCGAACACGTGCTCTCTCAAAACTCTTTCTCCGTACGTCGTTCCAGACCCACGTGTCTGATTCCAACTACGTTCGCTTTCCCCGTGCCCTAACCGGCACGTTTCTATCACCAAACTTTCTTTTTACTCAGCGCTGTCACCCAGCACCTCCTAATCGTTCACAGCACACGCTGTGTCGTTGACCGTCCTCCACACTCGCTCTCCGTCGACCATCTCTTACGCTCGCTCCCCGTCGACTGTCCATTATTTCTCTTACTCCTATCCCCCTAACTTCCCTAGCCTTCCTGTATTTCCCCCTAACTTCCCTAGCCTTCCTGATTGGCTTCTGCCTCACTCGCCTGAGGCGCCCTCTCTCTCCCTAGTCGGAGCCCTCCAAGAGCAGGTGACCCCCCCCGCTCTTCTCGGTGCCCCCACTACCTTTCTCTTCTGACCCGTGTCTTCTGCTGGTGACCTTGACCTAATCTCTTCGTTGACCTCCAGCTCATGGGTGCCCTGCAGCTTACATTTCCCTCTGGTCAGGAACAATAGCTGTGCCTTCTGTGAATACAATAGACCTGTCAAACAGGCACATCGCAAATGTCACCTAGTCTGGTGCATTACCACATGTTACACTCGTTTCCAAATAATACACATGGAAATATTTATTCTGAAATGTTAATATCCGGAATGATCGATGGGATTTAAAGTCCATTGCACAATTTATATAGGGGCGTAATTTCTCGCCTCTACAAAGGAAATACTTAATATAACTGAAAGTAAGATCTACCAAATTCTAAGTGGGAAGTAATTGCAAGCAAAAGTTTGAAATCTTGAAAAATAAGTTTTTTTGGCAAAATAAAGTATCCATTGATTTTTACCAAAAAAAAAAAAAAAAAAAAAAGGGGGGGTAATTTTCCCTGAGTTTTCCCTGATTTTTGGAACCATTTTCAAATTCCCTGAGAATTCCAGGTTTTCCCTGTTTCCCAGGTTGAGTGGGAACCCTGACAAAAGGATTCCAAATAAATATTCTATATGGGCACTAGTTTTACAAACAAATGAAATGTGATATATGTATATATTTACTATCATTTCCAAAGTTGACATGATCATACAGCTGTCTAAATTATCAGCTGATGAGGCCCTCAATAAAACATAATTGCTCCAGGAACTAATAAAAGCACAATATATCTCATCCTTTAGAGGAGGCAGTTGAAAATTTAATCGATTAACTAAACACACAAAAAAAATCATTTTATGAATTTCAAATTATTTACAATTAATTATACTTCCAGATTATTATTTTAAACAATTCAAAAGCATTTAAGGGATGATGTTTAAATTCTGCATAAAATAGCATCTCTTTTTTCCTTATCAGGGCAAAGCTAGTTTGACTAAAAATTTTATTTAAAAAAATAAAAATAATATTTTGGCTTCCTTTTATCTTGCAGACAGTTTTTAGCTCTTCCTTTCTGCACTGCAGACTCCTAAAAAAATCTGCTTCAGGGCTGGCAACAATTCTACTGCCAAATTTAGCTACAGACATAATTTTTTCATTTTTACATAAAAATGTGATCCATCCTTCACTTTTTGACAAGTGTATATGAACTTCAGACTGTCCGAAAACTTCTCTGTATGTGTTTCTGACACAATATTGATGAAAATATATTACTTGAAGGGTACTTACTCTGGAATTATTACTGATACACTAACATTTACAGTTCTCTCAAAACTCCAGTAAAAGAATGTGTCCTTTTTCATATAAAAAAATATTATTATGTGCAACTTTATTCCATTTAGATATCAAAATAAAGAATTAAGCCCTTTTCAGTTAAAAAAAGTGCCCTTTTTCAAAGTCTTCACCCTGCCCTTTTTTAATCCTAGAATGAATCCTGTATCAAATCTAGGAATAGCCATGACATCAATTATTACCAAGTGTGGAATTAGGCAAGATTCTGATACAGCTGTGTCACGTATTGTCATTTATATCACAGCGGCACTCTGTCCTTCCCTGGTTAGGAGGGCCACAGCTATTAATAACTGCCACCTACGATTACCAATCAAACTAAAATGCCAAAATGGACACATTGTGTTACTCAGAATTTACAAAAAAACAACGGTGTCTTTTGACAGCGCACATTCCTACACTTCAACAAATTCATAGACTCGCTTCTATAACGTACGTACATCGGCATGCTGCCAACCGGGAGGTAAATAAAATTTTAAAGTCCTTTTTTTTTTTTCAAATAAAAACATTTTAGAACAATTAAATCCAAATGTATATTTAGTTACTATGAACCCCTCCTTGATTGCTTGTATTCTTATTTTGTCACTGTGCTGCTCTGACGAAATTCATCACTACAGATATTTCAGCAATTGTAAAGACGTTTGTGAACAATTAACAAAAATATTTTTTTCCTTCATAGTCTCAACTTCATGGCACACATGTGTACGTGGAAGAACCACAACTGTAATCATTTCAGTATAAATGTTACTGAATGACAAATTTGCGCATGGAATTTTTTGTTAAGATTTAGCTTTTTTTAACAATGTAGGTAAATAATACACAGCTATAATAGCTCCTTTTAAATGTTACTGAATGGCAAATTTACATGTTACATTCTTCTTCAAAATTCATGTCACAAGTAGCTTTTCTAACAATTTAGGTAAATAGTTCTTGTATAAATAACCAACAATATCTCGATAGTCTTTTTCATCACATAACGGAACTTTCCTTTTCAAGCGTGAAAACCTTTGCTGAATAGTCACATATGAAGGTGCACATGAACGGAAATTTTCATACAGAGCATCCCAGTCAGCTTTATCTTGATTAACTGACAAATTCTGATGCATTCTGTATATTAGGAGAGCACTATCTTTTTTCGTCCACTGTCTTTTCCTTGGTAGTATCTTGCACAACACAAGAAACCAATGTGACCTACACTGAGAAATACTTCTTGTTGGCACACAGGCAGCAATTTCATTCCACGGTAAATTGTGAACTGGATATTTGAAATTCTCAACTTTTTCTTGCACTGCCTTAATCAAGGCTTCATCTTCCTCTGGTGTCCAGGAGTCAGAATTTAATTTTTTTGAATGATAACGTAAGGCTTCCCGACATGAAGTTGCTGGTTTATTAATTAAATTTGACATTTCCTTCCATTTATTTCCAAGCCGTGAGGACAACTGTTGCAGGTTTAAAACTTCGTCGTTGGTAAATTTATCATCATTTCGGGGCCCAAATATTGCCCTAGCACGCTGATATATACTAAATAGTGTTCTATCCTTCAAACCTTTACCTAGTCTTACATACATATTTTTTGCTGCAATGAATCTCTTTAGTTTTTTGGAATTCCCTTGATTAATTCCCAGAAGTACCACAGGATTTTTTATATTGATACTGTTCACAAAGTCTTCCCAGTTTTGACGAAGTATGGCATTTTCTTCTTTTGTCCATCTTCCAGAGCGTATACTGATACCACGGGATATTAATTCTTCCTTAGATTCTTTAGTCTTCCCATGCATGAACCCATTGCAATGTAAAACTGGTGGGTCATAATCTAAATCTTCTTCTGTCATATCCAAAGAATCCAAGTTTATGTCACAGTCCAAGTCATCAACACATATTGGCTCACTATTTTGAGACAATTCAGGAAAACTTGCACGATTTTGCATGTCACCAAACTCCACATCTTTTTCAGCATCTATTGAAATGTGCTCTTCGATCATATCCAAATTTGTGTTATCATGCCTGTCATCGACACAAACTGACTTGTTATTTTGTGACACAGAAAGAGCTGAAGAATTATTTTTTTTAGTCTTCTTACTAATGCTACATTCAGAAACATTTGCACAATTTTGCATGTCATTTTCAACACCTACAGAAATATTCTCTTCAAATTTGCTTGATGCAGGATCTGATTCAACTGCTGAAACAGTGTTTCTCACAGTCAAGGAACCACTCTTATGTAAACATTTCTCTTTATGCCTCTTAGCCTTATGGAATACAAGATCTGACTCAACAGCAAAAATATTTTCGTTGGAACATAAAGGGCGATTTTCAAGAACTGTCTTTCTAATCTTGTTTCTTGTGAAATGTGATTCAACTGCAAAACCACTTTCTTCTACATATAAAAGATCATTTTCAACTAGAGTTTTCTTTTTATACTTCTTAGCCTTAGGTGATGTAAGATTTGATTCATCTGCAAAAACAGTTTCTTCTACAAATGAGTGATAATTTTCAGGTTCCACACGTAACAGATCATTATCAGTTTGAGCTTTCTTTTTCGTTTATGTGATATAAGATTTGATTCCTCTGCAAGATTAGTTTCTTCAACAGACAAGGGATCATTTGCATGAAGCAGTTTCTTTTTATGATTTTTATTGTTATGTGATGCAAGATTGGATTCAACTGCAGAAACAGCCTTTCTTATGCAATCACTTTCTGGTGGCAGTTCCCTATGATTTTTAGTCTCATGTTGTGAAAGATGCAATTCAATTGAAGGACCACTTTCTTCTACACATAAGGAATCATTTTCAGGCAGAACTTTCTTTTTAGTCTTCCGTGGTATAAGATCTGATTCAACTGCAGAACCAGCTTCTTCTATACACAAGGAATTGCTTTCAGATAGCAGTTTCTTTTTATGGTCAGGCAGCACTTTCTTTTTATGCTTTTCAGTCTTGTTTGATGTATGACCTGACTCAGTTTCTGAAATAGTCTCATTTATAAATAAAGGATAGCTTTCAGGTAGTTTCTTTTTGTGCTTTTTAGATTTAGATGATGCAAGTTCTGACTCAAATGGAGAAACAGCTTCTTCAACAAATAAGGAATAATCTTCAAGTTGTAACTTCTTTTTATGCTTTTTAGACTTAGATGATGCAAGTTCTGATTCAAATGGAGTAACAGCTTCTTCAACACACAAGGAATCATTTTCAAGTCGTAACTTCTTTTTATGCCTTTTAGACTTAGATGACACATATTCTGACTCAACTGAAGTAACAGCGTTTTCAACACATAACGAATCATCTTCAAGTTGTAACTTTTTATGCTTTTTAGACTTAGATGATGCAAGTTCTGATTCAAATGGAGTAACAGCTTCTTCAACACACAAGGAATCATTTTCAAGTCGTAACTTCTTTTTATGCCTTTTAGACTTAGATGACGCATATTCTGACTCAACTGAAGTAACAGCGTTTTCAACACATAACGAATCATCTTCAAGTTGTAACTTTTTATGCTTTTTAGACTTAGATGATGCAAGTTCTGATTCAAATGGAGTAACAGCTTCTTCAACACACAAGGAATCATTTTCAAGTCGTAACTTCTTTTTATGCCTTTTAGACTTAGATGACGCATATTCTGACTCAACTGAAGTAACAGCGTTTTCAACACATAACGAATCATCTTCAAGTTGTAACTTTTTATGCTTTTTAGACTTAGATGATGCAAGTTCTGATTCAAATGGAGTAACAGCTTCTTCAACACACAAGGAATCATTTTCAAGTCGTAACTTCTTTTTATGCCTTTTAGACTTAGATGACGCATATTCTGACTCAACTGAAGTAACAGCGTTTTCAACACATAACGAATCCTCTTCAAGTTGTAACTTTTTATGCTTTTTAGACTTAGATGATGCAAGTTCTGATTCAAATGGAGTAACAGCTTCTTCAACACACAAGGAATCATTTTCAAGTCGTAACTTCTTTTTATGCCTTTTAGACTTAGATGACGCATATTCTGACTCAACTGAAGTAACAGCGTTTTCAACACATAACGAATCATCTTCAAGTTGTAACTTTTTATGCTTCTTAGACTTACATGATGCAAGTTCTGACTCAACTGTAGTAATAGGTTCTTCAGCACATAAGGAATCTTTTTCAAGTAACCATTTCTTTTTATAATTTTTAATATTGTTTTGTGTAAGATCTGATTCCACTGTAAAACCAGTTTCTTCAACATGTGAGGGATCACCTTCTGACAGCAGCTTCTTTCTATGCCTTTTCATTTCATGAGGTATAAGGTCTGATTCTACTGCAGATACAGTTTCTCCTACATATAAGAAATCACTTTCAGGTGGCAGTTCCTTATGCTTGTTTGTTGCATGTGGTATAAGATGTGATTCAACTGCAGAAGCAGTTTCTTCCACACATAAGAGATCACTTTCTAGTAGCAGTTTCTTATGCTCTTTAGTTTTACGTGATGCGAGATCTGATTCAACTGCAGGAACAGTTTCTTTTGCATACGAGGGATCCTTTTACATAGCAGTTTCTTTTTATGTTTTATAATCTTGAAAATAAGAGCTGGAACATAAGAGAAATTATTTTCACTTACATGAATGGCCAAAGGAGGTAGCATTTTTTTTTTTTTTTTTTTTTTTAGTATTTGTTAAAGACTATAAGATTTGGTCGCTTGCATTATGTAGTCTTAACATTTTAATTTAATTTCTAATACTGAATCAGTTTCATAAGAGTGTTCTTCCCTGTGCTTTTTTACTCTCGTTTCATTTAATGCAAAGTTCAGTTGAAGACATTGAATTTTCTACACAAACGTATTTACTGCATTTGGTTTACAAAATGTTACCATCAGATATAGGAAATTTTCTGTACTGTTGGGCATTTCGAATTACACTACAGATTTTTTTAAAGTTCTCCTTTTCACTCTTAATTTTATTAATTTCACAATAAGACTCGGTCAAAGTTCTTGCACATTCATCATAGATTTCTAGAAACTTCTTTCTGCTATGCTTCTAACTTTTGTGTCCTTCATTACACGATTTAGTTGTAGAATTTTCTGTACAAACCAGTATATTTTTATATTCACTACCAATTTCTGTTCTTACCACCTCACTGTCATGACACATTTCGCGAAAGTATTTCACATCAAGAAAGATTTCTAAACGTAAGGAATTACTACCGAAAACATCATACCTTCAAGACATATTTCATTGAGAAAGCTAAAATCACGATCCAACCTTTAACATAACATGTCATGCACACCTTAGGGAGAGAAACACTATCATTAACATTTAAAATGCCAGTTATAATTTAGAAATTATATAACTTACGAAACAGTTTCACATTCTAGAAACAACTTAACCACGTTTTACCGATGGAATGAAAATTTTATAGTTCTTTATATTCACCAAACGAGTAGTTCAAGTTCTCATGGTTCCTGCAGCATGAAAATTATAAATCACGATACTATATGTAACACAAAAAGTACATAACCAGTAACCACGTTTCATACGAAAACAAAACACGGGGAATACTTTTCCCGAATCATAATAAACACTGGTCCAGTGTTGCCAACTCATTCATTCCGAATGTGTCCAAATTAGCCATAAAAAGTCTCCAAAAGTGGAAAAAAGTCCCTAAAAATCAGATTTTTTTATTATAATTTTCATACTTATCTGTGCGCCATTTAAAATTAAATCACACATGACACATTGCTATTATTATCCATTTGATACTTTTTTTTTTTTTGGATTTTAGGTTTAACGACCACCGTGAACAACCCAATGGGCTATAAGCAGTCGCCCGTCCCAAATTTAGGGTCACAACTTCTAGGGAAGGGAAAGAACCTGTGCCGCAAGACAAACACAACTTCCATACCTCACCGGGATTCGAACCCGGGCCCCTTTCGGACGAATGATCAGAGGCCATCGCTTAGACCACTGCGCCACCTTTGATACTCAAATTGATGGGCGGCTTTGATACTTTAAATTAATAATAATGTAAAAAGAAGTGAATGTGACGCCTTTGTTACTTAATATGGCTGGGTTAGGGATAACGAACACCATGAGCAACACGATAGGTTGTAAGAAGTCACTTTAGTTTTAATGAAGAATAAAACAAAAGTTTTGTGTAATGATAGAATATTTCTGCAAGTGGATACACTGTAGTAAGTCTCACCACCATCACACTCGCTGTCTAAGGGATCCCAGGCAAATTCACCGAGGCCGCCCCGGTGGCGCAGTGGTCTAAGCGATGGCCTCTGATCATTCGTCCGAACGGGGTCCGGGTTTGAATCCCGGTGAGGCATGGATGTTGTGTTTGTCTTACGGCACTGGCTCTTTCTTCTTCCCTGGAACCAGTGACCCTAAATTAGGGACGGGCGACTGCTTATAGCCTATTGAGTTGCTCACGGTGGTCGTTAAACCTCCAACCAAAAAAAAAACAAAAAGAAAACTCACCGAGCTACAGCAAGCTTTCTGTGACTGATGGAAACAAAGGCGAGAAGGAAAGCGGATTGCTTTAAACAATCATTAAAATTCACGGTTATGGCTATTAGATCTGCGGAAAGGGAAGAAGACATTCTCCTGATTCAAAAACGGTATTTAAAATGCTTAAAACTGTAAATAAAAGAAATGGCTGAAATTGTTAAAACAAAACAAAATCTCCTAAACAAGTCGCTAATCCCAAACTACTGTTTTTGTCGCTAACGCCAATCCAGAATCCCCTAAATTTAGCGACTTTTCCCCCAAATTGGCAACACCGCACCGGTCAAACAAGGCTCATTGCTGGTTAAGTTTTTAAAAAAAGGCCTCCAATAAAGGACTGTCAGACTATCTTGACACAAAAAGCCTGTTTCATGTTTAACTAAGGCCTTATCAACAATTTACATAAACAACATTCACTTGCATTAAATTGACGATGAAACTTCATATGTCTTATTAATCTTGTTACGTGAGAAGACCAAAAAGGTTAGAATAAGATATTCACAGAGGTTAGATTTTTCTTTTTATGTTGGAGGCGCAGTGGTCTAAGGCGATGGCCTCTGATCATTTATCCGAAAGGGGTCCGGATTCGAATCCCGGTGAGGCATGGATGTTGTGTTTATCTTACGGCACTGGCTCTCTCCCTTCCCTGGAACCAGTGACCCTAAATTAGGGACAGTGACTGCTTATAGCCCATTGAGTTGCTCACGGTGGTCGTTGAACCTCGAATCGAAAAAAAAAACAAAAAAACATTGTGAACTACTTATTGGGCTATACGCAGTGCGAGCTCAAAAACTGTGTTCGAAATATGTCTCACGCCGCATCGTGGCGCTGCAGACGGTGTCTGTGTAGTGTTGTGCATCAAACAACAGAGGCTGCATTACGAAAATAGGATGTAAGAAATGTAAGTGTACGGTTTTCTTAAGTGTGCGATTATGGAAACACATTTAACCGTAATCAGAACTCGCTAAAATGTCTTAAGGTGGTTCTCATCGCATTGAGAGACAATGCAAATCCAATAGATGGCGTTGAAGATCGCAGAGTAGAAAATCATCATCATCATCTACGACACTTGAAATGACGTCACATCACATGCTTCCCGTGACCCCCGACGAGTCGTAACCACTCCCCCGCACCTCCCACCCCTCCCATCAGCCGAACCTGAATTTCTGGAGCTTTCCCCTGGGCTTTGCCTTTTATCTCGGTTAGGTAAACCACAATAGCGGTGCCGTAGGCACTGGGTCTTCCCCTTCGTGGGAGTTGGAAAGTAGCGGCGGGTATGTGAATTTCCGATCCGAAATCTGTAGGCAAATGTTTGATGCTTTTCTGGGTTTGTGAATTTGTTACTGAAAGCATTTCGCCCGGCAGCATATGTTTGTTTCGGTGGGTTTGTTTTCATTTCTCGGTACGGAAAAAGTGGCACAAATGAACGTACTGGTGAAAAATAATTAGAAAGATAACCTGTGTGAATTGGAAGTGGCAGAAATTGTAAAAAGCCGCCCCGGTGGCGCAGTGGTCTAAGCGATGGCCTCTGATCATTCGTCCGAACGGGGTCCGGGTTCGAATCCCGGTGAGGCATGGATGTTGTGTTTGTCTTACGGCACTGGCTCTCTCCCTCCCAGGAGCCAGTGACCCTAAATTAGGGACGGGCGACTGCTTATATCCCATTGAGTTGCTCACGGTGGTCGTTAAACCTCCAATCAAAAAAATTGCAAAAAACGAAACAAATTTCAAGAACTATATGGTTACGTTTTTTTTTCTCTCTTTCTTTCTTCAATTGTACAAATGAATTCTCGGATCGACAACTATTAGGGGAACTACAGAATTCGGGCTGCAGAAAGTTGGAATTTTCAGAACTGTATAGATTTTTGTTTCATTTTCAATATATATATATATATACTGAAAAAGAAACAACTGAAAAAAAATGCAAAAGTTGGGAGATTAGAATTTTAAAGAGAACATTGTAGAATTTGAAAGAGCGCACTTTTTTATTTTAGCGTATTTTTAAATTTATAACAGTAAGATCAGTGGCAGTTCTACGCGGGGGGCTACTCCCCCCCATTTAACCGTTTTTTGTGGGAATTATGCATTCGTTTTCATTAATTATGGACACATGCAGGGATTGTGCCTCGGCCGCCCCGGTGGCGCAGTGGTCTAAGGCGTTGGCCTCTGATCATTCGTCCGTAAGGGGTCCGGGTTCGAATCCCGGTCAGGCATGGATGTTGTGTTTGTCTTACGGCACTGGCTCTCTCCCTTCCCTGGAACCAGTGACCCTAAATTAGGGAACGGGCGACTGCTTATAGCCCATTGAGTTGCTCACGATGGTCGTTAAACTTCCAATCAAAAAAAAGTCAATTGTGCCTCGCCCAATTTTTTGTTTCCCTCCCTAACTTTTTTTTTTTTTTTCTAGAACCGCAACTGAGTAGGATTCTTATTTAAAATGTAATGAACAGAAAAGCGACTATAATATTTTCTGAAAATGTCCCGTGATCACTGCATATTCTTAAAAAAAATGTGCTGTACTTCCTTATATATTTTGTGTATTACAGTTCTTTCATAGTTATAACATTTTATCTCCCTGTTTCAAAAAATACATTTACCTATGGTTTCATGCTGAAATTACGCCTAAAATTAGCAATTATTTGTAGCCCGGATTCATTCATTCATTCAACGTCTGGCATCCAAAAAGTGATGGAATTTTTTTTTATCACATATCAGATACACCCACAGATATTTCATGTTTCTCACTTACGTTTTGAAAGACAGGCAAGTGTCAGTGTGAAACATTTATGTAGAAAAAAAAACAAAAAAAAACGTGTGTACATTGGCGATATCAGCTGAAGGAGCCATATAAAAATTGGGTTTTTGACTGGTTCGTGCCACGTCCCCAGGGGTTGGTTACCTGAGTCACATAAAGTTTCCGTAATTTCGTATTTTTAACTGCGATATTTAATGTAATTCCTTGTAAAAAATGTTTATAATCTACAACTCAACAAATTCTCTGCGGGCACATGCAAACTCTGGAAATCTGTCGGGCGGGTTGGGGGGAGGGGGCTTAATACCAAAATATAAAGAAAAATCTGGTCCGATCAAGAGATTTTCAGCGCTCACAAAGTACAACCTCTACGGACGTGGACACAAAGCGGTCAAAACGCAATTTTTATACGGCCCCCTTAAAAATTTTGTGGTCACTTCTTTGCTTTGTCCCAAAAATCATGGAAATGTCTAAATTTCTTATTAAAAATGAAATATTAAAAAAAATATGTTTTGTGAACAATAGTTGCTCAAGTAGTGCGAAATATGGCCAAACGATATTCGTTTATTCCGAACAATTTTATGGCACTGAAATTGCAATGTGGCCAGTTTTCCGTACCCGGATATCAGCAATTCAAAGCTGTAGGGAGCTATAGAAGAACTAAAAGTGTCCTGTTGGAGATGCCTTTTAGTGTTAGGTATACACTGAAGAGCAATTGAATTAGAGATACCTGTCTACTAACGTGTAGCACCACCTTTCGCCCTGATGACGGCGACGATTCGTCTCGGCATGGACTCGATAAGACACCGGAAGCCATACGGATCCACGACCCGTGAACAATCTCCCACAGTTCACGAAGATTTGATGGAGGGGGATCAGAGCCTCGAGCATCTCTCTCGATGGCATCCCAGATGTGTTCGATGGGATGGAGGTCAGGTGACTTAGCTGGCCAAGGAAGCGACGTCACGTCGGTGGAGTGCTCATCCAACCATTCAGATACAATTCGGGAGCGATGGCACGGTGCATCGTCTTGTTGCAGGATGAGGTCCCCAGTGGGATGTTGAAGACGCACAAACGGGAGGAAATGGTCGTCCAGGATATCCCGGTAACGTTGATCTGTGAGTGACGATGTCACACGTGCAGGGATCCCATTTCAGTCCACGTAAACAGTCCCCAGACGAGAATGCCACCCCCACCTGCTTGAAGAGTACCCTGCTAGCAAGAGGGATCCATCGCTTCATGTGGTTTGCGCCGTACTCGTATCCTGCCATCCGCATGTACCAACTTGAATCTCGACTCATCAGTCCAGGCAACATTTCCCACATGTCTAGGGTCCAGTGGCGATGTTTCCGCGCCCATGCTGATCTTTGCACCCTGTGATGTGCGGTCAGCAGTGGTACCCTTGTAGGACGATGGCTTCTGTACCCCATAGCGAGGAGATGGTTCTGGATGGTGTGACTGCTTATACGTTTTCGTGCACCAGCGTTAAATTGCCGAGTGATTTCTTGCACTGTGGTCCGTCTATCCGCTGTTACAATGCGAGCTAGCCAACGATGACACCGCTCATCCACACGCTGTTGTCCACGGCAGTTGGCCCTTGCAGGGATGGTTTTACCGGATTCGATGTACTCACGGTGCACCCGTGACACAGTGGCTCGTGAAAATCCCAGTGCCTGCACGACTTCCGAGAGGGAGTGACCCATTCGTCAGGCCCCGACAATTTGCCCACAATCAAATGCGCTTAGATCCTTCGTCTTATCCATCCTGCATCCGATTCTTACTGATTCCCGTCGCATCACTCCTTATATTGTCGGATCGCTGCATATGTCATGTCTTTTCCGTTTACAGGGCCGATCACAGCGCCACATTTGCATAACGCCAGCTGTCTCTAATTCAATTGCTCTTCAGTGTATTTTCCAGAGGTAAATTTTGTTTCGTGGTAAAGACGAAGAACATGAGTTTACTGCAACACTCATCAGATTGAGTCATGCGGTGACCTGGGGTCAATTGTGCACATTGGAAAGTGTCAAAAATTCAGGAATCATCCCATTACTCTAAGTTTTTTTGCTGAAAAGGCATTTATGACCTGGCTTTGTTTGTGTGCCTGTAAAATGACTTCAATAAAAAAATATGATTACAGCTACATTTTATTATGTTGTTTGGGAAGACCTATGGGCTACCCCGGTGGCGCAGTGGTATAAGCGATGTTTCCTGATCATTCATCTAAGATGGGACCTTGCTTACCAAAAAAATCCATTTCACTCGCAAATTATTCAATCTCTTTGAAATTTTATAACCTTATCAGTGCAGTCATGAGGATTTCAGAAAAAAATATGTAAACACTCAAAATGTCTCTTTTAGTCCATTAGAAAATTAATAAAATATTCATAGCCTTCATTTTTTTCAGCAGAAAACATTGGTTTACCTAAAACTGAATTATCAGTGTGAGGGAAAGGTAAAATATATATATATTTTTACATGAACCTAAAATATATATATTTTAAAATATATATATTTTTACATGAACCTGGAGGTATGTTCTATCATATCCAAGAATAAAATTGATGGCTTTTTCATTCTTTCTGCAAATATTATACACTTTTTCCTGCCATTCTGAGAAAATGGCTGCCAGATGACAATTATTTCAACTTATCCCAAAACCTAAGTTTCCTATCCAAAATAACTACTGGAGCAAATTTGTACAGCCTGAAATTTTACATATTTTTAATTTTTAGATTTTTTTATAGGGAGCACTATTTTTAGACCATCCTCAGTTTCGCACATTAAGAAAGACCGTAAGGACCTAATGTGATTTTATGCTTTTAGTATGATATATTCTTTCTTTCTTTTTTTTTCTTTTTTTTTTTTTTAAGGTTGGTTATGTCAATACATTTTGTTTGTCTTATGAGCTTGTCACGTTCAAGTTTAGTGTTGAGGTGCATCTTACATCTCACCAATCTATGGTCACTACCTGTGTTGAACTTGTTTAGCACACCGCAGTCTTCTATGACTTGTGGTGGGTGCGTAAGTTTGAATAATCTGAGCCTTGTATCTTCTCGAGAGTTGGATAATGAGTCGTGCAGCTCTGTCATAGGAACTTTCAACTTCTACAACTTTATCCTTCAGTTTCTTGTTTATTATAAATCCAACACCACTAGTTCTGCCAGTATCTGTCCCACGATAGTAGAAGATGCCCACTTTTCAGTTCAATGAGATCTTCTCCTTTTCTCCTTACCTCACTTAGCCCCACGATGTCCCACTTGATCCTTCGTAGTTCCTCTTCCAATTCAAGAAGCCTTGAATCAGAAGATAGGGAGCGTTCATTATACGTAGCCAAGGTCAGCATCAGATGGCAGCCTAGTCCGGTCCTCCGGGAATTCCTAGCACCCTCTGCCTTCATGTCGCACTGGCCGCTGCCTTGGCCAGGTACATTCCAGCTGCCGGAGACTGAGGGCCAAGATTTAAGTTGTGGAGTCATTTTGGAGGAGTTTGGCCGTAACTCACCACGCTGGCCAAGCGGGTTGGTGAGTGTGGGATAGCATTTCCTCTAATCCCGATGGTATAGTTATACCGCCATTGGCGGTCGTCAGAGCCCCTTTAGTGCGAACAGGATGCACCACGAGAAGGCGGGGTTGACATTTGTCAAGGAGAGGCTGTGATGTTACGCATCACCTGACCTTCCAGGAGAAGATCGAATTACTGTAGACATCATACAAGAAGCAAGTGGAGAAATCGAAACAGTACTCGCCCAAATTTTCACTCGATGCCTTAATGAAGGGAAGATTCCTGAGGATTGGAACAATGCTACAATGATCCTTCTACATAAAAAAGGTGACATTGAGGAACTCAGGAACTACAGACCTATCAGCCTCCTATCAGTGGTGTATAAAAGGTTCACTAAAGTTATTTCACACCATTTGAAGGTAACACTGGACATGGCTCAACCGAAAGAACAAGCTGGATTCAGGAGTGGCTATAGCACAATAGATCATATCCACGTACTGAGAGAACTAATTGAAAGAGCGAGGGAATATGAACTTCCATTGTGCATGGCTTTTATCGATTATGAAAAAGCCTTTGATTCGGTGAAACCATCAGCAGAGTTACAATGGCTCTGAAATCCTGCGGTATTGAAGATGCATACATTAATATTATTAATAACATCTATGAAAATGCAAGTGCAAAGATTCGGCTGTTTGAAAATACAACACACATAAAAATTGGAAAGGGGTGCGACAAGGTGACACCTTATCTCCGAAGATCTTTAATGCCACATTAGAAAATGTCTTTCAATCGCTGAACTGGGAAAACAAAGGCATAAAGATTAATGGAGATTATCTAATCCACCTTCGTTTTCCTGATGGCGTAGTCATTTTGCTGACAAGAGTAAAGACGTGGGATTCAAAATGAACTTTCAGAAGACAAAAGTGATGTTCAATGCTTTTACAAGAAATGAAGATTTATCGATTGATGGAGAAAAGCTGGAGATAACATACACATACGTTTATCTTGGACAGCAGATATCAAGTAAGGGTCACATTAATGAAGAAATTAATCGGCGTACAAAACTTGCCTGGAGAGCTTTTGGAAGAAACAGCATAATTTTCAAGAGCAATATGCCATTATGTCTTAAAAGAAAAGTGTTTGATCAATGCATCCTTCCAGTGCTTACCTATGGTGCAGAGACGTGGACCTTAACTAAAAGAGACATACAAAGGCTGCAGACAACTCAAAAAAGCATGGGTAGGTGCATGCTTGGTGTAACCAGGAGGGATAATAAGAGGAACTTGTGGATCCGAAAAATGACAAGAGTGGAAGACATCACGATCAGAGTTAAATCCCTGAAATGGCAATGGGCTGGACATACTGCCAGAAGGACAGACTATCGATGGACAGCCAAAATTTTATATTAGATTCCTAGGGACAGGAAAAGACCCAGAAGAAGACCACATGGGAGATTGGTGGATGAAATTCGAAAGTATGCAGGAGTGACATGGTGGAGACTGGCACAAGACAGACCGTTGTGGAGGAAACTTGGGGAGACCTTCGTCCAGCAGTGGATTGATAACGGTTGACAATGATGATGATGATGATTATATTCTTTCTGTGACCATGTGAATTAAATTTTAGGGAATCATAGTTTTTATTATATCACTTTCATTATTGTGCAAAACCACAGCAAGGATTTTTACTCAATGTAAATATCTATTAATGAACATTTTTGAAGTGAAACCAGGGTAATGTTGGTTGTTGCGCAATGGTATGTTGGAGGGATGGTTTGGTTGATTAAATTTTATTATTTCTTATTTGCTGCTTCATCTTGATTGCTACGATGTAACCAAAGCACTACTCCACCTTGAATTATTTATCAGAATCACATTTTAAAAACACAACAATTTATTACATAAAATGACATGTAGAAATGATAAGCTCTTCGCTACACAATTTACACCAACTTCTCTCTATGGAGGCAAATCCATCATACACAGATAGTCTGCAGTGCGATGTGCTTCTAGCACCATCTATTAATCAAATTTATATGTTAAAAGATTGAAAATTATAAAAATGTACAACATTTTTGTAATTTTGGAAGTTGTGATTTTACTCAATGTAAATATCAAAAATTTTAATGTAAATAAGTAAATTTTGGAAGTTGGGATTTTAATCAATGTAATATTGTAATTTTTGAAGTTGGCAAGGATTTTTAGTCAATGTTAATATCTATTAATGAATTTTTTAAAGTGAAACCAGGGCAACAGCTGTGTTCTCAATGTTGAGGTCACTGGCGCTAACTATGGGGGTCTAAAATTTCAACACTGGAAATGGTACCTGCCTTTTGTATTTCAGCACCCTCGCATTTTTCAGAAGTCGGCGTCTATGGTTGAGGTATTTTATTTTATTTAAAAGTGATGTGGAAAATGCTGATGAAAATGCCGATACCTATAGCAGCATTGATTTACCTCCAAAAGATATAACTGATGTTGAGAAGAAAGAAATAGAAAAGCTCAATTCATCTTTTACTGAGGTAGGTTGTTATCCTTTAAAATTGTATGCCCTTGGTGAACAGAACAAGGTATCTTATGGAAGGAAAAGGTTAGAAAATTTTGTGGTAAATGTATGAAGCAAAATTAAAAAAATACCAGAGGTTGAGATTCCAACAAAAGAAGCCAAAACACATTTAAGCATGTGGAGCTGGTATATACAAGCTCATAAAGATCGTGAAAGACAAATTGAAATCCAACTACTAACTAATTCGGCTTCACTGATATGGACACGTAAAAATATACAAGGAACATTTGTTTTGTCTGACTATGCTTTTTGCCAAACTCAGACACTTGATAAGGAAGAGAGATTTTTAGCTGAACCAGATCTCTTGGATGTGGGAAAAAACTAAAATCACTGATTTAGTGAGAAACTTTTATGGGAGTGACAAGCAATCTACAGTTATGCCTGGAATGAAAGATGTAGTGAGAATGTGTGTGTGGGGGGGGGGCGAATTACAAGAAAAAATGATTGATTTTGGATAACCTTCATGAATTGTGTTTGAGTTTTAAGTGTAAGTATCCTGATGTTAAGGTGAGTTTCTCGAAGTTTTGCTCTTTGCAACCAAAGTGGTACGTTTTAGTACATGTAAATACAATTCATCAAAATGTCATACTACTCCTTCATGCTGCACTAACCGAAGACAGCTATGAGTATTTATTATTTTTTCAGGTAGAACCACTTAATGGTGGTTTTAACTGCTGTAACTTTTTACATGTTATATTTCCTTTGAGTGGAAAGCAATTTCTCAGTTGGAAGTTATTAATACTCGCTGCGAATATATGTCGCAGTAATCGAATGTCATTCAAAGAAAAATTTTTCACGTACCTCTCGGTTGTAGGTGGTCGATGTTCAAATCCTTGCACTGTTGTTACATGCATATTATATTTAGTGTTTGAAGAAGCAAAGAGAGCATATTATAAGTATTTAGTGTTTGAAGAAGCAAAGAGAGAACTCCTGTAGTAAATATCCCCAAAACCACATCTAGTGAGCTACTTAGAAATCCAGATTTGAAGATCATGATGAAAGTGAAACAATCAAATTTTCTCAATGGGTGTCAACTGACAGGACACAGATGATAAAAAGTTCATCAGCACATGATGATTTAGCTAGCAAGATTGAAAAACTGGTTCCACACTCTTTCACAGCCAAGTCACAATCTTCATTCTAAAAAGTCTAAAAGAAAGTATACAGGGCCGCCAGAGGAGACTTTGGATCTTTTGGGGCCCTAGGCGCTAAAAGATTCAGAGGGCCCCTCCACCTTCTTATCACCTCAGAAATTTTCATCCGTCACATTAGAAAAATAAAAAAAAAATAAAAATTGGCGATAAAAAAGTTTGTTACACGTTTTAAAATCCCATTCCATCTTTCCATTAGCAGAACGTTCTGTAAGAAACAGTGCTAGTGTAATCCCTTTGTCTGCCCGTGCACATCGAACTTCTTATTTTTAGAGATATTTCAAAAATTATTTTTGCGGCTAATGGGAAATTTAAGGATATTAAGTTCGGCACTTTAAATACCGCTAAGGACTGACTATCAAGTCAGAAATTCAAAAAATTGAAGTTCTGTTGTGAATAAACTATTCAACTTAAAGAAAAATATTACTTTTATGCCTCTCAGATTAGGCTTAACTGTTTCTTCTCAAACACTTAAATTTTCCACTGAGTTGGTTAATTTCCTGTTGAAGGAAATTGGTTTCCACAGATTTTTCAACAGTTATTTTTGCGGACAAAAAAATTCATTAAAATTTTTCCATTTTAAATTTCACTACTAGTTCATAAATTTTCTGCTAGGAGTTCTCAAAGTGGAAATTTCGTAAATTTTAGCTTTGCGCAACGAAGAGATGTGTTTCAGACACAGAAAACATTCTTTTTGAGTTTGATACGTTAGGTAAAACTGATTACTTTTAACACTTTTTTTTTATTGGAGGTTTAACGACCACCATGAGCAACTCAGTGAGCTATAAGCAGTCACCCATCCCTAATTTAGGGCCACTGGTTCCAGGGAAGGGAGAGAGCCAGTGCCGTAAAACAAACACAACATCCATGCCTCACGGGATTCGAACCAGGACCCCTTTCGGACGAATGATCAGAGGCCATCGCTTAGACCAATGTGCCACCGTGGGGGGGCGGCAACACATTTTTCAGTTGCGAGTTCCTTGGCAAATTTATCGCTAAGGCGCTGAAAATGAAATTTCATATATCGCATTAAACTGTCATAAAATTTCATAAAATTGGAATGCATTTCAATTATAAAACCTGCTCTTTCCATTGCTTCAGCTTTGGAAAATTATCCTGTTTTTGACATTTTGAGCAAATTAGTAGGAAATGAGCAAAAATAAAAATACTTGAAGACACTGGCAACTGAAAAAGTTATCCACATTAGAAAATACGGGTAAAGTGCAATTCATGCACATTGCTTCACTTGAAAATGACGGATGCATTTTGTGGAGGAGTTTTGGTATAGACGAATGCCATGGACCAAAAAAGTGGACAGAAAGAACTTCATCAATCACTGCAGGAAAGCAAGAATGTGGAGAATTTCTTGAAAGCATTATTTCTTATTGTGTTCATCGGAAAATTAAGAAGGTCTGCATTTTTTGTTTTTTGTCTGTGAAAACCAAATTAATACTGGCAATCCAATTATGTATACGTTTTGGGGCCCCTCATGTTCTGGGGCCCAAGGCGCATGCCTAGTGTGCCTAGTTGGAAATCCTCCACTGAGGGCTGCCACAGCCAGGAAGTCAAGAAAGTAGTTGCTTCAGTTGCATAAATGTTTTTTTTTATTGGAGGTTTAACGACCACCGTGAGCAACTCAATGGGCTATAAGCAGTCGCCCGTCCCTAATTTAGGGTCACTGGTTCCAGGGAAGGGAGAGAGCCAGTACCGTAAGACAAACACAACATCCATGCCTCACCGGGATTCGAACCCGGATCCCGTTCGGACGAATGATCAGAGTCCATCGCTTAGACCACTGCGCCACCGGGCGGCACATAAATTTTCAAAAATAGTTGCACAGAAGAGCAATTTTAGTTGCCTTTTTAGTTGCATCTGATTAAAAAACTGAACATCACATCAATAAGAGCACATTATGTATATTACAATAAGGCCACAGAATATTAACAAAAAATTTAGATCAATATAATTGACATACATAACATATTGTATGACATAGATACACATCAATACATAATATAATTGTAAACTCAGCTACAAAACCTTCTCTCATTAGTTTTTCATCATGGGAAGGTATGAAAACTAAGAAGTAATCCTTGTCAACAGCTTTCCACTGTTCTAACACTCTTTCAGATGTACGTCCCCCAGTCAGCCACCTATTTGAAATGTGTTTCAAGAAACGATGTTGTGGAACATTTTTCTTGATTTGACTCTTTTCATAGTCTTGCTACCGTGATGGATATGCCTTGAAGAATTTGTATAAGATTTGAATGAGCTCACAAGCTGCATCACCATATTCCTCAAGTCCCTTTTGGTTCTCATTATGAATGACATGTATATTACAGGTGCCAATATCTATTAATCCATAGCCCCTTTCTTCAATAAGCTGTGCATTGATTATGTTCCACACTTTTTTTAATAATATTCGGACCATCTGAACCTAACATGAGTAATTTGCCTTCAGGCAAACTTGCTCTGTTTAAAACTCTTTCTATCTGTAATACAATATCATCAGCAGTAGCATGGCCAAGAAAAACAGCCTGCAAATGTTGACACACCATTCATTTCTTGCTCTGCTTCTGACCAGTATCTTAGTTGAAACTAGAGCTCTTTCTCTACATTGTTTGTTGTTTCATCAAAAAGCAAAGAATAATAAGATTTTCTGGCTTCAGCGAGACTTTGGTTTCTAAAATAAGGCCCTAATGCCTCTGTTATCAAATAAGACAGTTTTGTTCTTCCTAACTGTAATTTCTCAGCAATAGAATTTGGAAACATAGCAGGAAATACATGTTTCAGATCATCATTTATGTTTGCTGCCATATGACATTGAACAGACTTCAAAGCCCATAGCCGTCCTTTATAAGAGCATCATTACTGCTAAATAATTGCATCTTCGAGGCATCAGATGATGTTGAAGTTTTTGGAATTTCTAACTGAGTAACACCTGTAGAAGATGCACCTGAAATTTGTTTCAGTTGCAACTGTTTCGAAGACAATTTAACCCTAGCATTTTCCTGAGGATTGCTTGTAGAAAAATGCTGTGTTACACCTTGGAATCCCCTTGAGCCACAATAAATTGTTTTTTTGACAAACTGAGCATTTCACATTTTTTTTTCATCAATTACTTTGCACCACGATGAAATTTCATATCCTAAACTGTCTTCTTAAACCAATCTATGAGGACTCTATATGAATGCCATTTTTAAAAATCACCTCAGAAAAAATTGTATAAAAAAATATACATAGACAGAAATAAAAATATTTTAAAACACTAAGGACAAAATTAATAGAAATCCTCTTAAAAAATGTGGGCACCATTTATTTCAAATTACACTGCATCAGTGTAACCCCCACCCTCCATTCAAGCTTTAAAGATAAATCTGAAATAGTAAATGTAAAACAAAGAGAATCAACTTGCCCTCATGTTCTGGGGTGGCAGCAGAGGTTGAAAGCCCCCACCCCAACACTCCTCTCTCAATTTTAGGTTATACCACTGATACAGAGATAATGAATGGGACAAGCCAGCTAGCAGGGTGTTTGTCTTGTAAGACTTGATAAAATCCCCTGAAAATTTCCAGGGCTTAGCATCGTCTAATGATGCACAACCACAAACATTAAAAATCTAGTTGGTAATTGTTTACTAAATAGGCACTTCTTACCTAACTCGATGAAAGCGTCCCATTTGATACTGGATATCTTGAGCCAGCTAATTTGTGCCCGCCGTGAATTACTTAACCAAAGCATTTAGCCACAAAGCTGCGGCTGTTATACGATCGACAGCAAGATACTGGTGTCCATCTATTTAAAAAGAACTGAAAATATTGGTTTCCCACATTATGTAAACATTGCGTGAAGACGGAATTTCAGAAAGTCTTAAAAAAAACCAAAAAACTACTGTGCATTTTCGCAAAGTTTAACTGCCGGCTTCATGTTCCAGACATCGTTCAGCATCGTTCTAGATAATTTTCATCAAGAAAAGTAATAAGTGCCTGAACTGCAGTTTTACGAAAAAAAATTTCTTAGTAGAACACTGCGTTAGGCATTTTTCATCTTAAACAAATATTTTAATACGGAAAAGTATTCTTTTTGCAGAAACAATTAATTTATGACAATGATTGGCCATGTGTTTCCGAAAAAGTTCGCAATTATTTTATTTATATTTTAGAAATCAAAAGTGCCAAAATTCCCAAACAGTTCGGCCAAGGACCACTTTCTGAAATCCCTTGCTCAATTTTCACACATTAAGAAATAACTATTTATTAAATTGCATAATTTTTTTAAACTGAATGAATAACTATTTAGAAAAGAATTTCACAAAAAGAATTGAAAAATATTCAAGAATTTTAAAAACGCGGAAGAATCGTGAAGTTTAACTGTGACTGAGATGATTCTTCTCATTCGGCAGAATCATCTCAGTCACAGTTAAACTTCATGCAATTGGAATTTCTGGAAAAATAATAAAGTGCATTTCACAGATTCGTCCTCATGTGAAAATAGTTGCCTCGATCGCAAAAATTGTTGCTTTTTCGCCCTTTTCCACCAAATCTAGTTGCATCACCTCAAAAAAGGTTGCAAATAGTTGCATGTGGAAGCCCTGATATACCATTAGATACAGCAATAAATTTGACAGATTTTAGTGAGAACTACTCTCACAATCCACGAAGATGCCCAGGGGTACCACTAGACTTCTGAGTCATGTACTGTTCATCCTCTCATAGTACATTGTAGGAACTCTGATGCAGAAGAGACTATTTCATCACACTGCGTTCTTATCTGATGATCCATGGTTTACAAAACTCAGGAAACAGTTGTGAATTTTCTTAAAGAAAAATTTCCACACATCAGGAAAATACATTACTTTAGGGACAGGAGTGCTGCACAGCATAAAAACATGTAAAACTTCCTCAACCTGTGTCTGTATGAAGATTTCCAGCTGAAGGCACAGTGGTCATTTTTACAAGTCTTGGGAAATCAGAATGTGATGGAATCAGCAGGGACAACCAAATGCTTAGCTCGAAATGAGATTCTCCAGAGACCACTTGTCCCGGACGGTTTTCTTCAGTCTCCGGTTGGAGTATTCTGCGGCTACCACTTCTCAATCTCAAGCCCTATTCCGGACGGTTTTCTTCAGTCTCCGGTTGCAGTTTTCTGCGGCTACCACTTCTCAATCTCAAGCCCTATTCCGGACGGTTTTCTTCAGTCTCCGGTTGGAGTATTCTGCAGCTACCACTTCTCAATCTCAAGCCCCATTCCGGACGGTTTTCTGCAGTCTCCGGTTGGAGTATTCTGCGGCTACCATTTCTCAATCTCAAGCCCTATTCCGGACGGTTTTCTTCAGTCTCCGGTTGGAGTGTTCTGCGGCTACCACTTCTCAATCTCAAGCCCTATTCCGGACGGCCTGAGCAATGGATTTAAGCTGGTTCTACTCTGATGGGCATATGCTCCATCTTACATTCTAGTTTTTTTTTTATCTTTTACCCCTTTTTTTGTATGGTTGCTTGGGAGGCGCCGTCCAGCTTGCACCAATGGTTAGATTTGGTGTTTGTGATGTCATTGCTTCATTCCCATGTTCTCTACCTGGGTTGGGTTCACCACCGAGTCGTGGTGGCATGTGCATTTCTTGTTTTTTGTATTGTCCCCCAATGTTGTGTGGGACGAGTTCCACTTGCGCATGTGTTTTTGTCTTCCTTTACCCTGTACACTGTATTTTCTGCGCATTATGTTGTTTCTCACACCTGACCGAAAGAATGTTCCTCCACGGTCAATCATTCACGCCCAATGTTCTTTTTTGTTTGTACCACAAGCTCTGTGTTGTGTGCGTATTGGTCACGTATTGCTTGGATTGAATATTCCGCATTGAATGTACCATTTTGTTTTCATGTGTCTGTACCTTATTACTTGGCGCCATTGTATAGTTCTTTTCACTGTAGCGTGCTGTGCTTGATCTCCCAGTACCATCTCTCATCATTTGTACCTCTTTACCTATGTCTGTCTCTGTCGGCCCAAGTTCCGATGGAATATGCCTTTGTATTGCTCTATTCGCCCCGTACGTGTGTTCCTTGGAATTGTATGCCTTATTGTGTATTGTATTTGTGTTCGTATTTTGTTTTTCTCACTTCATGGAACCTATCTGGCACAAGATTTTTTACCATACATCATAGTGATTCCCGGTTTTCAATGTGTATCACCTTATAGTGCTGTCATATATTTTTCTTTCTCTGTAGGCTATGGCCTACATCAGGGTTACTGCGTATTTGACTGGTGTCTCATCTGTCTGTCCTCATTTGCATTATTCTCCTGAGCGCTGCTTGATTTCCTATCATACATATTTAGATTGCCACTGGCTTTGAATTCCAGTGGGCCGCCCCGGTGGCGCAGTGGTCTAAGCGATGGCCTCTGATCATTCGTCCGTAAGGGGTCCGGGTTCGAATCCCGGTGAGGCATGGATGTTGTGTTTGTCTGACACTCTCTCGGACTCGTCTCCTATCAATGTATCAGTGTTTTCCATTCTGCTGTTCCACCGTGTTAAAGGTGTTGTCATGTACCTTACTGTGTTCTCATTTTACATGGTTTTAGCATTTGTTCATTATGTCTTATTGGCAGGCTGAGCCCCATTCATATGTCAATACACTCACCATATGTTCCTTTTTTCTGCATGTTATGATTTGTCGCCTAATGTGGTGTGACTGTCATTTTTTCCCATTTTAGTTTGTTGATCTCAATGTTATTGTAATGTATCTCTGATCAACTGATACAGAGCACTCCTAGTGATTGTCCTGTACTTCACTGTGATCTTTGTTTTATATAGTTTTTAGCAATTGTTCATTATGTTTTAATGGTGGGCAGAGCCATTTCATGTGTACATATGTTTATTTCATGTTTACCTTTTGATTGCTATGATTTGTCGCCTAGTTTGGCGTGAATGTACTACTTTTTCGATCATTAAAATTTGTTGATCTCCATGTCACTTCTGCATGCTTCCGAATTTAATCCATTTATATCCTCCCGTGTGGTCCTGTTCTAAGTCTTATATATATACACTGCTGGTCACCCAAAATGCGACACCAAGAAGGACACGAGATAGCAAATCCAGATTTACTGGACACACAACAACAGATACAAAGATGAAACGATTGAGCTTACATGCCGGTGCGACTTGCGGAACACGCAGACATCAATAGTTCGCGTGGCCCCCATGGCTGGCAATAACGGCCGCTACACGCCGCGGAATCGAACGAAAGAGGCTTTGGATGTGGGCTGGGGGTATGTCAATCCAGTCTGCTTCCACACGTTGCCACAGTTTATCAGGCGTAGCCGCGGGTGGTACTTGCCCTGTCACTCGGTTGCCGATCAGTGACCAGATGTGTTTAATGGGCGACATATCTGGAGAACAAGCGAGCCACGGCAGCAGTGACACCTGGTGGGCCGTGAAGAATTGTTGCACGATGCGTGCCACGTGCGGGCGTGCATTGTCCTGTTGAAGCGTGGCTAATGGCAGGTACTGCAGTTAAGGGAGGACTACAGGCTCCAAAACGTCGGAGATGTACCGGTAGCTATGGAGTGTACCGGCGATGCATACCAGAGAGGTGCGGGTGTCCTATTCAATTGCGCCCCAAACCATATCGCCAGCTGACGAACCGGCATGGCAATGCATAATGCAGGCGTCATGCAATCTCTCGCCGCGGTGCCGCCACAGGTGGATCCGCCCATCGTAGTGTTGCAGGAAGAAGCAGGATTCGTCGGAGAAGACAATGTCGCGCCATTCCGTAGTCCAGGTGTGGCGTTCAACGGCCCACTGTCGCCGCACTCGCCGGTGGTGTAATGTCAATGGTAATCGGTGCAATGGGCGCCGTGCGACAAGTCTCCGCTCCTGCAGGCAACGTCGAACGGTACGTGCTGACACTGGTTGTTGCGCAAAACACCCTAATTTTTCCGCTAACGTTCGTGATGTGGCGGAGCAGTCAATGCCCGCCGCACAACATGCCAGTCCTCTCGTTCTGTGGTGCGCCGCGGCTGCGGCAATCACTCACGTCGTCCCACACGGGCACCGATGTCTCGGTACGATAAACCGCTGTCGCGATAAGCCACTATTCGTCCTCTGTCGAACTCCGAAACGTGCTGGAATGACTGCCGTATTCTGCGACGAGGCATCAGGAAGTTTCCCACGCACAGGTCCGGCAGCACAACACACATCCACTACTTGCACCCCGCCTTCTGTGCACCCTTCTCATAGTGCTTCTCGGTGGCGTGCCCGGAGCACATAATTTGCATATGCCCCGCAATGCTAATCGTTTGCATGTCCTCTCGCGGGCGACTCATACTGCGAATTTCAGGCGGATCGGATGCTTGCTTCTTGGTGTTGTATTTTGGGTGACCAGCAGTGTATTTCTATAGAAATGCTGTTTTGTTTTCCTCGGAAGAAAATTGTAGCACGGATATACACTTCTGGCCACCCAAAATGCAACACCAAGAAGGAAGCATCCGATTGGCCTGAAATTCGCAGCATGCGTCGCCCGCGAGATGACATGCAAACGATTAGCATTGCAGCGCATATGCAAATCATGTGCGCCCGGTACGCCACCAAGAAGCACTATAAAAAGGGTGCACAGAAGGCAGGTTGTAAGTAGTGGAAGTGTTTTGTGCTGCCGGAACTGTGCGTGGGAAGCTTCCTGATGCCTCGTCTCATAATTCGGCTGTCATTCCAGCAAGTTTCGGAATTCGACAGAGGACGAATAGTAGCTTATCGCGACAGCGGTTTATCGTACCGAGACATCGGCGCCCGTGTGGGACGACATCCAGCCACATTGAGGCGAGCATGGATTCGGTGGGTGCAGGAGGGACGGACGGACCGACGTGAGCAATTGCCAAAGCCGCGGCACACCACCGAACGAGTGGACCGGCATGTTGTGTGGCGGGCATTGACGGCTCGCACCGCCACATCACGAACGTTAGTGCAGGAATTAGGGTGTGTTGACACAGGAATTAACCTGTGTCAGCACGTACCGTTCGACGTCGTCTGTAGGAGCGGGGGCTTGTCGCACGGCCCCCATTGCTCCGATTACCATTGACGTTACACCACCGGCGAATGAGGCGACAGTGAGCCGTTGAACGCCGCACCTGGACTACGGAATAGCACGCCATTGTCTACTCCGACGAATCCCACTTCTGCCTGCCACACCACGATGTTCGGAACCACGTGAGTCGGCACCGCGGCGAGAGAATGTATGACAATTGCATTATGCATCGCCGTACCAGTCCGTCGTTTGGCGTTATGGTTTGGGGCGCAATTGGATATGACACCCGCATCCCTCTGGTACCCATCGCCGGTACACTCAACAGCCACCGCTACATCTCCGACGGTTTCGAGCCTGTAGTCTTCTCTTACCTGCAGGACCTACCAGCGGCCACGTTTCAACAGGATAATGCGCGCCCTCACGTGGCACGCATCGTGCAACAATTCTTCACGGCCCACCAGGTGTCACTGATGCCGTGGCCCGCTTGTTCTCCCGATATGTCGCCCATCGAACACCTCTGGTCGCTGATCGGCAACCGAGTGGCCCTGCAGGCACCACCCGCGCCTACGCCTGATGAACTGTGGCAACGTGTGGAAGCAGCCTGGGCCGACATACCACGAGCCGCCGCCCGGTGGCGCAGTGGTCTAAGGCGCTGGCCTCTGATCATTCGTCCGTAAGGGGTCCGGTTCGAATCCCGGTCCGGCATGGATGATGTGTTTGTCTTACGGCACCGGCTCTCTCCCTTCCCTGGAACCAGTGACCCTAAATTAGGGACGGGCGACTGCTTATAGCCCATTGAGTTGCTCACGGTGGTCGTTAAACCTCCAATCAAAAAATAAAAATAAAAATACCACGAGCCCACAACCAAGGCCTCTTTCGTTCGATGCCACGGCGTGTAGCGGCCGTTATTGCCAGCCATGGGGGCCACACGAACTATTGATGTCTGCGTGTTCCGCAAGTCGCACGGGCCTATAAGCTCAATCGTTTCATATTTGTATCTGTTGTTTTGTGTCCAGTAAATCTGGCTTTGCTATCACGTGTCCTTCTTGGTGTTGCATTTTGGGTGGCAGCAGTGTATATATATATAGTGAAAAGACGAAACGGTGGAAGACGGGCGTCATGACTATACATTCTCTGCTGGCCACCCAAAATGCAACACCAAGAAGGAAGCATCCGATTGGCCTGAAATTCGCAGCATGCGTTGCCCGCGAGAGGACATGCAAACGATTAGCATTGCAAGGCATATGCAAATCATGTGAGCCCGGCACGCCACCGAGAAGCACTATAAAAAGAGTGCACAGAAGGCGGAGTGTAAGTAGTAAAAATATGTTGTGCTGCCGGACCTGTGCGTGGGAAGCTTCCTGATGCCTCGTCGCAGAATACGGCAGTCATTCCAGCACGTTTCGGAGTTCGAGAGAGGATGAATAGTGGCTTATCGCGACAGCGGTTTATCGTACCGAGACATCGTCGCCCGTGTGGGACGACATCCAGCCACAGTGCGGCAAGTATGGATTCTGTGGGTGCAGGAAGGACGGACGGACCGACGTAAGCGTTTGCCGTAGCTGCGGCACACCACCGAACGAGAGAACTGGCATGTTATGCGGCGGGCATTGACGTCTCGCATTGCCACATCACGAACGTTAGCGCAGGAATTAGGGAGTGTTCCGCAACAACATGTGTCAGCGCGTACCGTTCGACGTCGTCTTCAGGTGGGTCCGGGGACTTGTCGCACGGCACCCATTGCTCCGGTTACCATTGACGTTACACTACCGGCGTGAGCGGTGGCAGTAGGCCATTGATCGCCGCACCTGGACTACGTAACGGCACGACATTGTCTTCTTCGACGAACCGCGCTTCTGCTTGCAACACCATGATGGTCGGATCAGCGTGAGGCGGTACCGCGGCGAGAGACTGCATGACGACGGCATTATGCATCGCCATACCGGTCCGTCTCCTGGCGTGATGGTTTGGGGCATAATTGGATATGACACCCACAAACCTCTGGTACGCATCGCCGGTACACTCAACAGCCAACGCTACATCTCCGACTTTTGGAGCCTGTAGTCCTCCCTTACCTGCAAGACCTGCCAGCGGCCACGTTTCAACAGGACAATGAGCGCCCTCACGTGGCACGCATCTTGCAACAATTCTTCACGGCCCACTAGGTGTCACTGATGCCGTGGCCCGCTTGTTCTCCCGATATGTCTCCCATCGAACACCTGTGGTCGCTGATCGGCCACCGAGTGGCCCGGCAAGCACCACCCGCGGCTACGCCTGATGAACTGTGGCAACGTGTGTAAGCAGCCTGGGCCGACATACCATAAGCCCACATCCAAAGCCTCTTTCGTTCGATGCCACGACGTGTAGCGGCCGTAATTGCCAGCCATGGGGGCCACACGAACAATTGATGTCTGCGTGTTCCCCAAGTAGCTGAAGCGTTTCATCTTTATATCTGTTGTTATGTGTCCAGGAAATCTGGCTTTGCTATCTCGTGTCTTTCTAGGTGTTGCATTTTGGGTGGCCAGCAGTGTATATCATCATCGTCAACATCATAATTGTCAACCATTATCAATCCACTGCTGGACGAAGGTCTCCCCAAGTTTCCTCCACAACAGTCTGTCTTGTGCCAGTCTCTTCCATGTTACTCCCGCATGCTTTCGAATTTCATCTGCCCATCTCCCATGTGGTTTTCTTCTGGGTCTTTTCCTGTCCCTTGGAATCCAGTTTAAAATTTCAGCTGTCCATCGATAGTCTGTCCTTCTGGCGATATGTCCAGCCCATTGCCATTTCAGCGATTATACCCTGGTCATGATGTCTTACACTCTTGTAATTTTTCTGTACCACGAGTTCCTCTTCTTATCTCTCCTGGTTACACCAAGCATGCACCTCTCCATGCTTTTTTGATTTGTCTGCAGTCTTTGTATGTCTCTTTTAGTTAAGGTCCACGTCTCTGCACCATATGTAAGCACTGGAAGGATGCATTGATCAAACACTTTTCTTTTAAGACTATAACGAAGTAAATTTTTCCGTCATTTTTATCCACACCGGGCTCGAACCAGGGTCCCCTCATTCCGGAATAAGTCGCTCTACCAATTGAGCTACGCGGACGTTCGTTATCGCTGTTAACTGCCTTTATGTCGTGTGCGTCCTGCTGGGCAGGCACGTCACAAGACATAATGGCATATTGCTCTTGAAAATTATGCCGTTTCTTCCAAACGTTCTAAATGCCAGTTTTATACGCCGATTAATTTCTTCATCAATGTGACCCTCACTTGATATCTACTGTCCAAGATAAATGTAGGTATTGGTTATCTCCAGCTTTTCCCCATTAATCGATAAATCTTCATTTCTTGTAAAAGCATTGAACATCACTTTTGTCTTCTGAAAGTTCATTTTTAATCCCACTTCTTTACTCTTGTCAGCAAGTTCCTGGATCATACTCTGCAGCTCTGATGGGGTAGTTGCAAAAATGACTACGTCATCAGCAAAACGAAGGTGGGTTAGATAATCTCCATTAATCTTTATCCCTGTGTTTTCTCAGTTCAGTGATTGAAAGACATTTTCCAATGTGGCATTAAAGAGTTTGGGAGATATAGTGTTACCTTGTCTCACTTCCTTTCCAATCTTTATGAGTGCTGTATTCTCAAATAGCCGAATCTTTGCACATGCATTTTCATAGATGTTATTAATAATATTAATGTACGCATCTTCAATGCCGCAGGATTTCAAAGCCATTTTAACTGCTGATGGTTTCACCGAATCAAAGGCCTTTTCATAATCGATAAAAGCCATGCACAATGGAAGCTCATATTCCCTCGCTCTTTCAATTAGTTCTCTCAGTACGTGGATATGATCTATTGTGCTGTAGCCACTCCTGAATCCAGCTTGTTCTCTCGGTTGAGCCATGTCCAGTGTCACCTTCAAGCGGTGTGAAAGAAATGTAGTGAAGATTTTATAAACCACTGATAGGAAGCTAATAGGTCTGTAGTTCCTGAGATCCTCAGTGTCACCTTTTTAATGTAGTAGGATCAATGTAGCATTGTTCCAATCCTCAGCAATCTTCCGTTCATTAAGGCATCGAGTGAAAACTTGGGCGTGTACTGTTTCAGTTTCTCCACTTGCTTCTTGTATGATGTCTACTGTAATTCCACCTTCTCCTGGAGCTATCACCGTTTCATGTTCTTGATTGCATGTGTAACTTCTGCTGGAAGGACTGAAAGAACTCTGGTATCTTTTGTAATCTCTGGACATGTATCATCCCTTTCATATAGTTTTGAATAGAAAAATTTCACTTCTATTTCTTGTTACAGAACCGTCTTCTTTTCTCAGGGTCATAATCTGCTTTCTTCCCTTACTGAGATGTTCCTTTGCTATCTTTAGGTTTTGGTTGTTTTCAATTGCTTTCCTCACTAGTTCACAGTTGAATTTCCTTACGTCTTCAGTGATACTTTTTCGTACCGTCTTGCATAGCTCTGTATATTCCACTTTGGAAGTCACATCTCCTTTAGTTGTCCTCATCTCTCTTCTTTTTTGCGTCATAATTTTGGTTTTTCCTGACAATTTGTTCGTATGCAACTTGTTCTTAGTACCAGCTATTTTTGTTGCTGTTTCCATAAGAGCCTTGGTTAGTTTTCTGTTAACTTCAGAGATGTTGACTTCTTCCGACGTTAGACCTTCTAGAGCAGAGAATCTGTACCTCATTTCCAATTTGAAGGTATTATGATGTTTTTTAAGGTTGGTCGTGTCAATACACTTTGTTTGTTTTATGTTTCTTTTTCTTTCTTTTTTTTTTTTCATCTTACGTCTTACCATTCTGTGATCTCTACCTGTGTTGAACTTGTTCAGCACACTGCAATCTTCCATGACAAATTTCTTGTTACACATAAAAAAATCAGTTTCACTTGCCAATCCATTGGGATGCCCCCATGTCCATTTCCTTTGCGGGTTATCCTTGAAAAAGGAGTTCATGATGAAAACACCTTCTGCTCCTGCAAACTCTACGGGAGTATTTCCACGCTCGTTTCTGTTGCCGTGACCGAATTTACCTACTGAAGTTTCATTCTGTTGCCGTTGCTCTATTTTCACATTGAAATCTCCCATAATGATCTTCAAAAGCTGCTTGCCTTTATTATTTAGATGACAAATTTCCTCATAAAATTCTTCAATTTCTTTTTCAGGGATGCTTGTAGTGGGTGCATAAATTTGAATAATCTGAGCCTAGTATCTTCTCGAGAGTTGGATAATGAGTCGTGCAGCTCTGTCAGAGGAACTTTCAACTTCTACAACTTTATCCTTCAGTTTCTTGTTTATTATAAATCCAACACCCCTAGTTCTGCCAGTATCAGTTCCACGATAGTAGAAGAGATGTCCACTTTTCAGTTCAATGAGATCTTCTCCTTTTCTCCTTACCTCGCTTAGCCCGACGATGTCAAACTTGATCCTTTGTAGTTACTCTTCCAATTCAAGAAGCCTTGAATCAGAAGATAGGGAGCGTCCATTATACGTAGCCAAGGTCAGCATCAGATGGCAGCCTAGTTCGGTCCTCCGGTGAATCTTAGCACCCTCTGCCTTCATGTCGCACTGGCCGCTGCCTTGGCCAGGTACATTCCAGCTGCCGGAGACTGAGGGTCAAGATTTAAGTTGTGGAGTCATTTTGGAGGGATTTGGCCATAACTCACCACGCTGGCCAAGCGGGTTGGTGAGTGTGGGATAGCATTTCCTCTAATCCCGATGGTATAGTTATACCGCTCTTTGGCGGTCGTCAGAGCCCCTTTAGTGAGAACAGGATGCACCACGAGTAGGCGGGTTTGACATTTGTCAAGGAGAGGCTGTAGTATATTGCGCATCACCTGACCTTACATTCCACATATATTTATATATGTCTCCTTTTTACTATATATATATATATATATATATATATATATATATATATATATATATATATATATATATATATATATATAGATGGTTCTGTAACAAGAAAAAGAGGCGTTTTTTGACAAGAGTGAAAGATTTCTACTCCAAATTATATGAAAGGGATGATACATGTACTCCAGACATCATGGAAGGTACCATTACCAGAGTTCTTCCAGTCCTCCCAGCAGAAGTTGCACATGCAATCAAGAACATGAAACGGGGAAAAGCTCCAGGAGAAGATGGAATTACTGTAGACATCATACAAGAAGCAAGTGGAGAAATCGAAACAGTACTCGCCCAAATTTTCACTCGATGCCTTAATGAAGGGAAGATTCCTGAGGATTGGAACAACGCTACAATCATCTTGTTACATAAAAAAGGTGACATTGAGGATCTCAGGAACTACAGACCTATCAGCCTCCTATCAGTGGTTTATAAAATCTTCACTAAAGTTCTTTCACACCGCTTGAAGGTGACACTGGACATGGCTCAACCGAGAGAACAAGCTGGATTCAGGAGTGGCTACAGCACAATAGATCATATCCACGTACTGAGAGAACTAATCGAAAGAGCGAGGGAATATGAACTTCTATTGTGTATGGCTTTTATCGATTATGAAAAAGCCTTTGATTCGGTGAAACCATCAGCAGTTACAATGGCTCTGAAATCCTGCGGTATTGAAGATGCGTACATTAATATTATTAATAACATCTATGAAAATGCAAGTGCAAAGATTCGGCTGTTTGAAAATACAACACACATAAAAATTGGAAAGGGAGTGAGACAAGGTGACACCATATCTCCGAAGCTCTTTAATGCCACATTGGAAAATGTCTTTCAATCACTGAACTGGGAAAACAAAGGGATAAAGATTAATGGAGATTATCTAACCCACCTTCGTTTTGCTGATGACGTAGTCATTTTTGCAACTACCCCACAGAGCTGCAGAGTATGATCCAGGAACTTGCTGACAAGAGTAAAGAAGTGGGATTAAAAATGAACTTTCAGAAGACAAAAGTGATGTTCATTGCTTTTACAAGAAATGAAGATTTATCGATTGATGGAGAAAAGCTGGAAATAACAGACACGTACGTTTATCTTGGACAGCAGATATCAAGTGAGGGTCACATTGATGAAGAAATTAATCGGCGTAAAAAACTTGCCTGGAGAGCTTTTGGAAGAAACAGCATAATTTTCAAGAGCAATATGTCATTATGTCTTAAAAGAAAAGTGTTTGATCAATGCATCCTTCCAGTGCTGACGTATGGTGCAGAGACGTGGACCTTAACTAAAAGACACATACAAAGGCTGCAGACAACTCAAAAAAGCATGGAGAGGTGCATGCTTGGTGTAACCAGGAGAGATAAAAAGAGGAACTCGTGGATCCGAAATATGACAAGAGTGGAAGACATCATGATCAGAGTAAAATCCCTGAAATGGCAATGGGCTGGACATACTGTCAGAAAGACAGACCATCAATGGACAGCCGAAATTTTAGATTGGATTCCAAGGGACAGGAAAAGACCCAGAAGAAAACCACATGGGAAATGGGTGGATGAAATTCGTAAGTATGCGGGAGTGACATGGAGGAGACTGGCACAAGACAGACCGTTGTGGAGGAAACTTGGGAAAACCTTCGTCCAGCAGTGGATTGATAATGGTTGATAATGATGATATAGTAAAAATTAGACAGTAAAATTTCTGATTTTTTGTCTGACCTCATATCAGCCGCCTGTCCCGACATCACTGTCTGGCTACGGCCCTTGACTACACCACTGTCCGCGAATCGTCGAGAAAACACAGCGTGTCTCGACAACACGGTACAAATGAGCAGGAAAAAGCCAGAGTATTTTGTTGATTATATTGTTATTTACGTAATGTACGGTGATGTATTATGGAAACATGCAATAGCAGACAGGTTTTTATTTAAGATAGTACAACTATACTAGTTATCCGAATTTATTGACGCAGATGAAATCAAGGTTTCCAAGCTTTCGCACATCAACCAGATGTTTTTTTGAAGGAAGGTATCTAGTTTTTTCAAGGAAGGTAGTTTGCTGTCTACCTTCCTTGAAAAAGCCATCTGGTTGATGTGCTAAAGCTTGGAAGACTTGATTTTATCTACGCCAATAAATTCGGATAACTGGTATAGTTGTACTATCTTATGTAAAGTTATTGTACAGTTCCTTGCGTTATTATTGAGGTTTCTATTGTTGCTGTTTTTGTGTGTGTGGTTTCAGCATATATAGCCCAAAGAACTTTGTAGAAATACCCTCTAAAATTAAAAACTTTGACAGTCTCCGGTAAAGAACCGTGTCCTGAATTATACACTGCCGGACAATTGCTAAGGACGGATGACAATAGCAACGATAGCAACCATAAAATGGAAGGCAGGAAAATGTGGAAATTAGCATAAGTGCGGGATACAGTAAGACGTGTTGTGCGTATGCAAATTTTGGATTGCCGGACTTGTTCGTGACGTCATAGCGCTGATAAGAGATATAAAAGATTTGACGCGTATTGACCGCTGTTGTTCAAACGCAAAGTTGAAAGGGAAAGAATCAATTGACGAACTTGCAAGTTTCAGTATGTCTTCCCGACATCACCTAGATGATTTTACGCGTGGTCGTATTATTGGCAAGATTGAAGAAGGGCGAAAAATAACAGATGTTGCCAGGGAGTTCGACGTCAGCCACAGTGTTGTTTCAAGGCTTTGGAAATCATTTCAAACAAATGGAGAGTGTAGCAAACGTCACGGGGAGGTCGTGTTCGCAGTACGACACCTGCAGAAGATCGGTACATAGTGCTATCAACAAAAAGACACCGGCGCAGCACAGCTAGTGAGGTAGCAAATCAGTTTATGGCTGCTACTTGCAAGCGGATCTCCCGAAAAACTGTCGCCAGACGTTTGCATGAAGAAAGACTATACGCCCGCCGTCCTGTTGTGTGCATCCCATTGTCCAGACGTCACCGTACTGCCCGTTTGCAATGGTGCCATCAACATCGCAATTGGACTGATAACGACTGGTCTGCTGTCCTCTTCTCAGATGAGAGTAGATACAGTCTATCGTCTGATTGTCGACAACTGATCTGGCGTGATAGTGGTACTGCATATTGTCCAGCAAACATAAAGGAAAGGGACCGATATCCGACATGTAGTGTCATGGTATGGGCTGGCATCATGATCAATGGCCGTACGTCCCTCTATGTGCTTCCAACTGGGACTATGACTGGCCAACGATACAATAATGATGTTCTGCTACCTCATGTTCGCATGTTCCGTGGTGCTGTCGGTGATAGATTCATTTTCATGGACGACAACGCAACATGTCATCGAACAGTCGCTGTCCAGGAGTGTCTTGAGAGTGAGGATATTCAACGCCTCGTATGGCCAGCACGTTCTCCAGGTCTGAATCCCATTGAAAATGTGTGGGATGCTTTGGGGAGGAGTCTTGCTGGTCGCCAATGCCCTCCAATAAACAAGGACACCCTCATCCCTGCACTGACAGAGGAATGGGATAAATTACCCCAACAGCTGCTTGATAATGTTGTGCAAAGCATGACACGACGTGTGGAATCTTGCATCGCCCTCCATGGTGGCCATATCCCGTATTGACATCTTACGCCGGAACGCCTGCGGACGGTAATTGCATTTTTTACGTTTACGTATTCTGCACAAAATGGCCTGTTTGTCCCTTGAACACGTTCCAAAGCCTTCTGGATTTCAGAGCACAATAAATTGTCTTTCTTGTAATGTCCTGGCATTCTGACATTATTTTATTTCACTTGGCATCCAACCACACTTACTTTTTTATGCGCTATATAGCCGTTTATGATCCTTCCTTAGCAATTGTACAGCAGTGTATGACTATTGGCTACTTTAAATGTCGCTAAATTGCCTTGTGTTGATGATTCACGGTTACTGATAGCGAGCCATTTGTGACTTACAAAAATTTCGGCAATCCTGCCCTATTTACGGACAGATTCTTGCATTCAAGGGCGTCGCTAGACGATTTCAGAGGAGACTGAAGGCCCTCCCCCAAATAATATTACAATAATTTCCAAATAGGTTTTTCGTTTAAGTTTAAAAAAAAAATTGTAACCGTAACCAAGTTCGAAATGTTATTACACTGCTGGCCACTCAAAATGCAACACCAAGAAGGACACGAGATAGCAAAGCCAGATTTACTGGACACATAACAACAGATACAAAGATAAACGATTGAGCTTACAGGCTCGTGCGACTTGCGGAACACGCAGACATCAATAGCTCGTGTGGCCCACATGGCTGGCAATTACGGCCGCTACACGCCATGGCATCGAACGAAAGAGGCTTTGGATGTGGGCTTGGGGCATGTCGGTCCAGACTGCTTCCACACGTTGCCACAGTTCATCAGGCGTAGCCGCGGGTGGTGCTTGCCGGGTCACTCGGTTGCCGATCAGCGACCAGACGTGTTCGGTGGGCGACATATCGGGAGAACAGGCAGGCCACGGCAGCAGTGACACCTGGTGGGCCGTGAAGAATTGTTGCACGATGCGTGCGACGTGCGGGCGCGCATTGTCCTTTTGAAACGTGGCCGCTGGTAGGTCCTGCAGGTAAGGGAGGACTACAGGCTCCAAAACATCAGAGATGTAGCTGCGGCTGTTGAGTGTACCGCCGATGCGTACCAGAGAAGTGCGGGTGTCATATCCAATTGCGCCTCAAACCATAACGCCAGGCGACGCACCGGTATGGCGATGCATAATAAAGGCGTCACACAGTCTCTCGCCGCGGTGCCGCCACACGCGGATCCGACCATCGTGGTGCTGCAGGCAGAAGCGATTCGTCGGAGAAGACAATGTCGTGTCATTCCGTAGTCTAGGTGCGGCGTTCAACGGCCCACTGTCGCCGCACTCGCCGGTGGTGTAACGTTAATGATAATCGGAGGAATGGGCGCAGTGCGATAAGTCCCCTCTCCTGCAGACGACGTCGAACGGTGCGTGCTGTTACAGGTTGTTGCGCAACACACCCTAATTCCTGTGCTAACGTTCGTGGTGTGGCGGTGCGAGCCGTCAACGCCCGCCGCACAACATGCCATTCCTCTCGTTCGGTGGTGTGCCGCGGCTGCGGCAATCACTCACGTCGGTCCGTCCGTCCCTCCTGCACCCAACGAATCCATACCCGCCTCACTGTGCCTGGATGTCGTCCCACACGGGTGCCGATGTCTCGGTACGATAAACCGCTGTCGCGATAAGCCACTATTCGACCTCTGTAGAGCTCCGAAACGTGATGGAATGACTGCCGTATTCTGCGACGAGGCATCAGGAAGCTTCCCACGCACAGGTCCGGCAGCACAACATACTTTTACTACTTACACCCCGCCTTCTGTGCACCCTTCTTATAGTGCTTCTCGGTGGCGTGCCGGGCGCACATGATTTGCATATGCCCTGCAATGCTAATCGTGTGCATGTCCTCTCGCGGGCGACGCATGCTGCGAATTTCAGGCCAATCGGATGCTTCATTCTTGGTGTTGCATTTTGGGTGGCCAGCAGTGTATATATTTTAAATCAATGATCAATCATCAACAAATAAATACAGACATAAAAGTTGACGACAAATTACGTTTTGACTATTATATGCTACCTATGAACACGTAAGGAACCGCCTCTTTCTTAAGGACACACCTCGCCATCCCGGTAAAGCAGATCTTCCAGACAGCATGCGGAGAACACATGGCTGCTATTCACTCTGTTACTAGTTTAAATACAGGCAGTGGTGGACTGGCGACCCATATACGGCCCTGGAAGCTCATTCGGAGCGGCCCATTTATGGGGGAAATGGTCACTGGTTTCAGGGAAAGGAGAGAGCCAGTGCCGTAAGACAAACACAACATCCATGCCTCACCGGGATTCGAACGCGGACCCTTTTCGGACGAATGATCAGAGGCCATCGCTTAGACCACTGCGCCACCGGGGCGGCAGACATGACTTTTCCAGTGGAGAAAGCAGCGTGTGTGTTTTGGTTTGCGAAGTCAAAATCTTTAAAAACAGTTCAGCGTAAGTTCAGAACGGAGTGCAAGAGACAGCCACCGACACGAAGAAGTATCGAACAATGGGTAAATAAATTCAAAGCAACAGGAAGTGTCTTGAAAAGCAAAAGCACTGGGAGACTTTCCATTTCGGACGCAAAGGTGAAAGACGTGCGTAAGGCTTATCTAAGGAGCCCGAAGAAGCCCAGTCGTGTCTCCAGTCGTGAATTCGAAATACCGCGAGCAACAGTTCACAAGGTTCTGCATAAACGTTTACGCCTGTATGCATATAAAATGCGGTCAGTGCAAAAACTTCGACCAAGTGATCAACCACGTCGAAAAGCATTTGTGGTAGACATGCTTAATCGCACTGACGAAGACCCCACACTTTTCATGGATCTGTTTCAGCAATGAGTCGACATTCCATGTTTCTGACAGAGTGAATAAACATAACTGCCGAATTTAGGGCACGGAAAATCCGCATGTGGTCGTAGTACACGAAAGAGAGACAGCCCGAAGGTTAATGTCTGGGCTGACCAAATGGAAGACAAAGTGATTGGGCCCTTTTTCTACGCTGAAACAACCGTTTCTGGTATAGTATAACGTACATGGACATGCTAAAACAATTCGCAATTCCAAAACTCCAGGGTATTCAAGACATCACTTACCAGCAAATGGAGCGTCTCCGCACTGGCCTTTGGATGTATGCAGATCTTTAGACCACCATTTTCCAGGGCGTTGGATTGGACAGGGGAGGTCAGATGGCATGGCCACCCCGTTCTCTTGATATTACCCCATGCGATTTTTTTCTTTGGGGCTTTATTAAGGACATTGTGTACAAGAAAAAGGTTACATCTACCACTGAGCTCAAAGAACGCATTACTGGCCGACCTGGTGATGCAGTGGTCTAAGTGATGGCTTCTGATCATTTGCAATGGTCTAAGCGATGGCTTCTGGGTCTGGGTTCGAATCCCGGTGAGACATGGATGTTGTTTTTGTCTTACGGCACTGGCTCTCTTCCTTCCCTTGAACTAGTGGCCCCTAATTAGGGACGGTCGACTGAGTTGATCACGATGGTCGTTAAACCTCCAATCAAAAAAAAAAAAAAAAAAAAAAAAGAGAGAAGAACGTATTACTGCAGCCTTCCTCCTTGTTACACCTGACATTCTGCAGCGTACATGGGTGGAACTGGACTATCGTTAAGACATTCTGCGAGCAACCAACAGAGCACACGTGGAGACATTGACATTTAAAAAAAAAACTTTCACAGTTACCATGTGTTTTGACATTAAAAGTAAATTGTTATTTATTGCAGGTTTTTTTTCAATAGCATACTGAATTTGTATACTTCATTTATGGATATCCTGTACATTTTATTGCAGTAACTGAATTCAGAATATGTAATAGTTTCTTCCCTTTTAGTAAGAATTATAACGAAGTAAATTTCTCCGTCATTTTTATCCGCGCCAGGATTCGAACCCGGATCCCCTCATTCCGGAATAAGTTGCTCTACCAATTGAGCTACGCGGACGTTTTATTCTGATTCCTATCTGCCTTTATGTCGTGTGCGTCCTTCTGGCAGGTACGTCACATCTCCTGGTACGTTACAGAATGGAAATCCAAATGCTCCAAAAATTAATTTCTTTTTCAAGACTTACCTATCATCAATAAAATTACGAAAAAATCTCTGAAAAAAAACTGAAAATGCCCATATTTGCAAAATTGTCGGTTTAAATTTATATATAAAGTGAGGGAAATTAAGGAATGCAAATATTAATTTTTATTTAATATTTCTCTAATGAAAAAGTATTTTTGTTGTAACTGAAAGAGAATTTCCAGAATTGCAGGTCAAGAATTCGTGTAAGGTGGAAAAAGTAGTAAACAAGATGCAGATATCGTAAAACTTAAAAAAAAAAAAAAACATATACATATAACTCAAAAGCAACCCCAAATTTTTCACCATACGTGAACTCAATGCATTAACGTACACAATGAATTATAAGTTTCTATCCGGTACTATTGATGCATATTTGATTAGTTGTATTGATTATACAACTGCAACTGGCAAAAGCGGACTGAGGTTCACGATGTCGGTCCAAAGGGACGAGGCTTAAATTTGAAAGTTCAGAAAGGGGAAGGGATTTATTAAAAATAGGGTATGGCTCAACAGAACGTTTGCTACGAAGGTTTTTTTTTTTTCTTTTCTCCTGAAGCAGTTAAGTGGTAAACGAACTTAACTTGGTTTTCTTCTAAAAGAATGTTTAAGTACAAGAATGTTTCCTTTTTATTTTCTTGAGTTAACATAAGGCCTACCAGCCCAGAATATCGCGGCCACATGGAATTCTTCCGGTATCCCGGTGGCCTAGTCCGTTCTTTAATACGAGGGCTATAAATCTAAAAGCTTAGCTTACATACTGTCTGCATACAGAATCTGTTGCTCGTCCTAATAAGACCTCAAATAAAAATCCTCCTAAACAGAAGGCAAGCCCATTGCACCATTGCTTAATATTCCTAACCACAGAAAAGCAATTGCCACCATCTAATATTCCCGAAAACCCATCAATGATGGGAAGAAGAAAAATATTTAAATATTTGAAATTAATGCCGCGCTAAAATTATTGTACTAAAACTGAAGATATCGGGATTGCATTGATTGTAAGTGAAATTAAAATAATTTAATTATTTTAAATTTAAAACGGAATTAAATTAAAAATGACAGCTATCAATTTTAAAATTTTAAAATTATTTCTTATTACGGAAGAAGGGGAAATAGGGTGAGTACGAAATAGTAAAACAATTAAGCCGTGTTAAGCCCCCTCCCATCTTATTAGCTGCTTGCAGTTCAGTTGAGTTTGCTCTCCGATTTTCTAGAGGTCATGCGGTTAGAATTTCAACTTTGTGTGAGATAGCCCCTTTGTTGGGATTGCAATTAAAAGGAAAACTCTGTGTGTGTTTTTGCTTTCTTTCCTTGAGCAAGTAGCCTTAAATTTGCAATAGGCAGTTTTCTTCAGCCTTTAAAACAGTCATCGACTAATATATGGTCACGTCGTTAGACAAAATAGATTCTTCATCTCTAAAATCTTTAATTTCTTTAGAAAGGGTGTAGTATTCTTAATCAAATAGTATGGGATTAGTCACGCTGCAGATCCAAATAATATTTAAGAATTGTCGGTATCTCTAATTGTTCGATCCCTCGCGGGAGCTGCCAATTATCCCATAGGCGCCTCCTAATCGCACACCGGCACAAGTGCTTGAGCTCTGACGGTTCTTTGTACCTATTTTTCAATTTTGGCACTTGACCCTCAGTGATGAGCTCTCGAATCAGCTTGTTACTGTCTGTCTCCAGCGTGATCATGTTGTGCTCTATCTTGAAAACGGCAAAATAGAGATGACCAGGCTGGATTTGTGGGACCACTTGTAAAAGTATCCGCATGCAGCGATATATTTTCTTCAGCTCTCGCGCGTCGGGTTCACCCTTCTTGTTTCTCCATGCTTGTCGCATGAGAAATTTCATGGAGCTAGAGATGATGGTTGGAGGTCCACAATCTGTGTTTGCGAGCAACGCACCGTGCCGACATAGCAGTCTCATAAGGTGAGGATTTCTGTTCTCTGCAGCGTAATCTACAGGGTAATGTCTACCCGGGGGCCAGACGTCCAAATCTGTGATCCTTTTTCCCTCGCAAAGGAGTCGGCTTTCGTTGGCGTGTCTCAAAAAGTATTCCACAGCTGCGTAACTCGTAGCTATGTCGGGTAAAGGCATTTCCAGCTGATCTACGGATTGGAGCCCCTCCTGTTGCGAAATTTTACAAAGGCAATCGTAAATCCATCGAAAGTGACCGTGTGACTCGTACAGACAGCGTAGAGCCTCTGCAATCACTGCGCTGTCTTCTACTCGTAGCAGGTAACACATCTTGACCACTAGACACGCCGGGATGCGCTGCAATCTCCTATTCATGGGGATATTATTTATAAAATGCAGTCTTCTCCAGCCGTAGAATAACTCGAGAAACCTGCGTACAAGTCTTCCGGAGTCTTCTTGAATTTCGTGGCTGCTCATCCCGATGAACGTCAAAATCTCAAAAATTCTAGCTTTTATTTCGCCATCTTCTCTCGATATAAACGGAACTAGCTCTTCTCCACGTTGGCTCAAAGCGCGCAAGTTATCTAAACGTTCGTCAGCCATTTATATTATGATCTAACTTACAGATCACTATAACCTAATACCTAAGCAAGCACCGTCTGCCCCAAAATGACACCTATTGCCCTACTAAAAATAAATTTAAACCTATTCCTAGCTAGAAAAATTAGATCTTTTATGAAATTTCCTATCTATCTATTAATTTCCTTCCTAACCTAATCGCTAGGAACGTAGTAACTTAAATGTATAAAAACAAGATTACCGAGATGTATGACATCAACAATGGTTTAACAATTATCCATGACAGAAGTTTTATTTTCCTTCTCTTTTGTAGCTATTTATGAGAAGCGTCTAATTTACTTGTAGCGGTTTGTAAGCCATTAATGAGTCGTTCTATTTGCGCATAGCGTCACCGTTAATGTTAAGACTGTACATTACATGAAACGCAGGTAGTAAAAGATCAAATACGGGTGTGTAGTTCTTTAAAACTTATCTGGGAAATGAAGGAGTTTGGGAGTTGCTAATTCTGCATCACAGTCGAGTCGCAGATTTGGTTGCCGCAGAACTGAAAATCAGCTTTTATAAGTGTTAATGTCACAAGTTTGCTATCCAGTTCGTCCACTCAAGAAACAGTCTACCCATCTTTTAAAACGAAACAAATAATGGCAATGAAAACGCATTAATCTTTCATTTGTATCCTGTAAAGTGTTCGTAATAATGTAATACCGTCAATAAAAATGTTAGAAAAAAACTGACTTTGTTTAAAAATGCAAAATTTAGTGATCAGCTGTACAATGATAATTGCGAAATATTATCTGTACTTCTCCACCCTTTTTTTTATTCCGAACGTACGCGGATTGCTCTCGGAATTGTTACGTGAGTAGAAGCATCTCTCACGGAAACACAAATATCCAAAGTATTTCCCATCTGTCACTAATGGTTAAACTAGTAGACTGAAAGCCTTAGCAAGGCTAGTGCGGAAGGTTTTTCTGCTTTGTTTTTTAATGTTCGTGTGTGCAGTAGTGCTGAGATCGAGGAGGTTAGAATAAGGTATCTGGAGATGCCCCTGTTAATGGAGCAGTACACTTTGCGTGAAACCGCGAGCGACGGCCGTCCAAGTGTGGGAAAGCTCAAGGTTTTCAAGGCTATTACAACACATTTTGTGTTGGCTGAATCGCCTTCTTTCGTCGCAAATGTTTCCAATTTCGCATAGTAACTTACTGCCGAAATGTGAGAAAACACCGGATTTGTAAAATTCTTAACTATTTTGAGGCTCCTTCCCATTGTTTTAAAGTGATATACACGAACGTTAGTACGAATTCTAAACAAAACATAACGTTAAACTTGAAAACTTCACTCGTGTAAGAAGTATAATTTATTCCAGGGGCGGCGGAAAGTGAAATTCGTTGACCGGGCCGAAATTTCGAATCGTGGTGCACCCCCTCCCTTCCCGCTTGTCGGAACAAACAGAAGAAAAACAATGCCTAAGAAGCTTTGTTAGGGATTAAAACCACCTGACCACTTACCTAGAACAACTTTCTAAGGCACATCAAAACAAAAAATCGCACATATGCCAAAAAAATTTCTTGGCTAAAATTATTGACCAGGCCCGGGCCACTGATTTATTCCGGTTTGACATTAACACGATTTCTGCAACCCAAAATCACGCAATTCCAAAATACACACAGTTGAAATCACATAGGTATTATGTAAACAACGTCAAATTCCCACACCTTTTGGCTTCACGGTTAAGAGATTCAGGGCATTTCCAGAAGTAGTATTCTAACCTCCTTGGCCGAGATGGATCGAGCGCGGACCCAAACCGGGCTGCATAATATATAGTGCTGTTCGGGCCCGGGCTATGAGAACTTTTATTCTTTCGTTTTTTAATTCGATTTCCAATGATTTAGCATATCCTTATACTTTCAAGTTAGTAATGAGACTTCTTTGGCTACTGGATATTGGTGAGGAGTGGGGACTCGTAAGTTATTTATTCTGGGTTTGGATAGCAAATGTCATAGGACACGCATTAGTGGGTTTTTTTTATTGGAGGTTTGCGAACACCGTGAGCAACTCAATGGGCTATAAGCAGTCGCCCGTCCCTAATTTAGGGTCAATTGTCCCAGGGAAGGGAGAGAGCCAGTGCCGTAAGACAAACACAACATCCATGCCTCACAGGGATTCGAGCCCGGACCCCTTTTGGATGAATGATCAAAAGCCATCGCTTAGACCATTGCGCCACCGGGGCGGCTTAGTGGATTTCCGCAGCTTAGGAAAAGCTTCAGGAATTATAGACACTAGATTGCGTCATGACGAAGTTTTGCTCTCTGCCTCCACGTGGAAGCTTCCTGCTAATCCTATTAAGCAATGTGCGCAGAGTGCAGAGCTGCCTAATCTTTCTGGATGTCTGGCCGTCTGAGGCATTTCAGGAGGAAACGAAAGGGTCAAAGAAAATGTACGACTATACTATAGAAACAGATAGATATCCGTTATCCCACTCCCCAGTTGAAAATAAACATCGGTTAATTGCAGGGAGAAGTATGAGAGAGTTTTTTTAATTAATACCTAAACGGATTAGTCATATTTTTCGGGCTCTTTCGGGCCTGGGCTCTGTCTGGCAATGGCGCACCCAGGAATTCCTGTTGGAGGGGGCTATATATATATATATAATATACGTACATAATTTGTGTACATTTGTGTACAACTAGAGGCGTACGCGCTCTCTCTCTCTCTCTCTCTCTCTTTCTCTCTCTCTCTCTCTATATATATACATATATATATAGCGTACGCCTATAGTTTATGTACGGTTGTGACATTTGTAGCTTTTAATCTAATTAGGGCTTTGGGAAGAAGACACCATGTAATAGAAGACACTATGTAATTTTTTGAACATGTAAAATAATATTTTTGAATGTTTAATTGTAACGTACGGTCGGTCTTAATCTCTTTGGGGCTTTGGGAAGAAGACCCATGTAACAGAACACACTATGTCAGACCTTCAGACACTATTTAATTTTTTGAACATGTAAAATAATATTTTTAGTGTTTAGTTTGTGACGTACGTCGCTCTAAATCTCCTTGGAGGGGGCTTAAACCCCCAAAGCCCCCTCCGTGGGTGTGCCAATGCTGTCTGGCAATATAAAATTCGGACTTGTACTGTTAAAATTGAGCCCTAATTCAGCACAGGTGTGCAGGAGGAAAGAAATAGGAGCCAATTATTAAAAGGAAAGTATAACGATGTCCATTTTTCATTAAAAAGATTACATGTTTGAATGCATACTGATTTTTCGGCGGGGAAAAAGGTAAATCACCTCATGCTTATAAACATCGAAGACTATAAAGGAATTGCACATCTGTAATCTTGAGCCACTGGTGCCAAGGAAGGGATAACAAAAAGTGCCAAAAGAACGAGTACAATATTCATATCTTTTGACCCAAGATTCAAACAAACACCGAGTAGTATTTTGAATAGCCCATGCCTTGGTCCACAAATAGAGATTATACGATATACCACATTTAGTATTTTTAAATCACTTCCTCCCTGAAAAACTCTTGTAGTGTGCATACTTCAATAACTTTTCAGTGAGGGGGGGGAGAAGGAAAGCTAATATACACTGACGGAAAAATAATCCCAACATCACGAAAAAATAGTTGTAGAGGAATGAAATGGCGGCAATACATTTGTATAGGTAACATATTTAATCGATTAAGGTTACAATATCACAGCTTATTGAAAGCGCGAGAAGAGCTATTTTAAATGTGAAATGCTGGTACATTAATAACCGGTGTAACCGCCAGAATGTTAAGTGCAAGCACGCAAACGTTCATCCATTGTGTCGTACAGGTGCTGGATGTCAGTTTGTGGGATGGAGTTCCATGCCTGTTGCACTTGGTCGGTCAATACATGGACGGTTAATGCTGGTTGGGGGTGACGCTGGAGCTGTCGTCCAATGATGTCCCATACGTGCTCGATTGGTGAAAGATCTGGTGATCTAGCAGGCCACGGCAACATTTCGACACTCTGTAGAGCATGTTGGGTTACAACAGCGATATGCGGGCGAGAGTTATCCTGTTGGAAAACACCCCCTGGAATGCTGTTTATGAATGGCAGCACAACAGGTTGAATCACCAGACCGACGTACAACTGCGCCGTCAGGGTGCGTGGGATAACCACGAGAGTGCTCCTGCTGTCATAGGAAATTGCTTCCCAGACCATAACTCCAGGTGTAGGTCCAGTGTGTCTCGGCCGCAGACAGGTTGGTTGCAGGCGCTCACCTGGCCTCCTTCTAACCAACACACAGCCATCACTGGCACCCAGGCAGAACCGGCTTTCATCAGAAAACACAACAGATCTCCACTTCGTCCTCCAATGAGCTCTAGCTTGACACCACTGACGTCGCAAACGGCAGTGGTTTGGAGTAAGTGGAATGCACGCTACAGGGCGTCTGGCTCGGAGCTGTCCTTCAAGTAACCGATTTGTAACAGTTCGTTGTGGCACTGTGGTGACAACTGCAGCTTGAATTGCTGCCGCAGACGCGGTACGATGTGCCACGGCCATACGCCGTACACGGCGGTCTTCCCTCTCAGTAGTGCCACGTGGCCGGCCGGAACCCGGTCTTCTTGAGGCAGTACCTTACCTTGACCACCGCTGACAACAATCATGCACAGTGGCTACATTCCTGCCAAGTCGTTCTGCAATATTGCGGAAAGAAAATCCACCTTCTCGTAGCCCTATTACACGACCTCGTTCAAACTCCGTGAGCTGTTGATAATGGCTTCTTCGTCTTCTTACAGGCATTCTTGACTATAACATCAACACACTACGTCGAATCTCAACTATAACTAACGCTCACGACCGTTACAGCGCGTATTTACAGCAAACCTGCTTTGCATGTTCCGAGGGGCGCTACTAGCGCCACACGTATGCGCCGAGCGCGAAATTTGCATAGACGTCATCTTACAGATGTACTCTCACCGCCTACCAACTGTCGTTTATCTAATACAACCCCTTCTTGGTGTTGGGATTTTTTTTTCCGTCAGTGTAGTTCATTAATTTATTCCATGACAAGGTGATTTAATTTCATCTAAGCCTGCACAACAATTCCACTACTTTACTCCACAACAAATGTGGTGTTATTTCAGTTTTTCTGAAGATACAGTACCAGCCGGTAATAAAATCACCGGTTAATAAAATCAGTATAAACTCAAATTCCCAGGAACAGATTCAAATCAATGCATTGTGAAATCGCCGGTTAATAAAATCAACACCGCCGCTTATAAAAATCAAACATTTTCAGTGATAACGTCAAGCAACATAACTGAGCAAAAAAATCAAGGTCAAAGGTGGAGAAAGGCCGCTGTGAAGAATGTGGAGGGTCACAAAACCGGTTCCACAACTAGTTATAGGCAGCCTACGAAAGCTTTCTTTCTGCGTGTGATCATTTGACATTCAGTTGTGGAGATTAAGTCAGCATGTCTAAGCGAAAGGATTTGAGCGTTAGGGAAAAGCAAGAAATGTTGCTGAAATGCGATGACCTGCCTAAATGCAGTCAAGGAGAGGCTGCTTCAAAATTGGGAATTTCTCAATCAGCTTTATGCAACTCATCGTAACAAAGAGGAAAATTTTCTGATCAGATGATGACAAATGGGAGTTTATCTCGCAAGCGGAAACGCGAAGGAAAGTCGGATGAAATTGAATCTGCACTTGTAGAGTGGTTTAAGAATGCCATACTGATGAAGGTTTTTTTTTTGGATTGGAGGTTTAATGACCACCATGAGCAACTCAATGGGCTATAAGCAGTCGACCGTCCCCAATTTTGTGTCACTGGTTCCAGGGAAGGGAGAGAGCCAGTGCCGTAAGACAAACACAACATCCATGCCTCACCGGGATTCGAACCCGGACCCCGTTCGGACGAATGATCAAAAGCCATCGCTTAGACCACTGCGCCACCGGGGCGGCTATGATGAAGGTTCCCATCTTCCGCTCTATTTTGTGTGAAAAAGCGCAACGTTTTGCTAACCTCCTTGGAGTCGAAAACTTTACGCCTACAGATGGATGGCTGACACGATGGAAGGAACGCAACAACATCGTCTACAGGAAGCTTCACGGCGAAAAGCAAGTTGTAGGCTGTGAATCAGCAGACACTTGGAAACAAGAAGTTTTGCCTAAAGTGTTGAAAGACTACAAACCGCATAACATTTTCAATGCGGATGAGACTGGCTTGCTGTACTGTTCTCTGCCTGAACATACCCTAATGTTCAAAAACGAGTCGAATGGAGGAGGGGGGAAATGAAACAACGAGTAACTGTGCTCCTAACATGCAACATGACCAGATCAGTGAAGAAAACACCATTGTCCATTGGTCATCGGATCCAGCCAAAAGCCCCGTTGTTTTAAAGGGGTTAAAAATTTTCCAGTGAATTACGCATGCAACAGCAAATCTTGGATGACCAGCAAGCTGTTTACGGACTTTCTCGAGATCCGAAGAGTGACAAAATTCTTGTTTTGTTGGACAACTGTTCGGCACATCATGCTGACCTCGAATTAAGAAATATCAAATTGGTGTTTATTCCCCTTAACACCAGCAGCATTACGCAACCACTAGACCAGGGCATCATCAGATCTTTCAAGTGCCACTATAGAAAACAAGTGGTTAGAAAGGTAATCAAAGAGATCGATTACTCCTGTTCTTCCGAGTCACGTTCGGCTAACGCAATTTCAAAGTCCTTTACGCTCTTAGATGCAATGCATGCAATCAAAAAATGCTTGAGCTCTTGTACGCCAAAAACGATCACCAATTGCTTCAAAGAATGCGGTTTGAATATGCCCGAAGAAACCATCACATCAGAAGATGCAATCGACTCTACTGTTGGTGAAGAAGAATTCGACGAATAATTTTTGAAGTATGATTCAATTGATGATCATCTGCAAACGTCAGTCGAAAGAAACGACTCTGAAAATGCGGAAGAAATTATGGATACAAAAGAGCCGCCGTGCCAGAAAGATAGTTATAGTCAGTTGTACTCTTTTACGAACACAATTGAAAGATTAATTACAGACTCTACCACACAAACTACAATAGGACAATTTTTTAAGAAAGCTTGATTGAGGTATGTAAATGTATTGTACTACATGTATGTATAATTTTTACTGTTTTAATTAAGGTACACGTACGTACTTATAAATCATTTTGAAAGTTAAACACTTTTAATCACTTTGACTTTACTTATACGTACATAGTGTCATTCCAAGTTACATACATACTTACTTAATTTCATGAAAAGACTAAATTTCGAATCCGAATAGCCGGTTATAGAAATCAGCCGCTTTATAAACTCAAATATCGTTGGAACGGATGTGATCATAATAAGCGGCTGGTACTGTATGTCATCATCAGCAAAACTGAAATAAAACTCTCAACACTATTTTATTATTGTTTTGGAGTTTAATGACAACCATGAGTAATTGTAAGGAATACAGAGCCACTGACGTGTTCGAGGAAAGAGAGTCAGCACTATTGGACAACCTCACCAGCCATACCTCATCTGAACTCAAACCTGAGTTCAGGTGACTGATCAGAAACCCACACCTCTGACCATTCAGCCACTCCAAAAATTTGGCGGTTTCCGTGTTAGATTTCCATATGATAGTGCCTGCATCTGAAATTTAGTTAAGCATATCAAACGTGTCTGACACTACAATATCGCATTCAGAAAGGCAAACAAATGCCAGTCACCTTCAAACAATGTACCATTTCAACCTGGTAAAATTGTGAACTAAAGAAGTTATACTATTTGGTATTTAAAATTTGTTGAAATTATTATTTTTATGTTCTGCATTACTGAACATAAAAAATAATAATTTGCAAACTAAATATGTACTGTTATGAAATCTTCCTGTACAAATTCAGGCATGTTTGTTAGTCACTCTCATAATCCACTGGCATGCAGATAGCGATCTGAAAATGAAATAACTATTTCTGTTACACTGAAGTGATTAGTCAAAAACTATCTAGTAGCGAAGTGAACAGTAAACGGAGCATGGCCAAGAAACCTAGGCTGCAGCTGCATAGTATCTGACTTCACATGAATTTTTGAATAATAACAGATCAGAAACTAATTAAACATCAGAAATGCACATTTAAAATTATTTCACACCAATTCAGTGTGGTACCATCATTATGCTGTTTCATACAACTTACTTTAGATGTGGAAACACCACTTCTCAAATAAGCAGTGCATCAGTTCATCCTCATATGCATACGCTACATGTCCTTATGAATCGGAAAGCTGAAGCAGTACTCAGCTTTATTTCTCCAACTAGCAAATCAGAACTATAAATTATTTGCCAAATACTAGATGATCTTTCCAAATTTATTACCATTTTGTTCAACAAAGTATTCCTGTTTTCATGGTTAATTTTCAAATCACAATATGCACAGTCGTATCAGAATATGATCACCCCCGGAGTGTACTCGCCCAGGCGCGTCACAGAATGCACGTGACGAGGTCGACCTCACAGATATAAGCGGTTGGCCTGGTCAAATGAGCCATAGTGCGTACCGTGAGCACCCTGGGCAGAGGTAGGGATTTGACGGACGTTCAAAAAGGAATGATCATCGACTACCGCGCATCTCAGAAACAGCAACTTCGTGGGCTGTTCGCGAGGTGCTGGAGTAAGGATGTACCAAGAATATACCGCTGGCACACTGAGTACCTCCCGACGCCACTGTGGAGTCCCAAAGGCCATCGACCACGGAAACGCCTCTGTCGACTGGTAAAGGGCAATCGACGAGCAACAGTGCAGCAATTGACCATGTAAATGAATGCTGGGACACCCAGGTACGTGTCCCCGATAACAGTACAGCGAACCCTGTTACACATGTGTCTCCGGAGTCACGCTGCGTCAAGGCACCCATTGTAACCTAGGTTCATCGGCAACCACGCCTGCAGTTCGCATGGGACAGTGAAAAACGGTTTCTACTCAGAAGTATCGGGCGGTGGCGATACTGCGCCAGACACACGAGAACCAACACACAGACACGCTTGTCGGTCAAGTACCGGCCGGCGGTGGCAGTGTGCAAGTCTGGGGGTGTTTTCCTGGTATGACAAGGGACCGCTGGTACCACTGGATGGGTACCTGAACTCTAATGGCTACCTGTCCGTCCTCGCACATGCATCCCTTTATGCTGGACGTTTACCCTGGTGTTTGGTGGTGTTTACCAACAGAACAATGCGCCTGCCATGTCGCTAAGAGAATGCGTGATTGGTTCCAAAAACAAGACAGCGATGTCTCAGTTCTCCCTTGGCCGGCGAAATCATCAGACCTCATTCCTATAGAACACTTGTGGAACTATTTGGATCGACAGGTTCGACGTGCCGACCCACAACCACGTCATTTCCAGACTTCCGTCCTCTGCTGCAGTCCGAATGGGCACATGTGCCTCGGGCAACTTTCCAGGGTCTAATTGCGTCCATGCCATGCCATGTCATCCAGGCCAAGGGTGGTTATTCCCATTATTAGGTAGATTCATTGGCGCACCCACGGAGGGGCTTAAGCCTCCTCCAAGGAGATTAAGAACGACGTACGCCACAAATTAAACATTCAAAAATATTATTTTACAAGTTCAAAAAATTACATAGTGTCTGACATGGTGTCTTCTTCCCAGAGAGATTTAGAGCGACATACGTCACAAATTAAACATTCAAAAATATTATTTTACATGTTCAAACAATTACACGTCTGGCATAGCGTCTTCTTCCCAAAGAGATTAAGAGCAACGTACGACACACATTGTTTACGTGTATTATATACAGGGTGTCTCAAAATACACGGAAAAACTTCATGAATGAGTTCAACATAGGTAGATAAGAATAAAAAGTTTACATCAACATAGGTCCGGAAATGCTTGGTTTCCGAGTTATGAAGGTCTGTCTATGACACTTAACAACTGCTCACATTACCTTATAGTAATTGTTCAAAATTTCCACCTTCTGCCTTACGGACTCGCGAACACGCTGCCAAATTTCTGGCATGTGTCGTATAGTTTCCACATATGCTACTGGAGTCGGATACACCAATGATTTTAAATGGCCCCACAAGAAATCTAGAGCGTTTAAATTTGGTGAGCATGGAGGCTAGACAGTTGGTCCACCTCTACCTACCCAGACTAAAAAACTTTCGAATCAAATAAATGCGCGGTAGCGCCATTATGCCTAAAGTGTGCTTGTTGGTCGGAAAGGAAAACCACCAGATTCTGTCAGTACTTTGTGATGAGGAATTCACCTGAGGGAGATAAAGCATTCCGGCGAATAACTGGGAAACCAAGACAGACCTGAGTTAGGTAGTGTGAACAGTTAAGTGTTGTAGACAGACCTTCCTAACTCGGAAACCAAGCATTTCCGGACCTATGCTCACATAAACTTTTTTTTTATGTACCTATGAGGAACTCATTCCTGCAGTTTTGCCGTGTATTTTTGAGATACCTGTATATACAGTCCCCTTCAACAGGAATTCCTGGGTGCGCCACTGGGTGGGTTGTCATATTATTCTGATACGACCATGTATGATGCCATCAAATAAAAAAACTTTATTAAAAGCTCTGCTTACAATAAATATCATCACCATTAATCTTTCAAGAAAGAGGCTATTTAAGTACAAGGGGATCAGTAAGTATAATTACTGAGTAAAAGCAGAAGAGAGAATATCAGAAATGTGCATTAAAAACTGACATTAAAACAGTTTAAGGTGTAATCTTTTGATGAATACTAAGTATTCTGGAGGGTGGAAAACATCTGCTAAAAAATAATGCCAATGGAAAAGATAAATCAGCTCTATTGGCAGAACTACGGAAAGCTCATAAATTCCTTTATCTGAACCGATGAAACGGGTGGTATGTAAATTATGAACTAGAGCGTGTAAATTGTGAACTAAAATCAAACTGTCATTAAAACTCTGTATGTAAATTGAGAACCCACTTCTCTGAACATCTGTGCAAATTCAACATTTGGAACATTACAGAGAAAATTTAACATGGCCCCTGCTCAAGGATGACAAACTAGTTTTGTTGTTTTCGTGAATACACTGCTTAAAATTGTTTTAATCATTATTTTTTAATATCGTCAGAATGGACACAGAAAAAGTTAACATATCCCATGCGCAAGAATAACAAACTAGTTTTGATGTTTTAGTGAATACATTGCTTAAAATTGTTTTAATCATTATTTTTTTATACTGGTTTAGTTTTTGATATCACCAGAATGGGTGCACAAAAGTAGATATGTTAAATTTGCTTCGCATCATTACAAAATGTGATTACTTCCGAAAATGGGGGGAAGATTAGTATGGTCTCTGCGCAAGGATGACAAACTAATTTTCTTGAGTGCATTGCTTTACACTGTTTTTATCATTATTTGTTTACTTTTTATACTGTTTAAGTGCATATATACTTACTTAAAACATTGATTGTTTTTGTGAATACAGTGAATTAAGTACATATACTAAATATGGATTACAGAGAAAATTAACATGGGTTCTGAGCAAAGATAAACTAGTTTTGTTGTTTTGGTAAACACATTGCTTTAAATTGTTTTAATCATTATTTTTTCATACTGGTTTATTTCTTGATATCATCAAAATGGGTGCAGAAAAGTTGGTTCGCAATTTACACGCTCCGATGAAAAAAAATCGGAATATAAACAAAACAGATTTTATCTCACAATGTAGTGAAATATCTCTATGGGAGGACAAGAGAGAGGGAAAGGTATTGTATTGATAACAACCCAATGAATTTATTACATACATAGAAACATCTTATAGAAAGCAAACTACAAGACAATAGCAAATATAAATTATAACGGAAAACACATACCAATACTAATCACATACAAACTGATAGAGGTCTTAAATTAGCAATTTAGTAGGCATAAAAAAAACTTAGAAATGCCCGTTTTCATTCTCCTCAGGCAGGCTTTTTCTAGGGTTCGAGTGGGATTCAAGACGTTCCACCTTGAATCAGACTCCAATGCATAGCTTCTGAGTTCATTCTATGTCGAATTTATGATCACTGCTCACCAGTGTATGTGAATAGAAAACACGTATATAAAAGAAAGAAGGTGACAAGTCATACTGTACTGACGGAACAGGTAAAATAAAGATTTGGCACCTAGGGAAAAGTCAAATATCACAATGATTGCAAAAAACATGAAGATACAGCTGATGACACTGCCAGAATGGACATTAAGTTCCCAAAACATGTTACGTGGCTTGACAAATACACTGCCTGAGACACAAGGGCCACATAAATTATTGGCCTGAGCGTGTAAATGCAAGAAAGAAAAATTCTAAGTGCTGGCTGGGCAAAATAGATTTAAAAAGTGTTACAATGGGGAATTTTTTATCATAAGAAAAAAAAAACAGATGATTGTCACCCTCCATTTTCATTTCACTACAAATCATGGTTGTATCATTTGTTGTGGAATGCCAAGGTCAGAAAATTATCACTTCTTTAATTACCTTGTGCTAAGTAGTTTTTAGTAATACAGTGTTGTCAGGCCCAAAGTCTACATAACAGTACTAAGGAAACTAGAAGATAAGAGATGCAAGTAAATTTGACAGAAAAGCAAACAGAAAGTGAGGGAAAGGTAGAGAAAAACATATCTTCTGAAGCAACCGAAGTGACATGACCAGAAGAAAGGATGCAAAGCATCCAGCTTGGGTGAACCACCACAAGTTCAGCCACCCATCTCCTAAGACGCTATCCATTCAGTACAGTGATACTTATTTAAAATGTATTTTTCAAAGTAAATAGGTTACTGCGAGATGCTTTAGTCAGGTTAAATTGCTGATTTTGAATCAAAAGACAACAGAAAGATAAAATTAACATAATCTTTCCCTTCTAATCCATTTCAATTTAATTCAATAAAAAAACAAAATAGAGCAAGATTCAAACATCTCACAGTAATCGCCATTTAATTTGAAAAATAATTTTTAAATAAATATGATTGAGACTGACGGATAGTGTGACATCAGTAATGTGACCAGACGTCCCAATTTTTAGCTCTATGTCCCGCTGTCCCCCCTAATCCTTCGGGGACACTGAAATGTCCAGCTTTTTGGAAATTGTGTCGACGAAGTCCTGCTTTATGCAGTTAGCATCATCCACCACACCAAGTCATTTTTTTGAGTCAGAATAAGTGTTCCAATATTCTGCATACTTTCTTTGAAAACCCAGGCTCAGATCTTTGGTTAAACTTTGTCCACAGTCAAGGAGTAATCTTCAATCAAAGCTTTAAAATGGTTGAGGGGCAGACTGTGTCAGCAGTAGATGTGAAGAGGAAAATAGCTGACATGAAACAAAATGTGTTATCAAAAAAAAAAAAAAAAAAAAAAAAAAAAAAAAAAGGGGGGGGGGATGTGTTTCTGCCTTATTCTTTAGATCTCAAATGAAAAAGGTGCAGTCTGATGGCTTGGTAGATGAACTGTCTATTCTAAAAACAGTAGACGAGTTTTGTCACATCTGCTCACTATTTGGATCAGTGGGAAACTCATTTCAAAGACTTGGGCTGTTTTTTTTTTTTTTTTTTGATTGGAGGTTTAACGACCATTGTGAGCAACTCAATGGGCTATAAGCAGTCGCCCGTCCCTAATTTAGGGTCACTGGTTCCAGGGAAGGGAGAGAGCCAGTGCCGTAAGACAAACACAACATCCATGCCTGACCGGGATTCGAACCCGGACCCCTTACGGACGAATGATCAGAGGCCAACGCCTTAGACCACTGCGCCACCGGGGCGGCAGGGGCTGTTTTCAGTGGGCATCATTAAATGCTCCTCCTACCTGGCCATATATTGAAAAATCAATGTACTATCTATCACAGAAAAACTTTTACGACATTAAATATGATACAGAATTGTATGACAAATGCATATATGTTACCAGCTGTGTGAATGAGGATAAAATATCTCAATGGAAGAATGATAAGTTGCCAATGGAGCAGCGTTGGGTTGAGATGTTCACACATTTCAAAAATAAGAACATTCAACATAAACATATGAAAAACTTATTCAGTACATGGCTTTGTTTGCAGGGACAAATTCTCCTTTAGAATGAATTTTCTCTCATGTTAATAAACTGTGGGCATCAGAAAAGACCCATCTGTCTATAGCAACACTAAAAGCATTGTTGATTACAAAAGTGAATTTTAACAAATCATGCCAAGAATTTTCTTTATTTCTAAAAAAATGAAGTTTTTGAAACAAATTGCATCCCATGAGAAGTCTGCTGCATAAAGGTGGAATATATTATTAAAAATGTATCCTGTTGAATGCCAAAATTTTTTTGTTTACTGTATTTATACAAGAATATTATATATATTTTGATAGTTAAAACTAAGAAGGCTACAATTGAATGTGCATGTACAGTTAGATGTGAAATAAATCAACTATCAAATTTTTGCATTGATATTTTATTTTAAAACTGTAAATAGTGTGCTGGGCACTACTTTAATTAAAATACTAAAAAATATTGGAAAACATCAAATTTCTGTTTTTAAAAAATGGGTGTCTACCTCAGCCAATTTTTAAAATCCCATCCCAATGCACACTGGTTGATGAGAGGTAATTGCAGTTGATGTACATTGCTGAATTCAGGTAGGTTAGGTTAATCTTTTGCTAATTTAGAAAATTAAGTCACTTACATTTCATAAAGCCACAAAATAATTTAATGAAAACTACCACATTTTTAAAGTAAATAAAACAAATGTTTATTGAATCTAAATATGGAGAATTTGGTAATTAAAAAAAGAATCTCATTAAATATGGTTAACATTCACTTTAGAAAATAATTTTGAGACCCTGAGTTTTGGTGAATAATAACTATCATGGTTAATCGTTTGTCACATGAGCTTGACTAACAGTGTCGTACCTGTCCCACTTTTTGGTCCAGAAAAAATGGTCACATTAGACATCACTTAATTGTCATATTCTTCTCTTCTCAAAGGCCAAGTCCAGATTCACATATTAGAACAACAAGTTGTTTTGCTTCAAATGTTGTTTATGTTTTGTGACAGGAATACTGTGTCAGAACTAATTCCCTGTTCAGTGTCAAGGCATTAAATTCAATGAAAATGGAAGTTGCTAAAAAGCAGTGCTGGGGTGAGCAGGGATTGAGTTGTCTGGCATAACTTGAGTGAGGAAGGGAGGGCAGAAAGATCACAGAAACTGCAATACTGAAACAGAAGCAACTTTGTTTCAAAATGAGTCATACAGTTCAAAGATGTTGAATAGTATGCATTTTTACCTAAATACATTTTTTCACAAACATTGGCGAAATTAAGAAAAATCGTCTTTTGATGTTTCTGAAGACAGAATAAATTATTGTTTGACAAATGCCTACAGCAATGATAAAACCACTTCTATGAGGAAATTATTTACATAATTTGTTAAGGATTCAAAATAAATGTCAATTTAGAAGTTTTGAAATGCATGCAACTTGGTATCAGCTGCAATGGCTGTTGCAACTAAAGTGTGCCCCCCCCCCACACACGCACAATAACTTTTTTTTCTTTCAATTTCAATCTTTTTTTCAATATTGGTGTAAAAATGCAAAAAATGTGCCCCCTTCTCATTTCTATGATGCACTCTCAATGAGTCTCATTGATGCAGATTTTTAAAATCTTTTTGTCAGATCTTGTTGTCTTGATTAGGTTAAGGCCATATTTAGAGTTTGCCATAGATAGCCCTCTGAAAGGGACATTACTTCCAAAAAAGGTAGTATTTGATTACATTAAAACTCCTATATTACTGTAAAATTTAAGTTTCAAACACTAATGTGTAAACATTTTGTTGCTTTCTCCTTTCTAAAATAGTTTCACTTCACCAGGACCTCTAGATGTGGTGCCAAAACTAGTTACTATTTTTTTCAATTTTGGAGTGCTGAAATTAAATTTTCACACATTTTTTTCTTTAGTTTCCATACTGCAGCACTAGAGTTTATGAACACTATTTGTATAATCTTTTTTTTTCTTAAACAGCTCAATTTCAATTATACTTACAATTTTCTTTCAACTCTGGTGCAAAACTGAAATGTTCATGTTTTTTTTATAAGTTTTTTACCTTTTTACATTTTTGTACCACTATTTGTGTTGACCTTGCACACTTTTTTTCCTTTTCTTTTTTCTCAAATAGGTTAATTTTGATCAGATTAACCATTTATTTTCAGTTCAAACATAAATGGCTGATTTTTAAAAGAGTGATTTTTTTGTATCTTTGACTACACATATGTTTATTGACTTATGGTTGCAATCTTCACCAACATAATTTATAAGAATTTCAATACCACCACCAGAAACTGTAATTTGGTTGGCCCTGCTGAACATGGGGCTTTTCAATGTTTTCTGGTACAATTTGGCCCATATTTGCAAAGAACAAGTTTTAGTATAGATGTAATTTGTTTTACTGTATTTTCCGAGAATAATGCCACACCAAGAAAAACACAGCAGTTCCATTTATTTCCTCAGCTTGTTACTGGAAATAATGTAGCACTCAGTTTAGTCACAGATAAACTTACCACAAAGTAATTTTTATTTGATGACCTTTTCCATATGGTAGCAGAGTACACTGTATGACTTTCATCACAGATAAATAATGCAGTGAACAGAGGTGTTATGAAAACTGTTTAACTTTCAATACACTTTAAATTGCCTGCACAATTCACGTGATAACATCGGAGGTGAAAGTGCTGTAGACAAACACGTGAAAAATTATGCTTTAAATGGCAATCGTCACTACTTCTTCATTGGTGTACTAATGTAACTCTTCCTTCTAATGGGTAAGACCTTCACACCCCAATGATGGGAAAGGGAACAGGCGTATAACAGCATGTTTTTATAACGTGTTTAACGGTGGCGCATTTGTTATCAGCCCTGGGTGGCACCATGTGAAAGTAATTTTGCTGGTGGTCAACACCTATAATGGTTTATGCATTTAGAAAGTGGGAGACAGCATTCAAATTTCATGTGCAAGAAAGTGTGTCATGGTGGAGGCACATGTGATTTTCCAAGCTGCAGACTTACCAATCGCACAAGATATCCCCATTTTACCCTCCCTAGCATAAGATAAAGAGAAAAAGGTGCTACAGCACAATTTATTGATCCTGATAAAGGTTTTCAAATCGTATATCTAAACCACTTGCCAGCAAAATGAAAGGCCAGATTGAATCTTTTCCATTCCCCAAATGGCCTGTTCGTATATAATCACGCAGGTTTCAAAAGCCTTCATTTATGTGACTGTTAGGCCCTTATGCAAATAATCAAAGAAAAATCATCATTCCAACTTCTTTTATGGCGGAGTGTCTGCCATAAACAATTCACAAAACTACATGTTTCAATATCATATACAGTTGAAATTTATAATGTTTTTGAAAAAGGTTATAGACTGCACCTAGTTAAAACCAGATGTTTGTACAATTGAGTTTAGTGACACTGTGTTATAATCAGAAAATATGGCATTTATTTAGATTTTTCCAAGCATTGCTTATTGCATATTGTGACAGACACTGAAAGTTGCCATAGATTACTGATACTCATTTCCAGAAGATGCTATCTTTGCCAACACACCCCCTGTATACTCAGGAGAGGAATGCACACAACAGAGGCACTTGATTTATCACACAGAAGCGTGTTTGTCCCTTCAAAGCTGTTGTTAAACATGGTGTGTCAAGTAATAGATATCAAGTGTCCAAACATTGTGCACTGAACATTTTCAACACACACACACACACAAGATGGAGGGAAAAGTTTATAATGTTTTTTAACTTTAAAAAAATGAGGCTTTTGATTTGTCACCTTAAAAGATAAATTTTCCTGGTCACACTGCTATTACTAACTGGGCAAGAAACTTTTTTTTTTTTTTTTTTTTTTTTTGCACATGCTCAGCTGGTCATGTGATATTTCACATATTTTTCACATCCTGATGTTACAACATACACATCTCTGACAACAATATGATATACAAGTTCAGCTCTATCACCTTATTTATTTAATAGTTATAAGACCTAACACTGTCTGGGTTTCATGCATGAAAAACTGACTTCAAAGCAAATATCAATGTGATTTACATGCAGATCTTTAGAAAAATGGGCATAACTGTGTAAGGAAGGCAGAAAAATATTTACATTCTGAACAGAAACAATACTAAATTGATAAAAAAGATAATACATTTTCCTCCTCCTTTGTTTCCTTTATTGGGCTTTAAATAAAATTGAGAAAATCTAAGATCCCTTCCCCCATCCTATAAAAAATTCCCATAAAAAATGCTGGACACACGGCTCAAAGCACCCAAAAATAAATAAAAATAAATAAATAAATAAAAAACTGAGCCCCAAAAGGCTAAAAAAAAAAAAAACAACCAAAGAAAAAAACCCTAACAATTTAAATGCCCCCCCCCCATGGAAATGCGACAAGCCCCAGCCTCTTCCTCTGTATTATTTTCATCTGTTCAGCATTGGGCACTCCAAATATAACAACAAAAAAAAAAAAAAAAAAAAAACACACAGGGGGAAAAAAAAAACCATTTTAAGCAGAAATCCATAACGCCCTTTGATACAGGAGTTTTCAATTTCATATAATTATATTTTATATTGTAGGTAAAAATCGGAAATTGTACTTCAGATCTTCTGCAGAATAACCAGCAGGCACTGATGCACAAAAATGTCAATATAAATAATACCTAAACAAAATAAAAGAAAGAGATCGTAGAAATGAATTGGAAGTGAATCCCTAGAAGAATTAATTTTTCACAAATGCATGAAAGGTATATACAGTATGTCATCATCATTGTCAACCATTATCAATCCACTGCTGGACGAAGGTCTCCCAAGTTTCCTCCACAACGGTCTGTCTTGTGCCAGTCTCCTCCATGTCACTCCCGCATATTTACGAATTTCATCCACCCATCTCCCATGTGGTCTTTTTCTGGGTCTTTTCCTGTCCCTTGGAATCCAATCTAAAATTTCAGCTGTCCATCGATGGTCTGTCCTTCTGGCAGTATGTCCAGCCCATTGCCATTTCAGGGATTTAACTCTGATCATGATGTCTTCCACTCTCGTCATTTTCGGATCCACGATTTCCTCTTCTTATCTCTCCTGGTTATACCAAGCATGCACCTCTCCATGCTTCTTTGAGTTGTCTGCAGCCTTTGTATGTCTCTTTTAGTTAAGGTCCACGTCTCTGCACCATACGTAAGCACTGGAAGGATGCATTGATCAAACACTTTTCTTTTAAGACATAATGGCATATTGCTCTTGAAAATTATGCTGTTTCTTCCAAAAGCTCTCCAGGCAAGTTTTGTACGCCGATTAATTTCTTCATCAATGTGACCCTCACTTGATATCTGCTGTCCAAGATAAACATACGTATCTGTTATCTCCAGTTTTCTCCATCAATCGATAAATCTTCATTTCTTGTAAAAGCATTGAACATCACTTTTGTCTTCTGAAAGTTCATTTTTAATCCCACTTCTTTACTCTTGTCAGCTAGTTCCTGGATCATACTCTGCAGCTCTGATGGGGTAGTTGCAAAAATGACTACGTCATCAGCAAAACGAAGGTGGGTTAGATAATCTCCATTAATCTTTATCCCTTTGTTTTCCCAGTTCAGTGATTGAAAGACATTTTCCAATGTGGCATTAAAGAGCTTCGGAGATATGGTGTCACCTTGTCTCACTCCCTTTCCAATTTTTATGTGTGTTGTATTTTCAAACAGCCGAATCTTTGCACTTGCATTTTCATAGATGTTATTAATAATATTAATGTATGCATCTTCAATACCGCAGGATTTCAGAGCCGTGGTAACTGCTGATGGTTTCACCGAATCAAAGGCTTTTTCATAATCGATAAAAGCCATGCACAATGGAAGTTCATATTCCCTCGCTCTTTCAATTAGTTCTCTCAGTACATGGATATGATCTATTGTGCTGTAGCCACTCCTGAATCCAGCTTGTTCTCTCGGTTGAGCCATGTCCAGTGTTACCTTCAAGCGGTGTGAAAGAACTTTAGTGAAGATTTTATAAACTACTGATAGGAGGCTGATAGGTCTGTAGTTTCCGAGATCCTCAATGTCACCTTTCTTATGTAGCAGGATCATTGTAGCTGTGTTCCAATCCTCAGGAATCTTTCCTTCATTAAGGCATCGGGTGAAAATTTGGGCGAGTACTGTTTCAATTTCTCCACTTGCTTCTTGTATGATGTCTACAGTAATTCCATCTTCTCCTGGAGCTTTTCCCCGCTTCATGTTCTTGATTGCATGTGCAACTTCTGCTGGAAGGACTGGAGGAACTCTGGTACTGGTATCTTTCATGATGTCTGGAGTGCATGTATCATCCCTTTCATATAATTTGGAGTAGAAATCTTTCACTCTTGTCAAAATTTTGCCTCTATTTCTTGTTACAGAACCATCTTCTTTTCTCAGTGCCATAATCTGTTTTCTTCCCTTACTGAGATGTCCCTTTGCTATCTTTAGGCTTTGGTTGTTTTCAATTGCTTTCCTCACTAGTTCACAGTTGAATTTCCTTACGTCTTCAGTGATACTTTTTCGTACTGTCTTGCATAGCTCTATATATTCCACTTTGGAAGTCACATCTTCTTTAGTTGTCCTCATCTCTCTTCTTTTTTGCATCAACATTTTTCGTTTTTCCTGATAATTTATTTACATGCAACTTGTTCTTAGACCCAGCTAATTTTGTTGCTGTTTCCATAAGAGCTTTGGTTACTTTTCTGTTAACTTCAGAGATGTCCACTTCTTCCGATGTTAGGCCTTCTAAAGCAGAGAACCTGTTCTTCAGTTCCAACTTGAAAGTATTATGGTGTTTTTAAGGTTGGTTATGTCAATACATTTTGTTTGTCTCATGAGCTTGCCACGTTCCAGTTTAGTGTTGAGGTGCATCTTACATCTCACCAATCTATGGTCACTACCTGTGTTGAACTTGTTTAGCACACTGCAGTCTTCGATGACGAATTTTTTGTTACACATAATAAAATCAATTTCACTGACTATATGAAGATGCTGTACATTTTACTGTTTCTCATGTAGCCATCATTTAGAAAACTTAAAAATAACATCATCCTCGAACAGAAATCCAACCAGCATCTCCCAATTTAAGTTCAAGCATATACTGTTACACCACTCAGAACAACAGAGTTCCAATTCCAAGTAACTGAAGCTAAGCAGATGTAGCTTAAGATATCTGAATAATTTTCCAGATGTTTACTGGCAAAAGCAATTCCACTTCATTGTAGCACTGATGACTATTTCTCATCCATGTACAGTTGAAGATCAATATCATTGAACTGAAACGGGAATGAAACACAGAGAGGAATGATAATAAGTTCAAGTTTGTTTTTTAAATTAGTGTGTGGTATTAAACACAGCAAGCAATGAATTTTAAATTTTATTTGTACATATCAGGTACCCATAATTTCATCAATATCTATACAATATTCATCCACTTTAGCAGCCTGTGTTAGAAGACCTTTTGCTCTTAAATATCCATTCCACTGCTCTGGAATGTTCTTAAACTTGTTAATCCTTTTCTTGATCTGTTTGGGTGTTTCTTGGTAGTAATTTTTTGGATCACGAGCCATTGCCTAAATGAAGTAGATAGAAAATATTTCAATGCACCTTACAAAAAGGAAAACACAGGCAGGAATTCTATAGTCACAATTAAGTCTACTGAAAAATTAGTAACCAGTATGGTACAAATGTCAAAAACATAAATCTTTTGTCATTTCTGTTGAATTTTAACTGTAAACCCAACAAAAATACACATGCACATACACTGAGTGGCCACTTTATTATGACCACCCCCTCAGCACTTCGTTGGGCAATCTTTTGCCTTTAATACTGCGTCGATTCTTCATGGCATGGACTCCACAAGATGTTGATAGGTGGTTTGTGGAATCTGAGACCATGCTTGATGAATAGTACTTTCCAGGCGTGTGAGATTGCAGGGTTGTGGATCCAGCTGTCTGATGGCTCGTTCAACTTCATCCCACAAATTTTCAATGGGGTTGAGATCTGGAGATTGGGAGGGGGAGGGGCCCTAAGCAAAGTAAACTCACTGGCATGTTTCTGAAACCAATCCTGTACAATACGAGCACTATGGCAGGACACATTATCTTGTTGAAAGTAGCCATCGCCATTGGAATAAACGATCCACATGACAGGACGCACTTGGTCCGCAATGATGTTTAGATATGATGTGCCAGTCAGACGTTGATTAACACGAATTAAAGGCCCAAAGCATGCCAGGAAAACATTCCCCAAACCATAATGTTGCCTCCACCAGCTTGAAGGGTTGTAGCAATGCATTTGGGGTCCATGCTTTCGTGCTGTTTCTGCCAAATTCTCACTCGGCCATCAGCATGGTGCAACTGAAAATGTGATTCATTGGACCACATAATTTGTTTCCAATTATTGACTGTCCAATCCTTGTGCTCCTGTGTGAACTGGAGACGTTTTCTCTTGTTAACTGCAGGTAGCAAAGGTGTTCGAACAGGCCTTCGGCTGCCATATCCCATCTGATGCAGTGTACGGCGAACAGTGCGTGCAGAGATCATTTGAGGGGATCCTTGATTAGGATGGTCTGTAATTTGCTGCACTGTTGCCCTTCTGTTGTCTGTTACCAGTCTGGACACTCATCGTTCCGCCCGAGCAGTCACTAGTCGATGACGACTACACGTTGCACATAAGAGACCCAGTTTTTTGGCTGATAGGTCTAGGTCTTTAAACACTTTAATAACAGCTGCTCTGGAACATTTCACGAATGCGGCGGTTTCGATGATACTCGCTCCATGGCTCCGAGCTCCTACAATTTTTTTTTTTTTTTTTTTTTTGAGGTTTAACGACCACCGTGAGCAACTCAATGGGCTATAAGCAGTCGCCCGTCCCTAATTTAGGGTCACTGGTTCCAGGGAAGGGAGAGAGCCAGTGCCGTAAGACAAACACAACATCCATGCCTCACCGGGATTCGAACCCGGACCCCTTACGGGCGAATGATCAGAGGCCAGCGCCTTAGACCACTGCGCCACCGCTCCTACAATCGCCCCACGTTGAAAGTCCGTCAAATCGCATTTTTTAGCAATCTCGTCACCTAAAAATCACTTCTACTACTGTCGCAAGCACTAAGCTTTCCCTTTTTTTACTAGTTTCGCCCTCTGGCGGCAACAGCGTGCAGCCATAGCTCATTTGCTTAAAACTGTCAGGTGGTCACAATAAAGTGGCCACTCAGTGTATTATCTTGGTCAAAAATGTCCTTTTTTTTTTAAAAGCCTACATGAAGATCAGTCAATGACACTAAAATTTTAAATAATATGGGTTTTTAGTTTTCCACATGAAGAAGTTGTCACACAAGAAAAGATCAATGTGAACACTTGAGCCTATTATCTTATGTCTACACACTGTGAGGTCTTTAAAAAAAAAAAAAAAAGGATTCTCTTTACAAGGATTTAGGTACTGTATTTAAAACCAGACAGAGGGGAAAGACTTATTCTTGGAGACTGAATAATACCGTTGAGAATGACAAAAGGGGAAACTGAAGGTGCTATGGCTAAATTTGTAAAAACACTACGAGGTAAATGCAAAAAGGCAAAGATTCACATACTTTTTTGCTTGGGCACAAAATTCTTAATTACCAACAGTATATTTTGGCAGAAAAGCACCCACTAGTTTTTTTTTTTTTTTTTTTTTGCTGGGAAGAGTCTAATGTGGTGCATAATGTGGCCAGCAGAAGAGAGTAAAGCTATCAAGGAAATGGCATCAAAGCTTACAGGAAGTATACCAGCTGTTTGCCAGAGACCAATAGGAAGATTTCAAAAGGTCTTGTGCAGAAGCAAAATGGTATTTTGCAATGAAGAAAAGGATGGCACCAGAAAATTTCCAGAATTAGGTGGAATAAAATGTACAATATAAGATGTCCTCAAAATGCTTTGAAATCCTGTTTTACATGTAAGGATAGAAAGTTCACACAGTTCCCACCCTTTTCCTCACACAAAAAACAAGCATTTTTAAAGGATTTTTAAGCACTACTCAAAAAAAATTTAAGGACCTAACCAATTGCATATGCTACAATGACACATGCACAAATATATAGTGTCCACCATGAGACTCAAACATTTTGAAAGTCTGTTATTTTTTCCTTTCAGGTTTCAAAGGTGTGTTTCTGGACAGAACAAAAGCAGACTCACAAAGTTCCTGTGGAACAGTTGTAGTGTACAGCAGAGACACAGTGGCACAGCAGTCAACGGTTTTCTAAAATGGAGACTCCAAAGCAAGCACACATTGGTTGTGTAGTTGTATGCTGAAACAAAATCAATCACTAAGTGCAACGGAACTTCCGCTGTGTTTCAAGAAGGACCCCCCAACATTTAAAACAATCAAGAATTGGTGTGATCAGTTTTTGGTGACCAGTAGTGTGTTCAAAGGAAATGGTGGCAGAAATCTTGGCATCTCAGAAGAGGCTGTAGAAAATGTGCAGAGATCATTCAAAAGCCCCTCGAAGTCAGTCAGACAAGCAGAGAGAGAAACTTGGAATGAAACAGTCAACGGTTTATTGGGTTCTTTATCATTAATTACACTTGCATGACTATAAAGGTACAGATTTTGCAGGAAATCAAACCTGATGACCAGCCAAAGCAAAAATTATTTGCAATCGCTATGATGGATCGCACTGCTGATGACAAACACTTTTTATCCCACATAATCCTTTCAGACAAGACAACCTTTCACATTTTGGAGAAAGTGAATGAGCACAATGTGTGCATTTGGGGCTTGAAAAGTCTGCATATAGTTAAAGAACATGTGCATGATAGTCCAAAAGTTAATGTGTGGTGTGGCTTTCTGCACAATGGGATTGTTAGACCATTTTACTTCACTCAAAACACCATCACTGGCATGGTATACCTAAAATATTGCTACAGATCTTTGCCACAACACGGACAGCAGCCATGCAGCCGACCATAATTTTCCAGTAGGATGGTGCCCCACCCCCTTGGAGCTGTGATATCCAGGATTTTCTAAATCACACATTCCCCAACAGTTGGATAAGCTGTGATGGTCCAATTCCCTGGCTTCTGAGTTCCCCCAACATTACACCCATCAGATTTCTTCTTTAGAGGGTGTGTCAAAGACAAAATATACTCTATGAAAGTTACTAGCATAATGGATATTTGAAACAATGCATAACAGATGCCATAAGTTCTGTGACTAAAACATTTTGCAGAACACATAGTATGAAATTGAGAACAGACTAGACATTCTTCGTGCCACCAAAGGCACCCATTGGAGGTGTATTGAACTGACCTGAAAACTTTGTATCAATGTCACTTTCATGTTTGGCCATTGTCGTGTACATATTTTTCTTCAACCTGTATGTGCTTAAAATGTTGGAGCCTCACGTGGGCACCCTGTACTTTTACACACAACTTAAACTGTGAAAATTGAAGTATGCTGATGAAGTTTACAATATATTCTCATAAAATTTAAATCTTGGGACGTAATAAGTAAAATTTATTCACTTTAAAAGATAGTTTTGCTGGTCAAATCAGTTTTCCTATCTGAGATAGTAATTACACATACAATAAAGGGTATGCAAACTGTAAAAGTTTAGTTAAAGTTATGAGTTCAAAATCTGAATTTTGCACATAATCAACTCATGGTTTAAATCGCAAAGTCAAAATTAGGTATCCAAGATGTCGATTTCCTTCATGACTTTCTCATGGTATACCTGAATCATTGTTGTTTGCATATATAAATAGCAAAAATACAAAAGTGAAATGTCAGTACCAAGAAATGGTGATAAAGCTCGTTGGGTAGAATCTGTTGGACGTGTTTAATTTAACCCAGGGTTCTTCACTTTTTTTTTTTTGCAAATTATTTACCTTGCACTGTCCCATGTTTTCCCACAGGCTTTCAGCTGACAGCACATGACATCATCATCAACAGAGCTAACCAGCAGCAAAATTCTAAGAACTACATCATAACTTCTGTATTTCACATAGCCAGTTAGGGAAAGTTAGTACTTTTGGGAATTTTTGGCAAAAAAACAAGGGCTTCTAAGGACAGCGAAAAAAAAAAAAGTTTATAAAGACTGGAAACCCTGTTGTATGACAAAGGTGAGTGGAAGATACATTATACTGAATACAGGAAGGAAATATTTTAAACAATAGAACTAAGGGTTTTAGGTGCTAAAAGTAAAGAGATGCTATTTTGTCCCTGAAATGTGGAAAAACTGCATGTTATGATAAAATTAACCAAAAACTACTTTTTAAAGCATGGTGGAATGACAAGTTCTTTGATTACATACAATAAGTAAGATGCCATAAGAAACTAGTTTGGTTCCTAAAACTTGGCACAAGTCAGCTGCTGTGCCACCTTACAAGAAACAGAACAGGAAGGATTGAAGAAACTGTCGAGGCATCTTAATTACTGTTCCTTGCAAGGCTTACTCAAGAATGTCAGGAACAAAGCTCAGAACTTTTGTAAAAAATCAAATGAGTGAGGGACAGTATAGCTTCAGAGAGAACAGAGGATGCCAGAATAATAAATTTACACTCGGGCGACTTTCTGAAAATTTTTGACATCAATCCATATTTACACATCATGCTTACTGACTTTACAAAGCATGTGAATGGTACCTAGGAACAAGCCAATCAATGTGCTAATAAATTTGTGGAATTAAAAATAAGCTGATTAAGTCCATTTGAAGCCTGAACACCAGGAGTATTTATTGAAGCTGTCAAAATGAAAGAAAGTACCGAAATTAATTCCAGTGTAAGACAGTGATGTAAGCTGTTCCCATTTTTGTTTGCCATCTACACGGATAAAGTGCTCATAAAAAGTAAACTTAGCACCAGATGATGACGACACAGTGTTTCTGATACCACAAGTGTCCTGTATGCTGATGGCTTAGAGCTAAATTCTAAAAGCAACAGTACAACCTCAGTCAGTAGAGGTGTGCGAAAGCTCAGATAAATAGGAAGTCTGCATTAGTGGTTCTAAGTTTACAATCATTTTGACTAACTTTAATGCTCTGTATGTTAAAACTTTGACTTAATGTTCAATCAAATATTACATATCATCCAGGTTTTTATCTTATAACTTGTCACAATGCAAAATAATAATAATAATAATAATAATACAGCACAAAAGAGGAATCATGAATTAAGGGAGGCAGATGCTACTTACTTTGTAATCACTGCCATGTTTTTCCAGCATGCAAACACAAAATTTCACTGTCTCGGTAGGTAACCGCAATGTCTTTGGCTGATGTTCATTAGCTTCAGCTACCAGAACTAAAAAATCAAGATAATGTGTTATCAATAAGATGACAAAAAAATCACTCCATGAGAATTGGTTTTTGACAACATATACTATTCTTCATTCAGAGATACACAACTCTGCATAAAATGTGGTGAAACTTATTTAACAGAAATTTAAGGGACAGAAAAAAAAATCTGTCTTGAACAGGCTTTCATTTCATATTGGTTCTTTTGAAAAGAAAATATTAAGGCTTTCCATGCAGGGACAGTCCTTTGCCTAACTACAAAAATGATTCCAAAATATTCTAAAGGGTAATTTGATAGTGATCAATTAATATTTGTTCACTTTAAATATACATTCATGGATTTCAAGTCTGTTCTGTCACTGGTCCTGTGCAACCTAATGAAACGGGCTTGTTGACTGTGAAAAGGCACAAGGTAGTAACGAACAAGGTGTGTTTAAGTTTGATGAATGCACAGTAAAAATGAACATGCAACATTTAAGAAAACATATTTTACTGGCCATCACCCCCCAGATACAATACACTTAAAATGGCAGTGTCCGTGTAACTGCTGGAAGCTATAGAAAAAGTCCTCCTTTGTTACTATCAGTAGCTGAGTTGTCATGTTTACTTGAATGTCCAAAATGCCCAGAAATCTCTTTCCTTTCATTGTTCATTTTAGTCGGGAGACAAAAAAGTAGACACCAGGTGCCAGATCAGGTGAATACACAGGGTGATTCCTGGGCTCAACAAGTATGTTCCAGATGTGGAACCAGCTCCCAAAATCAGGAGTATATATAGAATTTTTTTCAGATGGGGGTGGTGGGGGTGGGAGACAACAGAAAATGGAAGTTTTTGAAATCTATAAGCACAAAAATAAAAGTTAACGAAAAATATAAAGCACTTTCTAATGTAAGTCACATTTTAACAAAAAAAAAAAAATTACACTTTTGGGAAACCAAGGCCTTTTGCCCCCCCCCCCCTCCGAACCAGGTGAAACAAAGTCGAATTTCAAAGGATAATGCATAAATGCAACATGTATGGTGATGATGCTGGAACGAAAAATGATAAAGTATATTTGTTGTCTCACACACACACACACACTTTTCTTTTTACCCAAACCACTTTTTTGCAAAATATAGTTCCAATTGCTTCATTTTTTTTTCCCTGCTTCTAGACGCTGCTCTCAAGAAATTTAAATTTTAGATTTTGATATCATCAAAACACAATGTGTGGAAGTCAAATTTTGTCGATATTAATTCATAGTACCATATTTTCCTTTGTATAATCTGCAGACCACAAAATTAAAAAAATATTCCTTCGTAAGATCCAAAGCAGGGTGTAAACCATAGACCGTGAAGGAAAAAAAGGGGGGGGGGAGGCGCATGATTTACTGCAGTGTATAATCCAGAGATCATGAAATTCTGAGAAAAACAATTTTTCCACTTTGTATAATCCTCAGCAGCGTATCCGCAGACCATGAAATTCTGAAGAAAAAAGATCGTCGCATGATTTGCACCTGTCATGTTGACCTGAACCATACTTTTCACCAAAAAAAAAAAAAAAAAGCGATTCACAGGATCACCAACCCAGAAGTCCAAAGAAGTAAGAAATGACTGTTACATTAAAAAATCAACTGTCATTTTAAAAGTATTTTTCTGTTACTTTTAATTAAATGAAGGACTAAAATCCTTGGCTTTTGCATAGTTCATTAACTAGACCTAAAAAATCCACAGTATTTCTCTTTTCTGAATATGTTTCAACTGAATAGCAAACAACAGCAAAACTAACGAATGGGATTCACAAAATGATTACATGCCACGAAATAGTTCTGCAGGCTTTTCACAGCACATAGGCTTCTGTGAACGCAAATAGTACCACCTTCACTGCATCATATTTCCTCTCAGAATCCTTGTAAGTAATATCTTAACTATAAAACTGAAATTCCTTGTGTCTGTTTGTCTGAAGCAGCAAAAACTCACGAACGCTGAACTCTGGCATCATGAGATTTGCACAGCTTATTAATGATGGAATTTCTAGGTCAAAACAAGCTATTTTTAACTCCCTACATCATTCCCTTCCCGAGTTATGAGTTAAGTTTTGAGGTGATTAGACACCAAATAAATGTATAGAAGGCACAGAGTGTTTCACATTTTTCATATCAACGTGTTTCACGTCAAGTGTTTCACATCAATATTGTTAATGAATTTTGTTCAGTCAGAGATTCGTACAACTGGAAAACTGTTCTCACGTTCTGTATCCTCAACGCATGCTAAATAACTCTCGAACGCCGAACTCGAAAACTCTGGCATCATGAAATTTGCACAGCTAATTGATGCTGGAATTTCTAAGTCAAGCATTAGTTTTTGGAATTTCTAGGTCAAACATTATTGCTGAGCCAAATCAACATAGAGTAAAAATTGAATAACAAACAAAGATCTTCGCTTTTTCCACGTTTATAAGTGAGTCACGGAAAAATTCTCATTGGCCGCCACCGGGAGTCGAACCCCGAGTCTTCCAGTTATGTGCCGGATATGCTTCCGCTACACCACAGCGGCCTCGAATTCCTCCAGACTTGCACACGCTAACTGCCAAGCCAATTTGGCAGGTTGCTTCTTGGAGCCCCGCACAACGCTGGGGATTCACCGAAGATGGTAAGCAGCAATCGAAGAAATAATTAGAAGGTGAATGAATAATCCCCGGCATTGTGCGGGACTCCAAGAAGCAACCTGCCAAATTGGCTTGGCAGTTAGCGTGTGCGAGTCTGGAGGAATCGAGGTCGCTGTGGTGTAGCAGAAGCATATCCGGCGCATAACTGGAAGAACCTGGGTTCAACTCCCGGTGGCGGCCAATGAGAATTTTTCCGTGACTCACTTATAAACGTGGAAAGAGCGAAGATCTTTGTTTGATGTTCCTGGTCCATGTTAAATGTCTGTATTAATTATTCATTCACCTTCTAATTATTTCTTCAGTTGCTGCTTACCATCTTTGGTGAATCCCCAGCATTGTGCGGGGCTCCAAGAAGCAACCTGCCAAATTGGTTTGGCAGTTAGCGTGTGTAAGTCTGGAGGAATTCGAGGTCGCTATGGTGTAGTGGAAGCATATCTGGCGCATAACTGGAAGACCCTGGGTTCGACTCCCGGTGGCAGCCAATGAGAATTTTTTCTGTGACTCACTTATAAACGTGGAAAGAGCAAAGATGTTTGTTTGGTGCTTCTGGTCCACCTTAAATGTCTGTATTAAAAATTGAAAGTTTGCTTTGACAACATTTTTGGTTCGTTTGATTCCACAGATTCCATACATTCTGCAAATTCCGTTGCTTTGACTCGACAAGTATTTGCGACAGCAATGCCCAAAAGGAAGGAACCAATTTTTAATCAAGCACAAATCAACACAAAACTCCAAAAGCTATTACGAACCAAGCAATTGGAAGAGGAAGGAAAGATCACAAGCATGTGAAGTGGACAAAACTCAACACGCTGTTCGAATGAAACAACGAAAATGTTAAGGAAACAGAGGTGCGACTTGCAGAACAACGATTGCGAGCTGCTACAAGACAAGGCAACAAAACTGCTGAGGAAACAGAGGCGCGACTTGCTGAACAATGATTGCGAACTGCTACAAGATGAAGCAACGAGACTGTTGAAGAGACGAATGAACGCCGTACATCTGATCGCCTATGAGCTTCAAACTCGAGAGCTACTGAAAGCGAGGACAGCGACAGCAACAAATTCAAAGTAATGCAATTGCTCACTAGAACCGAATTTTGGCTGAAACTGTTGAAACTCGCTGAAATGGACTCTAGCAGGAGAGAATTCAACAAAGCACTGCATGTGGCTATATATCTGAAGGATGAAGCATTCAATTATGATCCTGAATTGAATTATTCAAACTTTCCTCCGATTGTCATCGGTAGCATGTTCTTGAAGTGCATTTTTGCGATACGCTAAAGTTTGAAGGCGAGGTGCCAGGATTGTGTTGTATATATGCAAGAATTTAAATCCTGGGCAAAGCCAGGTAGTAAATCTAGTATATTATATATACTTTCAATCTTTTTGTGGTCCCCTATCTCCGTATTGTGTTACATTTTTCAGGTTACTTCATTTTCACTACTTTTCCAATAACATCACCTCTCCTGACAATAACTAAGCGGATTTAATGCACGTCTTTTGTAAAAAGATTGTGCTTATGTCACCGGTTTGTCCGTCCGTCTGTGGTCACCATATCTCTGCAACTATTAGTCCAATATGAAAAATTCTTTTTGCATTGGGAAGCTTGAAATATGCGAATGATGATCCTTTATTTCATTGGGCTTTTTTACGATTCACAATTTGGCCGCTAGAAGGCATAAATGAACGATATAAAATTCAAAATACATTTGATTTCATATATTTACTTCTAAACATCCAATTGAAAAAAATCTTTTACCTTTAGATTCCATTTACATTGAAGACTAATTTAGGTATAGTTACTTTTTCTGTTATGGATAGATTTCTCATTAGGGGGCGTAAAAGTACATTGCATTTTCCCTGATATATCTGCTTCTAAAACTCCCATTTGAAAAATTCTTTCAGCAACGAATACAGCTCCTAATGGGAAATGCTTTGCATTTAATTTCTAATATTTGGTAAAATATGGTTTGGCCACCAGGGGCGTAAGAGTTAATTTCTGTTTCTGAAGTATTTGCAACAAAATCTAAGCTCCTAAAATCTCAACTGAAAAAATTCTTTCGTGGGTAAATACCACTCACGTTTATAAATCTATTCAGAGTATTATCTTCTTAAAAAATTGCATGGTCCACTAGGGGGCATAGATGTATATCTCATTTTTGTTAATATCTCAGCTTCTAAGAGTCTATTTGAACAGTTCCTTCTTTGTTGGATAGCGCTTCTGGTGTAAAACGTTTTTCATATAATTCCAAAATTTTCAAGTAAGTCATACTTTCCGCTAGGGGCAAAAAGGTAAACTATCAGAGGTCATCGCTCGTTCCACGTTTATAAGTGAGTCATGGAAAAATTGTCATGGGCCACCACCGGGAATTGAACCCAGAGTCTTTCAGTTACGCGCCGAATATGCTTCCACTCAGGGCAAGATTTCATCTTTTTTGCTCACTAGCAAATTTTGCTAGTGACCAAATAGTTTGCTAGCAAAACATTTGCATGACTAGCAAGTAAAACTAAATCACATCGTAACTTATTTTCTAATAAAGTTACACAGAAATTTAAATATGTGTATAAATATTTTGACTTACCTTTTTGAATAATGAATAGAATCTTAGATAAGTTTAGTGACTATCTTTATTATTAATTTCTAACAAATTCTCATACCACATGAATATATTTCACTGACATTCTAATTCAGATTTCTTCCCATATGGTTTACACTCAGGGTGTCTGACTTGGTCATCATACCACTTTTTAACTGCTGACTGTGGATTAAAAATCTCTTCTTGTGGCCCTTCTACAGTATTTCAATTGTCATCAGAGCATTTAAAGTTTCAACAGACAAATTGTTCCTCCAATCCCCTTGTATTCTTTTTAAAAAACTGAATCCCACCTCACAACATGCAGTACTAAGTGGAAGTATCGCACAAATTTCTGCTAAACTTCTACACACTTCATATCTGCCAACTACCACACAATGCCGTAGTTTCTATGGAATTAGTTGTCTGACTACGGAACTCACTATCAAAACTACGGATTCTACAAATGTTCATTTTGTTTCAAATTTTTCTTTTGCTATTATTTTTATGATATACACGAGATTCTTACAGGGATTCGCGGAATACCGCTTTATTTTTTTGTCATCAGTTAGATCATTCTGAAGATCGATATTTGGGGGGGGGTCGTCTTCCATCTTGAGACGAAATTTCGTGCTTCAAAACTTTCGAACACAGTAGTGAAACGGAGTAAGAAAATTTTGCCGTAATCGCAAATTGTTCTCCCAATGTTGTCTTTGTGTCCGCTTTTCTTGTTAAATATCATTTTATTGCATAAATGTTTGCATTTTAGCTTGAAACTGTGGAGAACAATTTGCAAAAACGGAACTTGGCTGCTGCAAAGTTTTTCTGTAATCTTCAGGCATGAGATTCTTCCGCGAATTCAAGGAATTCCGGCTTTTTCGTTATTATTGGAATTCCGTCTTTACGAAACTAGAAAACGAAAGGTCGACGGAATTCAGATTTTTTCCTTAATCATATATATTTTTTTCTCACGATGTTGCCTCTTAAGTATTATTGCTCATTAACATTTTACTGGATAAATATTTGTATTTCAGCTTGAAAATACAAGGAAAATTTCCAAAACGAGAAGTCAGACGAAGCAAAAGTTTCTTCCGTAATCGTTTACCCCCTCCATAAACACGTTTTGTAAAAAAGCGTCTATCTATGCCACGCAATAAATGTGATCGCTTAGCTTAGGGTACGACAGGAGTTGAGGACAAAGTTCGTGGGGCAAAAGAAGGGAAGGTGGCAGAGCTGGTGGTCAAACAACCGACCCATCCCAGAGCTCTGGGTTGCCACAGCAACCATTGCCGACGTCACGTTCAGTTTCTGTAATAGACCAACGAGGGCACGATGGAGAGGAGTTTCAATGCGCTTCTACGACAGTTTGGAAGGGATGAAAGATATGTGGAGGATGGGTATTAAGTGTCGAAAGGAAATTGGCGAAAGAGAATCGCTGATCGTCGCTGTTTTAACAAGTGATAATAGAAACTGTTATGTAAACTTCGTGGATTAATAATGATTTTTGGTTACTTTAAATAAAAAAAATTACCTTACTAGCAATATTTGCTACTGCGATTTTTTTTCACTAGCAAATTTGATTTTTCACTAGCTATTTGCTAGTTGCTAATCGGTGAAATCGCGCCCTGCTTCCACTGCACTACAGCGGCTTCGAATGTCTCCAGACTTGCACACACTAACTGCCAAGCCAATTTGGCAGGTTGCTTCTTGAAGCCCCGTACGATGCTGGGGATTCACCAAAGATGGTAAGCAGTAACTTACTTAATAAAGAAACTGACTCAAGATGTAAGCAGTAACTCACTTATAAAGCAGTAACTGACTTAAGATGTAAACAGCAACTCACTTATAAACGTGGAAAGAGCGATGACCTCTGTGTGATGTTCCTGGTCCACGTCAAATGTCTGTATTAAGGTAAACTACATTTTCCCCAATATCTCTGCTCCTAAAACTCCAATTTTAAAAATTCTTCCTGTGTCACATGCAGCTCCTGATGGGAAATGTTTTGCATGTAATTTCTAATATTTGGAAAAGAATGGTCTGGCCTCAAGGGGCATAAGTGCCAATTTCTGCTTCTGCTGAAATTGGCTGCATATTTGCTGCATTTGCAGCAAATAGTGTGCTCCTGAAAATTCAATTGAAAAAATTCTTTCATGTACTGATGCTGCTTACATTGAAAAACCTTTCAAGAATGCTTTCTTCTTAAAATAACGCATGATTTTTTCACCAGGAGCGTAGATGCATATCTTATTTTTGCTGATATCTCTGCTTCTAATGTGTGCGATTTGAAAAATTCTTTTTTTTTGTTGGAGAGTATTTCCGGTATAAAATGTTTCAAATATGACTTCTAATTTTTCTGAATGCATAAGTCTGGCACCAGAGGGTGTAAGTTCGTGTTAAAAACCTGATTGAAAACTTCTTCCTTTTGTCAGGTACTACAAACTATGCAAACTGTGTGCATATTTTCTTCCCAAAATAATGCACAATTTCACCACTAGAGGGTGCAAATACTTAATCTGCTTTTCTCAATATCTCTGATCCTACATGTGATTTTAAAAATTATTTCAACACTGACATATTTGAAAAGATATTTTTCCTTAGCATAGCTTTTGCTATGAAGAGTATTTTTCAGCTATTTTCAACTTTTCCATTATGTAAAATTCTTCTACTTACAGGCGTAGACTTATATCATGTTCCCTTCTATATTTATGCTTTTAACTGTTCAATTTGAAAATATTTTTGTCTCCGATACCTTCCTTATGGCATGAGAAACATTTTTTGTGTCATTTGTGAATTTTCATTGCATACTTTTTAGCCGCTGATGGAACTAGTAGATGTTTCTATTTCTGGATGTTTCATCAATTGTAGAAACTGGCTAATTGTTTTCTTCATCGGTTCCATTGACTTTGAATAGCTTTGATAAATTTAATTCGCTTCAGAATGGATTCAAAAGACGTGCTCGTTAAAACCGAAAATTTGGTGTCATCTTTGTTTAAAATGACACAAATGTTTTTCGTTTTTCATCACTGGTGTATTATCTGCTGAACAAAAATTTATAACATTTTAACAGATAATCTGTGAATTATATGACGGAAATTGGGGTATTTACTGAAAATGACAAAATCTGAAGTAAAAATAAAAATTGGGGCACCAGTGTGCCAGTTTTCTAGGTGCCCAGGATTTGTCGAGCCCTGGGTGATTCAATGCAGCAACAGCTCGCTCGGTATTGCAGAATTTTATATTGGTTGGTTGGTTGGTTGCTGCATTTTTGCCCACTAAAAAATAAGGTACACCTACATCAGCTGCTGCAACATTGGTCTTTGTGACAACTTCTTTCACACAGCTCCGTGACAGTTATGGCATAGTGACTAGAAGAGTTAGTGTGCCGTGCGCTTCTGCAGACAGGTTCTTGAAATCATGAAATCAGAGAGGGCACTGAAGACAGCTTTGATGCTGTTGCTGTAAACTATGCTCATAGATATACACGATTCTCGTTCTGTGCAATATAGAATTTTACCAAAGAATCTCTCTTTTCTTTTTATCTTGCAGTTACACTAAAAGTGATCAATGCCGTGTATGGATAGGCATAAGTGAAAATTCTTCCAAATGGTGTGCTTTGGGGAAGCTTCGTCAACTTTAGAAAATGCATTATCTCGCATTGAATCTATGCCACAAGGCTGGTTAGTACAAATACATTACTGGATGCAAATTTTTCCATGTAATTATTGAGATTTTTGCCCAATCATCGTATTAAATTATGTTCTGATCAAACTCTTTTTTCTAACTCTACAGGACACAAAATGTTTAATTGGGTGTCACATGATACTATACTTACAGACATGCCAACCTTCAAAATCTAAAAATCAGGAGATTTTTTACAGCTCATAAAATCACATGAGCGCTATTTTTTACGGACATTTTTCAGATGCAGGAGCAATTTCCCAGAAGTAGAGTCATTGGTACATAGCATTTTCAATGTTTAAAAAATTATTCTAAATGCAGACTGTATGTTTATATGCACAATCAAAAGCATACTGAAAATAGTTGTCAACCAGACACAATTAATAATTAATACAAGATATGTACTTAATTTTTGATACATTTTTTAATCATAATTAATTTTTATCCTTATTTAGTGAATGTACAGTAGCCAATTTAGCTCTCTTATAACAAAGATCTACAAAAGTTTTGTTCACAGCATTTTTCTTTCATTCTGGACTTAACTGCTGTCAGCAGTTTTTACAGTGTTGGTATATATATATATATATATATAAGACAAACAAAATGTATTGACATAACCAACCTTAAAAAACACCATAATACCTTCAAGTTGGAACTGAAGAACAGATTCTCTGCTTTAGAAGGCCTAACATCGGAAGAAGTGGATATTTTTGAAGTTAACAGAAAAGTAACCAAAGCTCTTATGGAAACAGCAACAAAATTAAAAGAACAAGTTGCATGTGAACAAATTATCAGGAAAAACCAAAATGTTGATGCAAAAAAGAAGAGAGATGAGGACAACTAAAGAAGATGTGACTTCCAAAGTGGAATATATAGAGCTATGCAAGACAGTACGAAAAAGTATCACTGAAGACGTAAGGAAATTCAACTGTGAACTAGTGAGGAAAGCAATTGAAAACAACCAAAGCCTAAAGACAGCAAAGGGACATCTCAGTAAGGGAAGAAAACAGATTATGGCACTGAGAAAAGAAGATGGTTCTGTAACAAGAAATAGAGGTGAAATTTTGACAAGAGTGAAAGATTTCTACTCCAAATTATATGAAAGGGATGGTACATGTACTCCAGACATCATGAAAGGTACCAGTACCAGAGTTCTCCCAGTCCTCCCAGCAGAAGTTGCACATGCAATCAAGAACATGAAGCGGGGAAAAGCTCCAGGAGAAGATGGAATTACTGTAGACATCATACAAGAAGCAAGTGGAGAAATCGATACAATACTCGCCCAAATTTTCACTCGATGCCTTAATGAAGGGAAGATTCCTGAGGATTGGAACAACGCTACAATGATCTTGCTACATAAAAAAGGTGACATTGAGGATCTCAGGAACTACAGACCTATCAGCCTCCTATCAGTGGTTTATAAAATCTTCACTAAAGTTCTTTCACACAGCTTGAAGGTGACACTGGACATGGCTCAACCAAGAGAACAAGCTGGATTCAGTCAGAAGTGGCTACAGCACAATAGATCATATCCACGTACTGAGAGAACTAATTGAAAGAGCGAGGGAATATGAACTTCCATTGTGCATGGCTTTTGTCGATTATGAAAAAGCCTTTGATTCGGTGAAACCATCAGCTGTTACAATGGCTTTGAAATCCTGTGGTATTGAAGATGCATACATTAATATTATTAATAACATCTGTGAAAATGCAAGTGCAAAGATTCGGCTGTTTGAAAATACAACACACATAAAAATTGGAAAAGGAGTGAGACAAGATGACACCATATCTCCGAAGCTCTTTAATGCCACATTGGAAAATGTCTTTCAATCACTGAACTGCGAAAACAAAGGGATAAAGATTACAACCCACCTTCGTTTTGCTGATGACATAGTCATTTTTGCAACTACCCCACAGAGCTGCAGAGTATGATCCAGGAACTTGCTGACAAGAGTAAAGAAGTGGGATTAAAAATGAACTTTCAGACGACAAAAGTGATGTTCAATGCTTTTACAAGAAATGAAGATTTATCGATTGATGGAGAAAAGATGGAGATAACAGACACGTACGTTTATCTTGGACAGCAGATATCAAATGAGGGTCACATTGATGAAGAAATTAATCGGCGTACAAAACTTGCCTGGAGAGCTTTTGGAAGAAACAGTATAATTTTCAAGAGCAATATGCCATTATGTCTTAAAAGAAAAGTGTTTGATCAATGCATCCTTCCAGTGCTTACGTATGGTGCAGAGACGTGGACCTTAACTAAAAGAGACACACAAAGGCTGCAGACAACTCAAAAAAGCATGGAGAGGTGCATGCTTGGTGTAACCAGGAGAGACAAGACGAGGAACTCATGGATCCGAAAAATGACAAGAGTGGAAGACATCATGATCAGAGTTAAATCCCTGAAATGGCAATGGGCTGGACATACTGCCAGAAGGACAGACTATTGATGGACAGCCGAAATTTTAGATTGGATTCCAAGGGACAGGAAAAGACCCAGAAGAAGACCACATGGAAGATGGGTGGATGAAATTCGAAAGTATGCGGGAGTGACATGGAGGAGACTGGCACAAGACAGACCGTTGTGGAGGAAACTTGGGGAGACCTTCGTCCAGCAGTGGATTGATAATGGTTGACAATGATGATGATGATATATATATATATATAGAGAGAGAGAGAGGGGGGTATCTGTCAAAACAAATGTGGAAGTGTTCTTCTTGGTTGGAGGTTTAACGACCACAGTGAGCACCTCAGTGGACTATATGCAGTCGCCCATCTCTAATTTAGGGCCACTGGTTCCAGGGAAGGGAGAGAGTCAGTGCCGTAAGACAAATACAACATGATACTTGCCAACTTTGGAAAATGTACATCAGTAAAACTTTTGCACGAATGCCACTTACCACAAAACAAAACATAATTATATTAATAAATATGCAATAAAAATCTCTGCATATGCTACAATAACTAAGCTAGTATTATCTGTGTTTAAAATAATAATTTAAAAAACCATAAAATAAAATTTTAATTTTGTTCAATGTTAGCCTTGCAAATTTGTGGTGTTTTAATACTAAAGTAAAATTTTCATTTGCTGTTATCTTGGTTTCCTTCCCATTTCTTTATAATCGTCTTTTTTTTTTTAATGCCCTTGGATGACAATTTTATCCATCATGAATGCATGACAGCTTTCACTATTTTAGACAAAAGATGAACAGTGTAAGTTTGAAAATATAAATACTTTTGAACACCATGCATCAATTTTTTCATTCAGCATCGTTGCTTTTTTTCCCATTTTCGGACCCCCCCCATCAAACTGAAATGCAAAACTTGGGGGGGGGGGTTAAGAATACAGGATACATGTTCTGATCATCGTTGGGGAAAAAATTAGAGTTATAGGGGATATCTTTGCTACGTCCGATTTCTGTTTTCAGACATTTTCCCTCCATTTTCAAGTTGAAATACAAATATTTCTAAATTAAAATGATATTTAACAACAATACTAGGCAGAGGAAACATCACATGAAAAATAAAATTATGATTACGAGAGAAATCTTCACTGCGTCTAACTTTCGTTTTCGAAATTTTGATAGACGAAACTTCCTCTTTCAAAAGTTTAGAAAGTTTCAGGCGGAAAACATCCTCCACCACTACTAATTGCTCAAAAATTTTTATTCAGTTATGCATCGATCTCGTGGATAACCCAAATTATGATGGAAAAGGAGAAATTCCTCGAAGCCGTCGCACTTTCATGCCTAAAGATTACAGCAAAATTGTTTCGCCCTTGAATTTCCGTTTTCAGAAATTTTTCCTCAATTTTCAAACTGAAATACAAATATTTACGGAATAAAATGATATATAACAATACTGGGCAGAGGCAACATCACAGGAAAAAGAAATTGCGATTACGGAAAAAATCTTTATTTTGTTTACTTCTGTCTCTGAAAGACAAAATACCGTCCCAATGCGTATTTTTACGAATTGGTAAAAATTCTACGCGCCGAGAAAAATTCATGATGTGTATTTTTACACGTCGGGAAAAATTCTCGATGCGTACTTTTATGTGGTAAGAAAAATTCCAGATGCGTATTTTTACGCGTCGAGAAAAATTCCCAATGCGTATTTTTACGTGTTGATAAAATTTTGATGCGCACTAGACGCATAATTAGATTATACATTTTGGAGAACTCGGGTCGGCACGTCACTTGAGCACTCCCATGGAGAGATCGTTACACTTGATGGCTCCGCACGAAGTCGGCGAGTCAAAGATGACATCGCGTAACATGGCGCTCGTAAGGTTCGGTAGAAAATCTAAAAGGATGGTTGCAGGGGATTGAAATATTTCGATTGTGCAATCGAAATATGAAAAACCCCGTAAAAAAGACCTATTCGTAAATCAGTAAAATTAAGCAGAAATCCGTAAATTTTACAGATAATTCATAAAAAGGTAGCAAGTATGCAACATCTATGCCACACTACGAATCGAACCCGGACTCCATCTCGGATAATTTGTCGAAAGCCGGCGCTCAGTTTCGCAAATTTATTATGCAGCAAAGATAACATCTAATATGTAAAGAAGAAACAAATTGCCAAAGATATGACATAAAATAAAACATTAAAAAACGTGAAAGTGGCGTAATGCAAAAGGAAAAATCTCCCGCAAAAAAGTAAACGAAAGGAATGAGAAAAAAAATTCACAAACTAAATGTACACAAAATGCTACAAAAGAAGATAAAACAAAGCTGACAATAACAGATTCGCAATTAGAGATGAACAAAGGAGCACATTAATCTTCTACAAAATGCGACAAAGGGAAAAGAGACAAACATGGTGCAAAACAAGAAATAAAACTCTCCACAGTAGAGCAAAACTAAAAAGCACTCCGAAAAACTCTGAAAAAGAAAACAAACAGAGCTTGCAGCTAAGAGCGGGGAGACTTGAAACGATAAGTAGGTCACAGCTGGCGCGCGATTGTGTTTGCACCATAAAATAGACCACTGTGCCACCAGGGGTGGCTTTCTTTGCAGATATGAGGAGAGGAAAAGTACGACACTGATGACTGTAAATGCCATCTTGCATCGACACAGAAAAAAAAAGATTTCACAAGCAGTTCGAAATTGTTTTCTTCTGCGTCGAACCAAGGTCGTGGTTGATGGAATTTCGACCATCGTATCGGCTAATTATCGGCGAAAATTGGGAGAATTTGACATTTATCCGGAGGGCAGGAGGAATGGCTGAAAATCCAAAGTTTCCCACCTAAATCCGGAGAGTTGGCGCGTCTGTACTTAGGCCTAATCTTCCCATGATAAAGTTTACAGAACTCTAAACAAACAAAAAATGAAAACATCCAATTTCAATAATTTTAGACAAAATGCAAAAATATGTAAAAGACTAAAAAAAGTCATACTTAATTAAATAATTACTAAGTAGCTGCCAATTTGATTTAGGACAAGTAAAAAAAAAAATTCATTCGATCTGCCTTGCCTCATCTTTCGGCATGGAAAATAGTTATCTTTTGTTTACAGGACCTGTACCCACTGTTGCATCTAGGCATGAAACACATTCTCAACGTAACACTTAGTACTACAACTTTGCATGACCAATCTAACAAATAAATCGTGTTTTCAATTGCTATCCACTGAACACGCCTTAGAAAATCATGCTAACGTTTAGAAATCATAGCATCAAAACTCACAGGAGCGCCATTCACGGTTTCATGAAAAGAGAGAAGTGAAATTTAAATAATTAAGTATTAACGCACGGCACACCATCTCTTCTAGCCACTATAGTTACAGACATGTTCACTCATGTAACTGACTACATCACGCAAGTTATTGCATCCTATACAACTCCTTTTACAAGCTATGATGGTATTCCCTAAACTTTATTGACACATCTTGTATATAAAAACTGTGAAAAAATATTAATAGCTTTAGGTATTTTTGCTCAACCATTATGGGCTTTTCTTGGTCCTGATGGAATTGTATCAGCATGTGCACTGTTTCACACATTACAAAAAGGAAATAAGTGTGAATATTAATATTTTTATATAAAACAGTACACGATAAGCCAGGAACATATGTTCCCAAGAATGAAGGGAATTGAACTATAAATGAAAGTATGAATGTTCTAGTTATGGAGTTATCTCCTATGTAACAGCAGAGCAAGATTATATCAAGAACAGTCATATTATACAAAATGAGAAAGGTAGAAATCCAGCAAACCCTTGCATTTGCAGCATCTTGCAAACCTGAACAAGTTTGCAGCAAACAGTCACTCTAGTGTGGAATGTCCTGAAAACAAGAGATAACTCCAATTGTAAACACAGCAATTGCATCTGCCAATTTATGCAAAAAGAAGTTCAGCTTCTTAGTCTGGTAGCGCACTACTTTTACAGTACAGAAGCATGCAGAACTGTAACAAACAGAAACAAGAAAGATGACACCGAATTTTCGGGTGTAATTAGCACATCTTTTGAATCCGTTCTGACGCAAATTAAATTTATCAAAGCTATTCAAAGTCAATGGAACCGGTATGGAAAACAATAGTATCTGACAGAAGAAAGAAGTTTTTCAATCGGGTCTTTAATCCCTCAGATATTGCTGTAAACGGAATCGTGAGCTTATGAACTCTTAGAAACAGAGATATCGACAAAAATAAGATGTGACTTTACGTCCCTTGGTGGGAAAACCATGCATTATTTTAGGAAGAAAGTATTCACAAAAGGTTTATCCATATGAGCGGTATCGGTCCAAGAAAAAAAATTTTAGTCGAGTTTTCAGGAGCCCAGATTTTGCTACAAATACATCAGAAGTAGAAATTAACACTTATGACCCCTGGTGGCCAAACCATTCTTTACCAAACATTAGAAATTACGTGAAAAATATTTTCCGTCGGGTCTCGTATGCGATACAGGAAGAATTTTTCAAATCGAAGTTTTAGGAGCAAAAACGCAATTTACCATTGTGCGCCCTAGCGGAAAGTCTATGAATTACTTGAAAATTTTGAACTTACAGGAAAAACATTTTGCATCGGAAACACTATCCAACAAAGAAATAATTTTTCAAATCGGACTTTTAGAAGTAGAGATATTGACAAAAATAAGATATACATCTACGCCCCTGGCGTAGAAACCATCATGCATTATTTCAAGAAGAAAATTTTCCTAATATTTTTGTCGACATGAGTAGTATCAGTCCACAAAAGACTTTTTTTTAATCGAAATTTTAGAAGCTCATATTTTGCTGCAAACACATCAGAAGCGGAAATTAAGACTTACGCCACCTAGTGGCCAAACAATTTTTTACAAAAATTTGAAATTACATGCAAACGATTTCCCATCAGGAGCTGTATCCGGTGCAGAAAGAATTTTCCAGATCGGAGATTTAGAAGCAGAGATATAGGGGGAAAGGCAATTTACCTTTACGGCCACTAGCGGAAAGTCTATGAATTACTTGAAAATTTTGAATTTATAGCAAAAACATGTCTATGAATTACTTGAAAATTTTGAATTTATAGCAAAAACATGTCACACTAGAAACACTATCCAACAAAGAAGGAATTTTTTAAATCTGACACTTAGAAGTCGAGATATTGACAAAAATAAGATATACATCTACGCCCCCCCCCCCGGCGTACTATATTTTAAGAAGAAAATGTTTACCCCCCCCCCCGTACTATATTTTAAGAAGAAAATGTTTCTAAAAGGTTTGTCGCCATGAGTAGTATCGGTCTACAAACGACGTTATTTTCAATCGAGAATTTAGAAGCTCATATTTTGCTGCAAATACATCAGAAGCGGAAATTAAGGTTTATGCCCCCTGGTGGCCAAACCATTTTTTACAAAAATTACAAATTATGTGCAGACGATTTCCCAGCAGGAGCTGTATCCGGTGCAGAAAGAATTTTTCAGATCGAAGATTTAGAAGCAGAGATATAGGGGGAACACACAATTTACCTTTACGTCCCCTAGCGGAAAGTCTATGAATTACATGAAAATTTTTAAATTATATGAAAAACATGTCACACGGAAAACACTATCCAACAAAGAAGGAATTTTTTAAATAGGACTCCTAGAGTCGAGATATTGACAAAAATAAGATATACATCTACGCCCCCTGGCGGAGAAACTGGAATATTTTAGGAAGAAAATATTCCGAAAAGGCTTATCGATGCGAGTGGAATCAGTCCACGAAAGAATTTTTTCAATCGATATTTTAGAAACTCAGACTTTATGGCAAATACATCAGAAACGAAAATTAACACTTACGCCCCTGGTGGCCAAAGTATTCTTTACCAAAAATTCGAAATAATATGCAAAAGATTGTGCATGAGGAGATGTATCCACTGGAAAAAAAATATTTCAAATCAGAGTTTTAAGAGAAGAGTTATCAGAAAAAATGCAATTTAGTTTTACGCCCCTAACGGAAAATCTATGCGTAATTTGAAAAAGAAACTATATCCAAAATACTCTTTGGCATAAATGGAATCGAAAGATAAAAGATTTTTTTTCAATCGGATGTTTAGAAGCAAATATGTAGAATAAAACGCGTTTTTGAATTCGACATCATCTGCATTTACGCCCTCTAGTGGCAAAATCGTACATCGTAAAAAGAAAATGAAATGAAGGATCATCATTCGCATATTTCAAGCTTTCGAATGCAAAAGAATTTTTCAAATCGGACTAATAGTTGCAGAGATACCGTGGGTACAGACGGACGGATGGACAAACTGGTAACATAAGCACGACCTTTTTTTACAAAAGACGTGCTAAAAAGCAGTAGAACGCCACAAACTAGTACCCTGTAGTGGAAAATTATGCTACTTTTAAAAAAGTCAGAAAAAAATTCTTCAAATCATGTGACGTTTTCAGAGCTCCAGAACTGTTACTGGCTTGGATAATTGCAGAACTAAATGTGTCCTGCATACAACCACATACCTAATTTGACTTACACGTTGTGAAAAGTAGCCAAACTATTAACCATAGAGTAATATCTCAACTACTCTATGCTGTTAACTGGGAAAGTGTTCTCAGTCAGCCTGAGAGGGCAGCGTGTATGAGATGGTTGTGAAAGTGAATATGTCGAGGACCATTGATTGACAGATTCAATTCTCTTAGTCAAAGTAGGATAAATTCACCAGTCTGGAATATGTGCAACTAATGTGTTAAAATGTGTTACATCTGATGACCAGAACTGAGGTAAATACAGAGATATATTATTGGTGTAAGGTCAGGTGATGCGCAACATCACAGCTTCTATTTGACAAATGTCAACCCCGCCTTCTCGTGGTGCATCCTGTTCCCACTAAAGGGGCTCTGATGACCGCCAATAGCGGTATAACTATACCATCGGGATTAGAGGAAATGCTATCCCACACTCACCAACCCGCTTGGCCAGCGTGGTGAGTTATGGCCAAACCCCTCCAAAATGACTCCACAACTTAAATCTAGGCCCTCAGTCTCCGGCAGCTGGAATGTACCTGGCAAAGACAGCGGCCAGTGCGACATGAAGGCAGAATGTGCTAAGAATCCCCGGAGGACCGGACTAGGCTGCCATCTGATGCTGACCATGGCTACGTATAATGGACGCTCCCTATCTTCTGATTCAAGGCTTCTTGAATTGGAAGAGGAACTACAAAGGATCAAGTGGGACATCATCGGGCTAAGTGAGGTAAGGAGAAAAGGAGATATCATTGAACTGAAAAGTGGACATCTCTTCTACTATCATGGGACAGATACTGGCAGAACCAGTGGTTTTGGATTTATAATAAACAAGAAACTGAAGGATAAAGTTGTAGAAGTTGAAAGTTCCTCTGACAGAGTTGCACGATTCATTATCCAACTCTCGAGAAGATACCAGGCTCAGATAATTCAAACTTATGCACCCACCACAAGTCATCCTGAAGAAGAAATTGAAGAATTTTATGAGGAAATTCGTCATCTAAATAATAAATGTAAGCAACATTTGAAGATAATTATGGGAGATTTCAATGCAAAAATAGGGCAACGGCAACAGAATGAAACTTCAGTAGGTAAATTCGGTCACGGCAACAGAAACCAGAGTGGAAATACTCTCACTGAGTTTGCAGAGGCAGAAGGATTTTTCATCTTGAACTCCTTTTTCAAGAAAAAGCCACACAGGAAATGGACATGGAGACATCCAAATGGAACGACAAGTGAAATTGATTATATTATGTGTAACAAAAGATTCTTCATAGAAGACTGCAGTGTGCTAAACAAGTTCAACACAGGTAGTGGCCATAGATTGGTGAGATGTAAGATGCATCTCAACACTAAACTTGAACGTGGCAAGCTCATAAGGCAAACAAAATGTATTGACATAACCAACCTTAAAAAACACCATAATACCTTCAAATTGGAACTGAAGAACAGATTCTCTGCTTTAGAAGGCCTAACATCTGAAGAAGTGGATATTTTTGAAGTTAACAGAAAAGTAACCAAAGCTCTTATGGAAACAGCAACAAAATTAGCTGGGTCTAAGAACAAGTTGCATGTGAACAAATTATCAGGAAAAACCAAAATGTTGATGCAAAAAAGAAGAGAGATGAGGACAACTAAAGAAGATGTGACTTCCAAAGTGGAATATATAGAGCTATGCAAGACAGTACGAAAAAGTATCACTGAAGACGTAAGGAAATTCAACTGTGAACTAGTGAGGAAAGCAATTGAAAACAACCAAAGCCTAAAGATAGCAAAGGGACATCTTAGTAAGGGAAGAAAACAGATTATGGCACTGAGAAAAGAAGATGGTTCTGTAACAAGAAATAGAGGTGAAATTTTGACAAGAGTGAAAGATTTCTACTCCAAATTATATGAAAGGGATGATACATGTACTCCAGACAACATCATGAAAGATACCAGTACCAGAGTTCTTGCAGTCCTCCCAACAACAGAAGTTGCACATGCAATCAAGAACATGAAGCCGGGGAAAGCTCCAGGAGAAGATGGAATAACTGTAGACATCATACAAGAAGCAAGTGGAGAAATCGAAACAGTACTTGCCCAAATTTTCACTCGATGCCTTAATGAAGGGAAGATTCCTGAGGATTGGAACAACGCTATAATGATCCTGCTACATAAAAAAGGTGACATTGAGGATCTCACGAACTACAGACCTATCAGCCTCCTATCAGTGGTTTATAAAATCTTCACTAAAGTTCTTTCACACCGCTTGAAGGTAACACTGGACATGGTTCAACCGAGAGAACAAGCTGGATTCAGGAGTGGCTACAGCACAATAGATCATATCCACGTACTGAGAGAACTAATTGAAAGAGCAAGGGAATATGAACTTCCATTGTGCATGGCTTTTATCGATTATGAAAAAGCCTTTGATTCGGTGAAACCATCAGCAGTTACAATGGCTCTGAAATCCTGCAGTATTGAAGATGCATACATTAATATTATTAATAACATCTATGAAAATGCAAGTGCAAAGATTCGGCTGTTTGAGAATACAGCACACATAAAAGTTGGAAAGGGAGTGAGACAAGGTGACACCATATCTCCGAAGCTCTTCAATGCTACATTGGAGGGTGTCTTTCAGTCGCTGAGCTGGGAAAACAAAGGGATAAAGATTAATGGAGATTATCTAACTCACCTTCGTTTTGCTGATGACGTAGTAATTTTTGCAACTACCCTATCAGAGCTACTGAGTATGATCCAGGAACTTGCTGACAAGAGTAAAGAAGTGGGATTAAAAATGAACTTTCAGAAGACAAAAGTGATGTTCAATACTTTTACAAGAAATGAAGATTTATCGATTGATGGAGAAAAGATGGAGATAACAGACACGTACGTTTATCTTGGACAGCAGATATCAAGTGAGGGTCACATTGATGAAGAAATTAATCGGCGTACAAAACTTGCCTGGAGAGCTTTTGGAAGAAACAGCATAATTTTCAAGAGCAATATGCCATTGTCTTAAAAGAAAAGTGTTTGATCAATGCATCCTTCCAGTGCTTACGTATGGTGCAGAGACCTGGACCTTAACTAAAAGAGACAAAGGCTGCAGACAACTCAAAAAAGCATGGAGAGGTGCATGCTTGGTGTAACCAGGAGAGATAAGAAGAGGAACTCGTGGATCCAAAAAATGACAAGAGTGGAAGACATCATGATCAGAGTTAAATCCCTAAAATGGCAATGGGTTGGACATACTGCCAGAAGGACAGACCATCGATGGACAGCCAAAATTTTAGATTGGATTCCAAGGGACAGGAAAAGACCCAGAAGAAGACCACATGGTAGATGGGTGGATGAAATTCGAAAGCATGCAGGAGTGACATGGAGGAGACTGGCACAAGACAGACCGTTGTGGAGGAAACTTGGGGAGACCTTCGTCCAGCAGTGGATTGATGATGATGATATATATATATTATTGTCTTTAATCATTTGTGAAACCTAGAACCTATAGAAGAAGAAAAAAGTCTCTTATAAAAATCTTAAATGCTACTTAAGACAATGATACGTTCTCATATTTAAAATTGCCACAAAATGGTTTCTGTGATTTTGAATAGCTTTAGAACAGTGGTGAACGATGAATGGTACTGTATAAAAAAAAGAGTTGTATAAAAAGAAAATGTATCTGCATACACAACTTGCTGCAAACCCGTGAACCATGATAACAGAATAAGATAATTTATAGAAAAATCAATAAAACAAGAAATGATTATTAGAACATTACAGATTCCGATGAGGAAAAAATAAGCACATTACAAATCAATGTGCAGCAATGTTGTGGAATGGACCTTTATGGTGAAATATAAAAATACTGAATTATGTACCTCATAAAACACAAGAGACTAAAGAAAAATTTTATATGCAGAAAAAGTTGCATTAATGAACCATCAAAATTTATAAATAGCTTTTTTAGAACGTCTTTTGTAAAAAAAGATCGTGCTTATGTTATTGATTATTATTATTCTGTTCGTCCGTCTATACCCACGGTATATCTGCAACTATTACTCCGATTTGAAAAATTCTTTTTCCATTCGAAAGCTTGAAATATGCGAATGATGATCCTTTATTTTATTTTATTTTTTAAGATGTTCAATTTCGCCGCTAGAAGGCGTAAATGCAGATGATGTCGAATTCAAAAATACGTTTTATTCTACATATTTGCTTCTAAACATCCGATTGAAAAAAATCTTTTATCTTTCGATTCCATTTATGTCAAAGAGTATTTTAGATATAGTTTCTTTTTCAAATTATGCATAGATTTCCCACTGGGGGCGTAAAAGTAAATTGCATTTTCCCCGATAACTCTTCTTCTAAAACTCCGATTTGAAAAAAAAATTTCAGCGGATACATCTCCTGATGCACAATCGTTTGCATATAATTTCGAATTTTTGGTAAAGAATACTTTGGCCACCAGGGGTCATAAGTGTTAATTTCTACTTCTGATGTATTTGTAGCAAAATCTGGGCCTCCTGAAAACTCGACTAAATTTTTTTTTCTTGGACCGATACCGCTCATATGGATAAACCTTTTGTGAATACTTTATTCCTAAAATAATGCATGGCTTTCCCACCAAGGGACGTAAAGTCACATCTTATTTTTGTCGATAACTCTGTTTCTAAGAGTTAGTAAGCTCACGATTCCGTTTACAGCAATATCTGAGGGATTAAAGACCCGATTGGAAAACTTCTTTCTTCCGGCAGATACTATTGTTTTCCATACCGGCTCCATTGACTTTGAATAGCTTTGATAAATTTAATTTGCGTCAGAACGGATTCAAAAGACGTGCTTATTACACCCGAAAATTCGGTGTCATCTTTCTTGTTTACAACTTAATTCAAAAATAGTAGACTTACAGAATACATAAGGAAAATATTTTAATTTAATAACTGGCAACTGCAAAAGAAACCTGGCAATAAAATTAAAATTATTTCTGTGTAAGCAAAACTTTTGATAAAGTTCCTATACATTGAGAACAGGCCTTGATAAAATCTAGAGGCCAGAAATGCCTGTAAAAACAAAAGAACTTAGAAGATGTGAAAAATAATTGTAAGTTCTTCAAGTGAAAACTGAATTAAGTATATTAATCCAAGTAAAGCCTTGAGTAAGTGTTATAATTGCTGTAATTATTTATTTTTAATCTATAATTTTTATTTTTTAATCTACAACAAAAACTATCTGCAACATCTGCTAATAATTTGGAAACTATCCGAGTACAACGTACATCTACATTCTGCTACTCTGGGAACTACCACATAATATCCAACACAAAAATCTATTTTTTTTTTTTTTGAATAAAAATGAAAATACAGATAGTGCAACACAGAATCATCATCAACACATTTAAAAAATTACATACCATCAGCAACTTTCATTTGAGGGAAGCCAGGTTTCTGTGCTTTTTCAGGCACATCTGTTTCCTGAAAATTAATTTATTTCATTACAAACAAATTAACATCACCTATGCATGAGTTACAAATACACTACTGGCCACCCAAAATGCAACACCAAGAAGGACACGAGATATAAAAGCCAGATTTACTGGATACATAACAACAGATACAAAGATGAAACGATTGAGGTTACAGGCCCGTGCGACTTGCAGAACACGCAGACATCAATAGTTCATGTGGCCCCATGGCTGGAAATAACGGCTGCTACACGCCGCGGCATCGAACGAAAGAGGCTTTGTATGTGGGCTTGGGGTATGTTGGTCCAGGCTGCTTCCACACGTTGCCACAGTTCATCAGGCGTAGCTGTGGGTGGTGCTTGTCAGGCCACTTGGTTGCCGATCAGCGACCCGACGTGTTCGATGGGCGACATCGAGAGGACAGGCGGGCCAAGGCAGCAGTTTTTTCTGTTTTTTTTTTTTGGTTGGAGGTTTAACGACCATCGTGAGCAACTCAATGGGCTATAAGCAGTCGCCTGTCCCTAATTTAGGGTCACTGGTTCCAGGGAAGGGAGAGAGCCAGTGCCGTAAGACAAACACAACATCCATGCCTCACCGGGATTCGAACCCGGACCCTGTTCGGACGAATGATCAGAGGCCATCGCCTAGACCACTGCGCCACCAGGGCGGCCTAAGGCAGCAGTGACACCTGGTGGGCCGTGAAGAATTGTTGCATGATGCATGCCATGTGCGGACGCGCATTGTCCTGTTGAAACACGGTCGCTGGCAGGTTTTTCAGGTAAGGGAGGACTACAGGCTCCTAAACATCGGAGATGTAGCGGTGGACCCTGTTGAGTGTACCGGCGATGCGTACCAGAGGGGTGCAGGTGTGATATCCAATTGCACCCCAAACCATAACGCTAGGTAACGGACCGATGTGGCGATGCATAATGTAGGCGTCACACAGTCTCTCGCCGCGGTACCGCAACACGCGGATCCGACCGTCGGGGTGTTGCAGGCAGAAGCGGGATTCATCGGAGAAGACAATGTCGTGCCATTCCGTAGTCCAGGTGCGGTGTTCAACGGACCACTGCCGCCGTACTCGCCGGGGGTGTAACATCAATGGTAATCGGAGCAATGGCCGCCGTGCGACAAGTCTCCGCTCTTGCAGACGACGTCGAACGGTACGTGCTGACACAGGTTGTTGAGCAAACACCCTAATTCCTGCGCTAACGTTTGTGATGTGGCGGTGCGAGTCATCAATGCCCGCCACACAACATGCCGGTACTCTCGTTTGGTGGTGTGCCGCTGCTGCGGCAATCGCTCACGTCGTAGGGGGCTACCCCCCCTGCGCTGAAGAAGTTAAGGCTCAAGACTGACACCTGGGGCTTATGGAAATCTGGCCTAACAACTGACATCTCCGCAACATCCCATTCGCCACAGGTCTGAACAGAAGTAGCATACGCAGCATGCCTGGCCAGGCCACTCCATAAGCTGACGCTTGGATCAGAATATGTTGTTAATATTCTGAAAAAGTATCTTTTTCTTTTTCTTTTTCAAAAAGAATTCAAGTTCAAAATCAGAACTTCTAACTTTTTGTGTCTTTCATTCGAGTGGTCACACGTTTCAGAACATAAATTTCACTTTAAAAAAAAAAATACAAAAATCTTGTTCTGCTTTGTAATACAAAAAAAAAAAAAAAAAAGTAACAATGAATTCTCCTTTATTCCTTAATAAACCCCATAAATTTGAAATATTTGTTAAAAAAGTTACTAAGGAATGGGAAAACATGTTTTAAATGCAATTAAATATTCAAAATTGGTATTGCATTGTTTTACCCTGCCATGAAAACAATTCAAGTTCGCAGAAATGACTCGGACTCCATGACAGACAGATTAAGCACCAATTTCAAAATTTAATTTCACTTTAAATATGGGGAAGGAAGCCAAAATGATTGTTGTACTGAGTGGTTTGAAGAAGATACAGGAAAGCACGCACTTCATTAGAAAAAAAGAATCTCAAAAAATCTGAAGCTCTTTCTTCATGTTACAGAAGATATTAAAAATGAGGAACATAATCAGGAAAAAAAACAATAATATATAAAAATTCCAACTGGGAATGTATAATTTTTTACTACATGCCTGTCTGGGCAGGCATGTAAGAAAATTTTCATTCAGCACTAACCCAATTGGGCCAGCCGGTAGCTGAAAGCAAGTAACGAGTGCTGCACTGTACTGCAAATGGTTTTCCATTCAACATTGAAAGCAGCAAGAGGGAGGAGGATTTAAAAAAAAAGCCAAATAATTTTATTCACCAAGAGACTATGAACGACCCTTAACCTTTCAGTGTGATAGAAAGCCGTGGCGAGAAAACCACGGTCACAGCTGACAGAGAGTGATGGTGATGCCACTAACAGAACCGGTAAGCAGGCTTGAGCTTCTAGCACAGAACCAAAGCAGCTACGGGCCGCCGTCCCTCTTATTCATTGTGAACGAATAGAGGGACCCCAGGACTTATTCGAGACATTGTGCGTGTCCGTGTGTTGACCAGAGAACACTTTCTTTTTAAAGTTGCTGAACATGTGACAGTTGGCATGGCACAAGTTTTGACTGTGCCTAATACTAACGGATATCCAAAATTTTTTCCAGAAAATGCTGGCACCAGCTCTTCAACTGGATTTCAAAACAAAAGAGCTGGCACTAATTGTGTAGAGAAAGTCTTCATCTAAAGACGATAAAAGAAAACGTGAACATGAAAAACATCGGAATAGTTTGGTTCTGGATGAATGGGAAAAGGAATACACCTTGGCTGCAGTGAGGATCAGACCGAAATGTGGTGTACAGTGTGGAATAATTTTCCTAATATTACTGATGGACCAAGCTCCTACTTTCAAAGTGCCTGGAGTTGTAGGTGATGCCATACAAATTACTTCTCTAACGGCACATAACCAAAAAAAAAAAAAAAAAAAAAAAAAAAAGATGACAGCATATTTGTGTGCTAAAGAGGAATAGGCTTTTACCAAATTTGAAAATTGTGAAAGCTCCGGATTAAGAACTGAATCGTATGTGGTGCCAATTATTTTAATGACAAAGGTGGGTATATATTTGTTCATCATATTGCACAAATATTGAGAGGTCAACTCACTGAAGAACTGGGAAAAGTAATTTTTCTGTGTATTGGCAGCTCAGATTGCAATACTACTGAAGTGGATATTGTTTATGTTTGATACGTTTTATCTGGTAATCCTGTCACTAAATTTGTAAATTTTTTGGAATTAAGAGTATAATAATGAATCAGGAGTCCTCAGTGCTCTAACCCAAACTCTGAATGAAGTTCATCTAAATGAGCGCATAACACTGCAGAAAATTGTTGGGATTAATTTGGATGGTGCATCCGTACACATGGGGCATTATGCTGGTGTCGCTGTGTTATTGAAGAAAGATATCACACATATTGTGGCTATCCACTGCATTGCCCATAATCTGGAGCTTGCTCTTATGGATGTGATAAAAAGTAAGTACATTAAAGGAGCTTATGAATCTTCCATCAAAGGAGTGAACAAGTTTTACAGTTGATCCCAAAAGCAACGCAGACAGCTTACTGCAGTAATTTTTTGGAAGTTGTTTCCGTGCAGATGGGTAGCGTATCTCAAATACGATGGTTACCCAGCTAGCAATGAGCTCTAGTAGCTTTGCAAACGAATTTGTTGATGATAGACATGCATTTGGAAAATGTTGCTGAAGAAAAAGATAGAAAGTCAACAAAAGCAAAGGGCTGCTTGAAAGAAATTTGCAGTGTTCGATTTATTAGAACATTGCACTACTTGCTCTGTTTCTCAAATTCTGGCAGCTGTTTCAAAGAAATTCCCCGCAGATTAATTTCTTTATTAGACATTAGCCGTGCTCTTTACAATAAAGGCCTAAAGTTGGAAGTTTAAAGCAATCGCTGAAATGTATCTGAAATCTTTCCAAGATGCATTAAATGGTTCCTCCTTTCGAGGCATAACACTGAGTGGGAAAGTTAATGGCGAACCACTTGAAGATCTCACTAACAATGTCAATGACAGATAGTATCGTCAGCAGATTTGAAATGCTGCAAAGAAAAAAAAAAAAAAAAAAAACAATGTCACACTTCCAAGTTTTTGATTTTTACTTTTGGCCAATCAACAGTGTTCAGTCATTATCAACTTATGGGAATGAAGAAATTGCTCAATTATGTGAACATTTTAGTGCAGTTCTTAATGAGGAGGAAATAGACTGACCCAACTAGAATGGTAAACTTTCAGTTAAATGTAAGAACTACGTACACAGCTACATCAACATGACAGCTACATCAACGTGCCCCTTTACTATATATGAGCACCTTCTTAAGACAAATAAAAAAAATAACCAACATTCTTTTATTGGTCAAAACTATGTTTTGCTTTTCTCCCAGTAGCTGTATAAATAATGTGAAAACCTTTCTTTGTTCTTGCCTCTTAACTGAAAACAAGAAAGACTTGATATGGATAAGCATTGATGGCCTGACAGTTGTAGTTATGACCCATCACTAGACATTGAACATTGGCAGTCAGCTGTCAAAGGCCCAAGACATATTAATGGGCACTCTCTTCAATTGCATCATGATGAAGAATGTGAGAAAATCTTGTAGGTGAGATGAAACTTCAGTTTTAACTGCAATAATTGGAAATATTAAAAGTAATTGATTGGCTATTTTCGATATATTTACAATGCTGGCCACCCAAAATGCAACACCAAGAAGGAAGCATCTGATTGGCCTGAAATTCACAGCATGCGTCTCCCACGAGAGGACATGCAAACGATTAGCATTGCAGGGCATATGCAAATTATGTGCGCCCGGCATGCCACCGAGAAGCACTATAAGAAGGGTGCACTAGCAGGCGGGGTGTAAGTAGTGAAAGTGTGTTGTGCTGCCGGACCTGTGTGTGGGAAGCTTCCTGATGCCTCGTCGCAGAATACGGCAGTCATTCCAGCACGTTTCGGAGTTCGACAGAGGACGAATAGTGGCTTATCGCGACAGCGGTTTATCAACCAAGACATCGGCGCCCGTGTGGGATGACATCCCGCCACAGTGAGGCAAGTATGGATTCGGTGGGTGCAGGAGGGACGGACGGACGGACCGACGTGAGCGATTGCCGCAGCCACGGCACACCACCAAACGAGAGGGCCGGCATGTTGTGCGGCGGGCATTGACGGCTCGCAACACCACATCACGAACGTTAGCGCAGGAATTAGGGTGTGTTGCACAACAGCCTGCGTCAGCACGTACCGTTCGACGTCGTTTGCAGGAGTGAGGACTTGTCGCACGGCGGCCATTGCTCCAATTACCATTGATGTTACACCACCGGCGAGTGCGGCAGCAGTGGGCTGTTGAACGCCGCACCTGTACTACGGAATCCGTAGGATTCTTCTTCGACGAATCTTGCTTCTGCCTGCAACACCACGATGGTCGGATCCCCGACGAGAAACTGTACGATGCCTGCATTATGCATCGCCATACCGTTCTGTCGCCTGGTGTTATGGTTTGGGGCGCAACTGGATACGACACCTGCACCCCTCTGGTATGCATCACTGGTACACTCAACAGCCACCGCTACATCTCCGATGTTTTGGAGCCTGTAGTCCTCCCTTACCTGCAAGCGGCCACGTTTCAACAGGACAATGCGCGCCCGCACATGGCACGCATCGTGCAACAATTCTTCACGGCCCACCAGGTGTCACTGCTGCCGTGGCCCGCCTGTTCTCCCGATATGTCGCCCATCGAACACGTCTGGTCGCTGATTGGCAACCGAGTGGCCTGACAAGCACCACCCGCGGCTACACCTGATGAACTGTGGCAACGTGTGAAAGCAGCCTGGACCGACGTACCCCAAGCCCACATACAAAGCCTCTTTCGTTCGATGCCGCGGCGTTTAGCAGCTGTTATTGCCAGCCATAGGAGCCGCACGGACTATTGATGTCTGCGTGTTACGCAAGTCACACGGGCCTGTAAGCTCAATCGTTTCATCTTTGTATCTGTTGTTGTGTGTTCAGTAAATCTGGCTTGGCTATCTCGTGTCCTTCTTGGTGTTGCCTTTTCGGTGGCCAGCAGTGTACTTCATTAAAAGTAACTGATTTTCATGTTTTGATATTGAATTATACACTATGTATATAATATCAAAGGTATTTAATTTCCTGGGCTCCAGAGCTATTTATTGGCAATGTAAAATTTCATCAGCAAAATGTTGCGCATGTAAATTTTTGGCTTGGGCAACTACTGTTTTGGACAACATGTCTGAAAGGGCATGTAGAAATTTTTTGATTTTTCTAACCCTGGTTTATATGTGTGAAAGTTAATTTCAACGAATTATATTTTAATAAAATCAAAATCTAAAATGTAATTTTTTTTAGAGTAGTGACAGGAAGAATGAAAAATGAAAATTATGAACCAAATTGGAATTTTATTTAACAGTCAGTAGTTTGAATAGGAGAAAAAATGGCAGGAAATACATTATACTACTTTGCGCTCCATCGTCATCATCACACATTACGTTTATGTCAGGGTTGGCAAGTTCTTGCCGAAGGCAGAAAAAAACATGGTAACAACCGTCAAAAATAGGGATTTACTGTGTTTATTTACAGGACATATAATCAAGTGATTTTTTGTTTTCTACAAATGATTTTAAAGGAAAAAATAAATAATTTTGAATTTTTAAACCTTGATTTAAAGGTTAAGTATTATTTTTTGACATAAAATACAATTTTATTTTATCACTTTGAAACTACAGAAATATAAGTACAAAATACAAATTATGTGTTTATAAAGGTATAATTTTGTTTACCCAATTCATAGGGATGAAAATCATTCATTTCATCATTCAAAATAATAATCAAAATCAAAAGCTTTTAACAAACTGCTCATATTTATACTGAGAAATTAATTTATTAACAATATTTCAAAACCCAAAAAATTCACACCCAATTTGATGAACTAACAAATCTTACAGCCCATGCACAAATAAGAAATACAAATAAAAAATGCATATAAAATTGAAATAAATGAAACAGATTCTATTAAATTCAAATTTCATTTTAAGGATACAAAGGCACTTTCATACTTCAGTAATCAGCTGGAAAACTAAATTTTTTTCATCACTGAAATTGTTCTACATACATTGTATTTTAAATTGTTTTTATTAACAAAATTAATAAATAAAACTGAGTGATATAAAAAATATTTCACTGTTGATATGACTATAAATCATTGCTATGTGAAGTGCATTATTGTGTTTAGTCTAAAATATTTCCCATTTTTGCCCGGTTTTTAACCTTTTTTTTTTTTTTTTTTGCTATCCCGATAAAAGAAAAAACCTTTTTGCAGGCAAAATGACCAGCCTGATTTATGTATATTCTTCGAAGTTTGAAATCTGAACTAGTTTCACCTGGCTCCTAGATCTGGAGCATGTTTTTCCAGCCCTGACTTAATGGGTGCCTGGGCTTCAATCATGGCCACCAGGAAAACCTCAACACGGGTAGGTAGGGGGCTGCAAAGTAGGACACAATCTTGCGTTTTGGCTTGGCACATATTTTAGCAGACCATCACAATTTCAATTTCTCTGTGTGAGTGTGTGTGTGTGTGTGTGTGTGTGTGTGTGTGAGAGAGAGAGAGAGAGAGAGAGAGAGAGAGAGAGAGAGAGAGAGAGAGAGAGAGAGAGAGAGAGAGAGAGAGAGAGATCCTTCTCAATTTCCTTTTCACAAGAATTTGGGCACTTCCTCATAAAAAGCTTTACGACAAGGGGATTCACATTGTAAAGCTCTGTAAAAAAAAAAAATTACTTCAAAAGGAAGAAAAAAACCTACTAAAACAGTCCTGGGATATTCTTCCTCATTCCTCAGCAATGGTCTGACAACGGCTCCATAAGCGCGTCCAATACCCTGCGAACAACAGTCCCCTATTTTCATTTGTACATCATAAACAGCATTCAAGGCTCCATCACATGAGAAAAGCTTCACCATGTCAGGCATCAAAGCAAAGGCTGAAAAGTCAGCTTGCAGCAGCTGGTTGAGAAACCTCCCATGCATACCAGTTAAACTATGTGAATGCCAAACATGAACAGATTGTAGTTGCTTAAGTGTAGCCATTTTACACACAAGGCTGCAGGTAGCAGGGGGATCAACACTTTATTCAAGGCAAGAAAAGCCCCCCCCCCCCCCCAATATTGTTGTTTACTCTGAACCTTTATTTTCAGTGGTTTATGAAAATTACTTTTGTAAGTCATTGTAAAGGTATATACTTGATCTTATTTATTTGTGTACTGCACCTTTAAAGAAAAAAAGCAAAATTGAAATGATGCAGCATGAATACTTGATAACTCAAAAGAAATTACTTCTTAGCATGAATCAGTAAGTACAGCTGCATCGATTATCACAACAGCATAGCACTTGTTGGAGTCTTTGCTACCCCACCCCCCAGCACCCAGAAGGAATAATCTGATTGAGATGACAATTGGCATGTGCAATGTGCATGTATAGAAATGGAAATGATTGCAATCCCAGAGTAGTTGGGCCATTTATTCAGATAAAACAGCTACACGAGTGGAACAAGTCAGTATGTTGTAGCACCACCTCTGGCTCTGATACAAGCTGTTACCTGACATGGCATAGACACATACAGTTCACAGATGGCCTACTATCCTGATGTATAGCATGCCAGATGGTGTCCAAATTGTAGGCCAGTTTGCCAACATTCCGAGATGGGCATGTGGTGTCCCATCATGCTCGATCGACGAAAGGTCGGGAGATCGGGCTGACCATGGAAGGGTGTCACACCATTTCTCAGGCAGGCCTGGGAAACCCATGTCGTGTTTGGACAAACATTATCCTACTAAAAATTTGCTTGGTGATGCCGCAACAGGAATGGCAACACAACAGGTTGTACAATGTTGTTGATGCACTGTTGAGTCATGAATGAGGATGGTACAGAGGACTACCAATGGCAGTGTTAGAATTAAAAATAAATCTTCTACTGGCCCAGCATCACTTGAATTTACAAACCACTGGTCCACTCCACTAAAATGCCCACTGGCTCGTAAAAAAAAAAAAAAAAAAAAAGGACATTTACAATATATGTAGAAAATAATGAGTCATTTTTAATGGATTTATCTCCAATATTGGTTTTTAAAACATCTAATTTTAAAGTGCTACTGACAGGACACAGAATTTTCCAGAATAAGATCCTAATGGATTGGTGATATAACAAAGTAAGACTGCATTCCTGATCAGAGTTCGCCAAAATGCATAATTACGCGTCTAGTACACATCGAAAAGTGTGTTTACGCATCGAAATTTTGCCGACGCATAAAAACACGAATCGAGAATTTTAAGCTGAAAAATGTTTATTTTCAAATTCTTACTCGAATTTTGTGTTTCAAACATATGATCAGCGGTATCCTTTGTTACCTCAGGCCAGATCTTGCATTGTATGCGATCCATACCTGGCCGTGGTTTGCTTGGAGCAACCGGAGCTATGGCGGCGGGTCTTGTCAGCCAGTCAGGGAGACATCGTTCCTTACCTTGACGTCATCGGGAACACACTGAGCGCAATCGCATTGGCTACAACTCGCAAATCTACTGTCATTGCTGCTACAGCTCATGCTCGATCAGCTGAGTGAAGTATGCTTTCGCAATCGCAATTCCAATTCCGGAGCGGGTCGTGGAGTCATGATTTGTACTTCATCATGATGGTGGTCCGTGGTCGTGATTTCTATAGATTGAAACAGCTTTATCAGACACTGTAGTATTGAATGATCTGTCGAAACAGTGTACTTTAAAAACTTTTTTTTTCAGCAAGACTTAGTCCAATGGTGTAGAAAAGAAACAAAAGGCAGAGGAGGGGAAACAATGAAAGCTGCAAAATACTAGCAGTGGAAATATGAAAGCAGCCATGGACACTTCATTAGAAAATGAAGAATGTGTTGATAAAGACTATGTTTCCTGTGTTACATCAACGTCAAAGTTGGAAATTCATTCTTGTTTTTTACCAAAATGGTACAAAGAATTTCCAGAGATTACTTTCGATGTGGTTGTAGTGTTTATGTTATTTATGTATTATATATATTTTTTTAACTAAAAAAAGAAGCAAAACATCCAAATACTTCAGTAATAATGAAATATTTTTAATATGAAAAAAAAAACAGGATCGTTTTTTTATAATTTCCTGGTGTTTTTGAAAGTTTTTTTTATTTCACTCATTAATTTTTCTAAAATACTCCTCACTGTTAAAAATTACTCCCTAATTTTTTTCAAAGGAGTAAAAATACTCCTTTAAATTATTTTTTCGGCAAACTCTCTTCCTGATCTGTTTTTAAGTAAGAAGGAACAAGGAGACTCCAAGGGTACAAAAAATTCTTATGTGTTAGCAGAGATGCCAACATCTGAAGGAAGTCATCAGTAGTCCACGTGCGCGGCACCCGTAGTTTTTCCGTAGTGAGGTCAAGTCAAGTTCCCACATTAAAATTTGCAGGCATGACCATTTCCCAGAGTACACTGCTACATTTTTAGCAACATGTTAATCTGGATCGGGGACAATACTTGGATAAATTTTGCAACATACCTAAGTCCCCTTAAAATGGGGGGGGGGGACTTGAGTAAATACACAAAAAATACATACCATTGCAACTCCAACTTTTAATAAATATGTTATGTCATAAGTATGTGATGAGTAAATACACAAAAAATACATACCATTGCAACTCCAGCTTTTAATAAATATGTTATGTCATAAGTATGTGATGCCACACACTTATGGTTATTCCTCCTGTTTTTTAGAGTGAAAATGCCGATTGCAATCGTCTTTTCCGCCGTGTGAGATTCAAAAATCAACAGCACACGGGGAACAAAACCCATGGTTTTTGGATACCCGAGACGATTTTAGACACGGAAATTCTTGCGAATAACTCTCCATGAATTTTTGACAACTTTTTTGCTTTTTAGATCCAAGAATATTAGTAGAGGCAGGTGGCCATTTACCCAACGCTATTGCAAGTAAATTTGAACACGACAAACACAATGGGAGCAAAGACCGACACGCAGAACAATTAACTTTGAAATGTTTATGCATAGCATTATTATGCGGATAAATAGAAAATTAGCATTAAATGCTAATATGAAAAAAATAATCAAAAAGGTATTTTAAATAGCACAAATAAATCAATTCTGGAAAAAAAGAAAAGGATAAAATAAAAAGGCAATGCAAATAAAATAAATTACAATAAAAATCCATGCAACGTTTCATTAACACAATAGAAGTTTTCTGCTAAGATGCGGGGAAGTAAAGTGTCCCAACTTAAAATGCAAGTGAGTAACTAGGGTAAAAAAATTTATTAAAACTGAAATTAAAAGATTCCCAATGAAGAATGATCTGGGGAAAACAATCCTTTTAAAGAAGAAAGAAAGTTCTTGTGAATCTGACTCTGACAAGATAAAATAGAACATCCCTTTGCTCAGCAGAACATTTTTACGAGAAAAAAAAACAAAAAAACTGCGCTTTGCAAATCTGTCAAAGTAACATAAACAATTAAGCTCTTTGCCGACAGCGAGGAGCATGGGAAAGTAGGTCACAACTGGGCACAACACACCCAGCAGCCGCTAGACGTTTTCTTTGGCTGGTTGCCAAAGACACAGGGAGAGATTTTTCTTGCTCTGGGCAAATATACTGTGTGCGATCATCCACGGCAAGCCAGGTACAAAGTCACGTGATCACACAGAACGATCTCCGCTGCAACATTTCCGCTTGCTTGTCGGCCAGCCAAACATGCTTGCTGTGTGACGGCTTCGTGACATTATCGCAAGAATCACATTTGACTATGCTTGACTTTTTTTTTTTAATAATTAAAAAAAAAAAGTTTTCCGGAAATATCAGAGATTTTTTGGGAAAATCCGTAGTTTTTCACACCTTCTCCGTAGGTCCGTAGTGCGAACATGATATCCGTAGAAACTACGGAGGATCCGTAGTACTTGGCATCTCTGCGTTAGTAGCCTTTTTTATATGTTTTATTGCTTAGGTTTAGGATTTAGCTTCCTTTCCTTATTTTTAGTCTTATTGCGCATCCCTGCTACTTTCCCATGGAGTTAGTTTTAGTACCCCATTTAAAACTGTTTCATGTGAATTACTCTTTTGCAAAAATTATCTTCATGCACCCAACTTACTTTATGTGCTAGTGTGTTTTCTTGGGTCAGTAACAAAAGCTGGCTTGTGTCTGGTGTCAGTATCTGCTACATTCACTACATTCACAATTGAACTTCTGTGCTAGTGTGTTTTCTTTGGCCAGTAACAAAAGCTGGCTTCTGTCTGGTGTCTACTGCTACATTCTCTAGAGTTAGAAACAGTTAATATGGTGGCAGTTTCCCAGTCTTTGTCTTGTAATGGCTGTAGCCATTACAAGACAAGGACTGGGAAACTGCCTTTCTGTATTAGCTGTTTCTTCCACTCTTTACAAATCATGAGTGATAAAAAAATTAAAAAAAATAGCTGTTGTTTAATAGCATTTCATGAAACCAACACTAGTTCATAGCCTGAAAAGAAAACCGTACAGGGTCATTCCATGTCAAATCATCACAATTTATATTTTTCTACCTCACCAACTTAGATTTTGATAAAATTCGGCATACTTAATGATCCAATATAGTTATGAAAAAAAAAATGCATTTTTTTTTATTTTTAAGGTCACAGGGAGAAAAGATATTTAAGCCTAAAGTTTTAAAATTTTATTAAAAATTGACCTACCAATGATACTTTAACTGCCTGTTAATCAGCAACCAATTGAGATATGGAGTTGGAAGTGGTCTCATTTTAAAGCCCCTTTAATGGGCTTTTACGTGATATACAACACAATAGGATTTATAAAAACACACAAAATTCAAAATCCAACTGAAAATTTCAAAATTGATTTTCTCAAAAACATATTTTTTTTTAATTTTGAAAAAAAATCTCAAAATTAGTTCGTACTTATCTGAAACTATCCACAAAATATTTTTTTGGGATCATGATGGGATCATAAGATATGAGAGGTAACACATATGGATGATCAAGAGAAAATAATGGGATCCTAATTTGCCAAGTACCTAACAAAAAAAGAAATTTCCACAGCATAATTTTTTAACAATATTTATGAATGTTGCTTTCTGTGTGTATTACTTTTCCCTTTCTGTTTTGTTCTGACAGTTGTTCAATTGTAAGTGATGTAATTGAAACTCATAGCTTGAAAAGTAGTAGTTGAAACAGGCATGAACATGTTGGATCATGCAACAGATCCATTTCCCTCCTCTCCACATTACTGCGCTTGGCTCAGTCTCCCAGCAGAGTTTGTGAAGACAACTTGCCTTTATTTATTGTTGATAAATGTGAATGTAGTGTAAATGATTTTGAATGTGAAGTGATAGTGTGAGACCATTTTTTTTTTGTTAGTAAGTTTTCAACAAAACCTCTCTAAAATGGATAAGAAATGAGCCTTAAATTGTTTTAATCCATTTAAAAAATGAAACCACTCCAATATAAGGAAGGGATTAATACCAGTGACAACATGGATGGTTTCCCTTTTTCCTGAAACACAAATGATAGCTAAAGTTTGTGACAGCTGTAGGAAAGAACTGAGCAAGATGAAAACTGAGGTCACAAAAGATGAAATTACAAGTTTTCCAAGTACTAGCCAGGATGTAGGTTATTGCAGTACCTATTGTGAGTGATACTGCTGTATTATTTCCTTCAGAAGCTTTAAAAACATTTAATACATCCCTCCAAGACATAGGAGAGTCCCTTATTGACCAGAAAAAGGCAGAATATAAACGATATTCTACTGAAAAAGTTAAAAGAATCGATACTGCTGTAAAGCACAAACTTCTGTCAATGCAAAGTCTTCCGACAGTGAAGTTGAGTCCCAAGATGAAACTATTTTAAGTCACCTGAAAACAAAATTTCAAACTTTGACGAACAAAAAGGAAAAGCTTATGATGCTGACTATTTTGCCTGAATCATGGAGTATTAAGAAGATTGTGTGGGTATTTAATGCACCAAGTTATATGGTGAGACAGTCAAAGAAACTTTTGAAACAAAAAGGAATTCTATCTACTCCACATCAGAAACCTGGAAAAACTCTACTTGCAAAGACAGCTGAAACTATAAAAACATTTTACGAAAGTGATGAGGTCAGCAGACCTGCCTGGCATGAAAGACTGTGTTTCCATGAAGGACAGCACTGGCCAAAAAATCCATGTCTTCAAATGCCTAATGCTTAATAATTTAAAGGAGGTGTACATATTTTTTAAAGAAAAGTTTCCAAATGTACAAGTGGGGTTTTCAAAATTTGCAGAGCTGTGCCCAAAGAATTGTGTACTAGCTGGTCAGAGTCGTACGCATGCAGTTTGTGTGTGTACCATACATCAGAACATAAAACTTATGACTGAAAATGCCAAGTTATCATCAATTACTAATGGTGAAATAAAAAACTACAAAGATGTCCTTATAAAGGTAGTATGCAACCCAGCATCAATTGACTGCCACTTGGGTAATTGGGCATCCTGCCTTGAAGTTCAAGTAATACAAACTGCTAGAAAATGCCTTCAAAGAAAATCTGATCGAGACTGTAACTTTTCGCCAGTGGATATCTGTAGACAGATGCAACTTGGAGACATTGCAAAAAACAGTCTCTGAATTTGTCAACCTATTTTGTGAGAAAATTTTCATTTTACTTTGCCATGACTTCATAGCTAAACAACCAAGTTAATTCACAAATCATGTCAAAGAAAATTTGTCCGATTCAGAAATTGCTGTTGTGTGCAATTTTTCAGAAAACTATTTTTTTGTTGTGCAAGATGAAGCACAGTCCTATCATTGGACCAGCAACCAAGCTACAATGCATCCATTTGTTGTATATTCTAAAACAGTAGAAAAAAACTGCATATCAGCTTTGTTTGTGATTTCAGAGTGTCTCGAACACAATACTGCAGCTGTGTATTTATTTCAACAGCTTACATTTTTTGAAGAGCAGATTTGAGAAATTGCCCAAAATAATCTATTACTTTTCTGCACAATATAAAACCAAGAATTTTTTAAAAATTTATGTCACCATAAAAAAGATTTCAACATTGCAGCAGAGTGGCATTTTTTGCTACAGCTCATGGCAAAGGGGCATGTGATGGTGTTGGGGGGGGTGTTGAAAAGGTTGGCAACAATAGCAAGTCTCCAAAGACCATACGAGGACCAAATAATGACGCCAAGGCAACTCTATGAATGGGTGAAAGAAAACATTTCAAAAACTGACTTCACGTCTGTTAAACAGGAAGAGTACATTGCAACAGAGCAATTTTTTGACAGATCGTTTCAGCAAGGCACAAACTGTATCAAGAAGTCAAAAACTACATGCTTTCATACCTTTAAGTGAAACAAAAATCTCAGTCAAACCTTTCTCTTTTGCTCAAACATCAGTTGAACATACTGTAACAATATGTACAGGAAGACTGCTTTGCAGTGAAATATAAGGTTATGTCATTGCACTCTACAGTGGCAATTGGTGGTTGGCCTATGTTTTAGCAAAACAGGAAGAGAAGGATGAAGTAAAGTTAACATTTCTTCACCCAGCAGGTCCATCTCCTTCATTTGCTTATCCTAAAAATCCAGATGTTCTGTGGATTCTGTCGACCTATGTCCTGTGTAAAGTGAACCCTGTAACACCAACTGGCCGTACATACACACTCTGTGCTCAAGAACTCCAACAATCTATTCAAGCCTTCTATCAGTTCACTAGCTCAAGAAAATACTGAAAATATGACCACTTGTGTAAAAATGGATTGAGCTAAAACAATCATGTGAGTTAATCTTTTTACTGAAATATCTGCATATGTGCTTATTGATTTTATAATTAAATTGCACTGTGTATTTATTTTCTTCATTTTTATGGCCCCAAATTATTGGAGATACATAGGGTCACTACCTAGAAATAATATAACAAACAAAAAATCCCAAAAGCTACAGTATATGGACGGCGGGGGGGGGGGAGTGTGAAGTACAAAACATCAAATCTGGGTCACATTTACCTTGATCATGCGTATGTGTTACCTCTCATATCTTATGATCCCAAAAAAATATTTTGTGGGGGGTAGTTACAGATAAGTATAAACTAATTTTGAGATTTTTTTCAAAATTAAAAAAAAATCCATTTTTGAGAAAATCAATTTTAAAAATTTCAATTGGATTTTGATTTTTTTTTATAAACCTTATTGTGTTGTATATCATATAAAAGCCCGTTAAAGGAGCTTTAAAATGAGACCACTTCCAGCTCCATATCTCAACTGGGAGGCCCGCTAAAGCAATATAAAAAATCTCCAAGCCCGTTTTGAACCGAAAATCAAAAACTTTACATAGATAGCTCTAGCATTTCACATAATGAACATAGGCTCCTAAAAATTGGCATTTTTGCACTACACCATAGGACCATTAAGCACCCCAAATTTTATAAAAATATAAGGAGGTCAGTCTGAAACAGTGTGATGAATTGACAGGGAAATGACCCTATAGCGAGGTAAAAGAAATAGAAATTTATTAAAAAACTTAGTAGCCATCAGGGCCAGTAAAATCAGTAATTCATGGGTCCGACAGAAGTTTTACTGGCCAGCGGCCAGTGAACCACTGGGTAATTCGAACTCTGAATGGTGTCCGGCTATCATAGGAAATGGCTCTCTAGACAGTCATTCATGGTGTGCAAGCCGTGTGCCATTCCCTGTGTGCTGGCCAGCTCGCCTCCAGACATGCATGCGCTGGTCACCGGCACTAAGTGCAAACCACGACTCACTACTGAAGATAACATGACACTGGATACTATCCCACGTTGATTGGACCCGACACCACTGCAACAGGTGCCGGCAATGCTCACTGGTCAGTGGTAGGCAGTGGAGTTGCTTTGTCGAATGTAGTCCTCATGCCACAAGTCATCTGACAATGGTCACTTACATATATGTACACAACGCAAGATGGCCACGAATAGTTGAGTGACGAATTTGGTTCTGTTCGTGAGGCTTTCACAATTGCTCAATCCTCACATTCTGTTGCTGCCCTCGGCTGTCCACTGCCTGCGTGCTACTGGGTTGTGCCCTACTTGACCCACTGGCGCCAACACTGTCTGATTGCAGCGTTGTTCCAACCCAAATTCCTAGCGACACAGCGACTTGACCCCAACAGGCCTCTCTCAGCCAAATTATATGTCCTCTCAAACTCGCTCAACTGCTCGTATTGTACACGGATTCAACGTTGAGGTATCCTCACAGTCAATGGAGGTTAACGCAACTGCGATCTGCTGTCACAATTGTCCCTGCATGCAAGTTTTGCTCTCGATATACCCAACTTGATGTGTAGTGGTGTGCCACTATTTTGTTATTGGTTGTTATTTTTTAATCATTTGTACATTCAGCCCTGAGGTATTTGCCTACGGAGTTTCATTAGGATCAAACAACTTTTCTCGGGGTGCTTCATTTTATTTGGTAAAGAGAGCATTTGTCATTTGGGGTGATATGCTAAATTGATAACAACTGGTTCATATTGACTGCAATCTGAATGATAGTCACAAAAGAGGGAAGGTTTCAACTCATGTTTAGTGTTCTAAGTTAAAAGCTTAACTGGTGTATATGATGGATTATATATACTGAATGTTAAAAATTAAAAAGCAACACAATAAGGTGGTGTATTGACCATTAAACACATTTGGATAAGACTTTGTCAATAATAACATGAGCACCTTAAATATGTTTTAATTAACCTAAGTTCTGACTAACTGACCATGTAAACTGCCAATTTTAACAAATTTGACTCATCCTAGTAATAATCACTAGCAGAATATTGAAATTTCACTGAAATCCGAATATATATACATGGTCGAGTCACATTATTGCCACCACCAGCTAATGTCCAAAGTAACTGCTGTTTGAGGTGCGGCAGCACCTAGACGGGCTGGGAGTGACTCAATAAGGTGCTGGAATGAGTTCACAGGTATGTGGAGCCATCTGACAGCTGTTGAAGGGTGTGTGGTGGAGGATCCATAAAGCAAACAACACGATCCAGGTGATACCACAGATACTCAATTAGGTTTAAGTCTGAGGAATTAGGGGACAAGGGAAGTACTTAGAAGTCTTCATCGTGCTCTTCCAACCACTCTCGGATATTTCTAGCTGTGCGACACGTCGCATTGTCGTTCTGCAAAATACCATCCGTCCTAGTGAAAACAATATGTATGGGTGTATGCGGTCTGCAAAGATGGATTCATAACAAATTCGGTCCATAGTGCCTTCCACAGGAGTTGACCCAGGGAATGCCACGAAAACATTCCTCAGACTATAATGCTCCCCCACCAGCTTGTGTGTTCTTCCAGAAATGGTTGAAGAGTGTTTGTTCTTTGATGTTTCTCGCCTTATATGCCAACGTCCATCCGTTCGATGAAGCAGAAAACATGACTCGTCGGAAAAGGCGATTCTGTGCCAATCAGCGGAGGTCCAATTCTGATACTGCCAAGCAAATGTAAGCCTTTTCTGCCAATGCTCCTTCGTTAGCAAAAGTGCAATGATCATCCGTCTGCATCGGAGTCCCATATGCAGCAGGGTTCACTGAACTGTCATTTTAGACACACTTTTGGTAGACCCTGGTTCATTTGGCCAGCGAGTTACTCCACTGTAGCATGTCGATTAACCCTCACGCACCTTCACAGCTGACGTTCACCTCTCACATCAATGGCATGTGGTGCTCCGCAGTTTCCACATTGCTTATTCGTAATGGTGCCATTTCTCCAACCACGATACACTTTAACCACAGCAGCACGCAAACGGTTCATAAACTGTGCTGTTTCAGAAATACTGCCATCCTTGGCCCGAAAGCCGATAATCATCCCTTTCGGCAAATCTGATAAATCACTCCCTTTTATCCATGACAGCAATGAGTGACATGTTTTCAGAATGCCTACAGCACACCTTATATGTCCTCCAAGCGCCAGCTCATGACACGTGCCTTTCTTCATTGGCTACACACTGTTGACGTCAAAAGTAGCCTCGGGTGGTCACAATAATGTGACTCGACTGTGTGTGTACACACACACACACACGTACATGGGAGCTATTTTGCAGCACTCTTAAGTGAATTGTTTAAAACATTGGTTCAATTTAATTTGTTTTCAACAAACAGAGTCAACTGGCTTCCTTGAATAGAATATTAATATTGCATTCCAATAAAATAATGTAGAAAAAAACTCAGTACTGAATTGCTGAATGTCTACCATGGCACTTCTCATATGAATGTCAAATTTGACAAACAGTTCTCCACTGAGCCAGCAAAATTTGAACAAACTGTTCCCAGGAATCAGACCATACTGGCTGCATAACACAGGATTATCTGCATCTAGAAGGAATGCGTATCAGTAGCAAAACAAGTTAAACATGATATATTATTAAAATAACCAATCACTTACCCGAAAGATCATGGTCACTTTTTTCCTTTAACACTTCAAGCACGTCAATCGTCATCATGTAATGTTGGCCTTCAAAGGTTGAAAGACTCCTTGCCTATGAGATTCATTCTTCCGGGCATGAAACATCGTATTTTCCTTTTTTTTTTTTTTTTTTTTTTTGTTATTTACTGGACAAAACCGCAGGTTTTTCTCTGCCATATGAGACATAACCATAGCTCGTCATCTCCATAAAAACCTCACAAACATACACACCATACCACTCATTCATACATTCAGTTAAAAACACTATGTACATAATTACACTATTTACATTCCCAGGCAGTTAAACCTTTGTCAACTGTGATTAAAAAGTGCTCTATCCATTTCAAACTCCGTGCTAACCCTACTGCAAGTGCCAACCCCATTCAGCCCGTCATACACAAGGCCTTAATAAAAATTGAACAACAGCTAAGAGGGGAAAAAAGAAAAGAGAGCAGCAATGACAATAGATGGTGCCAGAGACACAATAATGCAGAGATTGCGACTGAAGCCCGAACCTCAATAGCTCTGCTCACTTGAGCTGTGGTGGGCAAGTGAGACACATCTGCCTCCTGATGATGACAGTAGCCTGTTGAAAGCGCTAAGAGGATTGTGTATGATGGGCTGAATGGGGTTGGCACTTGCAGTAGGGTTAGCACGGAGTTTGAAATGGATAGAGCACTTTTTTAATCACAGTTGACAAAGGTTTAACTGCCTGGGAATGTAAATAGTGTAATTATGTACATAGTGTTTTTAACTGAATGTATGAATGAGTGGTATGGTGTGTATGTTTGTGAGGTTTTTATGGAGATGACGAGCTATGGTTACGTCTCATATGGCAGAGAACTACCTGCGTTTTTTGTCCAGTAAAAAAAAAAAATAATAATAATAATAATACGATGTTTCATGCCCGGAAAAATGAATCTCATAGGCAAGGAGTCTTTCAACCTTTGAAGGCCAACATTACATGATGACGATTGACGTGCTTGAAGTGTTAAAGGAAAAAAGTGACCATGATCTTTCGGGTAAGTGATTGGTTATTTTAATAATATCATTAATGAATTGCACGTAAATATGCGCACTTTGCTGGCGTGTAATACTTTAAAAGTGCAAATATTATGAAAGTTAAACATTATTTACATCATATGAAATAAAAACATTGACTAGCATCGACATGGATCAGCTGCTAATCACCACTACTGTGTAGCAGAGGGAAGTTAGGCAATCTGTTATTATGCAGAATTTCCTGTATCTATTGAGTAGAAAACGAGCTGTAAAATATTATGTGGACACACTGAAATAAAATTAAAACATTAGTAAATCTCAAAGGAAAAGGTTTAGATGCAAAAATAAAAAAAGAAATAAAACAACCACGTAAAGAAAGTGCATTCATAATCTGCAGAATAACTTACATCTCCAATATTATATTAAACACTAGTGAGTAGAGGATAAGTTCTAAAAGTTCTGGAGTCCGTTAATGCGAAATTTTCGGTCATGAGTTGTACACTACTTTTTAAGCAGTTACAGAGGTATTGCAATGTGTGTATGCGAACACACTGTGTTGTGTAGCACAAATCTCCAATTAAAAATGCAGGGGTCGATCCAGGTTTTTAAAAATCATACCCATTTTTCTGAAATTCTGCCTACTTGTGTAAAGTTTACCGTATTTTTGAGATATTTGCTAATTTTTGTGTTTAGAGTAATTTTAATCCTCTATAAATAATTCTGACAGTAATTATTTTATCTTTTCAGTTGTTTTTTATTTAATGTATTTCAACTTAATCTTATTCTATTGCTAATGGTGGTTCACGTTTCATGAATTCGCAGTAAGTTTTCCGTTTTGATGATTATGTACGTAGATAGTTTCTTTTTGTATATACACTATCTACCAACAAGTAATTGGACACCCCTGCAATCGACGAAATCTGTGGTCCTGATACACGTCACGGCCACCACCGTTAAATATCATGTGAGAAACAACAACGCAACCAGTTGCATGCAAGATGCCATGCAGTTCAGAGCTCTCTGATTTCAAGAAAGGTGTAATCGTCGGGTATCACAGAAATGGCCGATCCATACGAGACATATCCAGGGAGTTGAAGTACCCAAAATCGACATTGGCCTACGTGATTGGCAAGTGGAAGATGAGAGGTGACTGTCGGAATATGCCCCGACCCGGCAGACCCACAAAACTGGAAATTAGAGACTGACGGGTGCTGGCCAGAGAAATTCGGAAGAACCGCACCAAATCGATGGGCCACATCTGCGAGGAGTTTCAACAGGCATCCGGGAGTGTTCTTTCGAAGAATACCATCCGTAAGGAAGTCCATCTGCTCGGTTATCATGGACGTGCTGCAGCCCACAAGCCTTTGATCACCAAGTCCAATAGTGCTGCTTGGCTAACGTGGTGCAAAGAACGTCGACAGTGGACCGTTGAACAGTGGAAACAGGTTCTCTGGAGCGACGAATCAAGGTTCACCCTCTACCGTTCGGATGGCAGGGTCTGGGTTTGGCGTCTGCCTGGAGAACGCCACCTGTCAGAACGTATTGTGCCAACTGTGAAGTTCGGCGGCGGTGAAATTATGCTAAGGGGGTGTTTCTCCTGGTATGGCACGGGACTCTTGGTCGCAATTCCTGGTAGACTCAACGCTGAGACCTACTGCACCATTTTGGATGACCGTGCGCTTCCTACGTTGTGGCAGTTTTACAGGGTGGACCCATGTTACTTACAGGATGATGATGCCACCTGTCATGTTGCGAGGTCCAGCATGGCTTGGTATGGTGACAATGGGGTTAATTGAATGGACTGGCCTGCGCAGAGCCCGGACCTTAACCCTATCGAGCACCTCTGGGACGAGATGGAGCGTTGACTTAAGGGGTGCCCCCACCGTCCGAAATCGGTGAAGGAATTGACCTGTCTTCTCCAAGCCAAGTGGAAGAAAATACTGCTAGCAGTCATACAATGCCTGGTTGAGAGTATGCCCCGGAGGGTCTTAGCTGTAATCGCCGCTCATGGAGGCTCCACCAACTATTGAAGGTGAATAAACTTTGTTTTCCTTTGCTATCACAGGTGTCCAATTACTTGTTGGTAGATAGTGTATATATACAACTCTGATTATGCTACAGCTGAGATCTCGGAAAATAATAATAGTAATAATAACCCTCCAGGTTGTATTAAACCAGGAAAGTCATCAAAGGTCAAAAATTTTAAAGTGCTGGAGGAAAAGATTAGTAACTAAAATAACATTGAAAAAAAAGTAGCTCATATGTCACAAGCCAATCCCCCACAAAGTGAACAGTCAGCACCTCCCCTATCATGCGCCTTTTCCTGATATGTAAATAGGTTTACTGGAATCCCAGCCAATATAGCAAAGATTAATTGGAGTAGGGATGGGCAAAAAATATCAGTGATTTGGGGCATCAATGTTTGAAACTGCAAAAGAATATTTCCTATGTGAAGTAAACGAAATTCTCTTTGCTGCATTCTTTTAAAGAGGAAGGGAATATAATCTTCTTATGTCATGAATTGGCGATTTTTTCACTGTTGTGTTTGACATTTCATTGTTGCCGAAAAGAGAGTTCTTTTCCCAATATTGCAGAAACCGATACCCCCCCCCCCCAAGAGGTTTCATGGCTGTTCGAAACAGCAAAAGGGTAATCTACTCGAAAAAAAAAATTCTGCGATAAGTAAATGAATTTATCTTTTTCGTACTCTTATAAAGCGAAAGGGAATATAACCTATGTGGCGAATTAGCGATTTTTTCGATGTTTCATCGCCAAAAATTGAATTCTTATCCTCAATGTTGCAGGAGCCAATACATCACACATTTTAACAAATATAATGGTTACTTGATGTTGAATTAGTGAGCTATCACTGATATATTAAACAGAGATTTATTCATCGATCTGCCCATAACTGCTGCAGATGGGAAAGATGCGAATTCTTCGGCTCTTTACCAAAACATCGAGGTTTATGCTGATACATCGAAAATTTCTGATACTATAGAAGCACGAATGTTTTGGAAATGAGTATCCACCGACACGCCTATCCCCACTTCCGAGTTAGCCCAGGAAAATGCATACAGGAGAAAATGCTCCCATAATGCTTTGTGGTTCCTTACAGCGAGGTTCAACTCAGCTGCTGCTAGTGATGATGCAGTGATTGATATGCATCAGTCAGAGACCGTTTTTGAAAACAGTTCATAATGATGAGAAAGAAAGAAAGCACAGTTAAATACAACAATATTCAAGATGCCTCTCACACTAAAATAATTTTTTCCAGATAAAATTTTACTGAAAGTGAAGACACCATCACAGTTCAAATTTTTTTTTTTTTTGAAGATATACCATTTGAGCTAAAAAATATTTTTGTGAAAATACACCGCCCAACGGTATTGAATGCCGCCTGGATCGACCCCTGAAATGTAATTAAAGAATGGGATCTGCAAGAAAGATCTAAATTATAGTATCATCAGTCATTAGATCTAGTCCATTACTAAAAAACAAAAATGAAAGTATTTAAAAAGTGAAAAGAAAGAAGCTAAACATTACCATTGGGATTGAAATAGCTTTATTGGAATCAGCTGCTAGACCCATGTCCATCATATTCTTGAGGTAGCTTTTCTTTGAATCCCATGCTTGCTTTATTTGCTTGCTAAAGTAAAAATTAGCTCTTATGAAACAATCTTCCTTCCATTTCTACAAATGCAATTCTATTACTCAGAAAGAGGCATTATAATCAACACACACAAAATTCTAATAGTTAGATTATGAAAATTGCATAAAAATTACTTAAGAAAACCACATTGCAACTCAGTGTGGTCAATACAGTGAAATGAAGCTCCACTCCACAGAAACTCCATAGCTATTATTTTTTCCACTTTTTGTGAGAGCCCCTGTCCGTCATTATAACTAACAGCTTTTAATGCACTACAGTCTACACACAATACATAAGTAAACTGTTGCTTAGAAATGCATTGCAAAGAAAGTGCTCTCACCCGGCATACATGAGACTGATCAAGGAACAAAAAAGCAGAACTTTTTAATCAGGCAAAAAAAAATAATCAGAACATGCAGCAAGAAAGTATGAATACAAAGCAGCACGAGAAAGATGGAACTGTTCACTGTATTCACAATATAAAATTACTGAATTCAAAACAAAATAAAGTGATTTTAAAAGACACTGCTTCAAACACCCCCCTTTTGTACATCAGCTCAATTTCTCTCTTCTGTTGCTTTCTTGTCAATAAGTTCCACGGCCATACTTGTCTTTTGTTGACTCTGCAGCTGCACATCAATCTTTGCTTAGTTTTTCTTTCTGTTGATATAATTCCCTTCCTATTTCTTCACCACTTTTCTTTCCTCCTCCCCCTAATTCCCTCAGATGACAATAATTATTTATCCATCACGCTGAAAGAACTTTCATCCTGAGGATCATGAACGCATGATATCAAAGCTTTCGCTACTTTAGATAAATGGTGTGACTTTCAAAATATGAATAGTTGAATATTTTTGAACACTAAGCATCAATTCTAACAAATTTTCAAACTCCGTTACTTCCGTTTTAGGAAAATTTCCCTCCCTTATCAAGCTTAAGTGCAGACATTTATGGGGGAAAGTAACACTTACCAACAACACAGGATAGTGAGAACATCGCAGGAAGAAAAAAAAATGCGATTTCGGGAGAAATCTTCGCTACGATCGACTTCCGTTTTCAGAAAGTTCTTTCTCCATTTTTAGGTTGAAATGCAGTATTTGTTGAATAAAAGGATATTTAAGAACAATAATGAGCAGAAGTATTTGTGGAATAAAAGGATATTTAAGAACAATACTGAGCAGAAGGAACATCACAAAAAAAAAAAATTACGTGGGGAAATCTTTGCTGCATCTAACTTCCGTTTTCGAAAGTTTCGTACGACGGAATCCCTCTCCCCCACTATTACCCCCTCCCCCCAAAAAAATTTCTGTTCAGTTGGGCATTGATCTCAAGAATGCCCAAAATGATAAGAAGATGGCGGAATTCTTTGAATCCACGAAAGAATCTTTGCCTGAAGACTACAGGGAAATCTTTGTGTCGTCTAACCTTCCGTTTTTGGAAATCGTTGACCACAGTTTCATGCTGAAATACAAACATTTATGCAATAAAATGACATTTAATAATAATATTGGGAACAGGCAACATTGTGAGAAAAAAGAAATTATGATTACGGGAAAAATCGTCACTCCGTTTAACTTCAGTTTTCGAAAGTTTTGAAAGATGAAATACTGTTTCCAGTCGGAAAATGACCCTCTAACCCCCCCCCCCCTTCAGTTCTGCATCGATCTCGAGAATGACCCAAATGATGACAAAAAAAAAAGTGGAATTCCACGAATCCGCGGAAGAATCTCGTGCATGCCCAGCCAGAAAGAAAAGTTATGAAAATGTGTCGCTGAAATGTTTACAAGTGCGTAATATGTCAAATCTAAATATGCTGGAAAAAATTAACAGGAAGTAGAATTTTTTTATGAATTACACTTTTTACATTCATTTTCATAAATCATCAAAATTAGATTTTTTGAATTACTTTTTGTGGGCGTTTGTGTGTGAATACAAATATCTATTATTGCCAGTATCACATCTGGTGAACTATGGCATTTTTATTCAGTGTGCGGTAGCTCAAAACTTGTGAAGAGATAAACACTGCATTTAGTTATGAAGCACTATTTCTCACCATGTGTTGGAATAAGATCCATGTTTCTACAGTTACAGAAGAACTTTGTTCTCCATTCCAGATTTTCATTTTTTTTTTTTTTTACTTTGTCTGTCAAAACTATTTACTTTTTATTCTCTCCTAATGAAAATGGTTATTATAAAAAAAAATCATTATGTTTTGGTTCAAACATAGTTTTAAGGTTTTTATTCAAGTTTACTTCTCTTTAAATTACTTCGTATACTCTGCTCATTTGAACTTTTTTTGCACTACCTGGCAGTGTTTAAGCTGGAATTTTTCTTTTGCAGCAATTTTGCTATTTTGTCAGCAAAAGTTGTAATAAAATGCTATGCAGATTAGCTAAATTTACTATTCTATTATTTGCTATATTTACGTATGAAAATACAAGCACAATGCATTGGCTAAATAAAATGTTGTGCTTTAAATGGAATTTGATAAAAACAAATAAGCTTTTACCTTTCTAATGTTAATAAAAATACATTTGCTGATGCATGCAGTTTGTGAAAATATATACAAAGACCAGGACTCAGCAAAACCACAACTGATAACAATTGGTCAGCACCCCGGTGGCGCAGTGGTCCAAAGCGCTGGCATATGACCATTCGTCTGTGAAGGGTCCGGATTCCAATCCCAGTGAGGCATGGATGTTGTGTTTTTGTTTTGAGGTTTAACGATCACCGTAAGTAACTCAATGGGTTATAAGCAGTCACGAGTCACCCGTCCCTAATTTAGGGTCACTGGTTCCAGGGAAGGAAAAGAACCAGTGCCGTAAGACAAACACAACATCAATGCCTCACCGGGATTCAAACTCGGACACCTTTTGGACGAATGATCAGAGGCCATTCACTTAGACTATGCGCCAACGGTATGGCGAATGTTGTCTTATGGCACTGGCTCTCTCCCTTCCCTGGAGCCAGTGGCCCTAAATTAAGGATGGGCGACTGCTTGCATGCTTTCTGTTATAGTAGCATACCACCAAAGAAACAAACAAAACCCATCTTTCCTTATCCGTCACAGTAAAGCCCTTGTGAAAGGTGTTCTCAAAAACACCGGTGCTTTCCTGCGATAGGAGAAAAGACAACAGGGCGAAGCAACAGCAATGGGGGGGGGACGATGGGGAAGGATACCAAGTTAAAGCAGCAATGATGGAACAAAAAAAATGACGGGGATGAAAAACAACACAAGGGCAAAGCAGGTGGGTAGAATGATGGAACAAAAAAGTGATGGGGAAGGAAACCAATTCGACGGGAGCGCAAAACAGCAATGACAATGAAAAACTGACGGGAAGCATTCACCTTTTGGCAATTCGGAGAGGACTTTCTGTTGCAAAATTACTATCTTTATCATACAGCTTAAACACTGCTGTCTGAAGCAGTTGGCCTGAAAGTTGTATATCCATCTGCTGAAGGATCACAACTGAAATGCTTTCACGAATTTGAACAATAATGAACTGCTAAATGGATCAGATATCATCATTGCCAGTCAATGACATGGATTTTATTCATCCAAGTTCCTAGAGTATTTCAGAGCTTCGTTCTGGTGTCCCACCAAATCTGGTTTAGGATGTCAAATGTCCATTTTATTTCAAGTGATATAGTAAAATACATTTCTGATGATGTAAAGGAATATTTTGAATTTCCCACAGACAAGTTACCTGACAGCAGCTGGAAACTGCATAAATATTTGTATTTATGAAGTCGAACGGAGCAAAGATTTCTCTTGTAATTGACGCCCCTCCCCAATGTGTTCTAACTTTCCTGCATTGTTAAATATATCCCAGCCCATAAGTTTTTGCTTTTAACCTTGATTGGGGGGGGGTATTTCCAAAAACAAAAGTGACAAAATATGTAATTCATGAGACAAACCTTAAGTGTTGTCTTATGTTATAAAAAACCCATAACAATAGACCTCTCTCGGGCTGGGAGCACGTGCCTCACAGAGCAACGTGTGAAATACTTTGCCAATATCAGGTAATACCTTAGATATTATGTATATTTAGTCTAAAGCACGTTTATAACATATCTCCTGACCCGACGAGTATAACTTTTTCTAATATATTCATTTGATTAATAGTAAATTTAAAACGTTTGATTGTGCGAACGAATTATTGTGAGCTGATATTAATATAACCTAATTGTTTCATTTATTAAAATTTTTTAACTAACCGAAAAAAAACCCATAACAATAGACCTCTCTCAGGCTGGGAGCGCGCGCCTCACGGAGCAAAAACGTGAGAAATACTTTGTCAATATCAGGTAATAATACCTTAGATATTATGTATAAAAAGTGACGAAGTTAGAAAATTTTTAAAAATTGATGCACGGTGTTCAAAATTATGTATATTCTTAAAGTTATACCATTTACCTAAAATAGGCTTTGTCATCATACACTCACGGTGGTAGTTCTTTCAGCATGATGGAAGACATTACTGTTATCAGAGGGCATGAAGAAAAGAAAGAAGAGCGACAAAAAAATAGGTAGAAAAAGATATCAGCACAAAGAAAAATTAAGCAATGGATGCTGTGCAGCTGCAGTCAACAAAAGTCAAACTGACAGTGGTTTGCATTCTTGCTGTGATTTATTTTTCACCCAGTTAAAATGTTCAGCACCCCCTTTTTTGGTCTTGTCTTGCCATAAACTGTGATTTTAGAGGAACTATGATCTTATGCAAAAGTGGAGGTTTGCGCACTGTGTTCACTTGCTTGGATTTCCTGTCTGTCAAACATTGTGGAATTCTGAAAACATCTAATTTTTACTGGTAAAAGTTTCGAACTTAAATCTTGCAATGTCACCTATTGTGCCCTTGCCAGGGGAATGCACTTTGTGTTTCACACGTTAAGTTTGTTGTAGCGTTTTGTTGTAACGCACAGTGCATTTTTACAAAGAGATGGATCATTTCGTAAAACAGCGTATATATATATATATATATATATTTTTTTTTTTATTGGAGGTTTAACGACCACCGTGAGCAACTCAATGGGCTATAAGCAGTCGCCCGTTCCTAATTTTGGGTCACTGGTTCCAGGGAAGGGAGAGAGCCAGTGCCGTAAGACAAACACAACATCCATGCCCGACCGGGATTCGAACCCGGACCCCTGACGAACGAATGATCAGAGGCCAGCGCCTTAGACCACTGCACCACCGGGGCATATATATTTCACGCAATAATACTATGTAGTTACTACTGACAAGACTCTTACCAATGTTGGCGAGTATGCATTTGCACTTCTAATTTTGTCAATGGATGGTGCCAGTGTGCACGCGATTTAAAAGCTATGCAACTGCAATGCAGCTTATTTGTTACGGAAGCTGTGTAACGTGATGGACTAATTTTATTGTTCTCTCGTCTGAGATGGATACATCCAAAGTTGTTCAACGTGCTGTAATTCAGTTTTTGAAAGCGGAGAAAATACTACCAAGCGAAATTCACAGATGAATAAAGGCAGTATGGGCATTCTTGTCTTCCACACAGTACTGTAATGCAGTGGTACCAGCTCTTTAGTGGTGGAAGAACAAGCACTGCAGACCAGCAAAGATCAGAAGTACCACGTCATGCTGTTTCGGTGATGACAACTGCATGTGTGGATGCGGCAGTAAAGGCCAACCAAAGAATCAGGATCCGAGAACTGGCGAAAAGTGTGGGTGGGAGCATTGGAATTGTCAGTACGATCAGGCATTTGCACCTTCAATATCATAAGGTCTGTGACATGTATGTCCCAAAACATGTCTTGTCTGATAAATAGACGAGTCAACGAATGGGACTATCGTTACAGCATCTATTCTGCTACCATGAAGATTTCCTATAACGCATTATTGCTGGGAACAAAAGCTGGTATCATTTCGAGCCAGAGCAGACAGTGGAAACTTGCATCACCACCACCGTCGAGGAAGTCACAGTCCACCATTTCCACATGCAAGATGATGTTAACCCTGTTCTTTGGGCCATCAAAGACCATTGCTTCTTGAGTGGCTACCAAAAGAATCAACCATCAATGTTGAAAGATACTGTCAAAACTGTAATGAAGCTTCAACAAGTCATCAATAACAAGAGACATACCCAGCCACATATGGCAGTTACCACGGCTTTCGCTGGGAAGTCCTTCAACACTTGGTGTATAGTCCTGACTCCTATTGCGCTGCGATTTTCACATCTTTGGACCTGTGAAAAAATTTATCAAAGGCAAATGTTTCACTTCGGATGATCAGATGTGTGAAGCTGTATATTACTGGTTGTAGCAGCAGGCTGCCTCAAATACAAGGACTTGTGCAAAGATGGGGCTACTGTCTAAATGCTGGCGGCGATAGTTTTTAGGTATGTCATGTTTTGACTCTTTCAGGCAGTAAGTCTCACTACCTATTGAACAACCCTTATAAAATTCACAAATCACGCCGATTTTTTTATTGGACAACAGGTTCAAAAACTTTCTTCTACGCCCCGTAACTAACCTTTACCTTGGTTTTTGGCTTTTAAAAATGAATTCCTAGTCAACAATATGAAATTCTGCCATTTTTATGTCTTCTTAGCTTTGGGAAATTTCTCTAAATATGAAAAGTGGTGCATTATCTAAGCTTCCGCAAACCATAACAAACACTTCCCATCTTATACTTGCATAATAATAACTTCCCTACGACATCGCATTACGAAAGCATGCTGGCTAAATTATAGAGCGCTCTGGGAAAAAATATCAGAACTGCAAAGAATAATAAACACTAGTGTTTACGGTAACATCAAAAAGCGTAAAATACAAAGTGGAAAGGAATTGCTTACCATCTAATTTTCGGCAACGCAAGTGCCTTTTTATGCAATTTCTTCCTATTTATATTATAATTATATTTTTTCTTCCTTCGTCTGCTGACACCGCTTGCTTTTCCCATAGTTTGCGATAAAATTCACTGAAATTAAATTTTATTTGTACCGTATACAAGCTCACACCGTTAAACCGACACCCATGCAGGGTTGCCAACTCCCATAACCAAAAATCAACTAACTCAAACAGAAAAATCAACTAAAAATCCGCTAACTCAAAAAGAAAATCAACTAAAAAAGCAACTAAACGCAAGGTGTGTAAAGAGAAAAGGTAATACATTCAAAGCAAACTCCTTTTTAATATAAATAAAAACAAAACTAAGTTAAATAAAATGTACATACCTTTGCAATCACAACACTACAGCGTATTGCATACATTTATTATTTTCCTAGCTGACCATTACTCCAATGTTCTTAGATAGACAATCATGCTGTTGACATGGTTTACTTTGAACATAACTGTAGATTTTAATTGCATCAAAAGTTTTAATGCTAGCCGTCCCTGGACAGTGTTGTCAATATAACTGTATAACAACTTCCTGTAGTCAGTATAGCCTATGACTCAAAGTCCAATTGCAGATGCTCTAGCACATTGAGTTAAGTACTTTATATACATTTTAGTATTTCATGTATTGAGAAAAACACAAGAACTGTATATTACTTTAGAAACACTTGCGCCCACATAAGGTATTCCTAATCGGTATTGCCAACTCCAGAACCACGCATCCTCTAATTCTAACAGGAAAATCAACTAAAAATCAACCAAAAGGGGACACGGAAGTCTTTCTTAACTTTGTTTCCCCTTTTTAGCATTTTTTCTTTCTATTCCTTTCCCCCTGCATTCCAGCTTTAATGAATATTCCGTATTTTTAAGATGGTTGGGTATATTTAATTCCCACTATAAGCTGCTGTTTAGGCTATAAGCAGTTGTGTTAGCATCTTTTGCTACTCCGCCGGTGGGGTGTTTTTGATCGTTTTCTGTAAATGTAGCCACCAAGTTTAGATGCTCCAGGTAAGAAAGAAAAGTAAATCCAAAAATGAAGTTCACAGTCCTGCACTTTCTTTTTGCTTGCACTGTAATCTTTCTTTTGAGTGGTACGCTGCCGCTCTAAACACTCAGATACATATTTAAAACTTTTAAGAACTGCTGCAGTTTGCATTCATAATCAACAATTACACAAGTTAGAGAATATTGTGCAATTCAAATCTTCACAGCTATAATCTATATTCATTTTAATGGCTCAAAATTGAGATATGTCTTCACTTCTGTAGTTCATATTTATCATCATGTTGCAGAGGAATGCCAGCTCCAATAATTTAAAATTTATTGATATTGTTTAAAACTTAACTTAAGAACGATAATAAGGTTTATTTCTGAGAATTTCCGTCGATGATATTATAAAATATAAAACATTGGATTTGAAATCCTGTGTCTTTGTGCGCACTAAAAAGAATTAGCACCATATGCACACTTTCAAATTTAACGATGATACACAAATGCATTTATAATAAAAATAAAGAAATAATCAACTACTGTTTCTTGTCGATCAACAAAACGGTTCAACAGTCAACTAAGTAATTACTTTACTTCCCACATTCTTTCTGAAAGTAAACTAAAAAAGCAACACTGCTTACTGCAGCAGTCATGTATATTTCTTCCCTATGTACTTCATATAACAAAAGTTCTGCATGCCGCTCCCCCATACGAAATTTCCAGGAAGTAAATTTTATCACCACTTCTGGCGAGGAAATTTGGCCTAACAGTAAACATTGTATCATCCATGGTATCAACATAGGAAAAAACTGTGTTTCTGATGACGTAGTAACGGTTGATTACAACTTAAAAATAGAAAACGATGAAAAATGACAGTAACAAACAAGAATAATAAAAACAACTAGAAATCAACTAAATTTTTCGGCCGTCAACCAGATTTTTCAACTATCAACTAAATCAGATATTTTCCGACCAAGTGCTGGGTAAAATCAACTAAATCTGGTTGAAAATCAACTAAATTGGCAACACTGCACCCATGTTCGTGCACGTGCTTAACTTGTTGCCAACTTCCTGCCTAAAATCAGTCCACCAAAAAATGTCTTAATCGTTTGGTATGTATTTTTTTTTTTTTTATTGGAGGTTTAACGACCACCGTGAGCAACTCAATGGGTTATAAGCAGTCGCCCGTCCCTAACTTAGGGTCACTGGTTCCAGGGAAGGGAGAAAGCCAGTGCCGTAAGACAAACACAACATCCATGCCTCACCGGGATTCGAACCTGGACCCCGTTCGGACGAATGATCAGAGGCCATCGCTTAGACCACTGCGCCACCGGGGCGGCCGTTTGTTTGGTATGTATGCTTACCTGAAAAATATTCAGTCACCAGTATTTGAAAATTGGTTTTCAAAATGCTTTTCATATTTTTCAAAAGAGGAAAAAAGGCGCAGGGTTGTTAGGGTAGAAAGCCGGAGCAAAGTGAGCGAAAGTAGTACATGCAAATGAACGTAGCAGGGTCGTATATTCAATGTGGCCACCCGGTGGGGCTGTGGTTTAAGCGCTGGCTTATATCTATTCGTCCATCAAGGGTCTGGGTTCGAATCCCGGTGAGTCATGGATGTTGTGTTAGTCTTAGATCACTGGCTCTCTCCCTCCCCTAGGGCCAGTCAAAGCATGGTCTGGGTCTAAGGTTACCACAGGCCTGAACCGTGCCCTAAGCCTAAAAGATATATCCGTTTGTGACGTCACACAAGATCATGACAAACCAAACCCCCTACGATTGGCAACCTCAATGAACTATAGCGGGCGCTGCGCAAGCGTAAACAAACTTCTTTTTTTTCTTTTTTTTTTTTTGATTGGAGGTTTAACGACCACCGTGAGCTACTCAATGGGCTATAAGCAGTCCCCCGTCCCTAATTTAGGGTCACTGGTTCCAGGGAAGGGAGAGATCCAGTGCCGTAAGACAAACACAACATCCATGCCTCACCGGGATTCGAACCCGGACCCCGTTCGGACGAATGATCAGAGGCCATCGCTTAGACCACTGCGCCACTGGGGCGGCTAAACAAACTTCTTTTAGTACGGATAACGTCGCACGTGTTTCCTTGAAGTCGTATGAAGGAATGGCTCGTTTAACACTCTCAATCCTTGAGATAATAAAATTTGTAGACGCTACAAAAAATTCAGGATGCATCAAAGCAGATGAAGGAATTCTTAATGCACGTCATATAATTTCATGTGCAATTAAGAAAGAAGATAGAAAAGAAATCCACATAGTCTCGCATTGCATTCAGTCCACCGCAATAACGTCATCGCCTCATTCGATCATATCAAAGTTGTTTTTGTCTATATTTGAATACCAATTGTTCAGAAACTTAAAATATGAATACCATCGGTATTAGAGGAAATGCTATCCCACCCTCACCAACCCGCTTGGCCAGCGTGGTGAGCACACGTGGTGGTGAGTTATGGCCAAACCCCTCCAAAATGACTCCACAATTTAAATCTTGGCACTCAGTCTTCGGCAGTTGGAAGGTACCTGGCCAAGGAAGCGGCCAGTGTGACATGAAGGCAGAGGGTTCTAAGAATCACCGGAGGACCGGACTAGGCTGCCGTCTGATGCTGACCTTGGCTACGTACAATGGACGCTCCCTATCTTCTGATTCAAGGCTCCTTGAATTGGAAGAACAATTACAAAGTATCAAGTGGGACATCGTCGGCCTAAGTGAGGTAAGGAGAAAAGGAAAACATCTCACTGAACTGAAAAGTGGACATCTCTACTATTATCGTGGGACAGATAATGGCAGAACAAGTGGTGTTGGATTTATAATAAACAAGAAACTGAAGGATAAAATTGTAGAAGTTAAAAGTTCCTCTGACAGAGCTGCACAACTTGTTATCCAACTCTCGAGAAGATACAAGGCTCAGATTATTCAAGCTTATGCACCTACTACCAGTCATCCTGAAGAGGAGTTTGAAGAATTGTATGAGGAAATTCGTCATCTAAATAATAAAGGCAAGCAGCATTTGAAGATAATTATGGGAGATATCAATGCAAAAAATAGGGCAACAGAATTATACTTCAGTAGGTACCCAGCAAAAACACAAGTGCTGGGAAACTGCTGGCCACCAGCTGGCAGTGATGGGTCACTGCTGGCTGAAAGCTGCCGCTCACGGCCCGGTAGTGGTCCGTTGGTGGCAGCGCTATCAGTTGGCGAGCCATTGATGGCCCTGCAGCATCGCCGTGAGTTGTGGGCCTCCAAGCAAGTGCCACTAGTGGCCCGTTGCTGGCAACCAATGCAACCCCCAACAGCAGGTGGAAGCATCGGGACTGCGCATGCGCAGAAGCAACACTTGCTGTGGCTCTCATGGTACTAGTTGGTTGAAGACGAAACTATCACTATCGTGTTATTTTAGTGGATGTTAAGAAAAAAATCCATATGTGGAGAGGCGAATTAATTTCCTAATGAAATTTTACGTCGACGAAGATATCAGATTAAGCCGTGAAATACTAGATTACAGCCATGAAATACACCCATTTCCATTCACTCCATTTCCATGAATAACAATTCATGGAATGGAGTGGATGAATAACAAGAAAAAATTTGAAACCGCATGAAACACATATCCTGGAAAACCATTCAAATAGCGTTTGTTGGAAAAAAAAAAAAAGAATTATACGCGTACAAAATTTATTAATTATTTGAAAGAAAAAAAAAGCAACGCTATGTGGTGTACTCATCCATGGGTTGAATACACAAGACTGGGAGGAATTCGCTTCTAAAAATAAGTAAAATAAAATATCTTTTACTCTTTAAAATAAATGTAGCTTCGGACAACGGAAAGGAAAGACACAACGTTAAAAATGTAACAGAATGTGACAAGAACCCGGGTAAATATATATTTATTCAACAATCTCTTTTCAAGACTGCAAGGACAGTACAAAACTTTGGAAAGCGACTCTAAGTATGTACACGCCTTGAAAATGAGTGAAGTTCCCTTAAGGTAAAAAAACAACTATCGTTACGTTGAAAAAAATTAATTTATGAATTATATGAAGCTGACTTTTATGAAAAATACCTCACAATATTATAAAATGAAAGAGGGAAGCATTCCGATTACAAATTGCATACCAAACAGATAGTTTCCAGCACGTACCCGAGCGTCGTGAATTAGTCCGCTCGTTAGCGTGCACGGCTTCCATGTAAACGGCCCAGGATAGAATCTAGTCAGATGCAAACGGCATTTTTCCCTTCGGTCGAGAAAATTTCCCCAGCGCAGTGCGTTAAATCACAAGCTTCGTAAGGGTAGAAAAAAATTGTAGCTTTAGGAAACTGCGGTTATCCTTGCTTTTTTTTTTTGTTATTATTGCTACTACTGGGAAATTGGCGGACAAGTTTCGGCAAGCCACCAGTTACGTCACGTGTTTGCTGGCTGCCACTAACGGCCCACTAGCGGACCACATTAGGCTAGCCATCATTTCTGGCAAGTACCTGCAGGGCCACTGAAGGGCCACTTGTGGCAGCTACTGCCTGTGATGGACCACTGATGGCCCTGTTGTGGCATATGACAACGGATGGGGTGCCAACTGTTGGCCAGCTGTTGGCCTGAACTGCTGGCCCTTCTGTTGGCCACCCGGACATTTTATTGACGGTTCGGCAGCGGCAACATAGTGCTGGGCCATTGCTGGCAGTGCTGGCTGCCAGTAATGGACTCGTGAAATGACTCAAAATTTCACGAGTTTTTTTAATTTGAGTTAAACAATAGTTTATGTCTAGTGATTTTTTCTGCAAAATTTCGAATAATAGATCGGTGGGGCCAAAAATTTCATTAAATACTATTGCAAAAAATGTAAATTCAAAAGTGTTCATATCGTTTAAAAACCCCTTGGCAAGTTTAATTTATTTTTTGTCTGATTGCTTACTATTTGTCAGAAATTCGAATACGTCCTTCAATTTATCCCAATCTTCAACAATTACGAACTTCGAAGTGGAGGACCATCGAGTTTCTGCTACGGTTGGTATGCGTCTTGCGGTTGTAGATGCGAGTGTATAAGATCGCTTCACTGAGTGGTGAAAAAAACGAAGGAATTCCAGTGAGGCTTGCGTAAAATATACGACACTTTGAAATTTTAGAAATACAAGATTCAAACGATGTGCTAAGCAATGAACAAAAACAGCTTGAGAAGCTTTATCCTTGATTTTGTTTTGGAGCCATTCAAGTGTCCAGACATTACACTTGCCCCATTGTAACATTGTCCTATTAATTTGTGTTGATAATCGAATTGTTCCAAAATTTTGTCCAGCAGTTTGGACAAAGCTTTTGACGTTCGATCTCCACTCACGTTGTGGAAACCCAAAAATCGCTCAGCCAATACACCTTCCGAATCCACAAATCTTATTATTAAAGAGCACTGAGAAGTCTGATTTGTGTCTGTGGTGTCATCTACTTGAATAGAAAAGCATTGAACTTCATTAATTTCATTTTTAACTTGATCGCTTATACACTGCTGGCCACCCAAATGCAACACCAAGAAGGACACGAGATAGCAAAGCCAGATTTACTGGACACATAACGACAGACACAAAGATGAAACGATTGAGCTTACAGGCCCGTGCGACTTGCGGAACACGCAGACATCAATAGTTCGTGTGGTCCCCATGGTTGGCAATAATGGCCGTGTGGTCCCCATGGTTGGCATCGAACGAAAGAGGCTTTGGATGTGGGCTTGGGGTATGTCTGGCCAGGCTGCTTCCACACGTTGCCACAGTTCATCAGGCATAGCCGTGGGTGGTGCTTGTCGGGCCACTCAGTTGTCGATCAGCGACCAGACGTGTTGTTCGATGGGCGACATATCGGGAGAACAGGCGGGCCACGGCAGCAGTGACACCTGGTGGGCCGTGAAGAAATTTTGTACGATGCGTGCCACGTGCGGGCGCGTATTTTCCTGTTATAACGTGGCCGCTGGCAGGTCCTGCAGGTAAGGGAGGACTACAGGTTACGAAACGTCGGAGATGTAGCGGTGGCTGTTGAGTTTACCGGCGATGTGTACCAGAGGGGTGCGGGTGTCATATCCAATTGCGCCCCAAACCATAACTCCAGGCGACGGACCGGTATGGCGATGCAAATGCAGGCGTCATACAGTCTCTCGCCGTGGTGCCGCCACACGCGGATCCGACCATCGTGGTGTTACAGGCAGAAGCGTAATTCGTCGGAGAAGACAATGTCGTGCCATTCCGTAGTCCAGGTGCTGCGTTCAACGGCCCACTGCCGCCGCATTCGCCGGTGGTGCAACGTCAATGGTAATCGGAGCAATGGGCGCCGTGCGACAAGTACCCGCTCCTGCAGACGACGTCGAACGGTACGTGCTGACACAGGTTGTTGCGTAACAAACCCTAATTCCCGCCCTAACGTTCGTGATGTGGCGGTGCGAGCCGTCAATGCCTGCCGCACAACATGCCGGTCCTCTTGTTCGGTGGTGTGCCGCGGCAATCGCTCACGTCGGTCCGTCCGTCACTCCTACACCCACCGAATCCATACTCGTCTCACTGTGGCTGGATGTCATCCCCAACGGGCGCCGATGTCTCGGTACGATAAACCGCTGTCGCAATAAGCCACTATTCGTTCTCTGTCGAACTCTGAAACGTGCTTGAATGACTGCCGTATTCTGCGACGAGGCATCAGGAAGCTTCCCACGCACAGGTCCGGCAGCACAACATACTTCCACTACTTACACCCCGCCTTCTGTGCACCCTTCTTATAGTGCTTCTCGGTGGGGTGCCGGACGCACATGATTTGCATATGCCCTGCAATGCTAATCGTTTGCACGTCCTCTCGCGGGCGACGTATGCTGTGAATTTCAGGCCAATCGGATGCTTCCTTCTTGATGTAGCATTTTGGGTGGCCAGCAGTGTTTGTTCAGATATACATTGAATTAATTCCTTTTGAATAGTTTTTGAGTAACCTGTGAAGACATTTTTTATCTTTTCGTATTGATTTTGAATTTCTAAAGGACTTTTGATATCAACAATGAAAGGAATTCCTTCAAATTTCCACGATTTATCGAGTCCATGCTTTCGTCATGGCCACGGAATGCTAGTTTTTGTTTGCTCAAATATAATGCTGCATCAATTACTGTCTGCAGGAAAAGTCTATTTAAACGAATGTTTTCTTTGAAAAGCATTTTCAAAAGCCTAGCATTCTCCCTCAAGGCATCGGCAATGGTGTTCTGGTTTTTTTTTTCAAAATTCCTTAGCATTAACTCGCATTTCAGGTGTTCGCTAGAATCACAATGTTTATGAAGTGAGCGTGTTATATTAAATAAATCTGAGAATCCGTCTTTATTCCACTCCGAATGTTTATTACTAAAAAGTAAGCAGGGCCAAAAAAATAATTTGTTTAACACAGAAGTACTACAAAGCCATTTATATTCAGTAAACCAACAATTTTTAAAATTATTATTGTAGGATTTACCGCTCTTCTTGATTTCTTTTTTGGCAACAATTGTCAGTGAATCCGTCGGTCGTCTTTGAAGTAAAATGTATCTAATTTTATCTTCATCTTTCCACCGATTAAATGGAGTTGTAATAAATTACAAACAATGTCGTTCACAGGATACATACTTTAATTAAAACTATCACTAACTGTTAAACTGTACACGAAACTACAGTAACAGCTAAACTGTTTGACAAATAATCACAAAGCACGAAAAAGCAAATCCCTTTCGGAAAGCATGTACCACAACATTGCAAGATACGCTGGGTATAGCGTCTAAAAGGGAAGTGTGCCGTGCGAACTCAAAATCTGCGTTCGAAATATGTCCCACGCCGCATCGCGGCGCGTAGACGGCGTCTGTGTCAAAGATTGTGTGTACAGTTGTGCAATGTGAACCAAACAACAGGGGTTGGATTAGGATATGTACGATTTTCTTAAGTGTGTGATTATGGAAACACATTTTATGGTTCAGTGAAATGTCTACGTCTGGCGCAGAGTGCAGCGTCGGCAAATGTAATTGAAAGTATAATTATGCGTGATTTAAATTGATATGCTACCTCCTCGAAGAATGCCTACCAAAAGGCTAACAAATGGCTTGTATGTGCCAAGTAAAGAAGTGCTGTTTGGAAAATTTAAATGTATGTCACTTAGTAGCGGCTAGTGGTAAGCTGAGTCGAATCTGACGAAAAAGACAGGCTACGGTGCGAAATAGTCACGTGCACAACTTAGTGCTGTCGCCAAGTCAATCGGTTGAACAGCCATTGCGTTTCATTGTTGGTTCACATTTGTTTGTATTGAGTGAGTGTTCCGTTTATTGCCATTTGGATACACGTATAGTTTTGTAAGGTAGGTATTATTATATTTCTAAGGTAAGGTTAATTCTTAGTAAACGTTTTATTTAGTTTTAGTAATAATTATAGGTTTAATGAGTAGATCTTAGTTTCACACGTGTTGAAATCTGTTCATGTCTCGTGAATAGTGAAGTATAAAGAAGTGAGTTATTCTGTAGTGTTGAATTCTTATTTCAAATAGAATAATTAATATATTTTGCCAATGCCGATTCACATAGAGCTTGAATATTACCAGAAATCAGGGCAACTTTTCAGAAATTAGCCTTCGTAATTTGTATAACATTTGCATCTCCAACAATCGTTAGCCCTTTCTTTACGAAATTAATGCTTGAACTGTTGTTGCATTGTAATGTGTCTCTGAATTAAAGAGTACATTTTTTAATTTCGTAACTTAATGCAACTGTGATATAGCATTTGTCTGATTGAATTTACTAAAGCTGTCTGAACAGTGTGGACAGATTATGTTGAAAAACTTGCATGGTCAACTTTATTCTAACTGTACAAAACATAGGGAACTACTTTCGATTAAAAATTTCATATCTAGTTCTTCACTTGTATTAAAAGGTGTAATTCTTTTTACAGGAATTGCCAAAATTTGCCATGCCACAGTGTTGCAGTGTTAGTGGCTGCTAGTTAAATTATAGAAGTCAAAAGGAGACTTACAACTTTTGCCATACCAATTGTCTTATACAAAATCTGCTGCATACATTTAAACAGACAAAGTTCTGATTTTAGATTTCCTTGTTCATTTTCCGTGGAATGTTTGTGTATGAGTAGCTTGAAAACTAAATAGGAAAACATAACTCTCCTCAGCTGGAAAATACTCTTGAACAACTTAGTGAAAGCCAAACATGACAACTGAAATTATTTGAAATCACGTGAAAGGAAAATTAAGAAGTTGAAAGTCTGAACGCTTAGTTTTGTGTGCCTCTCCTTAGTGCATAGTGTGCACAGAGTAAGTCCTGAGATAGGAAAAAGAGTTCAAACTTATCAAATATTTTATATGCAAAAGTGTATAGCCAGGTTGGTTAAAGTATTGAAATGTATTTTTCTTCTGTAATAAATGAAGATAACATTTCTGAAAAGTTATCTTTGAAACTGGAAAGTAAAGATCCGTCATATTTGGTTTAATTTTATTTGAAACTTGTATACCAGGAAGCAGTACTTCAGTTAGCTTCTCGTAACATATTTCCAATCTTTTTTCTGCTTCATCACATATTCACACAGTGATGCGGAGTGGTTGGTGGCATTCTGTACTGAAGATTTGTATTTAATATTTGGTGGTGTCTTTTTTTTTTTCAAATTGGAACTAATACTGTTTGTGCAGTGGTTGCCCGTCTTCAAAATGGACCAGAGGTCCTCATTTACTAGCAGGTTTGATTTCATCTGTCAAAATTCATTTGAAAATCTATGGACTATTTTCTTTCCGTGGAAGATGATGCTGTACTCCTTCGACGTCATGGGGTCCGGCTAGTCCCTCAACGACACCATACCCGTACGAGTTCCATGTCACTTATTTTCAGATTAATAAATGTTAGCAGTAATATTGTAGCATTTTTGTTTATGTTTCAATACTGTACCAAAAAATTCCAGGAAATTTCTCTTATTTTTCATACTTACCACTATGACTTCATTGCCATAAAATTTTTGATAAAAACACCTGTGAGAAATTAACTGAAGTGTTACTGTGTGTGTGTGTGTCAGAGCTGAGTTCGGGCTGAATTTCAAGATCCTGAGCCTGAAGTATGTCAGCTCGAACGAGGCAAAAACTATGATTAACCTGTTAAGCATTGAAAAAAGTCTTCAGACTTCCACTCTTTCCTACCCATGCAATTAACTGATGTCTTTCTCAACTGCGGAGTGGAGAAGGGATGTCTATCTATTTCTATAGTTACCTTTAACCATTCATTTATTCCCGAAATGTTTTTTTGGGGGAGGGGGACATCTGGAGGCACAACAAACTATGTCGTATGTTGCTCAATAGAATTAGCAGGAAGCTGCCCCTTTGAGGTAGGGAGCAAAATTCCGTCAGCTTGCTATCTACTATCTATGCTTCTTAAAACTTATCCTTGGCAGAAATCCTGTAATTCATGGCCTATGGTATTTTGTTATCCAAGCCCGGAATGGATAGCCCTGCAGAATTCCTACTCCCCATTTGACCCAGTTGCTGAAGAATTCTCTTTCACAACTAGAAAGTGTAAAAAAAGTCTCGTGTGCTAAATTATATAAAATCACATTAAAAGAAAAAGGAAGAAAATTCTTCCCCTCTCTCCAAGCCCGAACTCCAGTAAGTATTACACAGCCAGCGCCCGGTTCGGGCTCGGCCGTCTCAGCACTGGTGTGTGTGTGTACTAGTGCTTAGCTTGACATTTATAGTAGGTATATTGAAAGTAAAAATTTAATTTTACTATAATGAGCAAATTTGGCTTCTAGTAAAGAATGTTAGTAAAATGTATAAATTCCCTAGTGTTATGAAAAACTACTAACCAATTCTGCTTAATTCCTTTAGAAATGTGTGGGAAATATTTATTTATACTGTTAAAATGTTGTCTAATCTAAAAAGTGATATCAAATATGTTTTATAAAAAAGTAGATCACAGGTATGAACATTACAAGAGTAGATTTTAGGTAAAGAAAATAATTGACATAACTCATACATAAAATATTCAGATGGTAACACACACTGGAGGATCTAAAGCTGAGATAATTTTGATGTAACTTGTGATGATTCAAACTATTTGAAACAGATGTCTTAATTTCTGCCATTGGTTAGCAAGAATTCTTTTTTATTTTGTTGTGTGTATCTATAACTTTGTTGCAGATGCTATCACATAAAGGAAGTTTGGGTAACAATCTGAAGCTGAATACTGTTTAGCTTGTGATGACTTCCTTCTTTCAAACTATTTGAAACAGACATTTGAGGTACATTTATGTAAAAGAATGGACCCATTTGTTTATTTTTAATAGTATTTTTTACTTTGTTCAGCTTGAAGATACAAGACAAATTCATAGTCAATAGGTAAGTTGATACTTTATCCAAATGTAGTATTTATGCTAATTTTTAAAACAAAACTAAAAAATTAATTTCTGAATTGTAGCAAAGTGCTTTAATAATATGAGGGTGGATCAAAAAGTTAGTTACACTGTTGAATAAAAAAATCAAGGATATACTCAGGGGATGTATGTTGGTTTACAACATTAATTCATTTTTCGACATAGTCGCCTAAGGACTGTAAACATTTATCGGAACGTGCGATTAACTTTCCCATACCTGTACAAGAAAAGTCCAGTTTGGTGCAACTAGTTAAGGACCGCACTTTTCACAGCCTCATCCGTTGGGAATCATTGTCCACTAAGCTCCTGTTTCATTTTACCGAACAAATGGTAGCCGCATGGGGATAAGTTGGGGCTATAAGGTGGATGCTGCCACAATTCCGACTTGAATTAATGCAGCAATTCCCTTAGTTTTCCGTGCTGTGTAATGTTCTTGGACATCAGTGTGACACCTTCGCTCAACTTACCCCGGCATCTGTCCTTAATTGAATTTCGCAAATTTAATGGTGTTTGGCAATATGAGTCACTTGATGGTTGTCTCTTTTGACAGAAATTCTGTGTAAACAACAGATTCACAGTCATCATGACCACTCCCGCAGACAGAGACAGTTGGACTTTTCACGTCTTCCTTGTTGGGAGGTGACATGTTTCCATTCCATGGACGATCGTTTGATTTCAGTTACGTAACAGTAAATATGCGATTTCAGATTGCTTATAGAGATATATTTCCATTATAATAAGAAGAAATATTTCTTCCCCAGTGTTTACCTGTATAACTGGGAATTTGCTAAGCATCGACCTGACTCTAAATAGCTGAGCTACGATGAAGCAAGGCTCGCTTTGACTGGCGAAAATCTGATATGAAATGTAAACTAGAACAATCTGTAGGATGCATAATGCTGTATTTAGTTCCAGAACAGTCTGCTGATATACCAAAATGTCTTCCACATATTCCTGGTCCAAGAAGCCCCATCACACGTAATGAAATTAACAAACAGACCTGCATTTTCAGTGAGAATAACAGCTTTAATAATTAATTTTGCTAGCAAAGTTCCACTTATATTGTTACTTGTGGCAAAAACACCAATTATTTGGGTCCAATCTCCATTTAATGGCTGAAACACCATTACCAGTCCGTGATTACATGGGGTATACTTAACAGTTTTGAAGTGTATGGCCCAATATGAACAAACCCTAATATTTCACCAGATGATTTTGCATGCAGTTTTTCTGTAAGCTTCACTTCATCTATTAATATACCACCATGTCTTGCAAAAGGCTCCATTTCACTTGTTTTCTTTGAAATAGTTTCAAACGTCAGTGCATTGAATCCAAAACTGCTGTTGTAATTTGAAATATACTTTCTAATAGTTGTTCTATTAGGTAGGATCATGATTTTGTGTTTCCGTATGTGCTCGTACAATTTTGGACTTTTTATGTGCATTAGTAAGCATTCAAGTAACCATTCTTTGGTATATGACATACCTCTTGCAGATTTCTTTTTTTGCTGCCTTATAACAATGAATAACCATTTGCTGCTGCTTAATGCGTAATTCTGCTATTTTTTCATTAATGGAAAGTTCTGTAAAATTCCTTTTTTTTTTATTTTTTTTTTTTTAAGTTTAATTAGAGAGCGAAATAACTAGTTTCTTCAGCCTGTTGATTTTCGAACTGTATTTTGATACTTATTTTTAAATGTAGCCTTTCTTCTATGATAAGCTATTTTGTGCAAAAGTAAGCCCTGCAGATACTTACATCTGAGGCAAGTCTTTGTTGTTCCTTTCGTTACACAATTTTTGCTGTACAAATTATTCTAAAAAATAACTCCACTTTCAAAGGTACTTCATGTTATTTTCAAATTCTGAAATGGAGCCTGTGCCATGACATACTGTTAGCCTATCAGTGTCTCGAATAATGGATTTTGATTCATCTTTAGAAGTAATATTAGAAACTGAGTTAATTTTTATTCCACGTAAATACACTTTACAGGTAACCTCTGGTTAACTTTTGGTAACAACAACCAGTTTTTCTGTTGTCAATGAATTTGACAATTCACATTTGAATGAATGAACATGGAAAATTATGCACTTTGAATTATTTGCAGGAATTTGCTTACCCCAAAATACTGAAGGCTGTGATATTCAGAAGGCAGTTCCGTGTAACTCTTTGGGAAGTGAATTCCAAGCTATTTAAATTACCATCAGGCTTATCATCGGTTTCCTAACTTTCCTGTATTTTGCCAGAGTTTTGACAAATAATGGGGAAGGTTTGGAAATATTGTTGGAATTGCATCTGGTGTCAAGATGGGCGATCTCTGGGTATTAACACAGTCTCCTCATTTATTTTATGCACAAAATTTCGAACCACAAATCTCTCAAAGTGCAGTTCACATACAGCACTAAATTTGTCGTAAGTTTTTATCTGCACATCTGCACCGGGAATCAATCTTTGCCACTGCTGTAAAGTTTATCATTTTTGGGTATTCCAAAGAGTGACGGCTTACTGTTTTTGTACTGAGTATTGCAACCTGGCACAAAACTATGGTTATTTCTCTTCCGCATAATGAGCTAAGTATAACTTATATACAATATTTAGGTAATCCACATTCCTTCTAAAACCTAAAACATAACACGTTTTCGTCTAAATTACCGTTCTTTTCACAGTAAGCAACACGAATTTAGTTTCCCGCTCCCATCACAGTAAGAAAGAGGGAAGGGAAGGCGATCGAAGCGCCATCTACGAAGGGGACAAATTTCGGTATCCACGCCAATCATTACGTACGCTAGGCGCTCGGCACACTTTCCCTTCTAGACGCTATACGCTGGGTAAACCGTTTCACGGTGATCTCCTTCGAAGGTCACGATTCCATCTGCAGAGCTTCGGCGCGGAAAGATAAAACACCTCACTTGCGCGCCAGATAGGGGAGGTTGACGTCACGGTTACCATAGCAACGCGGTCGAAAGCTGAAGACTTCCAAGGGTTTTCATTTCGGCTCTTCACTTGCACTGTTTTGCGTATGAGGACTTGTTTTCCGTATTGAACGCGCTATGAGAATTGATATCTAATCAACAGTTTGAGTATTTTGTAACACACTAGAGACAAAAAAGAATATATTATACAAATTATTGAATAAAACTTTATTTTAAGTAAAATAGGTGAAGAGGCACTTCACCTACTTCACCTGAAAAGCCGCCACTGCATCCAGGGCTACCAAGAGACGGTCATAGAGATGTTTTCCAGTACATGACACAGTTTCTATACATCGAATGAAGTGTTCCTCAACTTTAAAATTTTCCTCTGAAATATTAACAAATCTAACGACCAACGACATTTGCTCCTGATGACTTAAATCGGGAATGCAATCTAGTATAACTGAAAAGTACTTTGATTTCTTAACATGGTCTACATTTGGTTTTGTTACTTTAGATGCCATTAGATTAATGAGTTCATTCTGAATTTAGTTACCCAAATTAATGGTCATGAATTTCGGTATTTTTGATGCCTCTTATATGCACTTGTAAAACAGGGTGAAATTTTGCAATCATTTGTATCAACCCAAGAAAATTGCCATTGTTGGGTGAGTAAAGAGTGTTGTTATCACTCCTAAAGCAAGGTTATGTTCAGCCAAATACTGAATAACATATAAAATGCGTTTCATGATTTCGCGCCAATGCTGCTTATTTTGAAAATTGAGTGACCTTTGTTTGTCGTCAATGGTGAGGTTTTTCGCAAATCTAAGTTCGCACTTAGTCTACCTTTTGATACATTCTACGTGATTTTTGGAAATGTCATGACTCTTCAACCTATGACTTAAATGTCTCCAGTCGTAAAACCCTTCATGTGCTAACATGACCCCATTTGCGTTTCCGAATTATTTACAGCAAAAACAGAAAACTTATCTTTTTTCTTTGAGTAAATCAACCACCTCCTGTCTACTGTTTTTCTGTTGTGTAAAATACGCTTATAGTGTTCTGGCAAAAAGTGCCACTTCTCGTCATCACTTGGGTAATCATAGTTTATCACACAAATCGGGCCCTTTTGCAAGATTACATAACACTGTGTGTTGTTTAAAACAGGCTGCCACTCACCTGGATCTGACAGTAGAACAAATTCTTCACTTGTTTGAAATGGTGAATCACATTCCATCACATCAGACATTTGTGTGAACTGGCCAGAGACACTTGCAACATTGTTATCATTTGCCCTGACTTGAACAACATCCACATTATTATCACTGCATTCTTTATCTTCAATGCAGTTTGAAGCAAACGATGAACTGCTGGCCACAGAAACTGAAGCTGAAGGTAGTAAAAATTTATCTAAGGCACCTTCCTGACTTCGTAAAAACATTTCTCTTCTTTCCCTTTTCTTTGCTTTTTGATAACCTGATTCGAATTTACTGAACTTATCCCGTTCTCTAGACATCTCAACTCGCTTAACGCAAACTCTGTTATTAAAAAGTTTATTAGTTACATTCGAAGTAGAGAAGTGAACCTGGTGAAAACGTTAAAACAAGTACGAATGAGTAACCGAAGAAAGTTAATAGATCGCCAAACACATTGGCCAGTTGACTTCACACACACACACACACACACACACACACACACACACACATACGCGCGCGCACGCAAAACTGTCTTTGCTTTGGAAAAGAGCTTGGGAAAATCCACAAAAAGTGGATCCCAAGATAGGAGGTAAAACTCATAGAATGTTGCGGCGTGATGTCCACTCACAACCGTCAATCACAGAGTTTCCAGCGGCGAGACGAAAATTATATTGCTCTCGGCCAAGGAGGTTATATTACTGGAGACACCACTCCTATTGGCAATCTCAGCGGTCCGCTCTCCCTCTAGCGGCAAAAGGAAGAATTACTGTAGTACGGGTAACGTTTTCGGCTCAATGCTTGGCTGTTGGTAGATCGCTCATTACGTTCAGTTGTCGTAGTTTGGTGTATTTTTGCATTCATTCTGGAATTAGAGTTGTATAATGGAGAATTCCGTGAAGAAGAACAAATCATATTGTTGTGTCCCGCAATGTCGTTCTCAAGGTTTCAGCTATGTTTTTCACAGGTTAGTATAAACGTTTGTGCCTTGCGTTTGAAATCCTTCCAGTGAAATGCTACTAACCTAGTAACGTCTTTGAATGAATAATAAACAAGGCAGCATGCTTTTATTGTATAGTAGTAATTAAAAAATCCGCATTTCTGCATAATCTTGAAAACAAATAATTGCTGTTATCCGTATAAATTTAAACTTCATTATGGAACAAGATTTGCAATGTTCTGTCAACAGTCATCGGTTCAAAAACGCAGAACCCAATGATGATCAACAATTACCAATTCACAAACACTTTTAGGAACAGAATGTTCAAAAATTACAAATGTTATTGTTGACAGTGTTGAAAATGGGTCCTGGGAAACGTCAAGTGAAACGAAATGTCAGCTTTTAATAGTAATCCGGATTAGAACACCACTGTCGGTATTACTATATCACTTGCCTGAAAATGTAAAAATAAAAATTACCTGTTACAGTAAAGCATTACTGCTACACAGTGCTTACACGTTCCACTTCTGCCCGCTTTACAAGAGCACTCAAATGACTTTATAGAAATTTCACTGTTACTTGTATCTAAAACACCGTTGATGGAGTGAGGCGACGACGTTATTGCCGTGGACTGAATGCAGTGCGAAACTATGAGAATTTCTCTTCCATCTTCCTTTTTAATTCCACAAGAAATTATATGGCCTACATTAACAATCACTTCCCCTTCTTTAATGCATCTTGAATTTTTGGAAGCGTCCACAAATTTCATTATTTCAAGGATTGAAAGCGACAAACCAGCCATTCTAACATTCGACTTTATGGAAACACGTGCGACGTTACCCGTACTAGAGAAGTTTGTTTACGTTTGCGCAGCGCTTCCTATAGTTCGTTGAGGTTTCCAATCCACGCAGCATTGGCCACCATAAGTCACCGTCCGTGCTGCAAATGACGTCATGAGCAGGCACGACGCAGCCGCAGAAGACAAGCTGCTTGGAAACCAATGGAATAAAAGCTTCTAAGCGTATAAACAGATAAAATGAGTAATTCAATAATCTTTATCAATGATACACAAGCTTACTGTTTCATCAACGGTATAATTTAGTTCACTTTTGCCTGCTTATGACGTCACACCAAAGATTAGCTGTGACTTATGGCGGCAGAGCCAGTGGTGTCTCCAGTAATATAACCTCCTTGCTCTCGGCGCTGCACTTTGAATCAGGAAGAGGGAGCGTATGTACGACATCACTGTGATGTTTGTGTATGCAGACTAGCGGAGAACTGGGATGGTAATTCATATGTTTTAAACTGTGGGATTTTTCCTTTTGCCTGTGTACTTAATGTTTGTTATATTTTTCTTTCTTTTGTTTTATTTTATCTTATTTTTTCACCAGAGCAAGGCCCTGTGCGGTCGCACGCGCCGCACACCCTTAACGGCGTCACTGATTCGGACCAAACACAGAAGAAGTGTCAATCTAGTGTGTGGCAAAGCAGTGGCGGCCCGTCAGATGAGGCAGGGCGAGGCGCCGCCTCACCTGAAATTCCGCAGAATGAGAAGTGAAAGAAAAAAAAACCTTCTGTCAGTAACAAAGATATAAGAACTTTGCAGGATAAATGAAACACTGAAATTCACATTGTGATTCATGAATGGTTAAAGAAAGGCTTTCGAGAAGAGGAATGAATCATTATTTTTGCAAAGCAGCTGCATGTTTTAAGCGCTTAGAGGCGACCGGCTGAATCGTCTCGATGAGAAGCCGGTTTTGGGAACTGGGGATCAGAGAAGAGCCCTACAGACTGAACCCCACCCCCACCCCACCCCCACGGTCCGATGTCTACCTAAAGAGGTGCCGGACTTCCAGTAAGAGAAAGGAAATTTCTGAGGCGACCCTCCATTTCGCTTAAACTGGAATCGCATCTCCGCTGTTATTGGAGAACCCAAGGATTGTGTATCCAATGGGCGCGGGAAAATGAGCAGATGACCCTTGTGAAAAGTGGTTTCACAGGCGATGACGCCGTTCGCCTCTATACGCTTTGGAGTACAAAGATTTCTACGTAGCTTTAACTATTCGTCAGAGTGTATTTGAATCTAACTTTTTGTAGTGTGTTTTCAACTCCTCTCTTCTGCGGGTGTTTGCTAGTTCATAGTAATGTTGAGTTTTTCTTTTTTCATTTTGTTATTGTTACTAAACAGCATATTTTGATTTTGGTTGGAAAATATGAATGGCCCAACAAGCGACGTGATTTGTGTTCTGGAAGAAATTCCTTTTAAACACTGGAAAGATTATGATAACAAGGATGTTCTCATATCTGGAAGACCGACACCTATAATAAGTTCAATATCTAAAGATAAGAAGTGCGGCAAATCGTTTTTTAGGTCTTTCAATAAATCGTAGTACGAGATTTTTCCTGGCTTTCTGATGCTATTACAAGCAAACTCTCTTTGCTGGCCATGTTTACTTTTGAGCAATAAGAAAAATGTGTGGAATACAACGGGTTATTTTGATCTAAAAACTTTTCTCGTAGTGCAAAATTGCACGAAAGCTCTAAAGAGCATAGAACTAACCACGTAGGTCTAAAACGAATGGAAAAAACAAACACTATTTCTGATATGCTCAAAGAAAATGCTGCTCTTCATAAAGTCAAGTTTAATGAAAAGGTCAGACTAAATAGGCTTTTTTATGGAACATATAATTGATTTAGTTGTCGTTCTAAGCAAGCAAGAACTGCCTTTCGAGGACATGATGAAACTATTTCCTCATTAAATGAAGGTAATTTCAAGGAAATGTTCCAAATGTTACTTCGTAGGAGCACCCCAGAATTAAAAGCACATTTTGAAGAAATACGAAGCTTATTTTCTGGACAATCTAAAACGATATAGAATGATTTAATTGAGTGTATTCATGAATATATAAAAGTCCAAATAAATACCAGATTTGAAGATATGGGAAAGCTCGAGTTTCTGCAGCTAGTTGACAGCTCAAAATACCATAGTTAGTCAGAGTCATTTCCATCCAGTGCCCTTAACACTCTCAAAAAAATTTATCCAAACATTTTTACAGACACACAACGACTAAAAAACGAATTAGATTTTTATATAATGATCACTAACTTCAGGGAACTCAGTTTTCAGAAAACAATGAAAGAAAACGAGCTGAAAGATGTGTTACCAGAAGCCTACAAATTATTTTCTCTTGTATTGACACTGGCGTCAACAAGTTCTTCTGCTGAAAGGAATTTTTTCATGTTTGAAGAGAATTAAGACTTACCTCCGTAATACAACGGCACAAGATCGTTTGTCTTCACTCGCTAAAATTTCAATCGAGAAAGAATTGCTGAACCATCTAATGTCCATTCAACCATTTTATGATCTGATCATAGACAAATTTGCAGCCAAAAAGGATCGCAGAATTGAACTTATTTATAAAAAATAAACTGAAAGCATTCTGTTCGAGATCAAAGCAAATTAATATCGTATTCCCCTGTTTTTAATTCCAGGTTTAAATTATTTTATACTTTTTTTATATAGAAATGTGCTTCCTTAGCTTGACTTCTCCTGTACATAGTTATCACGAGCCTGGACTTCAGTTTGTGACCCGTGCTAAATGCACCTTCACTAATATGCCAATCGAACTGTGACTTTTATTCAAGCTCAAGAAACACTTCGTGAGAAAAAATTATATTCAAATGATTTACTTTGAATTTTTTAAGAAGTGGATCTCCGATTGGCGTTGGGATGAGTGACGCATTGACTAGCTAAAGAAACCGCGCAAATTGCGTATTTTTGCTCAAGTGTATTACATAAAAGAATACTGGTGAAATATTTCTTCTTTGTTGTAAAATTATCGAATAATTGTTTTCATAAAAATATTGTTGCAAAAGTAGCGTATATTGCACACACACATATATAGAGAGGTATATGTACATTTTTCCTCTAAAATTTTTGGATTTTTTCGTGAAGAAAGACTCCCACGCCGTGCTTCATATATTTCTATAATTTTATTCCATTACTGTTTAATAATATTTGTATATAAGGGCTAAATGACATGGGATGGAGCCCTAAGGGATGGGGTTTACAGCTGTTAATAACAAGGCGCCGCTTACCCTGGACCAATGGCTTAACGAGACTTCCGAATCTCAGCGGATTTTAATGATTCAGCCGACTCGAACCCAGGACTTCAAAGATATCCAATGGGGGATACTGCCTTTGACATGAAACTTTTTGAAGGGGGGTGTTCTGCACTTCTGCTGTATAACTGTGTATAAGTACATATAACAATTTGGGGGGGGGGCGCTTCGACAAATATTTTCCTATTGGTACGTACGCACATCTTGAATATTAATACAAAATGAAGCTAATTTAATAAAATGAAGAAAATGCAATAAATTATAGTTGTTTTAATAAAAATTTAATAAAGCAACTTCTTGGCCGCTTTGCTTTACTTTCTCTTCTATTATCAAGAAATTACATTGCTTTCCGAGTTATATAAAAATCAAAGAATTTAAATAGGGAAATTATCTATAAAACGTACTTAGAAAAAGCTAACTGTCTCGCCTAATAAGGGGTGTGCAAACCACGACCCCCCCTGCTACGCCACTGATATATATATATATATATATTCGTATAACGTTATACGAATTTATATATTTTTCAATAACATACGTTTTACTGTTTTACATTTACATCAAGACCGTTCGCCTCACCAGCATTTTACACCACGAGCCGCCACTGTGGCAAAGGTACAGTGCCTATTCTTCTAGGCACTGTATCAAAGGTCTTTCGACTGTGGGCTTATTCACGCATATCGTGAATCGCACGCGCCGCACACCCATTCACGCATATGCAGTCGCACGCGCCGCACAGCTTTAACGGCGTCACTGATTCGGACCAAACACAAAAGAAGTGTCAATCTCAACGAGATTATTTCTATCTCGTTGGTCAATCTAGTGTGTGGCAAAGGTCTTTCGACTATGGGCTTATTCACGCATATCGTGAATCGCACGCGCCGCACACCCATTCACGCATATGCAGTCGCACGCGCCGCACACCCATTCACGCATATGCAGTCGCACGCGCCGCACACCCATTCACGCATATGCAGTCGCACGCGCCGCACACCCTTAACGGCGTCACTGATTCGGACCAAACACAGAAGAAGTGTCAATCTAGTGTGTGGCAAAGGTCTTTCGACTGCGGGCTTATTCACGCATATCGTGAATCGCACGCGCCGCACACCCATTCACTCATATCAGTCGTACGCGCCGCACACCCATTCACGCATATCAGTCGTACGCGCCGCACACCCTTAACGGCGTCACTGATTCGGACCAAACACAAAAGAAGTGTCAATCTAGTGTGTGGCAAAGGTCTTTCGACTGTGGGCTTATTCACGCATATCGTGAATCGCACGCGCCGCACACCCATTCACGCATATGCAGTCGCACGCGCCGCACACCCTTAACGGCGTCACTGATTCGGACCAAACACAGAAGAAGTGTCAATCTGGTATGTGGCAAAGGTCTTTCGACTGTGGGCTTATTCACGCATATCGTGAATTTAGCCTCAGCCCCCCTCACACTTATAACCCCAACAAACTCCCTTTTCTCCCACCCACATGCATCGTAAAACCACTCCTACGAAACCCAAACCAACGAATCGGAAGAAGTCAAAAGCTCTCTCTCTCTCTCTCTCTACGTCTCTCTCTGTGAAAACAGCCATTTGTCAGGGAAAGAGATTGAAACCGCGTCTCCTTGCTCCGGAGTGAGTTGCTCTATCCAACTAAGCTACACCGACGGAACGTATCCTTGCAGGTTTGTCGTCTTGAAACGTGCTTCACCTCTGTAGTGTGTCACATCTCTCTATCTCTCGCGCGCTCAATGAATTCCCATTGACACTATTTTTAAACGCCTAGGGAGATACACATTTATCTTAAGGTGGACTTCTAGTGATTTTGATGGCCGCTGGTGGCCTAGTGGGCAACGTTCGTGACTGCCACGGAAATAACCCCAGGTTCGATCCCAGGCAGGTACGAACGTTCGATCCACTAAATATCCGCCGTGCGTCGGATGGGCACGTTAAGCCGTCGGACCTCGGATACTGGTCCCCCGGTAATAAATAAGGGCGTCTTCCTCCCCTTTCTACTTCGCTTCCGTGTCACTTTCCTATCGGGCACTCTATCCCAAATCTCCTAGCTTCCTATTTCTAAGGGTTGTTTAAGACCTGGGGTCAGACACTCCCTTCCTAAAAAATCCTCTACATATGATATGATAGTGATTTTGATTCCTATACTTCAATGGGCAAACTTCTGTACACATTTTCTTCACAACTAATGCGTTCCCAAGGATGAAAATTTGAACATCGATTACAATAACTTCATGGTATAACTTGCAATACTTAATGTTTTCTAAAACATAACCATAATTAAGCAATCCAACATTTGTTTGTCTACTGACGTAATCAATGTACAGGTGGCGCCACCTTTTTTCTGGTCTCACCACCACCACCCAAAGGAACAGTTATCGATTTTTAATATAATTATGGTTATGTTTTAGAAAATATTAAGTATTACAAGTTATAATATGAAGCTATTTTAATCGATGTTAAAATTTTCATCCTTGGGAGCGCATTAATTGTGAAGAAAATGTGTACAGCAGTTTGCCCATTGGAAGTATAAGGAAGCAAAATCACTAGACGTTCACCTTAATTTTCGCTCACGACATTTACGAGGATATTAAAATGCAGTTTTTGCTGCAGAAAAGACGAATGAAATTAATGCACCAATAAAATAAGTGAGAGAAATTCATTTTTAAAAATTTTATTGTCTATATCTGTAATAAACACATCTTTTTTTTTTTCTAGGTGATTGCTTTTTTTAAATTTCTGTGCTAGTATTCAGGTTATAAATAAGCTTTATCTAAATATTTTCACGCTCATAAACAGCAGTTATTCGCGTTAAGTAAGGCGTGTAAACATTTACAAGATGAGTCTTCCTCTGATTAAAACTTTCAAAATTATACATTAATTCATGCCTTGTTTGTTGCATAAAATTTAGTTTTCGTAACAAACGAACGAACGTATATGAATAGACTTAATTGCTACGCAACCTGTATTCATATACTTTTTAGATAGTTGTTTTCCAGTAGTAGCGTGCGGTGGTGCATGCCTAATTAAGTGCAAAAATCTGCTCTCTGAGAAAAAAAGGATTGCAGGAAGAAATTCTTTGTGCTGCCGTTTTTTATTGGAAACTAAACTAAGTATTACCTGGTTCAGAAGAATTTTATTTAAAACCAAATTCACATATTTTTGTTTATTTTATTTAGAACTCAAACAAAGCGCGAATACAAACCTAACTTCTTATCATATGCCGTGCTTGCCAGGAACATAACATTTGATGCGAAATTGGCCTTTGCTCTGAATGCGCTTGGCCAGTCAATCAGAGAAGCGGGGTCCGTTTTCTCTGTCCCCACTGCTTGTTCCCACTAGGTTCTTTTTATCTTTTCTTTTTTTTTTTTTGATTGGAGGTTTAACGACCACCGTGAGCAACGAATGGGCTTTTAGGGTAACTGGAAGGGATGGGAGAGAGCCAGTGCCGTAAGACAAACACAACATCCATGCCTCATCGGGATCCCTTTCCGACGAATGGTCAGAGGCCGTCGCTTAGACCACTGCGCCACCTAAGCGACCCCCACTAGGTTTAGGGCCTATGTTGACTACAGTTTAAAAACTGATCGAAATGCAAAAAAATTGTTGCATCAACCAATGGAAAGCTCATTTTCTTTTGAATGTGAGTATCTGCTATCTAGTGGGTAATTTCATAGGGATCCTTTCTTATTCAGCTGGAAAATTGTACGGCTACATTTTTGTATATTCCTTTGCTTCCTGATGCACTGAAATGCTTCAAGATAATTTTTTTTTGTTGGAGGTTTAATGACCACCGTGAGCAACTCAATGGGCTATAAGCAGTCGCCCGTCCCTAATTTAGGGTCACTGGTTCCAGGGAAGGGAGAGAGCCAGTGCCGTAAGACAAACACAACATCCATGCCTGACCGGGATTCGAACCCGGACCCCTTACGGACGAATGATCAGAGGCCAACGCCTTAGACCACTGCGCCACCGGGGTGGCCAAGATAATTTAAGGAAACTGTAAAAGAAAAATAACGAAATGGGTGATGAAAAATCAATAAGTCTTTTGATTCCCCAAGTTTTATAGAAAAATGTGTAAGCAATGAAACACCAAACTCAAACTTGAGTCATCTGTTATAAATTAATTTTGAGGATTGTCTTCTTGACAAAGGAGTTCCCATTTCTTTAGCATTAAAATGTTTAGGATTCGTGAGAAGCCCTACTGTGGGATCCAGCTATTTATTCTCATTTCTGCAATACGAACATTCGGTTAAGTATGCTTTCATATAAATCTCAATATTCCCCATTTCTGCGTACATGACCATCTAAAAATATTCTAATGTCTTGCTTTTCTGTCCAACCAACTACGAAAAGTGCCATAGCGCCGCTAAGGTGCGCTAAGAGTCTTCTGCCGCATGTTAAGAACACAAACTCGAAACAGCATCCTTCCAATTCGGAGCCGAATGCTTTCCTAATTAAGCTACACCGACGAAGTTGTTGCTATAGCTTGGCCATCTTGACATGTACGTCACCGATGCAGCACGTCATATATATCCTCCACCCTTGAGAAAGACGGAGCATGAAATATCAGGTTTCGGGTCCGCAGCAAACCATGCTTGAAGTAACTCTCTGTAGAAGAAGGAGTTCTTATTAATTCCAGACGATATGTGTAAAGAACATCACACATTTTTCGAATAACCTAACGTCCAGCAGATCCATTTTTAAGTTCGGGCGCCAATATGGAAACCCAAATTTTGCCAGTAGGATCCGCATCCTTCTTCTCCAGTGCCAAATGCTTTCCCAATTAAGCTTATCACTGGTATTTGCTGTCTTGACATGTACGTCACCTTTGTAGTACATCACAACCACTGCAAGTAGGTGGGAAAGAAGGAATCAGTTTCTGAGAGATTACATGAATGCGGCGGGCGCGGATACAGTAAAATGTGGCCTGAGCTACTAGGTCGTATGACTTCCATGCTGGGCTGTACATTCGGCTACACGGTGCGGCATCTAGTGGAGAGTATCTGCGGTTGGTGTTACGAGGTAACGCTGACCATGCATCTTTGACCTCGTCCACAATTCTTCGACATTTCGAAGGGGACGTGCAGAGGCGTTAAGTCATCTGCCAATGACGTCCCACGTGTTTTCCATTCGAGAGAAGTCTGGGAATTGTGCTGGCCAGGGCAGCATTTTTACACCTTGTAGGCACTATCTGATGAAATTGGTAGTCTGCTGGCGAGCGTTATCTTGTTGGAACTGTACATCAGGGATACTGCGAAGGTACGGAAACAAAACGTCTTCAGCACCTCATCGACGTACCATCGTCCTAGGATTGCACTCACTATGCGCACAAGCGGTGAATGACTATTGAAACTGATAGCGCTTCAAACAATGACACCAGGCTAAAGAGCCATATGACAGTCACGGATGGCAGCAAGATCAGCCCGGTGACAACGTCATCCCCGGACTCTCAATCGGCGATTATCGTTGCTGAGACAGAAGAGAGACTCGTCATTGAATACAACAGGTTCCATTCGTCCTGCCACTCATGTCTGGTATGGCACCAATGCAACCTTGCCCGATGATGTGCTGCGGTGAATGGCAGTCGCCGCAATGGCTGGGGAGAGCGTAAACCTGCCTCAACCAATCTGCGATTCACAGTCGCGTCTATTAGGGATTCCCATAGCTGCCTGGTGCGGCTTGCCGTCGAATGCGGCAATTCAGACGTTCGGACGTCAGCCTATGTGCGTCATTCCACCACGACGACGCACGTTACATTCCTCCAAACACTGTTGACACATTTGGCCGATCGTTGTTACATCCCAATGCTACGCAGGTCCAACCACCCGTTCGTAGCACTATGATAAAGTTTCAGGTAAAGGTGTCCGTATGATGGTAGGATTCCCGGTGTCGTCGCCCATCACTCCAATGCAGTGGTCCACACGACCCGGTGAGGACAAGCAAACTTGACTACGTCGAGCCGTTTTACACTTTCCTCCCTTTCTCTCTCACATACCACGTGATTGGTCCGCACCTGCTGTCATTTACATAACCCAACTGCCGACATATGCCCACCAATTTGCATGGAGCCATGGGTGCCCATAGCTTAGTTTCTAAGAGGGGCAAACAGAAACTGAAACTATGAAAACTATATATACAAACGCGGTATGCAAATTTCCACTATGCCTTCCAGATATCTAACAGTGTCCACTACTCTCAACACATGTTTAACTGGAAAATTTAAGACCCAAAAAACTTATGAAAAAAGATAGATGAATGACATCAGACAGCATTTAAGGACAATAAGGAAATTTCAATGTCGGTCTTTTGATCCTTTCAGCCACTTGGGTCGCATGCTACACGAAACCCTAGAGATCACTCAACTGGTCATCAAGAATGAAGAAATACCCTCAAGATAAATTACTAAGAAAATTTTCAAAAAATGCTTGTCCAGAAGTAAATATCTGCTGTAGAGGATGATATGTCTTTCATTTTTTTGCCTTTCATACTTTTCTATAAAGTACGTATGCACACTGTTCCTCAACATGCAGTGGAAAATTTCATTATTACTTTCTACTGTAAATTTCAGCTTTTTTTGCTAGAAATTCCCCAGTTTTCCTACATAATATTCATCCAGAAGTTCTATAGAAAAATGAGCAATCCGAATCGGTGTTATCGCGAAAATATCTGTAATACCTTCCAAGAACAGAAAAAGCGTGATTTGATTTTCAGGGGAAGGCAAATGCCCCCTCTTGTTCCCCTGTATGGACGCCTATGCATGAAGATCCAACAAATACTTCCTGGTGTGTCATTTTATGTGTCGAGTAGTGTATTTAAAATGTTCTTAGATAAGGAATAACTGAAGGCAGTAAAGTTGGTTGATAATCGTGACCATAATTACAACGCAGCAATGATAGAAGGCCAACTGTAAACAACAAAAGGATTAAAATGATATTGTTAATGATGCTGAAAGTACGCCAAGATAGTGTTTTAATGGAATGAAAGTACTCATGATCGGAAGGTAAACATTTTCCTCACTATACTGAATGTTCACACATTTTCTTAATTCATTGAGCGCATCTGAGAGATATAGAACAACCACATCAGTTAATTGCGATTTGAAATTAATATAGAATGTTGCAACAACTGAATTAAGGTTCGAAAGTTTCTTAAGATACCGGGCATCAGCTGATACTACTCCTTTCCTTTCTTCGGCGGTACTGCTGTTAGAATAAGGAGGAAAAAATACCTTCAGCCAATGATTTCAAGATTCGCATCATTAAGAGCGCAAAACTCGGAGAGAAGGACGGCATGATTGAGAGCCTTGAAATTTACGAGGTTCGCTTTCTTTCCAGTTTTCAACGAGAAGTAAAGATAGAATAAAAATCGAAATTTTAGGGAGGCGTTCCACCCCCTCAGAGTTTTTCAATTCATCTTGAATCGGCTCCTGGAGAACGTTTCACAAAGTATCCTTCGACACTTGCACACAGAGATGGAAACAGGTCACTCAGCGGGTCAAAGGGTCGGATCACGCTGTTCCTGACCCGATTTCAGTACAGTTTTATTTCCGTTTTATTTTTGAAAAGAAAAAACAAATTGAAAGAAAAATGCGTGCTGTGGAATTTTGTGCTCGATACTGGTGCCAGTGGAGTGCAAAATGATTTGTCATGCAAGCATATTGTCTTCTTCTTAAAGCAACGAAGATTTCCACCGACTGACGATACGGCGCCGACGCTAGTCACACCGACACCATATCGTAAAACGATACTTCCTTTACGTTTGTTTTCAGTGCGATTATCTTGAGCAAGGTACAGGCAAACACCTGTTTCATTGCTGATTCACTCTCTCACACTCTCACGTGTCATATTGTGAGACTGAGAGTTACTTTTCACATCGCATCTTTTGCATTGAGCATTCAGAGGTTTTTTTTTGACGTGCTAACATCCCGTTCTTATTGCATGTGGCGTAGGATTTTTTTTTTGATTGGAGGTTTAACGACCACTGTGAGCAACTCAAAGAGCTATAAGCAGTCGCCCGTCCCTAATTTAGGGTTACTGGTTCCAGGAAAGGGAGAGAGCCAGTGCTGTAAGACAAACACAACATCCATGCCTCACCGGGATTCAAACCAGGACCCCTTCGGATGAATGATCACAGGCCATCGCTTAGACCACTGCGCCCGTGTCGGAATTAATGCCTTATTTATTAATATGTATGGATTTAATATTAAGGAGATTGAAAACGGCGTTGAGGCCACCAAATACGTGCTTGTCGAAAACAAAAAGGGGAAGGGTGAATGTTGCAAGTTGTTTCGTCTAATTAAGAAACCGAAATATGTTTCGGCCGCCCCGGTGGCTCAGTGGTCTAAGCGATGGCCTCTGATCATTCTTTCGAACGGGTTCCGGGTTCGAATCCCGGTGAGGCATAGATGTTGTGTTTGTCTTACGGCACTGGCTATCTCCCTTCCCTGGAACCAGTGACCCTAAATTAGGGACGGACGACTGCTTATAGCCCATCGAGTTGCTCACGGTGGTCGTTAAACCTCCAATAAAAAAAACTATATGTTTCACAGCAACACCAATTTTTACAAGCTTGCGATGAGTTGAAAGTTTCAAAAATGTGAATATTGGTCCCAGGAGTGTTCCGTCCTTCTAAGGAGAAATGATGAAATCAACATCCACATTTTGGTAACTTTCAATCCACCAAAAGGTGAAAATTGGTGTTGCTGTGAAACATATTCTGAAGCTTAATACTGTATGTTATCCAGAAAACAGCAAAAACTGAAATTAAACATACGACAAGTAACTTAATTCAAAAAATTTGATTGATAACAAGGATTCGAACCCGGACGCATTAGTAAACCTTACATTAATACGGGACTGGGGAAATCTCTGCCAGTCAGAGGGCGGTATTCAGCTTTAGTGACGACACATATGGGTGGGGTTTATCTTCATGTGTCACGTGGGATTGCTTCTGAGATACGATCTAAGCGGCTTTAGTTTATGTGATTTCACGTCATTTTCACGTTCGCTGCCTTTCGGATTAAAAAATAAAAGAAATTTACATACATAAACATAATAAAGACATACACAAACAAATAAATAAATATATAAATACAAAAATATAAATAGGTAAGTTTTTTAAATTCTGTAACGGTTATTTCATATCTTAGGTAACGATGTGAAATGTAGAATGGGTAAATGTCTAGATTAGCGTCCTAAACTATTTCGTCGGAAAAATATTAGTACCTGGGAAAAATGCTACGTACAGATTTTAGATTATGGAAAGTAATGGCAAATGGTGCAGAAATTTTATGTTTTAAATGTCTTTTAAAGATTTTTATCTTAACATTTACCTGCAAGTGTGAAGCTGTGAAGAGACGCTGCGGTAGGCCTAATGCATCTCTACCGCGACGATGTCAAGCTTTGTTCCGTTGAAAGTGAGATTCCCTGTGGCGTGTAATTCAGGCGCGGATGACTACAAGTACAGCCACGTACGTTCTTGCCGGGGGAACGAAGCATCATGCATTCATACGCTACATAATATAGTTCGTTAATGTTTTTTCATTGTTTTTAAAGCAGATGTCGAGAAATGTTTTGTTCTTTTACACATGATTCCCTGATTCCAAATAGAAAGTATGAATATGGCTTTCTATGTTATACAGGAAACTGGAGAAGTATAACTTTCGGTTCTGCTTATTTTTTTTTTTTTTTTGGAGGTTTAACGACCACCGTGAGCAACTCAATGGGCTATAAGCAGTCGCCCGTCCCTAATTTAGGGTCACTGGTTCCAGGGAAGGGAGAGAGCCAGTGCCGTAAGACAAACACAACATCCATGCCTGACCGGGATTCGAACCCGGACCCCTTACGGACGAATGATCAGAGGCCAGCGCCTTAGACCACTGCGCCACTGGGGCGGCGGTTCTGCTTAGAACGGCTTCCATTCGTCGCTGATTTGCTATGCCATTACAATTTTTCTTATCCTGTTAATACTTTGTTTGCAGGTCAGTTTCTATCCCACTGATACGTACATTTTGCAAATCAGAGGGTTTTTTTAGTTTGTCCTGTCAACAACGTACAGGATGCAACAAAATAAAGGACGGATAATCTGGACCCATTTTCTGTAGCGTATCACAACATTTATCCCTCTCCTCCCAACAACGTAACCACTTTCTCTTGTACTCTTTCGCCCGTCATTTCGGTACAACAACGAACCATCCTTTTTACTTGCTTGACATAGTCGCAGTAGCTATGCGTTAGGCCTGCCGCAGCGTCTCGTCTTCATAGCATCGCACTTACGGGTAAATGTTACGATAAAAATCTTTAAAAAGACATTTAAAACATGAAATTTCTGCACCATGTGCCATTAATTTCCATAATCTAAATTCTGTACTGCGCATTTTCCCCAGGTACTAATATTTTTCCGACGAAATAATTTAGGACGCTAATCTACACATTTACCCATTCTACATTTCACATCGTTACCTAAGATATGAAATAACCGTTACAGAATTAAAAAAACTTACCTTTCCACTTATCTTTATATTTTTGTATTTATATATTTATTTATTTGTTTGTGTATGTCTTTATTATGTTTATGTATGTAAATTTCTTTTATTCTTTAATCCGAAAGGCAGCGAACGTGAAAATGACGTGAAATCACATAAACCAAAGCCGCTTAGATAAGGTGACCAGATATCGTGACACCGATTTGAGGTCAAAAGGGCGTGGCGTCCCCAAATCGGTAGTTCATTTGGGGACGCCACGAAATATAATATGCAAATATATATGCAATACGTACTCAAAATAAATATGCAAATCTTTTTCTCACAAAACTGCACTGCTTCAATAAGTGTGATATTACACTTAAAATCTGTGTCTTAAAAGGTGGCGCAGTGGTCTAAGCGATGGCCTCTGATCATTCGTCCGTAAAGGGCCCGGGTTCGAATCCCGGTGAGGCATGGATGTTGTGTTTGTCTTACGGCACTGGCTCTCTCCCTTCCCTGGAACCAGTGACCCTAAATTAGGGACGGGCGACTGCTTATAGCCCATTGAGTTGCTCACGGTGGTCGTTAAACCTCCAATAAAAAAAAAAAAAAAAAAAAAAGGATATATCTTGCAGAATGTTGGTAATTTGTATTGACAAAGCAGGACTATGATGGCGAGAACATATTAGCAAAAGTGAAATGCTTTAACTTAGGTACATGCGCTGAATTAAAATTAGGCTGCACACCATAGTAATTGCATGGCGAATTTTTCCTTTTGCCAAAGTTTTTAGAAAAACTCAGAACAAGTACAGTCGAAATTTGACCGCGCCAGTGGTGCATTGACCTAGTGCTGGCTACTGACCATTCGTACAAGTTGGTACGGATAACGGTCCCGAATGAGGCACGGATGGTGTTTTTGTCTTGCAGCACTTGGTATCTCCCTTCCCTAGAACGAATGTCTCCAAATTAGAGACAGGTGACTGTTTATAGTCCTTAGAGTTGCTCGTTAAACCCAGAAAGAAGAAAAAAAAAAAAGTATAAATTAGTTTTCACAAAAAAGCATGTTGGAAAATTAGTACAATGGAAACTACTTTTAAGAAAATTTTTCATTGAAACTAAAGGGTTAATGAGGAAGTGTAAATTCGAGGACATTTGGAAACAAACATTAAAATTTGAGGACAATTTGCGTCCCCAAAGACTTCCAACGTTTTTGGGGACAGTAAACTAAATTCGAGGACTGTCCTCAAGAATTGGGGACGTCTGGTCAGCTTACGCTTAGATCGTATCTCAGAAGCAATCCTGCCGCCTCGGTGGCGCAGTGGTCTAAGGCGTTGGCCTCTGATCATTCGTCCGTAAGGGGTCCGGGTTCGAATCCCGGTCAGGCATGGATGTTGTGTTTGTCTTACGGCACTGGCTCTCTCCCTTCCCTGGAACCAGTGACCCTAAATTAGGGACGGGCGACTGCTTATAGCCCATTGAGTTGCTCACGGTGGTCGTTAAACCTCCAATCAAAAAAAAAAAAAAAAAAAAAAAAGAAGCAATCCCACGTGACACATGAAGATAAGCCCTACCCATATATGTCGTCACGGAAGCTAAATACCGCCCTCTGATTGGCCGAGATTTCCTCAGTCCCATATCAATGTAAGGTTTGCTTAAATGCAACACGGACCCATCTCGGATGAATGATCAGAAGCCATCGCTTAGACCACTGCGTCACCGGGGTCTACTGTCGAGACGTTTGTTGCATCGAATGCCACTGTCTACAGCAACATGAAAAGAAAAGTGGGAGTGATACCATTGTGGCAGGAAGAGGAAAGGCGTCCTATGGTCTAAGCGATTGGCTTCTGTCGGCGACTTCGCATATAGACAATCTTAGGAACATGCATCAATCAGCATTTGTACAAACTTGCGAGTCCGTTTCGTGGTGGCTAAATAGTGATGTAGGATCTGTTTTAGTAGGTACACAGATGTGTAGGTTTGTAGAGGACACACGAAGGCTAGCGTGTACCCAGACAACACTGTCTGGATCACTGTGATAGTTTTCCAAGATACGATAGGCGGTAGTTCTCTCTTGCTGAAAAAAAATAATGGGGCCGTGGTCCCCCCAATTAATATTTTAGTAGAGATTTTTATATATATATGGATACTAGGGTAACATCAAACAGAAGTCATTGCTCTTTCCACGTTTATAATTAATACAGACATTTGAAGTGGACTAGGAACATAACACAGAAGCCATCGCTCTTTCCACGTTTATAAGTGAGTCACGGAAAAATTCTCATTGGCCGCCACCGGGAATCGAACCCACTAGGGTAACAAATCGAGAGGTAGTTCTGAAGAGTATGGACAGCGTGCATGCGAAAAATGTATTTAGCAAATTCGTTTATACCACTTTTAGTGTCATACAGAATCACTGCACAAAATGCTTATGTCAAAACTGCATTTCAATATCGAATAACATTACCGCGCTCCTATTAGTTTCAGCGTGGCATTAATAGCATTCTTTTAATGTCATCTTATGAATTTAATTCATCCCCTCTTCGGCGGGGGGGGGATGGCCACTTTAGTAGTTTTCAGTCAGTTGTTAATGAGATTGAGGACAGTTGGTAATCCTTACTTCTGGAGAAAGCGTCTTCAACAGCCCTTTTCAGTTTAGAAATGGTTTTATGACTCTATGGCCCCTTAGTCTAGCTGGGAGAATGTCATTACATTGCTTAGAAGTTTTAGGGTTTCATTGAGTGGATTCCCAGGGGCATCCAAACGGAAGAATAAGGCTCACACAAATCTTGAAACATGTAACCGGTTGTAGTCCAGCCAAACATCACATTCCAGGAGAATACTGCCTTAAGAGCACAAAGGCATTAGATAATATTGTCTTAAGAGCACAAAGGCATTAGGGAATATTGTCATAAGAGCACAAAGGCATAGATAAACGACAATCAGAGACCTCACTGTCACGCTTGGCTGCATTTTAGGCACGACGGTGTCAAGGAGAGCTATCCAGACTTCATGAGAGGTCTGTATGCTAAGAGACCAATGTTCTGCCCCATCAACTCCTCTCAAATAGCTCAGACTTGGTTAAGGCAGCATAACACCTGAATGGAACAGTAATACATGCATATGCGCTTCACAGATAAGTCCCGTTTCAGTTCGACTATGCTCCTCTGGAGGGAAAGTGGAACTATTCTTTCAATATCTAGAAATGAGAACAATGTGGAGGTCAGAGGCCTGGTGTGGGAAAACATAACTGCTAGACTGCAAACATTCAGGTGTGGGGTGGGGGGTGGTAACATTTAACAACACAGGACAGGATAGAGACCTTGCGAGTGGCAGGGGATGGGTTATGGTCAAAATCTTCGCTTCGTCTGACTTTGGTTTTCGGAAACTTCTCCATTTTCATGCTGAAATACAAATACCTATGGAATAAAATTATGTTTAACAAAAATAGTGGGCAGAAAGAACATTGCAAGAAAAAAAAAAAATTACGATTACAGGGAGAATCTTCACCACGTCTAACTTCCATTTTCGAAAGTCGGAAGTCACCCCCACCCCCACCACTACCATACATAGGCGTAGCCAAGGGAGGAGGGGGCCATTAGGTCTGGACCCTCCCTTGAGGGTGGGTTGAGCACAAATTTAGAGAGATATGTGTATATATGAGGCTTTCACCAATGAACCAAATCCATGGGAACCCCCCCCCCCCCCCCAGAACTTTCTGGCTACACCACTGCCACCAATCCTCTTCCCAAATTCTGCTCAGTTATGCATCAATCTCGAGAATACCCAAATGATGACGGAAAAGACAAGAATCTGAGGAAGAATCTTGTGCCTGAAGACCACAGGGGAATTTTCGCACCATCCAACTTCCATTTTCGAAAAACTTCCCTCCATTTTTAAACTGAAATATAAATATTTATGGAATAAAATGTTTAACAACACTGGGAAGAAGGAACATTGCAAGAAAAATAAATTTATTATTTTTTTTTTTTTATTGGAGGTTTAACGACCACTGTGAGCAACTCAATGGGCTATAAGCAGTCGCCCGTCCCTAATTTAGGGTCACTGGTTCCAGGGAAGGGAGAGAGCCAGTGCCGTAAGACAAACACAACATCCATGCCTCACCGGGATTCGAACCCGGACCCCGTTCGGACGAATGATCAGAGGCCATGGCTTAGATCACTGCGCCACCGCGGTGGCAGAAAAAGAAATTACAATTACGGAAAAATAATCTTGACTCCGTTTTTAAAGATGAAGTACTGTCCGCAGACGGGAAAAAGGCCCCCATCCCACCTACATTTTTGTTTTTCAGTTTTCCATCAATCTTAAAAATAACCCAAACAATAAAAAAACAAACAAACAAACAAAAATAAAAAAATGCAAAATTCTGCGAATCCCCAGAAGAATCTCATGAATGTACAACACATAGTTTTCACTGTTCCTCAATTCTTACATTGACATGAGCAGGCACGGGAATCAGCTGCATCCAAGATATCTGGCCAAGACCTACAAGTGAGGTTCCACCTTTAAAAAAAAAAAAAAAAAAAAGAAGAATCTTAAATGCCTTCACTGTTTTGCTTGTGGCTGTGCCTTGAAACTTGCTGTCCTCCCATACCTTACTAAATCCCAGGGGTATTGAACAGCCAAACAAAACACTGTTTAACCTCTCAATGCAGAACTCATATTCAGTATTAAATTTTGTGAAAATCCATTTAACAACAGGGTTTCTAGAACACTGCACCCCTCCACCCTTATATTTTAACTTCCCGAACAAACCTCCCATATGTAGGTACATGACCCAATTCTGTTTTTTTTTTTTTTTTGGTTCCAAAATTACATGAGTTGAATCACAATATTAATTTTCATGAATATATGTTCAGCAAAAGAAACACTTATGTCTCAAATTTCACAATCCATTGTAAGACAGGAGAATAACTACACTAATAGGTACTTTCACATATACGAAAATCTGAAATAGTTAAAATTAAAGTGAAAAATAAATATTTTAGAAAATATTAGTCACGACATTGCGGCCGGCTGTCAACATTTTTTTGTTGACACAACAGTGTCGAAATTGTGACTATTGAAATTTCATACCACACACTCTGTTACTCAAGGTGCATTTCTACATTTTCTCACATGTTTGTCATTTATTTTCAAGGGTGAATTTTTTTCTTCTTAGAAACACAAAAGCTTTTTCAGTATGACTGAAATAATTCAGCTTTTAAAATTTTCAATTTATGATTAGCTGGGAATTCCACTTTGTTGCAAGCACAGGGAAAAAACTATCAACACCTCAATGTGTTTTTCTTTGACTGGTGGGCATCTAAGGGACACTATTAGAACTGCAGGAAAAACACACCATTTGTGCTTCATCTAGAACTAAACCCAACTTTGATGATGTGCTAGAATGGAGCACCCTTGGTTTTTAATTCAGATGTTGATAACATAGCATATTAAATTAACTCACACAGGTTGACAGAATAACCTTTTCTCACAGCATACAATGCATTACATACTTAAAAAAAATCTTTGAAAATTTATTCTACAGTACAGCCTGCTTATAATGAGCTTAGAACCATGTGCACATGACAGAAACCCTCATTAAATTTGAGATCTCACTAAATAGGGACTTTATAAAATTTTGTTAGGTTAAAGAAAGTCACATTAGCTTTGATTTAACACTATACCAGACAAAAGTTTCTGCTTTGCTCATTAAATCAGAGATCTCGCTAAACATGGGCTATTTATAAGCGGGTTCTACTGCAGTTACATCTTTTCTCCCAGCTAAAGTCTTCAATGCTTAAGCAAAATCATTCAAATTAAAAAAAAAAAAGTGCATTATACGTCAACAAAAGCAAGAAGCCAATAATGTTTTTTAAGCAGTTTATTTTCAATGTTTAGAGGTGAACAATTCTGAGCAACACATGATGTACCAGAATAAGTTTCCATTGTTAGTTGTAGAGTAATTGACTTTGAGAAATTTATAACCACAAAGAAACACCTCTCATATGGCTAGCAACATTTGGCAAAATAAATTCCACTAGTTTCAAAGTTGTAAAAAGTAAAGTCAAAAGTGTAAATTATAATAATTCAAAACTATAAAATGCAATCAATCACACTGATAAAGACGAAGTTAATACTGTGGTATATTCCCTTCTTGAGAATGATAACCAAAGCTGAAAATTAATATAAACTCAGCATAGTACCAACTGCTGGAAGTAAAACAACAGCTCCAAGGAATAAATACTTTCAGAGTGCACAAAACATACCGCAGATCTATCCAGAACTGAACGTATGGTGTAGCAGAATACAAGATATCTTAAAAGGGTTTAAGACATTTAAAAGTTGCCAACCAGAACACTGAAACTGCATGTTAAGGTATGAAAATAGCCTACGGTATGCAAAATAAAATGAATTTAACACAAAAACAATTGCAGTAACTTTTCACAAATGCCTAACAGTCAGATCTTATTTTTCCTCCCCACAACACTTAATGTTTAAGTGGAACACTTTACAAAATTATATCATTTCATGTTGTAACAGTTCTATAGATTTCTCGGCAATATATGTTCACTCTTTCACAAGATATATTTTTCCATCAATGGAAGGGCTATTTAAAAGACAAAATTCCAATACCAAACTTAATTTGGATTATAAAACTTTTTAAGGTTAAATATGCTCTGAAAAACATGACACCATAATACAACTCTGCACTTCAACACAGTTAAAGGTTAAGCAAGTGTAATAATTTTACCACACAAATAACATGCAGTAAAACAGTAACACATGAACAAAATGGAAGGCAAAATATCTAGTAGTTAGATGTTCAACTAAGGGTGCAGAGAGACAATTTCCCAGGCAACCAGAGATAGTACTGTCTGACTGAAAAACAGATGAAAGCAAATCTACAAAACAAAATATCTTTTCCGTTCCTGTTACATTTACATCTGAACCAAACTAGCACTGTGAAACAGCGGGAACAAATTTCAAATATTCGGCACCAACATGGAGTTACAATGAAGTCTTGAGAATGAATTTGAGACATGAAATTTAAAATTACCACATGATTATTTTACCCTACTCTACAGTGAATCTGAAGTTAATGGCACCACACAAATTATTTAGTTCCAAATTTTAGGACAGACATTCCTTGGGACTTGTGACAAAACACACAGTCAATAAGTTTGGCAATAAGTTTTTGTATCTGTGGGAAATGCTTTTGTCACACATATACAAGGGATTCAAGAGGAAGTTAAGTAAAAGTAACACCAAGATTAAGTATTCAGTTTATGTTTCAAGATGAACTACAAAGAAAACATGAAAAAACACTGAGATTATAATTTAGAGAGTTAGTGGGAGAAAATGTAAAAATTAAAAAGGAAATGAGAATGAAACCAACTTTACTTGTTCAGATCCATTTGTATGTACCCCCCCCTATGTTAACAGATACACTTCACATAATACATAACTTTATAAACATTATTCCTCTGATGAATACAGATGAAATGCTTCTTCCCAGTTTATTCAAAAGATATGTAACAACATATCTATAGTAACAAATACAAATAAAGCAGCAGCCCTCTTATGATTGGTTGCATTCTCATAAATTTCAGAGGCACAAGATCACAGATCAAAACATTAACACAAGCTAGTTTCATTTTGTTTTAGAAACGAAAATAAAGTATGAGTATTCATAATCAGTATATATCTGCTTTAGTTGCATTTTTCCTTAATCCCTGAAATGCAAAGCATGACATTTAGATATTCACAGTTCAGTCTTTTCCCCACTAAGTTGACGATCCAGCAGATATTCACCCATTGGGGTATCCATTCCACTTAAAATGGAGATGTACCGTTGCAATTTGTCAATGGATTCTACTTGTTCATCCAAATAGTTTTCTTCAATGAAGTCCATCAGCTACAAGACAAGATCAAAATGTCATTTTCCAACAGTGAAAACATATGTTAAACAGGAATTTATAAACTTCCAATAGCAGTAATACACACAAAAGCTTTTTTCTGTTTATTAAACTGCAACAGGAAATCACAACAAAGTAAACAATTCACAAGACATAGCACATTCCTGCTGTGATTCCTTATTGTGAACAAGGATAATGTTTGCGTTGGAAATTAACTTTAATCATGGTTCATATCTTATTCCATCACAAAATTCCAAGATTTTTGGATCTTTTTTTCAAGGACACATGATCCAAATCCTCCTATTTAAAATAGTGAAACCACAGGTCTGTTTAACCTGTAATCTACAACAAACATCCCTTATAGGCTTGAGAAAACTTAATACAGAATGCAAAGTTTTGAAAATGATGTTTGCTGCACCTAATAAGAAGCTTAGAAATACAGATAAAAACAAACACCAAAACTGTCATTCAAAATGTAACCAGATTTATTTTCTACAAAACTTATGACTACACTATAATGACTTTGAAACAAATTATATATATATATATATATATATAAAAAAGAAGAGAGATGAGGACAACTAAAGAAGATGTGACTTCCAAAGTGGAATATATAGAACTATGCAAGACAGTAAGAAAAAGTATCACTGAAGACGTAAGGAAATTCAACTGTGAACTAGTGAGGAAAGCAATTGAAAACAACCAAAGCCTAAAGATAGCAAAGGGACATCTCAGTAAGGGAAGAAAACAGATTATGGCACTGAGAAAAGAAGATGGTTCTGTAACAAGAAATAGAGGCGAAATTTTGACAAGAGTGAAAGATTTCTACTCCAAATTATATGAAAGGGATGATATATGCACTCCAGACATCATGAAAGATACCAGTACCAGAGTTCCTCCAGTCCTTCCAGCAGAAGTTGCACATGCAATCAAGAACATGAAGCGAGGAAAAGCTCCAGGAGAAGATGGAATTACTGTAGACATCATACAAGAAGCAAGTGGAGAAATCGAAACAGTACTCGCCCAAATTTTCACTCGATGCCTTAATGAAGGAAAGATTCCTGAGGATTGGAACACCGCTACAATGATCCTGCTACATAAGAAAGGTGACATTGAGGATCTCGGAAACTACAGACCTATCAGCCTCCTATCAGTAGTTTATAAAATCTTCACTAAAGTTCTTTCACACCGCTTGAAGGTAACACTGGACATGGCTCAACCGAGAGAACAAGCTGGATTCAGGAGTGGCTACAGCACAATAGATCATATCCACGTGCTGAGAGAACTAATTGAAAGAGCGAGGGAATATGAACTTCCATTGTGCATGGCTTTTATCGATTATGAAAAAGCCTTTGATTCGGTGAAACCATCAGCAGTAACAATGGCTCTGAAAACCTGCGGTATTGAAGATGCATACATTAATATTATTAATAACATCTATGAAAATGCAAGTGCAAAGATTAGGCTGTTTGAAAATACAACACACGTAAAAATTGGAAAGGGAGTGAGACAAGGTGACAACATATCTCCGAAGCTCTTTAATGCCACATTGGAGGGTGTTTTTCAGTCGCTGAGCTGGGAAAACAAGGGGATAAAGATTAATGGAGATTATCTAACCCACCTTCGTTTTGCTGATGACGTAGTCATTTTTGCAACTACCCCATCAGAGCTGCAGAGTATGATCCAGGAACTTGCTGACAAGAGTAAAGAAGTGGGATTAAAAATGAACTTTCAGAAGACAAAAGTGATGTTCAATGCTTTTACACAAAATGAAGATTTATCGATTGATGGAGAAAAGCTGGAGATAACAGACACGTACGTTTATCTTGGACAGCAGATATCAAGTGAGGGTCACATTGATGAAGAAATTAATCGGCGTACAAAACTTGCCTGGAGAGCTTTTGGAAGAAACAGCATAATTTTCAAGAGCAATATGCCATTATGTCTTAAAAGAAAAGTGTTTGATCAATGCATCCTTCCAGTGCTAACGTATGGTGCAGAGACGTGGACCTTAACTAAAAGAGACATACAAAGGCTGCAGACAACTCAAAGAAGCATGGAGAGGTGCATGCTTGGTATAACCAGGAGAGATAAGAAGAGGAACACGTGGATCCGAAAAATGACAAGAGTGGAAGACATCATGATCAGAGTTAAATCCCTGAAATGGCAATGGGCTGGACATACTGCCAGAAGGACAGATCATCGATGGACAGCCGAAATTTTAGATTGGATTCCAAGGGACAGGAAAAGACCCAGAAGAAGACCACATGGGAGATGGGTGGATGAAATTCGAAAGTATGCAGGGGTGACATGGAGGAGACTGGCACAAGACAGACCGTTGTGGAGGAAACTTGGGGAGACCTTCGTCCAGCAGTGGATTGACAATGATGAGGAGACTGGCACAAGACAGACCGTTGTGGAGGAAACTTGGGGAGACCTTCGTCCAGCAGTGGATTGATAATGGTTGACAATGATGATGATGATGATATATATGGAGGAGACTGGCACAAGACAGACCGTTGTGGAGGAAACTTGGGGAGACCTTCGTCCAGCAGTGGATTGATAATGGTTGACAATGATGATGATGATGATATATTGATATATATATATATATATATATATATATATATATATATATATATATATATATATATATATATATATATAAACTAAATAAAATATAATAAAACTAAAAAATATATCAGTATAAATTCTAAAAAGATCATAAAGCCATTATATACCACAATCGATATATAAACAAAATATTGCTTATACAGAGAATGTTCACACATTTTTAGAATGTTTTTGATAAGAAATTACAGTAAAAAAACAGTTCAAAGAATTGAAACTGGAAACAACATGTTAGATTAACATAAAAGAAACATCTGCTGCAATTAAATATTGTCAGGTAAGAAAATGGCACATGTTAACAAGCTGTGAATAGTAGGTTATGTTTTTGCCGTTACAAAGAGAAATGTTTGCATTCTGCAATTATATAGCACTGTAAAAATCATGGAATCAGCATTTCTAAAGGTAAAACAAGCAATATTATTAATAACAAAGGGAAAAATCATCACGCATTGCTTTTATCACGAAAAATAACACCAAACAAAGTACGTACTTTTGTGACTAATTCGAAAATAAGGTCTCTTAGTCTTAAAAGAAAATTCACTAACCCAACAAGCAATTGCTAAGTCATTAAAAATCTCTGTATCAACTGTAAATAAGGTAAAACAAAGATCTGAATCTAAAAAGACAAAACAAAAAACAATGTTCACCACCTCTTGCTTAGGCACATGGCTGAGAACATAACACAGTGTAGATTTCTTTATAAAAATACCTTAGCTGGAGACAGATGCAGACCTGCCAACCTCAGAACAAAAAAAAAAAAAAAAAAAAAAAAAAGGCTCAAATAGAAAAATCGTAACATGACACGTGCTGTTAATTTTCGAATTTTTGAAGCCTGTTTCAGCAATATAAATTCTTGATAGTGTAAGGTGTAGCTGCATATATTCTTGATGGTTGCAGGTGTAAGGGGAGAGAGGTTGCTTCGAATAAACAGACACTCATCCACATCCCAGCGCCGACCAATCAGCAGCTTCTAAGTATGACGAAAAGTAGAAAATATGAATCAGTCTCAAACATTATACGAGACGAGTCGGAATTTGTCCATTGGTTGCTGATTGCACTTGACTTGACTTACTTTATTTCCGTTGGGAAACTAGATGCAGGAGAATTTGTTAAGAGAAACTGGAAACTTCTCCACGTAAATTTTTTCCCTACTTCTCTCTTTTAAAAAGGGGAAAAATGGGGGAAAACAAGACTTTTTTTTTAAATCGTATTTTTGGTGGCAAAATCATCTTATTGTACTACAGCATGATTTATCATACTAAATATGATAAAATTGCAACAGTTGGCAGGTCTGTAGATGGAAATTGCTACTATTGATGAAGCATGGATCCCTACCTAAACGACTGTAATAAAAAAGGTTGATTTAGTATCGCAAAAGAGCAGAAAAAGACTAAGTTTCAGTAAAGGATTCATGATCATTGCTAGTTTCTTGTACAATGGGAAATTAAAGTTAAGAAAAATTGAAAAGAATGTTGAAATCAATTGAACATAGTAACCAAAATAATGTTTTAATTCCTATATTTAGGGAGGATATACCATTACTTTATCCACAGAGCCTTCAAAGAGTAGAACTCCATCAGGATAAGGCTACCAGTCATACATCCAAATCTACCACTCCATTTCTTGAAAAAATGAAAAAAGAGATGGGTATCAAAATCTATACCTTTTGCTCGTATTTCTTCAAAGTCCCCTGATGTATCGCCCAGGGCATGAAATTTCCGGTCGCCAGCTCGCCATTGGCGAGTAAAACTTTTCTCATTGAGTTACCGCAATTCCGTTGTTAACAGCCGCGGCTATTATTACGATAAAAGTTTCTTTTTTTTTTTTTTTTAAATATGCGGCACATATGTGGTGCTGCTGATATGCTGAATTTGTTTTCAGTAATCACTCCCCTCCCCTCTGAAATTTCTATACTGATAAGTAAACCTTTCCAAAGCATTTTTTTTTCTCTCTTCCATAAACTGCCGGGTTCTCGGTACTCGTATTGCTCGTTTCAGGGGTGGCGGAAAGTGAAGTTCGTTGACCGAGCCCGAAATTTTGAATCGTGGTGCATCCCCTCCGTTCCCGCTTCCCGGAACAAACAGAAGAAAAACAATGCCCTAGGAGGGAGCTTTGTTGGTGATTAGGACCACCAGATCACTTATCAAGATAAACTTTCTAAGGCACATCACAACAATCGCACGTATGCCAAAAAAAAAAAAAAAAAAAAAAAAAAAAAAATTGGCTGAAATTATGGACCGGGCCCGGGCGGTTCCGCCGCCACTGGCTCGTTTTAAGTCTGTAAAGGTCACTAGGTCACTGCAGGTTTGGTTATGTGCCACTACTGGGAACTGACTCACTCGAATGAACTTCGACCAGTGGGGGGGGGGAGATGAATCCCATCAAGAGATGCAGGCAGCAGGCCACAGCAGAGACAATCCCTCAAACAAACAAAGAAAAGCAAAAAATAAACAAGCTTCCCTCAGATTTATGACACCCGCAATTGAGCTACTAGAATGAACTTTTAAAGCAGTGCGCGAAAACACTTTTAGTTAAACACCGGGTCTTCTGCACTGTTATTTTTTTTTCTTTACTTTTGATAGCAAAGACATAACAGAGAAACTTTGTTTACGGGGAAAAAAAAAACATGCACTATTTTAATCATATTTTTAAAAACTGGGAAGAGCAGTGTTTTTCTTTGCGAAAACAATTTTTGTTAAGTATTTTACTGTTAAAAAAAAGTGTGAATCACTGTAGATACTAATTTTCTAAGAAAACTGCTCACTGTCAACGGTTGATCGGAGGATTTTCACAGTCATCGTTAAATTCATGAAATGTTTACCTAATAGAAAAAATATTTGGAAGACGTGAAGTTCGAAATGCTATCTCAGAACTCAGTTATCGTAGAAAAATAATTCAAGCGGATTTTTAAATCTGTGGAATTTGTCATCCCAGATCGATACCCAACATGAAATTAAACAAAAGCTGCCAGTTTTGTGAAATTAAAAATCCATTTGGGGCATGGTTTCGTAACTTCTGTGACAATAACTAACGAAAGAATGCAGTATTATAGGAAGTTAAAAATAAAATAAAAAATCCAATGCTCATTCGACCCAGTGCTTCTCCAGCAATGGTTTATTTTGCTGGTCCTTTAGTCAGTAAGTTTTCTACGCTTTCCAACCGTAAATTGAGGAAGTGCAATATGTTCCAGATGTATCTGTCTGTACGATAATTTGCATGATGTCTTGGCTGGATTCAATGAAATTAGTATGTTAGGGTCCATACTAATTCGTCGTATGACGTTCGTAACTGAAATCTAAACCTTTATTTCTTGATGATGACTTTCAGTTGATCTTGGCTTTCCTAACAAACCAGCTTGATCGGATAATTATAGTCGGTATTTTTTCCTCTGCAAATTGCATCTCTTTAAGCTGTTGCTGTTTTACTATAATAGCAGTTTTAGTTGCATTTTTCTTTCAAGTGTCAATAAATTTAGTATTAGCGATTCGCTATGAGCAGCAATATAAGAGGGGGGGGGTAGCAAACACTCTGTGATGCGAATTCTGCGAAATTCCTGTGTATTGCAAAATCTTCAAAAAATGAAAAATACGCATTTTGCACTATGTGTCGACGTCATTTCAGCGTTTCGCGTGGTCGAATGATATTACTAATCATATTTCTAGTGCCTAGCATAAATCCAATGTTGACTGCGTGGGGAAAAAATACGAAATTAACTTCCTTTGTTAAAAGTTATGAACTGGATGTGGTTCACGCAAAATGTTCACTTCGTTTTTAGTTGAGCATAATTTACCAATTAATGTCCTTCAGTCATTCATTTGTTTCATTTGACTGTCTCATTGTCCGTCACTCCGTAAGATAAACATAGTATGAAAATCGTTTGTTTTTGAAATTATTTTAGTTTGTTCCGTGACGGCGTGGGATACAATCCTATTGGATTTGGGGGTCAAAAGGGTGGGACTTCCATAAAAATAAGTTTTTATCTCTTTATAGATCAAAATGATAGCATAGTAATGAGAAATTATGTATAGATTCTATTTTAATCGAAATAAACGTGCCGATAAATTCAAACATCTGCATTCATATTATATCATTAACATATCATTTTTTAATTGATATGTTCGATATATTTAATCAATACGCACGACAAGTAATTTCATCGAATATATCAATTAATTTTTTTATGGATTTCGGTTTCTGAAAGTTCGCAGGTATGCACCAAGGAGTGGCAAGTGGTTTTTTTTTTGGTGAGTGCATTTGATCTCGAAATTTCTCCCCTGTATCGCCAATGGACTATTGTGCCTTTGAACTGCTAAAACGAGTGCTTTTTAAACATACCTAAAACAATAATTGGATTATAGAAGAGGAGTGGAATAAAATACCACTATCGATTTTAAGAAATGCCCTGTTATCTTGATGTCGGTTCATAGTCCAGAGAAAGGGCCATCAGATAGAACATTTAAAAAAGATACAATTTCATTTTAAACATTAATTATATTGCTGGAAAATCATTCTAAAAATGTGTGTGAACATCCTCTGTATCTACATATTTTTAAATACATTTTTTTGAAATTTAACAATAAGAAAAGATGAAATATGAAGTACACATTTTTTTCATTAAAGCAAAATTCAAGTCGAAAACAGTCACTTTGTCGCATTAGAAATTGCATCATTCCCATGTCTTGTACAGTTGTTTTCATGGCAGAGTGAGGAGAGCAACATTACTGCTTTTTAGTTCAATTTTCCTAAAATTGCATGGTCTCCAGTTCCCTAATAACTTCTTGCTAAATGATCATATAAAAAACCTGTATTTCCCATATAAAAAACCTGTATTTTTATGATCATATAAAAAACCTGTATTTCCTCCTTTTTACAAAAAAATTAAAGTTCAAAATTGGAACTTCAACCCTCCGTCATTATCTTTTGTTTCCCATGAAGTTGTTCTTTCTGTACGGTGAGCAAGCAATTATTGTCTTTGAATGCAATTTTGATCTAAACAGATGAAAACATGCTTGCCCACATGGTTTAAGCAAAATTAAATATAAAAAATCTCTACTGCATTTCTCACTCAGACAAGGAAAATATTTAATGAGTTATGGTGATAGGTCACATTCCACCATGCAGTGATGGAAAGTTGCAAAACCATTTTTGGAGCAGCAAAATGCGTTTTTGGAGCAGGTAAAATACATTTTTGGAGCAGGTGAAATACATTTTTTGGAGCAAACGAAATGCATTTTTTGGAGTAGGTAAAATATATTTTTAGAGCAGGTAAAATACATTTTTAGAGCAGGTAAAATACGTTTTTGGAGCAGGTAAAATACATTTTTGGAGCAGCAAAATGTGTTTTTGGAGCAGGTGAAACTTATTTTTGAAGCAACAAAATGCATTTTTGGAGCAGATGAAATACATTTTTGGTGTAAGAAAACATTTTTTAGAGCAGGTAAAATATTAGTAGATAGAACTCTTAAGCAGAAAATGTTTTGGAAATAGATGCACCCTACTCAAATTTAAAACATATTGCATTGAAATACACACACACACACACATGCGAACATTTTAGCTTTTAAATAAATCAAAATTTTTTTTAACCATAGCAGGATTCTATTATTAATCATTTATTTTACAAAAAATGATTAATTTTTTGCTGCTTTTCTCAATATTTAATTGCTCACTTCTATTCTTTTCTAATTTTTTACGATAGTTAGCAATGTTTTGCTTCTTTTAATAGTATCTGTCCACTTTCTATTGCACTCATGTCATTTTTTTATGCCACATTCAATGTTCATCTCAGCATTGTTTAACATTTTATGAGGGAATCCAACTATTCCAAATGTTCAGCTTCTTCCCATTTCAAATCACCTTGTGAACATTCAATTTCTTCTCTTTTTTGCTTGTTTTGCTGCATTTTTCCAGCACTAATCTGCTTTTGATATTTTTTCCAGGATTCTTTATAAGCTGTAAGAAGTCTTTTGGTTACAGTAATTTTACTCACATCTCCATTTAATCTTTTGACATGATCTATGTGCTTCTTGCTCTCCACATGAGGCCTACAATCATCACGGCTGCCTTGCGACAGGCTAAAATCGCAGCCACATGGCTTATAAAACGTGATTCAGCAAAACTTTAGATGCTTCATAAAAAGGCCATTCTTTACTATACATGCCTCGATGCAATTGACAATAAGTTTTATCTGACTTCGTTCTTTTTGTTGTCATAGCTGTTTCACTGCTGCGTTTCGCTTCGTTTTAATCTATATTAATCCTTTCCACTCAAATAACTTTTCACCCATACTCACACAGAACTCACATTTTTTTCTTTTCTGCAGTAGAGGCCACAACTTAGCAGTGAAAGCTCAGCTTTAGCTCGCCAGCCCCGACATACGAGCTACAGAGGCATCATCAGCGTGGCGGCTGACACCTGACCTATTCGGCAAAAAACATCGGCATGGAGGGTGCCACCCGACACATGCGATATACGGTGAAAAGGAAATGTTTCGCAAGCCCCTACCCACGAGTTATAGAGGCCCAATGAGCACAGAGGATGACACCTGACATGCAAGCTATTTGGAGAAAAAGAAATGTCTCGCGAGTGCCAGCATGCCAGCAATAGAGGCATCATTGGCATGGAGGGTGACACCTGACACGCGAGATATGCGGCGAAAAAGAAATGTCTCGCAAGCCCCGACATACGAGCTATAGAGGCGTCATAGACGTGGCGGATGACACCCGACCTATTCGGCGAAAAAGAAACTCCTCGCGAGCGCCAACATCCGAGCTATAGAAACGTCATAGGCATGGCAGATAACACCCGACATGCGAGCTATTCGGCGAAAACAAAATTCCTCGCGAGCGTCAACATGCGGGCCCTAGAGGCGTCATCGGCATGGCGGGTGTCACCCGACACGCAGATGAAGTTTCTTTTCTTTATCCGGAGAAAAAGAAACGTCTCGCGAGCCCTGACATGCGAGCTATAGGGGCGTCATCGATGTGGCGAGTGACAACCCGACCTATTCCACGAAAAAGAAATGTCTCGCGAGCACTGACATGCGAGCTATAGATGCGTCATCGAAGGTGCCACCCGACATGTGCGATATTCAGCGAAAAAGAAATGTCTCGCATGCCCCGACCCACGAGCTACAGAGGCGTAATGAGCGCGACGGATGACTCCCGACACGCAAGCTATTTCTCGAAAAAGAAATGTCTTGTAAGCGCCAACATACGAGCTATAGAGGCGTCATAGACGTAGCTGATGACACCCGACCTATTCGGCGAAAAAGAAATTCCTTGCGAGCATGGACATCTGAGCTATAGAAGCGTCATCGGCATGGCATGGCGGGTGACACCCGACACGCAGATGACGTTTCTTTTTCTTTAACCGGTGAAAAAGAAATGTCTCACGAGCTATAGAGGCGTCATTGGCGTGGCGAGTGACACCCGACCTATTTGACGAAAATGAAATGTCTCGCGAGCACCGACATGCGAGCTATAGAGGCGTCATCGGCACGGAGGGTGCCACCCGACACGTGCGATGTTTGACGAAAAGAAATGTCTCGCAAGCCCCGACCGATGAGTTATAGAGGCGTAATGAGCGCGGCAGATGACACTCGACACGCAAGCTATTCGGCGAAAAAGAAATGTCTCACGAGCACCAACATAGTTGCGTCATAGACATGGCGGATGACACCCGACCTATTCAGCGAAAAAGAAATTCCTTGCGAGCGCCGACATCCGAGCTATAGAGGCGTCGCGAATAACACGCGAGCTATTCGGTTGAAACGAAATTCCTTGTGAGCCATAGAGGTGTCATCGGCATGGTGGGTGACATCCGACACGCAGATGAAGTTTCTTTTTCTTTATGCGGTGATAAAGAAACGTCTCGCGAGCCCCGGCATGCGAGCTATAAGGGCATTATCGGCGTGGCGAGTGACACCCGACCTATTCTACGAAAAAGAAATGTCTCGCGACCACCGACGTGCGAGCTATAATGCGTCATCGGAGTGGCGGGTGAGCTATTCGGCGATTTTGTAATGTCGGGTGTCACCCGACAGTCGAGTGGAAAGTGTTAAAACGTTTGCACCAAAATTTTCACAAGCACAAAGCCACATGCAATCAACGTAAAGAGTTGGCAAAAGGTGCTGAGCTGAGTTCCCTCTCGACTTTTGCGCACGATACTCTGAAATGGCTGTATGGGGAATCACGTGACAAACTCTGCCTCCGTTGGCGGGGGAAGTCAGAACGTCGAAGGCGCATAAGGGACTATCCGTAAAGTGCGTTTTCGACCAAAAGTCGGTAAAAAAATTGAAATTGCGTGCAGGGATCTTGTGAGGGCTTTTTCGTAGTTTTTTCGGGTGACTTCCGTAAAACCGTAAGATGGAGTGAAAATACGTAAAAGTTGGCATCTCTGAATACCCATGAATCCTTTAGAAACAGAACCATTGTATCCTGCCACGGGAGAGCCATTTTCAGTCGTCCTCCGCGTCGACGAAATAGCTCATGACTGACCTTACGCTGTATTTATGTAATCGCGCACCTTCGCTGGACCTCGCCCGAAATGAAATAACTGCGCTATCCCAAAGAGCAGGGAACGACATATAAACAATCTCAATTGCACAGCACTCCGAAAGACCACCAAACTATCAGTAAACAATCTTAATCAGGATTTCATAACTTACATCATCGTTTTTCCTACATACCATGTGATTACAACAAAACTCCTCCTCCATAAGCAAAAACAATTTAATTTCCTACATCGCGAAAATCGTTATTTTTTCGTCACTTTTGGCCGAAAAAACAACAAATTAGAAGGTCGGTGAAAAACATTCCAAAATTTTGGGATTGGTGGTACGGTAAGCGTCGTCGTTTTCATCAAATTACGCATAGACCCTAAAAAAGCGTCATTCGATTCGACGTTTAAAACGGCAATTTTTGCCGTGAAAACATTTTTTTCGCTCGTCAATTTTTGCTGTGGATTGCCGTTTTGGCGCAAATATTATTTTTTTTCGTAATTTGTAGCAGTTTGGTGCAAGATAATGAAATTGGCGTAGTTCGGCGCAAACTTTCCATCACTGCACCATGGACAGATTAAGCATTGATTTAGAAATTTAATTTTGCTTATAAAAAGAGGAAGGTGGGGCCAAAATAAAAAAGAGGAAGGTGGGGCCAGGTTGGTTTTGAAGAAGAGGCTGTTAGAAATAGGAAAATGTGAATTTCGTTACAGAAAATATGAAATAGCTTTTCGTCACTATTACCAAAAATATTAAAAATGAGGAACATGATCATAAAAATATAAAAATTAAGAATATAATCAAGAAGAGAGAAAAAAACAACATTCTGAAAATCATGGAACATTCTCATTCCTGCTATAACAATAATTTCCAACAGTTCCAAACTTTTTTGGCAACTGGATGGCATGATGTCCAAAAACATCGTCATTGATTTTCTTCACATACTTCAACTAAAACAATACATTACAACAGATTGAATGCAGAAAAAAATGAGAAGTCAGCTGTCTTCTATTAAGCCAGACATTAAAGGGATATACAAAAATATAAAACAATACCACTCTTTTCACTAATTTTGTTTTGGAAAACGCACAGGTTTTTTTTTTTTCATAAAAAGTCATTTATGTATTTAGCATGTAATGGGTTTATTATTGTTATTTTTAAATGAATTAATAAATGTTTTAAAAAAATTTCAGTTTTAATTTCTAATATGGTAAATATCGATATATATTATAACCCACATAAACAGAAAAAAAAACTGTTCCCCCCCCCCAGAGTTTTTTTTTAAATGGCTCTTAATAAATTTTGAGAGTGCAAAAGGGGTCCTGAGATAAAAAAAAAAAATTTCAGAAAACAGCTCTAATCCAACAACCTTCACAAAGTGGTAACTTTTTGTTCTCTTTCTTTCTATAATAATAGTATCAGAAAAGATTGTGAACTTCTACTTCACATGTATGAAAGAAAAGTTCTTTCGACTGATTTTAAAATACAAAAACACTGGCTTGCACAAAATATAAAGAGGCAATAATATTTTTATCAGATTGCTTCCACATGCTAAAATATATAAGAATCCTATAAAGATATACTTACATGCTGATCCTGGCAGTGGTTAGCTGCCACATCATGCAAATGATGAAGCTTATTGTTGACATGTTTCTCCAGGTTCATGGCATCTCGAAGGGCTTCGAGAGCATCATCCCACATGTACTTAGCTGGCATCTGAGAGAGGAATGAAAAAACATTGTTTTCCATTAGTACACGGTTTTTCCTTTGTTGCACTCTAAACAGCAATTTAGTCACAATCAACACGTATCTCTAAACAAGTCACCTGTTTGGAAAATGAATTCCAGTTTCTTGAGGCTACCAACCTAACTGTCAGTATCTTCTATCTCAATAAACCTTCCCAGCCAAAGTATGTAAATTTATTATAAGTCATCATTCCTCCAGTGAGTGAAATTTTCTTTCATTCGGTTCAAAGTTTTCTCCTAGTGTTTCCTCATACAAAGCTCTCCTTTCATAAGCCATTCACAAAATTTGTCCTGATCATACAAACAAACAAAAGAGCATAAGTAGCTCTGGGTATTTCACAGAACAAACTAAGAAGCAAATCTGCTCCTACTAAATGTTCTATTAACACCCTTAAAGAAATCAGATCTTTCATGCATACCAACACTATTGCTATTTGAAAAGCAGATAAAGTAAAATATCCTGTAATAATGGAAAAAAGTCACTCTGTATGAAAAAGTTCATCCTTTCCTCTTAAACTAATAACTGTGTCTGAGTAAAAGTTAACCCATCATGTACATATTGAGGGAAAGACAACAATATACAACCCTTCAATTTTCTGTTCAACACATTATATTCAATACTGACACATATATTTCATAGATAGCAGCTTATGCACTTGAAATTGATAACAAAATACAGATAATAGGTTTTTTAAATGCCAGTATTCTCATGGAGCAGTTACTAAGAAGCTCACATGCAACATAGAACAAGTAGGATGATCTTCGGTGACGTCAAACACAATTTATATAAAAACCATATACTTCAACTTTTTATTTTATCTGGTTTCCATAATTATTCATACATTTGGTCTTAGTGTTCTTACTTCTGTATTTTACTCCTTATTGCTTTTATACTTTTAAGTCTTATGTGAACACACAGCACTTCTGGTTTTTATGTAAATTTTACCTGACTTCACATGAGGGCAAAGAAATGAAAAAATATATCTTCTGCAACAGCCATTCATTACCGGACAAAAAGATCAAGTTTTTTTCCAAAACTGTCTTCAGGGTGATTTTTCCTTCTTGATATTTGACCACATTTTTCGGAGTATGAAATACGAATGGTCAAATGATGCAAGTTTCAAAACAACAACAAAGAAAAGAATTTCCCTTTTTGTCTCAACAAGTCTACTTTTATCTATTCATCTCTTTTACGTAACTTTGGGGTCTTCTGGTTTTCAATTAAGTTTATCTGTTGTATACACATTTTAGTGTAGCTGAAACAGTTCCAATACAGAAAGCACAGTGAAAATTTACACATGGTATCTGTGTGTGTTATTTGTCTCAACAATTTCTGTTTGCCCCTTCCTGAAACGTTATACGAGCCCATGGGCATGAGTGGTGTATCTGTCTGATGCTGGCAGGCTCTCTTCCTTTTCCAGGACCAGTGGTCCTAAATAGGGACAGGACACCACTTATAACGTTTAAAAGTTGCTCATGTTAGTTGTTAAAACCCAAAATGGAAAAGACATTCTTATTTGCAAACAAAAATGTTGCATTTTCTCTGTGGACTTTTAGAAGGATATTGCACTTCTAAGTGAAGTATGTATTATGTACACAGGGCACAAAATTTCCGGTCGCCCGCTCGCCATTGGCGAATGAAGAATTGTCATTGGAGAGTAAAACTTTTCTCATTAAATTACCACAATTTCGTTGTTAACAGCCGCAGCTATTATGATGATAAAAGTTTTTTTTTGTGTGTGTTTTTTTTTTTATATGTGGCACGTATGTGGTGCTGCTGATATGCTGAATTTGTTTTCTGTAATTACTTTTTTTCCCTTCTGAAATTTCCACACTGATGAGTAAACCTTTTCAAAGCATTTTTTTTCTCTTCCATAAACTGCTGGGTTCTCGGTGCTCGTATTACTCGTTTGTAGTCTGTAAAGATCACTCTGCAGGCTTGTTTATGCGCCGCTACTGGGAACTAACTAACTCGAATGAACTTCGACCAGCAGGGAGGGGGGAGTTTAATCCCATCAAGAGATGCAGGCAGGCCACAGCAGATACAATCCCTCAAATGAAGAAAGAAAAGCAAAAAATAAACAAGCTTCCCTCAGATTTATGACACCCCCAATTGAGCTACTAGAACGAACTTTTAAGCAGTGCGTGAAAACACAAAACACCGGGTCTTCGGCACTGCATTTTTTTCTTTAACTTTTGATAGCAAAGACATAACAGACAAACTTAGTTTACGGGGGAAAAATAAAAACATGCACTATTTTAATTGTATTTTTAAAAACTGGGAAGAGCAGTGTTTTTTCTTTGCGAAAACAATTTTTGTTAAGTATTTTACTGTTAAAAAAAAGTGTGAATCACTGTAGATACATACTAATTTTCTAAGAAAACTGCTCACTGTCAATGGTTGATCAGAGGATTTTCACAGTCATCGTTAAATTCATGAAATGTTTACCTAATAGAAAAAATATTTGGAAGACGTGAATGAACAATAAAAAATTATAGTAGGATAAAAATGTGAATTTAAACACAGTATTTCTATCCTATGTAACCAAATGGTTTAACTTTAGGGATCGGCTCATAAAATGACTGTTTTCTACGCGTCCCCAGTTTAATAGGGCTACAGCTGTTATAACATGTGTGCGGCACATACAGCAACGTTTGCTCCCAAGATGACTAAATTAACATTTCGGCAAAACCTTAAAATTTTATTATAAATACCATATATACTCGAGTAAAAGCCAAAAGTTTTTGGAAGAAATTCTTCTTTTTTTTAAGTGAAAGTGTCGGCTTATATGTAGGTCATATTTTTTTTTTTTTTGCCAATTTCTAGCCGTTGAACTAGGGGTGGCCGCCCCAGTGGCACAGTGGCCTAAGCGATGGCCTCTGATCGTTCGTCCGAAAGGGGTCCGGGTTCGAATCCCGGTGAGGTATGGATGTTGTGTTTGTCTTACGGTACTGGCTCTCTTCCTTCCCTGGAACCAGTGACCCTAAATTAGAGACGGGCAACTGCTTATAGCCCATTGAGTTGCTCATGATGGTCGTTAAACCTCCAATCAATCAAAAAAAATAATAATAAAAAAAACCAACTAGGGGGCTCTGTTTATACGCGAGTATGTACGGTATGTAAAATGCTGCTTTTATTTTTTTTTTCGCTAGCAGCATTCTCCTTTTATGTGAAGTCATGATCTTTGATGGAAGATTTCAACCTTTGCAAAGCCTTCATGCATTGTGAGGTATCAAAGTTCTTTCTGAATTGGTGGAATCCTTAAAACAAATTGAAAGTGATGTATATTATTGGATTATTCTTATGAAACCATGAATGTATAATTGCGTAAACCAATGCTATCTGTCATTTGGTGGACAAGGGTTTGAAATGCTAAAATACCTGCCAGGTTTTGATTTACCGGTAAAATTTACGGAAATGCAACTTGCTTTACCGGCAGAGTGTTAATTTTCAGATTTGATTCTTCCAGATTTTTTTTTGTTTCTGATGATTTTGCACTCAGCATTAAGAATTTTTATTTAACATAATCCTTTTAAATTGAAGCACCAATGTAAGTTACAAATAAACTTCTCAGTTACTTGGGAACATTTGTCTGCAGTTTTCCCACATGTTGTTTTGGGTTGTTTCAGACGTGAAAGAACTTACACCGCGCGCAAACGGTTTGTAAACAGCTGCAGCTGGGCCTGCTTATCTCTCGATGTGTTGACAGACGGGCGGGCATCCTCCATTGGAACACCATCTTTATTACTCCTAGTTCGAAATGCTATCTCAGTACGTAGTTATCGTAGAAAAATAATTCAAGCGGATTTTAAATCTGTGGAATTTTTGAGCCCAGATCGATACCCAACATGACGAAATTAAACAAAAAGCTGCAAGTTTTATGAAATTAAAAATCCATTTGGGGCATGGTTTCATAACTTATCTGGCAATAACTAACAAAACAATGCAGTATTATAAGAAATTAAAAAATAAATAAATCCAATGCTCATTCGACCGAGTGCTTCTCCAGCAATGATTTATTTTGCCGGTCCTTTAGTCAGTAAGTTTTCTATGCTTTCCAACTGTAGATTGTAATATGTTTCAGATTTGTCTGTCCGTACAATAATTTGCATGATGTCTTCGCTGGATTCAACGAAATTAGTATGTCGGGGTCCATACTAATTCGTCGTATGATGTTCGTAACTAAAATCTAAACCTTTATTTCTTGATAACAACTTTCAGTTGATCTCTGCTTTTCTAGCTGACCAGCTCAATCGGATAACTCGGTAGTCGGTATTTTTTCCTCTGCAAATTGCATCTCTTTAAGCTGTTGCTGTTTTACTATATAGCAGTTTTAGTTGCATTTTTTTTTTTTTTTTTTTTTTTGCTATGAGCAGCAATATATGGAGGGGGGGAGTACTATAAACTATCAAACATTCCGTGATGCGAATTCTGCGAAATTCCCGTGTATTGCAAAATATGAAAAATACGCATTTTGCACTATGTGTCGATGTAATTTCAGTGTTTCGCGTGGTTTAATTATATTTACTAATCATATTTCTAGTGCCAAGCATGAATCTAATGTCAACTGCGTGGGGAAAATATACAAAATTAACTTCCTTTGTTAAAAGTTTTTATGAACTGGATGCAAATCACGCAAAATGTTCACTTCGCTTTTAAGTTGGGCATAATTTACCAATTAGTGTCCCTCAGTCACTCATTTATTTCATTTGCCTGTCTCATTGTCCATCACACCGTAAGATAAACCTAGTATGAAAATGGTTCGTTTTTGAAAATATTTTAGTTTGTTCCGTTACGGCGTGGGATACAATCCTATTGGATTTGGGGGTCATAGGGTGGGACTTCCATAAAATCAAGTTTTTATCTCTTTATAGATCAAAATGATAGCATAGTAATGAGAAATTATGTATAGATTCTATTTTAATCAAAATAAATGTGCCAATAAATTAAAACATCTGTATTCATATTATATCATTGACATATCATTTTTTAATTGATATGTTCGATATATTTAATCAACGTGCGCGACAAGCAATTTCATCGAATATATTGATAAATTTTTTTATGGATTTCGGTTTCTGAAAGTTTGCAGGTATGTGCTAAGGAGTAGCGAGTGTTTTTTTTTTTTTTTTTTTGTGGCGAGTGCATTTGATCTCGAAATTTCTCCCCCTGATGTACATATTTCTGAACAAAATGGAAAAGGGGAGGATAATCATTTGTCATGATGAAAGTGGTGTAATAAAGAATCAGAACACACTGAAGCTTTATTACACTGTTTGTTAGTGGAAGAAAAATATTTTCCACATTTAGTAAGGGAAAAAATTTACCTCCACGTTACCAGAAACGTGTTTCTGAGTATGGTTTCACACCTTTTGTTATGTGATCTTTTCAAATAGTAAACATATGTGTCAAGCAGGCAAAATGGCATCTGTAAGAAAATGTTTAACAGTTTGTATTAAAAAACTGTTAAACATTTTCTAGCTCTTGTAAGTCAAGCCAAGTAAAGGAAAGTGAATTTAGGCAGAGCACACTCAGCCCCTGTTTTAGATAATAACACCAGGATTTTTTTTAAAGTAGCATGATTTGTAATGTAATTTGCTGCTACAACCATATTTTTCCATTTGTAGCGATGCTACATAACTGTAAAAGTAGCATCCTACAGTAGCAGCGCTGCTTCCGATCACCGATTATTATGGTGTCTTAGTGTGAACTGAATACGAATATCTAACGCTTAAAAAACTTAGTGCACTTCTCTGCCACAGGGATAAGATATGCCCCAAGCACTTTCAGCATGAATGAAAGGAAGAAATCAGCCTATGTTTTGATTTACAATCAGAATATAATGGAAACATGCTGATTTGTAAGGAGCTGGTGCTAACTCTTTGAAAGTTAATAGATACTGAGTGAGTGCTGGAGAGTGGTTTGATTCCAACTCAAATTTAAGATTTAAGTAGTAGTTTCACATAACTTTTTCAGGGTAAAAAGATAAATTTTATCTTCAATAGAATGCTGTCATGAGTTTTGGCAGAAGTATCAAAGGAAGTGTTAAAAATATTAATAGGTGACAGACAAGAAAAATTTACTTTGTGAACATCTACTTACTTCTTTCTAATATTTTTCATTCTCTGATGCATGTAAAACATCATGTATGAATAAATAAACACATACACACACACTCTGAGATTTAGAGGTTAGTTTCACAAAAAAATACAAACTGCCAGATAATTTTTACTTAGTGTTGCCATATCAAACTTCTTCATTTACAGTGATCTTGACATACAACTTGGTCTTTGCTGACATCTATCACACACGTACACAAGATCTTCTATACTATACAAAGTGCTGACATTTTTCTAATTGAGAACAATGAAAGAACCTACTGCTTTGTTGGCTTAACATTTTTAGAGTTTCTAAAAAAAAATTTGGTCTGTTCCTGCAACATAACCCAATCTGTTTCACATAAAAATACACACACTGGTGATACCACATGTATCTACACACATAGAAGCAATCACTTAATGCCAGAAAAAAAAAAAAAAAAAAAAAAAAAGAATAGTAGCACATATAAGGTTCCTGTGTAGCAGACCATTGCTAATAAAAATGTGACCTTAATGAAATTAATGCAACAGGTCTTGCTTTTCAAATGATGCCAACATTAGGAATGTTAAATTTAAAAAAAGTGGAGAAGCGGGATAAAACCAAAGCTATTTACCTTACTGCTTCAGTGCAAATGTTAAAATCCTAATATTCATACTTGACGTAAAAGAACAATTTCATTTCATACATACACATAACCACACTAGATGAACTCTAGGTATTCTGTTTCACACCAAGAATTATATTACAGCATAACATATCTATTTATTAATTCTATAAGTTTTTTACTGTGAGTCCTATTTTGAGAGAACGGCTGAATGTAAAGATATGGAATGTAAAGATATGGTTTAGGTATCAAAATAAAGGTCTTGCCATGTAGATGTGCAAGTCGAAGAGAAAAATGAGATTGGGGCAACAGTTCAGGTGTTGTGGGGTGGCAAAGTTCCCATGTAAAGTCTATGGGAGAAGCGTGCAGTTGACTCACGCGCTGTTGAAGGCGGAAGTATGGAGGGACTGAGATAGTCTCAAGTCCGAAGTCTTCTCTTTTCTGAGCGAACCGCTGCGCAAAGCAATGCTAGCAGGCATTTGTATCAAAGTTCTTCTCATCGGAACAGCGAACACTCTCGAAGACCTGATTGCGTTATGCCGTTGGACTGTGTGATATATATATACAATTTAATATTCATTCGATCCAGTTTATTCACGTAAGTAAGAAGTTTCCTATTATGTAAAGATGTAAATAAACATTCCGCTGATTATTGTTAGTAAAAATATTTAGAATGTACATATTGAGTTACATCATTTATATCTTCATTCTATAAGCTTTTTTGCTGGGAGACCTATTTTGTAAGAAGGGCTGAACATAAAAATATGGTTCAGGTATCAAAATAAAGGTCTTACCATGTAGATGTGCCAGTCAAAGAGAAAACTAAGATCGGGTCAACGGTTCGGGCGGGGCGGGGTGGCAAAGTTCCCACGTAAAGTCTATGGGAGAAGTGTGCGGCCCTTATCTACATCAGGTGCTCAGTTCAGTGTCAGACTTGGTGTGTGCATGGTGTTCTATGATCAGTCCTAAACTAAGTAAATACTTTACTGCATACTTACCCTTAAGAATGTCTCTCCTGCAGAAAAACAAAAAAACCAAAAAAAAAAAAAACCCATAAAAGCCTTACTGGAAGGCGTGAGCGATTAATGGATCGCAACTATATGTCTCAGACAAGATAGAATGAAGAGTATTCGCAACACAAATCTCATTCCAACAACATTTACAAACACAGTTGTGACTGAAGATTGAGAGTGAAAGAGTGTGCTATCCAGTTGAATTTTTGCACATGATCGAGATGAGTGGACTACTGCTTCACATTTTACGACTGAAAAAGGGTGCAGTCATGATGCTCATCACAAACCTGGCCACCCTGGTGGCGCAGCGTTGGCTTATGATGATTCATTCGTGAAGAGTCCAGGTTCAAATCCCGGTGAGGCATGGATGTTGTGTTTGTCTTACGACACTGGCTCTCTCCCTTCCCTGGAACCCGAAATTAGAGACGGGTGACTGCTAATAGCTCAGTGAGTTGCTCATGGTGGTTGTTAAACCTTCAGTTAAAAATTAAAAAAAAATAAAAATCACGAACCTTGACTATTGTTTTTTTTTAAAGTGGTTGAATGAACTTGTCAATCAAATAAAGTTTACATTTGTTATATCATATGAGTTTATTCTTAAAAAAACAAAAAAAAAAAAAAAAAAACTAACCGTCGATTCCAACGGGTTTCGTCTAGTATGTATGTAATATCTTTATTACATTACAGCATCACTTACCTTAATGTCAAAAGTAGTGAATCTTCCCCCACGGCGGTTCAAGTAGTCAATGAACTTGTGAGCGTGTTCACGTTCTTCTACAGAATTTTCAGAGAAAAATTTTGTAAAGCCTTTTCTTGCTACACTATTGTGATCAAAATGAGCTGCCTGCAAAAAAAAAAAAAAAAAAAAAATTACAAAATAAGAAATTAATGAACAAATAGGCAAATAATCAGAAATGAAAGAGTGAATCCATAGATATACACACGTGTATATATATATATCGCCCAAATTTTCACTCGATGCCTTAATGAAGGAAAGATTCCTGAGGATTGGAACATCGCTACAATGATCTTGCTACATAAGAAAGGTGACATTGAGGATCTCGAAAACTACAGACCTATCAGCCTCCTATCAGTAGTTTATAAAATCTTCACTAAAGTTCTTTCACACCGCTTGAAGGTAACACTGGACATGGCTCAACCGAGAGAACAAGCTGGATTCAGGAGTGGCTACAGCACAATAGATCATATCCACGTACTGAGAGAACTAATTGAAAGAGCGAGGGAATATGAACTTCCATTGCGCATGGCTTTTATCGATTATGAAAAAGCCTTTGATTCGGTGAAACCATCAGCAGTTACAATGGCTCTGAAAACCTGCGGTATTGAAGATGCATACATTAATATTATTAATAACATCTATGAAAATGCAAGTGCAAAGATTTGGCTGTTTGAAAATACAACACACATAAAAATTGGAAAGGGAGTGAGACAAGGTGACACCATATCTCCGAAGCTCTTTAATGCCACATTGGAGGGTGTTTTTCAGTCGCTGAGCTGGGAAAACAAAGGGATAAAGATTAATGGAGATGATCTAACCCACCTTCGTTTTGCTGATGACGTAGTCATTTTTGCAACTACCCCATCAGAGCTTCAGAGTATGATACAGGAACTTGCTGACAAGAGTAAAGAAGTGGGATTAAAAATTAACTTTCAGAAGACAAAAGTGATGTTCAATGCTTTTACAAGAAATGAAGATTTATCGATTGATGGAGAAAAGCTGGAGATAACAGACACGTACGTTTATCTTGGACAGCAGATATCAAGTGAGGGTCACATTGATGAAGAAATTAATCGGCGTACAAAACTTGCCTGGAGTGCTTTTAGAAGAAACAGCATAATTTTCAAGAGCAATATGCCATTATGTCTTAAAAGAAAAGTGTTTGATCAATGCTTCCTTCCAGTGCTTACGTATTGTGCAGAGACGTGGACCTTAACTAAAAGAGACATACAAAGGCTGCAGACAACTCAAAAAAGCATGGAGAGGTGCATACTTGGTGTAACCAGGAGAGATAAGAAGAGGAACTCGTGGATCCGAAAAATGACAAGAGTGGAAGACATCATGATCAGAGTTAAATCCCTGAAATGGCAATGGGCTGGACATACTGCCAGAAGGACAGATCATCGATGGACAGCCGAAATTTTAGATTGGATTCCAAGGGACAGGAAAAGACCCAGAAGAAGACCACATGGGAGATGGGTGGATGAAATTCGAAAGTATGCAGGGGTGACATGGAGGAGACTGGCACAAGACAGACCGTTGTGGAGGAAACTTGGGGAGACCTTCGTCCAGCAGTGGATTGATAATGTGCTTGACAATGATGATGATGATATATATATATAAAAAAAAAGAAATAACATGGAATGTGAAAAAAAAAACTACTTCCGTAGTTATGCTAAGTTTCCTACCCTAAATATTCTCATTATAATATATAATACTCACACCTGCAAGACAAAGAAATTCTGATGACACAAATGAAGTCTGCATTAGTAATGTTACTGCTAAATGTGTGCCACCACAAAACTCAACTCATAAATAACACAAATGAGGTCACTGTCAAACAACAAGTGCAAAAATCAATTATTCCAATCTGACTTGAAGCACTCTTGTCATGACACATCAGTGCACTGTGAAAAAAAAATCTCAGAACTGTAATGCCATATATAACTGACATGCAATTTCATAATGTAAAAAAAAATTCTTCTGAAAAAGTACAGGCTTCTGTTATCACTAGGTCCATCCATTCATGAACATGCCTATGTACCTATTGGGGTGATTTTATTTATTTATTTATTTAATTTGAAAGCCTGAAATGTGAGAATGATAATCCTTACATTTTGGTCTTTTTCCAATGCATTACTTTGCCACTAGAGGGCATAAATGCTATCAATTTCAAAATATATTTTGCTTCATATCATTGCTCTTAAAAATCAGACTGAAACATTTCTTTTTTAGTTATACAACTTTTACCGTGAAGATCATTTTGCATATCACTTCTTCAAATAACAGTTTTTGATAGAGGATGTATAGGCATATACCCCCCTTCCCCCGTACCTTTGTTTCTAAAAGTCTGATTTAAATATTCCTTTTGTTTCAGTGTTCACGGTGAAAACTTGTTTGTTTCTGTTTGCAGCATATTTCTGTTTGCAGCATATTTGCAGCCATACCTTTTTTGTGCCTAAGAACCCACCAGAAAGGAATTTTTTTGGTCAGATGCCGCTCACTACAGCAAACATTATATTCACATTTCCAGTCCAAAATAATGCATAATTTTCCAGCTAAGAGGCAGGCAGGGGCTTTAACTTAAACTTCATTTCTCCCAATATTTCTGCTTCTAAAAGCCAGATTTGAAAAATTATTTTTGTATAAGATACCATTCCCATTTCGGGAAACATTTTGCACATACTTGCATGTTTTTTTTTTTTTTAAATAATGTACAGTTATGACACTAGGTGGTGTAAATGTGGATTTCTGTTTGCAGTGTAAATGTGAATTTCTGCATCCCACTTCTAAAAAACCAATTGAAAAAAATTCTTTTTGTGCTGTACATGCCATTCACTGTGGTCAAGATTATGAACATTATTGTACACTTCGAATAATGCAAATTTTTCTCACTAAGGGCTGCGCACATGCGCGCACATGCGCGCACACACACACACACACACACACACACACACACTTTTATTACTACATCTGCTTCTAAATGTTTTTTCACTCCGTCCAGCTTTCGGAAAATTTTCCTCAATTTTCAAACTTAAATACAAATATTTATGTAATAAAATGATATTTAATAATCAAATGGGATACAGGGAACACCAGAAGAAAAATAATTTAAGATTACATGGCTGTGTCTAACTTCTATTTTCAGAAATTGCTGCCTCCACTTTCAAACTGAAACACAAACATTTATGCAATAAAAGGACATTTAACAACAATACTAGACAGAGGACATATTGTGAGAAAAAAATTACGATTATGGGAGAAATCTTCACTCTGTCTAACTTCCGTTTTCGGAAAGTTTTGAAAGACAAAAAAACTTGCATCCATGAACGGGAGTCTGCACGAGAGGACTTAATAGGGTTCTGGGGATATATCATTTTTGTCTGCAGGACCAAAATAAAATCTGAGACATACGTCACCCTTCTCCACGATTCTGCTATGGGGGTCAAGAGCCAGGGAGCACAAACAGCGGGACAATGTGACGCCCGTTACAGATTCTTAGAAAGGTGTGCAGACTGTTTTTCTATTTTCTCATTAATTGTTTTTAAGATTACTTTAAATTTTAAAATAAAGCATGGGAAATTATCACGTGTTTTTAACATTGGCTCTCATTTCAGACATAAAGCTGTAATCGATAGATCACACAGGCAACTGTTTTTCCCCCGCATTTTGTTATAGCTTCCATTCTTCCATATTTTTCAAACAGATAAACTTCGACTTGGTGAGATATAATTGCTTTTTTTTCAGCTATGAATCTAGGAAGCGATATCTTTATGCACTTTTAAATGCACCACACACGTTTGGTGTGACATTTCGGAAGCTAATGGTCGCAATTTTTACTCTTTTTTTTTTTTTGCATGGAGGCCGGGAGACCTAAACTTTCATCTAACTGAAAGTTAGATTAAGGCAACTTTTTATTTTTATTTTTATACAACAGCCATATTTTAAAAATGTTTTCTCCGTTTCTATGGTTGCAGCATTCCGCAAGTTGAAGACAAGTTTTTTTGTCCTTTTTTTTTTGTTTCCACATAAGCTTCGCTTCAGTTAGATTGAGATGTTTTTGTTTTCTCCCCCCCCCCAAGCCATATTTTTACACATTTTTATCGTCCGTCTTCGATTTTCCACTGTCGCATTATGAGGCATTCCGGAAGCTGATGTTTGCAAATTTTGTCTCTTTTGGCTTCCAGATATCAATTTGATTAATGTCTATTTTTTTTCACAAAATCTATATTTGTTAAGCATTTGTAACATTCCCTTCTGTTTCTATGGCCATGTAGCATTTTGAAAGTTGATGGTCGCATTTTATTTTATTTATTTTTTTTACTAAAAAAAAATAAATAAAATAAAATTCTCAGCTTCATATCAGATTTTGTTTTTTTACTATACTAACAGACTTTGATATACCTTCCAAAGCATTAAATCATCTCATATACTATTCAAAATAAAGAGCACTGGGTCATTATGCCGCGCCAAATGCTATCCACCACACCATCTCCGATTCTTACAAATTTTTTTTTCACGAATAGATCACCCCAATGAATGAAAATCCTGAAAGTTTAATTTTTTTATTTCCCATAGATTAGAAGATATTAATGTTCGAATTCTGGTGCATGGCGGGCCTTAATCGCATAAAAACGCAAACATCTCCGTTGTTTGGATCAAAAGAAGTACCCAAATCACCACTCTTTCGTAATTTCCTCCAAGGAATCAAGTGGTGCAATGCACGAATTTCTATCTTTTTTAGTTTTTGAGTTACGTTCAAGGGGAGAGCCTTTTATCAAAACATAAAAAAGCAATGTAGTACAGCACTTAGAAAGTAGCAACTGCTTTCGCTTTTAAAGAAAAGTTTAGTTTAACAAATGAAGAAAAAAAAACACCTTGGGCTATTGCATGCGCGCTGAGAAAATAATTTTTAAACATGGTGCACAGTTCGTATTTTGCCATTCTATAAAACCATGTGCAGCAAATAGCACGCAGCCAGCCAAATGGCAGCGGGAGTTGGCCTTTAGACGGGCGGCAGATCAAAATACCATGCACGCGTTAGTCAGATCGCACAATCATTTAATGTGATGCTTGAAGGAGGAAGAATGGTGAATTAATGTTATGTTTAAAGGCATTTCAAATAATAAAATTGTAAAATATTACTAAAGGGTCATTTCACGCCTAATTGTCAGATGCTATCCACCGCACTCTTAGCCATTCGACGACGAGGAAACCTAATATAAACCATTTTCTCCATACAGCTTACCAATATGAACTATATGGTGAAAAAGGTTACATCCAAATTATACAAAGGACATCGAAAATATTGGTATTCTTAGCCATTTAATGATGAGAAGAGCTAATATAAACTTTTCTCCCCATATAGCTTACCGATATATAAAGTACTAAACGCTTATAAATTATGCAATTGACGTTGAAAACAGTTTTTGGAATATTGATTAATGATTTCTACAGCTCACGCAATATCAGACAGAATTTTTAGACATGAAATAGTTCCACGCCTGCCGTAAGAGATAACGATCAATGAATGACAGCTTGAGAAATAAAGTAATCGGGGATGTATTTCTTGCGAGGTAGAGGTTGAATAAAAATAAAATTTATCTGCGTATGCAAACATTAAAACAGAAAACTTGCTGCAAACCCGCAAATCACGATAACAATAAAATAAGATAATTTAAAGAAAAATTAATATAACAATAAATAATTATTAGAACATTACAGATTCCAGAGAGGACAAAAGTACATTACAACTGAATGCGTAGAAATGTATGTAAAATGGACCTTAAGGCCAAAAGTTTAAAATATTGAACTATGGACTTCATAAAAACAAAATACTAATTAAAGAAAGTGTTTATATCTAGAAAAGCAGTTCCGTTAATGAACCTTCAAAAATCATAAATAGCATTTTCAACAACTTAATTAAAAAATAGTAGACTTATAAAATACAAAAGGAAAATATTTTAATTTTATAACTGAGCGAAACCTGGCAATAAAATTTAAATTCTTTCTGTGTAAACGGAACTTTTGTTTCAGTTCCTATATATTCAGAACAGGCCTTGATAAAATCAAGAGAGGGCTGTGGATGGCCTAGTGGTCAGCATTCATGACTGCCTTGGAGAAGACCTTGGGTTTGATCCCAGGCAGGTACGAACGTTCGAATCACTAAATATCTGCCATGTGTCGGATGGGCACGTTAAGCAGTCGGACTCCGGGTAATGGCCCTCCGGTAATAAATAAGGGAGTCTTCCTCCGCCTTTCTACCTCGCTTCCGTGTGACTTTTCTATCGGGCACTCTAGCCCAAATCTCCTAGCTTCCTACTTCTAAGGGTTGTTTAAGACCTGGGGTCAGACACTCCCTTCCTAAATTCCTCTACTTATGATCTGATCTGATCTAAAATCAAAAGGCCACAAACGTCTGTAAAAACAAAAGAACTCACTATTGGAAGATGTGAAAAATAGTTGAACATTCTCACGTTAAGATAGAATTAAATATATTAAGCTGAGTAAAGCCTTGAGTAAGTGTTTTAATTGCTGTAAACAACATTTTTATTTTTTTTAATCTACAAGCCAAATCTATCTGCAAAATCTGCTAATAATTTTAAAACTACTCGCGTATGGCGTACATCTATATTCTGCGACTCTGGAGGAGATATATTATATACTGTGTTTTGATTAACGTCAGATACCTGACAATCACAGATGATGACTTTAGCAAGGCTAAGCGTGGGGTTAGAAAAAATGTTATTGATTATTTTTTGGTAGATCTGATATTTAAATGAACGAGTATATCTCGCAGTTGTCATCTTGCCTGGTTTTTATTTATTTATTTTTATTTCAGTCGCTTATTTAAAAATCACGTGTCAGGCGGGGAGCTCATCTGAAACAAAATGCAATACAGCACTCTGAAATAAGGAGAACACAGTTTAACTGTTAGTGGTGTCACCCTAAAATGAAAAAACACAAATTTTTTTTATGCCACCTAATCAAATCCAGTGTCGGAGTGGTAGTTATTGGATTTATTTCCTTTACTATTTCTTTTGAATAATCATGCCAATAAATTCAGAAATAATGGGAAACATTAACAGATGTCAAACGTATGAGTACCTTTTCGTTAATGTAATAACCAATATATTGTAATTATTGATTACCATTATATGTAAAACAAGCATGGAACTCGTGTTACTATTTAGCGATCGCAATTTGTTCACTCTGTTTTGTGTGCTTCTGTTTTTCCTTATCAGTATCAACGCAGTTGTCGTCCTCATATTGACAAGTTACTTTAGCTGTCTCTTTTTTTGTTTTTTTTTTTGTTTAACACATTACGCCACAACCACAACGCACAAAGACGCTGAAAAACTAGGCAGCAACTTTTAAATCACAAGAGAATAAAAGAAATCTGAGAAAATACATTACAGAGCTTTTCTACATGCGGTGAGCTAAAATCCGCTGTTTTCCAGAGGTCGTAAATTAGGATCTGAGGGAGTAGTTCAAGGTCTGAGGCCATTTTGTCTAAAAAAAAAAAAAAAAAAAAAAAACTAGAAGCAAGCGTGTCGGCCATAGCCGGATAAAAAGAGTAAATTGTCTCTAAGAAAAATAAACAGTTCTGCACCTGTGGCAAACAGAAAGCGTTATACCATAATGACAAACACACTGAAGAGCAATTTAATTAGAGATAACTGTCTAGTAACGTGTAGCACCACCTTTCACCCTGATGACGGCGGCGATTTGTCTTGGCATGGACTCAACAAGACACCGGAAAGCGTTGGAAAGCCATACGGATCCACAACCCCATGAACAAGCTCCCACAGTTCACGAAGATTTGATGGAGGAGGGCCAGAGCCTCGAACATCTCTCTCAATGGCATCCCAGATGTGCTCGATGGGATTGAGGTCAGGTGACCTAGCTGGCCAAGGAAGCGAGGTCATGTCGGTGGAGTGTTCATCCAACCATTTGGATACAATTCGGGAGTGATGGCACGGTGCATTGTCTTGTTGCAGGATGAGGTCCCCAGTGGGATGTTGAAGACATACAAAGAGGAGCAAATGGTTGTCCAGGATATCCCGGTAAGGTTGACCTCTGAGACACAATGTCACACGTACCAGGGGTCCCATTTCAATCCACGTAAACAAATAAAGGTAACTTGATCACGTAGTTACGTTAACTGAAACTTTTATAAAAAGTTAGTAAGTTGGAAGCTTTCGACCTTATCTTAGGTCTTCATCACGCCTTGTCTATTTTGACAATGGAAGACACATCTGCAGTTCCCCACTGGAACGAAGCAAAACGAATTGCGTCTTTTGACAATCGTTTTGCCCTCCGTTACCGTGAAAGCATAGAAATTATGTTCAACTCAATGACTTGCAACTCCGAATCTCCTCTCTACATTCCGTTGATCTGGAGATCAATTCTAAGTTTTGGCAACAAAAATAAGAAAAATTCAAATGTAGAATCTGGCAACAATCTTAGTCCTCCATTGGCGTGATGAAGACCTAAGATAAGGTCGAAAGCTTCCAACTTACGAACTTTTATAAAAGTTTCAGTTAACGTAACTAGCGTGATCAAGTTACCTTTATTTGTTAATATTGTTACGTGTTTTGCCCATAATCGCCACGTAAACAGTCCCCAGACGAGAATGCGGCCCCCACCAGCTCGAAGAGTACCCTGCTGGCAAGAAGGATCCATCGCTTCATGTGGTAAGCGCCATACTCGTATCCTGCCATCCATATGTACCAACGTTAATCTCGACTCATCAGTCCAGGCAACATTTTCCCACATGTCTAGGGTCCAGTAGCAATGTTCCCGCGCCCATGCTAATCTTTGCACCCTCTGATGTGCGGTCAGCAGCGGTATCCTCGTGGGACGATGGCTTCTCTACCCCATAGTGAGGAGATGGTTCTGGATGGTGTGGCTACTTACACGTTTTTGTGCACCAGCGTTAAATTGCCGAGTGATTTCTTACACTGTGGCCCGTCTATCTGCTGTTACAATGTGAGCTAGCCAACGATGACCCCGCTCATCCACACGCTGTTGTCCACGGCAGTTGGCTCTTGCAGGGATGGTTTTACCGGATTCGATGTACTCACGGTGCATCCGTGACACAGTGGCTCGTGAAAATCCCAGTGCCTGCACGACTTCCGAGATGGAGTGACCCAGTCGTTGGGCCCCGACAATTTTGCCCATGATCAAATGCGCTTAGATCCTTCGTCTTACCCATACTGCATCCAACTCTTACCGATTCCCGTCGCATCACTCCTTATATTGTCGGATCGCTGTATACGTCACGTCGTTTCCGTTTACAGGGCCGCCCACAGCGCCAACACCAGCTGTCTCTAATTCAATTGCTCTTCAGTGTAAATTAACAAATGCAGGGGCGACGCCAGCCACTCTAAACTGGGTTGGCCAATAGGAGTGAGGGGGAGATTAACATGATACGAAAGGAGGCACGCATTTTTAAGTGTTTGGCAGAAATTTTGGGGGAAAAATTCCGTTTATATGCATTTTACCCGATGCTGATAATGTTATTCCTAATAATAATAAAAAAAGTTTTCAAGTGAATACTGTATGTAGTATTTATTCAGTGTATGTAGTATTGGAACAATGGATATGAATCTCTATGGCAAGTTACTATTTCTTCGCAATTTTAGCTTACTCAGGTCTCTCTTTCTTTTCTTTCATAAGGCTATTTATGAAATGTTATAGTTTGTAACCTGACAAGGAATATCTCTCTCTCATCGTTTTAAACTACAATTACAAAAATAATGTGCTTTTGCTGCTGTCTTAGAAATTCGTTCAGAGGACTCCCCCCATTTCCCTCCCATAAGTACAAAAATTAACAGCCATGTGGAATGCCATAACATTAGTATTGAACTTTTCTTGCAGGCCAAATTTAATTTCCATGTTGCAAAAAGTATTGCATTACTTTCACAGAAAATAATCAGAAATTTTGTGTGCACATGTAAAATCCTTTTAACACTTTTTTGTCAACATTTTTCATCCTGCAGTGAATGGCAAGTTTATACTTAACGATATTTTTACGAGGAGCAATAAATTAGTGGGATGTTGATCAGACAAAGCACGAAAAAGTCTGGAGCATCAGGGTCATTTGCAGTAACCCTTCACAAACAACATCTAAAAAGAAGCGAGGCTTCATTTCATCGCTTGGCATGACAAATCTGAAAACAAAGCACGACGGAACTTTTTATCCATGTATAAATACATACATACATATCCCTAAGCTGTTCTCTGAGATTCAGAGGTTAGCTCCAAAAAGAAATACAAACTACCAGATATTTTTACTTACTGTTGTTGTATCAAACTTCTCCATTTACAGCGATCTTGACATACAACTTGGGCTTCACCGATATCCATTACACGCCGTGCACAAGATCTTTTATACTTCATACTCACAATCTTTTTGTCAAGCAGACACTCCTGAATCTGATCCACCCATGTCTTCCTTGGCCTTCCTCTGCCTTTCCTTCCTGCCACTTGGGCTAAAAAGATTTTCCTAGTAAGCATCTCATCACTCATTCTTTCAACATGGCCAAACACCGAAGCATATTGGTCTCCACCTTGCTAACAACATTTTGCTTCACATCACACAACTGCAACACATCTTCATTCCTCACACAATCAGACTGTGTCTTGCCACCCCCCCCCGCCGTAAGTAACGGATTTCTCCAGCACACAAACAACTCCTATGTTTCTTCTGCAGTACCCAGGTTTCACTGCCATACATCAGAGTAGGAACGATTACTTTCATACACAGCCATGACTTTCAATGAAGAATTCACTTGCCTACTAATTTCACCATCCAATTTGTTCTCTCTGTCAAACATGCTTCCTAAATACACAAACTCGCTCACCTGGTCAACTACAGTGCCATTTATACTTACATTACATTCAGTTCTACCAGTTCCTCTCTCAAACACCATAACTTTTGATTTTCCCTTTATTTATACTCAGTTTGAATTTCATGCAAACTTCGTACATCCGAGACAACATACTCTGCAAATCACTTTTGCTCTCTGCCAACATGACAGTGTCATCCAGCATACAGCAATCTGCACACACGGATATCACCAAGACATAAACCACTATTATCTATTTTGGCATCACGCATGCACACATATATAAATATATTAAACAGCCATGGTGACATTACACAACCTTGTCTAACTCCTGCACCAATGGAAAACCATTTTGATAAAACACCATTCACTCGTACACAAGCTCTACTACCAGCAAACATGGCTTTTACACTATTAAGTAGATTCCCAGTAACACCACATTCATTCAATACCTTCCACAAAAGTGTCCTATTTACTCGGTCGCAAGCTTTCTCTAAATCTATGAGGGCAGCAAAAACTTTCTTACCAACAGCCAGATACTTTTCAATCATCATGTGCGAAACTGGCTCTAAACAGCTTTTAGCTTATTCCTGTTTTGATACACACTCGCCAGAAAAAAAAAAAAAAAAAAAAAGCTGAATAAAAAATGCAAGATGATCCCCAAAATTAGCCAAAGAAATTTCTCCATGATCATAGAGTGTAGAAAGGGCAGGAGAAATTCCTAAAATTGTTGGTCTCTTGTCTAAAGCGAAAGCATTGACTATAACACGCCCCCCCCCAAATAAATTTGGTTTTGCATTGATTTCAAGAAATAATCTACATGATGACACCAAACACTGGAAAATCTTGTGAACACTAAAACCTTTAGATGCTAAATTTTATGATAATTGCCAAATTCGTTATTGGAAAAAAAAAATGCATTGCATGGAAGCTCAACTTCCTGTTGTCTGATTTAATCAAATAAAATCAAGATCAGACATGGAAGTTGATCACAGCATTGTGAGACATCGAAATATAAACATCGTTTATGAATTAATCATGGTTTTCTTTATATTTTTTAAAATAAAGAATTCTTTTCTTTCAAAACATGAGTTCAACAATACATGTGTTCATGTGGTGTGATCACTTATGGGTGCGGAAGGGATGCTGTTCTTCTCCCGGTACCATGTCTCTGCACAGCCATGGCCACGACACAGCGTGCTTCGCCTACTGCGCTTTCACCGTGGCAATACACTGGCCATGCACCATGTTTAAAAATTCTTTTCTCGGAGCTCAGGCAGGCAAAAGCCCATGCTTTTTTTTTTTTTTCTTCATTCGATAGATTAAACCTTTCTTTGCAATGAATAATAATTGCAGCTTTCTTAAGTGCTTTACTACATTGCCTTTTTAAGCATTGAAGAAAGACTCTCTCATTGTTCATAACTCAAAAACTAAAGCAGATAGAAACTTGTGCATTGCACCAATGGATTCCTTAGTAAAAATTAAGAAATAATGATGATTTATGTATTTCTTTTTATTCTAAATAACGGAGATCGTGCATTTTTATGCAAAACATGTCCTCCATGCGCCAAAATGAAAAAAATACATATCTTCTAATCTATCAAAAATAAAAAATTGAAACTTTCAGGGTTTTAATAAGTTGGGAGTAGCTAGCTACCCATTAAAAAAATAGTAAGAATCGGAGATGTGTTGGTGGAATATTAATTCAAAATCTGACGATTTCGCATGGAATGACCCCACTGGTATTCAATTTATGTTCAGAAAAAAAAAAAAAAAGAAGAAAAAGAACAATAAAAAAAAAAAAAGGATGGCACATGATTACTTTCCAACTTACCATATTCGCATACACTAAACTGGCATGCATTTCTTCATCAATTTGTTTTCGGATAAGTGTCTCACACTGGTTTTGGAGGACATATTTATCTTTGTGTGGCTTGTTTAACTCATTATCTGCAATAAACAAATGCAACTTATAAGAGTACTGAAGTTAAAAACTGCATTTAAAAGCCATATATGTAAAGTCAGTCAAGAAATAAATATTAACACGCAATATAACATTAATAAAAATAGTAACATCTGACTTCAAACGGGCTTTTCTTGTTATATTAACTTCTTTACGAGACGACCATTCTCATCTGTGGACTGGTAATGATAATGTGTGCTCATGAGGGTGAAATATTTGTGTCAAAAATTCAAATTAGCTTGTAGCAATTAACAAATGCTTATGTGGTCACTAATTCAATTTTGTGGAGAAGCACCCAAACAACATGGGATCCCCATATGCATAGATTGTGCAACAGCAATAATTTTGATCATACTCCACAAATGCTTCCTCAAGTTATTACACTAGCATGAAATCAAGCAGAAGTAACTACTTTTCCCCATTTGTGTCGCTAAGATTCCTTTTGAAGAGAATTTTTTAACCTTTTCTAACGACCCCATCACAGCAAATTTTAAAACCAATGAGATTTCTCCATTTTGAACTTCTAATACAGTCAAATTAAAGGGAAATGTATTTGTGGCCCTACAATAAGATGAAGTGACAAGTTCTTTTGAATTAATAAGATGTATATTTGATGAGAAGTGTGCCAAAGAAATAAAATTAAAGCGCATTAGAATTAAGCATTGCTTCCATCGAATTTTAGGATGCATCAATAAAAACTACACACTCCTTCAGTCTTATATTGTTTAGTAAAAACTGTCTGCACAAAAATATGCAGGTTACTTCAAAATTTATGCCCATTTAAAAATAAAGTAGGCTGGCAGCCTACAGCACTCCATTTTTGATTCAATGACTGCTAATACATATAATATCACTGCAACATCATGGGCCAGTTTCTGCCAAACATTTGACACTACTACATGCAACCTAGAACACACTTTATTCTAATAAGCCTGATCACATGACTTATAACTACATGGCTGATCTCTGATATGGCATTAAAGTTTTTATGTAGTACAAGTAAGTGAGATGATTGGCTTTGGAGATTTGTTATAACAGCCTTTAAAAGCCAAAGATTGCTTGCTACCCATGTAATTTTATTAGAAAACAAGATGCTAAAACTATAAAGCCTCCTCCACATAAGCCAGCATAATATTGATGCATTTTGAAACATATCTGCTGGAAACGAGATAAAAAATGATTCTGTAAGCATGTCAAATCACTCGTGTCAAAGAGTTTCCAGAAAACTCAACATACATCTTCCTCTACATTATTTAAGTGGCAACATAACTTTTCTTTGGCACTTCAGATAACAAGAACTTGGATCAAACTGCTGTTACAAAAAGCTACAGTTTCCAACAACAACAAAAAACAGGAATCTTCACTAGCAAACTGCAATCACCATGTAAGAACAGAACTTAACAAAAACATTTTTTTACATTTGAGCAAGTAATATTATGACTCAAGGTATTTTTTCACAGAAATCACCTCACTTGAAATTATATTACCACCAACTCATATACCTTTGTACCATCATGGTAATCACGCATGTTTTTGACACAAACCACAGGACACAGTTTTTCTTTGCAATAAATTTTATCCTCTCTTTCTATGTAATTCTTGCCTCTGTAACTAATGGCTAATCTGACATGCTCAGTCCACCTTGTTCCAGGCCAAACTCTTGGTCGGCACCCTACAATACAGAATGTTGCTCAACTATGCAGTCTTTCACACTCAACATGTTGGCACATCACCCAAATTTCAACATGTTGGCACATCACCCAAATTGTATTCTAAGTAACCTTTCTTCTGCTGAAGAACCTTGAGTACCTAGTTGACTTTTAATGTTCATACAAACATTTCTGTTTTGTCACTTAATTTGCCTATTTTCCCCAGGCATTCCTTTCACCACCATATTGTCAGCATCTTCTAACCTTATTACGAGCAAGAGCACTACCCGTGCTAAAGCGCATATCAAAAAAGATACGACAGCACTTTCTTAAAACACAATGAATATTTCACTGAGACGAAAAGCGAATACACTATTAAGTTGCACAAACGTATCAAACAGCCACATAGTAGCTGTTTTGCTAGGTACGACAAAAACAAACAGATTTCTCATGCAACGATGTAAGGCCTTCGACCTCCAAAAATTAATAACAAAATGAGGTCTTTCTCTCATGGAGTGCAATGTTCATGTTCGCAATGCCATCTCCTGGCACTAAAGTTCTTTGCTCGCAACAATCTTAGTCCTTTACATCCCATCCATATCCTGCTGATATAAAATAGGTCTGGTTTTAATATTACATGTTATTTAAACACCTAATAATAAGACTTTCCCTGCTCTGCTGCTTATCATTATCAAGCTTTCTGGTATCATCAGTAAACACACTAAAATAATTAAAATCTGTTTCCTGCTGATGTCTGAAAAGTAGGTCACTTTCTTTAAGCAGTGTTTTCACAGAGGTCACAAACAAAAAATAGGGACAGGTTACATATTCCTATCTTATAACAGTTAATTTTGAACAACTCACCACTGTTTCCTTGTGCCTTGACTGTTCCAAGGCACTTGGTACATATGTTAACTGATTGTGACAACCTGCCACTTTCACTCCTCATTTTTTAACACACTGAACAACTTGTTCCTAGTTACCCAGTTAAGAAAAGACTTTTCAGAATAAACAAACACCATATATAACACATTCACTTTATACAATTTTTCAGACAGCAACCTGAACACAGGTCCTCCCACATAAAAAGAAAGAAAGAAAGAAAGAAAAACAGAAAAAAAATTGACCTTACTACATTGGATCTTTATAGAAATTTGTAAACTAGAAGATTTACAAGAGAAATAAAAAGTGCCAAATTCTAGCTCATTTGGTCTTGTGATTCAAAGGGACAGTACTTTCAAAAGTGCTAAAGAAAAAAACAAAAAACAAAAAAAAAACCAATAATAGCTCCATACCTGATTAACTTTAAATAGTTAGTTTTTGTGGTAGTTGAGAGCTTTTGAAATCACATTTATTTTAAATTCAAGGTCAAGGTTTAGCATCTGACTTTGAAAATACTATTTTTGCATTGCACGCTCCATAACAAAAATTGTGGTGTGGGGGCTGCAAAATAACAGTCTAAATTCAAAAAAAGAAAATGCAAATTTTTGTTTAAAATATTTTTCCATAAGATGATTTCCTGTGGGAAATACTAAATGGCACTAAAAATGTTTTCTAGTTTTTCTCCAAACCTAATAATGCATCATGCTCCAATAGGAAATCTGCAGTAAATATTGTAAGTGCCTTTGTTTTGTAGGTTGAAAGTTGCGGTGGTCATCAAATCCCAAAACAAACAAACAAACAAACAAAAAAATAAATAAAAAGATGAACATTACCGTCAAAAATGGTAATTGTGCAGAAAAGTACGGTAGTTTCACATGTTTTAGAAAATTTTCCCAAATGAAATTACATTTTCCTATTCTCTACAGTTCTTTATATATCACTCAATGGAGCAAGCATTTTTGTTTTTTTACTAAGGCAAAATTCAAACTAAAAATTGTTACTCACCTTGTCCTTGTTAGAAATTGCACCACTTCCATAAGCTGCACAGTTGTTTTCACAGCAGAGTAAGAAGCACCATTATCACATCTTAAACTATTTAATTTCACTAAAAATGCATGCATGGTCCATTGCTTAAGCACTTCTTAAATACATCAACAAAACAAAACTAGTATGCATTTTTCTTTTTGTTTAAAAAGAAATTAAAGTTCAAAATCAGAAACTCAATTTCCTTTGCTGTTTATCATCCCCTGCAAGCAAAGTCATTTTCTCTGCACAAAGAAGGAACAACAGTGTTCTTGAACTTCAATTTTGCTTTAAACAAAAGAAAAAAATGCTTGATCTTCTCCTTGATACAGAAAGAAGTTAATAAAACATGGGAAAAACACTCATTTTATGTTAAGTTAAATGTGACAAATTGATACTGCATTGCTACTCTGCTATAAAAACAATTTTACAGGTCACAGAAATGACACAGAATCCACCACTGACAGATGAAGTACCGATTTTGTAATTTAATTTTGCTTAAAATAATTGGGGGAAAAAATGGGTGCTCTGTTGATTGGTTTTGAAGATGATATGCCTAGATATAAGAAAGTATGTGCATTTCATTAGAAAAACTTCTTTTAAAATAATAAGTCTCTTTCTCACTGTAACTAAAGATGTAAAAAAACTAGGAACATTATTAGAAAAGTATATATAGCATATAAGAAAATAACCAAAGAGAGAAATAACAACAAAATACAGGACACTGGTCAGAAAAATTCAAAATATGAAAATGGGGAAAACCACGGAACATTGTCATCGCTGCATGGGGAGTAATTTCTGGCAGTTGCGAACATTTTTGGCCAGTGGGCAGACATCCTGCAAGATTAACTAAATTTTTCTAGTTTTTCCAGTTGCCAACCACCCTAGCCTTTTCGTTGAAAAATTTCACTGCAAAAAAAAATCTCCAGTACTATTCCAGTTACAGAACCTTTAACAAAAATATAGAAAATCAAGGGCTTTCCAAGGCATGGAAAAAAGGGAAATACTATTTTAGGACTTTTCCAGGTTTTCTGGGGGTCATGCAAACTTTGTCATGTAATGAAAAGCTTAAGATATTTAAAAAAATATCAAGATATTGGAAATATAAATTCAGGAAACAATTCAAAAATGCTTAATAAATGTTAGAATCTTGAAAACATGAAAATAAAACTTTACACAGATATTTAATAACATTATCTCACTGAAATTTTAGATTTCTGTAGTACATTCCATATTTCTCATTCTCCATAGTGGACAGAAGATTCCCATAACCCCATAGGATCAGTAGTCAGGCCTATCCCTATGCATTAGCAAGTCAGGTGATGCCTGAGGGCAGCACGAAATGATTAAAGAAAACGGTCGGATTCAGATCTGTTGCATTCGGCTCGCAATGGAAATATCAAGACTCTCTACTTGAATTTTAAAAGGATGTTCCATTTTAAAATTTTTACCAAACTTCACACTAAAGAGGATATGCAATACACATTGTAAATCACTAATTGATGCGATAAAACCTACATGGGATTAACTAGGAGAGCTTTATGATGCATTACTATTGATCAAAGAAAATCAGAATTTAAAAAGGTTCCAATGCCTTACAGTCTAGATCTGGTGAATATGCTCTCTCTCTCTAGAAGTATTTGCAACACAAAATTTATATGTCCCATTATCATTTGGTATGACAAGCATCATATACCCAGTGAGTAAGCAATTAAAATAACATACAGGCTGCTGTTACGTCACTTTCAGGCGCGTTGAAGTTTTTTAAAGATTACTGGAGAAATGGATTTGCTAAAGTTTGCAACATGCAAATTTTCAGCTATCTTAAAAATAACTCTGTAATTTCCTACAGAATAACAAGTTCAAAGATGAATAAAAAAAGAAGCAATGTCATTATAAAAGTAAAGATGAAACACCCTCCCTAATCCAGAAAAAAAAAAAAATGAAATTGACTTTTTCAGCACAATTGTAGACACAGCTATAAATTCAATTTAAGATTGCTTTGTAAAAATAGAACACCATAGTTCACATTTCAAGTTTTTGTCTGAAATTAGCTGTTCAGTTAACTGGACATCCAGAACACTGTTACGACATTGCAAAGATCTGGAAATTATTTTCACGGTGAGTAACACATATGATATTGATGCAGTGGAATTCTTTGAAGGATTGAAATTGTTGTGCCTACTTGTTGAACAAAAATTTTGACCACAAGATGTGCTAATAAAACTAATTTACGACCATTTAAAATAAATTTATTCAAACACAGAAACAGCATTGCATATTCTTTCAACAATACTAGTAACTGTTGCCAGTGCTAAAAAGGAGTTTTTCAAAGTTAAAGCTTATAAAGAACCATCTACATAAGTCAACTACGACTGAAGGAAGACTAGGACTTTCCATTTTATCAATTATTGAAGATGAAATTACTTATAGTCTTAATCTAGAAAATGTCAAACATTTTGCAGAAAAAAAAAAAAAAAGACAAGAGAGTAAATTTTAAATTCTTTGAATAAAGCTCATGTTGAGAATTGGCTTCCTAGTTTCTTAATTCAATTACTAATCAAAAAAGAGAAGAGTTTTCTCCGAAAATTTGCAATTAAATAAAAAAATTTCCTAGTAAGAACTCCCATAATAGAAGATTTTTAACTGTTTTTATAAGCATTTTGTAATGCAATAGTTCAACAAAATATATATTTAAATTAAAAGCAGGTTTTAATTTTTTTCTTAAGTATTTTGGAATGCAACAGTTTAATAATAAAATTACACTAATACACAGTTATTTTTCTATTTACTTATACGCTAGGGGCAGCACTGCATCCCTCGCCTGAAGGTGGCAGAACTTCTACGGACGGGTCTGTCCGTAGTACTTGGAATCTTTGAAGAAACAAGGCCATTTCAAACAGCTTTCGACAACCAAATTAGTTTTCTAAGTATGCTAGGAAGTTACAGTAAGTAAAAGAAATTAAGTTATCTTGAATATTTTTTCAAATCATTGCAATGCTAAACCATGAGGTGAGCTAAAATTTGGCACCTTTTCATGTTTCATGCAGGCCCACTAGATTTACCAATTTTTCTAAAAATCCAAGATGATGTTTAAATTTTTTTTCACATGAAATTACCCTTACCTTCAAAACAAAAAGACCTTATGAGTTAGAGTTGTGTTTGATTACTTAAAAAAAGACACACCTCCATGCTATTTTTAAAAAAATATTAAGTGATAATAATAATGAAATGCAGCTGATAAAGTTGCATTTCTTTCATGCAGGAATAATTTAATAACACTTGCTACACAGATATAAGAAGTTCATAGTCCTTGAACTGTTTGAAACCCCATGGCCATTCTGAAAATCTGTGTATATATTTTGAGGTAAAAATATGGTCTAATAAAAAGTAAAATCTGAAAAAAAATAAGTGGCACTATTTTAAAATTCAGTTTAGCATTTGATTTTTTTTTATATATAAAAAAACCTGCTCATGTTGCATACCAAATGGAAGGCCCTTTCAACAGATTTCAAACACCACCAATATTAACTTTCTAAGTTCTGTAAAACTAGAATTGCAGCACAAGGGCAAATACACGTTGTTGTTATCTCGCAAATTTGTGATCCTCATATCTCAGAAATTTTTTGTTCCAGAAACCTAATTTTTGAAGCAGATCCAACAAACAAGTTTAGCCAGTTTTGCAAAAGTCGGTGTTCATCGGATAACTTCAATGGTTGAACATTTTGACATTGTCTACCTCTTTTGAAGTCACACTGTCCTTCATGGAGCTAATTTTGCACCTCATTTCCATGCCATTTGCTTTAGTAAACCTTGGCAGGAACACTCACATAGGCAAAATCCTGTAATTTCATATCTCAAGGAAAATTCTGCTTTTACTAGGAACAACTATTCCACTTCTTTGCTGACCAGATTTTTTTGTTACAGCCTTGATAACCCATGTCCTATAAATGTTCCACTCATGGTCCAGCTTAGATTTTAGGAAGGAGCAAATGGAAACTGTAGTGTGTGCAACTACAAACATACACACATGCACCATACGAAAATTTCCACTGTACCTTCTTGTTATGTAACCTATTTTTATCAAACAAATTGAAATCCAGAAGACCCAAAAACTGCATAAAAGTGATGAATAAATGAAATCTGACAGCTTACTAGGAATACAAGGAAATGACTTTGTTGCTGCCTTCTGCCCTTTTGACCATTCGGGTCCTATGCACTATGAAACCTCAGAGATCACCTAAATTGGTCATCGAGAACGAAAAAAATTACCTTCAAGACAAAGTTCTGGGAGAAACTTTGGAAGCCTTCATCCAGCAATAAAAGGCTACTTCAAAAGATGATATCACAGTTTTCATTTCTCCACTTCCTCTTTTCCATACTATAAGTATTAATGCTGTGCTCTAGCAGCAGTTGCTCTATCTTTTTTAGTTTTTGCCGACTTATTTGCCAAATTCAATTTTTTTTTTTTGCCGAAGTGTTATAATAGCACAAAAAAGGTAATTGCCAAAACTTTTTTCCATCACCAAAAAGATTTTTTTTTTCGCAAATTGCAAAGGAGGCGATCGGCAGCATGATTCCTGCTCTTAATATTCAATGTAAAAATTAAATATTACTCTTCATTTAAATTTCCACTTTTCCTATTTTTACTGCACACACACACACACACAAAAGTAAATTAGCAATCAGAATTAATGTTATTGTGAAAAATTTTGTAGCACCTCCCAAGCACTGAAATTATATATAGTCAGATTTTCATTTCCAACAGAGGGTAAGTGCCACCTCTTGCCTATCCTCCCCACCCCCACCCCAACAGCTTCACTTTACCTGAGTGTTTTGCTTTGGGTGATGTTTCTACCCTTTAGTAATTTTAATCCACATCAATCCTAATGTACACATGTTAATATCTTTGTATTATTTGATTATTCACTCAAAGAGTGGATATGCTACCAAAGGATCATTATTTGTTTCAACCTCTGAAAACTCTAGTATCTTTAAGCAAGTCTTTTATTTAACTATGACATAACTGAATATACCTTTCATATATCTACCCTCTTCCCATTAGAGATGAGCTCGGGCCCAGGCTTGGACGGGCTCAGAATTCATTAACTATCGAAAAATTCGGGCCTGGGCCCGGAATTACACGTCTTGAATTTCATTGCTGTAATTAATTCAACACGTGTAATTCCGAGCCCGGTTGAATTACACGTGTTGAATTTCATTGTGGATTTGTTACCATGGTGGAAGGATTTTCAATCTTAAGCTAGCTGCCATTGAAAGACAAATTTTGCTTAGCAAGACTTGCATTATGCAGTGTCCAAAACTGTGGCCCAAGCAAGGATTAGTTTCAGGAGGTCTGGTATCGAAAAACTGGGGGAAAAAAATCACATGCCCATTTTTTTTTATTTTATTAAAAATCAAAAATCTTATATTTAAAATGATGTATTAATTTCCAAAATTGTGCAGTTAGAAGTATTGTTATTTATTTTTTTTAAATTTCCTCACTCCCGCGATTTTTGAGGTGACGTTGGTTTTTAGAGCAGCAGGTAGAGTTTTAGAGAAAAGAAGATCAAGTTGAAGTGCTGAGGCATTAGATGCAATTCTCTCTCTCTCTCTCTTTTTTCATGATGAACTTGATCTGGAAACTGCACACACATATGACAATATTGTGATTATTATACTATTAAGTGCAAAACTTTGTTAATGTTACAAAATGCAGAATAATCTGGTCTGGAATGCTTTTACATTCTTTTTTTTTTTTTAATTTTGGAAATTTCCCTAGATGCTTTTTTTTTATATTCTACTACATCACTCTAAACTACCTTTACCAATTAGCATATATGTAAATTATATTGCAAAGATTAGTTTTCTAGAGTCAAAATTTCAAACACTTACAACTGTCTGTACGGCCTTGTATGTTTTATAATGCAATTTATTCAAAATAAAAGTAAATTTAGAAATCAAAAAGAAATAACGAATGGAATTTTTTGTTTCTAAACGATTCCCTTTTCTTCAGCTTTTACCAAAACTACTCCCGTGATATGGTCGAAGGGCACATTGATTATTTTCAAATCCGCATTTTAGAACATTTGGCTTTATGCGTAGTATTTCTGAAAACATATTAATACTGTAAAGTGAATTAACTGAACTAAACTTTTAAACTAATCCTTGCTTGCTCGGGCCATACCTTTGGCCAGTGTATAATGCATAAATGCAAGCCTTGATAAGCAAAATTTTCCAAGAATCCGGGCCCGGGCTCAGCAAACACATGTAATCAAAGAAAGTGGGCCGTGCCCCGGCTCTAGGCCTTTTGACCCGGACTCCTAAAATTGAGCATGAACTCATCTCTACTTCCCATGAAGTAAATTTGTGTATATGCTTTTGTGCCAAAGTACTAATTAAGAGTTCATTGCTTCAATGTAAGCCAATGGGTTCTTTCCCAAACAGTTCTCTCAAAATTTATTCATTATGCCTTTAATACCCTGTTGTGATTTCCCACTCAAGCTGAATTCCCAAGAACAAAGAATTCTCTCCTTTTACATGCCATTTTGAAACCCTTAAAAAAAAAAAAAAAAAAAGCACTTTAAGACTTTACATCTTTACTACTGCATACTTTGCCACTAGTAAAAAGTCCATAGTCTATGGTATCATGTTTGAAAACAGCTTACATACAACACACACCTGTGTGTATGTGCATGTGAATGTTCATTCTGATAATAAACCAAATATTCATTTGTACTACCAAGGCTAATGCCACACAAGTTCATGTGCTTTAAACTTTTCCCTACACTATATTTCACACTAAACAAGACACTAAGAACAAACTCCTAGCATATGTAATTCTTGGACTCATGATGCCTAACTACATTCAAATTCATTTTTTATAATTCTGCTTTTCCCCTGTTAATTTGAAAATGCAATACATATCTGCAAAAAAATATGCACTCTTGCAATTCATGTTTAGAAATGTCACTCCACAGTAAGTCGCAATTTTGATAGCATATCTGTACACCCATTTGATAATCAGTAGACAACAGTCAGTTCTTGATATTCCACGATGTCTAAAGAAATCTTGAAAAATGATGAACCGACTCCATGACACTACACAGAACCAAGGTGGCCATGGACTTTTCCCAGTCATCACCACATCTACCAATGTCTGTCAAAGACACAATTTTGATAGCATATCTGTACACCCACTTGATAATCAGTAGACAACAGAAGTCAGTTCTTGATATTCCATGATGTCTAAAGAAACCGACTCCATGACACCACACAGAACCAAGATGGCCATGGACTTTTTCCAGTCATCACCACATCTACCAATGTCTGTTAAAGACTGCTGGCACAGGGGCCATATTTGGCAAAAAATTGCCCACCTATATGGTATTTCAAAATATTATGAACACACTTTTTCACACAATTTTTTCAAGCATCAGAACATTTTTTAATGTTGACTGTTTATGTTCTCTTTTCATTTGAGCATGGAAACAGCAATTAATGTTTTTCTATTCATATGGACTCCCTACATATACAAGCAATCTTCTTTTATAGGTACATATATTACTGTAAAATACAATTTTACCTTTACAGATATTAGCAGATCCTATAGTACACTATATCAGTGAGCATTGCTCCTCTGCATGGAAGGAGTGATCAGAGTCCATCCCACATCAAAGTTGGGTTTATTCAAGACCATCCAATATAAATCACAGCAAGCATTTTGTTAATTTCAAAAGGGGCAGCAAGTGGCTTAGTGGTTAGAGAACTGCTCTCTTACCAGATGGTCACGGGATTGATTCCTGGTAGGATGAGTTGCTCTCAGTACCACTTAACACTTGCCATGTGCTGAATGGACATGTTAAACTGTCTGCCCATGTGCAATGAAAACCCTTTTTCAAATAAGGTCATGTTTCTCTTTTGTTTGTTTGTTTGTTTGGGGGTTTAATGACCACTAAAACAATCACCTGTCCCTACTTTAGGGACAGGGAAAGAAGAGAGCAAGCAAGCCTGTGTCCTAAGACAAACAGAACATCCACACATCACCCAGGATTCGAATCCAGCCTGACTATCTTGGAAAAATGATTAGAAGCCAACACTTTGTACCACTTAGCCACCAGACTGGCATCTGATCCTTCTTTCCACCCCCATTCTCTCTTCCTGGAAGTGCTCATTGTAATGTCCTCGTCTGGCACTCCCAAATATGTGGACTCACACTTTTAATCTGGTACTCTTCTTTAAAGTGTCTCTCTGCCATATCTGAGCCTCTAGGTTAAATCAAAGTTAGTTTCTGATATGCAGCAGAAAAATCTCATGGAACACAGGTAGTTGTGTCTAAACCTTCCCTGTTAATGTAAGTGCTAAGGGAAATTGCTTGATTCCTGTTCATTTCAAAATATCAAGGAATTCACACTGAAATTATTGACAATGTGGATGAACATACAATGTCATAAAAAAAACTGCCTAAACATTATCATGATTAGCAAAGCCTAACATCATAAATGTGGAGCAGACTAATTACTGCTATCATGTAGCAGAGTGATGTTCACCAATATATTGAATACACACAATATTTATCATTAATTACAGATTCCTGGTATAAGGGCCACATTTGGCCAACGACTGATTTACAAATTTGCCATGAGTCTATATGCATAGGAAAACAGGTCAAATATTTGCACATCCTAAAATGAAAAGAAAACACTGTTTGTGTCATCAATATGGATATGAAACTGATGTTCACCTCTACTGTGTAACAGAGTGAAGTTGTCCGATTTGCTATAATACAGGATATCTCGTATCTGTAAGGAATCTATGTGAGTAGAAAAATAGATTATATATTATTTGCTACTCTGAAACAAAAAGAAATCAACAATGGTCATAGAAAAGAAATGCACAATGTTTGTTTGAATTTAAAATACCAAACACATTACAAATAAATGCACAGGTGAGCTCAAAATGGAGGGACATCAACACTTAATCAACTGGAAGAATCAGCTGACTCCACGTGTGTGTTTAGTGTACTTCATAACAGCAAAACTTTTACAAGTCAGACATGTGTTTTAAGCAATTCTTTTTGTACTACAATTTTTCTTTTTATGACGATTGTTCATGTTTCTTGACATTTCAAATGGTGGAAATCACATTTCATGTTTTTTTACTCACTTGGATTTACTGTACATACACTATATTGACAAAGTCACCGGACACCTAGAAGAGAAACACAACATAGCATTTACTAACATACATTAGTACGGTGTTGGTCCATCTTTGGCCTTAATGCATGCATGCACTGACCCTTCGAGACATGCTTTCGACAAGGTTCTGAAACACAGCGATAGGTATGCGCTTCCATTCAGTACATAATGCTGCCGCTAACTGTTGCTTAGTAGTAGGCCTTGGTTCCAAACTTCTTATGCAGCTCTCTAATTCATCCCATAGGTGATCTACCAGATTAAGATCAGCGCTCTGTGCTGGCCAGTCCACACACGATACAGAATTATCATCAAACCATGCCATAACAGTCCTTGCTGTATGGCTCGGTGCATTATCCTGCTGGTACCAACAAGGCTTGGTTCATAGTATTGCCACAGAGTTGGTAGGACATAATTGTCCAGAATATCGAGATAGATGTGCTGGTTAACAGGTTTGTTCACTGATAACCAATGGGCTGGGACCATATCACGAAAAAACATCCCCAAAAGAGTACACTGCCAGCTCCAAACTTAACCGTAGGAACAGTACACTGTGGTAAATAATGTTCCCCCGGCTGCCACCATACCCACACACGGCCACCAGACTGATGGATCATCAGTCCATAGGACCAGTTTCCATTGATCTACGGTCCACGATAAATGTTCTTTACACCATGCTAAATGAAGAGTAGCATTTCGAGTGGAGATGAAAGGCTTATGAGCAGCTGCACGACCACGGTAACCCATGGAATGAAGTTCTCTGAGAATGGTACGTCTACATACCGAGGTTCCAGCCCTTTTACTCACCTGTACACCGAGATCTTGTGCAGTACTTCATCGATTAGCTGTAACGACTCTCCTGAGGCTCCGACGTCCTCCATCGCTGATTTTCTTTGGTCTGCCGGTACGTTTTGCTGCTTCAGGCATGCCATGTGCCTTCCACTTATTCAGTACATCCAAAACAGTTGACTTGGGTATGTTGAAACGCCTGTCGGTTTCTCTTATGGGCAACACACTAATATAACACCCAACAATCTTTCCTTTCTCAAAGTCAGTTCTCTCCCGCAGCGACATTTTCACTCAACCTCACAGTGTGATATGACTGCGGTCGGCTGCAGGCTTGTTTTTATACCATTTGCAGCTGTACATCTTAACAACGCAGCAGATTCGTTCATTTGCTTTTGAAGGGGTGTCCGGTGACTTTTGTCAATATAGTGTACGTCAAGTCTATGAGATGCTTGGTAGGAAAGCCAATTTATGATCATGCCCATTGAAATCAACTATTACATAAGCAACTTAACATCCATAGCTGTAGCCTCTAATAAGGGGAGGATGCACCTGTGACGTAAATAACAAAAAGTTCAGAAAACTATCATATACAGTGGTGGCAAAAATTGTGGGCACTTTTTGAATTTTCTTTCATGTTTTGCAACTTTGCAGGCTTAGAGGAAATGTTATTTTGCACCAAATGCAAATGTTTGTATGTCAATTTAAAGAAAACGTAATGCTGAATTCAACTTAAAAACAGAATGCAAATATATGTGGTACAGAAAAAGTTGTGCTTATTTCAGTCTAAATAAGAAACACAAGTGTGATTCAGTTAAGAACCAGATTGTAAGTGCAAACCGTACTAGCCAATCACAGTCCTTGTTCTGGGGACCAATCAAATGGTAATAGCTGCAATACATCTTGTAAGAAGATGAGGAAAGTCAGTTTTGCTGTTTGTTCTGTAGAAGAAAGTTAGCAGTGTAAGTGAAGCGTGATTGTAGATTGTGTGAATATTTTTAGTATTTCTTTAAATTTAACATGTAGATAATAAGTACAGCAATGGCACCAAAGGAAAGAGTTGATTGGTCACCCATGAAAAGGACCAGGATTGTTTTATTACGTGAATCGGGTCTTTCTTATGCTGAAATTGCAAGGCAAGTAGATGGGTCAGTGACAACATATAGTGTACAAAAGTACTGTTTACATTATCAGGAAACAAAGTCACTGAAAAACAAACCAGGAAAAGGCCGAAAAAGTGCACAGAAGCTGTTGATGACAGAAGAATAAAAAGACTGCGTCTGAAGAACAGAACATTTCCATCTGAAATTATCAGAGCTAAACTGTGTTCAATTGGTGTTTCTGTCAGTTCAAGAACGATAACGAGCAGACTATCAGACACGAGACTAAAAGGTAGGATTCCGAGAAAAAAGCCACATCTGAATCTACAGCACTGCAAGAAACTACTACAGTGGGCAAAAGAACACATTGGACAAACGATCAGTGGAAGCAAGTTATTCGGAGTGACTAAAGTAAGATATCCTTATTCGGTAGTGATGGCCGAAAATATGCGAGACGTAGAGTAAGAGAAGAGCTACATCCTGACTGCATGGAGGCCAATGTAAAGCACCCAACAAGCATTATGATTTGGGCATGTATGGAAGCAAATGGTGTTGGTCGCCTTCATGTAATTGATGGCATGCTGAATACAAGAAAATATAGTGACACCATCCTGGAACCATAGCTGCTACCTTACATCAGGGATCTCTTTCCCAACAATGCACCATTTCTTTTTCAGCAGGATTCAGCTCCATGTCACAGAGCAAAAATAAGCAATCAGTGGTTCACACAGAAGTTCATTCCATTGTTGACCTGGCCAGTAAACAGCTGTGACCTGAACCCGATAAAAAATTTGTGGCACTGTTCGAAAAGCCTTGTACAAATGAGGCATCCATCAAATAAAAGACAATTAATTGAGGCTATAATGGCTTTCTGGCACCACATACTAATGAAGGCAGAGCTTCAAATACTCGTTGGCTCAATAAGACGCTGCTGTGATGAGGTTTTAAAGAATAAAGGCTAGCTACCCTACTAAATACTGATAGCACATTGAAATCATAAGTGCATTACAGTATATTCAGCACGATTGCAGTATTCCCTGCATAATTTTTTTTGTACTGCATATATTTGCGTTCTGTTTTTTGTACTGAATTCAGCATTGAACTTTCTTTAAATTGACGTATAAACATTTGCATTTGGTGCAAAATAACATTTCCTATAAGCCTGCAAAGTTGCAAACCATGAAAATTTCAAAAAGTGTCCACAATTTTGGCCACCACTGTAATTTGCTTTTGACTGATTTGGATTCATTCAATTGCTTATTATTGAATCGGTAGTCATAATTAATATTTAGGTAGTCATGATAATGCACTTCGTAAAATTAACTAGTTTCCAAGTTTTTGCTCCCCAAATTAGGTGATACACAATGCATCAAGTGATGAGACTGATTTTTTTTTTTTAATCCTGGTGAAACATGGGTCAGGAATGCATGGTTTTCTGATAAGTCATTTATCAGATATACAGTGGCAACAGCATTTGCATAAGTGTTGCACAAATGATTATTTAGATTGTGTATGACTTTATTCAGTGGAAGAAACATTGTCACAACCCTCTCATGGAGCAGAGAGCAAATATCTGGTTCTGTTTGAAAATCAGTAAAACTGCATCTGAGATAGTTGAATTGTTGCATGATATGTATGGGACTAATCTCCTACCTTGTGCACAAATATTCTGATGGATCAGTGTTAGAATTAGAAATAAATCTTCTACAGGCCCAGCAGACCACTCAAATTTGCAAATCACTGGTCAGTCAAAATGCCCACTGGTCCGTGAAAGAAAAACCATTCACTTTACAGTATATGCAAAAAATAATGTGTCATTTCGTCGGAGTTGTATATCACAAATGAAGAGCAACAGAAGTCATGAAATTCAATACATGCATATACACGTGCATGCACAGCACACAAAGCTACAAGAAAATAAATAAATAAGGGAAAAACCATACAGTGCACTGATTATGAAGCACTTTGCAACATACCAAAAGCTACTTTCATGAAATACCTTGCTTCAGTGTGAAAGGAAGGAGGTTACCCCATTTACCCCGACTGACAGACAAATGGGAAAAAGCCAGAACATAAACAGTTCATCCTCTAGTTGGAAAACATTATAAAAGACCCCTATTCTGGGCTCACTACTTGAGCAAACAAGTGGTGGTGTCTAAATCCAAATATTTTGATTCAGACCACAGCTTCCTACAGTCCAAAATTTTCATAAAACTAAAGTATGGTTTGAAATTCTGATATTCAGTTTTTGAGTAATAAATATCTGAATTTCAAAAAAATCCTAAAACTGTCATAGCTGAACCTGGATATTTTGAAATTTGGTTCAGTTCTTTATATACTTGATAATTCTGAAATAAACACTGTTAAAAAAATTACTGGCCAGCCGGGCCAGTAACATAAATAGTTCACTGGCCGGCCAATGGCCAGCGGACCACTGGGTAATTCGAAGGCTGGATGGTATGCACATTTCAAGGATGGGTGGGAAGATTTGGAAAATGTTGAAAGGCCTGGACACCAGATTTCAGTGTGCACGTCGGAACACATTGAGGAAGTTCACGAAAAGATAAAAAGTTATTGTTGTGTGACCTTGACTATGCTGGAATGTGGGCTCGGTGCTAATAAGGAGATGATTAAACAAATTTTTGTCAAAGATGGGCGAAGGGGGAATTTGTGTTCATTTTGTTCCGCATAATTTGTCAGATGACCAAAAACGTGCATGAGTGCAGTACACAAGACATTCAGACTGCAGAAACAATGCAAAAATTTCTCAAAAGTATTGTGGAAGGCGATGAGACATGTTAGTTTAATTATGAACCTGAAATGAAGCATCATAGTGCTCAGTGGAAGAAGCCACAGTTGCCCAAAGGAAAGATCAGGCTACAGAAGTCCATAATCAGGACAATGCATGTGTGCTTTTCTGACATTAAAGGGAATTCTGCATTGTAAGTTCATTCCTAAAGGTACAACTGGCAATGCTTACACATCCCTTTTGGAACAATGGTGGAAAAGGATTGTTTGTATCAGGTCTCAGCACAAAAATGGGCAATGGTTCCTTTTTCACAATACTGCACATGCACACAGAGCAGTCAGTGTACAGCAATTTCTGGCACAAAAACAAGTATGTGTACTGACTCCCCCCTCCCTTCTCCAGATCTGTCACTGTGTGACTACTTTCTATTCCCTATATTAAATCAACCTTTAAAATGAAAAGTTTTACAAGACATTGAAAACATACAAATAACTTCTGACAACAGCTCTTCACACCAAAAGACGACCTTTGCATGTCCTTCCTTTCATTGGCTGATCATGCCACTTCTTGTACGAATGCAAGAGGATTATACTTTGAATAAAATACATTCACATAAGTTTTTCTGCTTTTCCATTTTTTTTTTTTTTTTCAATTCAGTCTCGTTACTTAATTGTTGCATCGTGTAGTTTTTATGACTGTTTGCCATTACATCACTGTGCCTCTCCCTTTTACCCCAATGGGAGAACGAAGTTATAGATAACTGTCACATACAATAGTCAGGACCTTCAGTAGTTGTGCAAATGTTTGCTTTCCCAATAAGCATGTAACAGATTCCAGCACATGAATGTCAAATCGATATGAATTAAAAAAGTAACATGAAATATTTCTACAACCTGAAATGGAAAAAAAAAAAAAAACACACATGAAAAGTCTTAGTGGCAGAACTCCACTTGCAGATATCTTTTAAAAATCATTTATTACCATAAGTTTTACACCATTTTAAATAAATTTGCACATTAAAAAGGTGTGCATCACTTTTTTGAAACAAACATTCTGTCATTAATTAATGAAATAACCTCTACAGTCTATGGTGACTAATCAATTCTACGAAACTGCAGCCCCTCCTGCTGTGCCACCCAAGGTTATTTTAGTTTTTTTTTCTTTTCTCATGCCCTACTGAAGTTTCTTATACACAGGTTGCTGGTTTTCCTGTGTAGTGTGACTCTGATGCAGCAAAATAATCACAGTATTACCATTTAAATGCCATCTGCTGAAGTTGCAAACCAAGTCTGCTGAAACCAACTCACATGGGAATGCTATTTCAAGACATGGTGGCATTTCCATGAGTTCTTTTATTTCCAAGGAGCAAAATGCTAATTTGGGGCTGTAAGAGCAGCAGCTCCTTGCAACAAAACTTTTAGTAGTGGGCATAAAGGTTGCACATGACTGCATGAAGCCAGCTGTGGGCCTTTCAGAAGATGGATGTACTCATTTCTATTCATTCTAAGCAACCTACTGCATATATTTTGGCATTTTCTTCATTTTGCTATTTAAAACATTTCCAATGGCAAAAATACTTAATTTTTTTAATTAAAAATTAATTTAATTTTAATTCATGATTTTGTAATAAATGTCTTGAGACAACTCAACAGGAAAGCCAACATCCAATTTGTCTATGTTTGTGTGATAATCAGAACTGTGGACTATCATGTTGCAGTTGTCATCCATAACTGTGTCCTCAAAACAGGGATGATAATTTTGTGATTAACCTTGCTGTTTTTCTGAATTTTGAAGTTTCACCTAATTTGCATAAAAAAATCTGGGTCTCTGTGCACCTAAAATAATCTGTAAGGTTCATATACAGGTCACACATTACTGAATCTTATCAAAATCGGTTTTAAAAAAAATTCTACTAAGTAACTGAATCATAGATGGATGAATTGCGGGACACAGACAATTACCTGTTATTTTCTTACAACTGTGTACGAGTCATTCCATCTTGATTCAGGCAGACAGTACCAACATGCATCAGGCGACTATTTTAGATTTTCCCCAAAAATTACAGTAGTTACAACTACTGCAGACATAAAATATCCTAAAAGGATTCTCAACAATTTTTTTTTCTTGCTCAGCATTTTGAAGTTTAGCTAAAATCTAGCTATCTTTGAAAAATGGAGAAAATGCTGTATTTTAAGATGAGTGTTGCTTCAAAAATATTTAATATCTTCAATTTTTCTTAACTTTGTAGCTATTGAATTGAATTTTAACTTGGCATAGTTTGAATAAGCCTGATGACAACACTTTCATTGCCGCCAATTGTGGCTTAATATCTCCCTTTCTAAAACCTTCGGCACTTGAAGAGAGGTATCTGTTTTGTTACTGGCACTGAGAATCAGTATCCAACTGTTTAAAAATTATTGCAGTTTTGGGATAGCAGATTTTTTTCCACATGGTTTAGGGAAGGGAAGTAAGTTGAATCCCAATAGACTTAACACAGCATGCGCTTTTCACTGCAATGTTTATTTTCCTTTTAATGTCACTGGTTTTGCAGTGAAGGGAACTATCAATAAATAAATGCTTGAGTGGCAATAAAAAGCATTTGCTGTTTACAGTTCAAATGTAAGAGGGAGGCCTATTGAGGACATTAAAGGGATTTCTAGGAAACCCATATTGACTTAAATACTTAGCTTTGTGGAAACAACGGATATATTCAGATAGGCTCTCATACTAATCTGCCTCAAAAGATTTTAGCTACACATTGGTATGATGTTCCTGAAGTCACGAGAATAATTCTGTTCACTAGTGTACTAGGACTGAAAATTAAAATAACAGGTATTGAACCAATCGAATTTTTCAATCTTTTTGCGACTGAAGAATTTTACAATTTATTAGTTACCGTCTACAGGAAATGCACATCTATAGCATATGCACTGCTTTGCAATGCATGCTGTAGGTGTGTTTATATTCCTGGAGTTACGAAGGTTATAACTACAAATACCAATTATGGATAAATTTACTCGTATTTTAGAATAGCGAAGTCATACAAAGCTACGAGATCCAAACACAGCTAGGTTGATCCAAATACATAGAAGCTCATCCGTGGTGCTTCAGAAGATTTGCCCGGGTTCCTTACCATAACTGCATGCTTGCCGTTAAAATACCATAGCGGCAGCAAAAGTGTTAATAAGGAGGGGAAAAAAAAAACATTTTTTTTTCATCATAAAAAAATTTGCTTTTTTTGCATTTTGGGAAATTTTTTCTCACACTAAATTATTTTTCAAGTAGGTAAGGATGGCAATCTGAAGTCCAACTATGGCAGTTTTACAGCAAATTTTATTTTAAACCAGGGATGCATGCAGTCCATAAAATTCAATTTTAAGTTATGCAGAAGTTCAAAAATGCTCAATTTTTGAATGGCAGTTACCGTACTCAAGTCCCCCATATTTTAAAAATCTGAAAATGTGTCCATTTTGATGCCCTATCAGTTGTTAATAAATTGCACCACATAGAGTAATGTTCTTTTACCTTGTAAAAAAAACATTTTTTTGAAAATTACACATTTTCAGCATTTCCGTGTTGTTGCGTAATACAGCACAATACAGTTCATCGTTTAACCAGTTTTGAAAACAAAACTGAAAACATTGTTTAATCAGTTTTCAAAGTTTAAACATAGGTTACTGGTGTTTGATTAGTACAATTACATTATATTTTGAACTCCAGCACAAAAAACATTTAATAATACATTTAAAAAAATGTGTAAAACATGGCAGTATATTTTTGCTGGTTTTATTTCTTTTTTAGGTAAATTATTTGCAACTTCATACTTTGCTAATGTTCTACTCTGTTCATTCCAAATTATATTTCTTTAGCTAGTACACATTACAAACATAATCTTATACTATAGCATCACTGTATTTCAATAACACAACTTTTTCTTTTATAATTGGCATTATAGCAATTTTTTTGTTAATTTACTTTCATAAAAAAAACTAAATTTAACACTTAGCCTTTTAGATAATATTTTTAAACAATTCCTTAGTAATATATTGGTAAGTTACCAGTAGGTTTATAGAAGGACTAGGCACAGTAGATCTGTTGGATATTTCTGAGCTTCTTTTGGTCAAAAGTGTGAAGTTGTGCAGATAGTCCAAGTGGAGCAAGAGTCCTTACTTTTAGCAGCACATTTTCTAATGGCACTGGAGATTCATCTTTCCTCTTTCCAGATTCCTCCGGCCACTGGAACTCTTTAGCTGGACTGCGAGAATGCATAAATGACACAGTAATGTCCTCCAGCTCGAGATATACCTGTGATCTGCCACATCCGCCAATTATTGTCATAAACATACCCAACAAACTCACCCGAGACTTGGAAATCACTTACTGAGTAATGTTTTTTCACCTGGCTGGATGTTTGAACTTTTTCAACTTTATGTTTAATTGTACGTCCCATATAAGCCTCATTATTTTTAACTAGCCAGTAATGTTTTGATTGTATTCCTACAAGTTTTATATTAGCCCATTCTTCTTCCTTACAAGACCTGTAGGCTTGAACAGTTCTTTCAAGAATCAGTAGTGTTATATTTTGTACTAGATGAGAAAGTGCAACATCAAATGAAGCTGTATCTCTTACAGATTGCATAGACTCTGTTTGGAGATTAAAGTTTGTTGCATAATGCTTACACAGCCCACCTAAAGCATCACATGAACTTTTACCAAGCCCAGTAGCTGAAAAAATCACACGCAATTTGATTATTTTTAGATAGTTCATAAAGTTAGTATTTAGTTTTGAAATGTCCGGTAGCCCCATCAGAAATGTAAACAAGTGATCTCATAATTTCTAATTTGCACAATTTAGAAATTTCATTTTTTATAATCTCTATAGCACAGAGAGCATGAGCTGTGTCATGAGCAGGGCTTGACAAATATGTTCTAGATCTAGGAGCCAGCTCCAAAATTTAGGCGCCAGGTGAAACGAAGTCAATAACGCAGGAACAAAAAACATGTTTGGTTAAGACTTATGACGCTGGAGCGAAAAGTGGTAAACCAAATTTGTTGTCATTTTTTTTTCTTATTACCCAAACCACTTATTGCAAAATAAAGTTCCAATTTGCTTTATAATTTTCTTTTCATATTCTTTCAGTAGACAATCCCAAAAAATTTCAGATTTCGATTTTATTAAAATACTATTTGCGGAAATCATATTTTGTACATATTAATTCAAAGTGCCATTTTTTTCTTCATATAATCTGTAAACCATAAAATTCAGAAAAAAATTTTTGTTCGTGAGATGCACAAGGGTTTATATAATCCAAAGGCTGTGAAAAAAAAAAAAAAATACCATGTATAATCCGCTGTGGCATATGATCTGTAGATCGTGAAATTCTGAGAAAAACAAGTTTTTCCTTTGCATAATCTGCAGCAGCATGTTGCAGACCATGATATTTAAAAAAAAAAAAAAAAAACAGTCCGTACCTGCCAACAGCCTTGCTACTAATAACTAGTATTGCATGGCATACATGGGACTATTTTATGAAATAATCCATCTCTTTGTAAAAAAAATATGCGCCTCAACAAAATGTTACAACAAACAAGGACTCTAATGAAACAAACTTAACACGTGCAAAACGCAAAGTTTTTTCCCCAGCGAGATTCAAAACTTCCACTAGTAAAAATCAGTAAGATGCGTTCAGGATTCCACGATGCTTGATAGACAGGAAATCCAAGCAAGTGAACGTGCACAGTGCCCAAACCTCCACTTACCATATATGATCATACTGCCCCTAAAAATTGCAGTTTAAGGAGAAAATGAGACCAAAGAAAGGGGGGAAAAAGCTGAACATTTTAACTGGTGAAAAATCAAAACAGACAGCAAGAATGAGTACTGTACTATTGTCAGTTTGTCTTTTATTGACTCTGCAACTTCACAGCACCACTGCTTAATTTTTCTTTCTGCTGATATCATTCTCTCCCTACTTCTTCACTGTCACTTTTCTTTTCTTGTTTTTTATGCCCTCTGATAAAAACCATCAGTCTGAGGACCATGAGCACATGATATCAAAGCTTCAACTATTTTAGATAAATGGTGTAACTTTGGGAATAATAATACTTTTGAACACCATGCATCAATTTTTACAAATTTTCGTCACTTCCGTTTTCGGGAATTTCCTTCTTCCTTTATCAAGATTAAATGCAAAAACTTAAGGGGGGGGGGGGGGTGCGATTACGGGAAATCCGTCCGTCTTCCGGTTTTGGAAATTTTTCTCCGATTTTCAAGCTGAAATACAAAAATTTATGCCGTTAAATGATACTTGAAATACTGAACAGAAGTAACATCGCGAGAAAAAAGAAATTATGATTACCGAAAAAATCTGAACTCCGTCGGCTTTCAGTTTTCGAAAGTTTCGTAAAGATGGAATTCCGTCCTCCTCGGACCCCCCCCCCTTCTTCAAATTCTGTTTACTTGTGCATCGATCTCTTGAGTGGCCAACATAACGAAAAAGACGGAATTTCTCGAATTCGCGGAAGAACCTCAAGATTAGGAGGCAATTTTCGCGGCGTCTAACTTCCGTTTCCACAAATTCTTGCGACAGTTTCAAGCTGAAATACGAACATATATGCCATAAAATGATATTTAACAAGAACACTAGACACAAACGCATAATCGGGAGAGAAAAATTACGATTAGGGCAAATGCTTTACTCCATTTAACTACTGTTTTCGAAAGCTTTGAAACAAAATACCGTCCCCAAAAATGACCTCCCCCAAATTTTTGTTTTTAAACAAAATGAAAATTCGTAGAATCCGTAGTTTCGAGCGTGAGTTCCGTAGTCAGACAACAAAATCTGTAGAAACTAGACATTTCGTAATAACTCGCATGTACGACAGTCTGAGTCGTATAATCCGCACCTATCATGTTAATCCTGAATAGTAATTTCCGCCAGAAAACTGCGATTCACAGGACCGTCTCAGAAATCCAAAGATGTAAGAAAGAAATGATCGTCTTATTGAAAAAGTAACTGTCATTTTGAAGTACTTCTGTGCTACTTTTAAGTAAATAAAGAACTAAAATCGCTAGCTGTTGCAGCATTACCGTAGTTCATTAGTTACACTAAAAAAATCCGTTGAAATTGCGGACAGTCCGTCTTATTTGTGAATACGTTTCAACTGAATACCGAAAGTAAAAAAAATTAACTAACACAATTAGCGCACCAAAACTAGGCAATTCGATTCGCAGAAAGGTTACATGCTACGTACGGAATAGCTTTGCGAGATTCCCGAGAGTAGCGGATTCTCACACCTCGTAGGCTTCCGCACGCGCGAATAGTAACGCCTTCCTTGCGTCATATTTTCTGTCAAAATGCTTCTAAAGTACAAATAAATATATATATATTCTTACAATCTCTTCGCGGTCTTCTATTTCGCTGTTACGTTACATTTTTTCTGTTACCGCATTTTCGGTACTTTCCCAATAACACCACCTCTCCTGACAATTACCTCGCGGACTTTTTTAAACGCTGCATCGTTTGTTTTTGTTTTGTTTTGTTTTGTTTTGTTTTGTTTTGTTTTTCTTTAGCGGTGTCTTAGTACCTAAATTTATAACTTTTTAATAGATAATATATGGATTATACAACAGAAATTACAGTATTTACTGCAAATTACGAAATTTCAAGTAAGACGAAAATTAGGCGCCACGGCCCGAATTTTAGGCGCCTGGGCGACCTGGCGCCCGGGATTTGTCGAGTCCTGGTCATGAGTTGTATCATCAGACACTACAACAAAACTTTTTACTTCTTTACCAAAATATGCAACACATGTAAATAGTGAAATCTGAACATTTTGGATTTCTTTGGATAGTATCACTGTCTAATTCTCAGCAAAATCAAAATGTAAAAATAGATCAGAACTTTCTTTCACAGAGATTTTTGCTTCAGCTAATTCCTTTCTCTTTGGATTTTCCTGATTGTGCTGTGAGAAATTGCTTTCTTCACCCAATATCTTACATCTTCCACAAACTTTCTGACAGATACAGATTTTCTTATGAGATCACCACCTTCCCAAATAGCAAATGTAACTTCTTCATTCACAAGCAAAGAGTTTCAGCTGTCAGTGTTTCCGTGCTGGGGCAGTTACCACACTCTTGGAGCCAACACTCTTCATTGCTTATTTTGTCACATAAAACACTTCTCTAAAAGAACTTCTTCCTCAATTTGTGTGTTTGTTATATTTTGGAGAGCTATACATAAAAGTTTCAGATTACTGCAAAAATACAAGTGCATACTGCTAGTATTTGCTGAATTTTCCCCCACTTGGACATAAAGTGTAAAACTTTGAAAGACAATATTTATATTTTGGTTGTCTTTTTTCATTAGCCTGTATGCCTCTTTGTTTGATCTCATCATAATTTTTTTTACCTTTTTAATTTTCTCACCATTATCATCTGTAACCCAAACAACATCACTTTTATTTGGACTATCCCTAGTACAGTCTCTACTGTCAACTAGGTAGTAGACAATGCCAGAGTCGCAGCTTCTGTAGACAATGGATGCTCACCATAGGGGTCAGGCTGAGCATAGATTCTCTTTTCCTTTCTAACCTTGCACGATTTATTTAGGAGGTACTTTGATATTGCAGGTAACTTTCCCTTTAATTCAGTTTTACTAACAGTCTCTGGTAGCAATGTCAGTAATTGCACTTTTTCTGTGTAGTTACAAGTATGAAGAGCTGTATTAAATTTCGAAAACCACTGATTACAAGTAGAAAAGTCAGGTTTTTCAAGAGACGACTCACTTGAAACACCAACTCTATATATGTTTTCTAATTTATTCATAGCTGAAGTTGCTAGTGTTTTCTCTAATGTTTTAACTTTTCCTCTTGACATAACCTTCTTTCCTATCTTCCTAACTTGTCAAGGGGCTTTAAATGGTGACATATTAACATCATGAATTGTAATACTGCTATTTAAAAACATCCACAATCTCAAAAAATTTCTCAGATGTCTGATTTTTTTTTTAGTTTCATTTGCATGTTCCAAAATTTCTCTTTTGTAAAAAGCTACACAATTGCTACACAAATTATCATCTCTATTTGTAGAGACAGATGGGCCTACAATACTTTGAATTTTTTTTTTTATTGGTGGTTTAATGACCACCATGAGCAACTCAATGGGCAATAAGCAGTTGCCCGTCCCTAATTTAGGGTCACTGGTTTCAGGGAAGGGAGACAGCCAGTGCCGTAAGACAAACACAACATCCATGCCTCACCAGGATTCGAACCCGGACGAATGATCAGAGGCCATCGCTTAGACCACTGTGCCACCGGGGCGGCCCTTTGAATTTCATCAGCTAAATCACCAAAATCACATAACCTAACACACTTAGTTTTGTACACAACTTTTTTGTGCCTTTTAATGTAGACCACACATCCAACTCTCTCAGAACTATGATGACCAGACATTATAAATTATTCACTAAGTTAATTGAACATCACTCATCAACAGACGAGAGCAAACTGGAGTAGAAGAAAGGTGGGGAATTAGTAAATGAAGGAAATGACAGCTGCTGATTGGCTGTTCAGTGAGCAATCAGTGTACATGTTTGTACTTTGTTGTTTCAGCAGAGCCGCTCATTGGTTATTCGGCGAGCAAGCAGTGGGAATGTTTGTATAATTGTAAAAGCCTGTCATAACCTTGTATCAGCATTCTGGCTTGTGTAATTTCATCACAAAATGAATGCTATAAATTTATGACGAGTATCAGTAGAACAGTGGGTGGTTACAAAATTAACAAGTTTAACAAAATACACAATTTATTCACATTATAAACTGAGTAGAACATTAGCAAAGTATGAAGTTGCAAATAATTCACCTATAAAAGAAATGAAACCAGCAAAAATATACTGCCATGTTCTGCACATTTTTAAAAATTTATTATTAAATGTTGTGCTGGACTTCAAAATATAATGTAATTGTACTAATCATATACCAGTAACCTATGTTTAAACTTTGAAAACTGATTAAACTGTTTTCAGTCAAATATGGACAAGCTATTGCATTTTGTGCTATATTGTGCAACAAAACAGAAATGCTGAAGAGTGTAATCTCCAAAAAAATATATAAAATTTACCAGGCAAAAACACTAAGCAATTTATTAAGCAAAACATGAAGCAATTTATTAACAATCGATAAGGACATCAAATGGACACATTTTCAGATTTTTAAAAAATGGGGTTTCTTGAGTAAACTGCCATTAAAAAATTGTACTAATCATATACCAGTAACCTATGTTTAAACTTTGAAAACTGATTAAACTGTGTTTTCAGTCAAATATGGACAATCTATTGCATTTTGTGCTATATTGTGCAACAAAACAGAAATGCTGAAAAGTGTAATCTCCAAAAAAATATATAAAATTTACCAGGCAAAAACACTAAGCAATTTATTAAGCAAAATATGAAGCAATTTATTAACAATCGATAAGGACATCAAATGGACACATTTTCAGATTTTTAAAAAATGGGGTTTCTTGAGTAAACTGCCATTAAAAAAACTGGGCATTTTTGAACTTCGGCATAACTTAAAATTGAATTTTATTGACTGCATCATCCCAGGTTTAAAATTAAATTTACTGTAAAATAAGTATTTAGTGTGAGAAATTTTTTTCAAAATGCCAAAAAAAAAAAAAAAATGCAAATTTTTTTACAACAAAAAATTATTGTTTCCCCTTATTAATAATGTCATCAGGCTTATTCAAACTGTGCCAAGCTACAAAACAAAAAAATTAATAGATTAAATAGTTTTGAAGCAGCATTAATTTTAAAATATACAGCATTTCCCCCATTTTTCAAAAATAGCTAGATTTTAGCCAAATTTTAAAATGCTGCAGCAGGAAAAAAATTTTTTTTTTTTTTTTTTAAGGAAAATCCTTTCAGGATATTTTATGCTTCCAGTAGTAGTAACTACTGTAATTTTTTGGAAAATATCTAAAATGGTCACCTGACATGCAAGGCTGGTTGAACCATTAGGCAAACTAGGGGACACCAAGATTTAGAGTTGATAAAATAAAATGAGTTAATTAAATGAGATGAAAAAATAAAAACAAAAGCAACTTTATTTTCTGTTGCTCTTTCAATATTCTATATAACTTGTGATGTCTTATATTCGTTGAGTAACTGAAAAATGAAACCTCACTTATAGACTAGGTAAGTCAACGTGTTGTAAATGAGGAGCCAATGAGAAAGTACGCCGCTGTCCAAAAAATGCCATCAACCAGGTCCAACCCTATGCAGCAGGCAAGTCATGTAACACCTGAGGGCAGCAATGGATTCTATATTAATCCGGCTTTCGATGGAAATATCAAGACCATTTCTTCATGGTTCATACGCTTTTTTCAATCACAAAATTCCAGGACTTTTGGATTTTTTTCCCAGGACATACGATCCAAACGCTCTTACTTAAAATATAATGAAACCATAGGTCTGTTCAACCTGTAACCTACAACAACAAACAATTTCTTACATGCTTGGGCAAACTTAATACAGAATGCAGAATATTAAAAATGTTGTCCACTGCAGCTAATCAGAAACTTAGAATCACGGAAAAATAGTGAAATACCAAAACTGTCACTGAAAATGTGACCAGGTTTAATATCTACTAAACTTTTATATACTATACCACACTGATTTTGAGAAACTTTTATTTTTCTACTTTGGCTTTAGTTCAATTATTGAAGCAAATTACAGAATAAAAAAAAGCAACAACATAAAACTCAAAAACACATAGGTATGTTCGCATTACTCGTAAAATGCCTTCATATACCACACAATCGATACATAAAATACTATTTATATTTAATTATTTTGAAATAATGCTTAGATTGGAAATTTAAGGGGGAAAGATGAAATAATTGGAACTTTTTCAAAGGACCAATGGGATTGTTATTTCTTAAACACATAATCATGGGAGTAAGTATTTGTGTTACATTTGATTTAGGAAAGGAATTTTCAACATAATATTGATGCTGTAGCTATGTTTTAAATTTGTACTTGACAGCAAACCAAGTATGTGCAAACATTTCCAACATTAAATAAAAGAGAATAATGGGAAAACCTTAAATACTAGGGCTGTGTACAACTGCATTCATAAGTGATCAAGGCAATTTAACTGGGCATGATTAGAAAACTAATTATAGACGATGCAAAGTGATTAGTTTGCTCAGAAAATACTAAAAAACAATTAGATTTATATTTCTGATGTTAGAAAGCAATCTAATTTTATGCCAAATTTTATTAAAGCATCTATTAGCAAATTTCAGTAAAGGTCAAAATAACCCACAAAAAAAAAAAAAAAAATCAGCTACTTACTTTTACCAGTGGCTAAAAAGTATGTTAGAAAAATTAACAAATGGTGCAAAAAATGTTTCGCATAGCAGAAAGAAGGTATTAGAGACAAAAAGATTTTCAAATCAAACAATTAAAAGAAGAGATAGAGAAGGGAACATGATGTAACTGTATGCCTTTTAGCGGAAGAATTTTGCACAATGAAAAATTTGAAAATCTTTATTATATAGAATGGCATACAGTAAAAAAAGAAATTTCTCAATAGAGTTTTTAGAGATAAGCTGCAAACGGAAGTGCATAAACACGACCCAGCAGCAAAATTGTGAACCACAAACCTCCTCAAATACAAACCTTAAGTGTTCCATAAGGTAAATGGTATCTGTTGTTAAAAGATTTTTTAAATTGGACATTTAGAAGTACAGATATGGAGAAAAATAGATTAAATATTTGCATCCCCCAGCGGCAAAATTGTGCATTATTTTGGGAAGAAAATACACACACGGAGTTTTCATAGTTAGTAGTATCTCGTCGAAAGAGAATACTTTTTAATCAGGTTATTAGCCCCGTAGATACTGCTACAAATGGAAATGTGAGCTTACGCCCCTAGTGGCGCACTTGTGCATTAAGAAATATTTGAAATTATATGAGAAACATTTCACACCGAAAATGTTCAAGAAAGAAAGAAATTTTCAAATCGTACTCCTAGAAACAGAGATATAGGCAAAAATAAGATATATGTGTACGCTCCTTGGTGGAAAAATTATGCACTATTTAAGCAGGAGGTATTCTCAAAAGTTTTTGGAAGTCAGCGGTATTGGTCCACGGAGGAATTTTTCCATAGAGTTTTGAGCTCAGATTTTATTGCAAATACATCAGAAGCAAATATAAACACTTATACTCCCTGGCGGCCAAACCATTCTTAACCAAAAATGAGAAATTATATGCAAAACATTTCCCCTCAAGAGCTGTATCCAACGCAAAAAGATTTTTTCAAATCGGACTTTTAGAAGCGGAGATATTGGGAAAATCGTGATTTACCATTACGCCCCTAGTGGAAAATTATTAGTCCTGTAGATACTGCTGCAAACGGAAACTCTAGTGCCGCACTTGTGCATTAAGAAATATTTGAAACTATAAGAGAAACATATACCACTGAAAATGTTCTCCAACAAAGAAACAATTTTTCAAATCGTACTCCTAGAAACAGAGATATGGACAAAAATAAAATATACGTGTACATCTCCTGGCATAAAAATTATGCACTATTTAAGCAGGAAGTATTCTCAAAATATTTTTGGAGGTGAACGGTGTCGCATCACGGAGGAATTTTTTCAATCGAGTTTCTAGCTCAGATTTTATTGCAAATACATCAGAAGCAAAACTAAACACTTACGCTCCCTGGTGGCCAAAACATTCTTTACCAAAACTGAGAAATTATATATAAAACATTTCAACTCAAGAGCTTTATCCAACGCAGGAAGAATTTTTCAAATCGGACTTTTAGAAGCAGAGATACTGAGGAAATCACTATTTACTGTTATGCCCCCTAGCGGAAAATTTATGGATTATTTGAAAAAGGGACTGTAACTAAAATAGTGTTTGATATAAATGTGTTGTTGTTGTGGTTTTAACCACCACCGTTAGCACTGTGGTGGGCTATAAGCAGCTGCTATAGCCACTGTATTGCTAACGGAAGAATTTTTTCAATTGGATATTTAGAAGCAAATGTACAAAATAAAATGCATTTTAAATTCGATACGATCTTCATTTGCGCCCTATAGCGGCAAAGTTGTGCATCGGAAAAAAACGGAACAAGTGGATCATCATTCTCCCATTTTAAGCTTCCCAATACAAAAAGAATTTTACAAATAGAACTAGTAATTGCTGAGATATGGTCTTCACGGTTGGACAGACGTGATAACAAAAGCACAAGGCCAAAAAATGCTACTAACACAGCTTCAGTTCTCCTAACAGCCTAAAAGAACCAATATCCCCCCCCCCCGTATTTCGCAGAGGGGGTGTTAGACATAAGTTATGTTAGTAGAAAAATCCTCAACTACAAAACATCGCACAGAGACAAAAAGACTGGAATGTATAAAATTCCAGGACATGTAGCAGAATTTTAGGACATTTCCAGGATTTTCAGGAGGCGTACGAGTCATGTTTCTTCTATCACAAATAGTAGCAATGCTCAACACCAAAAAAATGTGTTGTTGTTGTTGTGGTTTAAACGACCACAGTGAGCAATACGGTGGGCTATGAGCAACCGCCATCCCTAATTTAGGGCCACTGGATTGAGAAAAGGGAGCGAACCAGAGCCGTAAGACAAGTACAACATCCATACCTCACCAGAATTCGAACCCAGACCCATCTCAGACGAAAGGTCTGAAGCTAGAGCTTAGACCACTGTGCCACCAGGACGGCTTGCCTAAAGAGTAGAAACTGTCACACTCAGACTATTTTCTAATGATAACAGGAGCAAGAGTAAGAGATACTACTATTTTCATTCCCCTGGCATTCTTTTTTCTTTCTTTCTTTTTTTTTTTTTTTACCGGGAAATACGTTGAGAAATGGCTTCCTAGTTTAATTGAATTAATAATCTAAAGCAACTTATGGGATTTTACTAGGAAATTTTTTCTTTAATAGCAAATTTTCGGAGAAAACTCTTCTCCTTCTTCAGGCTGTCTTGTTGTTGTCACTTTTTCCTTGTCACTATCCCGGTTACGGTTTACCTTGACGGTTACGGTTAACCTTGACGGTTTAGGTTATTTTTCAACAAATCCTGCCAGATGTTAGGCAGGGAAAATCCTTTGCAGTCATTGATGATGGAATTTTGATTTTTCTCAATCTCTATTCCTTCTTTCAGTTTTCTTTTTGGAAATTGCTTTGGAAACTGATTACTTTAAGGGAATTCCAATCCATGCTGTGCCCAGTTTCTCTAACATGCCTATCTAATCCAGTCTTGTTGGAGCAATTTTTTATAGCTGCTTTATGCTCAGCTATACGAGTTTCTAGTCTGCGACCTGTTTCACCTATGTAAGATAGTCCACAACTACAATTTACTTCATAAACTACTCCTTGCATTTTTAAAATATCTTCTTCTCTTTGAACTATTTTAGGGAAAATTTTTTTAACTTTGTTCTCTAAACTTGGAGCTAGCCTAATATTGTATTTTTTACTAATTCTCTTTAAAGTCTCAAATAAACCTTTGTGATAAGAAATTTTTCTAGTGAATTTTACTTGTTGCTTTTGTGGGTTCTTCGTACCATTAAAATTCAGAAGCTTCTCAATTTCTTCTTTAGGATAGTTATTTTCTGCAAGTATGACTTTAAGCTCTTCTTTTTGGGCTTCTTTTTTATCTGCAGTAGAAACTATTTTATTAATTTTTTTTAAAAAACTGACTTGCTACATTTTTCTTAATAGAAACTGGGTGATACGAATTGAAATCCAGTAGTCTTTTAGTATTCATTGGTTTTTTATACCAACTAGTGAGGAATTTTTCATCATCATACGGTCAAGAAATTTCTTGGGTTAGCTATGTTATCGATCGAACAAGAAATTGCCCAGGAAGACACTTGTGGGTAATTTTTGTGAACAATAAAGAACGCAAAATGAAATTTTAATTTACATTGGAAGTAAAAAAATGGATATAGATTCCATTAGTTTCTTTCTATTTACTACATTTTTGCACCTTGTAATTACTATTGGATAAATGTTTAGCCACAAAAAGAATAACATAAATTTTGGGGGAGCAAGGATGATGGCCTACCTAGGGTATCAAGCGCCCTAGCACCGGCCCTGCTGACATGCCCTGCCTGAGCTGAGATGGAATCACTTCATGTAGAGTGACTAATAAGTACATTCACTTCAGCACAGATTGGCCAACAGATGGCAGCACAACACTCAACTCTCAATGGGAACTCAAAAGTGAAGCACAGCTGCAGTCACCATGGTCAAGGCTGAACTGGATCCCACCAGGCTGTAACATTAAGCAAAAACAGGACAGAAAAGATGAGTTGGGGAACAGCACCATCTATTGACGTAGTTCACATAAACAAACTGATTCCGTATCATTACTTACATTTCAGATTTTATTCATATTCACTTTCACGAGAAATTATGAGTATTTACATTCTGAATTCGTAGTACTTGGGAAATAGAATTTTTCTGTAGGAACTTGTGTAATTGATGTGTAAATCTCATTCCTCCTTTATTCTTCAACAATCTAGGGCTGAGATTTTGGTAAATGTGTAGATTAGAGTCTTAAATTATTTAGTCAGAAAAATGTTAGTACCTGAAAAAAGTGAAATGTACAGATTTTAGAGTATGGAAATTAATGGCAAATGGTGCAGAAATTTCCTATTTTAAATGCCTTTTAAAGATTTTTATCGTCATATTCACAGCATTGCACTTACACGTAAATATTATGATAAAAATCTTTAAAAGACATTTGAAACAGGAAGTTTCTGCACCATTTGCCATTAATTTCCATAATCTAAAATCTGTACATCGCACTTTTTCCAGGTACTAATATTTTTCCGACGAAATAATTTAAAACGCAAATCTACACATTTACTTACTATTTTACTTAATATCAGTTTATATAGCAGAGGGTTTTTTTTTTCTAAAATTGAATTAAGTACGTAATTATCAGAATGAAAATGCTTGCCACAAACAACAGTTGAAGGTGACTTGTCATTTGGAGCAAAATCCTGACAAGATATTGCTTTCAGCAATAGTTGCTTTATGTTCTGATCTGAGGGGAACTCGTGGAATAAAAATCCCATGATTTTCTTCTCAGAAAATGTGCACATCGGCACACAACAGTAAACCCTTTTGAAAATGGATTAGATTTTGTTGTGAAAACATCAGTTTGGTTTTAAAACTAAGTTTTTTTTAAAAGAAACGCAAGAAAAAAATGACGAACATACACAATCCAGCAATTCAAACAACGTAAAAACAGTTGTTTATACCTTGGGACGCAGTACCATCTAACTGTGAAAATCGTTTTTAACGCCCACTGGCCAATCACTAAAAGTCTATTGTCTTCAACGTTAATGTTATAGCCTGTTCTTCATCCAGTTCAGCGTTGCCATGGTGAAGCACCTGGATCCTTGGCATCTTCGAACAGGATTCCGTGCAATTCAGGGTGATACGCCCTGACAACAACTGCTCAGCCAAGACATTACTGCTTCTGATCCAGAAGCATGTGGAGCCTGGAACTATCACAGAGCACATTGAAGTAGCCAGGGGCTAGACAGTATTTTGGGGCTCTAGTATTCATGGGACATCTAGGATTTCACTATGGGTGGATGAATAAAAATATCCAGGCGTGAATTCCCAATTCCCGGTGGGCTGCCATATTCTGGGTCAGTGGGCCTTGAGCTAATTCAAGAAAATAAAGTATGTATACTTGCACTTCAATATTCTCGTAGAAGAAAACGAAGTTATGCTAAAACAGCAAAGTTTGTTTACCACTTTGACGGCTTCAGAGAAAAATACGGAAGTCGAGAAAGAAGAAGGGGTGTATCAAAAACAAACACTGTTTTTGATACACCCCAGGTTTTTTTTTTTTTTTGATAAACCCAAGTTTTTTTGTTTTTTTTTGATAAATCCCCTTCCCTTTCTTGACTTTTCAAATTTGTGCACATCCCTTTCAGGAAGCGTCATTTACCTCAGTCCACTTTTGCCAATTGCAGTTGCAATTGAATAATCAATACAGTATAATCAAATACGCTATCAATAATCTAGGTCAGAAACTCGAAAACTCGTTCACTACATTAATGCATTGAGGTTCACCTAGGGTAAATTTTTTGGGTTGCTGCTTTTTATGTTTGTTTGTTTGCTCTTTAAATGAGATGTGCATCTAATTTACTTCTCTTGGGCCTTACAATTACACGAATTCTTGAGCTGCAGCTTTGAAAACTCTTAGTTACAGCAGAAAACACTTATTCCATTTAAAAGTAATTAAATAAAACCAATTTCCTCATCTTTCATTTCTCTCACTTTATAAATTTTCACTAAAATTCTTGCAATTATGAACATTTTAAATTTTTTAGATGTTTCATAGTTATTTGAAACATCTGAAAAAAGCCATTATTTTTGTCACATTTAGATTTTCATTCTCACTAAAAGCAAAGAAAAAGTTACAAATTCTGCTGTCGTAATAAAATTCATAAGTGTGGAAAACAAATCTTTTTTTTATTATTATTAGAGGTTTAACGACCACCATGAGCTATAAGCAGTCACCCATCCTAATTTAAGGCTACTGACTCCAGGGAAGGGAGAGAGCCAGTTCCGTAAGACGAACACATCCATGCCTCACCGGGATTACAACCCAGACATTTCTTGGATGAATGTCACCGACAGAAGTAATTTTGTTCTTACACTGAATTTTTTTTTTTTTTTGATTGGAGGTTTAACGACCACCGTGAGCAACTCAATGGGCTATAAGCAGTCGCCCGTCCCTAATTTAGGGTCACTGGTTCCAGGGAAGGGAGAGAGCCAGTGCCGTAAGAAACACAACATCCATGCCTCACCGGGATTCGAACCCGGACCCCGTTCGGACGAATGATCAGAGGCCATCGCTTAGACCACTGCGCCACCGGGGCGGCACACTGAATTTTACTAGCAATTTACCACCAAAGAAAATGGGTAAAATGTTAATAATTATTACCTGAAAAACTGCAGTGATCACAAAAAACTTCTAGTATTCGTAGACTTTTGTTGAAAAGATATTTAAACGGTGATGCTGAAATAACATTTTTTTTTTTTAAATGGAGGAATCTTCATAATTTTCTTCCCAAAGTGGGCAGCATAAAATCGGCTTCCAGGGCCGTTTATGGATCTGCAGTCCGCCACTGAAATTACCCAGGAGAAAACATTCCCAAAATATGATGAGGAAGCCATAAAAATATCCCTGCCATATTGAAGTGTATATAACATGATTCAAGGATGAATCAGTGTTAGCAAAAAAATGTAAAAAATGCAGGGTTGAAAAATGGATACTAGTTCAGTTCTGCTTCAAGTACCCCCCCCCCCCTTCAGGGTTCAGTTTGTTTAAATTATATCGAAATGGTGGGCAAATTAGTATGATCGAAATATCCACGATTCAAAATAATTTTTAATGTACGAAAATTTTCCCCAATTACAGACGTGTACAAAAAAACCCTACCTGCAATTCTTTAGAAAGATTTGAGGATGGACTGGGAGCGACTATACATTTTGCAGACTCCTAAAAAAGAGGGGGGGGGGTAAGAAAGTTTTTTTTTTCACAAGGCAGTTTCTTATAATTTTTGCTGTGCTATTTGCAAAAGAAAAAAACAACTATAGAACTCTGTCAATTCTTCAAGCATCCTGATTAATTCTGGTGCCCCTTGAAAATGCAGGAACAGGGGCTGAAAAGGGCTCTGAACTACTATCATGACTGATCAGTAGAACACCTACTGAAACCTTCACAGCATAGGATTTGAACATCCCATATGGCTTACCTTACCCTCAAGGTGTGGAAAGTAACTGGCATCCCCTGAAACAAAAGCGCACAAAAGGAAACCAGATAAAAGCATATGACAGACTACACTCTGGAAATTTTGTTCTGATGGAACTGTCACATTTCCTCAGAACACTGCTTTCAAACATTAGTATAATTAATCCAATTGATTTGTGTCTACTAGATAGACAGCTTCACTTTTGCGAGGAAAGAAAACTTTCCCCTCCACAATAAATATTTTGGTGTAAGGAGACAATTTACATTGCTAGAGACCTTTTTAAGGGCCAGAAAAATTCCTAGTTCTTTTTAAGGCACTTTTGTAGCAAAACGCATGGTACTTTATAGAGAGCAGACATGCCGCCATCAATTAGCCGATTTTGGAAAGACTGGCAAGCAGGCTGAATTTGGAAGAACTACCAAATTTCAAAAATATAATTTTCTAAAACAAAGTACAATTACAGCTTTAAAATGAACATGTTTATTAATCATATATTCATACAGCATTGCAAATGTCACATAGCTGGTTAATTATTAACGTGCTATTTAGACATTAATCTACATTTTGAGGTTACTCACCTTTATTCCAAATATCATTAAATATATATATATATATATATATATATATATATATATATATATATATATATATGTTGGAAATGTGTAGAGATTAAAACTTCCTAAATGATATTTGGAATAAAGGTGAGTAACCTCAAAATGTAGATTAATGTTTATTAATACTACCATATACAGAACATGCTTTATATATATACATGGTAGTGTCAATAAATATCACGCACCATATTAATACTAGTACATGAACCATTCTCATATCACATTTCCGTAACCAGTCTTTTCAGATAAGGAATTGCTGTCCTGGTTGTACGATCTCATATCAGATCCAGGTGATTATATGTAATAACAAAGCATCAATTCCTAGGATTAAGCACCACTACAACTCCTGACTCAAACCTTTTCTATAAGAAACTTATGAACCTTGGCATTTTGCTCTGAATGCCATATGTAAGAATGTACATATGAAGATCATCTTCAGAATCTGAACTTTTAAGAGTAAATGTAGAAAAAGTAATGTAGCTAGCTACTTCTGGAAAAAAGTAGTTGTAGCTGTAGCAAGCTACTTTTTGGAAAAAAGAAGTTGTAGCAGTGGCAAACTACTTTTATAAAATGATTTTCCAATATAACATCCCAGAAATCCAATATGCGTTTACTCCTCACATATACGGCATCCTGTTCATGTTTGAAGTCATAAAGTTCTGCATGTGCTATTTTATTTCAAACTGAATGCACTGGCACTTATTCAACTGGCATCTTTCCCACACATGCACCCTTCCATTACAAGCCTCTATTGCACATTCTTCTGTATGATTTCTGACATATTTGCCCTGTTGTACATGCAACTCAAATATGCTGCAGAAAGTGCAGTTCAGCTCACCTATGAAATATTGTATATGCTATTCAGTATGAAATCCAAAAATTCCGCATGCAAACAATTTATTTGGGAAAACCATAATTTCACGTACTGAAATAAAACTTTCTAAATCTGAAAGTCTAAACGTATGCACAAACCACTTTGGTGCTAATTAAAGGACTCTTCTGCTCGCTCAACAAATGAACTCTCGGTACGAACAATAAAAACGTGTGTTTCGCAAGTGGATTACAGATTGTATTAGATATTTAAAATTCGTCAATTACGGCATCGTATTAGCCAGAATCCTTATTTTAGAATTAACATTTCTTAGTTTTCTTGACACCCAATTTTTACTTATTTATTCTAGTAAATGTTTCTTCCATTCTGTTTTTTTCATAACGCTCATTCTCACAGTTGAGACACCAGGCACTAGGGCACAGCAGCAACAAATTCGCTAGCTACATTCCAAATACTACTACGACCAATATTTGAAAAATTGTAAGATTTATAAAAATATATGCTGTTGTTTTGTTTTGTTTTTCGCTGATAACCAAGCATTTTCAGCAAACAATAACTTACCAATAAGAGCGTAAACCATGGGTATACAGAACATCAACAGGACAGACTTCATGGCTGCTGCGAACGTAAGGATAGTAAAGAAAATTCCTAAACAACGACAAATTTTTCGCTCAAGATTGTTTCACAAGCTCTTTGCGATCGGAAATAAACTACTTTCGAAAAGTTCAGAGGTTAACTAAAGTGTGAAAATTTCTGAAAACACAGCCTTTGCACGCACTGGTACAGAAGGCAGTGTCCAAAGTGCAATTGCCGTGTATCGGCGGAGTATCAACTGCTGCGGAGATAAAGCCGACCTGGAAGTAAACAACAGCTACGTCATACCAATGCGCATGCGCTTGCTCGCTCTGCTGTCGTTACCATCGGCATGGAGTTTTAAAGCGGTAGTCTTCGTATTGTTGCAAAATAACATAAGGAAAGGGAATTACGAGCTGTTTCACCCTGTTGAAGCAACATTAACTCGCGTAACAAGGCAGGATTATTTCCTTCCTTTACCATACATTGCGTCAGGTGAAAAAAAAAATTATATATTATATATTGGAATATTTAACGGTAGTTTCATGCATTTGCGGTCTCGTAACATTATGCCGTCTTGTTGTCAGTGGCACACAGAAAAAAAAAACTCGCCGCCCCCCCGCAAAAAATAAATCTTGAAGGCCCTTTTGCAAAAATTTCCGCCTTTGAATTACTGAAATTTTTAAATTCCATATTAATGACTATGTTGTATGAGCTTTTCAATAATTCAAATTATTTTGAACCCAAAGATATTTATCGGAAATTCAAAATTATCGCACTTTATTGTGTGTAACACGAATGTGCACGTTGTAATTAAAATGATCGCCATGGATTTATACAAATACAAGGTACTACCAAACACTTATCTCAAAGGTAGTAGGTAATATACACAGTGGCGTAGCCAGAAATTTTTTAAATGGGGGGGGTTCCATGGGTTTGGTTCATTGGTGAAAGCCCCATATATACATATATATCGCTTTAAATTCATACTAAATCTCCTCTCAAGGGGGAGGGAGGGTCCGGATCCGAGGACCACCCCTTGGGTATGCCTATGAATCAGGGCCGTAGTCAGAGGGGGGCCAGGTCTGGCTGACGTTACTTTTTGCCCGTCCTAGCGATCTCAGCTTGAACGAATTTTTTGATAAGGATAATTCAGTGTAATATTAAAATATATGGCACTGATAAATCATAGTTTAATACGAGTAATGTACCAAAGGAGAAAAAAGTATGCACACTTTGTTCTGCATCGTACTGACGATTCATTCCTCCCCGCAACCCAATCCCAATTACAAAATATTGAAGGGTGTTTTTTAGAAGAAATGGACTGGGCTTGGCTTCCTTTTCAGACTTATGCTGTGTTTCCCTTCTTTTCCTCTGGGTTTCCTTTTGGTTTGGTGTTCTTGATTTGTCTGCTAGGGATGAGCGGACAATGGGTAGTGCAGTAAAGTGGTTCTCTACATCCCACTCTAGCTATAAAACTTTGAAGGTCAATTTAGAACAAACGAATACCGATTAGCTTGTTTTGGTTTCAATCTCAGGTTTCCGGTGTACGTACTTTTATCCTTTCCCTCCGAGCTTTCTTTTGTTCTAACATTCGTACTTTTACTGAAAAGGATCAGTGTAGATATTGGACAGGCGTTGACACAATGCAGATGTTTTTTTGTCATCTTCAAGAAACCGAACTAATTAGCTTTTAGCCAGCGTCGTTCGCGGTTCGTATTCAGTATCTGTCCACGAGTAGTGCTTTTTTCTCGAAGACTAGGATTAAATATTGAAATTAAAACCAGATAGCCTTGTACTGAACTTGCATGTAAGTACTACACCATTTCCAAAATATTTTGGTTAATAACTTTCTTAGCAGCATTACAGAATTAGATGCAATATGTGCAGCATTGCCGTCTTAAAATTTTGAGAGGCTCTGGTCTCCTGGCTACCGTCTTTTGGGGGTTCCATAGGCATATGAAATTTTAAAACTTTAAAAAGCGTTCGGAAAATTTATTCAACCTTTCTTCGATGAATAAGCACAGTAAAATTAAAATATCATACAACTTTTAAAATGTCGTTTTTAGGACGAAATTTTATTGAACAAAAGTTAATTAATTCGAAAATGATCAAAAGGTGCGAAAGTGAAGTTCTTTAAAAGTTTTTCAACGTGCAATTTATTTATAATACACAGATTGCACTATATTATGTGATTTTCCCTATTTATGTAATTAAAAAAAAAGGTAAGCCATTAAATAACAGTGGCCCCGCCAGGCTTCGACTGCACCCGTGGGTTGGCAGAAGTAGAATAGTAGTGTAGTGCACAAGAAAAAAAAAAAGAAAGAAAAAGAAGAAGATTATAATACTGTGTATATGATTTTTCAAAGAAAATTTACAAAAAAATATATTTTATAATTTATAAATTATTTCACAAAAGCATTTTTATAATAAATGGCTATCTATGCCCCTGTTGTAGAAGCTTAGAAGGGACAAAATGAATTCGACAAATAGGAATTCAAGCAAAGGAAAAGTCAATCCTCTTCTTTTCCAAGAACTAAGGAAATGGAGCTTAAAAATAACACATGAAACTGAAAATGTACAAATGGTTTCATTCTCTTCTCATTTTTTGTACAAACATCTTTACTATATAACTCTGACATTGGGCAGTTCCACATTACATTTATGCACGTGGGAAAAAGCACAATAATCTCGACTTGTCTGAAGTAGTTGATTTAGTATTTTAAAAGGTAGTCCGGTTTTGTTTTTGTTTTTTCACTTTTTTTTTTTTTTTTTTTTTTGAGCACATTTGAACATCAACAGAACAAATAGAATTTTTATGTGGAGATTGAAATATTGCCTGTGAGTGATGGACACTATATACTTCATGTTTGAATATTTCTATATTTTATATCTTTCCCAAGCTAAATTTTTTAAGATAGGAACACCCCCTCCTTCTCTCTTAAGGCTTCAAATGGCTCCCAAGACCCATGCCTGCCACTATTTAAACCTTCATAGAGATAATAGTAACATTGGAGTGTGACGTTAGTTTTGGGTTGTCGATCAGCGTATGTGTATCATCTTTATGAGCCATTATCAGTCCGCTGCTGGATAAAGGTCTCCCTCAGCTTCCTCCACAAATTTCTTGCTCTAGCCAGTCTCCTCCATATCACACTGGCATGATTTTGAATACCATTTACCCATCTCCCACGTAGTCGTCCTCTGGTTCTTTTCCTGCCCATTGGAATTCAGTCTCGTAGTTGCCCAATGGTGGCCAGTTTTTACAGCAATATTTTTCTATAGCCCATTGCCTTTTCTCGGTTTCTACAGTAATTTTCCTGATTTATGACTTCCTCTTCCGACATGAAAAATGACGAAAGTTGATGACATTCATCATGATAAAGGTAAGAACCCTGAAAGGATATAACGTATACACAAGCATCAATCAGAGTATCACCACCTACCTAATAAGGGTCTCAGAGATGCCATGGTTGTGGTTGGCACATGTTGGACGTGCCGACCCACAACCATGGCATTCTGAGACCTCCGTGCTCTGCTGCAGTCCGTATGGGCACGTCTGCCCCAGGCAACCTTCCAGGGCCTCATTGCGTCCATGCACGCCGTCCCGCCGTTGTCATCCGGGCTAAGGGTAGTTCTTCCCATTATTAGGTAGGTGGTGATATTCTGATAGAGCACTTTTGGAACTATTCGGTGGTGATATTCTGATAGAGCACTTGTGGGACTATTCCAAATAGTTCCACAAGTGCTCTATGGGATTGAGGTCGGGCGATTTCGCCGGCCAAGGGAGAATGAAGACATCACTGTCGTGTTCCTGGAACCAGTCACGCAAAGCCTTAGCGACGTGGCAAGGTGCATTTGGACTGTTGGTAGCCACCATCACCAGGGAAAATGTTCAACATGAAGGGATGCAGGTGGTCAGCGAGGATGTACGGGCAACCATTGGCGTTCGCGGACCCATCCAGTGGTATCAGCGGTCCCAGGTCACACCAGGAAAACATCTCCCAGACATCCACACTGCCATCGCTGGCCTGTACTTGACCGACTAGCGTATCCGGATGTTAGTTCTCTTGTGCCTGATGCCGTATCCGCCACTGCCCGTGACTTTTGTGGAGTAAAAATCTCGATTCATCAGAGAAGGCAACCTTTTCCCACTCTTTCACTGTCCAACGACAGTAGTCTCATACGAACTGCAGGCGTCGTTGCCGATGGACCTGGGTTAACATGGGCGCCTTGACGCAGCGTCTACTTCGGAGACCCATGGGTAACAGGGTTAGCTGTACTGTTATCGGGGACACGTTCATGCGTGGTCAATTGCCCTTTACCAGTCTACGGAGGCGACGTTCTCCTCTGTGGTCGATGGCCTTCGAGGCTCCACAGTTATGACGTCGGGAGGTACTCGGTGTGCCAGCGGTCCAGTCTTGCTACACCCTTACTACAGCACCTCGCGAACAGCGCACGAAGTCTGCTGTTTCTGAGATGCTTCTACCCTTGTCGTGGTAGCCAATGATCATTTCTTTTTGAACGTCTGTCAAATCACTACCTCTTCCCATTGTGCTCACGTAATGCACTATGGCTCATCTGTCCTGGCCGGCCGCTTATATTTTTGTGTGGTCGACCTTGTCGTGTGCACTCTGTGACGTGCCTGAGCGGCTACACTGTGATGCCGGGGGTGATCGTATTATTTTGATACGACTGTGTGTGTGTGTATAGTCGTGTGTGTGTATCAGTCACAGTCCAAAGTTGTGTGTGTATACATACACACACACACGAGTGGAACTTCGGTAATACGTTTCTCAGTTATACGTTTTTCAATTTTATATGTAATTCGGCGTTAGCTCCTATATTTTACTGTAGTTTTACGTCTTTTTTGAACTCGGATAAACGTAATTCTTTTATACGCCTTTTTGCGATTATATGTCAGATTTCAAATTATCAAAACTACACTGTGTTTTTATTCTTTTATACGTTACCCAGTATGTTACTAATTTGAGAGAATTGAGGCAGCGTTGTTATGTTCCTTCTTGGTGCAGCCACAGTTGAACCTTGATCCCAGCAGTTTTTTCTTTCGGTTTGGATGAAAAATTGGCTTCTCATTTCATGACTCACACACACATGCGCTATTTAAAAATTGGTAAATGTCTTAGACGTAACTTTGTGGTTCCACGGTTTCGTGGCGTAGCGGAATAGAATCCTAAATGTATCACCAATATTCAACATAATAGTAAAAGTACACTAGGAATCCGATTTATTGGGGTAAAAATATAAACATAGATTTCCAAGAAAGCCTTCTGGTTAATGTACTATAGCTTGGAAACGTATATTTACATTTCTACGCCAAGAAGTTGGATTTCTAGTGTACTTTTACTCTTATGTGTATAGTTGGTGTACAGTACTTTGTTATTAATATTCAACATTGTGTTTTAAAATGGATGCACTCAGGATCTTCAGAAAAAAAATAGCTTAGTTAATTCATGTGTTGCATATTGAAGCACTGGTCTTAGATTCTTTGTTTTGAGGATTTCATTTATATGCTGTAATATATGTATTATACTTTGTAACTAGGGCGGATTAGGACGAACAAATCAGGCCGAGAATTTTATTCTTGAGGTCTACAAAAATCCACGTACCTACAGAAAAATACTTCATGAATTCCCTCATGAAAAAATTATTTTAATCCTGGATGAAAAAGAACTGCTGAAATATGCATTATACCTAGTAAAACAAATTCAGCGTGGGCAAATTTTAACAACAATTTAAAGTCAATAAAATCTAAGAAATCCGTTCATGATTAAATGCAGCGTCAAATCACGCTCAAAATGGGGTGTTGTACGAGATAATTATTTTCTTCTGAAAAATTTAGTTTTGACAAATCACAAGTCTTGAAGATCCCATTTCCAACGAAATCACCATGAAGATCATTCTTAAAGTTAAAATATGCACATGTCACATACAGCAATTTTCCAAACAATTATTTTTTATATTTATTTTGTCACTGATCGTTTACTGCTTATTGCTATTGGTATTTTCGCCTAAAGCAGATGACTTTTGAAAGTTTCCCATTATTTTGATCCATGAATCAGCACCAGTAAATCGTTATTTCTTTCAAGATAAATGTGAGTGGATAACGGATTTCGAAATATCTCTGCAGGAGAATCTCTTTGTGCTCTGTGCATGAGTGGGAAAAAGGGGATGGGAATAATATGTCCTCTCAATTGGTACTAGTGTCATCTTCAAGATTACAAAAGGAAGGTAGTGCCTACCAATGATCCTGAGCTCCGAGTTCAACGACCTACGTCAACTTTAGTTAGCTTTAGCTTAATATATAACAACGTGCTGGGCCAGGCGGTGCTTTTGTCACTTAAGTACAGAGAATTCTGCAATATCACTTCAAGGCCAATGACCAACATAAATAGGAGGAAAAGTTTTTTTTTTAAGAAATAATTTTTCAGACGGATATGAAGCTCCAATGAGATTAACGATTATTATTTACAAGTACCAAAATACTTATTTATTCGTTCCCCAAAAAATCCAAATAAAACGTATGCGAGAAGGTAAACCATTCCTCGATTGGCCCACCGGGAAATGTCCCTGTATTCCGGTGATCCAATCCACAGCAATCTTTCTCAAAGAAAGTAAGTAACAAACTAAAAAAGCTGATCATTAAAAAGAGCTAATCAGTCACATTGGCTTTTATAGTTAAGTGTTTTGTTTAGTATTGCATTTCTATAGAAATGCTATTTTGTTATCCTCGGAAGAAAATTGTAGCACGTGATAATAAGCATTATAAATGACACACACATACACAGTGAAAAGGAGACAGTAAAATTTCTGATTTTTTGCCCGACCCAACTTCTGTGTCTGGCTACGGCCCTGCTATATGAATATACACAAATTTTATTCTTTTACGGAACTAAGGCTATCCTCTTTGAAATCCATTACGAGCACACGCATAAAACACGTAACTGCCATTGGTTGAAGTTTATCCGCGCAAGGGCCTCAGTAGGCCAAGGAGCACCATGCCAAACAGTTTACATCAGATACAAAAGCGGAATCAAAACTATAACAAAAGGTAAGTACGAAACAGAAACATGACGAGAAACGGTGAAAATGGCCTACAATCAGACAACGGATTACGCAAAACGAAAAACACCACACGTAACTGATATCTGACAGTGCCTAAGGGCTTTTTTCGATTTATACGAAAATATAGAACATAAAGTAAGTAACAATTAAGAATTGTGGCACAAAAAAACAAGAGTTAAATTATTTACTCTTGAATATAAACAAGTTAGTAAAGTCATGCAATGCATTAATTATGATACGTTTTCCAACATACCAGAAATCATTACTCAAGTTATGAGGATAATGGCTGTGGAATAAATCTCGCTCCTGTACCCTGACCTTTGACCCCATTTCGATTATATTAAACAGAATTGGTTCAGTACACCTCCGGAACAACACATTAAAGTTTTGTCGCAATAGAAGCATTTTTAGTCAAGTTATGAAGATAATGGCTGTGGAATAAATCTCGCTCCTGTGCCCTGACCTTTGACTAAATTTCGGTGATATTCAACAAAAACAATTCAGTATACCTCCCGAACAACATGATAAAGTGTTGTTGTAATCGAAGCATTTTTTACGTAAGGTATGACGCATAAGGGCGATGGAATGGATCTCGCTCCTATGTCCTCTCCTTTGAACCCATTTCGCCCATTTTCAATAGGGTTCGTCCCCAAGTTGTTCCCTACCACATACTAAAACTTCATCGAAATTGAACCATTTTTACGCGAGTCATCATGCCGACAGAAGACAGATAGACGGACAAAGTTGGAGCATATACGCTTCTTCAACCTATGGTTGGAAAGCGTAAAAAACACATTTAAGATCACACCACGATAGTTTATACGTAGTGAAAAGTCCCCGCGAAGAACATCTTTTAGTTCATTATATTCTGAAGGATGCATAGGCATGTGCAAACGATTCGGTATAAAAATTGCATTCACTGAACTGATGTTTCACATTTGCTATGGCTGTGAAAAGGGGCCTCGAGTAGCTGCTTTTGCGTCAACCAGTGTTTATGAACTAAAACTGCGAAATTTATTTTTAAATATTTTACTTTATTCACTGAAAATAAAAAAGTGCTTTTCTTTTTAATACTTCTTTTGAAGCTGAGCTGCCGTTAAAATTCCCCGCTATTTCCTTAACCAACTTCATGTGAAATTTCCTCTAAAATTTTTGTAAAATATTTTTGCTGGGGCCCTCTTAGCCGTGAGCACTGCGGGGGTTGCTGGGGCTATCAGTACGCCCTTGCTTATTGTGAACGTTTGTCCAAGGGTCTGGGTTCGAATCCCGCGAGGTGTGGATGTTGTATTTGTCTTATGTCACTTACTCTCTCCATCCCTGGAACCAGTTGTCCTAAATTAGGGATGGGTGACTGATCATAGCCAGGTCCGTAATAGGTCCGGGTGTGTGTGAAGAGTCATCTTGGGGTGCTTTGTGTTCAACTACAGACTGCCTTTTCCACGAATACAGATGAAAGTTTTGCTTTGTTTTTAATCTCCTTTTGTTAATTTTGCTTTACCAGCGAACAATTTCTTTATGCCAAAAAAGCAATCATATAAAAAAATAAAAAATAAAAATTATTTATGCCAAAAGCAATGAGGTTTCTTATCGCTGGAGCCCAAATAAGCCCCAACTAGCGTGAAAAACTATTTCTTTTTATTGAAGGTTTTACGACCACTGTGAGCAACTCAATGGGCTATAAACAGTCGTCCGTCCCTAATTTAGGGTCACTGGTTCCAGGGAAGGGAGAGAGCCAGTGCCGTAAGACAAACACAACATCCATGCCTCACCATGATTCGAACCACACCACTTGCGGACGAATGATCAGGGGCCATCGCTTGGACCACTGCGCCACCGGGGCGGCTTTCTTTTTAATTTAGTGTTCTGATGTCATATTTGAACTCTTTTGCTCATGGTGGTCGTTAAACCCTTAAATAAAAAAAAAAAAAAAAAAAAAAAAAAGATCAACTCTTTCTATTACTCTTTTGCGGTTCCAGTTCTTTCTCGATTTTTAATCACACATTCTCCTTCGCTGGTAGTTTCATGCATTTGCGATCTCGTAACAATTTTGGTAGCCACTTCTGACCGTGGTCAAGAGTCAAACAATTTTCTTTCTGAAGAACCAAGAACACCAGATTCCGGCAAAAAAAAAAAAAAAAAAAAAAAAAAAAGGACTTTTCTCCAATACAAACACCGTAAAACCCAGGGGCATAACTAGCCATTTCTGCGCCAGGGGCAAACTACAAGTATTGCGCACCCTACCACCGAAGCTGTTAAAATAAAAAGCTTAACCGCTTGGTGCTTGAAATATTATACATAACCATGCTTGTTGGATGAGTTTATAAGGGCAGTGACATTGGTCTTGTGTGTTGATTACGCACAAATTTGCGTTATTTGGTATCCAGTCGCATATGCAATTACAATTTTTCGAAATAACTAACACTGGCCAGCAGGAGTAGCTTCTGACGTTCCGCTTCATATTAAAATTCATGCTACCTTCTTTTTTTTTTTTATCACATTCTCTTGTAGTTATAATTGATAACTAATAATCATTAGGGCAACGTTTGTGCAGTAGATCCTAAGAATAGGATAGTTTTTCGGCGGACCTTTGCGAAGTTACCGCAGCCCTCACTATCAATTTCATGTAGTTCAACAACCTGAAGCTTACGCAAGCAGACGTGCCTCAGAAAACTTGAAAATACATCGTCCTGGAACGGAAGATGTATTTTCAAGTTTTTTGAGGCATATCCACTTGCATGATTAATTTGGCATCCGTCTGCTCGCAACATCTATTTGACAACCTGAAGCTAAAATATTTTTATGGGGGGTATGATACAGTAAATAGGGTGGCAGAACTCACAGCAGAAGGGTTTCGTACATTTCCCTTTCCCTAACTTACATCCAGAGCACATTTAAGGAGACAGGGGGCCCGGGGGCTGGACAGTATTGTGGGGCCCCAGTATTAGTTGCACATCTAGGATTTTACTATGGGTGACCGAATAAAAATGCCCAGGAGAAAACATTCCCAAAATATGATGAGGAAGCCATAAAAATATCCCCGCCGTATTGAAGTGTTGTATCCCATGATTCATGGATGAATCAGCGGTAGCATGAAAATGTAAAAATTCATGGTTGAAAAATGGATTGGATACCAGTTCAGGTCTGTTTCCTCCCCTCCACTTCCGGATGCAGCTCGTCGTGACTATATAAAAGTAGTGGACAAAACAATGTGATCCAAATATCATGATTCAAATGAATTCTTAATGAACATTTCCCCAGTTACAGAAGTGCACAAAAAAAAAACAAAAAAAAAAACAACATCTGCAATGCTTTGAAAGATTTGAGGATAGACTGGGGGAGGGGAGACTACACTTTTTGTAGACTCATAAAAAAGCGGAAAGAAATACGATTGGCTCATTGGGAATGAAGAAGAAAATTTCCAACTGATGACTGATGAAGAGATCCCCCTAGATGTTTTAGATGACAATGACGAGTACAGCACCGTAGTGCAGTAAGTGCATTTACCACATGTGTCATCATGCGGGCCGAGGAAAACGACGTAGCAGCTTCTGACCTACTGGTTTTAAAAACTGCAAGAACGAGTTATAAAACTGTCTTTAAACGCAAAAAAAAAAAAAAAAAAATTGACGAGTTTCTTGTACCCTCTACTGTGTGGTTAACTAACTGTGTTTTTTGCTAACTTGTACGTAAGTATATTATTAATCAGTTATTTTTTCCTGTACACACTATGTACAGTATATGTACTGTAGTTCTATTTTTATTCAAAATCCAGTAATCCGACATTCGCCGGTCCGATATCTGTCGGATCACCGAGACTCCACTGTATAAGCAAATTCTGTAAATGGACAAACGCTAAAGTATGGCGGTAAAAAGTGCACTAGAGACTGGTGTAAAAGTTTCGGTTCCGATTTTTATCAGATTGTACGCAGTGATTTTTGCGCCCTCTCCTCAGCTGCGCTCGGGGAAGTCGCCCCGAATGCCCTGCCCTAGTTACGCCTCTGATAAAACCACTCCTACTTGTCAAAAAACAGTGAATGTGAAGATGTTGAAAGCTCTTTCACTCTCGCTCAAGGATTTCCCTTTAGCACTATTATACAACTAGTAGAGGGATACATTTAGCTAAAACGTCCACACCACGGCACTTCTTTTTGGGCAACTACCTGAAAGTTTTTAAACAACAGCTTAGCGTCTCATAGCAACTTGTCAATTAACGAACAGGACTTTAACCTTCTGTACAACTACGCCTCAACCTCCTCCACTTTTTCTTTCTATTTTCTTCTTCTACTTCTTATTCTTTTATTGATTGATTGGAGGTTTAACGACCACCGTGAGCAACTCAATGGGCTATAAGTAGTCGCCCGTCCCTAATTTAGGGTCACTGGTTCCAGGGAAGGGAGAGAGTCAGTGCCGTAAGACAAACACAACATCCATGCCACACCGGGATTCGAACCCGGACCCCTTTCGGACGAATGATCAGAAGCCACCGCTTAGACCAATACGTCACCTTCTCATTCTTTTCTGCTAATGTTCTTTAAAATTTAACGTTTCTCTGAAAAAAGTTAAAAAAAAAAAAAAAAAAAAAAAAAACGGCATTTCTATCTTTCCAGGCGCACGAACCTCTTTAATCGCATATTATCACCATGCGGCAGAGAATAACTGGCGTACCTGTTTCTACTGATTCACCACGAAAAGTGATGCCTTTGTAATTATTCATCGTTCGTGCTGTATCACTTCAATTTTCTTTTCTTAAAAGTATGTAATGCATAGCAAAATAAGGTAAAGTATTTATGCTTATAATGAAATACAAAACTCATTTTCATAAATCACCAAAAATAAAAGTTCAAAGAATTTACAACGACGTTCATTTTTCGGGGGCTTGCTTGCAGGGGGTATAGGCCCCCTCTAGCCTCCTGCTAGCTACGGCCCTGGGTACACCGCTCTCCTGTTGTAACGCAGCTTTGCAAGGTAGGGATCCGACCAGCGTTATAAGACAACCGCGCTGTAACCAACGGTTACAGTAGCATAGTGTCAGGTACGGGGGAAAGGAAAGATCCGCTGCATATCCGAATCCGCTGTATAAATAATTTCGTTATATCCGGGGGCACTGTATACCTAACAGTTGCTCACAGTGGCCGTTAAACTCGACAACAACAAAAAAAAAAAAAAAAAAGAAGAAGAAGAAGAAAAAAGAAATATTTGTCGTACGATGGCGGAGGTTTTTTTTTTTTTTTTACCTGCACATCTTTTGAAGAAAAGTACGCGATTGCTGTACCATCTTATCCATCCGTCTCTGGATACTATGTTACTACACCTATTAGTACGATTTCATTTTCCCGCCGTTTAAGAGTTTGAACCGTGGGAACGGCGACATACCTTTCAATATTTATGGGCCGCCCCGGTGGCGCAGTGGTCTAAGCGATGGCCTGTGATCATTCGTCCGAACGGGGTCCGGGTTCGAATCCCGGTGAGGCATGGATGTTGTGTTTGTCTTACGGCACTGGTTCTCTCCCTTCCCTGGAACCAGTGACCCTAAATTAGGGACGGGCGACTGCTTATAGCCCATTGAGTTGCTCACGGTGGTCGTTAAACCTCCAATAAAAAAAAAAATAAAAAAATATTTATGGGTCATACACTGAGTGGCCACTTTATTATGACCACCTGACAGTTTTAAGCAAATGAGATATGCCTGCACGCTGTTGCCACTAGAGGGCGAGGATAGTATAAAAAGGGAAAGCTTAGTGCTTGCGACAGTAGTAGAAGGGATTTTGGGTGACGATATGGCTAAAAAATGCGATTTGACGGATTTTCAACGTGGGATGATTGTAGGAGCTCGGAGCCATGGAGCGAGTATCACCGAAACCTCCGCATTCGTGAAATGTTCCAGAGCAGCTCTTGTTAAAGTGTTTAAAGACTGGATTGTCAGCTAAAAAACTGGGTCTTTAGTGTCCAGTTTTTTTTTTCAGACAAAAAAAAAATTTCAGACCATCTTAATCAAGGATCCCCTCAAATGATCTCTGCACGCACTGTTCGCCGTGCACTGCATCGGATGGGATATGGCAGCCGAAGGCCTGTTCGAACACCTTTGCTGTCTGCAGTTAACAAGAAAAAACGTCTCCAGTTCGCACAGAAGCACAAGGACTGGACAGTCGATAATTGGAAACAAATTATGTTGTCCGATGAATCACGTTTTCAGTTGCACCATGCTGATGGCCGAGTGAGAATTTGGCGGAAACAGCACGAAAGCATGGACCCCAAATGCATTGCTACAACCCTTCAAGCTGGTGGAGGCAACGTTATGGTTTGGGGAATGTTTTTCTGGCATGCTTTGTGAACCTTTAATTCGTGTCTGACTGGCACATCATATCTAAACATTTTGCGGACCAAGTGCATCCTGTCATGTGGATGGTTTATCACAGTATTAAAAGAAATCCGTCTTGTTGCACGATGATATTTATTCAGCTAAAAACGAAATCTATGTACAGTTTAAAAAATATACATGAGCGCTTTCGGTGTCACATTGACACCTTCATCAGATGTGATTTCACCATGTGGTTACATGCTGGTCTTAAGTACGTGGAGTAGATGCATCATGGGAAAGGTAATGTTGATGTCACATGATATACCAGATAACAAGACAGTCAAAAAAGAGCATAATTAGCCAATGAAAATTATTTAACAGAAGCAATTGTTATTGTGCTGTCCTTCCCAACAAGATTGCTCCAGGGTTCAGGTAAGACACAAGGATAATAGTCATTACAGCAACGTGTATTATAAGCCGAAATATAGAGGCTTTCTGCAAATAACAAGGAATAAACAGAGTTAGGTGTGTTTATAATCTTAGCGTTGTCCCAGTCTGGGATGGAATTTCCAGCACTTACAGTTCTTGCAAAAGAGGTGCTTTGGTGATTCATTTTTAAATCATATCTGTGTTCATTCAATCTCAAATCCAAATTTATTTTGGTTGAACCCACATAATGATTATTTAATTCATCAGAGATAGTGTCGAGCATAGGAATAACATACACACCCCATTTTTTCCCTTTGTTAATTTTGTCACGATCGTTGCGGATACTGGTATATAGATTGCATGATCGTATTCCAAATTGTATTTTATGACGGGAACATATGTTGGTAAGAAGGTTTACAATATGTGGATTAAAATCAACAGATCCAACATACTTTTTAGGTACTTGTTCACTAATTAAAGCAGTTGGCATAGCAAAGCGTACTTTATTGTGCACCCCCTTAACAACGTTGTCCGGGTAACCATGGTTTTTAGCAAGGGATGATATCCATTGTATTTCTTGAGCTCTGGCGAAATGGCTAGAAGAATGTGAATATGCTCTTCTAAATAGGAAGTGCAGAGCAGAAACTTTATGCTGAAAAATGTGAGCAGAATTGTACGGAATTAGAGTGGGTGTGGAAGAAGGTTTTCGGTAAACGGCAAAAGACAGGGAATTGTCAGAAGGGTTACGAGTAATTTGAAAATCAAGATAAGGTAAAACAAAATTATTTTCAAGTTCTATCGTGAGTTTGATGGAAGAGTATTGAGCAGACATAGCGTTGACAAACTGATGTAACTGATTTATGATATTTGGCCAAATTACCAAGATGTCATCAACGTAACGGATATAGATACTAGGTTTTTGTGGGAATTCATGTATGACTTTATTTTCTATATGCTGAAGAAGAATTTCTGCTAAGACTGCAGATAAAGGTGAACCCATGGCTGTCCCGTCGGTTTGTTGGTAAAAAATGTTCTGAAATTTGGAAAATGAACGTCTTTTAATGAGATGAAGAGCATTCATTATGAAAGCAATATCATTGGCAGAAATGTTAGAATCAATGAGCAAAGCCTGAATCAACTGAAATCTTCCACACCCACTCTAATTCCGTACAATTCTGCTCACACTTTTCAGCATAAAGTTTCTGCTCTGCACTTCCTATTTAGAAGAGCATATTCACATTCTTCTAGCTATTTCGCCAGAGCTCAAGAAATACAATGGATATCATCCCTTACAAAAAACCATGGTTACCCGGACAACGTTGTTAAGGGGGTGCACAATAAAGTACGCTTTGCTATGTCAACTGCTTTAATTAGGGAACAAGTACCTAAAAAGTATGTTGGATCTGTTGATTTTAATCCACATATTGTAAACCTTCTTACCAACATATGTTCCCGTCATAAAATACAATTTGGAATACGATCATGCAATCTATATACCAGTATCCGCAACGATCGTGACAAAATTAACAAAGGGAAAAAATGGGGTGTGTATGTTATTCCTATGCTCGACACTATCTCTGGTGAACTAAATAATCATTATGTGGGTTCAACCAAAATAAATTTGGATTTGAGATTGAATGAACACAGATATGATTTAAAAATGAATCACCAAAGCACCTCTTTTGCAAGAACTGTAAGTGCCTAAAATTCCATCCCAGACTGGGACAACGCTAAGATTATAAACACACCTAACTCTGTTTATTCCTTGTTATTTGCAGAAAGCCTCTATATTTCGGCTTATAATACACGTTGCTGTAATGACTATTATCCTTGTGTCTTACCTGAACAGTGGAGCAATCTTGTTGGGAAGGACAGCACAATAACAATTGCTTCTGTTAAATAATTTTCATTGGCTAATTATGCTCTTTTTTGACTGTCTTGTTATCTGGTATATCATGTGACATTAACATTACCTTTCCCATGATGCATCTACTCCACGTACTTAAGACCAGCATGTAACCACATGGTGAAATCACATCTGATGAAGGTGTCAATGTGACACCGAAAGTGCTCATGTATATCTTTTAAACTGTACATAGATTTCGTTTTTAGCTGAATAAATATCATCGTGCAACAAGACGGATTTCTTTTAATACTAGTATTTATGCACGAATAATGGTTTATCCCAATGACGATGGCTACTTTCAACAAGATAATGCGGCCTGCCATAGTGCTCGTATTGTACAGGATTAGTTTCAGAAACATGCCGGTGAGTTTACTTTGCTTAGGTGGCCCCCACAATCTCGAGATCTCAACCCCATTAAGAATTTGTGGGATGAAGTTGAACGAGCCATCAGACAGCTGGACCACAACCCTGCAATCTCACTCCTGGAAAATGCTATTCATCAAGCATGGTCTCAGATTCTACAAACCACCTATCAACATCTCGTGGAGTCCATGCCACAAAAAATCGACGCAGTATTAAAGGCAAAAGGTGGCCCAACGAAGTACTGAAGGGGTGGTCATAATAAAGTGGCCACTCAGTGTATACTCTTGCCCGGGGGTAGGGGGTACATGCATATGCAGGGACGTCGCTAGACTTCGAAATCAGGACGGGCAACGGGTGGGCGAGCATTATTTTTGAGGCAAACTTGATAGCAACTTTTTTTTTTTTTTTACGAAACACTGAAAGAACGAATTTTTAATTATTTTTAATTGAAGGCTAAACGACCACCGTGAGCAACTCAATGGGCTATAAGTAGTCGCCCGTCCCTAATTTAAGGTAACTGGTTCCAGGGAAGGGAGAGAGCCCGCACCGTAAGACAAACACAACATTCATGCTTCACCGGGATTCGAACACTGATCCTTCTCGAACGAATGGTCATAAGACAGCGCTTAGACCACTGCGCTACCGGGGCGGCTTTAATGCTTTTCACTACCCGCTATACAAAAGAATTCGTGCAATCCCCACATTCTCCACCTGGACGCACATACATACACGGATCTGACCAGTTCTGCCACTTCGTAAGATACAAATGTTGATAGAATGCCACCTTCAACTTTTTGCTTGACTTGTCTTAAATTGTTTTTCAAAATTTTGCATTTCTGCTTACGAAAATAGTACTGTACTTGAACAATTTATTTAAAAGAAAATGTCGTTTTTGCTTATCTAAATCAAAGTTTAACGTCGTGCCACGCAGACACAATATCTCCCTCCTCAACTTCCTACCTTCAAGCCAGCGACTTTGCTTTGCACTCCTCTCCTACAAAGCAGTCGTCAGCCACTTTCTGCACTTCCACTGTCTCGGAGCAAGCTTAAGAGAGCTAGTATAGCTTCAGACTCCACTTTCCGTGTTAGAATCCCAAGTTCCCAGTTTCGTAAAAAAAACACCAGCAGAGAAATTAGTAATTACCACTCTCAGTGAATTCCTATCCACCCTCCACATTCGCCCCTGCCCATACAAACATGAGAAAGAGGATTAAACTAAGGAATTGGAAGAGTGGAGAACAATTGAATTTTCATGGCCCTAGGGATGCTATTTTGATAACCTTTCTAAGGTGACGTAAACTACGCACTTCCTAGGGGAAAATACGTAGAGCTACATGAAGTAAAACACAAGACTCATCACTACTTGGCAAATCCAGATTATATTTTAAGGTTAAGTATATTGCAAGACTTATTACTACTTGGTGAATCTAGATTATGTTTTAAGGTTAAGTATATCTTGCTGCCCATCCAGTTCCATTTTGAACTGGATGGGCGGCAAGGTGGGCAAGACAAAATTTCAGGGTGGGCTCAAGCCCACCGTCGTACCCCTTGGCAACGTCCCTGTGCATATACCTGATCACATATCATTAGGCCTCAAAGTCGGAATGAAAAAAAGGGCCGCCGGTGGCCTACAGGTCAACGTTCGTGATTGCCACTGAGAAGACCTCGGGTTCGACCCAGGTAGGCAGTGGCGCCAACTTTTGAAAAATATTGGGTAGGCTCAAAGACTTGTTATGATTTTGTAAAAAAAAATCTCATAAATCCTGTTTTACATAGATCCTGATATTTACTTTTGTACCATCGATATGACTACGGATAATATATGATATAGAAAGCTAAAAAATAACAAATTGGAGACCTTCAACTGATTCATTCTGTGTGAATATACGGAAATTATATACCTGAAAAATACAAATCATTACAACCCACGAGTTGTCCGCACCTGCACTCACCAGAACTCAGTTTCTTCAAATGACACTTTGTTCTCTTCAATTCCAGCGTGTGAATCCTGGCATTGGGACTGGAATTTTCTACCTCAAAGCCCCACCCTATTTACTTCCAGACAAGATGTCAGACTGCCTTGCGGCTATCTTGCACAGGGGAGCGATTAGAAGGGGTATTGCAAGTATTTCTCACAACGCTGCAAGTGGATACACACAGGGGCGGATTTCCGACTAGGCGCACTAGACGCACGCCTAGGGTCCCAGAGCTTGGTGGCCCCGGAAACGTATAAATGGATTGCCAGTTTTGTTTTGTTTTTTACCGACCGAAACAAATGAATCCTTAAAGCGACCATTTTGTACTGCCAATTGGTGTTTCACTTTCTGATATTAGTAACATACACTCACTGACAATGAAATTTGCGCACCTAGAAGAAAACATGCTACAACCGCGTAGCTTTGCAAATAGCTAGAGTGCATGCTGGTATGCAAATGTTCCACGTTTGGTGCGACTGCGCGTGACCGCACACCCTGTGGTGGCGCTGCAAGCACGACCTGGCAGCCTTGTAACCGGCGTGTAGTCGATGCCCCACAAAAGCAAAGCGCACAGGCCAACGCAAGCAAGGGTACAAAGTGACAAGAATGCCGGATAGATGCCAGCGACGTCGATTTACACAACTTACGGACTTTGAGAGAGGCCTGATCATCGAGCTGATATCCGCAGGGTAGTCGGCGCGCCGTGTAGCCCGCCACGTGGATCGTTCTGACCACACCATCCGACTGTGTTGGGAGCAGTGGACACGTGACGGCACTGCCACACAACGGAGTGGCTCCGGACGGACCAGGAGAACCACCGGTAGAGAAGATCGACAGATCGTAAGCCAGGCAGGAACGGATCCCACGGGGACCCGGCCCACTATACAGACAGATGTAGCGGCTCCTGTGTGCCTACGAACCGTTTCCCGACGCCTCGCGGAAGAGAATCTGCGATCCCAGTGCCCCTTAGGTGTGCTGCCATCAACACCGGAACATCGCCGGCTTTGTGTACAGAGGTGCCAGGCCAGAGCGACGTTTAACGCCACAGACTGGCAACGTGTGGTGTTTAGCGATGAGTACCGCTCCGTTTTGGGAACAGATGATCGTTGTGTCCGAGTGTGTAGGTACCCGGGGTCAACGGTACAATACCAACCTCGCTATCGAGCGCCGCACCACCCCTAATGCAAGCATTATGATCTGGGGTGCCATAGCATACGATAGCCGATCGACTCTAGTAGTGGTACGTGGATCATTGACGAGCCAGCGGTATGTGAATGAGGTCCTACGGCCCCATGTGCTCCTTTTCCTGGTCGGGATTCTAGGTGCGCTATACCAGCAAGATAATCCCCGCCCGCACATGGCTCAGATTCCCAGGACTGCCTACGTCATGTCCAGACACTTCCATGGCCCTCTAGCTCCCCGGACATGTACCCTATCGAGCATGTGTGGAACCAGTTGAAACGCCAGCTGCTGCCGTGTCGCACTATCCGAGATTTGGAGCACACCGTCCAACACATGTGAACCAGTCTGCCGCAGGACAATATCAAGCGTCTATTCGCCTCTATGTTGGGCCGTAATGCAGCATGTATCGTCGCACGAGGCGGTGCGACGCGCTGTTGAAGATGACCGGACTGTGTGCCACAGATCCCTCTGTAATTGTTCTGCAGCTCTGTTTTTGCCATCATGTGTGTCATTGATCTGTCTCATTACGTCCATAAAATTTCAGTTCAATCCGATGCTTCCTTGGCGCGCAAATTTCATTGTCCGTTAGTGTATATTTTTTCTTGCTTTGTTGATACTCCAAATTTTCGAGTTCTTATCGATGTACTTGTTTTGAAAGGAGCAGTTAAAATAATTTACCCCAAGGTTCTTTAACACACAAGGTTGTGCCCGTAAGACCCCTGTAAAGCTTCCCCTTCGTGGGAGTGCGGAGGAGGTGGTCTGATGACGTCAGCTGTCTTACAGCAGGGCTCTAGTTAGTTTAGTGCACCGAAGGTCAAAGCAGTCGCAAATGTCATTTGACTCCTGTTCAAAGAGCTGGTTTTTTTTTTTTTTACTGCTTCTAGAATAATTTTAGTGTATATGACTAAAATTCCACCACTAGCAGAAAAGGACTCATTCGCTATAATCTGTGCAAAAATAAATAAATAAATAAATAAATAAAGTACGTTGAACTGGCTGCAGAAATGAAACAGATCTGGAAGCTGAAAACAGCTCATATACGAAAAGCTGGTGTAATTCCTGAGACTCGTATAACTCAGCGTGATTGATGCTTTGGGTCTACAGCACCTAAGGCCCAAAATCCTAGAATCTCGATTACGTGTCACATCTTGGAACTGTTCTTAAACCATGAATGACTGTGTCCGTGCTCACAAGTGGACCATGCTATAGATGCCATTGCAATAGATGAGAAAAGCAAATAAAAAAAAATAACAAAGGAAATTCAACAACGATTAAATCATTCATAGAAACAATTTTAACAAGAATGTAAACACTGAAAAAATGATAAACAAGAAAGATGACACCGAATTTTCGGGTGTAATAAGCATGTCTTTTGAATCTGTTCTGACGCAAATTAAATTTATCAAAGCTATTCAAAGTCAATGGAACCGGTATAGAAAACAATAGCATCTGACGGAAGAAAGAAGTTTTTCAATCGGGTTTTTAATCCCTCAGATATTGCTGTAAACGGAATCGTGAGCTTACGCCCTTTGGTTGCAGACTTGTGCGTTAAGAAAAACATGAATTTATATGAGAAACATTTCGCACCGGAAACGCTCTCCAACATAGAACGAATTTTTCAAATCGGACTCTTAGAAACAGAGATATCGACAAAAATAAGATGTGACTCTACGTCCCCTGGTGGGTAAACTATGCATTATTTTAGGAAGAAAGTATTTTCAAAAGGTTTTTCCATATGAGCACTATCGGTCCAAGAAAAAAAATAGTCGAGTTTTCAGGAGCCCAGATTTTGCTACAAATACATCAGAAGCAGAAATTGACATTATGCCCCCCCCTGGTGGCCAAACCATTCTTTACCAAACATTAAAAATTATGTGAAAAATATTTTCCATCAGGTCTTGTATGCGATACAGGAAGAATTTCTCAAATCGGAGATTTAGAAGCAGAAATAATGCAGAAAACGCAATTTGCCTTTGTACCCCCTAGCGAAAAGTCTATGATTTAATTGAAAATTTTGAATTTATAGGAGAAACATTTCGCATCGGAAACACTATCCAACAAAGTAGGAATTTTTCAAATCGGACTCCTAGAAGTACAGATATTGACAAAAATAAGATATATATATATATCTACGCTCCCTGGCGTAGAAACCATGCATTATTTCAAGAAGAAAACGTTCCAAAAGGTTTGTCGACATGAGTAGTATCGGTCAACAAACCACTTTTTTTCAATCGAGATTTTAGAAGCTCATATTTTGCTGCAAATACATCACAAGCGGAAATTGAGACTTACGCCACCTGGTGGCCAAACCATTTTTTACAAAAATTACACTGCTGGACAATTGCTAAGGACGGATCATAAACGGCTACATAGCGCATAAAAAAGTAAGTGTGGTTGGATGCCAAGTGAAATAAAATAATGTCAGAATGCCAGGACATTACAAGAAAGACAATTTATTGTGCACTGAAATCCAGAAGGCTTTGGAACGTGTTCAAGGGACAAACAGGCCATTTTGTGCAGAATACGTAAACGTGAAAAAAATGCAATTACCGTCCGCAGGCGTTCCGGCGTAAGATGCCAATACGGGATATGGCCACCATGGAGGGCGATGCAAGATTCCACACATCGTGTCATGCTTTGCACAACATTATCAAGCAGCTGTTGGGGTAATTTATCCCATTCCTCTGTCAGTGCACGGATGAGGGTGTCCTTGTTCATTGGAGGGCATTGGCGACCAGCAAGACTCCTCCCCAAAGCATCCCACACATTTTCAATGGGATTCAGATCTGGAGAACGTGCTGGCCATACGAGGCGTTGAATATCCTCGGTCTCAAGACATTCCTGGACAGCGACTGTTCGATGACATGTTGCGTTGTCGTCCATGAAAATGAATCTATCACCGACAGCACCACGGAACATGCTAACATGAGGTAGCAGAACATCATTAATGTATCGTTGGCCAGTCATAGTCCCAGTTGGAAGCACATAGAGGGACGTACGGCCATTGATCATGATGCCAGCCCATACCATGACACTACATGTCGGATATCGGTCCCTTTCCTGTATGTTTGCTGGACAATATGCAGTACCACTATCACGCCAGATCAGTTGTCGTCGACAATCAGACGATAGACTGTATCTACTCTCATCTGAGAAGAGGACAGCAGACCAGTCGTTATCAGTCCAATTGCGATGTTGATGGCACCATTGCAAACGGGCGGTACGGTGACGTCTGGACAATGGGATGCACACAACAGGACGGCGGGCGTATAGTCCTCCTTCATGCAAACGTCTGGCGACAGTTTTTCGGGAGATCCGCTTGCTAGTAGCAGCCATAAACTGATTTGCTACCTCACTAGCTGTGCTGCGCCGGTGTCTTTTTGTTGATAGCACTATGTACCGATCTTCTGCAGGTGTCGTACTGCGAACGCGACCTCCCCGTGACGTTTGCTACACTCTTCATTTGTTTGAAATGATTTCCAAAGCCTTGAAAAAACACTGTGGCTGATGTCGAACTCCCTGGCAACATCTGTTATTTTTTGCCCTTCTTCAATCTTGCCAATAATACGGCCACGAGTAAAATCATCTAGGTGATGTCGGGAAGACATACTGAAAATTGCAAGTTCGTCAATTGATTCTTTCCCTTTCAACTTTGCGTTTGAACAACAACGGTCAATACGCGTCAAATCCATTATATCTCTTATCAGCACTATGACGTCACGAACAAGTTCGGCAATCTAAAATTTGCATACGCACAACACGCCTAACTGTATCCCGCACTTATGCTAATTTCCACATTTTCCTGCCTTCCATTTTATGTTTGCTATCGTTGCTATTGTCATCCGTCCTTAGCAATTGTCCGGCAGTGTAGAAATTGTGTGCAAAGGATTTCCCACTAGGAGCTGTATGCGATGCAGAAAGAATTTTTTTAAATCGAAGATTTAGAAGCAGAGATATAGGGGAGAAAGCAATTTACCTTTACGCCCCCTAGCGAAAAGTCTATGAATTACTTGAAAATTTTTGAAATTATATGAAAAACATGTCACACTGGAAACACTATCCAACAAAGAAGGAATTTTTCAAATCGGACTTTTAGAAGTACAGATATTGACAAAAATATGATATACATCTACGCCCCCTTGCGGAGAAACTGTGGAATATTTTAAGAAGGAAATATTCCAAAAAGGTTTATCGATGTGAGTGCAATCAGTCCACGAAAGAATTTTTTCAATCGATATTTTAGAAGCTCAGATTTTATTGCAAATACATCACAAGCAAAAATTAACACTTACGCCCCCTGGTGGCTAAAGTATTCTTTATCAAAAATTTGAAATTATATGCAAAAGATTTTCCATCAGGAGGTGTATCCGCTGAAGAAAAAAAAATTAAAATAGGAGTTTTAGAAGAAGAGTTATCGGGAAAAATGTAATTTACTTTTACGCCCCCTAGCGGAAAATCCATGCTTAGTTTGAGAAAGTAACTATATCTAAAATACTCTTCGACATAAATGGAATCGAAAGTTAAAATAGTTTTTCAATCGGATGTTTAGAAGCAAATATGTGGAATAAAACGTATTTTTGAATTCGACATCATCTGCATTTACGCCCCTAGCGGCGAAATTGTACATCGTAAAAAAAAAAAACGAAATAAAGGATCATCATTCGCATATTTCAAGCTTCCCAATGCAAAAAGGCATTTTCAAATCGGACTAATAGTTGCAGAGATATCGTGGGTACAGACGGACGGACGGACGGACAAACCGGTAAGCACGACCTTTTCTTACAAAAGACGTGCTAAAAAGGCGCCCGAGCGGTAATCAGGCCCTGGAAAGGACAGACCCAAGCGTTAGACGCTATACCCAAGCTGAAGTAAATAGAGTCCATGACGCGTCTCGGTTGGCCACCTTTAGGCTACGGAAAAAATGTCAAGAATCTAGGAATGTGTCTCGACCGCTAGTTCGACGCGTGTCAAAGTCCCAACACCCCGGAAAACCTGATATCTGGCCCTCACAACGAGGAAGCTTACGGAGATAACAGGCAACTCACTATCGAATTTTGCCTGTGCTTCCGGCACAACTCAGTCCTGTTTCAGTCTGACTACAAATTCCAGACGTGTGCTCATCCGGAGCGAATGCGTAATCATCTTTACAACATCCAGGAACGAGATCACTGTGAAGGAAGAGGTCTGGTATTGGGAGGTATAAAGCTGTATGGCCATACGCCATTTCATGTGTTTGAGGGTGGTACTGCGCAGTCTCAAAAATACATAGAGGAGATCCATTAGCCCTATGGTAGGCTTTTCTAGGGTGCTGGAGGCCTCAAATTTATTTTTATGGTCTAGCTGTGCCCACGGCTTCGCTCGCGTGGAAGATATCACTGAAAAACAGGGCTATGATAACACGTGTGATCCAATCCATCCATAAGAACTATAGTTGAATTTCATAGCAACCGATTGGAGGAAATTGAATGGTCGGCAGTTAGTTTTTCACGTGAAAGAAAATTATAATTAATTTTTACATAAATTTAAGTACATAATTTTTATCTTATTTTTGAAAATAATTCATAATGCCTCTGCATGTACAACATTTTGTCTCGTTTCCAGCCGTTATCAAAATAAATTGATTGTCTGAACTGCCGGTTCTCGATAAGCCGACGTATAACTGTCCGTGCGAGAAACATTCTTGACGCAAATCCAATCCCACATGTTTGGCACTGGGATTTATTGATCGTCATAGCGAAGGATAGTTTGATAGGAAACTGTAATCTTTTGAGCGTGAAAGGCAAGTACGTCGGAATCATTGAGATCCTGGGTATATGTGTTATTTGTCCAGCTGCTGGCCCAGTTAGTATAATGGCTTCAATAATATTATTACGCAGCGCTTTGACCTGTTATCTCGTACCATCGCACAGGTTTGGAGAATGCAGGTTCCGTAATAATATTACAAGAATGCCAACTTTCAATTTGAGACAATGCGGCGGAAGTCCTGAGGGATTTAAAAAATCATATGGATAATGCACTGTATCTTCCAAGTTAACGACAGTATCGATCGATTTGTAAATTTTGCATTCGCCGGGAAGTTTTTGCAAAATAGCATCGTTTATTTCATCAACAGATGCATTCTTAGAGACACGATAGCTCGTTCACACATCCAGTTGTGACTTCTTGCAAATTTTCTACATTAGGATACATTTTATTAACTAATTCATTAACAGATCTTACAATGCTTCCCAGTTTACTATGTACTGGAATCAAATTGTTCTGATTAGGTACTTTGTCATCACCGACACGTAGTAACTGAGTAAAAAATTGGGTATCTCTACCTCCTAAATGAGCTCTCATATTTGTTCATAAAAGGAGCGTTTCAATATTATTCCACATTAGTATAAAATATCCCTTATAGTATCGCGAACTACTTTCTTTTGTTGGGTGTGATCAGGTTATATGTAAACAAAGCGGAACGATACACGAGAAATCGGGAACTATACTTGAATGCGATCTGATTCGGAAGTATAGCCTAAAATAATAAAAAAAATAAAAATAATAATAAATAATAATAAAACTAAACGAAACAGCCTATGTCCACCGGAAGGAAATAAGTTTCCCAACGGCGAAAGAATCGTGAACTACTTTCTTTCACGTTGACTGTGATTAGGTTGTATGTAAACAAAGCGGAACGATACACGGAAAATCGGGAACTACTTGAAAGCCATCTGATTCGGTAATAGAGCCAAAAATAATAAAAAATAAACGAAACAGCCTATGTCCACAGGAAAGCAATAAGCTTTCCAACGATGAAAGAATTATCCAAATTGGTTAAGTAGTTTTCGAGATTACCTCAAACATACAAACAAACTTTCTCTCTTTATATATTAGTATCATCATCATTGTCAACCATTATCAATCCACTGCTGGACGAAGGTCTCCCCAAGTTTCCTCCACAACGGTCTGTCTTGTGCTAGTCTCCTCCATGTCACTCCCGCATACTTTCGAATTTCATCCACCCATCTTCCATGTGGTCTTCTTCTGGGTCTTTTCCTGTCCCTTGGAATCCAATCTAAAATTTCGGCTGTCCATCGATGGTCTGTTCTTCTGGCAGTATGTCCAGCCCATTGCCATTTCAGGGATTTAACTCTGATCATGATGTCTTCCACTCTTGTCATTTTTCGGATCCACGTGTTCCTCTTCTTATCTCTCCTGGTTACACCAAGCATGCACCTCTCCATGCTTTTTTGAGTTGTCTGCAGCCTTTGTATGTCTCTTTTAGCTAAGGTCCACGTCTCTGCACCATACGTAAGCACTGGAAGGATGCATTGATCAAACACTTTTCTTTTAAGACATAATGGCATATTGCTCTTGAAAATTATGCTGTTTCTTCCAAAAGCTCTCCAGGCAAGTTTTGTACGCCGATTAATTTCTTCACCAATGTGACCCTCACTTGATATCTGCTGTCCAAGATAAACGTACGTGTCTGTTATCTCCAGCTTTTCTCCATCAATCGATAAATCTTCATTTCTTGTAAAAGCATTGAACATCACTTTTGTCTTCTGAAAGTTCATTTTTAATCCCACTTCTTTACTCTTGTCAGCAAGTTCCTGCATCATACTCTGTAGCTCTGATGGGGTAGTTGCAAAAATGACTATGTCATCAGCAAAACGAAGGTGGGTTAGATAATCTCCCTTAATCTTTATGCCTTTGTTTTCCCAGTTCAGTGATTGAAAGACATTTTCCAATGTGACATTAAAGAGCTTCGGAGATATGGTGTCACCTTGTCTCACTCCTTTTCCAATTTTTATGTGTGTTGTATTTTCAAACAGCCGAATCTTTGCACTTGCATTTTCATAGATGTTATTAATAATATTAATGTATGCATCTTCAATACCGCAGGATTTCAGAGCCATTGCAACTGCTGATGGTTTCACCGAATCAAAGGCTTTTTCATAATCGATAAAAGCCATGCACAATGGAAGTTCATATTCCCTTGCTCTTTCAATTAGTTCTCTCAGTACGTGGATATGATCTATTGTGCTGTAGCCACTTCTGAATCCAGCTTGTTCTCTCGGTTGAGCCATGTCCAGTGTCACTTTTAAGCAGTGTGAAAGAACTTTAGTGAAGATTTTATAAACCACTGATAGGAGGCTGATAGGTCTGTAGTTCTTGAGATCCTCAATGTCACCTTTTTTATGTAGCAAGATCATTATAGCGTTTTTCCAATCCTCAGGAATTTTCCCTTCATTAAGGCATCGAGTGAAAATTTGGGCGAGTACTGTTTCGATTTCTCCACTTGCTTCTTGTATGATGTCTACCGTAATTCCATCTTCTCCTGGATCTTTCCCCCGCTTCATGTTCTTGATTGCATGTGCAACTTCTGCTGGAAGGACTGGAAGAACTCTGGTACCTTTCATGATGCCTGGAGTACATGTATCATCCCTTTCATATAATTTGGAGTAGAAATCTTTCACTCTTGTCAAAATTTCGCCTCTATTTCTTGTTACAGAACCATCTTCTTTTCTCAGTGCCATAATCTGTTTTTTTCCCTTACTGAGATGTCCCTTTGCTATCTTTAGGCTTTGGTTGTTTTCAATTGCTTTCCTTACTAGTTCACAGTTGAATTTCCTTACGTCTTCAGTGATACTTTTTCATACTGTCTTGCATAGCTGTATATATTCCAGTTTGGAAGTCACATCTTCTTTAGTTGTCCTCATCACTCTTTTTTTTTTTGCATCAACATTTTGGGTTTTCCTGATAATTTGTTCACATGCAATTTGTTCTTAGACCCAGCTAATTTTGTTGCTGTTTCCATAAGAGCTTTGGTTACTTTTCTGTTAACTTCAGAAACATCCACTTCTTCCGATGTTAGGCCTTCTAAAGCAGAGAATCTGTTCTTCAGTTCCAATTTGAAGGTATTATGGTGTTTTTTAAGGTTGGTTATGTCAATACATTTTGTTTGTCTTATGAGCTTGCTACGTTCGAGTTTAGTGTTGAGGTGCATCTTACATCTCACCAATCTATGGTCACTGCCTGTGTTGAACTTGTTTAGCACACTGCAGTCTTCTATGACGAATTTTTTGTTACACATAATAAAATCAATTTCACTTGTCGTCCCATTTGGATGTCTCCATGTCGATTTCCTGTGTGGCTTTTTCTTGAAAAAGGAGTTCAAGATGAAAAACCCTTCTGCCTCTGCAAACTCTACGAGAGTATTTCCACGCTGGTTTCTGTTGCCGTGACCGAATTTACCTACTGAAGTTTCATTCTGTTGCCGTTGCCCTATTTTTGCATTGAAATCTCCCATAATTATCTTCAAGTGCTGCTTACCTTTATTATTTAAATAATAAAGATATTATAATTATCTTCAAGTGCTGCTTACCTTTATATATTAGTATAGATATAGATAATGCTCGTCCTTAGATGGTTCTTCCGGTCGACGATTACCTCAAGGATGAGGATATCCACGGGATAAAGAGGCCAGCAAGGTCTCCATGTCTTAATCCTATTGAAAATGACTGGGGCGCTCTAGAGAGACGCATTGCTGGTCTTTAGAGCCCTCCTAGAAGCTTCGGATAGCTACGATATGCGCTAATGGTGTTTCCGACCTCAAGGGTCATTTTGTTACCAGTATGAATGATCGTTGTGCAATATGCACGATCATAAATCCTACTGATCACCTTATAATGTTTTTAGCTTCTGAAGAAGTTGTTAATTAATTTATTAATTATCCTTACCTAAACTTGTTGAACATGGAACATACTTCAATTCTTTTTCATTGCCCTTGAAAATGAAGTAGTAGCTCCAAGGACTATTTCAGTTGACAAAGATTAAGTCGTGAACCAACAGGTGACCCTGAACACCAAGCTCATATATTTTTCACAAATATAGCGATCTGCGAACTATATCTATAATTATCACGTGTGGAGATAAATTTTAAATAGCTGTACGTTTAACGTCCCCGTGATTAAGTGTTTAACTATACGTATCTGCAATTGTTCGCAATGAGCTTCGTGAACATGTATCACACTTTGTGAAACCCAATTTTGCCAGTAACGAATCCACATCTTTCTGCTCCGAAGCCGAATGCTTTACTAATAAAGCTACACCGACAAAAGCTTATCACTGCTACTTGCCGTCTTGACATGTGCGTCATCTCTGTAGTACGTTACATACACTGAAGTGCCAGAAAAAATGGTACACCAGTCTAATACTTGATAGGTCCCCCACGGGAGCGCAGGACTGCAGAAATACGACGGGGCATGGACTCCACTAGCTTCTGGAAATATGCTGTAGACAATGCACACCATATTTCCTGCAGAGCGTTCCACAATTCAGGAGTATACAGAGGTCCCGGATTCCTGTGTTCGATAGCGCGTTGCATGTCATCCCAAATGTGTTCTATCACGTTCAGATCTGGGGACTTGGGTGGGAACGGCAACACCCCAAACTCAGATCAATGCTCCTTTAATCATAATGTGGCGTCCCGACACTTGTGTGAATGTGCGTTGTCCTGTTGGAACAGGCCCAATCCATCAGCATGAATGCAGGACATGAACGGGTGTACCTCGTCAGAAAGGATGCGCACATAGCGTTGGCCGGTCACAGACATTTGTAGACGTACCAGGGGTCCCAGTGAAGTCCAGCAAAACGCACCCCATACCATTACGGACTCCCCCCCCACCACCACCACCAGCTAGCACAGTTCACTGTTGACAGGGGGATCCATAGCTTCATGGGGTTTGCGCCACACACGAATCCTTCCATCTGCCCGATACAGTTGGAAACGCGACTCGTCAGACCAGGCTACTTGTTTCCAGTCATCAAGTGTCCAGCGGCTGTGTTGCCGTGCATAAGCGAGGCGCATAGCTCTGTGTCGTGCGCCCATCAAGTGAACTCGAGTTGGGCGTCGGCTCCCAAAGCCCATATCGTGCAGGGTACGTTGCACAGTCCGGACGCTGATGCTTGTTGAAGCTCCAGCATTGAATTCCGATGATACTTGCGAGAGTGTTGCACGCCTATCGCGTGAAATGATTCTTGATAGCCGACGATGGTCTCGTTCACCCAATGTCTTTTTACGGCCACACTGATATCGTAGGTTGAAGGTTTTGCCGGAATTCTTGTAGTCACGGTACACCCTTGCAATGGTCGTCCGTGAAAATCCGAACTTCGTTTGTACCTCCGAAATACTAAGGCCCATCTCACGAGCGCCAACTATGACACCGCGTTGAATATCGCTTAAATCTTTATTACGTGTCATTCTCATGCCGAAAACAGCTCTGACAGCTGGCAAGGATGTCTATCGCTTTATATACATACTGGCGGACGCAACCGAGTACGCGCATAGGTGACGCTGCTATGTATGTATTTTGCATAAGTTCGTCTGTACCAGTTTTTCTGGCTCTTCAGTGTATATACCCCCCCCCTTGAGAAAGGGCTGGGGCGGAATCGGAGGTTTCCGGGTCAGCCGGAAAGCCACGCTTGAAGAAACTCTCTGCAGAAGAAGGAATTATCACTAATTCCAGACGATGTGTGGAAGAAGCATCACACAATTTTCAAAGAACCTAACGGCCAGGAAATTCATATTTACTTTCGGGCGCCAGTGTGCAGTCATACTTAGCCGGTGGCCAAAATCGATTCCACATCATTCCAATCACGCTGTCACCAGTGTGCAGTCATACTTAGCCGGTGGCCAAAATCGATTCCACATCATTCCAATCACGCTGTCACCAGTATGAATGATCGTTGTGCAATATGCATGGCGGTCATGGACGAGCATAAACTCTACTGATCACCTTATAATGTGTTTTTACGCTTTCCAACCGTAGGTTGAAGAAGCGTATATGCTCCAGCTTTGTCCGTCTGTCCGCTCGATAACTCGCGCAAAAATGGTTAGATTTTGATGAAATTTTAGTATGTAGTAGGAGACCACCTGGGGACGAACCCTACTGAAAACGTTCGAAATAGGATCAAAGGTCAGGACATAGGAGCGGGATCCATTCCATTGCCCTTATGCGTTATAACTTGCGTAAAAATGCTTCGATTTCGATGAAATTTTAGTGTGTGGTAGGGGACAAACTGGGGACGAACCCTATTAAAAATGGCGAAATGGGGTCAAAGGTCAGGACATAGGAGCGGGATCCATTCCATTGTCCTTATGCGTCATAACTTGCGTAAAAAATGGTTTGATTTCTACAAAACTTTATCATGTTGTTCCGGAGATATGCTGAACCAGTTCTGCTGAATATAATCGAAATGGGATCAAAGGTCAGGGCACCAAAGCGAGATTTATTCCACGGCCATTTTCCTCATAACTTGACTAAACATGCTTCTATTGCGACAAAACTTTAGTATGTTGTTCCGGAGGTATACTGAATCAGTTCTGTTTAGTAGCATCGAAATGCGGTGAAAGGTCGGGGCACAGGAGCGAGATTTATTCCACAGCCCTTATCTTAGATTTATTCCACAGCCTTTAACTTGAGTAATGATTTCTGGTATGTTGGAAGGCGTATCATAATCAATGCTTTGCATGACTTTATTAACTTGTAGCTTCTGAAGAAGCTTTTTCACTTTAGGCCTTTTCACTGCTGCTTGGCGCCTTGACATGTGCGTCACCTCTGTAGCACGTCAGAACTTGTCGAAACAGTGCTCAAACAGGTCACTCGCACACTATATTCATTAATTGTTCAACAACAACAGCTATGAATAAGATAGATCTCGATGCATATAAATCGCTATATCATATATATATATACACTGAGAGGAGAAAAATCAAGGAATACTGGTTTCACGGTAATGCAACGCTGTCACCCCCCTCGCTAGTGGACAAACCCACCGCTCAGAACAACGATGCGTTCACGTGGACGATATTTCGACGCCAGAGTTTGAAAGAGAAATGATAGTGGATGCCGGACACATGGGTCACTTGGTGGTACAGGAACCGCAGCATCCCCGTTCGACAGTATCAAGAGTGTATCGCCATTTCGGGAATAGCATTGCATCGTGGACAGTGCTGTATGTGGAGAAAGGTGGAGAATGAACATGGCCGCCGACGTGTGTCTCGCATAGTTGCAACCACCCAGAGAGCATCAGTGGCACAAATCGCCACAGACTTTAACGAGGGAAGTGACAGAAACGTTTCTTCCAAGACCATCAGGCGATCATTCGCCGCAACAGGTTATGGGAACAGCCGACCCATCAGAGTCCCATTGCTAACGCTACATCATCGAACTGTACGCCTCAATTGGACAAAACAACATTGACATTGGACCTTGGATCTTTGGAGACGGGTCTTATGGACTGATGAGTCCCGTTTCCAGCTTTGTTCGCAGACGGATCTGGCAGAAACCGCACGAAGCGATGGACCCGGAATGTCAACAAGAAACTTCTCAGGCTGGTGGGGACTCGGTTATGATCTGGAGTGCGTTCAACTGGCACACGGTGGGACCTCCGTTACGTTTAGATGCATCTCTGAACTGTCCACGTTACGTGCCCATTCTTGCAGACCATCTGCATCCGTTCATGGTCACCATGCACCCACTGGGCAATGGACTCTTTCAGCAGGACAATACACCTCTCCACGGAGCCGTGGTGGCTTGAACATGGTTAGAAAAGCATTCCGCAGTAGTTCCCAACTGGAATGGCTTCCTCGCTCATGGGACATGAACCCTGTGGAAAATCTTTGAAATGCTGGGGAGATGACCATTCAAGCTTTGTATCCTCCACTCAGGAATGCAACGGAATTATGGACGTGAAGCAAGGATGAAGACACCTGTGAAACTCTTTCGTGACCTAGTGGACTCAATGCATCTCCGTGTGACTGCTCTTATCCGCACGAAAGGTAGTGTGACGTATATTCTAAATTAACTTTCCTTTTTAGTTTCTTTCCCTATGTAAATCCTGAGTTTGTTCTCAGTTATACTTCACACTTAACGTGATATCTTTTCTCTCAAACGAATACTGTTGGCAACATAATTGAGGTGGAATGAACGTGGCGTATGCCTGTTATGAGATATAAACCAGAGATAAAAACTACGAGTAAACAGTTGCTCGTGTATTGTGGGGAGCGTGGTGGAATGTTGGTGGTTGATTTGTGTTATGTGAATTCTATACTATCGTGAAGTGCAATATCTGTGCTGGAGAAATAAAGCATCTTTTCCGTAAGTTTGACTTCTGTATACATGTTTCGTCTGGCCGTTAAGGTTTAATTTAGGAACTATTTCATCGTATGGTTATGTTTTTAAAATAACGTATCAGTACGAAAAGACATTTACGTTATAGTAGACCTACCAGTTACTTGGTCAGTAGGTGTCCCATGATTTTTGTCCACTCAGTATGTATATCTCATCAACCTCACGTCAAACATAACGCTGAATTCTCACTCTGCGAAACATGCGTTTTTGCCTGTCTGTATGTATTCAATTTATAATCGTTTTATCTAGCTCTGACTCGCTGTTAATGTTGCCAAAATGAAAAAGCTCTTCGAGGAAGTAAAGAAAACGTTTAACAAGAAGGAACTAAATTTATATAAGAGAACAAAAACTGAAAAGGAAAGTTATCTAGAGGTTTACGTCACAAGCTCCTTACGAAATACATATACTACATGTTTTTCATCTCTCCACCTTCAACATGCTTTTATTCACCTTTGACCCATTGTCAGCGTCATGGGTGGAGCGTGATTACAGATGTTCGGGAAGGGGGCTGTAGCCCCAGATGAAACCCCTTTGCTACTGTAATACCAAATTGGGGGGCTAAATGTTGTTTGGGGGCTTAGTCCTTTCAATCCCCCTTCCCAGGCGCCGCCAATGATCAGCGTTGCCAACACGTAGAAGTCGTTCGGGAAAGTGATGTGCCGTTCAGTAGGAAAATTAATGACCGAGAAGTAACGAAGTTTACATAAAAAAGAAGCTCAAAAGAGAGATTAAATTAGGGGCATACGTTACAACCGGCGCAATGTATTTCAGGCCAGCAATGAAGAACTTTTTTCGACGCATCAGCATTATTCTTGGCCATCTATTCGTAAGCACTTCATGCCTGCCTGTGGTCTTTGCCATGGTCTCTTTGCCCCTCTCACCTGAATTTTATCAAAATCTATCAAGTCATGTTGGTATCCTTCATGGTTGCAACTTAACTTTGTCCACGTGTGTAGTACCAAATGCAAATAAGCATATAGCACAGCGCGCCTAGAAAATCAATGTGTGGACAACAGTGACCATGGCTAAAGATATAGCGAATGCTAAGAGAATTTTTCTAGTCAAACAATTAGATGTTGAACTAAAAACCTAAATTTACTCTTTCTGGAGAGCTCATTCTGTGCCAGAAACGGATCTTAAATGCACGAAAATTTTAGTGGAAATTACTGTTATTGAGTGCGAAAAGAATTTTTCAGATCGAACTTTCAGAAGCGCAGATGTTATGTCAAACACAAATATAAATTTCCATCGCCTGGTACCCAGAAAACAGAAATGCATGCAATGATTTTCACGTGGTTCCAGCTATCAAGTGGAACAGCGATTTTTCCAATCCGGTTTTTCAAAGTGCCAGTCATTACAACAGATTTACGTCACATAACAGAAAAACTCTGTATCACAGGGATTCGACAGTAGGAATTTTCGTGCTCGTGGTTGGTTAACGCTATTCCGTGCAAATGCATTTGTGAAACCCGTATAGCCGCTTTCATTTTTTTTTTTTTTTTTTTGTATGGTAAATAGTTGAATTTGATTTTCCGGTTGGTTGAAAAAATTCTCGAGTTTCTGTTGGGTTATTTCACAAAAATACTTTGGCAACGATGCGTGCCCTAAATTATTACCGTGGTTTCAGTAAATAAATGAAATGTTTAACGTGATCGTATAAAAATTAGTCCATTGGGCACGCACTGGTTGTCTGGAAAGACGTCATCCGGAAAAACGGAGCACCGTTTTCGTCGCCGTGTTTGTTAGCCGGAATAAAAAGTAAAAGTATGATATCTATTCAGAGCTATAAATGACTGTATATCATTTCTTAACAATGCTGTATATGCCTTTTTGTGCTTGCTGCCTAATCCGAGCTCCAGACGCAAGAATCTCTTGTGGTGAAAGTACACCAAAGAGCTAAAATATTATAACCACCTGCCTAATATGATGTTGGTTTTCCACGTGTCCTCAAAACAGCTCTTACCAGGAGAGGCATGGACGCTACGAGATTTCTAAAGATGCCTTGTGATATCTAGCACCAACAAGTTACTAGCACATCCTTTAATTTTTGTAAGTTACGTGGTTGGGCCGCTGCAGATGAGATTTGCAGTTCCAACACAAACCACAGATGCTCGATAGGATTGATGTCTGGGGAATTTGGAGGCCAGGATTCCTCATGTTCCTCAAACGATTCTCGAACAATCCGGGCAGTGTGGCATGGCACGTTATTCTTCTGAAAGAAGGTAGAAGGGAATGCTGTTGCCATAAAAGAATGTACCTAGTCTGCAATGATGTCTAGGTAGGTGGCAGTCGTCAAAGTTTCCTGCACAAAATATACTCGATCCAATGCTTCCCAACATAAAATTGCCCAAAGAATTACACTTCTTCCACCGGCTTGCTTTCGTCCCACGGTGCAGCCTGGTGCCAACATTCCCCCAGGTAAACGACGCACACGTACAATAGGAAAGGAGATACGTCGGACCAGACGACCTTCTTCCAATCATTCAAGGTCCAGTTTTGATGCTTGCGAGCCCATTGTAGGCACTCTCGACGGTGAGCAGAGGTTAGCATGGGCACTCGGAGTGGCCCGTGGCTACCCAGCCCATATTTCAACAAGGTTCGATGTACTGTGTCATGTGACACATTACTCCCGTCAAATTACCGGCGAGTTGCTCCACAATAAAAAAGAGAGTGTTGAAGTAAGTTCCTGCTGTGTCTCTTGTGGTACCAGTTAGTTGAAGTTAGTTTCTGTTGGTTCGTACTACACGGGATAGCCTTAGCTCAATTCTAGCATTCGTGAGCTATGGTCAACCCAGACCTTGCTGGCGGTTCTTGGTTTTTCCCGCTGCGGGCCACTCTTTAAAGATACTAACCTCGGCTGACCGTGAGCAACCCTCAAGCATGGGAGGCAGAACCCAATAATTTCAGGGGGAAGGACCAAAATCTAAAACAATAAAAAAAAAAAAAAAAAAAGAGAAAGAAAAATCGTAGGTTATATACTCTAATAAATCATTCAACTATTATCAATCCACTTCTGGATGAAGGTCTCTCCCATAAACTTTTTGTCTTGAGCTTATCTCTTCCAAGTCACTCCAGCATGCTTTCGAATTTCATCCACCCATCTTCCAGGTTGTGTACTTCTGGGTTTTCTCCTGCCCCTTGGTCAAATCCAGTCTATGAATATCTCGGTTGTTCACCGGTAGACAGTCAGTTCATATAGAAATATATTCAGCCTATTCCCCTTTGAGAATTTTTTAACGATCTTCTTTAAAGCGAAAAACACAATATTTGGGAAACTGCTGTTGTCTTTTTTAGCACGTCTTTTGTAAAAAAAGATCGTCCGTCCGTCCGTCTGTACCCGCGATACCTCTGCAACTATTAGTCCGATTTGAAAAACTCTTTTTGAATTGGGAAGCTTGAAACATGCGAATGATGATCCTTTATTTCGTTTTTTTTTACGATGTACAGTTTCGCCGCCAGAGGGCGTAAATGCAGATGATGTATATTCAAAAATACGTTTTATTTCACATATTTGCTTCTAAGCAACCGATTGAAAAAAATATTTTATCTTTCGATTCCATTTATACCGAAGAGTATTTTAGATATAGTTACTTTTTCAAATTACGCATAGATTTTCCGCTAGGGGCGTAAAAGTAAATTACGTTTCCCCCTATAACTCGTCTTCTAAAACTCCGATTTAAAAAAAAAATTCTTCAGAGAATATATCTCCTGATGGAAAATCTTTTGCATATAATTTCAAATTTTTGGTAAAGAATACTTTGGCCACCAGGGAGCGTAAGTGTTAATTTTTTTGCCTCTGATGTATTGCCATAAAATCTGAGCTTCTAAAATATCGATTGAAAAAATTCTTTCGTGGACTGATGCCACTCACATCGATAAACTGTTTCGGAATATTTTCTTCTTAAAATATTCCACAGTTTCTCCGCCAGGGGGCGTAGATGCATATCTTATTTTTGTCAATATCTGTACTTCTAGGAGTCCGATTTAAAAAATTCCTTCTTTGTTGGATAGTGTTTTCAGTGTGACATGTTTTTCATATAATTTCAAAATTTTCAAGTAATTCACAGACTTTCCGCTAGGGGCGTAGAGGTAAATTGTGCCCCCCCCCCCCTATATCTCTGCTACTAAATCTCCGATTTGAAAAATTCTTTCTGCACCGAATACAGCTCCTGGTGGGAAATCGTTTGCACAGAATTTCTAATTTTTGTAAAAAAACTGGTTTGGCCACCAGGGGGCGTAAATCTTAATTTCCGCTTCTGATGTATTTGCAGCAAAATATGAGCTTCTAAATTCTCGATTGAAAAAAACGTCGTTCGTAGACCGATACTACTCATTTCGACAAACCTTTTAGAATTTTTTTTTTCTTAAAATAATGCATGGTTTCTACGCCAGGGGCGTAGATGTATATCTTATTTTTGTCAATATCTCTACTTCTAGGAGCCCGATTTGAAAAATTCCTTCTTTGTTGGTGTTTCCGATGCGAAATGTTTTTCCTATAAATTCAAAATTTTCAAGTAAAACATGGACTTTCCGCTAAGGGGCACAAAGGTAAAGTGCGTTTTCTGCGTTATTGCTGCATCTAAAACTCCGATTTGAAAAATTCTTCCTGTATCGCATACAAGACCTGGTGGAAAATATTTTTCACATAATTTCCAATGTTTGGTAAAGAATGGTTTGGCTACCAAGGGGCATAAGTGTTAATTTCTGCTTCTGATGTATTTGTAGCAAAATCTGGGATCCTGAAAACTCGACTAAATTTTTTTTCTTGGACCGATGGTGCTCATATGGAAAAATCTTTTGAGAATACTGCATGGTTTTCCCCCAGGGGACGTAAAGTCACATCTTATTGTTGTCGATTTCTCTGTTTCTAAAAATCTGATTTGAAAAATTCTTTCTGTGTTGGAGAACGTTTCCGGTGCGAAATGTTTCTCATATTGATTCATGTTTTTCGTAACGCACAGGTCTGCAGCCAGAGGGCGTAAGCTCGCGATTCCGTTTGCAGCAATATCGGAAGGATTAAAAACCTGATTGAAAAACTTCTTTCTTCCGTCAGATACTATTGTTTTCCATACCGATTCCATTGACTTTGAATAGCTTTGATAAATTTAATTTGCGTCCGAACGGATTCAAAAGACGTGCTTATTACACCCGAAAATTCGGTGTCATCTTTCTTGTTTTTTTGTTTTTTTTGTTTTTTTTATGGCTACTACTGGGAAACTGGCTGACAAGATTCGACAAGCTATCAGTTACCTCATGTGATTGCGGACTGCCACTGCCGGGAAACTAGCGGACCACATTAGGCTAGCCATCATTTATGGCACCTGCTTGCAGGGCCGCTTGTGGAAGCTACTGCCTGTGACTGATAATTGATGGCCTTGTTCTGGCATATGACAACTAGTGGTGTGCAAACTGTTGGCCAGCTGCTGGCCTGAACTGCTGGCCGATGCGGTGGCCACTGGGAAATTTTATTGACGGTTGGGCAGCGGCAACATAGTGCTGGGCAACTGCTGGGACGGCTGGCTGCCAGCGTTGGCTTGAGTGCTGGCCCAGCAACACTGTTTTTGCTGGAATGCGAACCACACATTTTTAAGATGTTTGGTACGAAGAATCTGCTCTAGTGAGGGGACTATGAAATTCTAGGAGAGGAGTCCGGACCCCGTGTCCCCTACCTTCCGCCGCCCATGCCCTCAAGCCTTGCCGTTTCGGAAATGCTCGCACCCCGTCTGGCCATTACAATTTGGCCTCTGACAAGTTCGTTCTCTGCCTTTCCCCATCATCAATCAGTAAGTACTGCATTTCTTATCTGAAGAACAGGAATAACACTGATTAACAGAACTCAGTATTAGATCTTATTTATACCGTTTTGTGATCTTCACAAGCGCCGTCGTTTACTTGCAGTTGCTTCGATCTGCATAAAGATGCGCTAGTCATAATGTTTTACCTGATCAGTGTATATTGTGAAAACACAAGATTGTCCGTAACGGAGATTGAATCTGCGACCCCCTTACTCCGGAGTAAGTTGCTCTCCCAACTAAGCTACACGGACGGAATGTATCGCTGTAGATTTATCGTCTTGACACATGCTTTATCGCTGTAGTACGTCACAATATCTATTCTTGATATCCCTACTCGTAGCGAGTAGGAAGCGTAATTGCTTGGTACGTAAAACTGAATTCCTGGCTTCATCTCAGTAGGTGGAAAATTGCTGATCACCCGCTTTTCACTTCATTGACTGGATTGTTCGGTTTTGTTTTTCCTTCATTTTTATTTTATTACTTACATTTTTACTTTGTTCGATTATCAGATGAAAACAGTGGCCATCATTCTAACCCGAGTGCAGCTTTCCGAATGGCATGTTTGCACTCACACGCAGATGCGAATGCCAATCAATCGCTCGCAGATCAACCTCGAATTCCTGTGTACGCGCAGGAAATATGATCTACGTTTATCGCAGACCTATCATTCATTTTATCTGCCTCTCTCCCTCAGACAACCTTTTAGCACTGACGGTTCCTTGCTCGAAAGAACCGTACTGTTTTGTGCCTACACTACTAACTCGTGAACAAGGAAAGTGCTGTCGTTGACCTCTGCTTATAGGTCCGAAAGCAACAAGAAAGGTCAAGGAAATATCCGGCAAAGAGGACAAGGATTTCTTAGAGGAGATTCGATTAGAAGTGTCGGTGCTTCTCTTTCCAATCAAATCAGAAATAAAAGGGCTATCAGTTTTTCGTAACCAACATTTCGAGAGGTGGTATACGTGACATGTTGCACGTGATGAATCTGTGTATATTTCGAAACCACAGATTAGAGACAACTTTGCATAAAAAGGGCGGAGTTCCTAACATACTAAGATTATTGTGATTCACCGTCGCATCTCTGCAAGAGTGGTTAAAATGAAAACAGAAAAAGTGGAACACAGCATTATTTCTCAAAACCCAGCCCAAAAACGGCTCCTCATATTTTCAATGAAGTTTCTTGTCCTTCCTATCAGGGACGGATTGGTCCACCAGGACATTCTTGGTGAATCAATCGAGAAATGGCCCACTTTCTCGTATTCTTTTTGTCTGGAATTTGTGTGTGTGTGTGTGTGTGTGTGTGTGTTGTACTTATGAATAATAATCAGAAACTTCACTTGAACCCCATTTCCGTATGAAAAGTTATTTCCTTTAAGGAAAAAAATAAAAATATTCCTTCTGTCTATATGTTGGCCGTTTGTTTTGAAATAACAGCAAAATTCTCTCTACTTACACGACGGACCAAGCATGCTGTTATAAATTAATTGAGCTGAAGCTAACTACAGTTACACGTAGGTCATTGCATGTGATCATGTGATCATATGTAGAGGATTTTAGGAAGGGAGTATCTGACCCCAGGTCTTAAACAATCGTTAGAAATAGGAAGCTAGGAGATTTGGGCTAGAGTGCCCGACAGGAAAGTGACTCGGAAGCGAAGTAGAAAGGGGGAGGAAGACGCCCTTATTTATTACCGACGGGCCAGTACCTGGGGTCCGACGGCTTAACGTGCCCATCCGACGCACGGCGGATATTTAGTGGATCTAGCGTTCGTACCTGCCTGGGATCGAACCTGAGGTCTTTTCCGTGGTAGTCACGAACGTTGCCCACTAGGCCAACCGCGGCCCGTAGGTCATTGCATTTAAGACCTAGGGTCATTTGTATGCTCTACCCTGCTCTTGCAATCTTGAAGGAAACACTAGTACCCATTGTGATGGCGCATCATTCCCACACCCTTATTCACATACTGATGCAGAGCACAAAGTGATTCTTCTAGAGAAATATGCCAAAATCATTGTCCCACGCACATTTATCTTAAAAGAAAGATTACTTAATCAGGTTACTTTGATTAAGGTCTTAACCTATAATCAAAGTAACCTGAGATTAACAACGAAAGGCTCCTTCGTACCGTCGCCGTTAGTCGGTTCTACCGTTCGGACGAAAACATCTTAGAATGCCGCTTCACCGTCAAACGAGATAACCTTTTTTCACAACAAGGGCGCGTCAAAGGGGTTAACGCTGTTTTCTCGTGGTTCGGGTAGGATATATTCCGTGCAATATATCCTATCCATAATTTCAGGAAAACAAGGACAATGCTGCCCCAGAAGCCAATTCATGTACTTTTTTGTTGGACCCGGCAACGCAAGTCCCTTTGCTAGTGTAAACAACACATACCGTGCAAAATTCAATACCGGGTTACAGCACGTACGCTGTTTGGCATAGTGTTGTAGTGCATCTACGTCTACAGCATATCAAGTGTTTACCAGACTGTTCCTTAATTGGCTCAGATTTGACGGAAGAGGACTTTGCTCCCGGACCTGTTTTTCTAATATGTCCCATACATTCTCAGTGTGGTTCAGACCCGGGCTTTGAGATGGGCAGAAAAGACGGTGGAAGTCGGTGTCATGCTCACTAAAACACTGTTGAACGCATCTTACGCGATGGACAGTAGCATTGTCGTCCATGAAACAGTCATCACCTGCTGGATAAAGAGTCAACATTTCAGGATGGAGTTGATCGGCAATTATGTTCAAATATTCCTTGCACGACACCCAAATTTCCAGCAATGTCAGGGAACCCATTCCGTACCAACAAAACGATCTTACCCTAAATTATGACACCACCTCCATAACTTTAAGTTGCATTTATAGGAAAGCTAGGTTCATTATTTCATGGAGCTCCAGCCCAAATCTGCGCCTACCGTCGGTACAGTGTACCGCGACTCGTTGGACAATACATGACTTTTATCCACTCTTCCAGTGTCCGGTCACAGTGTTCCTCACACTACTGTTGACGAACTTTCCAGTTTTGCACAGAAATCAGTGGTTTTCGTATCCGCATGCGACTGCCAATAATGATCCTCTTTAATTCCCTGCGCATAGTTCGTCGACATATAGATTGGAAATAGCCTTCATTGAATGCTTCGGTCAATTGCTGCGCCCAGAAAGTCCTGTTTCTCCGTACATGCCTTCTCAGATGACGGCGATCTCGTCCCTGAGAGACTGGCGACGCGGTTACGCCTCTTAGACAAGCAATGTGGGTCATTTTCCCATTCATTAAAGATACGGGATATCTCACCTTTCGAAAAAGCAGTCAGCTCTGCTGTTTTCAAGATCGTCGCTCCAGCCAGACGGGCACCCACAATAAGCCCTTTATCGAACTTCGGAAGATCTTTGAGGTTTTTTTCCATTGTGATCAACACTACTGAGCAACAACAGTCTTAAATAGTTGCCTAGATCACGCGGTGACGCACGCGACTTCGTGTTTTGCATATACGCGGCGTAAGTTATGTTTACGTACATTTACATGAACGTTTCTAATCCTGCAGCCAGTGAGTGTTATAGATATGTATAGCAGAACAGACACATATTAAAAAAATAACACTGATTTGTAAAATAAACTGAATGTGTAATGACTATTCATTGGCTCTGTAGTGTTTGTTCTTCAATGTTGTACAACGTGTGTATGTAGCTTTGGGAATACTACGCCAGGTTTGTTCTTGTTCACTCACATTAAGTGAAACTGAGTCACTCAAATAAAGTTCGAGATAGATTTACTTCCAGTTCGCCTTTTATTCAGCCGCACTTCACTAATAAAGAAACTTTTAAATCATAGCTCCAATAATAACAACAGACACTTAGTCGAATAGACATGAATTAGTAGACACAATTGTATAGCTTGAAAAGACTAATACGAAAACATATACACCCCAAATCGACAGACACTCGCTTACAGATCTGGGCAGCTTCCATTACTATATTACTAACGCACCACACTAAACTTTTCGCTGCTTGCTGCAAAATAATACTGTGTAGCCCGTTCTTATCATGTTCACACACACACACACCACGCACCCTGACCTCAAGACTGCTGCCAACATAACATTCAGTGAGTGAGAAAATATAACGTTAAGGTTGAAACGCTAAAAGAGGACGGACTCAAAATTTACATAAAGAAAGAAAACTAAAAATGAAAGTAAAATTAGAGTATACGTCCTAACCAGGGACGGATTAGCAGGGGGGGCTTCTAGCGGGGCTATAGCCTAGGGGCTCATCAGTACCAAGGGTCCAGGAGCCGTGCCAATATACAGCAAATAATACACAGCTTATACACGGTCGAGTCACATTATTGTGACCACCAGCTAATATCCAGAGTAACCGCCGTGTGCAGCTCGGACAGCAGCTAGACGACGGGCTGGGAGTGACTCAAGAAGGTGCTGGAAGGTGTACGCTATGTGGAGCCATGCTGACTGCATTGCATCTGACAGCTGCTGGAGGGTGCGTAGTGGATGATCCATAGAGCGAACAACGCGATCGAGGTGGTCCCACAGATGCTCAATTGGGTTTAAGTCAGGGGGATTAGGGGACCAGAGAGGCACTTTGAAGTCTTCATTGTGCTCTTCCAACCACTCTCGGACATTTGTAGCAGTGTGATACGTCGCATTGTCGTTCTGGAAGATCCCATCCACCCCAGGAAAGACAATCAGCATGTATGGGTGTACGTGGTCTGCAAAGATGGATTCATAACGAATTCGGTCCATAGTGCCTTCCACAGGTATGAGTGGACCAAGAGAATGTCACGAAGGCATTCCCCAGACCATAACGCTGTCCAAATCAGCTTGTGTTCTTTCAGCAATGGTGGAAGAGTGTTTGTTCTCCGATGTTTCTCGCCTTATACGCCAACGTCCATCCGTTTGACGAAGCAGAAAACGTGACTCATCGGAGACGGCAATCTTTTCTCAATCAGCAGAGGTCCAATTCCGATAGTGCCGTGCAAATGTAGGCCTTTTCTGCCGATGCACCTTCGTTAGCATAGGTGCAGTGACCATCTGTCTGTATCTGAGCCCCATACGCAGCAGGGTTCGCAGAACTGTCGTTTTAGACACACTTCCTGGTAGCCCCGTGGTTCATTCAGCCAGTGAGTTGCTAAACTGCAGCGTGTCGATCGGCCTTCCCGCACCTTCGCAGCCGCCGTTCACCTCTCACACCAATGGCACGTGGTGCTCCGCAGTTTCCACGTCGCTTATTCGCAATGGTGCCATTTTTTGAATCACGATACACTTTAACCACAGCAGCACGCAAACGGTTCACAAACTGCGCTGTTTCAGAAATTCTGCCACCCTAGGCCCGAAAGCCGACAATCATCCTCTTTTGCAAATCTGATAAATCGCTCCTTTTATCCATGACAGCAACGAGTGATATGATTTCAGAATGCTTACTACTGCACGCCTTGTGTACCCTCCCAGCCATCTCACGACACGTGCCTTGTTTCGTTATCTGCGCGCTGCTGACGTCAAAAGTAGGAGGGGGTCACAATAATGTGACTCGACTGTGTATATTAATATATAGAAAAAGTAAAATAGTTTTAGTTTTGTCTCGTATGATTTCCATTCGATCACAAACAGTGACTGGAAGACGAACAGATTTCAAAGCGGTGATTCACTAATTGTAAAGGTTCCGTGTCGCCGTGTATAGCGGGGCCTGCAAGACAATTTCAGCTTTTTCACTATCCTCCACTTACACCTTCCTGTTTGCACTTGGAGCTGTTAATGGGCGAAATCCACTGTGACATCAAATTCCATAACAGAAAAAGATGTACCAAGAAAAGTATATAATGCTAAAGTATTGAAAATTCAAAGACAAAATTTAGGAATCTTAAGCTTTTAACTCATGGTCTTATGAGAACAGTGGAAAATACAGTGGCTTTCTATGAAAACTCTGAAGGTAATTTATTAGTTTGAAGAATGCACTACGTATGAAATACGTTAAAACACGAAACTGCACGATCATATTGCTGAAGTTTCGTGTTTTAACGGAGACTTCATAATGATTCTCTGTCATATGTTCTTTGAGGGCCCAATCAGATGTCTTAGCCTTGGTGGCCCACTAAGAAGTCTTAGTTTAGGGACCCACTGAGAAGCCTTAGTTTAGGGGCCCACTGAGAAGTCTTAGCCTAGGGGCCCACTAAGCCCTTAATCCGGCCTTGTCATAACCCATAATACACTATATATAAGTCACCGGACACCCCTTCAAAAGTAAACGAACTGATCCGCTGCGTTGCTAAGGTGCGCGGTACAGCAGCAAACGGTATAAAAACAAGCCTGCAGCTGACCGCGATCATATCGCACTGTGAGGTTGAGTGAAAATGTCGCGGCGGAAGAGAACTGACTTTGAGAAAGGAAAGATTGTTGGGTGTTATATTAGTGGGTTGTCCATAAGAGAAACCGAGAGGCGTTTAAACATACCCAGGTCAACTGTGTTGGATGTACTGAATAAGTGGAAGATACATGGCGGGCCTGAAACAGCAAAACGTACCGGCAGACGAAAAAAATAAGTGATAGAGGACGTCGAAGCCTCAGGAGAGTCATTACAGCTAATAAACGGAGTACTGCACAACACCTCAGTGTACAGGTAACTTTATTCCATGGGTTACCGTGGTCGTGTGGCTGCTCATAAGCCTTTCATCTGCACTCGAAATGCTACTCGTCGTTTAGCATGGTATAAATAACATTTATCGTGGACCGTAGATAAATGGAAACGGGTCATATGGACATGAATCCAGATACACGATCCATCAGTCTGATGGCCGTGTGTAAGTATGGCGGTAGCTGGGGGAACGCTATTTACCACAGTGTACTGTTCCTATGGTAAAGTTTGGAGCTGGCAGTGCACTCGTGTGGGGGTGTTTTTGTGGTATGGTCCCGGGTCCCGGCCCATTAGTTATCGTAGACAATCCTGTTAACCAGCATGTTTACCACGATATTCTGGACAATTATGCCCTACCAACTCTGTGGCAGTACTACGGAAACCAGCCTTCTTGATACCAACAGGATATTGCACCGAGCCACAAAGCAAGGACTGTTACGGCGTGGTTTGACGATAATTCCGTATCGTGCGTGGACTGGCCAACACAGATCTCTGATCTTAATCCCATAGAACACCTATGAGATGAATAAGAGCGCCGCATAAGAAGGAACCAAGGCCTACTACTAAGCAACAGTTAGCGGCAGCATTATGTACTGAATGAAAGCGCATAACTATCGCTGTGTTCCAAAACCTTGTCGAAAGTATGTCTCGAAGGGTCAGTGCATGCATTGAGGCCAAAGGTGGACCGACACCGTTCTAATGTATGTCAATAAATGCTATGTTGTGTTTCTCTTCTAGGTGTCCGGTGACTTTTGTCAATTTAGTGTACATGGCAACAGCTTACATCCATGTTTTAGATCTTCGAACGTGAAAATGGGACTGAAACAAAGCAATCTTTCCAGATTTGGGCCTTATTCATTAGGCTAAGTGTTTTTATTTATTTTTTATCATAGGTGACAGTGTAGCACACGCTATCTTATGACCTCTCTAATGGTGGCACTGAAATAATGCCAATAGGAATTATACCTGCTAAAATGGCAGGCATTATTAATTAAGAGTGTGACCCTTGTAATAAGCTTGGGTTCCTAAACGTTTTTCTGAGAATTTGCCTACTAGGATTAATGATATCACATCAACGATGAAGAGTTCGAAAAGGAAATTCATGTACACAAATGGATGGACAGACGAACCGACTGACGTTCTGAAAATGGAGTATTTTGTCAAGAAGTGCTGATTAAAGCACCTGCTTTAAAGTGTAATGAAGTACTGATTAAAGCACCTGCTTTAAAGTGTAATGAAGTGCTGATTAAAGCATCTACTTTAAAATGCGAAGCAAAAAAAGGCCGCCCCGGTGACTGAGTAGTTTGAGGTGCTGGCTTCTGCCCGTCAGCCTCAGATGGGCCCACGCTTGAGACTCTCATGCGGCAAGAGTGGTGCACCTGCCCCACGGCGCTGGCTCCGCTCTTTCGGGGAACCACTGTCCCCAAACTAGAGCAGAGCGAATGCTTATAGCCCTAACAGTTGCTTATGGTGGTTGCGAACCCGAAAAAAAAAAAAAAAAAATCTCAGAAGCGCGCTTGTACTTTTGGCTGTGAATTTATGTCGGTGGGTGTTAGTATTTTCTTTTGAAATGTCTGGAGCAAAAGCATTTTCTGTCATTTATACCTGTACCAAGGCACGTGTTTGGTTTAATTGAAAAAATAAATAAATAAAAGAAACTGAAGGAGGAGTAGAAGAAAGATGAAGAAAGAAAAAGAAAATGAAAGTGCAACCGGTGTTTCCGGTGAGACGTGAAAACCCGTAACTATAACTTTCGGATGTTAGTTGACGGCAGCTTCCAGGAAATGCATTCAACCTAACGAAATGGTGATTGAAAAACAAAATGGCGCAGAAGGTTACGTACAGGATTCGTTCTTCCATGCTGCTTTCAAAAACAGATGAAGCTGTTCCTGGTATCGAAACTGGACAATTGAAAGAACGTCACGCAACCACTTTCGTTTTCTGCTAATGAGTTGCTAACATGTTTAGTACTAATTAAAATTAAGTTGTGAAATCTCATTCATACGACAGAGAATATGTTCTTCATTGATTTGAAATACACAAAATTTAATAAAACTGCCAGCTTGTTTATTTCCTGACATATTTTCGCCTTAAATAAATCGAGTTTATTTATTAACCTAAGTAAATAAATAAATAAATAAATAATTTCAATTTACGAATTTAGTTTACTACGTACGTAAGTATTCAAAATTATTTCCAATGTTTTGTGACTTTGCTGTCAAAAGAAATTCTTGATTCATAAAAATCCCTTAATTTTTTTATTTATTCGCGAACTCTGCAGCGTTTGTTTCTTAACACCACGCTTCAGAAGATGTGGGATTTTTTTTTTATTCTTCACTGATCAGTAGCACTTTCAGTCATATTTAACAAGCCTAGTTTTGGGTTAGTTCCTCCGCACTGAATCTTTCCCTCTATTTAACCTCCCTACCTCTACATGATTTTTTTCGTAAAACGTATTTCTTCGTATTCGATAGAAACACTTCATTTCATTTTTTTTTTTTTTGTCCTCATTAAAAATAAATTTTAGAAGTAATTTTTTCGCATCTTTTTCCTTAACTCTTTGTTATCAGGCCATCCTGCTCCCGCTTCTAAATTTTCTATTTTTCCCGCTCACAAGAAATCCAGTGGGCAACAGGTAAGATGGGACTAAACCTTGTTGGGACTCATCGATTCGATTCGAGAAATCTAACAACTTGACTTTTACTCAGAGAATTTGGTTTTGCTGTGTGAAAGCCCTCTTTCAAACTCGCTTAAGTCCGCTGGCCTTTTTGTCTTGGCCTTTTTCAAACTCGCTTAAGCCCGCTGCTTGTACTTTTGCTCTTAGTACTTCTTGAAGGTACTAACGACGGCTGACCGTGAGCACCCCACAAGTCTTGCCGTCTCGGAAATGCTCTGACCCAGTCGTCTGGCCATTACAATTTGGCCTTTTTCAAACTCGCTTAAGCCCGCTGCTTGTACTTTTGCTCTTAGTACTTCTTGAAGGTACTAACGACGGCTGACCGTGAGCACCCCACAAGTCTTGCCGTCTCGGAAATGCTCTGACCCAGTCGTCTGGCCATTACAATTTGGCCTTTTACAAACTCGCTTAAGTCCGCTGCTTGTGCTTTTGCTCTTAGTACTTCTTGAAGGTACTAACGACGGCTGACCGTGAGCACACCACAAGTCTTGCCGTCTCGGAAATGCTCTGACCCAGTCGTCTGGCCATTACAATTTGGCCTTTTTCAAACTCGCTTAAGCCCGCTGCTTGTACTTTTGCTCTTAGTACTTCTTGAAGGTACTAACGACGGCTGACCGTGAGCACCCCACAAGTCTTGCCGTCTCGGAAATGCTCTGACCCAGTCGTCTGGCCATTACAATTTGGCCTTTTTCAAACTCGCTTAAGTCCGCTGCTTGTGCTTTTGCTCTTAGTACTTCTTGAAGGTACTAACGACGGCTGACCGTGAGCACCCCACAAGTCTTGCCGTCTCGGAAATGCTCTGACCCAGTCGTCTGGCCATTACAATTTGGCCTTTTTCAAACTCGCTTAAGTCCGCTGCTTGTGCTTTTGCTCTTAGTACTTCTTGAAGGTACTAACGACGGCTGACCGTGAGCACCCCACAAGTCTTGCCGTCTCGGAAATGCTCTGACCCAGTCGTCTGGCCATTACAATTTGGCCTTTTTCAAACTCGCTTAAGCCCGCTGCTTGTACTTTTGCTCTTAGTACTTCTTGAAGGTACTAACGACGGCTGACCGTGAGCACCCCACAAGTCTTGCCGTCTCGGAAATGCTCTGACCCAGTCGTCTGGCCATTACAATTTGGCCTTTTTCAAACTCGCTTAAGCCCGCTGCTTGTACTTTTGCTCTTAGTACTTCTTGAAGGTACTAACGACGGCTGACCGTGAGCACCCCACAAGTCTTGCCGTCTCGGAAATGCTCTGACCCAGTCGTCTGGCCATTACAATTTGGCCTTTTTCAAACTCGCTTAAGCCCGCTGCTTGTACTTTTGCTCTTAGTACTTCTTGAAGGTACTAACGACGGCTGACCGTGAGCACCCCGCAAGTCTTGCCGTCTCGGAAATGCTCTGACCCAGTCGTCTGGCCATTACAATTTGGCCTTTTTCAAACTCGCTTAAGCCCGCTGCTTGTACTTTTGCTCTTAGTACTTCTTGAAGGTACTAACGACGGCTGACCGTGAGCACCCCACAAGTCTTGCCGTCTCGGAAATGCTCTGACCCAGTCGTCTGGCCATTACAATTTGGCCTTTTTCAAACTCGCTTAAGTCCGCTGCTTGTGCTTTTGCTCTTAGTACTTCTTGAAGGTACTAACGACGGCTGACCGTGAGCACCCCACAAGTCTTGCCGTCTCGGAAATGCTCTGACCCAGTCGTCTGGCCATTACAATTTGGCCTTTTTCAAACTCGCTTAAGCCCGCTGCTTGTACTTTTGCTCTTAGTACTTCTTGAAGGTACTAACGACGGCTGACCGTGAGCACCCCACAAGTCTTGCCGTCTCGGAAATGCTCTGACCCAGTCGTCTGGCCATTACAATTTGGCCTTTTTCAAACTCGCTTAAGCCCTCTGCTTGTACTTTTGCTCTTAGTACTTCTTGAAGGTACTAACGACGGCTGACCGTGAGCACCCCACAAGTCTTGCCGTCTCGGAAATGCTCTGACCCAGTCGTCTGGCCATTACAATTTGGCCTTTTTCAAACTCGCTTAAGCCCGCTGCTTGTACTTTTGCTCTTAGTACTTCTTGAAGGTACTAACGACGGCTGACCGTGAGCACCCCGCAAGTCTTGCCGTCTCGGAAATGCTCTGACCCAGTCGTCTGGCCATTACAATTTGGCCTTTTTCAAACTCGCTTAAGCCCGCTGCTTGTACTTTTGCTCTTAGTACTTCTTGAAGGTACTAACGACGGCTGACCGTGAGCACCCCACAAGTCTTGCCGTCTCGGAAATGCTCTGACCCAGTCGTCTGGCCATTACAATTTGGCCTTTTTCAAACTCGCTTAAGTCCGCTGCTTGTGCTTTTGCTCTTAGTACTTCTTGAAGGTACTAACGACGGCTGACCGTGAGCACCCCACAAGTCTTGCCGTCTCGGAAATGCTCTGACCCAGTCGTCTGGCCATTACAATTTGGCCTTTTTCAAACTCGCTTAAGTCCGCTGCTTGTGCTTTTGCTCTTAGTACTTCTTGAAGGTACTAACGACGGCTGACCGTGAGCACCCCACAAGTCTTGCCGTCTCGGAAATGCTCTGACCCAGTCGTCTGGCCATTACAATTTGGCCTTTTTCAAACTCGCTTAAGCCCGCTGCTTGTACTTTTGCTCTTAGTACTTCTTGAAGGTACTAACGACGGCTGACCGTGAGCACCCCACAAGTCTTGCCGTCTCGGAAATGCTCTGACCCAGTCGTCTGGCCATTACAATTTGGCCTTTTTCAAACTCGCTTAAGCCCGCTGCTTGTACTTTTGCTCTTAGTACTTCTTGAAGGTACTAACGACGGCTGACCGTGACCACCTACTTAATAAGACTTGCCGTCTCGGAAATGCTCTGACCCAGTCGTCTGGCCATTACAATTTGGCCTTTTTCAAACTCGCTTAAGCCCGCTGCTTGTACTTTTGCTCTTAGTACTTCTTGAAGGTACTAACGACGGCTGACCGTGAGCACCCCACAAGTCTTGCCGTCTCGGAAATGCTCTGACCCAGTCGTCTGGTCATTACAATTTGGCCTTTTTCAAACTCGCTTAAGCCCGCTGCTTGTACTTTTGCTCTTAGTACTTCTTGAAGGTACTAACGACGGCTGACCGTGAGCACCCCACAAGTCTTGCCGTCTCGGAAATGCTCTGACCCAGTCGTCTGGCCATTACAATTTGGCCTTTTTCAAACTCGCTTAAGTCCGCTGCTTTTGCTTTTGCTCTTAGTACTTCTTGAAGGTACTAACGACGGCTGACCGTGAGCACCCCACAAGTCTTGCCGTCTCGGAAATGCTCTGACCCAGTCGTCTGGCCATTACAATTTGGCCTTTTTCAAACTCGCTTAAGTCCGCTGCTTGTGCTTTTGCTCTTAGTACTTCTTGAAGGTACTAACGACGGCTGACCGTGAGCACCCCACAAGTCTTGCCGTCTCGGAAATGCTCTGACCCAGTCGTCTGGCCATTACAATTTGGCCTTTTTCAAACTCGCTTAAGCCCGCTGCTTGTACTTTTGCTCTTAGTACTTCTTGAAGGTACTAACGACGGCTGACCGTGAGCACCCCACAAGTCTTGCCGTCTCGGAAATGCTCTGACCCAGTCGTCTGGCCATTACAATTTGGCCTTTTTCAAACTCGCTTAAGTCCGCTGCTTGTGCTTTTGCTCTTAGTACTTCTTGAAGGTACTAACGACGGCTGACCGTGAGCACCCCACAAGTCTTGCCGTCTCGGAAATGCTCTGACCCAGTCGTCTGGCCATTACAATTTGGCCTTTTTCAAACTCGCTTAAGCCCGCTGCTTGTACTTTTGCTCTTAGTACTTCTTGAAGGTACTAACGACGGCTGACCGTGAGCACCCCACAAGTCTTGCCGTCTCGGAAATGCTCTGACCCAGTCGTCTGGCCATTACAATTTGGCCTTTTTCAAACTCGCTTAAGCCCGCTGCTTGTAGTTTTGCTCTTAGTACTTCTTGAAGGTACTAACGACGGCTGACCGTGAGCACCCCACAAGTCTTGCCGTCTCGGAAATGCTCTGACCCAGTCGTCTGGCCATTACAATTTGGCCTTTTTCAAACTCGCTTAAGTCCGCTGCTTGTGCTTTTGCTCTTAGTACTTCTTGAAGGTACTAACGACGGCTGACCGTGAGCACCCCACAAGTCTTGCCGTCTCGGAAATGCTCTGACCCAGTCGTCTGGCCATTACAATTTGGCCTTTTTCAAACTCGCTTAAGTCCGCTGCTTGTGCTTTTGCTCTTAGTACTTCTTGAAGTTACTAAACACGACTGACTGTGAGCAACCAACAAGCCTTGTCGTCTCGGAAATGCTCTGATCCAGTCGTCTGGCCATTACAATTTGGCCTTCGTCAAACTCGCGTAAGTCTGCTGCCTTTCCCATCTGAAGCACAAGAATAACACTGGTTAACAGAGTACAATATCAGGTGTACTGAATGCAATATCGTAATACATAATATCATATACAACTTTTTGTCTGGAGACAGTCTCCTCCATGTCACCCCATCTTCCACATGGTCTTCTCGTGGGTCTTTTCCGGTTCCTTGGAGTCCAGTCTAGTGTTTCAGTGGTCTAAGAGTGGTCAGTTCTAGTAATACGTCCATCCCATTGAACATATTGCTAGAACGGACCACTCTTAGACCACTGAAATATTAGACTGAATACCGCCAAGGAACGGGAAATATACACTGTTGGCCACCCAAAATGCAACACCAAGAAGGACACGAGATAGCAAAGCCAGATTTACTGGACACATAAAAACAGATACAAAGATGAAACGATTGAGCTTACAGGCCCGTGCGACTTGCGGAACACGCAGACATCAATAGTTCGTGTGGCCCCCATGGCTGGCAATAACGGCGGCTACACGCCGCGGCATCGAACGAAAGAAGCTTTCGATGTGGGTTTGGGGTATGTCGGACCTGGCTGCTTCCACACGTTGCCACAGTTCATCAAGCGTAGCCGCGGGTGGTGCTTGCCGGGCCACTCGGTGGCCGATCAGCGACCAGACATGTTCAATGGGCGACATATCGAGAGAACAGGCAGGCCACGGCAGCAGTGACACCTGGTGGGCCACAAAGAATTGTTGCACGTTGCGTGCCACGTGCGGGCGCGCATTGTCCTGTTGAAATGTGGCTGCTGGTAGGTCCTGCAGGTAAGGGAGGACTACAAGCTCCAAAACGTTGGAGATGTAGCGGTGGCTGTTGAGTGTACCGGCGATGAGTACCAGAGGGGTGCGGGTGTCATATCCAATTGCGCCCCAAACCATAACGCCAGGCGACTGACCGGTATGGCGATGCATAATGCAGGCGTCATACAGTCTCTCGCCGCGGTGCCGCCACACGCGGATCCGACCATCGTGGTGTTGCAGGCAGAAGCGGGATTCGTCGGAGAAGACAATGTCGTGCCATTCCTTAGTCCAGGCGCGGCGTTCAACGGCCCACTGCCGCCGCACTCACCGGTGGTGTAACGTCAATGGTAATCGGATCAATGGGCGCCGTGCGACAAGTCCCCGCTCCTTCAGACGACGTCAAACGGTACGTGCTGACACAGGTTGTTGCGCAACACACCCTAATTCCTGCGCTAACGTTCGTGATGTGGCGGTGCGAGCCGCCGATGCCCGCCGCACAACATGCCGGTCCTCCTGTTCGGTGGTGTGCCGCGGCTGCGGCAATCGTTCACGTCGGTCCGACCGTCCCTCCTGCACCCACCGAATCCATACTCGCCGCACTGTGGCTGGATGTCGTCCCACACAGGCGCCGATTTCTCGGTACGATAAACCGCTGTCGCGATAAGCCACTATTCGTCCTCTGTCGAACTCTGAAACGTGCTGGAATGACTGTCGTACTCTGCGTCGAGGCATCAGGAAGCTTCCCACGCACAGGTCCGGCGGCACAACACACTTCCACTACTTACACCCTGCCTTCTGTGCACCCTTCTTATAGTGCTTCTCGGTGGCGTGCCGGGCGCACATGATTTGCATATGCCCTGCAATGCTAATCGCTTACATGTCCTCTCGCGGGCGACGCATGCTGCGAATTTCAGGCCAATCGGATGCTTCCTTCTTGGTGTTGCATTTTGGGTGGCCAGCAGTGTATATACAGTATATATATAATATGTACACACCGAAGAGCCCAAATATTGTGACCAGCGCGTCTTTGTGCAAATCGAAGCAATTGCAGGTAAACAAAGGCGAGTGTGAAGGTCACGAGACGGTATAAATAAGACATATTATGCAATACATGATGATGTAAGGTCAGGTGATGCGTAACATCACAGCCTCTCCTTGACAAATGTCAACCCCGCCTTCTCGTGGTGCATCCTGTTCCCACTAAAGGGGCTCTGACGACCGCCAATAGCGGTATAACTATACCATCGGGATTAGAGGAAATTCTATCCCACACTCACCAACCCGCTTGGCCAGCGTGGTGAGTTATGGCCAAACCCCTCCAAAATGATTCCACAACTTAAATCTTGGCCCTCAGTCTCTGGCAGCTGGAATGTACCTGGCCAAGGCAGCGGCCAGTGCGACATGAAGGCAGAGGGTGCTAAGAATCCCCGGAGGACCGGACTAGGCTGCCATCTGATGCTGACCTTGGCTACGTACAATGGACGCTCCCTATCTTCTGATTCAAGGCTTCTTGAATTGGAAGAGGAACTACAAAGGATCAAGTGGGACATAGTGGGGCTAAGTGAGGTAAGAAGAAAAGGAGAAGATCACATCGAACTGAAAAATGGACATCTCTTCTACTATCGTGGGACAGATACTGGCAGAACTAGTGGTGTTGGATTTATAATAAACAAGAAACTGAAGGATAAAGTTGTAGAAGTTGAAAGTTCCTCTGACAGAGCTGCACGACTTGTTATCCAACTCTCGAAAAGATACCAGGCTCAGATTATTCAAACTTATGCACCCACCACAAGTCATCCTGAAGAAGAAATTGAAGAATTTTATGAGGAAATTCGTCATCTAAATAATAAAGGTAAGCAGCACTTGAAAATAATTATGGGAGATTTCAATGCAAAAATAGGGCAACGGCAACAGAATGAAACTTCAGTAGGTAAATTCGGTCACGGCAACAGGAACCAGCGTGGAAATACTCTCATTGAGTTTGCAGAGGCAGAAGGTTTTTCATCTTGAACTCCTTCTTCAAGAAAAAGCCACACAGGAAATGGACATGGAGACATCCAAATGGGACGACAAGTGAAATTGATTTTATTATGTGTAACAAAAAATTCATCATAGAAGACTGCAGTGTGCTAAACAAGTTCAACACAGGTAGTGACCATAGATTGGTGAGATGTAAGATGCACCTCAACACTAAACTTGAGCGTGGCAAGCTCATAAGACAAACAAAATCTATTGACATAACCAACCTTAAAAAACACCATAATACCTTCAAGTTGGAACTGAAGAACAGGTTCTCTGCTTTAGAAGGCCTAACATCGGAAGAAGTGGATATTTCTGAAGTTAACAGAAAAGTAACCAAAGCTCTTATGGAAACAGCAACAAAATTAGCTGGGTCTAAGAACAAGTTGCATGTAAATAAATTATCAGGAAAAACGAAAATGTTGATGCAAAAAGAAGAGAGATGAGGACAACTAAAGAAGATGTGACTTCCAAAGTGGAATATATAGAGCTATATGCAAGACAGTAAGAAAAAGTATCACTGAAGACGTAAGGAAATTCAACTGTGAACTAGTGAGGAAAGCAATTGAAAACAACCAAAGCCTAAAGATAGCAAAGGGACATCTCAGTAAGGGAAGAAAACAGATTATGGCACTGAGAAAAGAAGATGGTTCTGTAACAAGAAATAGAGGCAGAAATTTTGACAAGAGTGAAAGATTTCTACTCCAAATTATATGAAAGGGATGATACATGCACTCCAGACATCATGAAAGATACCAGTACCAGAGTTCCTCCAGTCCTTCCAGCAGAAGTTGCACATGCAATCAAGAACATGAAGCGGGGAAAAGCTCCAGGAGAAGATGGAATTACTGTAGACATCATACAAGAAGCAAGTGGAGAAATCGAAACAGTACTCGCCCAAATTTTCACTCGATGCCTTAATGAAGGAAAGATTCCTGAGGATTGGAACACCGCTACAATGATCCTGCTACATAAGAAAGGTGACATTGAGGATCTCGGAAACTACAGACCTATCAGCCTCCTATCAGTAGTTTATAAAATCTTCACTAAAGTTCTTTCACACCGCTTGAAGGTGACACTGGACATGGCTCAACCGAGAGAACAAGCTGGATTCAGGAGTGGCTACAGCACAATAGATCATATCCACGTACTGAGAGAACTAATTGAAAGAGCGAGGGAATATGAGCTTCCATTGTGCATGGCTTTTATCGATTATGAAAAAGCCTTTGATTCGGTGAAACCATCAGCAGTTGCAATGGCTCTGAAATCCTGCGGTATTGAAGATGCATACATTAATATTATTCATAACATCTATGAAAATGCAAGTGCAAAGATTCGGCTGTTTGAAAATACAACACACATAAAAATTGGAAAAGGAGTGAGACAAGGTGACACCATATCTCCGAAGCTCTTTAATGCCACATTGGAAAATGTCTTTCAATCACTGAACTGGGAAAACAAAGGGATAAAGATTAATGGGGATTATCTAACCCACCTTCGTTTTGCTGATGACATAGTCATTTTTGCAACTACCCCATCAGAGCTACAGAGTATGATCCAGGAACTTGCTGACAAGAGTAAAGAAGTGGGATTAAAAATGAACTTTCAGAAGACAAAAGTGATGTACAATGCTTTTACAAGAAATGAAGATTTATCGATTGATGGAGAAAAGCTGGAGATAACAGAACACGTACGTTTATCTTGGACAGCAGATATCAAGTGAGGTCACATTGGTGAAGAAATTAATCGGCGTACAAAACTTGCCTGGAGAGCTTTTGGAAGAAACAGCATAATTTTCAAGAGCAATATGCCATTATGTCTTAAAAGAAAAAGTGTTTGATCAATGCATCCTTCCAGTGCTTACGTATGGTGCAGAGACGTGGACCTTAGCTAAAAGAGACATACAAAGGCTGCAGACAACTCAAAAAAGCATGGAGAGGTGCATGCTTGGTGTAACCAGGAGAGATAAGAAGAGTAACACGTGGATCCGAAAAATGACAAGAGTGGAAGACATCATGATCAGAGTTAAATCCCTGAAATGGCAATGGGCTGGACATACTGCCAGAAGAACAGACCATCGATGGACAGCCGAAATTTTAGATTGGATTCCAAGGGACAGGAAAAGATCCAGAAGAAGACCACATGGAAGATGGGTGGATGAAATTCGAAAGTATGCGGGAGTGACATGGAGGAGACTGGCACAAGACAGACCGTTGTGGAGGAAACTTGGGGAGACCTTCGTCCAGCAGTGGTTTGATAATGGTTGACAATGATGATGATGATGATGACATGATATCGTGCTCTTGTGAACTTTTTTCAGTTAAAAGTATTCTGTTTGTATTATGAGATTATTACTTCAATTGATATACACTGGCGGAAAGTGAAAAAGAACACCAAGAAGGAATCGGCGGACGATCATGAAATTCACATATGTTAATTGGGTCGAGTTTACGTAGGTCTGATGTAAATTTTGGGACCAACCGGTGAGCGCTTACGCCACAGCACGGCATAATATGCAAATTATCGACGGTGGTATTTAAGGAGCACGGCGAAGTGAATGTAATCAGTCATCGGCGTACGGACACGTGCGAAGACCCTGAAGAAGCTGCAATGCCTGGACATGGAAGGCGTGTACGATTTCAGCAGTTATCGGACTTTGAGCGAGGTCGTCTAGTCGGACTCCGCGAGGCCGGGTGGTCGTATCGTTGTATTGCGGAGCGAATTGGACGGGAAGTATCGGTGGTGGTACGATGGTGGCGTAGATGGTCCGAGGAACATTCCCACACGAGAAGACGTGGAACCGGGAGTCACAGAGGGACTGATGAGCGAACCGATCGACGCATAAGAAGAGCGGCGTTGTCAAGCAGAACATCCACTGCGACGCAAATCCGAGCTGCCGTTGCACCTGAGGTGACTGTGCGAACAATCCGCAACCGTCTACTGGATGCAGGACTACGTGCACGTGTGCCTTTGGCATGTGCACCTCTGACTCCAGCCCACCGTCAGGAACGGCTGCAGTGGTGTCGCCAGCGTCTGCACTGGTGAACGCAATGGTGATACGTCGTGTTCAGCGATGAAAGCAGATTCTGCTTGGGAGCCTCCGATGGCCGTATGCGTGTTCGCAGACGCACAGGGGAGCGTCTCGACCCTTCTTGCATCCGCCAGCGACACACAGGGCCTACACCTGGTCTCCTGGTGTGGGGAGCGATCGGCTATCACTCCCGTACACAACTAGTGTTTGTACCGGGTACGTTAAACAGCACCTCCTACATCACCTCCTACATCAACAACATCATTCAGCCCGTTGTTGTGCCATTTGTAAGGTCGGTCCATCGTGGTGTTTTCCAGCAAGATAACGCACGCCCACACACGGCACGTGCAACGCAACATGCACTTCAGGGTGTGAGACGACTTCCATGGCCTGCACGTTCACCGGATTTTCCACCCATTGAGCACGTGTGGGATTTTATAGGACAACGACTTATCCGGTCTCCACGGCCAGCCACAACCATCACCGATTTAACGCGTCCAGGTTGAGAATGCTTGGAACTCAGTACCCCAATGTTACATCCAACATCTGTACGACAGACTCCATGCCAGAATTGCACAGTGTGACGCAGTTCATGGAGGTTCAACCTCGTACTAACCATGTTACATGGAAATGTTATTTTTCAGTTTACCAGCAAATACAGCTGCATTTTACCATAATGTTTTGATCACGTTATCCTCTGTATTCCGTTATTATGCTGTATAAATTTCGTTGGTATCAGACGTCTCCTTCTTGGTGTTCTTTTTTCACTTTCCGCCAGTGTATATATATATACACTGGCGGAAAATATATGTATATATATGTATATGTATATATATATACACACACGGTCGAGTCACAGTTTTCTGACCACTAGATAATATCCAGAGTAACCGCCGTGTGCAGCTCGGACAGCAGCTAGACGGGCTGGGAATGACTCAAGAAGGTGATGGAAGGTGTTCAAAGGTATGTGGAGCCATGCTGACTGCAGTGCTTCTGACAGCTGCTGGAGGGTGCGTGGTGGATTATCCATAGAGCGAACAACGCGATCGAGGTGGTCCCACAGATGTTCAATTGGGTTTAAGTCTGGAGAATTAGGGGACCAGTGAAGTAATTTGAAGTCTTCATCGTGCTCTTCCAAACAATGTCGGATATTTACAGCTGTGTGACACGTCGCATTGTCATGCTGGGAGATTCCATCCGCCCCAGGGAAGGCAATCAGCATGTATGGGTGTACGTGGTCTGCTAGGATGGATTCATAACGAATTCGGTCCATAATGCCTTCCACAGGTATGAGTGGACCCAGAGAATGCCACGAAAACATTCCCCAGATCATAACGCTTCCCCCACCAGCTTGTGTTCTTCCTGCAATTGTTGAAGAGTGTTTGTTCTGCGATGTTTCTGTCCTTATACGCGACTTATTGTGACTCATCACAGAAGGCAATATTTTGCCAATCAGCGAAGATCCCATTCCGATACTGCCGTGCAAATGTAAGCCTTTCCTGCCGATGCACCTTCGTTAGCATATGTGCAATGACCATCCGTCTGCATCGGAGCCCCATACGCAGTAGTGTTCGCTAAACTGTCGTCTTAGGCACACTTCTGGTAGCCCTCCTGATTTCTTCGCCCAGTGAGTTGCTCCACTTAGCGTGTCGATCGGCCCTCACGCAACTTCGAAGCCGATGTTCACTTCTCACATCAATGGCACGTAGTGCTTCGCAGTTATCACGTCGCTTATTCGCAATGGTACCATTTGTTCAATCACGATACACTTTAACCACAGCAGCACGTGAACAGTTCACAAACTGCGGTGTTTCAGAAATACTGCCACTCTTGGACCGAAAGCCGATAATCATTACTTTTTTTGAAACTTGATAAATCGCTCTTTTTATCCATGAGAGCAACAAGTGATATGTTTTCAGAATGCCTACAGCACACGTTATATACTCTCGAAGCCAGCTCACCACACGTGCCTTCTTTCATTGGCTACGCACTGTTGACGTCAAGACTAGGAGGTGGTCACAATAATATGACTCGACTGTGTATATATATATATATATATATATGTGTGTGCTGAAGAGCAAAACTGAAAACTAAGGAAAAACTTTAGAATTTAAAACGATGTATATATCAACATCCAGCGGCCAGTGCGACATGAAGGCAGAGGGTGCTAAGAATCCCCGGAGGACCGGACTAAGATGCCATCTGATGCTGCTTTGGCTGTGTAAACTGGACGCTCCCTATATCTTATGATTCAAGGCTTCTTGAATTGGAAGAGGAACTACACAGGATCAAGTGGACATCGTCGGGCTAAGTGAGGTAAGGAGAAAAGGAGAAGATCTCATTGAACTGAAAAGTGAACATCTTTTCTACTATTGTGGGACAGATACTGGCAGAACTAGTGGTGTTGGATTTATAATAAACAAGAAACTGAAGGATAAAGTTGTTGAAGTTGAAAGTTCCTTTGACAGAGCTGCACGACTCGTTATCCAACTCTCGAGAAGATTCCAGGCTCAGATTATTCAAACTTATGCACCAACCACAAGCCATCCTGAAGAAGAAATTGAAGAATTTTATGAGGAAATTCGTCATCTAAATAATAAAGGTAAGCAGCATTTGAAGATAATTATGGAAGATTTCAATGCAAAAATAAGGCAACGGCAACAAAATGAAACTTCAGTAGGTAAATTCGGTCGCGGCAACAGAAACCAGCGTGGAAATACTCTCGGTGATGTTTGCAGAGGCAGAAGGGTTTTTCATCTTGAACTCCTTCTTCAAGAAAAAGCCACACAGGAAATGGACATGGAGACATCCAAATGGGACGGCAAGTGAAATTGATTTTATTATGTGTAACAAAAAATTCGTCATAGAAGACTGCAGTGTGCTAAACAAGTTCAACACAGGTAGTGACCATAGATTGCTGAGATGTAAGATGCACCTCAACACTAAACTCGAACGTGGCAAGCTCATAAGACAAACAAAATGTATTGACATAACCAACCTTAAAAAACACCGTAATACTTTCAAGTTGGAAATGAAGAACAGATTCTCTGCTTTAGAAAGCCTAACATCGGAAGAAGTGGATATTTTTGAAGTTAACAGAAAAGTAACCAAAGCTCTTATGGAAACAGCAACAAAATTAAAAGAACAAGTTGCATGTGAACAAATTATCAGGAAAAACCAAAATGTTGATGCAAAAAAGAAGAAGAGATGAGGACAACTAAAGAAGATGTGACTTCCAAAGTGGAATTATAACGAAGTGAATTTCTCCGTCATTTCTGTCCACGCCAGGATTCGAACCCGGATCCCCTCATTCCGGAATAAGTCACTCTACCAGTTGAGCTACGCGGACATTTTATTCTGATTCCTATCTGCCTTTATGTCGTGTGCGTCCTTCGGGCAGGTACGTCACATCTCCTGGTACGTTACAGAATATATAGAGCTATGCGAGACAGTACTAAAAAGTATCACTGAAGACGTAAGGAAATTCAACTGTAAACTAGTGAGGAAAGCAATTGAAAACAACCAAAGCCTAAAGATAGCAAAGGGACATCTCAGTAAGGGAAGAAAAGAGATTATGGCACTGAGAAAAGAAGATGGTTCTGTAACAAGAAATAGAGACGAAATTTTGACAAGAGTGAAAGATTTCTACTCCAAAATTATATGAAAGGGATGATACATGTACTCCAGATATCATGAAAGGTACCAGTACCAGAGTTCTTCCAGTCCTCCCAGCAGAAGTTGCACATGCAATCAAGAACATGAAAAGGGTAAAAGCTCCAGGAGAAGATGGAATTACTGTAGACATCATACAAGAAGCAAGTGGAGAAATCGAAACAGTACTAGCCCAAATTTTCACTCGATGCCTTAATGAAGGGAAGATTCCTGAGAATTGGAACAACGCTACAATCATCCTGCTACATAAAAAGGTGACATTGAGGATCTCAAGAACTACAGACCTATCAGACTCCTATCAGTGGCTTATAAAATCTTCACTAATGTTCTTTCACACCGCTTGAAGGTAACATTGGACATGGCTCAACCGAGAGAACAAGCTGGGTTCAGGAGTGGCTACAGCACAATGGATCATAAAAGAGAACTAATTGAAAGAGCGAGGGAATATGAACTTCCATTGTGCGTGGCTTTTATCGATTATGAAAAAGCCTTTGATTCGGTGAAACCATCAGCAGTTACAATGGCTCTGAAATCCTGCGGTATTGAAGATGCATACATTAATATTATTAATAACATCTATGAAAATGCAAGTGCAAAGATTCGGCTGTTTGAAAATACAACACACATTATAACGAAGTAAATTTCTGCGTCATTTTTATCCGCGCCGGGGTTCGAACCCGGGTCCACTCATTCCGGAATAAGTTGCTCTACCAATTAAGCTACGCGGACATTTGTTCTGATTCCTATCTGCCTTTATGTCGTGTGCGTCCTGCTGGCAGGTACGTCACATCTCCCCCCCCGAAAGAGGGCCGGGGGCATGGCCCTCGGGTCAGCCGTGACCATGAATCGTTGCAGGCAGACAACCACTGTAGAACGTGCACTTGAGAACTCCCAGTCAATCTGGTGTGTGGAATGCAACGTCACACACATTTATTTTTCGAAGCACTGGAGAAGGGATTTTCTGATTTTTCCTATCTCGCGGTGTGGAAATAACATCACACCAATGCGAGATTTTGAATGGTCGGGTCATCCGAGTAGTTCGGGCGCCATTATAACGAAGTAAATTTCTCCGTCATTTTTATCCGCGCCGGGGTTCGAACCCGGGTCCACTCATTCCGGAATAAGTTGCTCTACCAATTAAGCTACGCGGACATTTGTTCTGATTCCTATCTGCCTTTATGTCGTGTGCGTCCTGCTGGCAGGTACGTCACAACATAAGAATTGGAAAGGGAGTGAAACAAGGTGACACAATATCTCCGAAACTCTTTAATGCCACATTGGTAAATGCCTTTCAAATACTGAACTGGGAAAACAAAGGGATACAGATTAATGGAGATTATCTAAACTACCTTCGTTTTGCTGATGATGTAGTCATTTTTGCAACTACCCCATCAGAGCTGCAAAGTATGATCCAGGAACTTGCTGACAAGAGTAAAGAAGTGGGATTAAAAATGAACTTTCAGAAGACAAAAGTGAAGTTCAATGCTTTTACAAGAAATGAAGATTTATCGATTGATGGAGAAAAGCTGGAGATAACAGACACGTACGTTTATCTTGGACAGCAGATATCAAGTGAGGGTCACATTGATGAAGAAATTAATCGGCGTACAAAACTTGCCTGGATAGCTTTTGGAAGAAACAGCATAATTTTCAAGAGCAATATGCCATTATGTCTTAAAAGAAAAGTGTTTGATCAATGCATCCTTCCAGTGCTTACGTATGGTGCAGAGACGTGGACCTTAACTAAAAGAAACATACAAAGGCTGCAGACAACTCAACGATGCATGGAGAGGTGCATGTCTGGTGTAACCAGGAGAGATAAGAAGAAGAACTCGTTGATCGGAAAAATGACAAGAGTGGAAAGACATCATGATCAGAGTTAAATCCCTGAAATGGCAATGGGCTGGACATACTGCCAGAAAGACAGACCATCGATGGACAACCAAAATTTTAGATTGGATTCCAAGGGACAGGAAAAGACCCAGAAGAAGAATACATGGGAGATGGAAGGTCTCTCCAAGTTTTTCCACAATTGTCTGTCTTGAGCCTGTCTCCTCTATGTCACCGCAGCACACTTTCGAATTTCACCCATCCATCTCCCATGGGGTCTTCTTCTGGGTATTTTTCTGTCCCTTGGAATCCAGTCTAAAATTTCGGTTGTCCATCGGTGGTCCATTCTTCTGGCAACATGTCCAGCCCATTGCCATTTCAGTGATTTCACTCTGGTCATGATGTCGTCCACTCCTGCCATTTTCCTTAGCCATAAGTTCCTCTTCTTATCTTTCCTGGTTACACCAAGCATGCATCTCTCCATACTACTTAGAGTTGTCTGCAGTCTTTGTATGACTTTTTTAGTTAAGGTCCATGTCTCAGCTCCATGCGGAAGCACTGGCAGGATGCATTGATTAAACACTTTTCTTTTAAGGCATAATTGCATACTGCTCTTAAACATTATACTCTTTCTTCCAAAAGCTCTCCAGGCAAGTTTTATACGCCGATTAATTTCTTTATCAATGTGACCATCACCTGATATCTGTTGCCCAAGATAAATGTAGGTATCGGTTGTTTCAAGCTTTTCTCCGTCAATCGATAAATCTTCGTTTCTTGTAAAAGCATTGTACATCACTTTTGTCTTCTGAAAGTTCATTTTTAATCCTTCTTCTTTATTCTTCACTTCTTTAAGATGAGGAGATACATCTATACGTTTTGTAGTTGCAATGGAAGACTTTGAGCGTACACTTCAAGAAAAAAATATTTGCAAACAAAAACAAAAATTGAGCAATAAAATGTAAAAATATTAGACCACAAATAGATAAATATACATATAGTCTAATATTTTTATATTTTCTTGTTTAAATATTTTTAATTATTTCATCAACCCCCCCCCCCCCCCCCCTCCGCTCCAATTTGAACCTGGATAAACTCTCTCAGTGCAAAAGAAATCGTTCAGACCGTTTGTTCTTCAGTTGGGCGGATCTATTGTGACGCATATTTCCTTTTTAAAGTTGACCTTTGATTTACACAAATTTTGGTTGCTTCTCGTTATGCTTTCCATACTGATACTTACGCCAGAAATTCCATGAGTTTTTCTCTTTTGAGCTACGACTGGAAGTCAGTCACGCACACTAATGTAAATGCTAGAACCGTCACGCACACTAATGTAAATGCTAGAACCGTGCAATGAAAATTGAGCTAAGCTGCTGGTGGCCTAGTGGTCAACGTTCGTGAGTGCTACGGAGAGGTCTCAGGTTCGATCCCAGCAAGTACGAACGCTCAAATCACTAAATATCCGCCGTGCGTTGAATGGGCACGTTGAGCCGTCGGACCCCGGATACTAACTAGCCTTCCGGTTATAAATAAGAGCGCCTTCCTCTCCCTTTCTACTTCGCTTCCGTGTCACTTTCCTATCGGGCACTCTAGCCCAAATCTCCTAGCTTCGTATTTCTAAGGGTTGTTTAAGACCTGTGGTCATACACTCCCTTCCTAACATCCTCTACATATGATCTGAAAAAGGGGCTGACTCGTTCTTGTCAGTGTTATATTACGTCAGCTGGTGCTAATGTGTTATAATATTAGGAAACACATCGTTACTTCACAGATATTTTACTTTTTGTGTCGATCAAGGTTTCGCTAGGCTATCTCAGCTTCTTCAAGAGGAATGGCACGTAAATATTCGAATCGCTTGTGACGTCATCAACGATGTTTAGGGTCACAAAATATCAAAGTTGGTGGTTGAATCGGCTTGTTGATTAGTTTCGTTTCTTCAAAGAGAAATCTATGGTCATTTTCACAACAGTGTTTAACCATTGACAATCTCTTTAGGTCACAGTTCCGAACGTAGGTCTTATGTTCCTTCAATCGATAACGCAAGACCTAATGTGGCGGTCCTATATACGAAACACCACATTCACATGTTTGATGTAATACGTGATTTTCTACTTTGCTCCAGAGCAAATTCTTAGCTCACTATATCAACCTAGGAGTCACCAACACGAGTAACAGCTCACTAGGGCAACCCTGCGTCGAAAAACAAATGCTCTCCTGGTCACGATATGAATTAGAAATCAAGCGTTAACTGATCTCTTCCGGGCATTTCTAATTTTTTGGAATATTAACACTATGAAAGGGAGTAGAAAATTTCATGAGGAGATAAACACTTGAAAAGGAAACAGGAAGCGTAAAGATGTCAAAGATTATGAAAGAACACGAAAGTTGGATACGAAGTGTAGCTGAAAGGATAAAAAAGTTTTATGAGATGTGAAAGAAAGGAAACCGGAAATGTACAATAAATCGTGCTTGCTTGCTGTCTCACTTAAGTCACTTAAGATTTCAACTTTCGCATAGCCATACGGAACCTAAGGTAAATGTAACACAGACATATCCAAGGCAAATGTCGTAACAATCTAGAACAGTGTCTCTTAAACTTTTTTAAACCACGGAATCCTAAGCAATATACACGTACTTTTTTATGAAGAACACCTATGAAAGGTTTCCTATTTTTTTTTTTTAAGAAATAAGTTAATTATTGTTGATTTTTTAAAGGCTGCAGTGAACAAAGTTTAGAAAAATGGGGTTAGGCTGTGTCCGGGACACACCTGCAGGTTTTATTTACGTGGATACGTGTTTGACTGTAAGGAGCTTGAGGTAGAAGTTGGTTGATAAATGAAAGAGGAATGCAATTTGACTGTAATTTTATTAATTAAAGCGCGATGATATGAAAAGTAACAAACATATAGCATACAATTCACATCTATGTTTCGTACAAAGGTTAAGTCGATACAAGTATTGCCTAAGGTAGTTGGTGGAGTACTTATACAAGTCAAGCCGAAATTGTCTTTCATGAACTTGATTAAGTTCGCGTTTTGTTGCCCATCAATGAGAAAGCCAGCAGTGAGAATGATACGCATTTGGGTATCCGATACCAAACTTGGTATGATTTTCTTGACGTTTTCAGAGTAATCGAATAGCATCCGGAACATGAAGACCTCTAATGATGTTTGTGAAACGTTGGGGTGAATGTAAACAGAACCAAGTAGGAAGCGAGTTTGAGCAGACACTGACACATCAACTAGACACATGTCATCCACATAGTCGTCTTCAATTCTCAATCTGTTGTTGACTGAGACATTTACGGGTTGGCAATCTATAAAAGACTATCTATTCAAGACTATTGATGTTTGTGCAAATGGCAACTCCCTCCGCAGTTCGTTTCGTGGGCGAAATAGCACGTTTGGGAGTGAATGGTTCGTATTGGGCTATTGCTCTATTTCTTTTCGCCTTCAATTCGAAACCGGGCAAATGTATGGGACTAAAATCATCCATTCAAGTTTCACTCAGGGCCAAGTAGTTCATTGGTTCACATGTACTAGCTGTAAAAGTGCTTGTTTGTGGCTCCACGTGTCGCGCCGCTTCGGCTTTCTTCTTCTGTCTATAAGATCTACATCGTTCTGCATTAGTCGTTTTGGGCTTATTCGATTCCTTTTTAGTTTTTGAGTTCTTTCTTCTGATATACGTTTGTAGTATTTTGTGTCGGAATTTTGCTTCAAATATTTAGACATTTTGATTTTCTCACAAATATGTTTTCGTTTATCACTTATAACTTATAAAGTACTTATTAAATGTTTATGAATTATTGGTATATGGTGGACATCCTACCCTCTGCCTGCGCATGCGCATGACCTTGAAGTTAATATTTTTAGAATCATTGGTTATAACTCTTTTTATTTCAGTTATTAGATTTTAGCTATTTGTCATAATTTAGAAATTATAAGCATTTGATCAATCGGAAGAAATTATGTCGGTCAAGTTTTCCTAGAGAAAGCACACAAATTTGTCAGCGGAATTTGAGGCGCAGGTTAAATTCCCCATGGTACCTATTTTAAATACGTATTCACTTCAAAAAGTTTGGAGCTACGCAGGGCCCTGATAACTGTTTGATCACAGCCTGGCTTGCGGATTCAAGTTTGGTCATTTCTACATTCTTGGCTTAAAAACCGCAAACTGAAGATTTTTCTTGGTTTTTTTTTTTTGATTGGAGGTTTAACGACCACCGTGAGCAACTCAATGGGCTATAAGCAGTCGCCCGTCCCTAATTTAGGGTCACTGGCTCCAGGGAAGGGAGAGAGCCAGTGCCGTAAGACAAACACAACATCCATGCCTCACCGGGATTCGAACCCGGACCCCTTACGGACGAATGATCATAGGCCAACGCCTTAGACCACTGCGCCACCGGGGCGGCTTTCTTGGTTTGAGACGTAATCAGTAAAACTGATTCATCACACTTTCGTTTTTTTTTTATTCGTTTGTGACGTACTACAGAGGTGAAAGTGTAGCACATGTCAAGACGACAAACTTGCAGCGATACATTCCGTCGGTGTAGTTTAGTCAGCTAGGATCGAGGAGGCGCAGGTTAGATCCTCGCCACTGACAAATTTGTGTGCTTTCACACGTTCATAATTTCATTCCCATTTATTTATATAACTCTCAGTTTCATAGACATATTTTTTCTCGACATTTCTAGTCTCCATTATACCGCTGAACTTTGTTCCTTTTTGTTCCTACTTCGACACATTCAATTGCTTTTATGTCTACGTCAAGTATTTCCTGTTTAATCGTGCTGTGCGCTCTTTCTGGTGACTGAATTAATTTTTATTCAGTTCCTTACTCTATCAGTGCTTTTATCACTGTTTTTATAGAAACTGCCCTAATATTGTTCGTTACGGTGACTCCCGACAAAGTTCGTCTGTATGGCTAAACGACATAATACTGTATAGCAGTTTAGTTTCTCTTTCGGCGAAGTCTAACTACGCCATTGTGACGTACTACATAGGTGAAAAGATGTGTCAAGACGACAAATCGGCGACGAGACATTCTGTCCAGAGTTGGAAACGGGTCAGAAATTTCGGACCCGACCCGGACCCGTTACTAACCCGAACAAATTCTGCAAATGTGGCGCTGTGGGCGGCCCTGTAAACGGAAACGACAAGACGTATGCAGCGATCCGACAGTATAAGGAGTGATGCGGCGGGAATCAATCAGAGTCGGACGCAGTATGGGTAAGACGAAGGATCTAAGCGCATTTGATCGTGGGCAAATTGTCGGGGCCCGACGAATGGGTCACTCCATCTCGGAAGTCGTGCAGGCACTGGTATTTTCATGAGCCGGGCCACTGTGCCACGAGTGCACCGTGAGCACATCGAATCCGGCAAAACCATCCCTGCAAGGGCCAACTGCAGTGGACAACAGCGTGTGGATGAGCGGGGTCATTGTCGGCTAGCTTGCATTGTAACAGCGGAGAGACAGGCCACAGTGCAAGAAATCACTCGGCAATTTAACGCTGGTGCACAAAAACATGTAAGCAGCCACACCATCCAGAACCATCTCCTCGCTATGGGGTACAGAAGCCATCGTCCCACGAGGGTACCGCTGCTGACCGCACATCACAGGGTACAAAGATTAGCATGGGCGCGGGAACATCGCCGCTGGACTCTAGACATGTGGAAAAATGTTGCTTGGACCGATGAGTCGTGATTCACGTTGGTACATGCGGATAGCAGGATACGAGTACGGCGCAAACCACATGAAGCGATGGATCCTTCTTGCCAGCAGGGTACTCTTCAAGCTGATGGGGGTGGCATTCTCGTCTGGGGACTGTTTACGTGGACTGAAATGGAACCCCTGGTACGTGTGACATCGCCCCTCACAGGTCAAAGTTACCGGGATATCCTGGACGACCATTTGCTCCCGTTTGTGCGTCTTCAACATCCCACTGGGGACCTCATCCTGCAACAAGACAATGCACCGTGCCATCGCTCCCGGATTGTATCCGAATGGTTGGATGAACACTCCACCAACGTGACCTCGCTTCCTTGGCCAGCTAGGTCACTTGACCTCAATCCCATCGAGCACACCTGGGATGCCATCGAGAGAGATGCTCGAGGCTCTGACTCCCTCCACCAAATCTTTGTGAACTGTGGGAGCTTGTTCAGGGGTCGTGGATCCGTATGGCTTCCCAACGCTTCCGGTGTTTTGTCGAGTCCATGCCGAGACGAATCGCCACCATCATCAGGGCGAAAGGTGGTGCTACACGTTACTAGAGAGGTATCTCTAATTCAATTGCTCTTCAGTGTATATACATATATTCATCCCAATAACTGCTTGATATTTAATAACTGAAATCCTTTTTTCACAATAAAATTTGGTTACTTGCTGAATTTTAATGAATTTTTAGTGCCACTATTTTGCATAATCCAGAAGTAATGGCTGACTATTACCGTGGCCATGGAGTATATTTCAAATGGGAATCATTATTTACGATTACACAAATGTATTTTTTAAATGTATTTAGATTGATCATTCTTTCCACGCTTTGATGGAGGTGCGCATACTTTCATATGATCCGTTAGATTTTTGGTTCCATAATCTTTTATTACACCGTCGATATCTTTCTTTGTAATTATACACTTTCCACATTTTGAACAAAAAACAAGACCAAACAACACAGAATTATTCACCGGCTCCTTAATGAGACGAAACAATTTCCAGCATTCACTCTTCCCCTTGTGGTTTTCAACAAGTACGTATTTGTTGGCCTCGACGCCTTTCTCAACATCCTTAATATTAAATTCATCCATATTAACAAATAAGGAGTTAATTTCGACATGACATGTCATGGGAACGGGATGTTAGCACATCAGTCGAAAACCTCTGAATGTTCAAAGTAAAAGATGTATATGAAAAGTAACTCTTAGTCATACAGTGAACTTCGCGCGGAGAGAGTGAATCAGCTGAGAAGCAGACGAATGGCCCTTGCTCTGGACAATCGCACTGTAAAAGAACGCAAATATCTTTTTACGATATGGTGTCGGTGTGTCTGACGTCGCGTCGGTCGGTAGAAATATTCGCTGCTTTAAGAAAGAGACAATATTTTTGCATGGCAAATCACTATTTCACTCCGTGGGCACCAGTATCGACTCCAGAATTCCACGACTCGCATTTTTCTTTGTAATATATTTTTCTCTTTTCAAAAATAAAACGGGAATAAAACCGAGGCAAAATCGGGCCAGGAACACCTTGACCCAACCCGTTGGACCCGCAAGAAATTGTCGACCCATTAACCAGCTGAACCGAGACCCGTTTCCATCTCTGATTCTGTCCACGTAGATCATTTGGGAGAGCGACTTACTCCGGATTGAGGAGACACTGACAAACTTGTGTTTTCACATTGGCGCCCGACTATGGACAACGGATCCACCGGCTGTTGGGTTCTTCGAAAAATGTGTGATGTTTGTTCCGCACATTGTTTGGAGTTAATAAAAAATTCCTACTTCACTTCAAAGACAAAAAAATAAATAAAAAATAAGAGGGAGATGATGTGACGTACTACAGAAGTGAAAACATGTGTCAAGACGACAAATCTGTAGCGAGACATTCTGTCCGCATAGCTCAGTTGGGAGAGCGACTTACTCCGGAGTGAGGGGAAACGGATTCGATGTGAAAACCATTCTATATGCAAAATTAGACAAATACAAAAACTGATAACTCGTCGTTTTTCCCCATCTGTGCGTGAAATCGTGTGCTAATGCATGAGATGGAAACTTCAGCGTCTGCAGTTCACAAAGCTTCGGACACAGCAGATCTGCTGACTTCCTCGTCCTGCTAAAAACAGGACACGTCGATGCTGTTAAGCTGAATTTCGTCGCACAGGAGTCATTTCCTGAAACCAAATCCACATTAGAGGCCTGTAGAGACCTATCCCGTCCCGGGTCGGACTCGGGCTTTTATCTCATCGGCTAAGTACAAAGTACTGGGCTCGGACCTGGCCAGGCCTGTATACTGGAAATTTTAGCATTATGTTCTAGGATCAAAGAAAAACTGTTCGTTTCACAAAACGAAGACAGACTTGTTAAGTAATTATTTACACACGATGCATTAACTTCATGACTTTGTGGGATTTTCTTGCAATTGTAGGAAACCAGTTATGAGTACTTTTACCGAGAATTGCGGAGATTTCTACAAAATGCGATAATTACCGGTCATTTGACATCAGTGATCGGATGTAGCGCGTTACATTTACACTAGTGTGTCGTGTAGCATCGCTACAAGAAGAAAAATGTAGTTGTATCAGTAAAACGCCACAAAATAAGCAGAAAATTGCGTTACAAATCGCGCTACTTTAAAACAAGAAAAAATATATACAGGATGTCTGAGAGTTATTGGACACATTACAAAATTATGTACAAAAAAAAAACTATGAGCATTGTCTGTTTTTCTATGTCACGTATTACTAACACGGTTCCTAAATTTTTGTTTTGCAGACTTGTTATTCCCAGAATCTGATAGATGGAGCTAGGTGTGGTCTGATGAGGAATGTATGAGAAATGCGCAATCAGTAGTCATGTCATCCATACAGCAGAAGGCGATGTGTGTGTTATGGCTTACGGAATTAAAGTCTGTCATTAAAGTTAAAAGACAGTACCGTTTAGAGTATGGTTGTAATCCTCTGTAACGAATTTAATTAAGCGGTGGATGAAACAGCTTAAAGAAACTGGCAATGGAGAACATCGTGGAGGAGCCGGTAGACCTATAGCGTCAGCGGTGAGACGGTTGACCAAGGTAATGAACGTTTCCGACGAAGCCCCAGGAAATCCGTTCGTAAAGCAAGCAGAGAACTCTGCATTCTGAAATCGACAGTTCACGATATCTTTCACAAGAAATTAAAGTTTCATGCTTATAAAATTCAAAGAGTGCAAAAGATGCATGTAAATGATCACACTCTGCGATACGATTTCGCTGTGGATATGCTGAATCGAGTGGAAAACGACGAAAACTTTCTCAGTACTGTAATTTTTAGTGATGAATCCACATTTCATGTATCAGGTATTGTGAATCGTCACAACAGTAGGATATGGGGCAGTGAACGGCCTCATGCTGCTATTGAACTGGAACATGATTCTCCAAAAGTTAATGTGTGGTGCGCCCTATCAAAAAGAGAAGTGATTGGCCCTTTCTTCTTCTGCGAAAAAACCATAAATGGTGACATTTACTTGGATATGCTAGAAAATTTCGCTATACCCCAGATCAAAAGATATGACAACGTCGTTTTCCAACAAGTCGTTTTCCAACAGCCTCCGTATTGGTCAGCGTGCGTACCTAAGTGCCTAAATGAGCATTTCCCCAAAAGATGGATTGGGCGTGGTGGTCCCATTCCGTGGCCCCCTCGCTCTCCAGATCTAACTCCATTGGATTATTTCATGTTGGGTTTATGTGAAGGATCGTGTCTATCAGACGCCTTGTACTGATTTGCAGGAACTGAAACAGCGTATCACAGCTGCTATTAATTCCATAACTCCTCAGATGCTTGCCAATACATGGCATGCAATTGAGTACCGCTTGGACGTACTACGAGCAACCAAGGGATCTCACATCGAAATTTATTAACTGGTGTAGTTACATTGTAAGTTAGTACAGTCAGTTTCTTTCTATTTGTTTAATGTTTTGTTTTATATAATTTTGTAATGTGTCCAATAATTCTTGGACACCCTGTATATTCTTCAAATCACGTGTCATTTCCAGATCTCCTGAAACATTGGTTGGAACAGGGGGATGATCGAGCCAACGGAAGGGATATTGGGGCTCAGCTCGGCGGTAATTTGAATACAGGTGATGGGAGTAATGTGTCACAACACACATTGCATCGAACCCTGCTGAAAATGAGGCTGCGTAACCACAGGCCGCTTCGTGTGGCCGTGCTAACGTCGGCTCACCGTCGAAAGCGCCTAGAATAGGCACGCGAGCACAAAAACTTTATCTTTTATGATTAAAAGAAAGTCGTCTGGTCCGATGAATCTCGTTTCCTGTTGCACCACGTAGACGGCCGGGTACGAGTGCGTCGTTTACATGGGGAAATGCTGGCACCAGGATGCACTGTGGGAATAAAACAAGTCGGTGGAGGAAGTGTAATGCTCTAGGCAATGTTCTGCTGGAAAGTAGTGGGTCCAGTCATTCTGTGCAGGAAATTATTATGACGTCTACCCAAGGAGGTTATATTACTGGAGACACCACTCCTATCTACGCAGCATTGGCCGCCATAAGTCACCGTCCGTGCTGCAAATGACGTCATGAGCAGGCACGACGCAGCCGCAGAAGAGAAGCTGCTTTGATACCAATGGAACAAAAACTTCTAATCGTATAAACAGATAAAATGAGTAATTCAATAATCTTTATCAATGATACACAAGCTTACTGTTTTATCAATGGTATAATTTAGTTCGTTTTCGCCTGCTTGTGACGTCACACCACAGATTAGCTGTGACCTATGGCGGCAGAGCCAGTGGTGTCTCCAGTAATATAACCTCCTTGCGTCTACCACCCAACTAAACATCATTTCACACCAGGTACATCCTTCCATGGCAACGATATTGCTCTCTAGGAGTGCCTTGTTTCAGAAGAATAATGCGCGACGACACAATTTTTTTTTTATTGGAGGTTTTACGACCACCGTGAGCAACTCAATGGGCTATAAGCAGTCGCCCGTCCCTAATTTAGGGTCACTGGTTCCAGGGAAGGGAGAGAGCCAGTGCCGTAAGACAAACACAACATCCATGCCTGACCGGGATTCGAACCCGGACCCCTTACGGACGAATGATCAGTGGCCAACGCCTTAGACCACTGCGCCACCGGGGCGGCGACGACACAATGCCCGAATTGTTTGATAATGATTTGCTGAACATGAGGAAGACTTCCAGGTATTGCCCTGACCTCCAAATTCCCTTGACATCAAATCCAATCGATCATCTGTGGTTTGTGTTTGAACAGTAAATCCGATATGTGGCGGCTCAACCAGGTGATTTAAAAATATTATGGAATTGCTGGTAACGTGTTAGCACCAGATAACACAAGACACCTTTAGAAATCTTGTAGCTTTCACATCTCGCCAAGTAAGAGCTAGTTTGGCAGAATGTAGGGGACCAGCGTCATATTAGGCAGGTGACCATAATGTTTTGGCTCTTCGATGAATGTATACAGCGCTCTAACATTCAAAGAAAAAAAAATCAATATTATCGCTTTCTACTGCAAATTTCCAACAATTATTCCTACCTTTATTGCATTCACACGCATCTAAAAGTTCAAATGGCGTAGCTAGATTTCCAGGGAAGGGCAAGTATGCCCTCTTTTGCTCCCCCTCCCCCTCCCCCTCAATGAGCGCCCATGAACGTGTTCAAGGAATCGACGTGATCTTCAGAAACTTTTATTTCGCGCAAAAATGGGGAAAAAAAGTATATGACTTATATATCTGTGGTCAGCGCGCAACCTACATTTGCAGGAATCGATTGTCGGCAAAAATAATTATTCGTGGAAATGGGGACGGCCTACTTTCTTGTGACCGTAATTTTTTATATAGTAAGAATATCGATTCATTGTATCTGGACAACGGGAAATGAGGGCATTATTAAATGTCCTTAATCTTTCCTGGTCAACCCAGCCACACGTTACTTTCCACACTGTGCGTTCTCACCAATATCTCAAGTTGACCTGCGAAAAAGAAAAAAAAAAAAAAAGGTTGGGGATAACAGAGCGAGGTCCCGGGAGTAAAAAGTAAAGTAGATTATAAAAATATCTTTATGTAAAAATTCTTTTAAGTAACAATTGATCATATGGCTTCCTAAAAGGTATGTGAATTTGTAGAAGTTAAAATCACATATGTACTACTAAGCTTTTGCTAAGTAAACGCTTCCGTTGGTCACTGACCGAAGTCAAATGACAAAACTACATCTTTTTCTCGAACGGTGTGTTAATGAAAACTTTCTGCCTCGTGGCATTACGTCAGACTTGAAACACTACAATGAACATACGCAACTGTGAAAACAAATGTCTCGTCCAAAAAAAAAAAAAAAATGACAATCAAAATTAAGGAAATACATTTTGTGATCGCTCAAATGTGCTGTAGTGAAGGAGTATCCTATCTGAAAAAAGAAAGAGACTTTGTCGAACACACACCCACACATGTGAGATATATTCTAAATTAACTATCATTTTCAGTTTCTTTCCCTATGTAAATCTTGAGTTTATTCTCAGTTATATTTCACTCTTAACGTGATATCTTTTCTCTCAAATGAATACGTTTGGAAACACAATTGAGGTTGAATGCACGAGACGTATGCCTGAGATAAGATAAGAAGAAGAGATAAAAAACGACGACTAAACTGTTGCTTAGCGAGCGTTGTTAAAGAGAGCGTTGTGTTGTAGAGCGTTGTGTGGAGCTGTGTGGTGTGTTTAAATGTTGATACCGTTTTGTTATGGAAGTGCTACATCCTGAATAAAGCATCTTTTCCGTAAGTTTGACTTCTGTTGTTTACATGTTTCGTCTGGCCGTTAAGGTTTAATTTAGGAACTATTTCTTCGTATGGTGATGTTTTAAATTAACGCAGAAGTACGAAAAGACTTTTACGTCATACACACTATAAACTTGCAGTGCTACACCCCTTTCCTGGCATCGCAAGGCTTTTTAAAATTTTCCATTAAAAATTGTTCTAAATTTTTAAATCACAAACTGCAAACGAGAACTGAAAAATTAACACTATTTTCATGGCGTTCAATTGTACGCTTTTCGAGGAAACCAACTTGATGCTTTTTAAATCTCACGCATGGATCAAATATTTCAAAATAAAGTTTGATCCCTTTTATTCAGATGGGTTAATTTAATAGAAATTTTTCCAGACTGGAAATTTATTACTGGGCTTTTGTTTACGGTTCAGTCGAGATACGTACTACGCTCTGTCACCCACACCATCTCACACAGACTTCAAAGTCTACCCCCACAGGTGAGTTTGCCTGCTCCTAATTACTAATGATGCCAGGCAATACTAAAAACAAAGAACAAAGCTCACCCATTGCTTTTCATGATCAGTCAAAATCGCTTTTCACTTCCGTTCTCATTTTTCTCTGTTTCTGAACCTCTAGGCCTTTGTTTATTTTTTTTTTCCTGCTGAAGGTAGAACAGTACATCTTATGTCGAAATTAACAGAAAATTTTAGCTGTTATGAAAGCTTTTTACGAAAAGCTGTGGATTTATTACTATAATTTTACAAAAATAAATGGATTTAATTATTTAAATATTGGCCATTTAGAAAGGAAAATCCTGCTTTGGGAGGGGTGATTGTCCCCCGCTACTGTAGTAAAGGCTATAGATTTTACCTGACGTATATCACATGTTATGTCGTTGGGTTTGAGGGCTGTGAAATATCTTTTTTGTGAAGCTATTGAAATGTTTCCGGCTACCGTCGGTAAAGTATTGTCATTGAATGTGTTCTAGTATGAGCTTTAATGTTCATCCTGCGAAAAGAATTCAATGGAATTTCTAAAATATGCCAAGACCATAAGTACTATAACAGATTATAGAAAAAATTAGGTGAATCGGTGTCACACAAATAGACTGCAGTTCCCTCAGTATGTGAAATTCACAAATTTGTCGGTAACGCAGATAGAACCGCGCCTCCTTGCTCCGAAGCCAGTTGTTCTAACCGACTAAACTACACCGACGGAATGTATCGCTGCAGATTTGTCGTCCTGACACGTTCTTCACCTCTGTAGTACGTCGCAAGTGTTTGAGGAGAAGCTTCTGATGAGCATGCGCAGTGTGCAACTTTCTTTTCTACGATATCGACTGGCATTTGAGCCACTGTCGGGAGAAGGGGGGGGGGGAGGTCGTTTTCTGCTGCAGAACTGTTTTTATTGGTCCTGACCGCCTCCCAAAAGTTTTCATGTGCAGCATTGTTTTTATCCTTTTCATATAGTCACTTCAAAACGCGTATTTTTTTTAATATCATTTTTTTTTATCGTTACATTTTTTATGCGTGTTGACTTGTCTTTTTGAGCATAGCGGATTCTGCGTAGTAGGGACTCTAAAGTATCTCCGGAAAAAAGTTAATTTACGGCATTACTTATAGCCTTATTTTGAAAAATTGTTATTCGTACAGCAGTAAAGTCACATCTAATGTGGCGTGAGAAATGAAAACGGAAACAGACATCAGGAAAAGTTAATAACCGCCGACATTATTACAGTACAGCTATTTTTGCCGGCGAACAGAAATTTTATACAATTACTCGGAGACTCTTGAAAGTTCTGGGTTAACTCCTACCCTCAACAGTAAATAAACGACCCCAGTCCCCTTCACTGTCGAATGGTCATAAGTCAGCGCTTAGACCACTGCGCACCCCGGGCGGCCAACTTATTTGTACAAAATCAATTTTCAAAGTTGTACTTGAATCGTTTTCCAGAAAAACTGCGAAACACGTTGAATGTCTTCAGGAAATTTTCATAAAACCAACAATACGCTGCATCATATGTGAACCACGAATTTTTAAGATGTTTCGTAGAAAGACTCTCCTCTCAAGTGAGGGTACCAATTTCAGGGAGGTCCGGACCCCCGTGTCCTCTACCTTTCGCCGCCTGTACCCCTAATGCCCTGTTTCAACAAGATAATGTTAACCCCCACATTTCCAACATCAGCAAACAGTACCTACAAGGTATCCAGGTGCTTCTCTTGCCACCGCAGTACCTACAAGGTGTCCAGGTGCCTCTTGCCACCGCAGTACCCAGACTTCTCCCAAGTAGAGAACGTGTGGGATGTCATTGGTAGACGACTTAGCGCCTCTATACGACCCCCTTGTAATAATGTCGATGAACTGTGAACACAGGTCAGCGATACCTTGCTAGAAAATCCGGGTAATTTCCACTTGAAGCCACAAAATATTGCCAAAGGTATAATAGCAAAGCATAGCGGTCATAAGACCTACTGATTCGAACCGCATTATACTGTCTTCTCACCCATAGCTTTCATCTAATCCTTCAGAAATTGAATCACTTCTTTTACACCTATTTATCTACATGTGTAGTAAGTTTCGTCTCACTTCCTTTACACCTATTTATCTACATGTGTAGTAAGTTTCGTCTTACTTCTTTTACACCTATTTATCTACATCTGTAGTTCCTTCATGGCGTGGCACTTTCTCTGTCGAGCAATGTATTTTACTCCACATTTGTCTCCCGTACGATTTTTCTCTCCCACTCGCAGCCATCTAGGAGGCAGCTCAGGTCCTGCTGTAGGAGCTGCTCCTACTCGCAGCTCCTACTCGCAGCTCCTAGTTATTTATTCAGTTGCTGCTTACCATCTTTGGTGAATCCCAAGCATTGTGCGGGGCTCCAAGAAGCAACCTGCCATGTGGTTTGGCAGTTAGTCGTATATGAGTGAGCCTGGATAATTCGAGGCCGCTGAGGTGCAGTGGTAGCATGTCCACCGCGTAACTGGAAGACCCTGGGTTCGATTCCCGGTGGTGGTCGATTAGAATTTTTCCGTGACTCACTTAAAAACTTAAAAACGTGGAAAGAGCGATGACTTCTTTTTGATCCAGGTTGCACTTCCAATGACTGAAAATCGGTTTCCCTTTTCCTGTCGTCTGATATTCCTGCATTTACCCCACACCAGGTCAAATGTTTCATTATTTCATTTGCTTGGGGTACACACAGCCATTGTCCGTGCATTTTATTTTGCTTAAAGGTACGATCACAGACTCTTTAAGTACACAATAAAGTTATTGTGAAGTTTGTAAGTTAAAAAAAATTTTGGGGAGTTCATTTCAAGACAGGGCACTAAATTTTTCATTAGCTGAGACCTGGTTCGAGTTCAAGATGATAAGTGGGTGGTGCCTGTGACCAATGATTCTGAATTTCTACCTTCCCTGGAACCAGTGGTCGTATTAAATTAGGAACGGGTGACTCCTTTATATCCTTAGTTGCTCGTCGGGGGTCCTTAAACACCAAAACAAACAAACAAACAAACGTGGAGCTGACTGGCACTTAAAAACAGCATTGCTGCTGGAAAAAACTTAGTTCCACTTTCACTCCGGATTGATGTACATTCACCGAGAAAGCAGGTACTCTTATTTGAGAATTAGCTGTTCTTGCATTGACTGACGTCCCACAAAGGAAAAGCACGGTTTCACGTCCTAGTTTTTTTTTGTTTTGTTTTTTGTTTCTTTTCCAGAATATTTACTGCACATTGTGATTTGAATTCAGTGCACGTGCATACTGAATAGTTAACCTAGATATTAGCTTACTTTCGGAATTAATTTTTGTTTCAAGCGAAACATAGGGCAGGTTTGTCCAAGAAGAAGGCTCACGTAACTTTATCAGATGAGAGAAACGAGAGACGCTTGTTAAGAATTTACTACAGCTACAGGATGAATCACGGGACTACAAAGCGCATGAGGATGATTAGTGCATGCTAAGTTCACCCTGTGGCGTGATCGCAGTTATTTCTTTTCCAGCGGACTTCCTGATTTGCAGACTGTGGGCGTGTCGCAATGACAGTTCCACTTTACAGGGACTGGGCATAAAATAAAAAAAAGAGAGTAACTGTTCCAGCTGCTAACGAAGAAGCCCGTTATTTAATTAGTTTTATACGAATCTGATTGCTTAATATCTTCTGATTAACGAGGATTATGTACTCGAAGAATAAAAATGACCGTTTAACGACAATTGTGTTATCTGATATCTCTTGCGAAACATTTTACGAAATGGAATTACGTTGTAGTCTTTCAGCTCTCTCTCTCTTTCTCTCTCTCTTTTTACAATGCTTTTTTTACTCTGTCATTCCTTATACAATGCGTTTTTCTCTCTTTCTCTCTCTCTCTCCTTTTACAATGCTTTTTTTACTGTCATTCCTTTTACAATGCTTTTTTCTCTCTCTCTCCTCTTACAATGCTTTTTTTACTCTGTCATTCCTTTTACAATGCTTTCTCTCTCTCTCTCTCTCTCTCTCATTCCCTTTACAACTCTTTTTACTCTCTCTTTCATTACTTTTGCAATGTATTTTGCTCTCGTTCCTTTTAAAATTCTTTTTATTCCCCTTCTCACCCTATCTTCCATTCCTTTTACAACTCTTTTTACTCTCTCTTTCATTACTTTTGCAATGTATTTCGCTCTCGTTCCTTTTACAATTCTTTTTTTTTTCCCTTCTCACTCTCTCTTTCATTCCTTTTACAACTCTTTTTACTGTGTCTGTCTCTCTCTGTCTCTCATTCCTTTTACATTTTTTTTATTCTCTCTCTCTCTCTCTCTCTCTCTCTCTCTCTTGGTCGTACAATTATTTTTATTCTGTCATTCATTTTACAATTCTTTCTACTCTCTCACTCCTTTTACAATTCTTTTTACAATTTCTTTACTATCTCTCACTCTATTCCTTTTACAATTCTCTTTACTTTCTCATTCTTTTTACAATTTTTTTACTGTCCCTCTCTATTCATTTTACAATTATTTACTATATCTCTCTCTCTGTTCCTTTTACATTTTTACTCTCTCTCTCTCATTCCGTTTACAATTCTCTTCACTCTCATTTATTTTGCAATTCTTTTTACTCCCTCTCTCCTTTTGCAATTCCCTTTACTCTCTCTCTCTCTCTCTCTCTCTCTCTCTCTCTCTCTCTCTCTCTCTGTGTGTGTGTGTGTGTGTCTGTGTTTTTGAGTTAGCTTTGAACTGGAAATAGGCTTCACACTGTTATCATTCTTTCGTCATTTTCACAGTTCAAATATGTTAACTGGGGTTTTGTACCTGCAGTGATTCGGATTCTACCCAAGAGTCTAAGAATCAGTGAAGAATCTTCGAAAGCTACGTCAAGTTCCACTGTCACTTCTGCAACTGTGTTATTATTAACCTTTCAATTCCAATCTCTTTCAAGTGATTCTTCATTTTTTCGGAATTGCTCCTATGCACCACCCACTAGCGGAACAACTGTTGATTTTTTCTCCGGGGGTGGGGTGGGGGTGGGGGTGGGGTGGGGGAAGAATTTCATTTGCGTTATGAAAAATTGAAAAATATCAATGCTTAATGTTTTTCAATTTTTCATTATTTTTCTTTAACTCTTTTGCTCCCTGGAAGACAACACCTACGTATTATTGTAACTCTCTCTTTTTTCCAACCACAGTGATACCAGGTGTATTATGAGCCAATTTTTGTGCGTTTGATTAATAAAATCCCATACAATTTTTACATTTTTACATCAGCGTTTTTCACATTTTTTTTAGGTTTATGCTCTCACTAATTTGTTTCATATGGTAAATCATAATTCTCCCATATGTTCCAACGTAGCGGCTTTGTTGCGGCGTTTCTTGTGTTGTGTTTGAGCCCCTTCCTTGCAAGAGCCAATCTTTTGCCAATGATTATTTTGAAACAATTCTGCACTGGATATAGTGCATGGAGTCACTTGTAGACTGGGTATTTGATTTAAGTCTAATGGATTATCAGTGAGTTGTGCATTGGATATGCGTCTAAGATTTTTTAATCGGATTCTGTACTGAGAGTTTGGGCTGAACTTGATACTGATCTAAGCTATAGCACGTTTCTGAGCGAACTCAATACTATATCTATATTCCAAGTAACCCTAAGAGTTAAAGGCGGGGAGTCTTTTTACGACCTCTCCGTCGAACGCAAGAACAGTATCAATCCGCGTTACAGTGTACTCCTGTTGTTTCCTTTCTGTCAAGCAATTACTCTCGCATTAACTCCCCACCCACCCACACATCACACAAGCAGTGGGGATTGTGAATGGGGATGTGGTGTGGTCCGACATTCTTCCGCTACTGTCTGTTTTAATAATCTTCCCCTCGAGTTTTTCGATTGTTAATTTATTGTTTCTGTGTTGTGAATATTGGAAGAGGTCTTCCATCCCCACTCCCGTCTTCAAGTTATTCCCAGCTGGACAGCAGCAGCCGAAAGTGCGAGGCTCTTGATTGTGAAACTTCTCATAACAAACTTATTTCTGAGATCTGACAATTGGAAAATTTGTTTTTGGTAGCAATCTTGTCAGATACTCCGCTGAGAGAACAAAATTGGATCCTGAGCAATAATTCTGCTGCTTTTTGCTCTAAACGCTAGGAATTATTTTTCAAAGCGGAAGTAACTGTTCCGTACCTTAAATACTGGCACACTCTCGGGTTGCCTCTTTAAGTATAGTCATGGATTTATAGCCTTCCCTCATAGCCCTCCCCCTCCAACGTACCATCTTGTAAATAATCTCAACACCTCTCTATTTGAAGGTATGTAACACACACATACACACATGTATATATACTTTTAGTTTTTAAGTATCAGCCGTTTCAGTTAGCATTTACCTGAATTCCTCTGCTTTGTTTTGAAGTATCTTTTACCGTAATTCAATAACTTTTTCTTTTCTTCTTCTTCCTTTTTTTTTTTTTTTTTTTTTTGAAGTTTATGTACACAGCAGCCTTATGTTCCATTTTTTAGTTTTTCTACTGTATATGCTTTAAGTCAGTCATTGCAACCTCAAAATTTATACATGTATCTCGCATTTTAGTGTGCTACAGGTTTTGCTGATGTCAGTATCTACTGTTTGATCAACCCATGTTAATTTTTCTTTGCTTTCAAAATAAACATTCATATCATCATCATCATCATTGTCAACCATTATCAATCCACTGCTGGACGAAGGTCTCCCCAAGTTTCCTCCACAACGGTCTGTCTTGTGCCAGTCTCTTCCATGTCACTCCCGCATACTTTCGAATTTCATCCACCCATCTTCCATGTGGTCTTCTTCTGGGTCTTTTCCTGTCCCTTGGAATCCAATCTAAAATTTCGGCTGTCCATCGATGGTCTGTTCTTCTGGCAGTATGTCCAGCCCATTGCCATTTCAGGGATTTAACTCTGATCATGATGTCTTCCACTCTTGTCATTTTTCGGATCCACGTGTTCCTCTTCTTATCTCTCCTGGTTACACCAAGCATGCACCTCTCCATGCTTCTTTGAGTTGTTTGCAGCCTTTGTATGTCTCTTTTAGCTAAGGTCCACGTCTCTGCACCATACGTAAGCACTGGAAGGATGCATTGATCAAACACTTTTCTTTTAAGACATAATGGCATATTGCTCTTGAAAATTATGCTGTTTCTTCCAAAAGCTCTCCAGGCAAGTTTTGTACGCCGATTAATTTCTTCACCAATGTGACCCTCACTTGATATCTGCTGTCCAAGATAAACGTACGTGTCTGTTATCTCCAGCTTTTCTCCATCAATCAATAAATCTTCATTTCTTGTAAAAGCATTGTACATCACTTTTGTCTTCTGAAAGTTCATTTTTAATCCCACTTCTTTACTCTTGTCAGCAAGTTCCTGGATCATACTCTGTAGCTCTGATGGGGTAGTTGCAAAAATGACTATGTCATCAGCAAAACGAAGGTGGGTTAGATAATCTCCATTAATCTTTATCCCTTTGTTTTCCCAGTTCAGTGATTGAAAGACATTTTCCAATGTGGCATTAAAGAGCTTCGGAGATATGGTGTCACCTTGTCTCACTCCTTTTCCAATTTTTATGTGTGTTGTATTTTCAAACAGCCGAATCTTTGCACTTGCATTTTCATAGATGTTATTAATAATATTAATGTATGCATCTTCAATACCGCAGGATTTCAGAGCCATTGCAACTGCTGATGGTTTCACCGAATCAAAGGCTTTTTCATAATCGATAAAAGCCATGCACAATGGAAGTTCATATTCCCTCGCTCTTTCAATTAGTTCTCTCAGTACGTGGATATGATCTATTGTGCTGTAGCCACTCCTGAATCCAGCTTGTTCTCTCGGTTGAGCCATGTCCAGTGTCACCTTAAAGCGGTGTGAAAGAACTTTAGTGAAGATTTTATAAACCACTGATAGGAGGCTGATAGGTCTGTAGTTTCTGAGATCCTCAATGTCACCTTTTTTATGTAGCAAGATCATTGTAGCGTTGTTCCAATCCTCAGGAATTTTCCCTTCGTTAAGGCATCGAGTGAAAATTTGGGCGAGTACTGTTTCGATTTCTCCACTTGCTTCTTGTATGATGTCTACAGTAATTCCATCTTCTCCTGGAGCTTTTCCCCGCTTCATGTTCTTGATTGCATGTGCAACTTCTGCTGGAAGGACTGGAAGAACTCTGGTACCTTTCATGATGTCTGGAGTACATGTATCATCCCTTTCATATAGTTTGGAGTAGAAATCTTTCACTCTTGTCAAAATTTCGCCTCTATTTCTTGTTACAGAACCATCTTCTTTTCTCAGTGCCATAATCTGTTTTCTTCCCTTACTGAGATGTCCCTTTGCTATCTTTAGGCTTTGGTTGTTTTCAATTGCTTTCCTCACTAGTTCACAGTTGAATTTCCTTACGTCTTCGGTGATACTTTTTCGTACTGTCTTGCATAGCTCTATATATTCCACTTTGGAAGTCACATCTTCTTTAGTTGTCCTCATCTCTCTTCTTTTTTGCATCAACATTTTGGTTTTTCCTGATAATTTGTTCACATGCAATTTGTTCTTAGACCCAGCTAATTTTGTTGCTGTTTCCATAAGAGCTTTGGTTACTTTTCTGTTAACTTCAGAAATATCCACTTCTTCCGATGTTAGGCCTTCTAAAGCAGAGAATCTGTTCTTCAGTTCCAATTTGAAGGTATTATGGTGTTTTTTAAGGTTGGTTATGTCAATACATTTTGTTTGTCTTATGAGCTTGCTACGTTCGAGTTTAGTGTTGAGGTGCATCTTACATCTCACCAATCTATGGTCACTGCCTGTGTTGAACTTGTTTAGCACACTGCAGTCTTCTATGACGAATTTTTTGTTACACATAATAAAATCAATTTCACTTGTCATCCCATTTGGATGTCTCCATGTCCATTTCCTGTGTGGCTTTTTCTTGAAAAAGGAGTTCAAGATGAAAAACCCTTCTGCCTCTGCAAACTCTACGAGAGTATTTCCACGCTGGTTTCTGTTGCCGTGACCGAATTTACCTACTGAAGTTTCATTCTGTTGCCGTTGCCCTATATATATATATATATATGTGTGTGTGTGTGGTGGCGGGGGGGGGGGGGTAAGGACCACCGTAAAAGAAAAGAGATATGAGAATTTAAAGCAGCTATCAATTTTTTTTTTCAAAATAAACATTCATATACATTTTTTTGGTGTTGGAGGTTTAACGACCACCGTGAGCAACTCTGTGGGCTATAAGTAGTCGCTCGTCCCTAATTTAGGGCCACTGGTTCCAGGGAAGGGAGAGAGCCAGCGCTGCAAGACAATCACAACATCCATTCCTGACGGGATTCGAACCCGGACCTATCTCGGACGAATCATCAGAAGCCATCGCTTAGACTACTGCGCAACAAGGCTTAGCTTTGTTTAAAGAAAGCTTAGCTTTGTTTAAAGAAACATTTAGACGTGAAAGATGAAAAATTAAAACAGCACAAAAACAAAATTACTGAGTATAACTTTGAAAAAACGATTCAAGGTTTCGAGCATTTTTAACTACACTGCTGGCCACCCAAAATGCAACACCAAGAAGGAAGCATCCGATTGGCCTGAAATTCGCAGCACGCGTCGCCCGCGAGAGGACATGTAAGCGATTAGCATTGCAGGGTATATGCAAATCATGTGCGCCCGGCACGCCACCGAGAAGCACTATAAGAAGGGTGCACAGAAGGCGGGGTGTAAGTAGTGGAAGTGTGTTGTGCCGCCGGGCCTGTGCGTGGGAAGCTTCCTGATGCCTCGTCGCAGAATACGACAGTCATTCCAGCACGTTTCGGAGTTCGACAGAGGACGAATAGTGGCTTATCGCGACAGCGGTTTATCGTACCGAGAAATCGGCGCCCGTGTGGGACGACATCCAGCCACAGTGCGGCGAGTATGGATTCGGTGGGTGCAGGAGGGACGGTCGGACCGAAGTGAACGATTGCCGCAGCCGCGGCACACCACCGAACGAGAGGACCGGCATGTTGTGCGGCGGGCATTGGCGGCTCGCACCGCCACATCACGAACGTTAGCGCAGGAATTAGGGTGTGTTGCGCAACAACCTGTGTCAGCACGTATCGTTCGACGTCGTCTGCAGGAGCGGGGACTTGTCGCACGGCGCCCATTGCTCCTATTACCGTTGACGTTACACCACCGGCCGGTGCGGCGGCAGTAGGCCGTTGAAAGCCGCACCTGGACTACGGAATGTCACGACAGTGTTTTATCCGACGAATCCCGCTTCTGCTTGCAACACCACGATGGTCGGATCCGCGTGTGGCGGCTCCGCGACGAGAGACTGTATGACGCCTGCATTATGCATCGCCATACCGGTCCGTCGCCTGGCGTTATGGTTTGGGGCGCAATCGATATGACACCCGCACCCCTCTGGTACGCATCGCTGGTACACTCAACAGCCACCGCTACATCTCCGACGTTTTAGAGCCTGTAGTACTCCCTTACCTGCTGCCGGACCTGCCAGCGGCCACGTTTCAACGGGACAATACGCGCCCGCATGTTGCACGCATCGTGCAACAATTCTTCAAGGCCCACCAGGTGTCACTGCTGCCGTGGCCCACCTGTTCTCCCGATATGTCGCCCATCGAACACGTCTGGTCGCTGATCGGCAACCGAGTGGGCCCGCAAGCACCACCCGCGGCTACGCCTGATGAACTGTGGCAACGTGTGGAAGCAGCCTGGATCGACATACCCCAAGCCTACATCCAAAGCCTCTTTCGTTCGATGACTGCTGCGTGTAGCTGCCGTATTTGCCAGCCATGGGGGCCACACGAACTATTGATGTCTGCGTGTTCCGCAAGTCGCACGGGCCTGTAAGCTCAATCATTTCATCTCTGTATCTGTTGTTATGTGTCCAGTAAATCTAGCTTTGCTATCTCATGTCCTTCTTGGTGTTGCATTTTGGGTCCCCAGCAGTGTATAAACAAGAAAGATGACACCGAACTCTCGGTTGTAAAGAGCACGTTTTTAAATTCTTTCCGACATGAATAAAATATTTGAAAGTTATTCATAATTCACAATCAATAGATCCATCACAAGAAGAAATAAAAAATAAAATATAATTAGTAAATCGGATTTCTGCAATCGATAAAACATCTAGGCATAGAAATAGTTACTTTCTGCCACTAGCGGCTGCAAAGCATGTTACAAAAATTAATAAATTGTGCACAAAAAGTTTCTCATAGCTAAAAAAAAGACATCACAGACAAAGGGATTTTCAAATCGAACAGTTAAAAGATGAGATATAGAGGAAAACATGATTTAACTTCCCTCCCCCAAACGGAAGAATTTTGAATAACGGAAAAGTTGAAAATGTGCTAAAAGTATTCTTCACAGCAAAAGTTTTTTTTTTTTTATTGGAGGTTTAACGACCACCGTGGGCAACTCAGTGGGCTATAAACAGTTGCCGGTCCCTAATTTAGGGCCACTCGTTTCAGGGAAGGCAGAGAGCCAGCGCCGTAAGACAAACACAACAGCTATGCCTCACCGGGATTCGAACACGGACCCATCTCGGGCGAATGACCAGAAGCCATCGCTTAGACTACAGCGCCACCGCCCAGCAAAAGGTATGCTAAGAAAAATAAATAAATTCAAACACGTCTTTTGGAAGCAGAAAAAGCGAGAAAAACGTTTTGATATTTGCCCCCCCCCCCCCCCAGCGCAAAAACTGTGCATTATGTAAAGAGGATAATATTCCCCATCTTTACTGTAGCGGATGGCATACAGTAAAAAAATAAATTTCTCTATAGGATTTTTAGAAGTCGAGATACAGATGCAAACAGATATACACACTAGCATCTCCTAGCGCCAAAACTGCGAACTACAAAACCCGTGAGCACAGGAAAAGTGTTCAACAATGTAAATGGTATCCGGTGTTAAAATAATTTTTTTAATTGGAAACAGATTAAAAATTTGCGCTCCTAGCGAGATAATTATGCATTACTTTTGGCAGGAAATCTACACGAAAAGTTTTGATGGTTAGTGGTACCTAACCGAAAAAGGTTTTTGTATCAGGTTTTTAGACGTGCAAATATTGTTGCTAATACGCTGCAAACGGAAACATAAGTAGTCTAGTAAAGCTGTCAAACCTCTAGTAGTCTAGTAAAGATGGGCATCAACCTGAAATTATTTGCAGCAGAAATGATTCTTTTACCCACACAAACAACATATTAAAAATGTAGAGCAATATAAATAGGGGAACACCTTCAAAATGGCTGATCCAATATGGCGGCTGCTCCGTAGGACACTCCGACAGTTTTTGCTAAATAACTGTATTTCTATCACTCTGAGCGTAAAAGTTGTGACTTTTTTTGTTTGCAAAGAAATTTCCTTTCAAATGATGTATAGAAATCCGAATTTGGTAAAGCCAGTCTCAAGTAAATGAATTTTTAATATTAAAAAACTGATTTTCTCAAGCTATTCAGGATGTCATTGATTTATTAAATGACTTTGTATGCTGGCAATTGTTTTTCTTCGATATTCATTCAGTACAAAAACTTTTTTTTTTTTTTTGATTGGAGGTTTAACGACCACCGTGATCAACAAGCAGTCGCCCGTCCCTAATTTAGGGTCACTGGTTCCAGGGAAGGGAGAGAGCCAGTGCCGTAAGACAAACACAACATCCATGCCTCACCGGGATTCGAACCCGGACCCCTTTCGGACGAATGATCAGAGGCCATCGCTTAGACCACTGCGCCACCGGGGCGGCTACAAAATCTTTCTACGTATAACTAGAAGTTATGGCTGTATATTTGTTTGAGTTTTCCTTTTGAATGATCACTGGGAATTAGAAATATGCGAGGATGTACTGTGGTGGTTCAGCTCCTGAAAACGTTCTTACAGCAAAAGGAGTTGCTAGAAACAACAACGCAAGCCAGGAATGTGGTGATAGCATTGCCACATGTGCTGGACAGAATGTTCATGTTGATTGTCGCCAGAAATACTGCAATTTAAATGTGATTAACCGTGACAAGCGGAAAACAGAAACTGAACAATCGTCAAATTAATCTATAATGTTACCATTTTATGTTCTATATTTTAAATTAAATTAATGTTCCCTGTTTTGTGGAAAGCAAGCGAAGATATATGAAGGAAAGAAAAGAGGATATAATGTGTATCCAATTAGAACAACCGGCTTGAAGAGATACTTGTAAGCATCTGTGAAAGTCGAAACGATACATGGGCAAATGAGGTCCTGGCACGCAATTTGACCGTCAGTGATCTTCACGCCGCAGATGCCTTGTACCACAAGACATGCAGTACAAATATTAGGACAACGAAAGACGTCCCGCTTCATTATGGTGGTGTTAAAGCTCCAAAGATTCGACATCAGAATGCTGATGTGAATGAAATATTTCTCGGTGTACTCACTTGCTTTGATGAGAATAACAATGAGTCGATAGCAATTAATGAGCTAGTTAACAAAATGAAAGAAGAATGTAGAGAAAATGCATTTAGTGTGAAAGACATGAAGAAGAGAATACTTGCTCACTATGGTGAGAATGTAATCATTACAGAAACCAATGGAAAATCAAATGTCACTTTTAAGAAGACTGCAGAAGCAATACTCAGTGAATGCAATGGTTGCCTGAGAGAATCCAACATGGAAGATAAGAAAAGGAAGTTTCTTGAAGCATCTGGAAAAATAATTACTTAATGGTCAATAGATCATCTAATAATATTTTTTGATGTAACCTTATCATATAAGTAGAGTACTTATTTGATGTCGGTTGAATTTGTGTCTGAGTTTTCTTCATCTTGAAATGTGCATTGAGAGAGAATATTCAATGTACTATCAGCAGGCAAATGTCCTGTTACTATACTAGAAACAGCTTTTTCTGACAGCATGGGAGTACAACTATTTGGAGCGTACGCCAGTTCAAGAGTTTCACGTAGTCTAGACTCTGTCATTAGATGACCAGTACACCCAAGAACACACAATATCTTAATTAAGCTCCCAAAACAACCACAATATCTTTCAATTCAATAATCTGAGATTCGCGATTTAAAGTAAGTTGTTCTTTCCACCAGATAGCTTGGTCGAATTTGACGACTGGCCTTTTCACCCTATTCACCCTATCAATGGGCTTCAACACACAGAAACTTCGGTGTGGAATAAGCACATGAAACGTTGGTTGGATCTATGTCAATCATCGGTAAGAAAATAAATGAAGTTTTCCCAGGATGTGATCTTTCCTGGATGGCTCTGTATGAATCCCGACCATCCTGGTCTTGGATAATGAAGTGACCAAAATATTTTCCATAAGTGGTCAAGAACCCACATAGGATCATGAATAGGATTCTCAGCCAAAGTTCCATATTGGACACCTGTCGTGGCAGCTTACCCCTAGCGATAATACTGTATTTTAATGCTTTTCACAGCCTTTACATCTTTTAATATTACATTTACTCTTGGTACATCTTTGTTTGGTACCGAACATCTAGAGTGACCGTTTCAATAATTCCCATGCCACGAAATGTATATTTCCATCCAGAGTCCGAATATCATGATCAACATTGTATGCTGCATACATTACAGACCGATCTGACTGAAGTGCATTTCTTTAATTCCCAGTGACAACAGCAGTACCCATTGCAAACTTTTTAGCCTCGTCTATGGAGTTTATCAGTTAGAAACCCAGATTCAAAGTGATGATGCAGCTGCAAACCTAAGCTCAGTTGAAGAGGCATTGTTGCAATTCTAAGGCGAGCTGCCTGGATAATAATTTGTCCAATAGCTGCTACTATTAGATCATTTTCTTTACCCGCAAAAACTGTTTGAAGAAATATCACTAATGTTTCTGGCAGAAGAGACTTGTGCTCCAAAGAGGAAACGTCAGTTGGAGATGAGTACGAGTTGTCATACCTTTAATCTTAGTTTTGATTATTTTTTCAGATGCTTCAATAAGCTTTCTTTTCTTATCTTCCATGTTGGTTTCTGTCACGTAACCAGTGCATTCATTGAGTATTGCTCCTGCAGTCTTCTTAAAAGTGACAACATTTGGTTTTCCATTGATTTCTGTAATGATTACATTCTCACCATAGTGATCTCTTCTTCATGTGTTTTGCATTCTCTTCTTCATGTGTTTTGCACTCTTCTTCATGTGTTTGCACTAAATGCATTTTCTCTGCATTCTTTTTTCATTTTGTTAACTAGGTCGTTCACTGTTATCGACTCATTGTCATTCTCTTCAAAGCAAGTGAGTACACCGAGAAATATTTCATTCGCATCAGCATTCTGATGTTGACCCTTTGGAGCTTTAACACCACCATAATGAAGTGGGATGTATTTCGTTGTCCTAAAATTTGTACTGCATGTCTGGTGGTACAAGGCATCTGCAGCATGAAGATCACTGACGGTCAAACTGCGTGCCAGGACCTCATTTGCCCATGTATCCTTTCGTGTTTCACAGATGTTTACAGGTGTCTCTTCAAACACGGTTGTTCTAACTGAATACACATTATATCCTTTTTTCTTTCCTTCATATATCTTCGCTTGCTTTCCACAAAACAGGGAACATTCATTTAGTTTAAAATACGGAACATTAGATCGTAACATTGTAGAGGAATTTGACGATTGTTTGGTTTCGATTTTCCACTTGTTACGGTTAATTACATTTACATTGCAGTATTTCTGGCGACAATCAACATTAACACTCTGTCCAGCACATGTAGCAATGCTATCACCACATTCATGCCGGGCGCTGTGGATTCTAACATCTCCTTTTACTGTAAGAACGTTTGCAGGTTCTGCACCATCTCAAGGTTTTCCACATATAGCACAGCCTCTAATCTTTCTAATCCTAAGTAATCATTGAAAAGGAAACCTGAAACAAATATACAGCTATAACTGCTAGTTATTGTATAGGTAGAAAGTTTTTGTACTAAATAAACATTAAAGAAAAACAATTGCCAGCATACAAAATCATTTAATATATCAATAACATTCTGAATAGCTTGCAAAAATCAGTTTTTTTAATATTAAAAATTCATTTACTTGAGACTGGATTAGCCAAATTTCGGACTTCTATACATCTTTTGAAAGGAAATTTCTTTGCAAACAAAAAAAGCCACAACTTTTACGCTCAGAGTGATAGAAATACAGTTATTTTGCAAAAACTGTTGGAGTGTCCTACGGAGCAGCCGCCATATTGGATCAGTCATTTTGAAGGTGTTCCCCTTCTTATATTGCTCTACATTTTTAATATGTTGTTTGTGTGGGTAAAAGGAACCTAGTAGCAAAAGAATCATTTCTGTTGCAATTAGTTCCAGGATGACTTCCATTTTTGCGTAGGTTTAAAAGCCTACTAATGGCATACTTGTGCATTAAGAAAAATTTGGAATTATGTGCAGAAGATTTCGCGCACCAGAAACGCTCTCCGACAAAGAAAGAATGTTTCAAATCGGACCGTTATAAGTACTGTATCTGCAAAAATGAGATATACATCTACGCCTCCTTGCAGAAAAGCTATGCCCAATTTTAAGCAGAAGGTATTCCCAAAAGGTTTGTCGTAGTGGGCGGTATTTGACTTCGAAAGAATTTTTTAAATCGAGTTCTTAGGAGCGCTAATATTGCTGCAAATACATCATAAACAGAAATATACATTTACACTCCCCAATGGCCAAACCATTCTTCAACAAAAATTAGAAATTATATGTAGAAAATTTCCCACTTGGAATTCTATGCGACGCAAAAATAATTTTTCAAATCGAACTTTTAGGAGCATAGATATGCGGGAAATCGGAATTTAATTTTACGCCCCAGGTGGAAACTATGCATTACTTGAAAAACAAACTGTATCAAAAAAGCCTTCGTTATAAATGGTATCGAATGTGAGAAAAATTTTTTCAATCGGATAGTAAAAAGCAATTATATGTGATAAAATTTATTCTATAGCATAATTCTATGGCATCTGCATTTACGCCCTCGAGTGGCAAAATTGTGTATAAAACAAGAAAAGCGAAAGAAGGAAAGAACACTCACTAAAAGAAAACCGGAAAGCAAGACTCATCGTTCTCACATTTCAAGCTTCCAAATGCAAATAAGAAATTTTCTAATCGGACTAATAGTTTCAGAGATATGATGTTTCCAGACGTATGGACAAGTGATACCACAAGCACGTACCATTTTTACAATAGACGTGCTAAAAACTCAACAGTTATCGAGCATTTTTAGGAGTTTTCCACATTTTTAATTTCCCAGATTTAAAGCTTAAATGTTTCATTCTAAAAAATTCCGCCTTCGAGAAATTTTCCTTTATCTAACACCCCTCCAAATTTTTTTAACCCCCTCCAAATTTTTCAGCAACCATCTATTTGAAATTCGTGGATAAACCGCCTCGAAAGTTTTCAGCTCCCCATAATTTGAAATTCGTGGATAAACCGCCTCGAACTTTTTTAGTTCCCCCCAATTTGAAATTCGTGGATAACCCCCCTCCAACTTTTTCAGATCCCTCCAATTTGAAATTTTTGGATAAACACCCTCCAAAATTTTTAGCTCCCCCAATTTGAAATTCGTGGATAAACCGCCTCGAACTTTTTCGGTTCCCCCCAATTTGAAATTCCTTGATAAACCTCCTGCTGTTCCTAGTATAAAATTTGTTTTTAAAGGACTTTGATATGATTTAAAAGCTTTAAATTTTTTTTAGCAGACTTGTTAGTAGCAATAAGTCAATTAAAAATTTAAGGAAAACAGATTCATAGGTCTGACATTTTTGAGAAGACTGGGGTCTTGTCAGAGAGACAAAAACATATGGTGAAGCGCAATTCATGAAAAACATGAGGAAAGAGCTAATAATAAATTAGAAGCCTTTCAGATTAAGTGTATTGCATTCGAGTTTCACGTATTAGTCTTCTAGCATTACAATTCACGGAATTAAAAAAAAAAAATACTGCCGCTAAGAATTCTTAGAAAACAAAGGCGTGCTATTCACATGCCACACAGCAACAACCCAAAGGAATCGCATGTTTTGTGCAATAACAGTCCATTGTGATATTTGTGAAATCCGTCATGGTTCGCGAGAAAGGCGTTCCTTTCTATTTATTTCTTCTGCACGTAATACAGACTTCGTGAATTAAAGGGGTAGGAAAGATTTTGAGATGCCTGCTTCGCTGACTAAAACAGGAAATCGTGTCAAGGGCTCTAAATAATGCAGACTTCTGTGATTCTGGTTTTTATTTATTTTTATATTTTTGCAAGACAGGCACACACACACACACACACATACACACACAGCAGGTTTTGATTTCACAAACATTCCGGTTTACAGAGCTCTTTCAAAACGCATATCATGTTTGTTGACGATTTTGTTTCTGAAAGTTGCGGGTGTGACAAGAGAATAAGAGCGCAGTTTTGCGAAAATATTTTTCGTTTTTAACTTACCAATGAAATTGGCGATTTTGTCTTTGAAATCTTCTGAACCGACGAAAATACAGGGTGATTCATAAAAAGTATAAAGTTTCAGCGCACTATAAAACAAGAACAATGTAAGATATTTTATGTTACCTGTAACAGAATTGTAGAGAAATGTTTCAAGTTTTTTTTAGAGACAGTCACACATGCACCCTTAGTCACACGGCACACATCGAGCCGGTAATCCATTTCCGCCCAAACGCGAGATAAGATATCTGAGTCAAGTGCAGTGATAGTGGCTGTGATACGCTGTTTCAGCTCATCTAGATCAACAGGAAGGGAAGGGGCGAATGCCTTGTCACTTACGTACCCTTCCCTTCCTGTTGATCTAGCGGAGCTGAAACAACGTATCACAGCTACTATCACTGCACTTGACTCAGATATCTTATCTCGCGTTTGGGCGGAAATGGATTACCGGCTCGATGTGTATCTGTGACTAAATGTGCACGCATAGAACATCTGTGACTGTCTCTTAAAAAACTTGAAACATTCCCTTACAATTCTGTTACAGGTAACATAAAATATCTTACATTGTTCTTGTTTTATAGTGCGTTGAAACTGCATACTTCTTTATGAATCACCCTGTATATTACACGGCTTTCGTTTGATGCACCATTTTGTAATATCACTCATTTTCCGTTTCGAGGGAAAAACTCGTTGCTGCAAGAAATTCGTGAATTCATTCTGTGAGTGGAGTAACCACATAGGTGAGCTCAAAACTACACCTCATTATCTAAATGCAGGAGGGTTGGAGTTTAGAGTCCAAACATAAGCATGTTTTAAAATACTAGGAAAAATCCAAGAGGCTTGAGCAACATACTCGTATTTTCGCTATTATAACTGTATGAATTCGTATTGTTTATACCACACTGTTAAAAATTTTATGGTAGGTTGCACCAAATGCACAACAGATGCACAACCTTCTGAGAAAAGTTACACCACTGGGTGGTGCAGACAAAACGCAACAGCACAGTGAAGCTTAGCACAATATTATGGCACAAGGCAGCACCACATTATGGTGTAAGGTTGTACCATGTTTTTGGATTTCGTTTGCACCACACGATGATATAACTTTTCTCAGAAAGCGGCGCAACTGGTGTAGCACTACTTTTTGGTGCAACCTACCAATTTTTAACAGTGCAGCTTTTTCTGTGGCAACTTTGTAATGTGCTCAAGTGTTTGGCTGAATAATTTGACTTATTGTCAATGCTTCACCAGAACATTAACATTATATGAATAAGAATTTTGCTTTGACGAAAACGATCCGTTGCATTTACGTGATGCTCCGGATAGCCTTAAATAACTTAATATTTGTAAATTACTTAACTAAGAATAGAAATATAGCACTTCCAGAATTCTCAAATGCATGTAGAAATTCTTATTGTGCCACTAAGAATTCATACATGCATTTACAATATTAAGGGCGTTTTTGGTGTGACGAATATCTCAAACTAAAGATTCAGCGAATACAAGTGTATATTTGAAATTTCAACCTTCTAATATTCCATCTCAGGCATGTATCGAAAACACTACAATAGCTGAACAACACCATGCTTGTAATATCCAATAATCTCCAAGTCACCTTAGCTTGAAAATAACTAAAGTCTTCTATGATCAAATAAGGGTGATAAAATCAAAGAGACAGAATTAAACAATAACATCAAACTCGAAATATCATGTTAGTTACGCTCGCATAGAAATATCGCATAACAAATATTTTTTTTAAATCAATTACAGACAAGTTCTAGATGAATTCTAATGAAAGCCCCGAATATCTAACGAGAACAGAGCCCCAATGCATCGCAAACATCCATCTTATCTCTGCTGCACTAAATACAGAGGATGAGTAGAAAGTTTTGCAATATTTGCATAAACGCATGTGCTGCGGCGGGTATGCCACGTGTTAAAACTAGTTGAAGTCGCGCACTGCAGTCTGTCGAAAGGGATATAAAGTGGTAGTCGTTGCTGTTAACAGCATTGCATATCGTCCTTTTGTCTGTGGTTGGTACGCCTAAAAGATGAACAGCCACAACCGCCTAATTAGGGAACTTTTGCTTTACGAGTTTGAACTTGGCCATAACGCTGCTAAAGCAACACGAAACATTTGTCATACGAAAGGGAAAGGTTCCGTGGACCACGGCACCGCAACCAGATGTTCAAGAAATTTCGCTCAGGTAACAGAAACCTCGACGATCAGCCAAGGTCAAGTAGGCCGCGAACCGTGGATTTGGAGGCAGTGAGCCAGGCCGTAGAGGCAAATCCGACAACCAGCACTCCGAGATTATCAGGCGAGCTGGGCATATCACAGATCACCGAGGTTCGTCACCTTCAAGACCTCGGCAAGGTCTACAGGAGCTGCCGCATTGTCCCTCACGAACCGACGCCAGCTAAAGCAAACCGCCGAGTGGAAGTGTGCGTGAAACTCCTAGAAAGCCCGCGCGATGTACGTTTCATCAAGAGAATTGTTAGGTGCGATGAAAAGTAGGTCTATTCCGTAATCCTAACACACAACGGCAGTGGTTGAGCCTTGTCCAGCTTCCTGAACCTGTTGCCAAACGTGAGAGCTTAAAGCACAAGGTAATGATCTGCTTTTGGTGGAAATGCGTTGTTGGCCCGACCGTCCGAACAAATACATTACGAATTTGTTCCAGACGGTCGGGCCAACAACGTCAACCTCTACTCTGACCAGCTGGAGCTGATGTATGCCGTTTTGGAGGAGAAGTACTCGGCCTTGGTGAACAGAAAACGCGCTCTCCTACAGCAGGCAACGCTCTGTTTCATATCGCGCGAACGACACAGGCAAAACACCAGGAACTTGAGAGCATCGAACTGATGCTACACCCAGCATATAGTTCGAACCTTGCCCCGTCGGATTATTACCTGTTCCGGTCATGGCCCACTTCTTCTTCGCGGGCGGCACTTCAACAACCAGGAGGAGGTGGCAGCTGGGGTGAAGGAGTTGTTCACCTCGAAGGACAAGAACTGGTACCGCTGCGGAATCAAAGAACTGGCAGACAGATGGCTAAAGAAGGTGCAACACGATGGATTATACTTTAAATGATAGTCAACTTTCGTCGTAAAGGTACGTATGAAGACATAAACTGATCCAAATATTGCAGAACTTTTGACTCACCCTCTGTACATCATTCTACTTCTGACCTCAATTCAGGTTGCCACAAAACATTCAGTCGAGCAAAAAAAATGTGGCATTACATTTGGAAAATGCGTAAATAAAACGAACTAAAATTTACATAGACACAGGAACTAAAAAGGAAGAGTATAGTATACCTCACACATTCTTTCCTGTTTGCATCCATACCCCAGGAACAAAGTGCTCAGTGACTTTTGTGGTGTGACGAATATCTCAAACAAACCTTTATTTTTTGAGGTTAATTTCCAATGTAAATTATATTACTTCCTCTTTATATTTATTTATGAACGATACATCAAAAACTTCAAATTCTTTTGTACCTTTCTGGTAGCAACTGAAAGTGAGTCAAAGGTACATAGAGGGACACAGCCATTGTAAAAAGGATGTATGCGCATTTAAGTCGATATCATGGTCGAAGTATCGTCGCATGTTACCTTGATGATCCATACCGCGGAAAAGTATCAAAGTGATATCTATGAGGTTGAAAATATGATTCACTTTGCGGGGCTGTTGTAGTTGTTTATATGTTCGTTTCTAAACTACACAGTAAAGTCACATTATTGTGACCACCAGCTAATATCCATAGTAACCGCCGAGTGCAGCGCGGACAGCAGCTACACGGGCTGGGAGTGACTCAATAAGGAGCTGGAAAATGTTTACAGGTTTGTGGAGCCATGCTGACTTCAGTGCATCTGAGAGTACCCATAGAGCGAACAACACGATTTAGGTGGTCCTGCAGATGCTCAATTGGGTTTAAGTCCGGGGAATTAGGGGGCCAGGTAAGTATTTACTTTGAAGTCTTCATCGTGCCGTTCCAACCACTCTCGGACATTTCTAGCTGTGTGACACGTAGCATTGTCGTTCCGGGAGATCCCATCCGCCCCAGGGAAGACAATCAGCATGTATGGGTGTACATGGTCTCCAAGGATGGATTCATAATGAATTCGCTCCATGCTGCCTTCCAAAGGTATGAGTGGACCCAGAGAATGTCCCGAAAACATTCCCCAGACCATAACGCTGCCCCCACAAGCTTGTGTTCTTCCAGCAATGGTTGAAGAATGTTCGTTCTCCGATGTTTCTCGCTTTATACGCCAACGTCCATCCATTCGATGAAGCAGAAAACGTGGCTCATCGGAGAAGGCGATCTTTTGCCAATCAGTGGAGGCCCAATCGCGATACTGCCGTGTCTGCCTATGCACCTTCGTTAACATAGGGGCAGTGACCATCCGTTGGCATCGGAGCCCCATACCCAGCAGGGTTCGCTGAGCTGACGTTTTAGACACACTTCCGGTAGCCCCCTGGTTCATTCGGCCAGTGAGTTGCTCCACTGTAGCATGTCGATCGGCTCTCACGCACTTTCGAAGCCGATGTTCACCTCGCACATCAATGGCACGTGGTGTTCCGCAATTTCCGCGTCGCTTATTCGCAATGGTGCCATTTCTCCAATCACGATACACTTTAACCACCGCAGCACGCGGACAGTTTACAAACTGCGCTGTTTAAGAAATACTGCCATCCTTGGCCCGAAAGCCGATAATTATCCCGTTTTGCAAATACAGCACACCATATATGCCCTTCAAGCCAGATCAGGACACGTGCCTTCTTTCATTGGCTACGCGGTGTTGACGTCAAAAGTAGGAGGTGGTCACAATAATGTGACTCGAATGTGCATGTCGTAGTTTTGAAAAGTTGTGCTGTAACACAACAACCAGCTGCAAATTCGAGTAATTTGAATATTACGTAAATTCTATTTATTGCTACAAGGGTTGGACAAAATAGCACCTAGGAAAGTGGCGATGCGTTTTTATTAATAACGTAGGAAAGAGGCGATACGTCTTTATTAATAACCTAGGAAAGGGGCGATACGTCTTTATTAATAAGGTGCTAGACCACCATTTGCCTTTAATACAGGTTCCAACCTTATTGGAGTAGATTAATACAGCTTTTGAATAGTCCTTAACAAAATGTTGTACCATTCATCGATCAGAACATCAGCCAATCGCTTCGGAGATGTTGGAGGTAATCTGCTTCTCACTCTGCTCTACAAAACTGTCCATAGTGGTTCGATGATATTCAAGTCAGGTGGTTGAGATGGTAGTGCAAATGTTTAAGTTCATCTTGATGCTCCCCAAACCAAGATATAACTGTTCTGGCTGTGCGTGCTTATACGCCGCATTATCATCTTGAAAAACGGCATCATTGTTGGGGACCAATATTTAGACCATACAGGATGAACATGATCACCTAGAATGTCCGAATACTCACCGGCAATAACTCGGCCATGTAGGGTAATAATGGAGCCAGCCGAATACCAAGATATGGCAGCCTTAATCGTCCCAGACCCACCCCCATGTTTGTCAGTTGGAACCAGGCTTTTCAAATTGTACGTTTCCCGTGGAGTTCTCCATACATAAACATTACCCACTGTAACGTATACTCTAGATTCAGTTTCTTTTTGATTTTACTATCTCTTGTTATTTTATTTTCCTATGCAAATTATCTTCTCACTTAACGAGATGTTGTTTATCCCGCTGAATTATACATGTGGCAACGAGTGTAAGTCATGACGTGGTGGTATGCAGTATATATAGGCGCGCTCAAGTATACCAAAGAGCTTCGTTTTATATGTGATAGGTTCTTCCTGATTATTGATATGCGATTTACCTACTTTTCTACGATAATACGATAGTACGAAAGTTCGGGCTATCAGTAGTTGTGTTATTTTGGAGTGTGTATTTGAGTAATACCAGGAGCTCCCCAATAAAAGGTTAAAAGTGAGCACGTTTTCTTAGTTCATTTTATTGTCAGACCTCTGTCTGGCCGTTAAGTCTATTTCATTGAGTGTTTACGTTAAGTTCAGGGTATATTGTGTTTACCGCTCTAATAAGGAGCCTTCAAGGTACTAATGTACTAAAACCGAAGTTATATTACTGATATTCAAGATGATGAGGAACGCTGAGTAAAAATAAATTCCATATTCTTGGAATTTATTGCACGTGCGTGTCTTACCTAAACAAATTCTAGCACTTTGAAGATTAAGCACACTTTAGCTACGTCAAGTAACCTTTCAATAACCCTAACGTGACTTAACGTAAGCTTTCCTGCACTACACGTCCAACCGGAGAATTTTATTCATTATACCACCTACTGTTGGGAATAATTAATCAGGACTCATTGAATCATTTCATACGTTTTCAGTCATCAGCTGTCCAGGTTTTATGCTCATGACACCATCTTTTTTGCATTGTAGCGTTGATCTCTGTGATTAAAGATTTACCAATCGCAGCTCTTCGATGGATATTGGCTTTGTGAAGTTCTTTACTGACTTTTTTGTGGAAACAGGGTCTTCCAGTGGATATTGAGTTCTGCTTTCACTTTTGCTGCAGTAGTCTGGTGTTATTTGGACACAATCCTTTTTAGTGTCCGACGATCCCTCTAATTCAATCTCGGTTTTCGCACAGATTTCTTCTTCGCTGATGTGATTACATCAGCGAAGAAGACCCTTCCCATGCTTTGTGTACGCAGTCATACCGTGGTGACTGTTGCTCTTTAAACACCAAACATTTTGGCTGTCATGGTTACAGACGCCCCTGCTACACGAGCTCCTACGATTTGTCTTTTTTGGAAATCTAACAGGTCACCCATTTCTCCGGCCGCAAGTACCAACCGCTGCTGAACACAACTTATATTACACTGTATAACGTAACCCTTTTTACGTTATGTAAGATTGGTTACGTTAAAGTTCCAAATGTCCGGCTGAATAGATGTCAAACTATGGGTAAATGCGATTCACCTAATTGTACCGGATAGCTCACTTTAAATTAAGGAAGGTTTTTAGGGCCAGACGAAACACATGTTAAAAATTCTAAGTAGGTTCACGTGTTGATCTCAAATGACGGATTCAACAAACGAAAGAGAATTCTTGAACTCACAGAGCGAGTGGTTGAAAGCATAAAGAGTACTTACCACCTTTAAATAGATAATCCTTTATTCGCAACACACCACACTGAACACTAAAACATCTAAAACACTGTAGATTGAAAACACAAGCTATCCAATTTTATATTGGTTTGGAACAACATCACAAACGCAGTACGTTCACACATAATTCCATCTTTTAGTTTCGGTTCTTACGCAAACAGTTTTTCTTTTCGCAGGTCAGCGCCTCACTACTTCTTGTCTTTGAGTGAGAATGAGAGTTTTCTTTTTTTTTATTTCCAAATAGGTTCGCTTAACGCAGCAACGCCATCTATATTGCTCTTTTGTGTGGAACTTGAACGGACACATCGCACTTTTTCCAACAACATACAGGGTGATTGCATTCTACTCCTAGTGCCGGAAAAGTGCGCATTCGAAAACGCCCAGCAGGCACACGGAGTTCCAACCAGTGCATGAGAAGCACAGGATGCAAATTAGGTGCGATGAACACGAGCGTAGACGATGAGGAGCAAACATTTAAAAACGTAGCCGAACCCTTTCAGCGATATTACCATGCGAACACCACATGAAAATTGACGTATACGTCTGACCGGAGCAGCGTACCGGGTGTTCCTGGAGCAAGTGCTGCCCGGTCTGTTGCAGGATGTTCCACTCACCACACGGAGGGACACGTGGTTTAAACATGATGGGGCCCCAGCACACTTTGTCACCGAGGTCCGATACTTCCTAAATGAGACACATCCCGGGCGGTGGATTGGACGCGGTGAGCCTGTGGCTTGGCCTCCACACTCTCTGGACCTTAATCCACTGGACCTTTTCTTCTAGGGGCACATGAAAACATTGGTGTACGAGACACCTGTCGACTCCCTGGAAGATCTCGTCGCGCGAATCGCTGTTGCTGCGGACAAAATCAACACCACACCGGGAGTCTACGAGAGGGTGCGACAGTTCTTCATTCTCCGGTGTGGGATGAGCAACGACGCCCTTGGACGTCAGTTTGAGCAGCTCCTTTGAGTCTTTCTCTGATGCGATTGGAATTGTGCAACTCATAAATTAGGTGTGTCTCTTTGTTTTCACTGTTGAAAGCTTAACGTGGATATGTAACTTTAATATTTTCTGGCACTAGTAGTGGAATGCGGCCCTAGGTTCCATTGCAAATATTGTTCGTCTTGATGTGTACCATCACCCCTCTTGTTTTGTTGAAGGAGTTTATAATCACCCTGCATACAGAAAGTCAGTTCACTTATGTAAACTTTTTATTGGTTTAGAAACTTTAGACGAAATCCAAAACATATCACGGCGAGGTACACACACAACTTCACATACTTTAATTAGCTGTCGCACAATCAAACTCAGCAGAGATTTAACCCCCCCCCCCCCCCCCCGCCCAAGCAACCCCTGCGTCGCATTTTTATCTAACGTTCTTTTCGGTACACACATACGTCACTCTCGTTCCGACCTCAGATTTTTGCCAACGTCATTCTCGTTTGAGGGGAAAGACATAACGTTAAGGTTTGAAAATGTCTAAGAGAACGAACTCAAATTTATATAGAAAAAGAAACTCAATAGGAAAGTTAAAATAAAATATACGTTACAACTGACATACAACCTACAGAATACATACAAAGAAAATACACACAAACGATAATTACATTTTTTTTCAATGAGGCCTACAGGAATAACATTAACCCCTATAATCACGGTATTAACATTATTTTGTCCAGCCCCTGTATATCGATCTATGTGACCGCAATAGTGGATCCATAAATGAATGCCTGCTTCAGGTGGGAAGCAGGGCTCGATTTAAGTATTATCGCACTGCAAATTGCGAATCAAATAGACCTGAATCGCTAAGCAGAAATGATTTGCTTTGCATACATTGCGATACATATCATTTTAAACTCCCGTTACGCTGCCCTTCAGTGAACTTTTCGAACTTTTGTGGTGGTTGCTGTGGCCCTTATGAAGACATTACTTTTTTCCTCCCAAAGATGCTTATCTTCTTTATTTTTTAAGCGTTCCGACGGAGAGATGTTGTTCAAGGTTAATTAAAAATAACTGAAATTTTAACCTGATGAAGCTGTAATATTTTTTTCTAAACCATGTTGCCCAACACAAAACCATGCGGCAAATGAAAAATTTGTGACGTTGAAGAGGAGCAGCATTGAAAAAGTAATAAATAAATAAATAATTTACCTAAAATTTCTTTCTAGCTGGTTTTCAAGTGGGTACTGGAGAGTGCTCTCAGAGCGTAATGCAATAGTGCTAATCAAAAGTTTCTCATTGCAACACAAAATAAAATTTTGTATAGCAAATGTTGCTGCACATTTATTTTTTCGTAAATCAAGACCGTGTGGGAAGTCCCAAGACGACGGGGACTTCCTACATAAAGCTGGTTTTTTCTTTTTAAATGGCCAGTATCGTAAATAACTAATGTCATTATTTTTGTAAAATTACAGTAACAAATGTAAAAAAATTTGTAAAAGTTTTCATAACGGCTAAAATTTGCTGTAAATTTGGAGATAAAATGTTCTGTTTTCTAGCTTCAGCAGAAAAACAACAATAACAACAAAAACTAGAGGTTCAGAAATTGAGGAAAATGGGAGCTGAAGGAAAAACAGATTTTGTTTGTCCTTTTTTTTTCAGTGTTGTCATTTGTAATTGGTAGCAGGGACATACACACACACACACACACACAGTCACTCTGTAGGGTATTGAGGAAAATGGGAGCTGAAGGAAAAACAGATTTTGTTTGTCCTTTTTTTTTCAGTGTTGTCATTAGTAATTGGTAGCAGGGACATACACAAACACACACAGTCACTCTGTAGGGTATTGAGGAAAATGGGAGCTGAAGGAAAAACAGATTTTGTTTGTCCTTTTTTTTTCAGTGTTGTCATTAGTAATTGGTAGCAGGGACATACACACACACACACACACACACAGTCACTCTGTAGGGTATTGAGGAAAATGGGAGCTGAAGGAAAAACAGATTTTGTTTGTCCTTTTTTTTCAGTGTTGTCATTAGTAATTGGTAGCAGGGACATACACACACACACACACACAGTCACTCTGTAGGGTATTGAGGAAAATGGGAGCTGAAGGAAAAACAGATTTTGTTTGTCCTTTTTTTTTCAGTGTTGCCATTAGTAATTGGTAGCAGGGACATACACACACACACACACACAGTCACTCTGTAGGGTATTGAGGAAAATGGGAGCTGAAGGAAAAACAGATTTTGTTTGTCCTTTTTTTTTCAGTGTTGTCATTTGTAATTGGTAGCAGGGACATACACACACACACACACAGTCACTCTGTGGGGTAGACTTTGAAATGTACGTGTGAGAGACATGCACCGATGAGCCATTATATTATGACCACCCCCAGGCTAGAGAAATGAGCGCACCTGGAGACAGAACGGTGGCGCATGTGAATGATCAAAATGATCATATGTAGTGGATTTTAGGAAGGGAGTGTCTTACACCAGGTCTTAAACAACCCTTAGAAATAGGAAACTAGGAGATTTGGGCTAGAGCGCCCGATAGGAAAGTGACATGGCAGCGAAGTAGAAAGGGGGAGGAAGACGCCCTTATTTATTTCAGGGGGGCTAGTACCCGGGGTCCGACGGCTTAACGTGCCCATCCGACGCACGGCAGGTATTTAGTGGATCGAGCGTTCGTACCTGAGCAATATATATATATATATATATATATATATATATATATATATCACCATAATCATCATTGTCAACCATTATCAATCCACTGCTGGACGAAGGTCTCCCCAAGTTTCCTCCACAACGGTCTGTCTTGTGCCAGTCTCCTCCATGTCACTCCCGCATACTTTCGAATTTCATCCACCCATCTTCCATGTGGTCTTCTTCTGGGTCTTTTCCTGTCCCTTGGAATCCAATCTAAAATTTCGGCTGTCCATCGATGGTCTGTTCTTCTGGCAGTATGTCCAGCCCATTGCCATTTCAGGGATTTAACTCTGATCATGATGTCTTCCACTCTTGTCATTTTTCGGATCCACGTGTTCCTCTTCTTATCTCTCCTGGTTACACCAAGCATGCACCTCTCCATGCTTCTTTGAGTTGTCTGCAGCCTTTGCATGTCTCTTTTAGTTAAGGTCCACGTCTCTGCACCATACGTAAGCAATGGAAGGATGCATTGATCAAACACTTTTCTTTTAAGACATAATGGCATATTGCTCTTGAAAATTATGCTGTTTCTTCCAAAAGCTCTCCAGGCAAGTTTTGTACGCCGATTAATTTCTTCACCAATGTGACCCTCACTTGATATCTGCTGTCCAAGATAAACGTACGTGTCTGTTATCTCCAGCTTTTCTCCATCAATCGATAAATCTTCATTTCTTGTAAAAGCATTGTACATCACTTTTGTATTCTGAAAGTTCATTTTTAATCCCACTTCTTTACTCTTGTCAGCAAGTTCCTTGATCATACTCTGCAGCTCTGATGGGGTAGTTGCAAAAATGACTACGTCATCAGCAAAACGAAGGTGGGTTAGATAATCTCCATTAATCTTTATCCCTTTGTTTTCCCAGTTCAGTGATTGAAAGACATTTTCCAATGTAGCATTAAAGAGCTTCGGAGATATGGTGTCACCTTGTCTCACTCCCTTTCCAATTTTTATGTGTGTTGTATTTTCAAACAGCCGAATCTTTGCACTTGCATTTTCATAGATGTTATTAATAATATTAATGTATGCATCTTCAATACCGCAGGATTTCAGAGCCATTGCAACTGCTGATGGTTTCACCGAATCAAAGGCTTTTTCATAATCGATAAAAGTCATGCTCAATGGAAGTTCATATTCCCTCGCTCTTTCAATTAGTTCTCTCAGTACGTGGATATGATCTATTGTGCTGTAGCCACTCCTGAATCCAGCTTGTTCTCTCGGTTGAGCCATGTCCAGTGTTACCTTCAAGCGGTGTGAAAGAACTTTAGTGAAGATTTTATAAACCACTGATAGGAGGCTGATAGGTCTGTAGTTCCTGAGATCCTCAATGTCACCTTTTTTATGTAGCAAGATCATTGTAGCGTTGTTCCAATCCTCAGGAATTTTCCCTTCATTAAGGCATCGAGTGAAAATTTGGGCGAGTACTGTTTCGATTTCTCCACTTGCTTCTTGTATGATGTCTACAATAATTCCATCTTCTCCTGGAGCTTTTCCCCGCTTCATGTTCTTGATTGCATGTGCAACTTCTGCTAGAAGGACTGGAAGAACTCTGGTACTGGTACCTTTCATGATGTCTGGAGTACATGTATCATCCCTTTCATATAATTTGGAGTAGAAATCTTTCACTCTTGTCAAAATTTCGCCTCTATTTCTTGTTACAGAACCATCTTCTTTTCTCAGTGCCATAATCTGTTTTTTCCCCTTACTGAGATGTCCCTTTGCTATCTTAAGGCTTTGGTTGTTTTCAATTGCTTTCCTTACTAGTTGACAGTTGAATTTCCTTACGTCTTCAGTGATACTTTTTCGTACTGTCTTGCATAGCTCTATATATTCCACTTTGGAAGTCACATCTTCTTTAGTTGTCCTCATCACTCTTCTTTTTTGCATCAACATTTTGGTTTTTCCTGATAATTTGTTCTTAGACCCAGCTAATATATATATATATATATATATATATATATATATATATATATATACAACCCGATGACCGGCTTTCGGTTAGTAGAGTGTTCGGAGTCAGAATGGAAAAAGCTGCCGATTTATCGGAGTTTGATGAAGGACAAATTGCGCGATGGCACGGTGCCTCGGAACTACGACCTCGGAAACGACCCTGCTTGAGGGTTGTTCACGTGCCACTGTAGTGAGTACGTAGTGGTGCACAGATGGCCAAACGACCAACCGTAGTCCAGCCGTGTGTCGTCTGCAGGGCCACAGTGCGACAAATCACCCCCAGCTTCAACAGTGGTGATCAGGGCAATGTGTCACAGCACATAGCTCATCGCAATCTTCTGCGCATGGGCCTGCGTAGCCGAAGACCCAGCCGGGTCTCCATGCTCACTGCACGCCATCGCCAACAACGCATGAAATGGGCCCAACATCATCGAGATTGGACCGTGGATGATTGGAAGAAAGTGGCTTAGTCTGACGCATCAAGATTCCTAGTGCATCAATCACGTAGACGGCCGAGCTCGAATTCGCCGATTGCCAACGAAGGCTATGGCACCTGGATGCACTGTTGGGCGGAAACAGGCCGGCGGTGGTGGTGCTATGCTGTGGGCGATGTTTCTTTGGAACACTTTAGGCCCCATTATCCTAATAGCACAATCCCTGACAGCTGGCAGGTATCTGAACATCGTTGCGCACCAAGTTCACCCATTGATGGCAACTATGTTCCGTGCTGGTGACGGCCATTACCAACAGGATAATGCGCCATGCCGCACTGCCAGAATCGTCAAGGAGTGATTCGGGGAACATGCTGGTGACTTTCTGTTAATGCCCTGTCTTTCAAATTCACCTGACATGAAACCAATCGAACATTTGTGCTTCGACTTAGAAAAGTGGGTTCGCGCTAAATCTCCACCACCCCTAAATGTACAAGAATTAGAGGATCTTCTGTTGCTATTAAGGTACCAGATGCCTCAGGATACCTATCGCCATCTCATCGAATCGATACCTTGCCGAGTGGCCGCTGTTTTGCGGGCTAAAGGGGGTCCTACAGCTTATTAGGTAGACGGTCATAATGTAATTGCTCATCGGTGTAGTGTCGGTCACGGACCTAAGAACGTACTTCGATTGGGCCATAAAGAAAGCCTGTAACAAATTTCTAAGGTGAAATTTTTTTCTATTAAATCAACCCACCTGAACAGAAGGGATTAAAAATCTTTGTAGTGCCAGAAAGGGGCAGCGCTTTAAGTTTATAGCGTGTGTGGACCCCTTTACAAAGTCTCTCTCTTTTATTTTTAGACCTGAGGGGCCCCTTCGCTCCAGGTGAGCTTTTGGATCAGCCCCTGTGTGACTCTTAGATGTCATTTAAGTGTTAGTGCTAAAAATTTGGCATTTAAATGACTGTAGGCGTGTCATCGAGGCCGGGGGGAGAGGGGGGTCATCGGTACACGGTACACGTGTTATTTTACGAAATTTAGATACGAGGGCAAACCTACGATGGGGCAGCAAATATATATAAGTTCAATTACCCAAGAGCTTTATACACAGGTACTTTACGTTCACTTTTTAGATCTGGCTGTAATTCGTTTTTTGTCCAAAACTAAAACCACAGCATAATGCTATCAATGTAGAGAACTCGTTATGTAACTTCATTCCCGTATCAGCAAAGAGATATGTATTATTTAAAAGAATTTGTTAAAAAAAAGATAGAAGACTTTATTTAAAAAAAACTTAGCATCTTGTCAAAAATACGCTGGTTCGTTATTGTTCATTAGTGACTGAAGAGCAATGCATAACAATAAACAGCAAGAAAGATGACACCGAATTTTCTGGTATAATAAGCACGTTTTTTGAATCCGTTCTGACGCAAATTCAATTTATCAAAGCATTTCAAAGTCAATGGAGCCGGTATGGAAAACAATAGTATCTAACGGAAGAAAGAAGTTTTTCAATCGGGTTTTTAATCCCCCAGATATTGCTGTAAACGGAATCGTGAGCTTACGCCCTCTGGTTCCAGACTTATGCGTTAAGAAAAACATGAATTTATATGAAAAACATTTCGCACCGGAAACGCTCTCCAACACAGAAAGAATTTTTCAAATCGGACTCCTAGAAACAGAGATATCGACAAAAATAAGATGTGATTTTACGTCCCCTGGTGAGAAAACCATGCATTATTTTAGGAAGAAAGTATTCTCAAAAGTTTTTCCACATGAGCGGTACCGGTCCAAGAAACAAAAAATTTAGTCGAGTTTTCAGGAGCCCAGATTTTGATACAAATACAGCAGAAGCAGAAATTAACACTTATGCCCCCTGGTGGCCAAACCATTCTTTACCAAACATTAGAAATTATATGAAAAATATTTTCCATCAGGTGTTATATGCGATACAAGAAGAATTTTTTTCAAATCGGAGTTTTAGAAGCAGAAATAACGTAGAAAACGCAAGTTACCTTTTGTGCCTACTAGCGGAAAGTCTATGATTTACTTGAAAATTTTGAATTTATAGGAAAAACATTTCCCATCGGAAACACTATCCAACAAAGAAGGAATTTTTCAAACCGGACTCCTAGAAGTAGAGATATTGACAAAAATAAGATATACATCTACGCCCCCTGGCAGAGAAACTATGGAATATCTTAAGAAGAAAATATTCAGAAATAGTTTATCGATGTGAGTGGCATCGGCCCACGAAAGAATTTTTTCAATCGATATTTTAAAAGTTCATATTTTTTGGTAAATACATCGGAAGCAAAAATTAACCCTTACGCCCCCTAGTCGCTAAAGTATGCGTTACCAAAAATTTGAAATTATATGCAAAAGAGTTTCCATCAGGAGGTGTATCCGCTGAAGAAAAAAGTTTTCAAATCGGAGTTTTAGAAGAAGAGTTATCGGGAAAAATGTATTTTCTTTTAGGCCCCTAACGGAAAATCTATGCGTAATTTGGAAAAGTAACTATATCTAAAATACTCTTCGACATAAATGGAATCGAAAGATAAAAGAATTTTTTCAATCGGATCTTTAGAAGCAAATATGTGGAATAAAACGTATTTTTGAATTCGGCATTATCTGCATTTACGCCCTCTAGCTGCGAAATTGTACACTGTAAAAAAAAAAAAAATGAAGGATCATCATTCGCATATTTCAAGCTTCCCAATGCAAAAAGAATTTTTCAAATCGGACTAATAGTTGCAGAGATGTCGGGTCTACAGACGGACGGACAAACCGATAACATAAGCACGATCTTTTTTTACAAAAGATGTTCTAAAAATTGAGAGAACACCTTGGTACTCTTTTGCAGATAATTTGTACCATGCATCGTTTGCATGCCAAGATCTTTATGGGTGTGAAATAAAACGAGTGCTTCGAGAGCATACATTTATTTACGTACAACAACAACACATTGCATTTATTCGCGTCACTTATGACCACGCTGAGCCTCAGTCCGGTAAATGGAATTAAATCATAACAACAAATATATTCGCGTCACTCACGACCACGCTGAGCCTCAGTCCTAAGTGGAATTAAATCATAACAACAAATAATATTTCCTGATACTGAGCGGTTCTTAGGCAGGAGGATTAACGAATGTCATTGTCGTAAAACCAATGAAAGAAAATACGTGATTCATAAAGTAAATATTTACCAAACTATGGTGACGGTAATAGTAAGTATTTCGCGGCTGTTTATTTTTTTAAAAACGGTCGGGGCCGTCTTAACACTTCTGGAGGTCCTGTGCCGTCGCATGTTTCGGGGCGCCTGATCTTATTTATATATAGTACACATATATACAACATATGGTATTATTACAATGTGTGGTTATTTTTATTTATTCACGCATGGTATTATTACAATATAGTATTATGTATATATCATCATCACCATGTTATCTCAGAGAAGAAACATTAAATGTCCAGAGACTTTTTATAATAAATACCACTTGAATGAAAAATAATGCATGACAAATTTCTAGAACTCCATTAAGTGTACCAAATGCACTCACATTTAGTTGCTTAGTAAATTACAAGAAAATTGGTACTGAAAGATATGTTTCAAAAATTTGACATCAAGATAGAAAGAAAAGCTGAATTTCAAGTGTGTTAGTAAGGGAGATTGGTAACTTTCAGCCTAGAATATCTACAGGTTACATCACATCGTGTTTATACATCATTTTAAAGCTCTCGTCAATAGCTTTCCCCATTGGAAGGGTCAGAATCACCGAGCAATTTTTCAACAGCATAATCCCCGTCCACACACTGCGATATGCCCGGCCAGGCTTGCCTTCGTAATGGCGACACTCTTTCATGATCAGCCCGATCGCTTGACCTCTCACCGATCGAACATGTTTGGGACACCATCTGGCATGCTATACTTCAAGACAGTATTCGCGTCTATGTCACACCGGGTAACCGCTTGTATCCGAGCCAGAAGTAGCGCTACAACGTACTAACTTGTTCCACCCATATAGCTATTTTATCCGAATAAACGGCCGAACTACTGAACTACTGTAGAATTGCAATCATTTCCTTTCCTGTACACGAACATTGCACATACCAATTTTCGTCTCGATTGGATGATTCTTTCTTTTTTTTTTTTTTTTTTTCAAATATTATACACTATATTGACAAAAGTCACCGGACACCCCTTCAAGAGCAAATGAACGGATCGCCTGCGTTGTTAAGATGCGCGGTACAGCTGCAAACGGTATAAAAACAAGCCTGCAACTGACCGCGATCATATCGCACTGTGAGGTTATGCGAAAATGTCGCGGCGGGAGAGAACTGACTTTGAGAAAGGAAAGATTGCTGGATGTTATATTAGTGGGTTGTCCATAAGAGAAACCGAGAGACGTTTAAAAATACCCAAGTCAACTGTTTTGGATGTACTGAATAAGTGGAAGACACATGGCGTGCCTGAAGCAGCAAAACGTACGGGCAGACCAAAAAATCGATGATAGAGGACGTCAAAGCCTCAGGAGAGTCATTACAGCTAATCGACGGAGTACTGCACAAGACCTCAGTGTACAGGTGAGTAAAAATGCTGGAACCTTGGTATGTACACGTACCTTTCGCAGAGAACTTCATTCCATGGGTTACCGTGGTCGTGCTGCTGCTCATAAGCTTTTCATCTCCACTCGGAATGCTACTCGTCGTTTAGCATGACGTAAAGAACGTTTACCGGGGACCGTAGATCAATGGAAACTGGTCCTATGGACTGATGAATACAGATACATAATCCATCAGTCTAATGGCCATGTGTGGGTATGGCGGCAGCCGGGGGAACGCTATTTATCACAGTGTACCGTTCCTACTGTCAAGTTTGGAGCTGGCAGTGTACTCGTGTGGGGGTGTTTTTCGTGGTATGGTCCCGGCCCATCGGTTATCGTGGACAAGCCTGTTAACCAGCACGCCTACCTCGATATTCTGGACAATTATGCCCTACCAACTCTGAGGCAATACTATGGAACTGAGCCTTGTTGGTACCAGCAGAATAATGCACCGAGCCATAAAGCCGGGACTGTTACGGCGTGGTTTGACGATAATTCCCTATCGTGTGTGGACTGGCCAGCACAGAGCCCTGGTCTTAATCCCGTAGAGCACCTATGGGATGAATTAGAGCGCCGCATAAAAAGTTTGGAACCAAGGCCTACTACTAAGCAACAGTTAGCGGCAGCATTATGTACTGAATGGAAGCGCATACCTATCGCTGTGTTCCATAACCTTGTCGAAAGCATATCTTGAAGGATCAATGCATGCATTAAGGTCAAAGGTGGACCGACACCGTACTAACGTATGTCAATAAATGCTATGTCGTGTTTCTGCTCTAGGTGTCCATTGACTTTTGTCAAGATAGTGTATATATATATACTGCATATATGCTTCATGCTTTGGGTAAATAACCTAGAATTCAATTTAGTTCGCAGCTTGTCGATCCCGGCGCAGTGGTCTAAGCGCTGGCTGTTGATCATTCGACCCCCGTTGGGCATGGATGCTGTGTTTGTCTTACGGCATTGACTCTCTCTTTCCCCTGAAGTCAGAAGCCCCTAAATCAGGGACGGAGGACTGCTTATAGCCCATTGCGTTGTTCACGGTGGTCGTTAAACCCCAATTGAAAAGAAGAAAACTTATTGATCCAAATATACAGTCTGTTTTCTCTTTCTTCCATTTTTCTAAAAATTAAATATCAAAGTAACTAGCAGGTTTTAATTGCCTTCAAGTTCCAGTGTCATAAAACACAAAATCTTCTTTAAAGTGAGCAGAACGTATTAGATAATGTACATTCTAAGGATGTATTTAGAGGCGGGCCCAAAGGGCCTTACTCTTCCTCAGAAGTGTTTCGTTTTTTTTGTTAAAAAGCGACTTGCATTTCACATTAGAAAAAACGCTTTAGTTCAATAAAAATGCATCCACGTACATTAGAAAATAATGCTTTAATTTGTTCTTCTATTTTTCATTAACTTTTATTTTGTTCTGATGGATTTCAAAAACTTTTATTTTTTGCACCCGCCCCCGAAAAAAATTCTATATATACTCTTTTGGTACATTCGGATGGAAATCATTACGTTTCACTTTACTCAGACATTCTTTTGACAATAGTTTCGGTCTTTTTAAGGCAAACTTATGGAAAGTTATCCGTTCTATAGGTGACGAGAGCACCACCATACGCTCAGCAAATGTTGGGAATGCAGTTAACAAATATACGAAAAGTAGCGAATTTCCTGAACACAAACAACGTAACGCTTTGCTAATCATTCGCAAAAGGAATGTAAACAAATTGTTGTTGGTCCTCAACCACCGAACTTCCTTCCCGTGATGCAACGCGAGGTGGATAAGGTCCATAATCAAGAAAACCTCTCAGAAGTTCCGATTCACGTGCATCAGGGTGATTCACAGGATGCATATTGACCAGTGCTTCTGTTTACCAGTTACAGTAAATTGGTGCCATGATGTGGCAATGACATAAATGCAGTTTGAATTCACTCGTCATACTAGTTATGAAATTATGTAATTGTTGATGATTTTTTTCAATATTTTGGAATTAAAATTATTCCAAATTTTGGGCATAAAGTGAGGCTTTTTAATATTTTCAAATTCGCATGAATGCGACCGCTCTGTACTACTGAGATAGGGTCTGCTTGGAAGAGATACTCACAAAGAAAGTATCATGAGATCAAAAAGCTTTTAAGAATTTTACTTTCCAGGATTTCGCGCAAACTCGCAGCACGAAAGAATGACCTTCAAGGTTCGATACCCGCGCTGGGCTTTGTACGTATTAGGCCAGAGATAAAGAAGTCTGACCATGCAGCACAAACTGCCGACGCTTTTCTTGTTTGTTTGTTTTACGTTTCTATAATTAAAGAATAAGAAGGCCAACTACTTTATTTGAAAGGCGTTGCCGAACTTACTGCGCACTTTTCAAGGCCTTGGAACATGGAAAGATGCCGTTTCGAAGCAACAAATAAATAAGTACATTCATACGAATGTTTCAACGAATTCTGCGTTGTACATGCAATCTTAAGGAAATGCTAACAGATAAAGAGTAGCTGTTTTGTGTTAAAAGTTCCACTCTGAAGATCCGTATGAGCTCAGAAATGTCACCACTGAATTCTTTTGATAAAAAGGGGAAAGAAATTTCAAATTTAATAATGATATTAAACTCATTTCTTGTTTCTTAAAACTCGATTTCCAAATAAGATGACATTTACAGTTATTTTTACCCTTTCTTTCAAAGTTACATTAAAATATGTAAATATTCTGCAGAAACTGAGGTTTTTGTAGATATTTTTTCTTGTTCTCCTTTACTTTTTTAATGTGTGTGTGTGCTTTGAAGTATTTTTCCATATACCAAAAGCTAATGTAATTTAAGTCAACCAGCAGAGGAACTTTAGCTTCTGAAATCGGAAAACACATAGATGGTATTGAACATTTATAGTGACATCCGACTCACAAAAGAAAAATGATTCCATTTTGACTTCAAAAAACGAAAACAATGGCGGCTCCAACATTCCAATAAGTCCTTTAGAAGGCTTACAGGCAGCAGTACCGTTGGAAGGAGAAACAGGCACCCGTAGCTCAATTTTCAGAAGAGGACAAAAGGAAACGGTAAATACAAATACTATACACAAACACCTGTGACGCATACCTCTAATTTAATCTTCCTTTTTAGTTTCTGTGTTGTCATGCAAATTTGGTTTCTCCTTGTTAAATATTTTCTCACTTTAACTCCACATTATTTCTTTCGACGAGATTTTTCAAGTTTACATCCTGACAGTGGCAAATAAATCTATTCGCAAAAGTTAGGTATTCTGAATGCTAGGAAATATACTATAAGTACAGAGTACGATATGCAATATTCTGAGCGCGATATACAATACTTCTGAGTACGTTATACGATATGCTCTGAGTACGATATACTTTTTATCTATGCTTTAGATAAAAATCAATAGGAAATGTAGGATTATTTCTTTGTAGATTATATTTGGTGACGACAAGCTAGAATCGTCAAACCTTTAGTATTACGAAATACACAGTCGAGTCACACTATTGTGACCACCTCCTACTTTTGACGTCAACAATGCGTAGCCAATGAAAGAAGGTACGTGTCGTGAGCTGACTTGGAGGGTATATAAGGTGTGCTGTAGGCATTATGAAAAAAAGAAAAAAAAAACATTGGGCCGCGTGTGGCCTAGTGGGCAACGTTCGTGACTGCCACGGAAAGGACTTCAGGTTCGATCCCAGGCAGGTACGGACGCTCGATTTACTAAATATCAGCCGTGCGTCGGATGGGCACGTTAAGCCGTCGGACCCCTGGTACTGGCCCCCGGTAACAAATAAGGGCGTCTTCCTCCCCCTTTCTACGCGCTTCCGTGTCACTTTCCGATCGGGCACTCTAGCCCAAATCTCCTAGCTTCCTATTTCTAAGGGTTGTTTAAGACCTGGGGTCAGACACTCCCTTCCTAAAATAATCTACATAGGATCTGATCTATGAAAACACATCACTCGTTCCTGTCATGGACAAAAGGAGCAATTTATCAGATTTGCAAAAAGGCATGATTATCGGCTTTCGGGCCAAGGGTGGCAGTACTTCTGAAACAGCGCAGTTTGTAAACTGTTCGCGCGCTGCTGTGATTAAAGTGTATCGTGATTGGAGAAATGGCAACATAGCGAATAAGTCACGCTGAAACTGCGGAGCACCGCGTGCCATTGATGTGAGAAGTGAACGTCGGCTTTGAAGGTGGGTGAGGACCGATCGACACACTACATGGGAGCAACTCACTGGCCGAATGAACCAGTGAGCTACCAGGAAGTGTGTCTAAAACGTCAGCTCAGCGAACCCGGCTGGGTATGGGGCTCCGATGCCGACGGATGGTCACTGCACCTATGCTAACGAAGATGCATAGGCAGAAAAGGCTTACATTTGCACGGCAGTTTCGGAATTGAATGGACCTCCGCTGAATGACAAAGGATTGCCTTCTCCGATGAGTCACGTTTTCTGCTTCATCGAACGGATGGACGTTGGCGTATAAGGCGAGGAACATCGGAGAACAAACACTCTTCAACCATTGCTGGAAGAACACAAGCTGGTGGTGGTAGCGTTATGGTCTGGGGAATGCTTTTCGTGGCATTCTCTGGGTCCACTCATACCTGTGGAAGGCACTATGGACCAAATTCGTTATGAATCCATCTTGCAGACCACATACACCCATACAGTCTTCCCTGAGGCTGGTAGGATCTTCCAACACGGCAATGCGACATATCACACAGCTAGAAATGTCCGAGAGTGGTGGAAGAGCACGATGAAGACTTCAAAGTATATACTTACCTGGCCCCCTAATTCCCCAGACTGAAACCCAAGTGAGCATCTGTGGGGCCACCTTGATCGTGCTGTTCGCTCTATGAATCCTCCAGCACGCACCCTCCAGCAGCTGTCAGATGCATTGCAGTCAGCATGGCTCCACATACCTGATGTGAACACATTCCAGCACCTTATTGAGTCACTCCCAGCCCGTCTAGCTGCTGTCCGCCCTGCACTCGGCGGTAGTTCTGGATATCAGGTGGTGGTCACGATATCGTGACTCGACCGTGTAGTATTTTGAAGAGTTTTCCTCTTGCTACACTGTAAAAATTTTCCTGAAATTCAGGAGCCATTTTCCGTGATTCCTTACCTGAATTAACGAAGCATATTTCTGATACAATCTTTTCCGTGAAATGACAGGAAAACTCATGAATTTCACGAGGTCTTCGTATACCAGAAAAATTCTGAACTTTCAGAAACCCTTTCCGCAATTCCTTCCATATATTAATGGAAAAATTCTGTTTTCACTCTTTTGGTATCCATATGATGGAAAATTCCTGGCAACAGGAGCCATTCGCGGGAATTCTGGAGGTTTTATTAACTGTTAAATTTCAATCGTCAGTCGGAGGATCTGATTTTGAAGTTTTGTAGCGAGATCGGATATTGTGGATAGCATATCACATGGAATTTTGGTTATTGTGACACCGGATACTCTTTCCCTTCTCCATCATTTTGTTCACTAATATTTTATAATGTTACCGCAAGATATGAGGGTACTTAAGTTATTATACACGTGCTATATGATATCTATGTATTCCATAAGTCTGTGGACTCCTTAAGGCAAAAGCTATTACAGCTATCAAGAGCAAATTTTATATTTAGGAGTTTTGTTAAATAACACTATAAAGCAGTACATTCTACCTTTTCTTAAAGATAATTGAAAGTTATTGTCAGTTTAAAAAGATCTCAAGTTTCAAAGCATTCTGTTGCTTCGAAAAATCACGATGAAAAGAACACGTAATCTGTAATAAGTTCTCCTACAGAAAAAATAAAACTTTTATGAACCTATTCAAAACAATAATGAGCTGCAACAGAAAATAAAATGACTAATTCACCCACATTAATGGCGAAAAAAACACTTCATCATTGAGCCATTAGAATTCTACCTGATACGTGACCTGTACTTCGCGTGCCTTTCTGGCTGAACGGGATTCTTCCGTTGAAGCCCGAACGAGGCAGGCCAAAACCCTCTGGAGATTCTTCAGGGGGTTTAGGGCAGGTTTGCTCCCCACCAGAGGCAAACGGTAAGGATCTGAAAAAATCAAAGATTTTGAAAAAACTCTGTATGACTACGGAAAAACCTGAAACTGACTTTTCTGAAATAAACGAAATTACTGACTACTGAAAATTTGTCAAAATACGAAAGTAACGAGAACTTTTAAAAATGAAAATTTCATTAAAAGACGTACAACTACTGACAACTTTGCTTTACATTACTTTCAGGAATTTTCCGTGAATTCACACCACTTGTTTTTTTTTTTACAGTGTATTACATAAGAGACGTATTATTTATTTGCTACTTGACGTGCTTGAAGATAGAATTAAAAGTACACTAAACTTTTAAGTTCCGAATTAATTTACTTTTCAACCTAAAAACAATAAGAGGCTGCGATTTCTTGTTTATGTTCTTTGGAGGCACATAATCTGCTAACAATATAATTCAGTTTGAATTAAAATCGTTGTGTAAACAACAGATAGCCATTTTGTTTTCTAATCTGCAACTTCGGTATCTATGTCTATACACATATTTGATATCTGGAAAACGCAAATTTCGTGAAATGGCTACCTTTTCACCAGAAACGGGATTTTTAAAAGCGAGTTATGATTTTTTAAACCGACAGCCTGCAACTTTTGAAACAACCTCGTCTCATTCAGGGGCAGATATGGAATTTTTTTTCGAGAAGGGGCAGAAAGGGAAGTTTTTGAAATCTTTTTTTTTTTTTTTGAATTGAAGGTTTAACGACCGCCGTGAGCAACTCGGTGGAGTATAAGCAGTCGCCCGTCCCTAATTTAGGGCCATTGGTTTCAGGAAAGGGAAAGAGCTGGTGCCATTAAACAAACACGACATCCATGCCTCACTGGGATTCGAACCCGCACCCAGCTCGGGCGAATGATCAGAAGCCAGCGCTTAGACCACTGAGCCACCAGGGCGGCTTTTTGAAATCAATCAGGACAAAATAAAAGCTAGTGAAAAATAGAAGAAAAAAATTAAATTATTAGTTTCGCATTCTTATTAAATTAAATCATTTTTTTTTCTAATGAAAGCCACATTTTAGCAAAAGAATGAAACATTTTCAGGGGGCGGATTGCTTTTCCCCTCTCCTTCTAAAAACGCCCCTGGTCTCATTGATAGCCGGCTACTTCTAAAACAGCTGACTTCTTTTTATTTTTAATTTGTGTAGAAATTAAGCTTATACAATCCGAAGAGAATAATGGAACTTAAATGAGCATTTAACTCTAAGAAAAGGATTAAGGAACTGATATTTAGGCCATCTGATTTAGGGATTTTTAGGCTTTTTTTTGGCTATCGCATCTGATTTTTATGGAACTTATATAAAGTTAATACAGAAGCAGTTTTCTTTTCCTGTTTTCGATCAGACTTCAATTACCCAAGCTAACTGAAGTCTGACCAAAAACAGGAAAAGAAAACTGAAAGATGCCTCTCTTCCCGGTTCCCTCTCATATTTTTATCTGGTAACGGGCCTATTTCAACTTGTTCCTTCACAGAAAATTTTCAGCTGTGACATTGCAATTAAATTTCAGCAGGAGAAAGTCAACGGAGTAATAGTACTCAAGCAATGCTGTGACAAAGATTTTGATAGCTCACATGATACGCCATTTACAAAGAACACTTCTTTAATACCCTTACGACGAAAACTATAAGCCCACCTATGAGTCAGGCCATGGGAGTACCTGATAGTCCCCGCAACCTGGTAAGATAGCTAACCTCGCCGCTGGCAAGCTGTCATTAGCAGCGAAGGGGAGTACATTGAACCGCAATAAGGTAATTTTTCTCCGTTACTTCACATTTTTCTCAAAAATGGACAGTGTGTTTCATTATACACAGCTTCCAGATATCCAAACATCATTGTGGACCAAATTCACGGCAACTGTGTTCCCTACTGAACATTTTCTCACATTTCGATCTTCCCAATGCAAAAATAATTTTTCAATTCGGACTAATAGTTGCAGCGACATAGTGTTCACACACAGACAGACCAACTGACGGACAAAGTGATAACGTAAGCACGAAATTTTTTATAAAAGACGTGATAAAAACAAGAGTAGGGTGGTATTTTCAAAACCTAGAACACAAATGAAGAGGATTCCGTCTAAATCCTTAAATGTTTCTAATGTTTTGTTTCACGTGATTCAAAATTTAAAGAATCCGATATGTTTTTATTCGTATGATAAGAATGATTCGATTGGAACAAGAAGGAAAACGAAAAATGTTATTTTGACCTGCGTAGATCTCATTGTTCTTTCTTGTTCCTGCTTTTTTTTTTTTGTCAGTATTCTAACACAGTACATAATGCTGGAAATGGGAATTATTCGCTGCCGAAAGCCAACGCACAAGTGAATGCCACAAAAATGTAATATACACAAACCCATTCTCAGTAGACATAAAACCATATAAATAAATTTCGTTATTAAAGTTTAGAATGAAATACATTTAGCTGAAGTCAGAGCTGTTTTCTTTATTTAGAGGTACGTTTCTTTTTGAAAAGACCATTCGAATACCGGAGAAATTAAATGTGTCTGCTATTACTAGGGTGAGTCGAAAGTTTTGCAACATCTGCATAAACGCATATGCTGCAGCGGTTATGTCACGTGTTTAAACTAGTTCAAGACGCGCACTGCGCTCAGTCGAAAGGGATATAAAGAGGTAGTCATTGCTGTGAACAGCATTGCATGTCGTCGTTCTGTCTGTGGTAGGGACGCATAAAAGATAAAATGCCACAACCTGCTAATAACGGAACTTTTGCTTTACGAGTTTGAACTCTGCCGTCAACACGAAACATGTGTCATGCGAAAGAGGAAGGTTCCGTGCACCACATCACCGCAACAAGATGGTTCAAGAAATTTCGGTCCGGTGACAGAAACCTTGACGATCAGCCAAGATCAAGTAAGCCGCGAACCGTGGATTCGCAAGCCGTGCGCCAGGCCGTAGAGGTAAATCCGACAACCAACACTCGGAGATTATCAGGCGAGCTAGGCATATCACAGACCACCGTGGTTCGTCATCCTTCAGGACTTCGACAAGATCTACAGGAGCTGCTGCATTGTCCCTCACGAGCTGAAGCAAACCGCAGATTTTAAGTGTGCACGAAACTCCTAGAAAACTCGCGCGATGTATGCTTCATCAAGAGAACTGTTACGTGCGGTGAAAAGTGGGTCTATTTCCGTAATGCTAAAACACAACGGCAGTGGTTGACTCCTGGCCAGCTTCCTGAACCTATTGTCAAACGTGTGCGCTTCGAACATAAATGTGATGCTCTGCGTCTAGTGGAATTTCGAGGGGATCATCCATTACGAATTTGTTCCAAATGGTCGGGCCATCGATGCCAACCACTACTCTGAACAGCTGGAACGGATGTATGCCGTTTTGGAGGAGAGGTACCCGGCGCTGGTGAACAGAAGGCGCGCTCTCCTACAGCAGGGCAATGCTCGTCCTCATACCGACGGGCAAAACTCTAGGAACTGGCAGCTGGGGTGAAAGAGTTCTTCCCCTCGAAGGAAAAGAACTGGTACCGCTGCGGAAACAAAGAACTGGCTGACAGATGGCAAAAGAAGGTGCAATACGATGGCCTACACTATGAATGCTAGTCAGCTTTCGTCGTAAAGGTACGTGTGAAGACATAAAGTGATCCAAATATTGCAAAACTTTCGACTCACCGTCTGTAATAAACATTGGAGAAAAAAAGTCAGCTCGTATTTGAGGCGAAAATATGCAATTGTCTTGGGAGGCAAAATAAAGAAACTATGCTCTATCTGAAATATCCATTCATTTTAACTGAAATATCTATTATAACTTATATTTGAAAACATGACAATTATCTCCTAAAATAATTTCCAAAGTCTATCGACCTTCTGGCGGACTGCGGAGGAGGTCCTCCAGAAGGTCGGCGATCAGCTCCTGTCGTGAACTTTGCTCTCACCAAACACCTTATTAGAGCAGAATTTTTTTTTTATTTTTGAAACGACGTACAATTCATACAAGATGGCGTCATTAGTTGAGATGTACACTGAAGAGCAATTGAATTAGAGACAGCTGACGTTATGCAAATGTGGCGCTGTGGGCGGCCCTGTAAACGGAAACGACATGACGTATGCACCGATCCGACAATATTAGGAGTGATGCGACGGGAATCAGTAAGAGTCGGACGCAGTATGGATAAGACGAAGGATCTAAGCTCATTTGATCGTGGGCAAATTGTCGGGGCCCGACGAATGGGTCACTCCATCTCGGACGTCGTGCAGGCACTGGGATTTTCACGAGCCATTATGTCACGGGTGCACCGTGAGTACATCGAATCCGGTAAAACCATCCCTGCAAGGGCCAACTGCCGTGGACAACAGCGTGTGGATGAGCGGGGTCATCGTCGGCTAGCTCGCATTGTAACAGCAGATAGACGGACCACAGTGCAAGAAATCACTCGGCAATTTAACGCTGGTGCATAAAAACGTGTAAGCAGCCACACCATCCAGAACCATCTCCTCGCTATGGGGTACAGAAGCCATCGTCCCACGAGGGTACCGCTGCTGACCTCACATCACAGGGTGCAAAGATTAGCATGGGCGCGCGAACATCGCCATTGGACCCTAGACATGTGGGAAAATGTTGCCTGGACGAGATTCACGTTGGTACATGCGGATGGCAGGATACGAGTACGGCGCAAACCACATGAAGCGATGGGTCCTTCTTGCCAGCAGGGTACTCTTCAAGCTGGTGGGGGTGGCATTCTCGTTTGGGGACTGTTTACGTGGACTGAAATGGGGCCCCTGGTACGTGTTACATCATCCCTCACAGGTCAACGTTACCGGGATATCCTGGACGACCATTTGCTCCCGTTTGTGCGTCTTCAACATCCCACTGGGGACCTCATCCTGCAAAAAGACAATGCAGCTCCCGAATTGTATCCGAATGGTTGGATGAACACTCCACCGACGTGACCTCGCTTCCTTGGCCAGCTAGGTCACCTGACCTCTATCCCATCGAGCACATCTGGGATGCCATCGAGAGAGATGTTTGAGACTCTGACCCCCTCTATCAAATCTTCGTGAACTGTGGGAGGTTGTTCAGGGGTCGTGGATCCGTATGGCTTCCCAACGCTCCCGGTGTCTTGTCGAGTCCATGCCGAGACGAATCGCCGCCGTCATCAAAGCGAAAGGTGGTGCTACACGTTACTAGACAGGTATCTCTAATTCAATTGCTCTTCAGTATATAATGCATTGAGAAATGTTTTATAAATTATCCCTGTCTTTTGGTCTCACATCGTTTTCGGAACGTGGGGTTTCGCTCCCGGAACGGGGGTTCCTCTGCGTTCCAGCCCATTTCCACCACTATTAATACATACACCGATGAGCCAGTACATTATGACCACCCCCAGCCTAGAGAAATGAACGCGCCTGGAGACCGAACGGTGGTGCAGGTGAAGTTCACAGAGCATACAAACCGAGGACTGGCTTCCTGTTGGTAGAGTGTTCTGAGTCAGAATGGGAAAAGCTATCGACTTATCGGAGTTTGATAAAGCACAAATTGTGATGGCATGGCGCATCGGAACTACAATCTCGGAAACGACGCGTCTTGTGGGTTATTCACGTGCCGCTGTAATGAGTACGTTGCACAGATGGCCAAATGATGAAACGTCGTCCTGCAGTGTGTCGTTTGTAGCATTGTGATGCCATAGGGGAACGGAGACTGTCGGACTGCTCACGGCAACCGCAGGGAACAGTGCAACAAACCATTCACAACTACAACAGTTATAACGAAGTAAATTTCTCCGTCATTTTTGGTCTACGCCGGGATTCGAACCCGAGGCCGTTTATTCCGGAACAAGTCGCTCTACCAACTGAGCTACGCAGACGATTATTCTGATTCCTATCTGCCTTTATGTCGTGTGCGTCCTTCTGGCAGGTACGTCACATCTCCTGGTACGTTACACAGTGGTGATCAGGGCAATGTGTCACAGCACACAGTAACAGTTTCCCATGCTCAATTTACGTCATCGCCGACAACGCATGAAATGGGCCCAATATATTCGAGATTGGGCCGTGGATGATTGGAAGAGAATGGCCTGGTGTGACGAATCCTGGTGTGCATCACGTAGACGGCCGAGCGCGGATACGCTAATTCCCAACGGAGGCTATAAAACCTGGATGCACTTTTGGGAGGAAACAGTCTGGTGGCGGTGGTGTTATGCTGTTAACGATGATTCCTTTGGCCACATTAGACTCCGTTACCTCAATAGCACAATCCCTGACAGCTGTCAGGTATCTGAACATCGTTGCGGACCAAGTTAACCCATTCATGGCAACTTATGTTCCCTGCTGCCGACGGCCATTACCAACAGGATAATAGGCCATGCCACACTGCCAGAATCGTTAAGGTGTAGTTCGAGGAACATACTGGTGACTTTCTGTTAACGCCCTGGCCTCCAAATTCACCTGACACGAACCCAATCGAGCATTTGGGGTTAGACTTGGAAAAGCGGATTTGCGCTAAATCAACACCACCCTGAAATGTACGGGAACTGGAGGGCCTGCTGTTGACTTTATGGTACCAGATACCCCAAGATATCTATCGCTATCTCATCGAATCGATGCCTTGCCGAGTGACCGCTGTTTTGTGGGCCAAAGGGGGTCCTACAGCTTATTAGGTATAGCATGTCATATGTAAATGGCTCATCGGTATATATGAATCAAAAGATTTGCCAAACATAAGAGCAGTAGTGTAGGATTTCACATGAAACACCTGTATGCATGTAAATGTTTTCAACAGCGTAATTTTGTATTGTGTACATATATGTCAGAGGCGTAACTATACATTTTTGCGCCAGGGGGAAACCACAAAATATTGCGCCACCGTCAGCCTTTCTATGTTATTCAGTGAAACCTCTGCATAATTGTCACTGCTCGGATAGGAAAAAAATGACCGTTGTTTGGCGGTTAAGCCTGAGAGTACTTTGCTAGTCCATTACGTTAGCACAAAAGCAAAACAAGTGCATACGTATGAAAAGCCCGAAAATTGATAAATCCTAGGTTTGACCGGTAAACCTGGCATTTATCATACTAAGGTGGTGAAAGTCCGAAAAATACTTGTAAAAGCTTTCATTTTGGGCTTTTACTTAACTATTTCTGTAAATGCTGGCATTTACCAACACCAATTGGTAAAAGTCCGAAATAAGCGACGAGTCTACTGCGCACGTGCCAACGCAGATGAACGTGCAGTGCGCAGGTCCCACCATGCTCGTGACTCTTCTAGATGTTCGCGTACCTAACAGTTCAGTTGTAGCCTTACTTCATACGAGTATAGACGGGTGTGAGTGAATACAATCTAGAATCACTTTGTTTTTTGTGCTAATATGTTTTACGTTTCTTTTATTTCGTTCATAAAAATGAGTGATACTGTGCTGAAAAAGTTTTACGATCTTCTGAGTGAATCGGTAATAAGAAGGATAACAACTCTTATTTAACAAGTGTGAAATACAATTATCTGTCCAATGAAGTCAAAGAAGCTAAAAATGTTAAAGTAAAACAAACAGTTCACTATGGACGGTGGAAACGCTATGATATTCTCAACATAGGAGGCGAAGAGAAACTTATAGTTTCTCTTCGCCTCCTATGTTGAGAATACCACTACCTGCAGAAAAAAAAAAGATATCCTATATTTTATTACTTTTGACGAACTGTTCAACGTGATACACGAAGCTCACATCGCTGTTGGTCATGGTGGAAGAACCCGCATGATCAAGAAACTGAATCGTAAGTATAAGAATGTGACTGTAGAGTCGATCGTCACATATTTGAGACTATCTGAACCATGCCAGAAAAAAATAAAAAACAGTAAAAAAAAGGAATTAGTTAAGCATATTCTACACAATAAAATGAATTCTCGATGTCAAGTCGACCTGTTTAATGTACAATCCAATCCCGATCGTGGTATGAAATTTATTTTAGTATATCAAGATCATCTAATAAAATTCGTCTTTCTCCGATCCTTACATAGTAAAAGGGCTGACGAAGTTGCATGTTATCTTCTGGACATATTTACAACTTCACGCGCGCCAAACATTCTTCACTCCGACAACGTGTAACCCTTATGAGTAACTGACTTATTAAAACACTACATAAATCATAACTTCACCTACAGTGAAATGCGAGTCACTCAAATAAAGTTCAAAACGTTTTTACTCACAGCTAATTCTTTATTGCTGTGAACAGTCATTTGATCATTTTCACTTCAACACGGTGAGATCAACTAAACGTGGGTTAATGTCCACAATGACGATTAACTATGAAACACAACTCTGGTACTTGAGTTAATATCCACTTGACTAAGAAACACAACACTGTCATTAAAGTAGAACACGTAGCCTTGAACAATACTTAAACGGCAATTAAGCACTCTCGTATCCAAAAGGGAGTATTAACATTCACATTCAAAACCCCCCGTCACATGCTACTGTGTAGCCATTATATACCGTACAGTCACATTATTGTGACCGCCGGCTAATATCCAGAGTAACCGCTGTGTGCAGCGCGGTCAGCAGCTAGACAGCCTGGAAGTGACTCAATAAGGTGCTGGAAGGTGTTCACAGGCACGTAGAGCCATGCTAACGGCAGTGCATCTGACAGCTGCTAGAGGATGCATGGTAGAAGATCCATAGCGCGAACAACACGATCGAGCTGGTCCCACAGATGCTCAATTGGGTTTAAGTCTGGGAAATTAGGGGGCCAGGGAAGCCTTTTGAAATCTTCATCGTGCTCTTTCAACCACTCTCAGACAATTATAGCTGTGCGACACGTCGCACTGTCGTGCTGGAAGATCCCATCCGTCCCAGGGAAGACAATAAGCATGTATGAGTGTGCGTGGTCTGTAAGGATGGATTCATAACGAATTCGGTCGATATAGTGCCTTCCACAGGTATGAGTGGACCCTGAAAATGCCACGAAAACCAGGGCTGTAAAATACAAGGGCTGGGTCATAGGCTTCGGACTCACGGATCCCTACGAACGCCAGCGTGTGACGTCAGTATGTTGGAACGGAGCTGACCGCTGCACTGGATGGCTGCAGTGAAGGAAGAAAGCTAAAGAGCATTTCAGTGCCTTTTGCAAAGAAATGTAGCAAATGGTTCATTCTACGTATTTAACACACTTAAATACAAAGAGAAAAGACTGAAGTATAACTAATGACAAATGAAAAGTTTCATTACATTCACACAATACGTTGAAATTTTCAGGTCACAAGTTTTCCTGCCAGCATCTTGCTCCAGCAGATGTGTACATTAAAATATATTTGATCTACGATATTACACAAATAGATCACCTGAAGTGAACAGGTTTTTTTTTCCACGTTTCTTTTTCTGTTTAATTTCTTAAATTTCGAAGAGTAATCTTAAAATTGCAAATGTTTTCGTATGCTTATTTTTCGTTTTTCCTTAAACTTTATTTGCGGTGTTTTCGTAGTGAGTCTTCGACGTCTTTCTAAATCAGTATTGTTTTTGTTTTGTTTTTTCACGTAAAGCAGTAATGTACTACTTTTAAGGTAACAACACAATGAAAGGTAACACAATGTCTGTATTCATTTGTATACTCTTGTTAAAAATCTATGAATTAATGAATATATATTTTTCTATAGTGGCCCCCACTTCGGTTGAACATCAGATGCTCTTGCATTCTGAATTACTGCTATATATGCACTTATATATTAAATTAATAATTTTTTACATACGGTGCATGGAATTTCTTATGAATTTAACGCCTACGTTTTTGAACATCTCATTAACTACACCCGTGCTTTAAAGTTTCTCCTTATGCACTGAAGTAACTGACACTGAATGCCAGGTAAACAAGTAAAATTTTGCGCATGTAGTCAGCTATTTGCCCTACAGTTTTTTTGTTTCTCTTCGCTCCCAGAGGCAAAAGAATGAGTATTTTTCACCAAGGAAAATAAATTGAGACCCCCCCCCGAAACGGAGCTGCAAGTTTTCGTTCCATAAAATACAATATTTATTTCACTATAGGGGAAAAGTGGTATTTTAATAATTTAATAGCAAAAAGATCCTCAGAATTTCAATTAAAAGGCTTCGAAGAAAATTTAAATGAACGAGAGGCATCCCTTTCGTATCGGTAGTTCTTTCAAGAGAAAGACGTAGCTGCATTGCGTTCCCATAATTTCATTTTGGTTATTTACCATCATGTATTTAGAAACATGTGAAATATGAAATCTGTTTTTAAAATCACGCACTGTTGAAAAGTTAACTTACCAAACGAACGAAAACAAAAATTCCTGTTGTGTTCAGGCATCCGACCACACTTTAATTCCGAGAGTTTTGGGCGCAACTACTGGACTGCAACCACTTTTTCATCTTCTTCTCAGATTTTCTTTTCTGAAGTGATGCTTTTCGATTGAGATGTCGTAGCCTGATGAATGTTCTTACACGAGAATAAATTCTGATTGCCTCTTTAGAAACTTGTGGGTATCTTTCTTCCAATATTCTCTTTAACTCTTGGGTAACCTGTTTTCCTTTGTGAGCCCCTTCTTTTCCGTGAATCGCAATAAATATGGTTTCGAATTCTTCAATTGTTTTAAGCCAATCTGCTGTTGGTATAGTTAACCCTCCCCGTGAAATTAAATTGATCCAAACGGAGGAATCGAAATCATCACCTACTTTATGTGAAACAGTGCCCAGAGAAGGATCTTTTTCTCGAACTCGATAGGCAATGTATCCGGCCACATATTTGAGAGCTTCGTGTTCTGTGAAAGACATAAGGCAAGAAGTTGGGCTGTTTTCATCAGCTTTCCACGTCATTGGCACAGGTTCATTACATAAATTTGTACACATCTGATCATCGGTCACATCATTGCAAGACAATTTAACAATTTCTTGGATATCTTTCTCTACGAAAGCGCTCTTAAGTAAATCTGCAGTCAGATAGCAATCAACTGAAGCAGGTGTTTCACAGGTGTTGAGTTTGTCTGAAAGACCTGGTAATTTATTTGCCAAAAGTAATTGTTTCAAACGACTGATCACTTCAACTGGAGAAGGATGGTCATAAAAACTTCCGATTCCTCTTATTTGACTAATCAAACTTCCAAGGGCATCTTGAGTCAAACGGGATGTCATAATATAGGTTACTCCAATGGATTTCAAATCTGTGTGCAGTCCGAGAAGTGATGATATCGAAACCAGTATACCCTTTTGAAATGGCAATATGTTCTTCTTTCCAAACACTCTCATTCCAGATATCGCGTTACTTATAAGTGATAATATTTTTTTTGTCTCGTAACGTATGATTCGATCCCAAAGGCTGCTTGCAGTGGCTTATTACTGGGTGGGTGCGGACGACTACTGTTCATGACATCAAAAAACGAGTCCACTAGTTCAAAAAAACTCGAAGCTTTTTCATTGCCAGTCAGTAACTAAATTGCTTTTGCTGTTGTTGCGGAAAAAAGGGTTTTGGCAGGCGCGACCTTTTTGCCTTTCGTTGCCTGTCACGTTTAAAAAACAAGGTTTTAATTTGTGACAAATTCTGAGCTCGCCGCGATCCTTTTCGAAAACGTCTTCTATAATTTTTGATGTTAGATGGATACCATCTTCTAATACTAGTCCATTATCCAAAAAATGATTTCTAAGGAGTTTCAAGTAATGTGGAAGATCAGCGAAAACCCAAATACGTTTTTCTTCTTGATATGGATGAGGAAATGAGGATAATTCTAAGGAAATCTGAAGTTCTTTCCATAAAGTAGAACATCCTCCTAAATCAGAAACAATGGCTTTCACTTTTACGCCACTGTTTTCCACTGCCTTTATAACTGAAAAAAGTAATTCCTTAGTCATAGTCTTCTGGAAATCAAAAAACGCTGGTTGTTTCCATGGAGACAGGATTCCTCTCGCCAACACAAACTGAACTCTAAAAAATGGACCTAAAATTTGATCTTCAATGGCATCGTAGCACAATTTGCTATCTATGTGCATTTCATCGAAACTCAAAATGCAAACTTTTTCGGCTTCGGTCATAGTTTCAGAGCCTTTTTTTCATAAGCAGTAGCACATTGCGTAAAATTCCTGGTCTGCAAGAGAACTTTGCGCACCACCTTTTCAGCGTGCTCGCACTTGGTAGTGGAATGCCTATTTTAGTTTTCCAAAAATCGTAACTCTTTATAGAAAGTGCTGTTGTTACAATCCCCCTGGAAATGTCTTCAGCTTTCCAAATAATTTTTCTTTTTCCTTCAACTATTGCTTGCAGTTGTGTCGCAGTTAATAGACTTTTAATACGCGCTTTCATTTTTAACAGTTTTTTATTCTTTAAATCACTAATTTCCAGCTTCGTTTTCAAAACTCTGTTTTCACACAACAGTCGTTGCATTCGTAATTTTCTCTGTCGTCTTCCGTTAGCTTTCATTTTTAACTCCTTGGTTCTCTCCAGTTTTAAAAGTTGAATTTCTTTTTTAAGGGATGCAACATTTTCAAGCAGCAATCTATTTTCCTCCGTTATTTTGATACAGGAAGAACAACTGATATCACCTGATGTTTCATCAACTTCATAACAGAGATCCTGCGTTTCTTGCACACAAACCTTTTTCGGACTTAAATTATCCATTCGATCGAAAGCACTTTTTAAAGTATTTCGTTTGCGCTTTCTGTTACATCGTGGAGTGACACAGTGTCCGTTTTGCTGACAGTTCGGCAGATTCAGGATAGGCACCGCGTTTTGTTTCAGTATTTTTTCTCCGGGAGTCCAAGTAGGCGATTTTTTAAATCATCTTCGTAATCGGAAGAATGAAAATATTCGCTGCAAACTCTAGCATTCGCTACATTCACAGAGTCTGACCAATAGCACTTGTTCAGCCATTCTTTCACCAAATCTGGATTTTTCAAAGGAAATGCATGGTACACAATACACTGAAACTGACCTTTAGTTTTTTTGTAATGATTCTTACAAGTAGCCACAGCACAACTCGACATTGTTATAAGTATTTCATTGTAAACTAACTAAACGATTTCGCTAAGAGCAAATTTTAAGAGCTGAATACTTATCCACACAAAGCAAAGAAAAGAATACAGCGTAAGTAGAGAGACCCTTCACGGGAGCTTCACGTTTCCAACCCGAGTTCCAACACAGTGACGTCAGAAACAGGTCATCAGTCACCGCTGAGGGGATCCGTGGAGGCAAAATTTCTTCAAAGGAATGACCCAGCCCTTGTATTCTATCAGCCCTGACGAAAACATTCCCCAAACCATAACGCTGCCCCCACCAGCTTGTGTTCTTCCAGCAATGGTCGAAGAGTGTTTGTTTTCCGATGTTTCTTTCCTTATACGCCAACGTCCATCTGTTTGATGAAGCAGAAAACGTGACTCATCGGAGAAGACAATCCTTTGCCATTCAGCGGAGGTCCAATTCCGATACTGCCGTGCAAATGTAAACCTTTTCTGCCGATGCACCTTCGTTAGCATAGGTGCAGTGACCATTCGTCTGCATCGGAGCCTCATACGCAGCAGCGTTTGCTGAACTGTCGTTTTAGACACACTTCCGGTAACCCCTTGTTCATTCGGCCAATTAGTTGCTCAACTGTAGCGTGTCGATCAGCCCTCACGTACCTTCGCAGCCGACGTTCACCTCTGACATCAATGGCACGTGGTGCTCCGTAGTTTATTCGCAGTGGTACTTTTCTCCAATCACAATACATTTTAATCACAGCAGCATCACGAACAGTTCACAAACTGCGCTGTTTCAGAAATACTGCAACCCTTGGCCCGAAAGCTGATAATCATTCCTTTTTGCAAATCTGATAAATCGCTCCTTTTATCCATGACAGCAACGAGTGATATGTTTTCAGATTGCCTACAGCATACCTTATATACCCTGCAAGCCAGCTCACGACATGTGCCTTCTTTCTTTGGTGACGCGCTGTTGACGTCAAAAGTAGGAGATGGCCACATTAATGTGACTCGACTGTGTATATCTCGTCTTGTTCTTAACACATTCATACGTCTCTTACGTACGGACCTCATGCTGTTGCCAACCTCCATTCATGTGAGAGAGAAGATATCACGTTAAGTTTGGAAAGTGCAAAAGAGAACAAACTCAAATTTACATAGGAAAAGAAACTAAAAATGAAAGTTAAAATAGAATATACGTCACAAATGGGAGAGAATTTTGCAACCAAATCATAAAGAGTTGATGTGAAATGTGGAATGATAAAAAATATAGTCCACGGTAAACCGAGACACAGTGAATCAAAATGTTCAGTCGAGCGGGCGAACCAAGATATTGAGAACATGTTGGCAACATGGATTAAAGTAAACAACACAACAAAGTGGTCGGAGGAATAATGATTTGTTCAAGCAATGAAAAGCAGAACATATCATGAGGGGATCAAATGTTCACCTTTTGAAGCTATGTGTGCTGTTCCTATGAAGTTGGGAATTGCGAGCTCTGTTGTTCCACAGAATCTAAGTAAGATAACCACTGAGGAGGACTTAGAAAAAGAAATATTAATAATGAATGCTCGACTGATATAGAAGGTGATGAAAAAAGTGAATTCGAACCAACTCTTAATTTGGAATTACAAGATAATGATAATTCAAATGAAACGCGAAAGTACGTAAGAATGGAAGTGGAGGCCGAAGTTCAAAATGAAACAAGTTAGTAAAATCATGCAATGCATTGATTATGATACGCTTTCCAACATATCAGAAATCATTACTCAAGTTATGAGGATAATGACTGTGGAATAAATCTCGCTCCTGTGTCCTGACCTTTGACCCCATTTCGATGATATTCAACAGAACCGGTTCAGCATACCTCCGGAACAACATAATTAAGTTTTGTCGCAATCGAAGCAAAGAAATAGTATAATTTTCAAGAGCAATATGCCATTATGTCTTAAAAGAAAAGTGTTTGATCAATGCTTCCTTCCTGTGCTTACGTATTGTGCAGAGACGTGGACCTTAACTAAAAGAGACATACAAAGGCTGCAGACAACTCAAAAAAGCATGGAGAGGTGCATGCTTGGTGTAACCAGGAGAGATAAGAAGAGGAGCTCGTGGATCAGAAAAATGACAAGAGTGGAAGACATCATGATCAGAGTGTAGTCCCTGATATGGCAATGGGCTGGACATATTGCCAGAAGGACAGACCATCGATGGACAACCGAAATTTTAGACTGGATTCCAAGGGACAGGAAAAGACCCAGAAGAAGACCACATGGGAGATGGGTGGATGAAATTCGAAAGTATGCGGGAGTGACATGGAGGAGGCTGGCACAAGACAGACCGTTGTGGAAGAAACTTCGGGAGCTCTTCGCCCAGCAATGGATTGATAATAGTCGATGATGATGATGATGATGATGTGAAATATAAAACTCGCAATTTTATATTTTGGATTTCATCAACCTTTACTGGACCAATAAAAGGTTATCGTAAGTTGGACTTCTGTATATGTTTCATCTGGCCGTAAAATCTTAATCTGAGTTATCCCGTGCAACTTTTGCATCGTATTCTCATTAGTTCAGCATTTCCTTAGTCATGGTTTTAGACATAGCATGACAGCAATCTCGCACACGAAAAAGAATTACGTTACAATACACTATCTGATCAAAAGTATCGGGACACTTGCCTCTCCACAAACTCCCTGTAATAGGAAAAAAATTAATAACGATTTGGCCCACCCATTGCTGCTATGACAGCCTACATTCTGCTGGGAAGGCTTTCCACCAGATTTTGGTACGTTGCTGCGGAAATTGAAATAAATTCTGCAACAAAGAGAATTAATTAGTCAAGCCGATCTCCGATGTTGGACCGTTCCACCTGGCTCGTTTTCGGCATTCCAGTTCATCCACCTGTTATGAGGTTAAGAACGGGGCTCTTTGCCCCATAAAACTGTTGCCATAATGTTGGGAGCACAGAAAAAATCGAGAATATTATTATATGCCACAGTTTTGAGATTTCTGTGAACTGAAACTAGGCGACCTAGCCCAAACCATAAAAAACAGCCCCAGAGCACTATGCCTCCTCCACCAAACTTCACAGTTGGCACAACACACAGTCGGGAAAGTAGCGTTCATCTGGTATTCTACACACAGAGACTTGTCTTTCGAACTTCCTGAACGTGTTTCCATTGCTCCAGAGTCCATTGACGCCTAGCCATATGCCACTTTAACTGACGCCTGGCATAGATGTCGATGATATTAGACTTTTGTGTGGCCGCCAGCCGTGGAAACCCATTCCTTTTAGCTCTCGACGAAACGTTATGTTGCTGGTGTTGTTTCCAGGAGGCATTTTGAAACTCGGTGGCGAGTATTGTAATCGAGAACAGGCGATTTTGTCGCACCACCTACTTCAGCATTCGGCGGTTCCTCTCCGTCATTTTTTTGGGGCGTGCGGGTCACAATTGTGCTGTTGTGGCTCCTGTGACGTCACAGTGACATCATTTTCCCTTCATTTATTTTTCGTTATGGGGTTACATTTGGTCATCTTACATTTCAATATTAATTTTATAACATATAATATTAAAAAAAAACATGTGCAATATACACAGTCCAGTCACATTATTGTGACTACCCCCTATTTTTGACGTCAACAGCGCGTACCCAATGAAGAAGGCACGTGTCGTGAGCTGGCTTGGAGGGTACATAAGGTGTACTGTAGGCATTCTGAAAACACATCTCTCGTTGCTGTCATGGATAAAAGAAGCGATTTATCAGATTTGCAAAAAGGGATGATTATCGGCTTTGGGGCCAAGGGTGGCAGTATTTCTAAAACAGCACAGTTTGTGAACTGTTCGGGTGCTGCTGTGGTTAAAGCGTATCGTGATTGGAGAAATGGAACCATTGCGAACAAACGACTTGGAAACTGCTGAGCACCACGTGATGAGAGAGGTGAACGTCAACTGCGAAGGGGCGTGAGGGCCGATCGACACGCTACAGTGGAGCAACTCACTGGCCAAATGAACCAGGGGGCTATCGGAAGTGTGTCTAGAACGACAGTCCAGCGAAACCTGCTGCGTATGAGGCTTCGATGCAGACGGATGGTCACTACACATATGCTAAAGAAGGTGCATCGGCAGAAAAGGCTTACATTTGCACGGCAGTTTCGGAATTGGACTTCCGCTGATTGGCAAAGTATTGCCATATCCGATGAGTCACGTTTTCTGCTTCATCGAACGCATGGACGATGGCGTGTAAGGCGAGAAACATCGGAGAACAAACATTCTTCAACAAGTACTGGCAGAACACAAGCTAGTGGGGGCAGCGTTATGGTCTGGGGAATGTTTTCATGGCATTCTCTGGGTCCACTCATACCTGTGGAAGGCACTATAAGAATCGAATTCGTTGTGAATCCATCTTTACAGACCACGTACACCCATATATGCTGATTGCCTAATTGGGGCGGATGGAATCTTCCAGAACGACAATGCGACGTGTCACACAGCTGGAAATGTCCGAGAGTGGTTGGAAGAGCACGATGAAGACTTCAAAGTACTTCCCTAGCCTCCTAATTCCCCAGACTTAAACCCAATTGAGCATCTGTGGAACCACCTCGATCGTGTTGTCCGCTCTGTGGATCCTCCACAACGCACCCTCCAGCAGCTGTTTGATGCACTGCAGTCAGCATGGCTCCACATACCTGTGAACACCTTCTAGCATCTTATTGAGTCATTCCCAGCCCGTCTAGCTGCTGTCCGAGCTGCACACGGCGGTTACTCTGGATATTATCTAGTGGTCACAATAATGTGACTCGACCGTGTATTTACTTATCTACACGGTAACCACAGAACAGAAAATTGAGTGTAAGGCTGTATACGTAGCCTGAGTGAATCCCAATTCCCCTAAAGTGCGTAGTCAAGCCAAACGTCCTGCATATATAAAATCTACGCATATGTGGTCTGATTAATGATTTTCGACTATTAAATTTTATATTTTAGTTTGCTAGCAAATATTTTTAGTTGCTTACGAAAATAATTATAATTATTGATGTGTGTAGTTGACAAGGTAGGTTATTCCGTAACACCAATCCCTGGTAATCAATAAATCTTTGTCGGGTAACCGTGTTAGGCATTGATAACAAAAATGCATTTCTGTTTCTTGTTCAATAGTCATGACCCACAGTGTTCAGCTGAATTAAATGCTGACACCTATTCTCCTTTGTTCTTTTATATATAAATCCTAATAATCTATACTGACATAATTTCTCAGTAACTGAAAATCGATAAATATTAATCCGTATCCCCATATTTAAATTAATTCCCCTAAAATTATTTAAAATCTTGACCATCCTATTTTATAAAGATTGTGATTTATATTAATTAGTCTTAATAGTTTGACCCATACTAATAAACAAAAAGTCAAACATGTATAAGTCATATTGTAATACAGCATTTTTAGTGTTCTAATTGTTAAATTATTTGAACTTCTCGTAATTAAACCCAATACCTCTGAAATTTTATTTAGAATTTTAATATTCCATTTTAAATTATCCTCAATTATTATTCCCAAACATTTAATATTATTGACTATTTCAAGGACACATAGCCATCCCATCAAGTTTTCAATAAATTTATTACATTTTATTTTTGCCTCATTTATATCTGCACCTGTAATCATAACTGTGTCGTCATTCGCAAATAAAATTAAATCCGCATTACGTTCAATGTTAAAAATGTCATTAATATAAATTACAAAAGTAATGGTCCCAGAATTGAACCCTGCGGCACCTCTGTTTCATTAATTAACTTGTTCGATTTTGTTTTATTAATATGTACATACTGTTTCCTATTATGTAAGTAGTCCTTTAATAAATTGTAATATTGATTTCTTATTCCATTATTATAGAGCTGATCCAAAAGTATCCCATAATCAACCGTATCAAATGCCTTTCCAAGATCTAACTATTGCAATGGTTACTAATCCCTTGGGTAAAGCAAATAAGGTTTAACCTCTTTGCCAATACTGTTGCGTTAATAATATTAAGGTACAAATGACCTGTCGAGAAAACCTCCCCTAGACGCCACAATGCTATAAATCTCCGAACAAAATAAACAACTTCCTAATTTTGCCATTTTTAGTGGGGTTATAAAATTCATACACATAAAATCATATTTCACGATAATGATAATCTTGAAAACCTCTCGCCGCCCCGGTGGCGCAGTGGTCTAAGCGATGGCCTCTGATCATTCGTCCGAACGGGGTCCGGGTTCGAATCCCGGTGAGGCATGGATGTTGTGTTTGTCTTACGGCACTGGCTCTCTCTCTTCCCTGGAACCAGTGACCCTAAAGTAGGGACGGGCGACTGCTTATAGCCCATTGAGTTGCTCACGGTGGTAGTTAAACCTCCAATCAAAAAATAAAAAAAAAAATAAAAAACCTCTCGGGATAGTGCATCAAAAAACATAGTTCACCATAGAATCATAGTGCCTCACCCAAATCCTTCACGAGTCCGTAATGAGCTTAGTCAAATTCTTCATGACAATAAACAGCTATTTGTTATCCCGATTGCTTATATGAGTTCTTGTTATAACTAATCCAAGTGTAACAATATCCTTGTTACCCTTGGATTAGCTATAACAAGAACTTGGATTAGCAGAAACTCGTATATGTCTCGTCAGGTGATTTGCATATATGAGTTCTTGTTAAAACGAATCCAAGTGTAACAATATCCTCGTTACACTTGGATTAGCTATAACAAGAACTCATATATGCAATCGGGATAACAAATAGCTGTTTATTGTCATGAAGAATTTGACTAAGCTCATTACGGACTCGTGAAGGATTTAGGCGAGTCGCTATGATACTATTGTGAACTATGTTTTTTGATGCACTATCCTGAGAGGTTTTCAAGATTACCATTATCGTGAAATGTTATTTTATGTGCATGAATTTTATAAACCCATTAAAACTGGCAAAATTAGGAAGTTGTTTATTTTGTTCGGAGATTTATACTGTAGCATTGAGATGTCAATGGGAGGTTGTCTCGATAGGTCATTTGTAGCTTAAAATTATTAACGTGAGTAACAGTATTGTCAAACAGGTTAGACCTTATTTGCTTTACACAAGAATTTATATCCCACGTGTCAAGTACGATTGAATGTACAGTTTGTAACTAATCCCTTTTTTCTATTATTTAATATGATTTTCTGAAATGTTAGAAAGGCTGTTTCTGTTGATTTTTTACGCTTTCCAACCGTAGGTTGAAGAAGCGTATATGCTCCAGCTTTTTCCGTCCGTTCGTCCGTCTGTCTGTCGGCACGATAACTCCCGTAAAAATGGTTCGATTTCAATGAAATTTTAGTATGTGGTATTGGACCACCACGGGACGAACCCTATTGAAAATGGATGAAGTGGGGTCAAAGGTCACGCCATAAGAGCAGGATCCATTCAATTGCCCTTATGCGTCATAACATGCGTACAGCGTAAGTAGAGATTTCGATGAAATTTCAGTATGTGGTAGGACACTACCTGGGCACGAACCCTTTTGAAAATTGGGGTCAAAGGTCAGGCAGGGCATAAGAGCGGGATTTATTCCATTGCCCTTATGCGTCATAACTTGCGTAAAAATGGTTCGATTTCGATGAAATTTTGGTATGTGGTAAGGAACCACCTGGGAACGAAGCCTATTGAAAATGATGGAATGGGGTCAAAGGTCAGAACATAAAAGCGGAATCCATTTCATTGCCTTATGCGTCATAACATGCGTAAATATGGTTCGATTTCGATGAAATTTTAGTATTTGGTAAGGAACCACCTGGAGACGAACCCTATTGAAAATGGGCGAAATGAGGTCAAAGGTCAGGGCATAAAGGTGGAATCCATTCCATTGCCTTTATGCGTCATAACATGCGTAAATATGGTTCGATTTCGATGAAATTTTAGTATGTGGTAGGGAACCACCTGGGCACGAACCCTATTGAAAATTGGCGAAATGGGGTCAAAGGTCAGGCAGGACATAAGAGCGGGTTTTGTTCCATTGCCCTTATGCGTCATAACATGCGTAAAAATGGTTCGATTTCGATGAAATTTTAGTATGTGGTAGGGAGCCACTGGGGACGAACCCTATTGAAAATAGGCGAAATGAGGTCAAAGGTCAGGACACTGGAGTGGGATCCATTCCATTGCCCTTGTGCATCATAACTTACCAAAAAATGTTTCGATTGCGACAAAACGTTATCATGTTGTTCCGGAGGTATAGTGAACCGGTTCTGTTGAATATCAACGAAATGGGGTCAAAGGTCATTGCACAAAAGCAAGATTTATTCCATACCCATTATTCTCATAACTTGCGTAAAACTGCTTCTATTGCGACAAAACTTTAGTATGTTATTCTTGAGGTGCACTGAACCGGTTCTGTTGAATATCATCGAAATGGGGTCAAAGGTCAGGACACAGGAGCGAGATTTATTCAACAGCCATTATCCTCATAACTTGAGTAATAATTTATGGTATGTTGGAAAGCGTATCATAATCAATGCATTGCATGATTTTACTAACTTGTTTCCTTTTGAAACCCATCACTCATCGGTGTAGCTGCAGCAGAGCAGAAATGTTCCTAACTAACTTGTTGCTAATATGGCATCCTGTGACCGGGCCACGTTGAAAGTCACTGAACTCTGCCGTAGAGCCCATTCTACTGTTTATGCTTGTCTATAATGTTTGCCAGGCCACATGGGTCGTTTTATGCCTGTATGTGCCTTTGCTATGACATACAGTACATGGGCAAATCCTCTACTAAAAACGGGTGTCAAGATACTTTTGATCATATAGTGTGCCTGGGAGTGTCTAAGGGAATAAGCAGTCGCCCGACCCTAAGTGAGCGTTACTGGTTCCATGGAAGAGTAAGAGCAAGTACAGTAGGGCAAGAACACCACTCATGCTTCATCCGGTACTACAACCAGGGCCTAGCTATGGCAATTATTCAGAATTCCGCGCCCCTGATTCCTCGGCTACCGAGGAGGAACTTGATGGCCCGAATATTTATCTTAGAGTCTTGTTTAAAACAAATGAAATACGGGATTGCACCATTGTACAATCAAAATTTGGAAGATCTGAATCCGTTTACTGGCGTAAATATGACATGTATGTTAAGTCAGATATCCGAAAACTTGAAAATTTTGTTGTCCTGGAGTGGAAATCGAACCCGCGTCACCGGGATAGCTCCCGAGTATGCTAACCACTACACCACCCAGAACGACCAAGTTTCAAGTTCACACTCGGGTGCTATCGGGAAGGCGTGGATTGGATTTCCACGCCAGGACGATGAAATTTTCAAGTTTTCGGATATTATCTGACTTAAGTCATATTTACACCAGTAAACGGATTCACATCTTCCAAATTTGCACTGAAATTATCTTTTACCACTCTCTGTAAAGCTCCAAAATTTGACACCATAAAAAACGGCAGCACTAATAACGTTTTTCATAAATCTGTAAATTTCCTAAATTACTAAAGGCACATATTAAAAGAATTCGAAATTTGTATTTATCATAATTCCTTTACTTATTTGCTGCGAAATTACAGTTTTTTTTCCTTTATCGTTGTAATTGGGCCCGGGTTGGAGTATGAGACATGAGTGGTGAGATTGTTTCAGATCTCTGTCAATCGAAATTATCTTTCCTAATTCAGGGACGAGCCATCTCTCTTACAGCCTTATATGCTCTCGGGAGACATTGAACCTTGGAAACCAAAGGGGGAAAAGAAAGGGTAGCAATGACGGCGTCATGACGTCACACACGCTGAAGTACACGCAGAACTCTTCGAAGTGTTTTTATACTGTATGAAGACGACCCTTCCCAAAATTTATCTTTCATAGTGAGAATTTCGGAAAATCCACCTCAATTTCGGAACTTGATATCTCAGAATGCCTCTATACTGTATATTTACAAATCTATCTAATCTAGTGAATTAAGCTATTTCTTCGCCATAACTTTTATGCTCGAGAAAGCAATTAATCATAACCGCTAATCTCCAGTGTCGCGCGGGAAACGGTAAACAATCATTGTGATTAAAACGAAACAAAATTCCAGCGGAACTGCAGTCGCACTTAAAATTGCATTCCAATTTTATGACTACCCCAGTGTTGCAATGGACGCCTCGGTGGCGCAGTGGTCCAAGCCTGGCTTATGAACATTCGTCCGAGAAGGGTCCGGATTCGAATCCTGGTGAGGCATGGATGTTGTTTTTTTTTACTAAGTTCTGACGTCAATTTAGGCGAATAATTAAATATTTCTTTTTACAGAAGACTTGACTGGCAACCAGAAATTACATTGACGTAACAATGACACCCAAAATACGTCATTGTCAACCAATAAATTGCTAGGGAAAAAAGGAATTTTTTCAAATTGATCGTTGGCGTGGTCGAAGAAACAGCGAACTTTTGTGCTATTGAAGGAAATAAAGGTAAGTTTTTGGGTAAGTATGGATTTCTCGAGATTTCTTACTAATGTCTTTGATAAGTTTTGTCTTATAGGTGCAGCCGTTATAGATGCCGCCATTATGGATAGGATAGACTGCCTGATCTACTGGAGGATGACGGTCGAGAGGGAACCCGAACAGGAACAAGAACAGGAACCGGAACCGGAACAACAGGGAAGGATTCAACCAGCCCACACCGACATCCAGAACCTAGGAGGAGGGGGTGAGTTGTGGTGGGTATAATTTTGTAATTCTGGATTGTTTGAAGTAAAATTTGCAACAAGAAAAAATGAATAATGGTATATTCTTCTCCAAATCAAAGATATTCGAGCTCCTGGAAATTATTGATTTTTGGCTGCAAATGTACCACAGCAACAGGAAACATGGAGTGCTTTTTTATTTCGAAGGAAGCTTTGTGTATTTCAGGGATCGATAGAAGTTGGCGGAGGTTACACTGAAGGGAAGAAGAGCAGTTGATTGCATTTGTTCATTAGCAAGACGCTGGTGAGAGGCGCATTCGAGTTAGTAGAGTAAAACATCACTGATCGTCTCACTATTCTGAAGAATAGTAACCCGAAAACATTCTACGGAATGTTGCTGAAATGCTTTTGTACATTGCGTAAATGTACTTGATCAGTGGGGTTTGAAAACTGACTTTGATGGACTTCGCACCGGAGTTTTGACAATGACAAATGCATATCTGCTGCTCATCATCTCACCACTGTGACCTCTGAGGTTATTCGAATAGTCATATGCTGGTTGTTTCTTCTTGCCATTCTCTTTGTCCTTGCCTTTCTGTTCTTTTCCTTTGCCTCTGTTTTCTCTCTGTTTCTCTTTATTTCTCTCTCTGTCTCTCACCTCTTTCCAATATATATATATATATATATATATATGAAATTAACAGATTAAAAGAAACTCATCCTTGTATAATGATCAGTTTTTTTATTACCGCTGAAAAGACGCGCATAATCAAAACGAATTTTTTCATATTACTTTTAAAATTCCCATATTTTTCTTTGGAGCTTCACATTTTAGGAGCTCAAAAAGTTTTCTAATTCGACGAAAATTGCACCCAAATAAAATTTGATAAAATGCTACCAAATTTTCTCCCTAAGAAAAAAAAACCGTTGGTCAAAATACCAGGAGCTCGAAATGTTTTCAATTTGATAAATCCAACTAAATTTTGATAAAGAAAGGTATTGCCTCTAAGAAAAAAGAAATAAAAACAAGCAAAATAATGGTAGTAAAACCATGTTTCTTCACTTGTAAATAAAGGATATTTCTTTATGCATATTAATGAGTGTTTTAAATCATGCTTTGTAAATTTGTTGTAAATGAAAGCTGCGCAAGGAATGAAGAACGTAGCTGAAGTTGTAACAAACAATAAAAACATAAAAAAAATTTAAAGGTGAAAAACAAAAATAAAAAAAAATAGAATAAAAGACAAATAAAAAGAAAAAAATAAAGAAAACAACAACTGAAAAAAGATTTCCTGCACGGTTTTTACCTAGTGTTTCTTTTTTTGGTTTATTTGCTTTCTGTAATGTCTGTTTTGTTTCGTAAATAACAGTTAGTCGTTTTGAATTTGTTTTACTGTATTTTTTGTAAACTGGTGTATAAATATGTTCTGAGGTGTTTTAGTATTAACTTTAGCAAACAGAAAGATGAAAAATATAAAACTGACTTGGGAGCTAATGGAATTAAATTGTAAGTTGGGAAACTAGAAAATACAGGAATAAAAAGAAAAAAGAAAAAAAAAACCCTGAACAGTAAGAAGATGAGGGAAAAAAAGGGGGAGGTTCTAGGCTACATTACTATAATGAATTTCACTTATGCCATCGAACCTCTCAACATTACTGTATTTAACGTATATGCACATAATTTATATATATATATATATATATATATATATATATATATATATATATAAATATCATATATATATATATTTATATATATATATATAAATATCATTCTATAAAGAAGATACCTAAGCAAAAAAATACATATATAATTTTGACTCACACCTAATACAACATAGAAAAGGTTATGTATCTACCTGTGTGAGTAAAAGGAGAAAAGATAAAAAAATAAAATAAAACAACTGAATGTAGAAGGTGTCGAGAATACTGAGCCTTGGCTTTATCAAGGACCAGCAAAAACTCTGCATTTTCTCACTTCCACAAAGACCTAGTTGGAAATGGGTTTCTGCAAGGCCATAGATGCAAGTAACATTCCCACCTAAAATAGTTTAAAAAATATATATATAAGTCATGTCCTCCGTAGAGTAGCATGACCTAGCACTAGTTAACAATTTCGCTTGCATCCATTAACCTTCATGGCCCGACCCATGCTCTTCATCTGTTACAATTAAACAGAGAGAAGAAGATTAAAGAGAACTCAAGCTGTGAGAGTGACATAATAAATAGAAATGATTTTCAGCTATAACGAAATTCCAAGTTCGTTTGAGAGAGAATTTAAACCTGAAAAACAATGCAAAAGAAATCCAAATTTTACATTGCAATTAAAAAAGGAAATGTTAATTTATAACGAACAGATTTTTGAAAGAAAACTTGAGTCTAAAACCCCCTACTCTACAACTTATGACAGCACGAAAACGAGAATAAGTTAAAGATAATAATTAACTAAAGAAAACTTTGTGAAAGTTATATACCTTAAACAGTTAGTTGCAATATGTACAAAGTATTTCAGCAGTGCTTTAAGTGCATAATTAATTAGTTATTAAGAACTTAACTACTTTGAAAAAACAGCGCATAGACAGCGCATAGAAAAGGAACAGGAACAAGGAACAAGGAACAAGCTTAGCCCTCTTCTGTTCCTAGGTACCCCAAAAGACGCTCAAAGTTACAAAGAAAAGTAAGAGTTAAAACCCGCATAAATGTTAACAGACAAACCAATGCTTAAAAGCTGAAAAGCTAAAAAACGACAGAGAAAAGGTACATAAAGTACAAACATTGAACTTATAAAACCTAGAACCCAAAAACAAGGAAGAGAGCTTACCTCTTGTGTGACAAAAACTTTTCTCCTCACAAGAGGAGAACATGGCTGACCCCTTCCGCCACTCCCTAGACGCTGGGGGGCAGTGAGGGTGGGGCTGATGGCCTCCTCATACAGCAAGAAACCAACGCGCGGAGATTTTAACCAGAGAAAAAAATATATAAACTTAAGACTGTGGATCTGTATGATCAGAATGAGCAGAATTAACTCTCCAGAATACATGAGAAATATTATAAAATACACGAGCAGTTTATTTAATAATCTTTGCATGTATTAAATCACCTTAGTGAGCTTCTATAGATTAATCAGAATCTTATTAATTATAATGTTGGTTTTACTATTTTTAGTATAGCTATCCTAGTGATGAATAACTAGTTTTCTTTTTTATTTGTTTTTATTTTCTTTTATAAACAGATTTTTAAGCTTTTTTGTGATTTTGTTTATATTATTTAATTTTTAGTTTTAATAGGACCGTCATATCCATAGCACTAAGGTTCCTTTAGGTAGTTAATAGGCATCCTCTAGCCAACTTCCTTACGGCTTTGATTGGTCAGAATCATATTATTAACTGTGTAGAAAATTAAAGCAGATCTGCCAACCTTACTCTATTATTCAGAATAATTTTTCTTAAAGTTCTTTTGATGAAAGAAGAAGGAATTTCGTTCTCTAGAAAACTTTCTAATAGTATATTAATGTGGTAATTGAAGTCCAAATTGTTGCTGCAAATTCTTGAAATTCTTAGGACCTGAGAAATTAGTACATTCTCAATTACTTTGGTTGAAATGTTATTATTCCAGTGTAGATATTTAATTACTTTGAAAGGAAAATTAACTCTTTTATCAAAGAGGCTAATAGATGGGTTACCTCTGTTGAGCTTAATGCTTAAGTCTAGGAACTCAAGTTCCTGATTACTGTGGTTGGTTTTACATAAGTTAAGAGAGCTAGGATAGATATTATCAAAATCACTCTCTATAACTTCTGAATTATTGATACACAGCAGATCATCAATATATCTAAAAGTGTAAAGGTAGTTATCTGAGCAGGTGGGGTGATTTTTAATGAATTTATATTCCTTAAAGAACAGGAATAGATTAGCGATATTTGTGGACGTTGATGTTCCCATTGGAATACCGTTCACTTGCTTATAGAGTGTATTATTATATAAGATATGGTTATTTTTTATGCAGCAATTGAGATAAGAGTTCCAAGTTCCTACATCAACAAATTGGTTAAGTTTAAATTCTGCATACAGCTCTTTAAAGGTAGTGATTATATCTGATAGAGGCAGATTAGTATATAGGTTTTCAAAATCATAACTATTAATATCTAGGGGACAAACTTTGAGTATAGTAGAAATTACTTCTGCATTATTATTAATTATCCAAAAATCTCTGTACATCAAGTTAGAACAGTTTCTAATGTGTTTCAAAACCTTCTTTAAGACATCTTCAAAAGCAAGATCTATTTTCTTTTTATGACTCCTTACTCCACTAGCTATGAACCTGAACTTCACAGGATCCTTATGAAACTTAACCGTTGCAAAAAGAAATGGAAATTCAGGCCCATATCTTCTAGTTTGTGGAATTTTAAGTTTCTTGAAGAATGCCTTAAACCGATTTTCTAACTGCTTGGTAGAATAACTTACGGGCTCGTATGTTACTCTATTATTGAGTTCCATAGTTAACAATTCAAAATAGAACTTCTTACAGATAATTGCAAAATTATTGCTAGCTTTATCCGTAGTGGTAAAAATAAATTGGTCTTGTAGTTTGGAGAGTGACCTTTTAGCTTCTCCAGAGAAAATGGGATTCCAAAGAAAGGATTCTTGAGAGCTTCACTCAAGATGTAAATAAGTACATCGTAAAAACCAGTTTAACGTACAATCAGCCTATTGAGGCCTTCGCAGAATGGAAATATAATATAATCAATAGCTTCACCGGTGAGTTGGCAGGTCTGGACTTTTGTTTCGACAGAAATCTCTTTTTCTCTGGAGAAGCTAAAAGGTCACTCTCCAAACTACAAGACCAATTTATTTTTACCACTACGGATAAAGCTAGCAATAATTTTGCAATTATCTGTAAGAAGTTCTATTTTGAATTGTTAACTATGGAACTCAATAATAGAGTAACATACGAGCCCGTAAGTTATTCTACCAAGCAGTTAGAAAATCGGTTTAAGGCATTCTTCAAGAAACTTAAAATTCCACAAACTAGAAGATATGGGCCTGAATTTCCATTTCTTCTTGCAACGGTTAAGTTTCATAAGGATCCTGTGAAGTTCAGGTTCATAGCTAGTGGAGTAAGGAGTCATAAAAAGAAAATAGATCTTGCTTTTGAAGATGTCTTAAAGAAGGTTTTGAAACACATTAGAAACTGTTCTAACTTGATGTACAGAGATTTTTGGATAATTAATAATAATGCAGAAGTAATTTCTACTATACTCAAAGTTTGTCCCCTAGATATTAATAGTTATGATTTTGAAAACCTATATACTAATCTGCCTCTATCAGATATAATCACTACCTTTAAAGAGCTGTATGCAGAATTTAAACTTAACCAATTTGTTGATGTAGGAACTTGGAACTCTTATCTCAATTGCTGCATAAAAAATAACCATATCTTATATAATAATACACTCTATAAGCAAGTGAACGGTATTCCAATGGGAACATCAACGTCCACAAATATCGCTAATCTATTCCTGTTCTTTAAGGAATATAAATTCATTAAAAATCACCCCACCTGCTCAGATAACTACCTTTACACTTTTAGATATATTGATGATCTGCTGTGTATCAATAATTCAGAAGTTATAGAGAGTGATTTTGATAATATCTATCCTAGCTCTCTTAACTTATGTAAAACCAACCACAGTAATCAGGAACTTGAGTTCCTAGACTTAAGCATTAAGCTCAACAGAGGTAACCCATCTATTAGCCTCTTTGATAAAAGAGTTAATTTTCCTTTCAAAGTAATTAAATATCTACACTGGAATAATAACATTTCAACCAAAGTAATTGAGAATGTACTAATTTCTCAGGTCCTAAGAATTTCAAGAATTTGCAGCAACAATTTGGATTTCAATTACCACATTAATATACTATTAGAAAGTTTTCTAGAGAACGAAATTCCTTCTTCTTTCATCAAAAGAACTTTAAGAAAAATTATTCTGAATAATAGAGTAAGGTTGGCAGATCTGCTTTAATTTTCTACACAGTTAATAATATGATTCTGACCAATCAAAGCCGTAAGGAAGTTGGCTAGAGGATGCCTATTAACTACCTAAAGGAACCTTAGTGCTATGGATATGACGGTCCTATTAAAACTAAAAATTAAATAATATAAACAAAATCACAAAAAAAGCTTAAAAATCTGTTTATAAAAGAAAATAAAAACAAATAAAAAAGAAAACTAGTTATTCATCACTAGGATAGCTATACTAAAAATAGTAAAACCAACATTATAATTAATAAGATTCTGATTAATCTATAGAAGCTCACTAAGGTGATTTAATACATGCAAAGATTATTAAATAAACTGCTCGTGTATTTTATAATATTTCTCATGTATTCTGGAGAGTTAATTCTGCTCATTCTGATCATACAGATCCACAGTCTTAAGTTTATATATTTTTTTCTCTGGTTAAAATCTCCGCGCGTTGGTTTCTTGCTGTATGAGGAGGCCATCAGCCCCACCCTCACTGCCCCCCAGCGTCTAGGGAGTGGCGGAAGGGGTCAGCCATGTTCTCCTCTTGTGAGGAGAAAAGTTTTTGTCACACAAGAGGTAAGCTCTCTTCCTTGTTTTTGGGTTCTAGGTTTTATAAGTTCAATGTTTGTACTTTATGTACCTTTTCTCTGTCGTTTTTTAGCTTTTCAGCTTTTAAGCATTGGTTTGTCTGTTAACATTTATGCGGGTTTTAACTCTTACTTTTCTTTGCAACTTTGAGCGTCTTTTGGGGTACCTAGGAACAGAAGAGGGCTAAGCTTGTTCCTTGTTCCTTGTTCCTGTTCCTTTTCTATGCGCTGTCTATGCGCTGTTTTTTCAAAGTAGTTAAGTTCTTAATAACTAATTAATTATGCACTTAAAGCACTGCTGAAATACTTTGTACATATTGCAACTAACTGTTTAAGGTATATAACTTTCACAAAGTTTTCTTTAGTTAATTATTATCTTTAACTTATTCTCGTTTTCGTGCTGTCATAAGTTGTAGAGTAGGGGGTTTTAGACTCAAGTTTTCTTTCAAAATCTGTTCGTTATAAATTAACATTTCCTTTTTTAATTGCAATGTAAAATTTGGATTTCTTTTGCATTGTTTTTCAGGTTTAAATTCTCTCTCAAACGAACTTGGAATTTCGTTATAGCTGAAAATCATTTCTATTTATTATGTCACTCTCACAGCTTGAGTTCTCTTTAATCTTCTTCTCTCTGTTTAATTGTAACAGATGAAGAGCATGGGTCGGGCCATGAAGGTTAATGGATGCAAGCGAAATTGTTAACTAGTGCTAGGTCATGCTACTCTACGGAGGACATGACTTATATATATATTTTTTAAACTATTTTAGGTGGGAATGTTACTTGCATCTATGGCCTTGCAGAAACCCATTTCCAACTAGGTCTTTGTGGAAGTGAGAAAATGCAGAGTTTTTGCTGGTCCTTGATAAAGCCAAGGCTCAGTATTCTCGACACCTTCTACATTCAGTTGTTTTATTTTATTTTTTTATCTTTTCTCCTTTTACTCACACAGGTAGATACATAACCTTTTCTATGTTGTATTAGGTGTGAGTCAAAATTATATATGTATTTTTTTGCTTAGGTATCTTCTTTATAGAATGTGAATTCTGAATTTTCAAAACTGCTGCGTTGCGCGTTTTGATTTTCAGGTTATTTTGCACCCTTCATTTTAAATTCTAAAATTTTTTCCTTAGTCTTCAGTTTTGCTCTTAAGTATATAAATATCATATATATATATATATATATATATTTATATATATGACATCGTGCATTGCTGTTTATATATATATCATATATTTATAACACTATATATATGACTTATATATAACAGTATATATAACAGCCTTTATGTATATGACGTACTGACATATACATATGAACAACTCTTTGTACCCCTATTTATATGCATGTATATATGTCTGTATGTACAAATATATATATATATTTTTCAGACGAATAAGGTTTGCCGTTTTTTTCCTACTTTTGGCAACTATGCACCGCATGTTATGTGCTTTTACGCATTGACAATATATATATATATATATATATATATGTGCTTAAGAGCAAAACTGAAGACTAAGTGCTTTATATATATATATATATATATGTGGGCTTTAGATTATTCAAACTTATGCACCCACCACAAGTCACCCTGAAGAAGAAATTGAAGAATTTTATGAGGAAATTCGTCATCTAAATAATAAAGGTAAGCAGCACTTGAAAATAATTATGGGAGATTTCAATGCAAAAATAGGGCAACGGCAACAGAATGAAACTTCAGTAGGTAAATTCGGTCACGGCAACAGAAACCAGCGTGGAAATACTCTCGTTGAGTTTGCAGAGGCAGAAGGGTTTTTCATCTTGAACTCCTTCTTCAAGAAAAAGCCACACAGGAAATGGACATGGAGACATCCAAATGGGACGACAAGTGAAATTGATTTTATTATGTGTAACAAAAAATTCGTCATAGAAGACTGCAGTGTGCTAAACAAGTTCAACACAGGTAGTGACCATAGATTGGTGAGATGTAAGATGCACCTCAACACTAAACTTGAACGTGGCAAGCTCATAAGACAAACAAAATCTATTGACATAACCAACCTTAAAAAACACCATAATACCTTCAAGTTGGAACTGAAGAACAGATTCTCTGCTTTAGAAGGCCTAACATCGGAAGAAGTGGATATTTCTGAAGTTAACAGAAAAGTAACCAAAGCTCTTATGGAAACAGCAACAAAATTAGCTGGGTCTAAGAACAAGTTGCATGTGAACAAATTATCAGGAAAAACCAAAATGTTGATGCAAAAAGAAGAGAGATGAGGACAACTAAAGAAGATGTGACTTCCAAAGTGGAATATATAGAGCTATGCAAGACAGTAAGAAAAAGTATCACTGAAGACGTAAGAAAATTCAACTGTGAACTAGTGAGGAAAGCAATTGAAAACAACCAAAGCCTAAAGATAGCAAAGGGACATCTCAGTAAGGGAAGAAAACAGATTATGGCACTGAGAAAAGAAGATGGTTCTGTAACAAGAAATAGAGGCGAAATTTTGACAAGAGTGAAAGATTTCTACTCCAAATTATATGAAAGGGATGATACATGCACTCCAGACATCATGAAAGATACCAGTACCAGAGTTCCTCCAGTCCTTCCAGCAGAAGTTGCACATGCAATCAAGAACATGAAGCGAGGAAAAGCTCCAGGAGAAGATGGAATTACTGTAGACATCATACAAGAAGCAAGTGGAGAAATCGAAACAGTACTCGCCCAAATTTTCACTCGATGCCTTAATGAAGGAAAGATTCCTGAGGATTGGAACACCGCTACAATGATCCTGCTACATAAGAAAGGTGACATTGAGGATCTCGGAAACTACAGACCTATCAGCCTCCTATCAGTAGTTTATAAAATCTTCACTAAAGTTCTTTCACACCGCTTGAAGGTAACACTGGACATGGCTCAACCGAGAGAACAAGCTGGATTCAGGAGTGGCTACAGCACAATAGATCATATCCACGTGCTGAGAGAACTAATTGAAAGAGCGAGGGAATATGAACTTCCATTGTGCATGGCTTTTATCGATTATGAAAAAGCCTTTGATTCGGTGAAACCATCAGCAGTTACAATGGCTCTGAAAACCTGCGGTATTGAAGATGCATACATTAATATTATTAATAACATCTATGAAAATGCAAGTGCAAAGATTAGGCTGTTTGAAAATACAACACACGTAAAAATTGGAAAGGGAGTGAGACAAGGTGACACCATATCTCCGAAGCTCTTTAATGCCACATTGGAGGGTGTCTTTCAGTCGCTGAGCTGGGAAAACAAGGGATAAAGATTAATGGAGATTATCTAACCCACCTTCGTTTTGCTGATGACGTAGTCATTTTTGCAACTACCTCATCAGAGCTGCAGAGTATGATCCAGGAACTTGCTGACAAGAGTAAAGAAGTGGGATTAAAAATGAACTTTCAGAAGACAAAAGTGATGTTCAATGCTTTTACAAGAAATGAAGATTTATCGATTGATGGAGAAAAGCTGGAGATAACAGACACGTACGTTTATCTTGGACAGCAGATATCAAGTGAGGGTCACATTGATGAAGAAATTAATCGGCGTACAAAACTTGCCTGGAGAGCTTTTGGAAGAAACAGCATAATTTTCAAGAGCAATATGCCATTATGTCTTAAAAGAAAAGTGTTTAATCAATGCATCCTTCCAGTGCTTACGTATGGTGCAGAGACGTGGACCTTAACTAAAAGAGACATACAAAGGCTGCAGACAACTCAAAAAAGCATGGAGAGGTGCATACTTGGTGTAACCAGGAGAGATAAGAAGAGGAACTCGTGGATCCGAAAAATGACAAGAGTGGAAGACATCATGATCAGAGTTAAATCCCTGAAATGGCAATGGGCTGGACATACTGCCAGAAGAACAGACCATCGATGGACAGCCGAAATTTTAGATTGGATTCCAAGGGACAGGAAAAGACCCAGAAGAAGACCACATGGGAGATGGGTGGATGAAATTCGAAAGTATGCAGGGGTGACATGGAGGAGACTGGCACAAGACAGACCGTTGTGGAGGAAACTTGGGGAGACCTTCGTCCAGCAGTGGATTGATAATGGTTGACAATGATGATGATGATGTGGGCTTTACGTATTGACAATATATAACAGCCTTTATGTATATGACGTACTGACATATACATATGAACAACTCTTTGCACCCCTATTTATATGCATGTTTATATGTCTGTATGTACAAATATATATATTTTTCAGACGAATAAGGTTAGCCGTTTTTTTCCCTACTTTTGGCAACTATGCACCGCATGTTATGTGCTTTTACGCATTGACAATAGGGTACACGAAAAACTGTCGTCTAAGAAACAGATATCACTTCCGCTTGTGAAAACACAAGTTTGTCATTGGCTCCGTGTTTCCTCACTCCGGAGTAAGTCGCTCTCCCAACTGAGCTACGCGGACAGAATGTCTCGCTGCAGATTTATCGTCTTGACACATGTTTTCGTCTCTGTAATACGTCACACACTGCAGTAAAATTGTCCTTCCTTTCACCTTCCTTTCCATCTGTCCGATAGTTAAATTTCTTCGCCATATATATTGTGCATTTATTAATCCGTTTACGGATTATTTTGTTTTACTTCGCGAAATCTAGAAATTTACTTTCGTCGCTCTCTCTCCTCTATATCCCTTTTTATTTTAACAATTTCTTGTTCATTTCATTTTTTATTTACCTTGGAGACAAGGCAGAAAACGTTTTTCTTTTTCTCGCCCTGTAAATACCGTTACTATGGAAATAACAGGCCAGCCCATACTGGCGAACACCAGGTAAAAAAAAAAAAATCCTTTCTATTTTCTGCTTGCTTTGCAGAATTGTTTTCATACGCCCACCACGCATAATTATTTTTGACAACAAAAGTGGAACTGAAGCTGTCATGCTCTGTAACTGCACTTTAGGCCTTTCACATTTGTGGAATGACATTTTCACTCGCATTTTACTTCGCAGCAGCGAGGTGCTATTCAGGTGACTGACGTCTCAGAATCAGAAAACTAGGAGGGGAAACGAATTCTTGTCCAGATTTCCCGCAGTGCCCAATTTCGTTTCATAAACCTAAAGACCGAGAGCGAGCATGACGATCTATATATACACTGAGAGATCACTGAATTATGACCACCTACGTAATATTTCGCAGGTCCTCCTTTCGCCCTCAGTACAGCAGCTATCTGACGTGGCAGATAGCTGCTGGACTGAGGAGAATGGAGGCTGCTTCCCGTATCTATTCAATAGATACGGGAAGCAGTTGGAAGGTATGGCCAACCGAGCTGTGTGTAATTCGGCCTTCAATGTAGGAATGGTAGTGGCTTCCATAGTGTTCCACAAGTGCTCTATGAGATTGACATCGTGGCATTTCGGAGGCCAATCGATATGCCGGAAGTCTGAACTGTGTTCCTCAAACCATTCCTGCACAATATTGGACCTGTGGCTCGGAGCACTGTCATCTTGGAAGATACCGTCGCCATCCGGGAAAAAACGCAACGTTGATGGATGAGAGTCAGCTAGCAGTCACGATAGCGGCGCCTGTCATACGTTGTTTCGCATGCACCAGGGGTCGAAGTTCCTGCCAGGTAAACATTCCCCACGTCATACAACTGCCTCCACTAGATTGCACTGTGGAGACCACGCGGGGTGGATCGAGTGCCCTATGTTGTTTGCGCCAAACGCATTTCTCACCATCCACGAAATGGAGTCAAAAATGCGACTCGTCAAACTAGCACACTTTTTTCCCACTCATCCGTCGTCCAACTTGCATGATCTTTGTACCAGGCGAGTCTTCTGCGCCGATGAATCGTGGTTAGGACAGGATTTCGTCGGAGTCGTTTGCTGTTATACACGATACGCGCAAACCTGCGCCGCATGGTAATGGCAGATGATGTTCCGGGTTGAACTCTTTTGTATTGATTAGTCAACTATTGGAGAGTGCTGCGTTTGTTGGCTTGTGCGAGTCGTTGAACTCGGTGCTCATCTCTCACATCAACCTTTCGCTGTCCTGTACATTTTTGCCATTGGGTTGCTGATTGACCATTTTCACGCTAGTCCTGATACACTTTATCTACGGTGGTTCGCAAACAACCCACCAGTTAAGCCGTTTGGAAAATCGAATCACCCGCTCTCCGAGCTCCCATAATCTGCCCTTTCTCAAAGCCCGATAAATCTTTCCGTTTACCTATTACGCTCCGAATTTTTCTATCTAATGCTCAACTCACTTTATATATGCTACGTCAGTCGACTAATCGCACCCGCTCGGCAATCACGTGGTCAACGGGCCCCCATCCACTTCTCATAGGGGTGGTCATAATTCAGTGATCACTCGGTGTATAGATAGATTTCTGGAGTTGGTCGCATGGAGGAAACTCAATGCCAGCCTTTCTGCGTTATACACTGCTGGCCACCCAAAATGCAAAACCAAGAAGGAAACGAGATAGAAAAGCCAGATTTACTGGACACATAACAACAGATACAAAGATGAAACGATTGAGCTTACAAGCCCGTGCGACTTGCGGAACACGCAGACATCAATAGTTCGTGTGGCCCCCATGGCTGGCAATAACGGCAGCTACACGCCGCGGCATCGAACGAAAGAGGCTTTGGATGTGGGCTTGGGGTATATAGGTCCAGGCTGCTTCCACACGTTCCCACAGTTCATCAGGCGTAGCCGCGGATGGTGCTTGCCGGGCCACTCGGTTGCCGATCAGCGACCAGACGTGTTCGATGGGCGACATATCGGGAGAACAAGCGGGCCACGGCAGCAGTGACACCTGGTGGGCAGTGAAGAATTGTTGCACGATGCGTGTCACGTGCGGGCGCGCATTATCCTGTTGAAACGTGGTCGCTGGCATGTTCTGCAGGTAAGGGAGGACTACAGGCTCCAAAACGTCGGGGATGTAGCGGTGGGTGTTAAGTGCACCAGCGATGAGTACCAGAGGGGTGCGGGTGTCATACCCAATTGCACCCCAAACCATAACGCCGGGCGACAGACCGGTATGACGATGCATAATGCAGGCGTCATACAGTCTCTCGCCGCGGTGCTGCCACACGCGGATTCGACCGTCGTGGTGTTGCAGGCAGAAGCAAGATTTTTTTTTTTTTTTTTTTTTTTGAGGTTCAACGACCACCGTGAGCAACTCAATGGGCTATAAGCAGTCGCCCGTCCCTACTTTAGGGTCACTGATTCCAGGGAAGGGAGAGAGCCAGTGCCGTAAGACAAACACAACATCCATGCCTCACGGGATTCGAACCCGGACCCCGTTCGGACGAATGATCAGAGGCCATCGCTTAGACCACTGCGCCACCCGGGGCGGCGAAACGGGATTCGTTGGAGAAGACAATGGTTGTTGCGCAACACACCCTAATTCCTGCGCTAACGTTCGTAATGTGGCGGTGCGAGCCGTCAATGCCCGCCGCACAACATGCCGGTCCTCTCGTTCGGTGGTGTGCCGCGGTTGCGGCAATGTCCCGCGTCGGTCCGTCCGTCCCTCCTGCACCCACCGAATTCATACTCGCCTCACTGTGGCTGGATGTCGTCCCACACGGGCGCCGGTGTCTCGATACGATTAACAGCTGTCGCGATAAGCCACTATTCGTCCTCTGTCGAACTCCGAAACGTGCTGGAATGACTGCCGTATTCTGCGACGAGGCATCAGGAAGCTTCCCAGGTCCGGCAGCACAACACACTTCCACTACTTACACCCCGCCTCCTGTGCTCCCTTCTTATAGTGCTTCTCGGTGGCGTGCCGGGCGCAAATGATTTGCATATGCCCTGCAATGCTGATCGTTTGCATGTCCTCTCGCGGGTGAAGCATGTTGCGAATTTCAGGCCAATCGGATGCTTCCTTCTTGGTGTTGCATTTTGGGTGGCCAGCAGTGTATAACAGCGCGACTACATTTTATGACGTGGAGGTTATTTCACCGTGTTTTATCAGCATTGTTTTCTTTGTTGTTGTTTTTTTTTCATTATTTTTTCAGATAGTGAAGCTTACAGCACTTTTTATAGTTATATTTGCAGCTGTTGAGGATTTGAAGCATTCTCATAAAAGTAATTTAGAATACGCGAGTTATTCCTTTTCTACATATCGCTTTCTTTAATTGTATGTCATTCTTACACGCCTCGTTTTCGCGAAGAGAATTTAGTAGTGTTAAAATTAATCAGAGAAATCTGAAGATGGTACATTCAACGTTTCGTGGGAAATAATTCGAACAGAGACAAGCAAAAGAAAGGAGCGACCAAGGATGTATTTATTCATGCCATGGGCGTCGACTATGGAGGGTGGTAAGGTGAATCTTGCCTCCCCCAATAATTTCAGTGGGGGCAATGCCCACCCAGTATGTTTCACCCTGTTTAATTAAAGAAGTTTTTATTTTTATGTATGTATGTGTGTATGTCACCTTTATTTATCTATTTATTTTTTGTACTTCTCGTTGTTTGTTTGAGTGACCGCGCAAACTTCTCATATTTTTAGAGATTTTATTTTTTGGAAATGAAATCTCTCTGGATATTTTTTATAAAATCAGAGGTTCAATTTTTGTTTTAAAAAAACATTAATACTCAGCAAAAGAATATTAAAAAATATTTTTGTTTCCTTGTTCACGTTGAATCTCGTAGTTTATCCTTTTGCTCCTTTTTTTTTAATTTTCTTCCTGACAACAGAAGAGACGTGCTCCTCGCACGTCTGATCTCTTCGCGCCTGCCCCCCAACAATTTGATGAAGTCGGCGTCCCTGATGCATGCACAGGTATATGAACCTAGATTAGAAGGATATTTTGAAAATTTTAAAAAGCACACGGCGACACATTGAACTCGTTAACACATAGCAAATAAGAGTTTTCAAAGAACGAACTGTATGATGTTTTTAATATTTTTGTATAACGTCTGACACATATGTAGAAATCGTTGTCTGCTCTGAAGTTCGGGTGGCCGAAGAGAAAGGTGGTGCACGTGTTTTCAAGGAGCTGTTAGAAACAAAAAGGATTGGTTGTTATGTGTTATATCAAACAGAGATGGATACGGGCCCAGGCTATGACAAAAAGCCTGGAAACGGATGCGGGCCCGCTTCTGGCTCGAGCAGGGTCTTATATAAAATCTTTGGCTAAACCCCGGGTCCGTACGGGCCCGGCCTCAAGTTAATTCTCCCTTTCACTTTTTTAATTAATTTTATTTAACACTGCTAACCAAAGTAACTAAGCAATGGGAAACGCACAACTAAATGCCTAGGCTGTAGTCCCTCTTTTGTTCTTTACCTAAAATTCTTAATTATTGTTTATTGCGTGTTTCGCGTGCATTTCGTAACTCAAAAACGTCTGTGAGTGTTCTAAGTAACAACCGCAGAGGGTGAGTCGAAAGTTCTGCAATATTTGGATCACTTTATGTCTTCATACGCACCTTTACGACGAAAGCTGACTAGCATTCAAAGTATAGGCCATCGTGTTGCGCAGTCTTTGGCCATCTGTCTGCCAGTTCTTCGATTCCGCGGCGGTACCAGTTTTTGTCCTTCGAGGCGAAGAAATCCTTCAGCCCAGCTGCCACATCCTCCTATTTGTTGAAGTGCCGCCCGCGAAGGAAGTGGAACAAGTAATGATACGACGGGGCAAGGTCCGGACTATATGCTGGGTGTGGCATCAGTTTGATGCCCTCAAGTTCCAGGAGTTTTGCCCGGGTCGTTCGCGCGGTATGAGGCCGAGCGTTGTCCTGCTGTAGGAGAGCGCGCATTCTGTTCACCTGTGCCGTGTACATCTCCTCCAAAACGGTATACATCTGCTCCAGCTCAGAGTAGAGGTTGGCGTTGCCTGGAACAAATTCCTAATGGATTATCTCCTCGAAATTCCACCATACGCAGAACATCACCTTGTGCTCGGAGCGCCCACGTTTGGTAACAGGTTCAGGAACCTGGCCCGGGCTCAACCGCTATTGTTATGTGTTAGGATTACGGCAATGTACCCACTTTTCACCGCACGTAACAATTCTCTTGAGGAAACGTACATCGCGCTGGTTTTCTAGGAGTTTCGTACACACTTCCACTCGGCGGTTTGCTTCAGCTAAAGCGTCAGTTCGTGAGGAACAACGCGGCAGCTTCTGTAGACCTTGCCGAGGTCCTAAAAGTGACGAACCACGGTGATCTGTGATATGTCCAGCTCGTCTGATAATCTCCAAGTGCTGGTTGTTAGATTTGCCTCTACGGCCTGGCGCACGGCCTCCGAATCCATGGTTCGCGGCCAACCGGACCTTGGCTGATCGTGGAGATTGCTCCCTCCACGCGTGACAAATGTTTCGTGTTGCTTGAGCAGCGTTATGACGAAGTTCAAACTCGTAAAGCAAAAGTTCCCTAATTAGCCGGTTGTGGCTTTTCATCTTTTAGGCGTCCCAGCCACTGACAGAACGACGACATGCAATGCTGCTTGACTACAACTTTATATCCCTTTCGTTTGACTGAAGAGCGCGACTTGAACTAGTTTAAACACGTGACATACCCGCTGCAGCACACGTGTTTATGCAAATATTACAAAATTTTCGACTCACCCTCTGAATGTATTTTTTCGTAGATACAATTAAAACTGATGTATGAAGTTTTCTGGCGGCTAAGATTTTTAATTCTGCAGTTGCTATATGAAAAATGAGAATTTTTTGTCATTCGGTGGAAACATAAAGGTGAGCCGACTCCAGATGGCCTAATGCTGGCCGTCAGTTACGTAGGACTGCTAGGGTGGGGAATTTAGGAGGAGGAACATCCGTAGGATTGCTAGGCAGTGCCTCCGCAAGCTTACGCGAGGCCCTGTCCGAACTCTCCCTGCGAGGCCCTCTGGTTAACTAATAGTTTTTGCTAAATCAACCTGGCTAACGGTATTTTGCCCTTTTGCGCACGTACGCAGTAGAATATTTTTATTTTCTGATAAGGTGATGATAAGCTTTTCACTCATTTATTTGTTATAGAAGGAACTGATATTTTTCTTAAACTTGTAACTGTAACTGCTATTATTATTAAGCTCAACCGTCGTTCTCCTTTGCAAAATAAAAAAAAAGGAGATAAACGTTATTATCACTGGATTCTTTATCTTCGATGCAATTTGAAGCAAACGATGAACTGCTGGCCACAGGAACTGAAGCTGAAGGTGGAAAAAATATATCGAAGGCACCTTCCTGACTTCGTAAAAACATTCCTCTTCTGTCCCTTTTCTTTGCTTTTTGCTAACCTGTTCCGAAATTTACGGAACTTATCCCGTTCTCTAGACATCTCAACCAGTGATGTAGTTCTAATTAAAAAAGTGCCTTAGAGGTGAACTGATTAAGTAAAAAAGCGTTGGGGAAAAGACACTCAATTTTTAAAAGCATTGTAAATTCTGATGTGCTATTTTTATTGTTCAGTATGTTTTATAAAAATTTTATTACTAATTATTTTTATTTAAATCACTTAATTTAAGCAATTTTTAATAAAGGAAAAAAATATTATTGACATCCTAAATATATGCAATTTTTAAAAGTAACCCTGTCATTTCATACGATTACAAATGTTCAGTGTAATTATTACTTGAGTCATACTGAATAGATGTGACTAATACAGTCACGCTGAATAAATATAACTAGTATAGTCACATCTATTCAGTGTGACTAATACGTCTTTTTCCTGAGATTCTGAGTAAATGAAAGAGATATCTGTTGTTATTGTTAAGGGATAAGAGAAAGGGTAGCTTAGTACTTGCATGAAACTTAATGGCTGCATAATTTCTCTCTGCAGTTTTTTCTCCAAGCAGTGAAATAATTTTGAAGACTACCGTCTAGACAATGGGCCTTATATTATCTTTACGCCGTCCCGGTGGTTGTGTGGTCAGAATTGTAAGTTTCTGATTAGAGATCTGAGTTCCGCATGAAGCATGGTTGGTACGCCTCTCCCGCCCTAAATCAGGGACGGCCAACGGTATGTAGTCTTTATAGAAACTCACGGTGAAAGTTAAACCCAGAAACAAACGACATTCTATTTACCGTTATGTTCCGTGAGGTGTCCTGTTGTGTGATCAGACGGTTTAATCTTATCCTTGCAATTAGAATATTTCGGTTATGATTGTATGTAAAACACAATATTCGCTATTTTCGAATATATGATCATCTGAAAAATTCCGTTACCCATCTTCTGCAACCACCTAACTACAAAAAGTACCTTAGCGCCACTAAGCCTAGAAAAATAGTGCCTTAACGCCGCGCTAAGGCCCTTCTACATCCCTGATCTCAACTCAACTCACTTAACGCACACTCTGTTCTTAAAAAGTTTTTTTTTTTTTTTTTTTTTTTTTTGATTGAAGGTTTAACGACCACCGTGAGCAACTCAATGGGCTATAAGCAGTCGCCCGTCCCTAATTTAGGGTCACTGGTTCAAGGGAAGGGAGAGAGCAAGTGCCGTAAGACAAACACAGCATCCATGCCTCACCGGGATTCGAACCCGGACCCCGTTCGGACGAATGATCAGAGGCCAGCGCTTAGACCACTGCGCCACCGCGACGGCCTTAAAAAGTTAATTAGTTGCAATCGAAGTAGAGAAACGTTAAAACAAGCACGAATGAGCAACCGAAGAAAGTTAATAGAACGACAAACACAGCGGCCAGTTGACTTGACTTGACACACACACACACCACACAACTGTTTTTGCTTTGGAAAAACAGCTTGGGAAAATCCACAAAAAGTGGATCCCAAGATAGGCGGTAAAACTCAAAGAATGTCGCGACGTGGTGTCCACTAACACCCGTCAATCACAGAGTTTCTAGCGGCGTGAAGAAAATATTCTGCTGTGTCGACGCTTCGTGTTAGACTTATCAAGGTAACAATATCTGGCCCCGCCCACCAGACTCAGGGTCTCTCAGGGATACAGAAGCAACTATCTTAGCGCACTGTACTTTGAATCAGGAAGGGGGATAAGAATATTTCGGTTATGATTGTATATAAATATGTATGACAACGCTGTGATGTTGTATGACATCACTGTAATGTTTGTGTATACAGACTCGCGGAGAACTGGGATGGCAATTCATATGTTTTGAACTGTCGGATTTTTTTTTCTAGTCTGTGTACTTAATGTTATATTTTTCTTTCTCTCTCTCTCTCTCTCTTTTGTTTTATTTTATCTTCTTTATCCAACAGCGCGAGGCCCCTCAAAGCGCGAGGCCCTGTGAAGTCGCAAGCGCCTCACACTCTTAACGGCGACCCTGTTGCTAGGGGGATTTAGGAGGAGAGAATCTGAGAACCTCAAATAGGTTACAACTTTCGCCATTATAGAATTGCGATATCTCGTTAAGATGATTGACACTTCTTTATAAACAAATCTAGACCCCCTGTCCCTTGGAGTATTCGGCCCGGGCCATCTAGCTTCTATTGTAGCATAAGTATTGCCCGGTCCTAGTAGGGAGTAGAGTTTACAAACCAAGTCCATCAAGTCAGACATCTTTCCTTTATTTTAATTACCTTCGAAAAAAAGAAAATGGCGTGGGCTCTGATTGCGCTAAATATTTATACTTGCTAACAAACTAATATACAGGGTGTCTCAAAAATACACGACAAAACTGCAGGAAGAAGTTCCTCATAGGTAGATAAAAAAAATAAGTTTATATCAACATAGGTATGTAAATGCTTAGTTTCCGAGTTATGACGGTCTGTCTATGACAATTAACTGTTCACACTACCTTATAGTAATTGCTCAAAATGTCCACATCTGCGTCAATACAGGCCTCACATCGATGTCTCATGGACTCGCGAACACCCTGACAAATTCCTGGCATGTGTCATATTGTTTCACAACGTGCCACAATTCGATTGCGGAGAGTTTCCACATCTGCTACTGGAGTCGAATACACCAATGATTTTAAATGGCCCCACAAAAAGAAATCTAGAGGGTTTAAATTTGGTGAGCGTGGAGGCAAGACAGTGTTCCCACCTCTAGCTATCCACCGACTAGGAAACTTTCGATTCAAGTAATTGCGAACTAGGTGGCTAAAATGTGCGGGAGCGCTATCGTGCATAAAGTGTGCTTGTAGGCGAATGATCAGTGGCGTGTTGTATAAGAAATCACGCATGTTTTTTTCCAGAAAGGTGTGGTACCCCCGCCCCGTGAGCTCGTTGGGAAGTGCATGGGGCCCAAATAACTTATCACCAAAAACACCCGCCGATATATTTAGGCTGAGCCGCTAGTGCTGACGTAACGTATTCCTCGGCCCATACCTGTTGATTGTGAAAGTTTAGGATTCCGTCGCGTGTGAACTGTGCTTCATCGGTGTATTCATCACTAAGGCAGGAAGGTTAGGAGTTGTACCATACTACTGCAAGAACCACTGGCAGAACATTACTCGCGCAGGGTAATCTGCTGGTGAGATGGCCTGTACCCGTTGCAGATGGTACGGATGCAGGTGTTCTCGCAACACTCTCCAAATTGTCGAACGATGAACAGGCAGTTGCACTGCAAATCTGCGTGTGCTGATTCCAGGAGTCGTATGCACGACATCCAAACCAAAATCTCCGCCTCTACTTCAGAAGTCGTAGATTTTGGTCGTCCTCTGTCGGCAGCACGAGATGTAAAGGTCCCATGTTCGCAATGGCGGAGATGAATACTTTCAAACGTTTTCCTGTCTGGACATCTTCGTCCTGAGAACCTTTGTTGGTACAAACGACTAGCCTCCAGAGCACTGCCATCCGCCAAACCTTACATAAAGTGCATATCCGCTTACTCCTGATTTGAGTACATGGTCGGAAAGGGAAACCACCAGATTCTGTCAAGTACCTTGTGATGAAGGAATTCACCTGCGGGAGATAAAACATTACAGTGAATAACTGGGAAACCAAAACAGACCTGAGTCAGGTAATGTGAACAGTTAAGTGTCATAGACAGGCCTTCAGAACTCGGAAACCAAGCATATCCGGACCTTTGTTTATTTAAACCTTTTTTTTTTCTTATCTACTTATGAGAAACTCATTTCCGCAGTTTTGCAGTCTATTTTTGAGACACCTTATATGTATATCTGACATCGAAGAAACAAGGATATCGAGAACTATATATACTGTATAATACATAGCACAAATAACTCTGCATTGCACTGTGAATCATTCAGTGTTGTATTTTTACATAATTTATTTATTTAGAGAAGCCAGAGTAAAACCAAGCCACTGGATCATTAAGTTCCAAGTTGTATTTCATGTAATTTTACAACTTCTAACTAGCCGACAACAGTCAAATTTGGTAATTTGCTAATAAAGGTTATTATGTTTGTAAATAATAGTATTTGTGATACTTTCACCAAATAATAAATAAAATATATGCCAAAACTAGCTCTGTCCAGTAGAGCTAATAATATAAATTTCCATGTATTAAAAAGCACTATAACCTATAAATGTATATTTACTCAATACTTAATCGGACCTTATCTGTCATCAAAACAGGATAAGCAAATCTCATGTCATGCAGAAATGATATAGACTTTATAGTAATTTTATAATGGAATTTAAGGGTTTAAAATCCTTATTTAAATATTAATTGAACGAAAACAAATTAAATACAGTTAATTAGGTAAACGAATTAACTTGATACACTTGGGAAACAAAATGAAGGACATTTTATTGCCTGAATATGGTGCACATAAATAATAATTCATTCTCTCTCTCCCTCTCTCTCTTTCTCTCTGTCTGTTTGTCTGTCTGTCTGTCTCTCTTTCTCTCTGTCTGTCTGTCTGTCTGTCTGTCTCTCTCTCTCTCTCTCTCTCTCTCTCTCTCTCTCTCTCTCTCTCTCTCTCTCTCTCTTGGGGTCCGCATTAATGGGAAGCACCAATATTTTCATCTGCTGATGAAAATATAATAGGAGCAAAACAATGTGCTTCATTTTTCCTTATTCAAACAGGGAAAATTTATACAAAAGTTCAAATCCGGGTCGGACCCGGGCTGTAGGAGGACCTTAAAAATGGAGCCCGTGATCGTCTCTATCTCGTATGCAGTTTAAGTGGATACACGTCGATCTATCAGCTGCTAATCCCCTTTCCTCAAAAATTCTGAAACACCACGACGTGTTCATAAATAAATGAAGTGAACAGTTATAGAAGATAATACTTTATAGCTGAGGTTATAATTATTTTTTCCACCTTGTACTCTTTGCATTAATTGCTAGTATTCTACGCAGCAGAAATTCTTTCAAACGACACAAAAGCAGCGAAGCTATGAGTTCAGATGCAAGTACAGTATACTGCTAAAATTTACATGTAATATTACGGACAACAACCGGTAACTAGTGGCAGGGTATTTGGCCGTTAATTCATAACTCAGCCCATACACATGGAAGCATTGACAGTTAATGATCTCTGAGCGAAATTTTCCCATTACCGTTGACCGTGAAAAAATCACACCCGATACATATGTTAACACGTTCACTGTATTAATGCCGTCGCTTTCCTGAAATGGAAGAATGAGCTTTGACCGTATTAATATGACTCCTTATCATATCGGCTCCAGGAGGACGTTGGATAATATGAAAGATTAATGAAAAAGGCGAAAATAATTACGTATTCGCAAAGTATTTTATATTTTTATTCATGGTAGACACAATATGAAAGAACGTCAGCTTGGATAAAAAATTAAACACAACTGCATTGTATAAAAAATAAATAAGTGTGTAAAATATGAATGTTTATTTTGAAAATAAAAATGTAATGATAACTGTTTTCAATTCCCATATATGTTCTTTGCGGCAAGATCTCGTCGACGCCTAAGAAACGACATGACCTAGTTCAGCATAAAATCGTGCGATTTCGATAGCTTTTTAGTCATTGCGACTGATTTTGGAAACATTTTCCGCTTTTTTACTATCGCTATCTGAATTATTTTAACAAACACAATTGACAAATTCTACATTGTTATCGAACAGCTTTTATTCATCTTGATTCTTTTATTCTTTTACAACGTTATTTGCCTTTTCACATCTTGAGATTAATCGTAATAAAGGAAAGGAATCATCGTGCACATGTGCGATTTTCTCCACTGTGTGCTGAAGGTTTCTGTCTGCTTTTCTTCATCAGGCAATCTTTGTCGTGGAGAATTATAGTTTTTTGTTAAACTTCGTGCCACAAGATTGAGCCACCCAATATACAACATTCTTGAGGTTTAAATTCTTCAAATATTCTATCATTTCTTTTCTGTCTTCAAGCACATGCGTCTTTAAAGTAAGAAATATACCCCGATGTTTCTTCTTAACTATTTTCAGAACAACTTGGGCATAACGAAGTCATATTTCGTTATAAAAGCATCCCTCCCTATACCATCACTTTTCAGTTTGTTAGAACAAGCAGGACAACGGAAAGAATTATTTCTCTCTTTCAAGAACCGCAGAAAATTTTCTGCTAAAAGAACAAATTAAACAACAGATGAACTACAGTATCTGATGCAAAAATTTGAAAGTGTATGCAAAACATATGGTATGAAAATTAGCACAAAGAAAACAAAAACGATGAGAATCTCCAGGGGGAAATGTTGAGATGATGATGAATGGAGATAATGTAGAGCAAGCGAGACTATACAAATACCTCGGTAGTATAATCCAAGAAAATGGAAAATGTGACATGGAAATAAAAGAAAGAATTAATAAAGGAAAATATGCGTTTTACAACAAGAAAAAAATTTTTATTAATAAAATGAATAAAAATTTAAAGAAAATGCGTATTAAGTTCTATATTAGGCGTATTACTTTATATGGAGCGGAAACGTGGACAATTGGGAAGAAAGAAGCTAAAATGTCAGAGGCATTTGAAGTGTTGTTATGGAGAACAATGGAAAAAATAAGGTGGATTGAAAAAATTACCAATGCAAAGAGTTGAAGAAGAAAGGAATTTACTAAAGACCATAAGAAAAAGAAAATATAACTGGATAGGACATGTGTTAAGAGGGAGAGAGCCTGTTGAAAAGCATGATAGAAGGGAAAATTGAAGGAAAGCGACCAAGAGGAAGTAGACAATTAATGATGATTGATGATATAACAGCCACAGCAAGCTATCAAGAATTGAAGGAGGAAGCAAGGGACAGGGGGAACTGGAGGAAGAGAACTTGCCGTGTTACCGTTAGACCTGTCAAGAGACAGAATGATGATGACCAAGTTAGAGCGCTGTTGGAACTATATTTTCAAAAGCACATTTCTTTTTCTGTTTTCCAATCATTGCTTCTTTTAATTACAACAGGAGAGAATTGTTATTCGTACAATATTTTGTTTCCAGGAGCGGATCGCCGGTTCCAAACCTCCCCTTGATGCTTGAGTTTTACTGCACAGGTCCAGAAACATAAACCACTTTCAAAATTATACATGTATGTAAAATATTTTTATAACAATGTTGTTGTTTTTTCATTTAAAATAAATGTTGAATGAACGCACAGCGGGTAGGTTCGTTAATTGCGTTTTACTTGTTTAACCTTCTCGTCAGGAAAGGGTATTTCTCCTGCTTTTAAAAATTTTGTGCTTATTCCCACTTGGACTAGGGCCCTCACCGAGGACGCGAGCCCATGGACCTTGCCCCCTTAGGAAATTTCATGTTACAATACTGGGCTGGAAGCATTTTGCATTTCAGCCGTTTGCACTTATGTTTTTATTTCCTTAGCAGAAAGTCCTTCATTCTTTAATTGACGGTTAACTTCCTTTTAGCATCTTCGAAATGATTCAGATCGTTCCGGTGGCTCAGTGGTCTGAACGCTGGCTTATGACAATTTATCAGTGAAGAGTCCGGGTTCAAATCCCTGTGAGGCATGGATGTTATGTTTGTCTTACGACACTAGCTTCCCCGGGACCAGTGGCCCTAAATAAGGGACGGGCTTTTGTTTATAGCCCATTGAGTTGCTCATGGTAGTCGTTAAACCTTCAATAAGAAAAAGGTTTCGGAATGTGCTGATAATACTTTTTCTCAGATGTGTGACTGACTCACTCCACAGCATTTGTTCCATCGATCTAACCAACCAACATTACTTGTAAAATCTGTATCACCTCCATTAAACGTGTTTTGGAATACCAGCACCTATTCTTGAAAAAGAGATCCAATTACTGGCATGCCTTCATCGCTATGTTTTGTGAAACCACAAATGAAAAACAAAGTCTTCCTTACTATTTCGTGCAGACGGTTTGCCATTGGTTTTCATGGTTTTAAACAATCATCAGAAGGTATTTGACCCCCTTCCCATTGCTGGCTGCAAATCAAATAAGTCGGACTCCTTTCTGTTGTATAGGGTCCAGCGACTATGATGGCGACCTGCACGAATTCAGTCGTGGGCAGATAGTCGGCGTGAGGAAATTGGAGTACGCGATCTTCGTTGCAGAACGTCTGGGATGTCAGCGAGTGACAGTCACACAAGTTTACCAGGTCTATATAAAAACTGGCAATGGAAAAGATTTGGCCAAAAATGGGCAGGCTTTATTCCAAGTGAGCACCGTCTCTCCTGTGGTAACGTCCGAAAGGAACAAAGCGGAAAGGACAACATTGACATTCCACGATAAATTGCCTACAAAGGTTGGCATAAAGTCCGTTTGACGTATGCGATCGCACGACTGGATTATTGCAGCTGATGCTCACATGGTATGCCTTTGTTAATAGCAAGCATCGGGCTATGAGGTTGCGCTGGGAGAAGGAACACCACCACTAGACCGTAGCAGACTGGAAACGGGGAATTTTTTCCTATGAAAAGAGTTACAACATGTCGAGGGAAGAGTATGTATATAGTGATGACCGCACGAGGTTACAGAACCGACTGTCAAGTTTCAGGCCGTTGGAGGAGGTGCAATTTTCTGAGGCGTGTTTACATGGACCTCTCAGGTTTCCTGTTACCTACTGAGACCACCATAGGCACACAAGGAAACTTGTGCATTATTTAACTGTGAATCCAAAAAAGACCAAATGTTGCGGAACATCGTTCTTACAGTTCCAGATTTTCAACGTTTAAGCATATGCAGAGAAATGGTGGCCACAGACGGACTGATGGACAAAGTAAAATTATAAGCATGTATTTTCAATATTGTTTTTTATAGAAGACGTGCTACCAAATGTATGCAATTTCGATGTATAGAGTTTTTGTTAAGGTTATGCGTAAATAAAAATGAATGAAAAAAACTGACGGGTTTTCTTTGTAAGACAATTGCTCCTTTCATTTCTTCATTGCTCAAAGGCAACTATTGTCAAATAGCCTCTTTCTCACTATAGAGTGAGAAAAAGGAAAAACACGGTGGGATCTTGTAGTTAACAAAATCTACGAATCCGATGAGCCGCCCCGGTGGCGCAGTGGTCTAAGGCGCTGGCCTCTGATCATTCGTCCGTGAGGGGTCCGGGTTCGAATCCCGGTCAGGCATGGATGTTGTGTTTGTCTTACGGCACTGGCTCTCTCCCTTCCCTGGAACCAGTGACCCTAAATTAGGGACGGGCGACTGCTTATAGCCCATTGAGTTGCTCACGGTGGTCGTTAAACCTCCAATCAAAAAAAAAAAAAAAAAAAAAAAAAAAGAATCCGATGAAGTGCAGCTAGCAAATAAGCGTGTAGAAATGAATAACTATAAAACTTTAGAATTTCATCAAAAGCTTTTATAGAAAGCCACATCATGATGTGTTACATAGAGGATGAAGAAGATCCATAAGGAAAAAAATGTTTAACATCGCGAAGTTCTTATGATCGAAAAATGTCTTGCGTCGTCGTCCCTAACACGGAGCTGATTTCCGTTCACTAGATCACAAAACTGAGATCAAAACATATAAAAAAGAAATACGCAGATTTAAAATATAAAGTTTTTGCAAAAATTTCAAAGGATAATCAAATGCTATCCCAGGTAGCACAGCCTTAGAATGTATCGTAGTCCTAACACTGAGCCACCGTCTTTTTGAAATAGAAGACGGTGGCTCAGTGTTAGGACTACGTTAAATTGCAAGGCTGTGCTACTTGGGATCCATCAAAATTTAGGTTTATCTTATGTTTACTTATGTTCGGAATATACCTACGTTCCATAGAGTTTCTTCGCAGCACACTGGTAATTTCAAATAATTTTTAATTCGTGTTTTGTACAAGTACTGTACGTATGTCTTTATGTTGCGTGCATGAATATGCTTGATTTCTCAGTCCCTACAAACATTTTTATTTCTATTAGGCAGGCAGCGAAGGTCTGAAACAATCAGTGGCAGTGGCATACCTGAAAAACTCTACCCCCTTCCTCCCCGCAAAAATATTTTCGAGGTCCTTTTGCGAAAATTGATTTCCTCTCAATTACTTAATATTTTAAATTCCATATTATTAACCAGGTTTTACAGGTTTTACTGGCGTTTTAATAATGCAACAATTTTTTTGGAACCTATAGGTATTTTCAATAAAATCAAAATTATTGCGCTGTGCTGCGTGTAACACAAATATGCACGCAGTAATTAAAATTATTGCCCTAGTTCTATACCAATACAAAATGTTACAAAACACCTATCGTAAAGTTAATCATATCATGCAAATTTAGTCTTTTGGAGAACTAAGGTCAGCCTCTTTGAAATGCCTTACGATCATACACACAAAACACATAATTGCCGTGTGACAGTGTCTAAAGACCTTTTCCGATTTATATGAAAATACAGAAAATAAGTAAGGAAATAAAAAAGAAACAATTTAGAATTGTGGCACAAAAAATAGTAAAATTATTTAGATTATTTACTCTTGAATATGTATAAAAAAACACTTAACATAATGTCACAAAGTTCCGCATATAGTAAGTATTTTCTTTTGACTCTGTTATATATACACTGAGTGGTCACTTTATTATTACCACCCGCTCAGCACTTCGTTGGCCCACCTTTTGCCTTTAATACTGTGTCGATTCTTCGTGGCATGGACTCCACGAGATGTTGATAGGTGGTTTGTGGAATCTGAGACCATGCTTGATGAATAGCACTTTCCGGGAGTGTGAGATTGCAGGGTTGTGGATCCAGCTGTCTGATGGCTCGTTCAATTTCATCCCACAAATTCTCAATGGGGGTGAGATCTGGAAATTGTGGGAGCCACCTAAGCAAAGTAAACTCACCGGCATGTTCCTGAAGCCAATCCTGTACAATACGAGCATTATGACAGGACACATTAACTTGTTGAAAGTAGCCATCGCCATTGGGATAAACCATCCACATGACAGGATGCACTTGGTCTGCAACGATGTTTAGATATGATGTGCCAGTCAGACGTTGATCAACACGAATTAAAAGGACCAAAGCATGCCAGGAAAACATTCCCCAAACCATAACGTTGCATCCACCAGCTCGAAGGGTTGTAGCAATGCATTTGGGGTCCATGCTTTTGTGCTGTTTCCGCCAAATTCTCACTCGGCTATCGGCATGGTGCAACTGAAAACGTGATTCATCGGACCACATAATTTGTTTCCAATTATCGACTGTCCAATCCTTGTGCTCCTGTGCGAACTGGAGAAGTTTTCTGTTGTTAACTGCAGTCAGCAAAGGTGTTCGAACAGGCCTTCGGCTGCCATATCCCATCTGACGCAGTGTACGGCGAACAGTGCGTGCAGAGATCATTTGAGGGGATCCTTGATTAAGATGGTCTGTAATTTGCTGCACTGTTGCCCTTGTGTTGTCTGTTACCAGTCTGGACACTCTTCGTTCTGCCCGAGCAGTCACTAGTCGATGACGACTACATGTTGCACGTAGAGACCCAGTTTTTTGGCTGACAGTCCAGTCTTTAAACACTTTAACAACAGCTGCTCTGGAATATTTCACGAATGCGGCGGTTTCGGTGATACTCGCTCCATGGCTCCGACATCCTACAATCATTCCACGTTGAAAGTCCGTCAAATCGCATTTTTTACTCATCTCGTCACCCAAAAATCCCTTCTACTACTGTCGCAAGCACTAAGGTTTACCTTTTTATACTAGCCTCGCCCTCTAACGGCTACAGCGTGCAACCATAGCTCATTTGCTTAAAACTGTCAGGTGGTCATAATAAAGGGGCCACTCAGTGTATATGCACTATATTGACAAATTTAACCGGACACCTAGAAGAGAAACACAACATAGCATTTATTGTCATACATTAGTAAGGTGTCGGTCCACCTTTGGCCTTAATGCATGCACTGACCCTTCGACACATGCTTTCAACAAGGTTTTGGAACACAGCGATAGGTATGCACTTCCATTCAGTACATAATGCTGCCGCTAACTGTTGCTTAGTAGTAGGCCTTGGTTCCAAACTTCTTATGCAGCTCTCTAGTTCATCCAATAGGTGCTCTATGGGATTAAGATCAAGGCTCTGTGCTGGCCAGTCCACACACGATATGTAATTATCGTCAAACCATGCCGTAACAGTCCTTGCTGTATGGCTCGGTGCATTATTCTGCTGGTAACAACAAGGCTCGGTTCCATAGTATTGTCACAGAGTTTTTAAGGCATAATTGTGCAGAATGTCTAGGTAGACGTGCTGGTTAACAGGTTTGTCCACGATAACCAATAGGCCGGGACCATATCATTAAAAACACGAGAAGACTTCCAACTCCACACTTGGCCGTAGGAACAGTACACTCTGGTAAATAGCGTTCCTCCGGCTGCCGCCATATCCACACAGGGCTATCAGACTGATGGATCGTGTATCCGGATTCATCATAGGACCCGTTTCCATTGATATATGGTGCATGATAAATGTTCTTTGCACCATGCTAAACGACGAGCAGCATTCCGAGTGGAGATGAAAGGCTTATGACAGCCGCACGACAACGGTAACCCTTGGAATGAAGTTCTCTGCGAATGGTACGTGTACATACCGAGGTTGCAGCATTTTTGCTCACCTGTACACTGAGGTATTGTGCAGTACTCCGTCGATTAGCTGTGACGACTCTTTTGAGGCTTCGACGTTCTCCATCACTGATTTCCTTTGGTCTGTCGGTACGTTTTGCTGCTTCAGGCACGCCATGTGTCTTCCACTTATTCAGTACATCCAAAACAGTTGACTTGGGTGTGTTTAAACGCCTCTCGGTTTCTCTTATGGACAACCCACTAATATTAAACCCAACAATCTTTCAACAAACAGAAGTCATCGCTCTTTCCACGTTTGTAAGTGACTCACGAAAAAATTCTCAGACCCTGGGTTCGATTCCCGGTGGCGGCCAATGAGAATTTTTCCGTGACTCACTTATAAACGTGCAAAGAGCTATGAGCTCTGTTTGATGTTCTTAGTCCACGTCAAATGTTGTATTAACAACAATATTTTTTTTCTCAAAGTCAGTTCTCTCCCGCCGCGACATTTTCACTCAACCCCACAGTGCGATACGATCGCGGTCAGTTGCAGGCTTGTTTTTATACCGTTTGCAGCTGTACCGCTCATCTTAACACCGCAAAGGATCCTTTCATTTGCCTTTGAAGTGGTGTCCGGTGATTTTGTCAATACAGTGTATATATACACTGGTGTGCAAAAATTAAGGACGAAGAGGAGAAATTGGCATGACACAGGAAGGAGCAGGCAGAACGGACCGAAAGACCACTCAGGAGATAGACTAGGGTCCGGTACGGCAGGGCATGCGCATATATGCAGCATGACGTTGGGGTGGGGGTGGGGGGGGAGTGTAGGAAGGGTATAAAGCACACGGGCGGTGTACGCTCAACAATTCGGTGAAAGCTATTGCACGGTGTACATCGGTTTGAACGACGTCGAGTTGCTGCCACCGTGTGATATGGCCAACAGGCAATTCAGTAGACGACATCTGGATGACTTTACCCGAGGTCGCGTCATTAGGAAGTTGGAAGGAGGTCGAAGTGTGACTAGTGTGGCCGACGAGTTCGGGATAGCTCACAGCATCGTTTCACGAGCTTGGAGAGAATTTCAAACGACAGGAACAGCTGTCCGAGAGTTTAGCAGTGGTCGTCCACGAGCAACCACGGCGGCGGACGACCGGAATATTGTCCTACAGGCGAGAAGAGACAGACGGCAGACAGCGGGAGAAATCACAAAGCACATGCAACAGACAACTGGACGTCCGTTATCGCGTTTTACCGTGGCCAGGAGGCTGCACAAAGGTGGTCTATTTGCACGACGACCAGTACGGTGTGTGCCATTAACGCCTGTTCATCGGAGACGGTGGTTTCTGTGGTGACAGGAACACAAGAACTGGACACATCAGCAATGGGGTCGAGTTCTCTTTACGGATGGGAGCCTATTTAGTCTGACGAGCTATTATGGACGTATGCACATCGAGAGAGAGCAGGGAACAAGCAATCACACCTCCAACATCATCGAAAGGGACCGGTTTGGAGGTGGCGGTATCATGCTTGGTAGCCGTACTGACCTCCACATCTTCCAAGGAGGTTCAGTCACTGGTGTCCGCTATTGTACCGAGGTTCTCCTGCCTCACGTGCGTCTGTTTAGAGGTGCTGTGGGTCCTGAGTTCCTCTTCATGGACGACAACGCTACACCTCATCGTACAGTGGCTGTCGCAGAGCTGTTGGAGAGTGAAGATATTCAACGCATGGATTGGCCCGCGAGGTCCCCGGACCTAAATCCAATCGAACACGTGTGGGACCTTCTCAGGAGACGTTTGGCAGCACGTCACCAGCCGCCAGCAACGATTCCGCAGCTGCGATTGGCGCTACAAGAGGAATGGGCCGCGATGCCTCAACAGCTCCTTGACAACCTCGTCCTCAGCATGGACAGACGTTGTAAATCCTGCAACGCAGTCAGGGGTGATCATATTTCTTACTAAGGACTGTATTTTTCTTGGCAGCTGCCTGTCACATGGACGTTTCTGTCTTTTTTTTTTTTTTTTTTGATTGGAGGTTTAACGACCACCGTGAGCAACTCAATGGGCTATAAGCAGTCGCCCGTCCCTAATTTAGGGTCACTGGTTCCAGGGAAGGGAGAGAGCCAGTGCCGTAAGACAAACACAACATCCATGCCTCACCGGGATTCGAACCCGGACCCCTTACGGACAAATGATCAGAGGCCAACGCCTTAGACCACTGCGCCACCGGGGCGGCTTTCTGTCTTCTGTCCAGTTGTGTTCGAAGCTACCTTTTCAATAAAGTGCCATTGTATCCTTTGGATTCCTTGTTCGGACGGTTTTGCTTACTTGTCCCATATTCTTACATTTAGGGGATCTTATGGTATGATTTGAGTCGCACTTCGGCACGACGTTACATTCGAAAAACCGTCTCGTCCTTAATTTTTGCACGCCTGTGTATGTAAATAAAGACACAGATCTCTGTTGTTTTCGTTCCTGCGAAGAACACTTTTTAGCTCATTATTTTCTGAAGGATGGGTAGTGATGGGCAAACAAGTGCAATATATAACGCTTTATCGTCGTTGATGTAAAAATTTCATTAATTCAACTGATATTTCAGTTACATTCCCTTGTTTATAACATGCACAGGAACTTCTTCTTCTTAACCTGTTGGCACCCACTGCGGTGTATAGGCTTTCCCTAGCATTTTACAACTTCTTCGATCTTTTGCATCAGTCCACGATTCCAGCAGTCACCAGTACAGGAAGTATGGCTGTTAAAAGGCGTCTTAAGTCCTCTGAAACCTCTGGAATAGCTGCTTTCCCGTCACCCAGTTTTTATAAACCAAAGCGAAAATGAATTTTTAAAGATGTTAATCATTTACTAAAAAAAAATATATTTTCTTTTTAATACTTCATTCAAATCTGCCATCAAAAATTCCTGGCTATTTCTTTAATCACTTTCACATGAAGTTTCCGCAATTTTTTTTGTAAAATCCATCTATTGAGGCCAGAGGTCCTCTTAGCCGTGAGGCCCTCTCTCACAGCGGGGATTCCGGTGGGTTTCAGTACGCCCATGGAAACAATGCCTTTGATCTTTGCCCTAAGCTTAATCTTCTTGGTGCTTTCCTAACATGTCAGCAGGAACGATTAATTTCATTCGATGGAAATGATATCCGCAGGGTTAACTTTTAAAAGCGTCATGCAATGTTAAGAGAATTTTTAACCTCACGGTGAGAACGTTTGAAGATTCAATTCTCTAATCAAAGAATGATTGCCCTCTTTACTATATCGACATTTGAAGTAATGCACGGATTCATTTGAAAATCAATAACACCGTTGCAGGCTGTTATAGGACAATGCGATGCTAGCTGCTTTGGTGGCCGTGTAGTCAGAAGAGTGGAGCTGTAGCTGGTCATCCGAGTTGGCCACGTCTTCTAGTCTCGGATAAGGCATGGAGCCAGTGGCTTTAAATCAGAGATAGGCGACTCCTCATAGCCTTAGATGCAAATAGGAATTCATTAAGCTTCGAAACAAAAAAATAATCCTAGGCCAATTACAGAGTAAGCAATTAATGAATTCGCAGAAGAACATTGTAAATTGGTACTCACAAAACATATACTGTAAAAAATCAGTTATTTGAATTAACGGAAAATTTCTGTAAATAATGTGCAACAAAGTTGCCGATAGGTGAGCGTCTTTTAACGAAATTTCCGTTCTTAAAAGTGCCCGTTTTTTGTTAACTTCCGTGTTTTCACAGAATTTCCGTAGTAGACTTCGTGCAAATCACCTGTACAATACTTTAAGCACCCGGTTTCTTACGGTAATACAATATACAATAGCTGGAGCACGAAATGGGGAAGAAATATCCGGTGCCACAATTACCAAAATTCGTGCGATATGCTATCCACAATATTCGATCTTGCTACAGAACTTCCAAATCAGATTCTTCGATGGACTAAGGGAATTTAACAATTAATCAAACCTCAAGTATTTTCGTGAATCGCTACTATTACCGGAAATTTTCGTGATATGGATACGGAAAAAGTGATAACGGAAATTTTTTGTTTATATACTAAAGGAATTGCGGAAAAGTTTCTGAAAATACGGAATTTTCCGTTAACACATCTCAAAAACGGAAAATTTCGGTTAATATTAGAAAGGGATTGCGGAAAGGTTTCTGAAAATTCAGAATTTTCGTGGCGTACGAAAACTACGTGAAATTCAGGTTTCTTTCCGTCATTTCACGGAAAAGGTTGTGTCAGAAATATGCTTCGTTAATTCACGAAAAGAATGACGGAAAGTGGCTCGTGAATAACAGAATAATTTTTACAGTGTATTTACAGTATGCAGTAATTTTATTTGTTAAGTGAAATTACTATTACGGTGAGTTAGGTTTTCACAGTTATACCATGGCATCACGACAGAGGAAGCCAGAGTGCTGCGTTGTCAAATCCAGTGGGCCCAGCAAACAGGAAACGACAACAACAAAATGGAAATTTTGATCCGATTTTTGGTGTAAATATGACATGGATGGTAAGTCAGATAGTATCTGAAAACTTGAAAATTTCATCGTCCTGGAGCGGGAATCGAATCCACGTCTCCCGGATAGTGCCTGAGTTTGCTAACCACTACACCACTCAAACGACGAAGTTCGAAGTTTCCGATTAATTTTAATAAAACCATCACAGGATTCGCTAGTCGAAGCAACCGGCATTCATGTTTAGCGAATCTGGAGGTTAAGAATTCTATCCCGTGATTGCCCGGAGGAGCATATAAATCATGAATGGAATACGTGATTACACCATGCAATGTAAATTTTGAAGATGTTGTTCCGTTTTTTGTTCCAAAAAACGTTACAACAAAATGGCTTTGGTAAGAAAATAGGTGCTGGTTCCTCTGGAACATCTTATCCTTCCTGAGTTTCAACCCAGACTAGTATTCTCCAGAAACTTAGGTTCTCAGCCTCAGCTAAGTAAAGAAACGAGTACTAGAATTTAGCGCATGTTGCTAGGACAGTTAATTCCCCGAAGTATTACATCTCGAGTTTTGCAAAAGGCATACTCTTCGTCGCTGTACTTTTAAACGACAGAAATGCTCCACGAACTCACAATTTTCGGGGCCATCCAATTTCTTGGGAGTAACTCCAGAATATTTAGGAAAATATGTAAAAGCGCTTCTGTGTGTGTAGTGACTTAATGGAAGTGGTCTGCGCATAATCTTTTCCTTTCGATTTTGCTGATGATTTCGGCACACAGACTGATGAATTCTTCTGGTTCTGGTTTCCTGACGCTGTTTTAAACCTCATTCCTACATTTCAGAAGCTCGTAGGTCTTACTGTATCGCACGCTACTCAACCTTAGATACTTTAGAACAATGTTTCTCAAACTGGGTTCCGCGAAGTTGTGTCACGGGTTCTGCTAGACGAAAATTTGTAATGGCGAAAAAAAATTAATACCCGTCCTAAATTTCTATGTGCTAATTAAAATTCCTGTAGCGACCAGCCAGTGTCTCTTCTTGTATTCAGGGCCCAGCTAAGAAGTGAATACCCGGAAATTGCCAATCACGTTGTAAACAAACAACTGCCTTTTGCTTCGACATAACGTTGTGAGATAGCATTTTCGAAATACACTCCCACTAAGACCAAGCAAACTCGAATACAGATCCAGATATGCGGCTCCAGTTATCTAACATCAAACCTGACTCCAAAAACTTATCTCTGAAGAAAAGCACATCCCTCTCGTTAGTTCAGTTCAATGGATAGAGAAAAATGGGAGGATAGTTTGAACTACGGTGTTTTTGAATATCATTCTTAAAAACTTCAATACTCATGATCTGCGCCATTTTCATATGTTTTAAACTTAATAACTCTCGATTTTTTTTTAATTCCCTAAACTGCTGATAAAACTGCACAAAAAGTTACCAATACATTCTAAAGTTATGTGATTTGATTGTTCACTTTTAACGTACAGAAAAGGCAAATAAATACTGGTATTTCAGGTGAAAATCCTCCAAATACGTGGCGTCAGTAAATAAATAAATACATCGCTCTTTCCACGTTCCAGAAACACAGCAACCGAAAAATTGTTTTCAACCGCCGCCGGTTGAAAACAATTTTTCGGTTGTTACGTGTTTCAGAAACGTGGAAAGAGCGATGTATTTATTTATTTACTGGTATTTCATTTTATTTTTGACTTACTCTTTTCACCTAATACGGAAATGTTTATTTCTTAATTGAGGTACCAAAAATTTACAGTCCAGCTTTAAAGGGAGGGATATAATATGGACAGATAGGGGTTCCCCAGCAAGTTCTGTAGCTCCCTTACGGTTCCATCAGCTAAAATACTGTAGATTGCGAACCATTGCTCTACAAAATCAAAGACCTCTTCTAGAGCCGACACCATTTTTCTTAAACCTTAGATCGCACAATATTTCTCTTAGATGACTTACAAACTCGAAGGCACTATCTAGACCACAAACTACTTTCCTTCGATATTTCAGGTCCATTTCGACATCCCATAATAATTTCCTTAGATAATTTGAAAAAAAAAAGAGAGAGAGATTCTACAGCCCACATTACTTTCTTTAGATTACTCAGAAACGCAAAAACCTTCTAGATTCTATAACGCATTCCTAAGATTTTTTAGAAACATAAAGACGCTTTCTAGGCCTTTCACACTACTTTCCTTAGAAACTTCAGAAGTTTAAAGACCAGTTCTTGATTCCCCACCAATTTTCTTAGATAATTTAGAAAAAAAAAGACATTCTAGAGCTCACACTACTCTTCTTAGACTACTCAGAAACGCAAAAACTTTCTGGATTCTATCGTAAGATGTTTTAGAACCTCAAAACACTACTTTACTTAGATACTTGAATACCTCTTCTAGATCCCACACTAATTTTCTTATATAACTTAGAAAAAGACATTCTATAGCCACACTACTTTCCTTAAATTACTCAGAAACGCAAAAACTTTCTGGATTCTACAACGCATTCCTAAGATGTTTTAGAAACTCAAAGGCGTTTTCTAGGCCTTTCACACTACTTTCCTTAGATACTTCTGAAGTTTAAATACCCCTTCTTGATCCCACACCAATTTTGTTAGATAATTTAGAAAAAAAAAAGACATTCCAGAGCTCGCACTACTTTTCTTAGATTCTTAAAAAACGCAAAATTTTTCTAGATATTATAACACGTTCTTTAGATTCTTTAGAAACTCAAAGACGCTATCTAGGCCTCTCACTTTCTTCTTAATATTTCAGAAGCTCAAAGACTCATTCTGTATCCCAAACAGGGCCGTAGCAACCAAGGGCGCGCGCGGTGGGTGTGGGAGGTTGAACTCCTTGTATTATTTTATTAGCTCGGGGTGTAAATTCATGCTCTGAGGAACGTGCAAACTAGATATGCACAGTGTGTGAATAAATTTATTGAAAATTTTTACTGAAAGAGAAAGTTATACACTTTATTATTTTCTTGGTTGGTAGGTACAGTATTCCGCGCAGCTAACGAGAATACAGATTAACCTAATCTGTTAGGTATGGATCCCTTATATGCGCAAAAGGAATTGTCCGAAGCAGTGGAGAGATGCATATAAAACAACATGCGAATGGATATACCTAACCTCCATGTTCTTCTCTTTCTATTTTAGGGATAGGGATTAACCATCGTGGGCAATCCACCCCTAATTTAGGGCCACTGGTTCCAGGGAAGGGAGAGATCCAGTGCCGTTACACAAAAACAACATCCATATCTCACTGGGATTCGAACCCATCTCCATCTGGGACGAATAATCAGAAGCAAACGCTTGGACCACTGCGGCACCGTGACATTTTTCGAATACATTGAAGGAATGAATAGCTAATTAGCCATCTGCACTCCGTCGCAGAAAGTCCTTCTGGGCTCTTAATCTTCAAATTAATTTTTCCAAGCCCGATCCCGGAAGCATCTTCTTATTGTTACATTCACTATCTGATGCTCATTCGTTCTGCGATGGTTCGTTTCTTTTCACTCTGCTGAGTTTATCGTTCTGCATTTCTGTCTTCTCGGCATTCACAGAACTTTTGCGTTTTACTTGACTCTTAGGTATTTTTTAACCTCCAGATTCGCTAAACATGAATGCCGGTTGCTTCGACTAGCGAATCCTGTGATGGTTAAATTCAAATTGATCGGAAACTTGAAACTTGGTCGTTCTGGGTGGTGTAGTGGTTAGCATACCTAGACGTTTTCTGGGAGACGCGGGTTCGAGTCCCGCTCCAGGACGATGAAAATTTTCAAGTTTTCGGATATTATCTGACTTACCATCCTTGTCACATTTACGCCAAAAATCGGATTGTCATCTTCAAAATTTGTATTTACCTAGTTTTCACATTTTTAGTAACAGCATGCCAGAAACAAGAAGTAGGATTTTTTGAACGACCATAAAACTTTCCTATAATAGAGGTATGAGAAAAATAACAAGTGCCTACAATTTGAGTGGAAGTAAAGAGCTTTTAAACTAGAGGGCGTAATTTCAAGTCTCCCATGCCCGTGTAAGCAAGGCTTGGTCCTGCGCCCTGATCCCACACTACTCTTCCCAAATCCTTTTGTATAATAGAAAGTCGTCTTTCTAGAACTTGTGCATATGTATACATATTTTTTTCTATGATATAATTTCTTCTCGACCTTTTGAACTGTAATTGGGAAATTTTTAATGCCGCCCCGGTGGTGCAGTTGTCTAAGCGATGGCTTCTAATCATTCGTTCGAAAGGGGTCCGCGTTCGAATCCCGGTGAGGCATGGGTGTTGTGTTTGTCTTATGGCATTGGCTCTCTCCCTTCCCTGGAACCAGTGGCGCTAAATTAGGGACAGGCGCCTGCTTATAGCACATTGAGTTGCTCACGGTAAGTTTAGCAAGCGGCTGGATCAATTCAAGCGGTGCCGCCCCGGTGGCGCAGTGGTCTAAGCGATGGCTTCTGATCATTCGTTCGGAAGGGGTCCGGGTTCGAATCCCGGTGAGGCATGGATGTTGCGTTTGTCTTACGGCACTGGCTCTCTCCCTTCCCTGGAACCAGTGACCCTAAATTAGGGACGGGCGACTGCTTATAGCCCATTGAGTTGCTCACGGTGGTCCTTAAACTTTCCAAAAAAAAAAAAAATTCAAGCGGTGAACACAAACAAAATAAAGAAGATGAACTTAGCCGCCTCGGTGGTGCAGTGGTCTAAGCGCTGGTTTCTGACCATTCTTCCGAGATGGATCCGGGTACGAATCCCTGTGAGTCATCGATGTTGTGCTCATCTTACGGCACTGGCTCTCTCCCTTCCCTGGAACCAGTGATCTCCCCCCCCCCCCGTTTTCTTAATTGTTGGTTCAACAACCACCGCACGTGAGCAATTCAACGGCTAAAAACAGTCGTACGTTTCTAATTTAGAGTCACTTGTTCTAGGGAAAAAAGAGAGCCAGTGCCGCAAGACAAACACAACATCCATGCCTCACCGGGATTCGAACCCGGACCCATCTCGGACGAATGATCAGAAGCCATTGCTTTGACCCGTGCGCCACCGGGGCGGCCATGTAATATTTCCAGTCTACCTTTAACGAACAACGTAAAATCTATAAAAGTGAGGGCGTGAAGTACTCAAGCACTTTTCTTTCTTTTCTTTTTTATTATAGTAGTATCACGAATATTGCTTACAGCCTGTATTTTCATTTTGTTGTTCATGCTTGTTTTGGTTTTAATGTATGGAATCAAGTACTTCATTAAAATCGCGCTCTATTAAAATACAGCAGCTCAATTGTTTGCATTGATATATCTGTTCCATGTATTTTGAAGATAGCCTTGTTCGTGACTTTCGTTTTAACCATGTGATTCTCTGAAAGGTGCTCGCCGCTAGAACTGCGGCCGAAGCATACTTTTCAGTCAATACATTTCCACATATTCTTCTCCTGTGTCTGATAAATAATTGAGTAAATTAAATCTACACTGTTAAAAATTTTGTGGTAGGTTGCACCAAAAAGTCGTGCTACATCAGCTGCTCCACTTTCTTAGAAAAGATACACCATTATGAATGCAAACAAAACCCAACAACATAATGCAAATTTGCTTCACGCTATGGAACAAGGTTGTACCACATCTAGCACCATGTTTCTGATTTTTTTTTTGCACCACACAATGGTGTATTCTTTTCCCAAAAAGTGGTGCAGCTGGTGTAGCACCACTTTTTGGTGCAACCTACCACAAAATTTTTACCAATGTACGTGAGAACTGTTCAACTAGGAACTCCTTTGCATTCCATTAGCGTTATCTATGCCAGTCCGTTGTTGCAGTGATTTTGCGACAATGTGTTCTGATGAATTCTCCAAATAGGCTTCCACTGGCAATTTATTCTTCGCTTCCTTCGAGACATTTATTACTTCAATTGTTACCTTTGGTTTCTTCTGTTATTTTCTGCATTTTAAAATGATATCGCGTCCATTCACCGCGACTTTCTCTTGTGTTTTGCATTGATTTGCATAATTTAAGTTCTCATTTCTATTCTAGAGGCAACTACAGTATAATGCACCATAAAAAGGACTCCCTTTGCCTATATATGAAATGAAACCGATATCGGAACATGTGAACTTATCATGTTAATCAAAATTTGGAGCATTGACAAGTATAAAAACTCTTTTAAAATCATTTTTATTTTTATCTATAAATTCAGTTTGTTTTTCGATATTTAAATATCATTGATAGGTGCAAAGCAAAGGGAGAATCTTTGGTGGATCTTTTATTGATTTACCGACAAGCACCAACACAGTACTTGTACAGTAGTCCAGACATGAATTTGCTTGTTTTTGCCCACATAGCGAAAGGACGAAATGTAGTGAGAATTCCATAGTTTAAGCAGTGTCGTATATACTTGCAGTTTCACGGCAGTCCTGGACGAACTTTTATCATTGGGCACTCTTAGACTAACATAACATCGAGATTAGTAGTTATTGTTACGGATGTGCCAATAACATACCGATAATCGGTATTTTTATTAATAATCCGATAAACCAATATTTCGTAACTGATAATCAAATCACCATCACCTTATTTGCAGGTTTAGTGATGATTTATTGGACCTGGTGGTTTCAGTGTACCACCAGGTCCAATAAATCATCAGTCATAAACAGGAGACAGAAATTTCACAGCAACAAGTACAAATTATACATGGTTTACAGCATGCCAAATGATCAATTTACACAGATATAGACAGTGTTGATTATGTAACACATTGTGAACTAGTATACATCAAACATGGATTTTACAGTATGCCAAATGACCACTGCACATAGATAACCAATGTTGGACAAGTAACACAATGAGAGCCAGTGCCGAAAGACAAACATCCATGCCTTACTGGGATTCGAACTCGGACTCAAATGGGGCGAATGGTCATAATCCAGCGCCTTAGACCACGGCGCCACCGGGGTGGCCACCATCATCTTCAACAATTATCCAATACTGGATTAAGCCCATCTCAAGTTTCTTCCACATTATCGAGTTTCCTTTATGTCATTTGATCCTCCCATCTGCTACGCTTCTTTCGGATCTCTTTTCTGTCCCTTAGAATCGAGTCTAATGGTTCAGTTGTCCAACGGTCCCCAATTCCTTTAGCAATATGTCCAGCCCATTGCCATTTCAGGGATTTTATTGGGTTGGTGCGAATGAAACGTCAGGCAAAGGAGCAGTACACGTGGACGGCGAGGACGGAAAAGTAGGATAACTTACATAGGCAAAATAATACCTCCCGGCATCGATACATTGTCGTCATTTGACCGGCAAGCCCATGATCCCGGAACGAAAAACGTATTGTGGCTCTGATCCAGAAAATACATCAACTGCACGTTGAACCTCGTTGCCTGTCGTGAACTGTTTCTCGGACAGGAAGTGATCCAGGCGACGAAACATGCAGGTGATAGTCTGTCGGAGACAAGTCCGGAAAATAGGCAGGATGAAGCAGGGCTTCATAGCCCAAAGCACTTAGTGTCAGCACCGTTCGCTGTGCGACATGAGTGCGGCCGTTGTCCTTGAGCAGAAGAACACCATGTCTGTTGACCAAAGCCGGTTGTTTCTGCAGAAATTTCCGGTGTATCTGGTGTAAGTCAACACACTGCCGTTCTGCAGTGATGGTTTGGATTCTTGGCAAGAAACTCAGATGAATTATCCCGGCTGTGGACCACCAGATAAGGAGCATCATCTTCTTGGTGTGTAGCGGTGGCTTAAGATACCGTCCAGCAGGTTGTTCCTTGCTTAACCATTGTGCAGATGCTTCCGATTATCATAAAGGACCCACTTCTCGTCGCAGGTGACGATTCGATGCAGTAGAGGTTCCTGTTTATTCCTGACAGGCAGCGACGTGCAGACTTCCATAAACCTAGTCTTGTTGGCAGTTGTCAACTCATGCGACAGCCACATGCCCAGCTTTTTGACCTTACCCAGCGCAGCCAGACACCGAAAACCTGTCGTGTGGTGGACACCTGCCTCTGCCACTATCTCAAGACAGGTTTTTCGGGGGTTCGCTTCAACCACACGTAACAGAACATCGTCAGAAACAGCAACAGGTCGGAGACCACGTGTTTCGTTTTGCCGGTCCGTATCTCGGCTTCGAAACTTCACAAACCATCGCCGAATGGTTCGTTCGTTAGCAATATCCTCCCCAAACGATTTGTTAACGTTTCGAGCGGTAATTTCTGCAAAATAGCCCAGTTTAAATTCTTACAGGAAGAAGACTCTCAAATCCGGCGTCTGCATGTTTCCTTTGCAAGCCACGTTACGTCCAAACAAACCACGCCTGAACCTTGTTTTTCACACACGTGCTAGCTATTTATAGTAACTCTGTGACGTAATACCCACAACACCTGTGGGTGATTCCATTCCGCTGTGGTGGGGGCCCTGTCTCCACTGCTCGTTCTCGCCGGACATTTCATTCGCACCAACCCAATATTTTATTAATTGATTAATTTTAAGACATTTCAATTCATTTCTCTTAATGTGCAGGCAGTAGCTCTATAACAAACAAGAATCGAATTTTACTCTGCCTAACGGGAATAAAATTGCATCTGAGAACCAGGAAAATGGATTACAATCAAACAAAAGGGTTTCCATACATGGAATGCTATGTTTCCAACGCCGCTACCGCCACATAGAAAATTCTTTAAAAATAATTGGAGGTATTTCTAAAGAATATTTGTGACGTACCTGCCAGCAGGACGCACACGACATAAAGGCAGATAGTAGTCAGAACAAACGTCCGCGTAGCTCAATTGGTAGAGTGACTTATTCCGGAATGAGGGGATCCGGGTTCGAATCCTGGCGTGGACAGAAATGACGGATAAATTTACTTCGTTATAATGGCGCCCGAACTATCCGGATGACCCGACCGTTCGAAATCTCGCATTGGTGTGATGTTATTTCCACACCGCGAGATAGGAAAAATCAGAGAATCCCATCACCAGCGCTTCGAAAAATAAAAATGTGTGATGCTGCATTCCACACAGCAGATTGACTGGGAGTTCTCAAGTGCACGTTCTACAGTGGATGGCTGCCTGCAACGATTCATGGTCACGGCTGACCCGTGGGCCATGCCCCCGGCCCTCTTTCGGGGGGGGGGATGTGACGTACCTGCCAGCAGGACGCACACGACATAAAGGCAGATAGTGGTCAAAACAAACGTCCGCGTAGCTCAATTGGTAGAGTGACTTATTCCGGAATGAGGGGATCCGGGTTCGAATCCTGGCGTGGACAGAAATGACGGAAAAATTTACTTCGTTATATATTCTATGTGGCGGTAGCGGCGTATAGAAAATTTTATACGCTGCTACCGCCACATAGAATTTATGGTATTTTTCCTTGCATATTCCTAAACGTTCATATAACAAAATAACATCTTTAACAAAAAAAAAAAAATACTTTGGTTTACACCGTACATTCATTCGCATGTAAAGCTGTACAATAACGAGACCAAATGTTGAAGCTCGTTAAGAAGTCGTGAAAAAGAGATACAAGTAGAGTCAAATGAAAACTAAATAATGTTTTTCTCGAAAGTTATTGAACAAAAGTGGTACACACCTGAATCATTTTTCAATGTAATCCCCATTTTGTGCAATACAAGTCCTCCAGCGCTTACAGAGTACATAGATTACAGTAAAAAAAAGTTTTTCGGTCGCATATGCAGACAGTCATGCACCACCTACTCACCTCTTCATCGGATCTGAAAGTTTTTCCTCCAATCGTATCTTTGCGTGGTAAGATGAGATGTGGTAATCATTGGGGGAAAGATCTGGTGACTACGGTGGATGTGGAAGCCACTCTAAGTGCTGGTCCTGTATGGTTGCAACCGTTGCACGGACATTATGTGGCCGAACGTTGCCATGTTGTAACTGACACCGGTACTCAGAAGTCCATGTCGTTTGGATTTGATGGTAGGACGAATAAAACTCCTGATAAGATCTGCATATATGTCATTGGTTTACAGTGTTCCCCCCTGGGCATGTAGTGCTGCAAATTACACCTTGTTCATCCCAAAAGAGAGTCAGCATAACCTTCCCTGCAGTGTGCTGCGTGAGGAACTTCTTCGCTTTAAGTGAAGAGGAGGGAAGGAGCCATTCCTTGTTCTCTTTCTTGATGATGATAGTGAACCCAGGTTTCATCTCCAGTAACAATTCTCTGTAGGAATGCATCACCTGCTTCAAAGCGCTATAATAGTCCTTGACAGGCATTAAGACTTCGTTGTTTCAATTTTGGAGTCAGCTGGCGTGGCATCCGCCTTGCAGGCACTTTGTTGAACTGCAGTACATCGTGGATGATGTGCTCCGCTTCCGTGTTGAACTGACTGATGCTCAAAAGTGCGCTGAACTGTGACTGATAAAAGTGCGGCTATTTCATTCACCGTCACTCGGCGATTTTCCATCACAATGCGTTTGACTGCTGTAATGGACTCTGGTGTCACTACTTTGTGTGCCTGACTCAGTCGAAGATACTCAGTCACAGAACTCACGCCGTTTCGGAACTTCCTAGTCCATTCATACCTTTGCTGGAGTGACAGACATGTATCATCCTACTGCAACTTCATTCGACGACGAATTTCAATAGGTTTCACACCTTCACTACTCAAAAAACGGATGACAGGACGTTGCTCCTTTTTGGTGCATGTTTCTAGTGTGGCGGCCATCTTTACACTGCTACTGGGACGTCACTAAGCTTGTCTGCACCGTACTGCCACCTGTACGAAAATATTTTAGTCATTGATTACAATATTGCCAAGTTACAGACCATGCAATGATACCGAATGTCGAATTTTTTATCGCACTTTTAAGGTTTCCATTTGACTCATGTGATATAATGAAATTACGGATATTCCATTAAAAAGGATATAACGAAGTAAATTTCTCCGTCATTTCTGTCCACGCCAGGATTCGAACCCGGATCCCCTCATTCCGGAATAAGTCACTCTACCAATTGATCTACACGGACGTTTGTTCTGATTGCTATGTGCCTTTATGTCGTGTGCGTCCTGCTGGCAGGTACGTCACATCTCCCCCCCGAAAGACGGTCGGGGGCATGGCCCACGGGTCAGCCGTGACCATGAATCGTTGCAGGCAGCCATCCACTGTAGAACGTGCACTTGAGAACTCCCAGTCAATCTGGTATGTGGAATGCAACATCACACATTTTTATTTTTCGAAGCGCTGGAGATGGGATTCTCTGATTTTTCCTATCTCGCGGTGTGGAAATAACATCACACCAATGCGAGATTTCGAACGGTCGGGTCATCCGGATAGTTCGGGCGCCATTATAACGAAGTAAATTTCTCCGTCATTTTTATCCGCGCCGGGATTCGAACCCGGATCCCCTCATTCCGGAATAAGTCACTCTACCAATTGAGCTACGCCGACGTTTTTATTCTGATTCCTATCTGCCTTTATGCGTCCTTCTGGCAGGTACGTCACATCTCCTGGTACGTTACAAGGAGGGCAGTTTTTAATTAGCAAATTGGCCACATGTTTTCTATTCGCATACACCGATGAGCCTTTACGTCATGACCACCTACCTAATAAGCTGTAGGACATACTTTAGCCCACAAAACAGCTGCCACTCGGCAAGGCATTGATTCGATAAGATGGCGATAGGTATCATGGGGTATCTGGTACCATAATGACAACAGCAGGTCCTCCAGTTCCCGCACATTTCGGGGAGGTGGTGATTTAGCATGTACCCGCTTTCCCAATTCGAACTACAAATGCTCGATTGGGTTTACGTCAGGTGAATTTGGAGGACAGGGCATTAAGCCTGTTTCTCGAACCACTCCTTGAAGATTCCGGCAGGGTGGCATGGCACGTTATTCTGTTGGTAATGACCATCACCAGCAGGGAACACAGTTGCCACGAATGGGTGAACTTCCCGCAACGATGTTCAGATACCTGACAGCTGTCAGGGATTGTGCTATTGGGATAATGGGACCTAAAGTGTCACAAGAAAACATCGCCCATAGCATAACACCCTGGCCGGCCTGTTTCTGTCCAACAGGCCCAAAAGTGCATCCAGCTGCCATAGTCTCTGTTTGTAATCGGCGTATCCGCGCTCGGCCGCCTACGTGATGCACCAAGAATCTTGATTCGTCCGACCAGGCCACTTTCCTCCAATCATCCACGGTCCAATCTCGATGATCTTGGGACCATTTCATGCGCTGTTGGCGATGAAGTACAGTGAGTATGGGGACCCGGCTGGGTCTTCGGCTACGCAGGCCCATGCGCAGAAGACTTCGATGAACTGTGAGCTGTGACACATTGCCCTGATCACTACTGTTGTAGCTGGGGTGATTTGTCGTACTGTGGCTCTGCGGTCGCTGTGAACAATGCGCAACAGTCTTCGCTCCCCTCTGGACGACACATGGCTCGACGACGGTTCATCGTTTGGCAGTCTGTGCACCACTTTTGACACGTACTCACTACAGCGCCACATGAACAACCCACCAGCAGCGCCGTTTCCAAGACCGTAGTTCCGAGGCGCCATACCATCACAATTTGTCCTTTATCAAACTCCGATAAATCGGCAGCTTTTCCCTTTCTGACTTCGAACACTCTACTAATCGAAAGCCGATCCGCGGGTTGTATACATATACTGCTCTGGGAACTTCATCTGCGCCACCGTTCGGCCTCCAGGCGCGCTCATTTCTCTTGGCTGGGGGTGGTCACAATGTGGTCACGGCTCATCGGTGTATCGTCAAACCTATATAAATTACAAAAACAGAATATACCTATATACTAGAAAATGGAAGCTATGTCAAACTGAAATTTTTATGATAACCTAGGCATTAAAAATTTCAAAAAATAAGTAAAAGGAAATACCGAACCAAGAACAAGACAGTTACACAAGTACAGTAATTGTGTTGCCGACAATTTAAGGAGCTAAGCTGAACGTTGTTTTTTCCAGTTGTTCGAAAACCACAGCAGTATAGCTCAAGTTAATAAACCGAATCGCCATTAGAGAGCTACATATAAAAAACAAGTTTTTCAAAGCTGAATTTTTTTTTAATTCTTTATTACATAGAGTTCATGTTAAGTCGAAAACTTTTTTCTGAACAGCCTTGAGAAGATTTAATGAACTTTAAATATCAGATATTCTAAAAAAAATAGCAAGGTTCTTTAAGAAATCTTACTACCAGTGAGGTTGATTCTATTTCTAGTTGGGCATGCACAATTATTCATTTCGAGAGAACTTCCTTTGTTTAATTTGTAATTTAAGCATCTCGGCTGAAATTTTTCTTCTCTGAATAATTTATTTCTCGCGTCTTCTTCTCTTTCTTTAAAAAGAAAGCAAACTTCATCATCATTAAAAACCCGATAGGAAAGAGGAGGGAAATTTTTGATTCTTTCAGTTTTCTTAAAAGACGAGGCTACTAATTAACTTTCCGGTTTTAAAAAATGTGGCACTCATTTTTTCCAAAAATGAAGAGATTAATTTTCAAAAGAAAATGGAAACTTTGAGGGAAAGAGGCCAAATGCTGTTTCAGATTTTCTTAACGCGTGACGTTTTCATAAATTAATTTTCGAAATTTTACGCGGTGTTAATCTTATGAGCTCAGGCTTTTGGTAAAGAGTTGGATGCCAATATGACTGTATTCCGTAGAAAACATATAATCAGATGGAAATGGTTTAATTATATGAATGTGATCTGTAAACAGAGAAGGGTTACAAGAAATATATACACAGTCGTGTCAGAATAATATAACCACCTTCCTCATAATGCGAATAGCTACACTTGGCCAGGATGACATCGGCGAGACGGCGTGGCATGGGCACAATGAGGTTCTGGAAGGTTGCACGAGGCTCACCTGCCCATTTGGACTACAGCAGAGCAGAAAGATCCCGGAGATGACGTGGTTGCGGGACGGCACGTCGAACCTGTAGTTCCAAATAGTCCCACAAGTGTTCTATGGGATTGAGATTGGGCGATTTCGCCAGCCAAGGGAGAACGGAGACATCGCTGGCGTTTTCCTGGAACCACTCACGCACCCCCTTAGTGACATAGCACGGCGCATTGTTCTGCTGGTATAGACACCATCACCACCAGTGTAAACTGCCAACATGAAGGGATGCATGTGGTCAGTGAAGATGGGCAGGTAGCCATTGGCGTTCAGGGACCCATCCAGTGGTACAAGAAGTCCCAGGTCATACCAGGGAAACATCTCCCAGACATTCACACTGCCACCGCTGGCATGTATACTTGATCCACAAGCGTGTCCGGGTGTTGGTTTTCGTGTGTCTCACGTTGTGTCCGCCACCACCCGTCGCTTCTGTGGAGTAGAAACCTCGATCCGTCGGAGAAGGAAACCTTTTCCCACTCTTCCACTGTGTAATGACAGTAGTTCCATGAGAACTGCAGCCGATGGGCCTGAGTTAACGTGGGTCCCTTGACGCAACGTCGACTCCGGAGACTCATGCGTAACAGGGTTCGCTCTACTGTTATCGGAGACACGTACCTAGGTGCCCCAGCGTTCATTTGCGTGGCCAATTGCTGCACTGTTTTGCCCTTTACCAGTCGACGGAAGCGACGTCCTCCTCTGGGGTCCATGGGCTCTGGGGCTTTGCAGTTATGACCTCGGGAGGTACTCTATGTACCAGCGGTCCATTCAGCCCACAAAGTCTGGCCGCGGGTGGCCTAGTGGGCAACGTTCGTGACTGCCACGGAAAGGACCTCAGGTTCGATCCCAGGCATGTACGAACTCTCGATCCACTAAATATACGCCGTGCGTCGGATGGGCACGTTAAACTGTCGGACCTCGGGTACTGCGCCCCCCCGGTAATAAATAAGAGCGTCTTCCTCCCCCTTTCTACTTCGCTTCCGTGTCACTTTCCTATCGGGCACTCTAGCCCAAATCTCCTAGCTTCCTATTTCTAAGGGTTGTTTAAGACCTGGGGTCAGACACTCCTTTCCTAAAATCCTCTACATATGATCATTTGATCATGACAAAAAAAAAAAAAAAAAAGCCCACGAAGTCTGCTGCTTCTGAGATGCTTTCACTCTCGGAGGGGTAACCAATGATCATTCCTTTTTGAACGTCCGTTAAATCACTACCTCTGCCCATTGTGCTGACGTAACGCACTATGATTCATCTCTTCTGGCCGATCGCTTATATCTCCGTGTGGTCGACCTTGTCACGTGCACCCTGTGATTCGCCAGGGCGGGTACACTGTGATTCCGGGGGTGGTCATTTTATTCTGATATGACCGTGTATTACTGTGCTCGGTGTAGTTAACCAGAGGGACTGAACAGTTACGTGGCTTGTGACGTACCTACCTTAGATGTGGCGCGCATGTCTAGAAGACAAAGTAGCCGTGATAAGCCCTTGTCGGTGTAGCTTAATTGGGAAAGTATTCGGTTCCGGAGTAGACAGGGGCGGGGGAAGGGGGGCAATATACTGTAAAAGCTAGCGGCAACTGTTTTTTTCCGGTATGCTGGCATCCGAAAGTAAGATAAATCGCTTGGCCACTGGGTCCTTAAAAAAATGCGTGACGTTCGTTCCACACATTGTCTGGAATTAATGAAAATTCGATTAACACTTACGCAATTTCACACTTTTCCATCCAACGTCTGACTGCACCATAATTATGGCATGATCAGTTTTTTTACGGGCCTTTCCATGGGTAAAATTGTCAATTACTGAATTGTCAATTACTGAAGAGTAGTCTATATTCAGGGTTATGTCCTTTTCTACACACATTATTATGAGGGAATTAAATGTGTTTCCTCCGAATAAAGTCCTTTTTTAATTTATTTCTTCTTGAGACTGCTGAAAATGATCTTTCGGCAAAACAATTCGTGATTGGCAAGGTTCTAAAAATATTCTCAAAGCTATTTCTAAGTTTTTAAATGTACTCCGAAGATTGTTATCAATGATGAAACTGTACATATCCCGTGGTGTGTTCAAGTCTTCGGCATTCATATATGACTGGAAATGTACACATTAGTTGCTGAGGAAGTCTTCAAGGCCGCGTTTCATGTATAATACTCATTCGGATGGCTACTTACTCCATTGTTTATTTTTCATATTATTGCAGTTACGAATTAATGATATAGTTTGAACTTTATTTTAAAACACCTCGCTATTATCTTTCTATTCTTTAACGGCACCCGTTTTTTTTATAAAGGATTACTTTATTGTATTAACAAATTATAAATGTTAATTTTTAGGTATTATCATAAAATTTATTTTACGCGCCCTTTGGTGAATTATTTCTATATAGCATTCATTGTGTTTGTGTAGGGTTGAGTTTCTGAAGAACAGGCTGAACAGCTTTCTTAATCTTATAAATAACAATACGTGAGGCTCAGGCCCGCTGAATTAGTTTTAGAGAGGAAGAACGCGCCCTACGCAAACAGTAATTTTACTATCATATTATTAGACGTCAAAGCAAGAGGGATCCCTCGAACTCTCTCTCCCTCCCCCTCCAAACCAACACATAACAAGTGTCAATGTCACTCCATACAACAATTAATTATTGTGGCATTTTGGCTAGCCCCAATACAGCCGGCACTCGACGCTCTTGCCCAGTTAATGCTCTCCGTCCACGCATATGGAGTGACGACTACAAATAATATAAGTTTTAAAAATTCATAAATTTTGTAAAATTGTTTAAGTAAAAATTTTCTTGAGTGGTGGTGGTAAAATATTCATAAAAAAATTCTTCCAGCTTGGTGCCCTCCTAAATCTGGCTCCCTGGGCCCGTTGCCTAAATCGGCCCTGGGACTGCGTTCAGTGCGCTAAAGGACTGAAAACAATGAGTCTGTATTCGGCGTACTAAAAATGGTAGAAACTATAACTGTGTTCCGCACACTCGCAGGGACAGAAAACGAGTAAACTGTGTTCGATGCGTTAACAAAGATTGGAAGCGATAAAACTACACGCTGAGCACTAATAAAGACAACAAAAAATCGTATGACAGTGTACGGTGCACTTAAAGACGAAACAATGAGACTATGCTCGCAAATCACAGTGATTTACCTTAATTTTCGGAACGGAGAGCGATTTGCACGAACAATTTCGAGATCTGCTCTACTTCCTGTTGTTGATACAGACATCATTTAAACTCTACATATGATTTATATACGTACATCTGCCCTCGTTTCATTCAAACACGAGAGAAGTTTCTGTTATTATGGGTATGTTTTCGAATGTTATTACTAATTTCTTTCAAAATGAGAAACCCATTTGATATTTGTGAAGAAAACTTTTGTCGAGGAACCGTTCAGTTTCTAGTTTTCATATAATAGTGGCTGATATGAGACATTGAGTGCGAGTAATTCAACATAAACTGTTTAAAAAATAGCCTGAAGCATAGGCGCCGAATGTAGGAGGGCAAGGGGAATCTTGGCTCTCCAATAATATTACTGAGGCCCCAGTAAAATTATTGCAGGGACAAGATAAGGTCGACCAAGCTCCACCTTATGAGACCAGAGCGATTTATTTCCAAAAAAAAATAATAAACAGCGAAATAAGTAAATTTTTCCCATATTCATCATTGCTCATTCGGTAAGAAACCGGATTGTCAGCCCCGTAATTTGTTCGACATGTTCTCGTGATATGTGGTATGTTTAAAACAATTATCATAAATAAATAAAAATACAGAGACCTATAATCTCTAGGGTTTTTATCTATCTATTTATTTTTTGCGCTTCTCGTTCTTTGCTTGAGTAACACCGCTAATTTCTCATATTTTGTATATACGTTTGGTTAGAAATAGCGGATATTTTTATAAAATCCCAGGCTGAATTCTATTTTTAGAGATATTAATATTCACCAAAAGAACATTTCCGTTTCCTTGTACATTTGCTGATGAGCAATTAAAATTGCGTTTTAAAATATACGTTGAATCTCTTACCTTATCTCTTTGCCTTTTTTTTTAATCTTCCTCCTAACAATGGAAGAGATGTGCCCCTTCCACGCCTGATTTGGAACTCCTGCGCCCCCCCCCCCCCAATAATTTATTTAGTGAAGTCGGCACCCCTGGCCTGAAGATGCTTTCATGAAACAGGCGTTTGTTAAAAACATCGGAACAAAGCTTTCAGACATGAAACTACGCAGGAATACCACCAGTTGGATGATATACATGAGCTACAGCAACTTGGGTACTCATATCTGTGTTCTGTCACCCATTCGTAGAATAGTCTAAGGTGTGGGCTTTTACCCTCTAGTACCGTTGCATCTGGGTTCGAATACCTCCAAAGGACGTGGATGTTGCATTTGTGTCCTTTCGGATCTGGTTCCATACCTTTCCTAGGACCAGTGGCTTTAAATTAGGGATGGGCGACTGCTTACAGCTGTAGATTTTTATGGAGCTCGTTATACAGCGAAAGGAAACAAAAGCTTTGTTCGGAAGAGAAGGAAACTACAAATGCATGAACAACATGCGATAAATGCTGAGCGTGCACCATAAATTCTAAGCCAGAGTAACCTTTGGATGTTGAAAATGCTCGAGTTATTGCATCATCCTTTCGCAGTGCAAACGAAGGGGACAACTACTGGATATCAGCTGTTGGAGTTCAATAGGTTGATACGTTACGTCACACAATAATGGCGAGGGAAAATTAACTGCATGGCACAACATAGTGACTGCAGTTTTGGCGAAAGAAGGAATTATGTAGACTAGTTATCCAGTAGTCTTTAGTAAGAGCCTACAGAAATTTGGCGTTATCCAATGCAATTATGAAGTTCGTCTTAACTCTGTAAAACAAGTTTCTTTTTTTTTTTTTTTTTTTGATTGGAGGTTTAACGACCACCGTGAGCAACTCAATGGGCTATAAGCAGTCGCCCGTCCCTAATTTAGGGTCACTGGTTCCAGGGAAGGGAGAGAGCCAGTGCCGTAAGACAAACACAACATCCATGCCTCACCGGGATTCGAACCCGGACCCCTTATGGACGAATGATCAGAGGCCAGCGCCTTAGACCACTGCGCCACCGGGGCGGCAAAAAAAAAAAAAAAAAACACGTTTCACAGGCGATGTAGGGGCTCCATTATGCCACAGAAGAGTGATTCCTAAGACATGCTAGATTTTTATTACCAAGGTATAACACAGCTGGAACAACGATGGGTTAAATGCATTGAATTTGTCGTGGAGCAGAAATGGTACAATGTTGTCAGAATATAAGGAATAGGTATGTTAAGCTTGTGAAAACACAAGTATGTTCGTCACGGATATCGAAGTCGCGCCCTCTCACTCCGGAGTGAGTTGCTCTCCCAACTAAGCAACACGGCTGGAATGTATCGCTGCAGATTTGTCTTCTTCACACTTCCTTTACCTCTGTAGTACGTCACATTATCTCCCTCTTAAACACTTTTTTCTTTTTTTATAAGCGAAGAACGAACTTTCATTAATTCTAAACGAGGTGTGGAACAAACAAAACCCAACGGCCAGCACATCCGTATTTATGTTCAGGTGCCAATGTGAAAAGACATATTTGTCCATGCCCCCTCACTCCGGAGTAAGTTGCTCTCCCAACTAGGCTACACGCACGGAATGTATCGCTACAAATTTGTCGTCTTGACACGTGCTTTACCTCTATAGTACGTCACAAGCTTAGAGCAATTCTGTTCTACATTGTCATCTCTAACGGTGCTGGTTAGAGTCGTAGGCTTCTAGCTAGTTGTCCGAGTTGGGCCCAGGTTTCGGTCTTGGTCAAGGTATTTACAGTAAGAGGTAGAGAAATGACAAACTAAAATTCATGAGAGCAAATATGACTTCATAGTTGGCGCAACACAGTCGGGAAGGTAGCAGACACCTAGCATCCTCCACACCCAGACTCGTCCTTCTGACTACCTGAAGGTTAAACGTGATTAATCACTGTAGAGAATGCGTCTCTACTGTTCCAGAGTTCTCTGGGGCCCAGCTTTGCACACGCAAACCGAGACTTTGTGTGCAGCTGTTCGGCTATGGAAACTCATTCCCTTCTGCTCTTGAGGAGCCACCAGATGCATTTTGGAGTTCGCTGGAAAGTGTTGCAACACTCTCCACCGAACTCAGTGGTGTAGTCCTGAAAAAGGAGTGGCCTGGTACCCCGAAGACCGGAATAAACGTTATTGATTCTTGCAGGTATGTGAGGGAAGAGGGGGAGAGGGAAGGGAAGGTTAAAATCGAATACATATACTATATTGACAAAAACCACCGGACACCTAGAAGAGAAACCCAACATAGCATTTGTTGACATACATTAGTACGATGTCGGTTCACCTTAGGCCTTAATGCATGCACTGACCCTTCGAGACATGCTTTCGACAAGGTTTTGGAACACATCGATAGGTACAGGATCGAACAAAAGTATTTGGCGAAACACTTTTTCGACCATAATTTTTTCTGCTGGACCAAATCGGGTCATTTTGGGATATCGCTTAAGCTCGATACCTGATCTGTTGTTAAGGTTTCCGATCCATCTGCATATGGGTCATGTTTACAACTGAATAACACATATCATATCCCAAAATGACCCGATTTGGTCCAGCAGAAAAAAAAATTATGGTCGAAAAAGTGTTTCGCCAAATGCTTTTGTTCGTTCCTGTACCTATCGATGTGTTCCAAAACCTTGTCGAAAGCATGTCTCGAAGGGTCAGTGCATGCATTAAGGCCTAAGGTGAACCGACATCGTACTAATGTATGTCAACAAATGCTATGTTGGGTTTCTCTTCTAGGTGTCCGGTGGTTTTTGTCAATATAGTATATGTATTCGATTTTAACCTTCCTTCCCTCTCCCCCTCTTCCCTCACATACCTGCTAGAATCAATAACGTTTATTCCGGTCTTCGGGGTGCCAGGCCACTCCTTTTTCAGGACTACACCACTGAGTTCGGTGGAGTGTTGCAACACTTTCCAGCGAACTCAAGCGCAAAGATCATACAAATTGACCAACAAAGTAGGTGCGTATTACATTCATTTAATGCAACGATAACAGAAAACAAGTACGAGAAAACGACAAAACAATAACTAATACTTAGTGGGATAACCACGAGACTTAATAACAGCTGCACAACGGGCCGGCATCGAGTCCACTAGCTTCTCGACGGTGACCTGCGGAATTCGCGCCCATTTTGCAGACAGCTGATCGAAATTCTGGGCCCTATTCCGGCAGGTTTTCTCCGCACATTGTCTCTCCAGCTCCTCCCACATGTGCTCGATGGGGTTGAGGTCTGGAGATTGGCTTGGACAGTCTAGAAGTGTGACCTGCTGCCGCTGAAAGGCTGCCTTCGCTACTCTGGAGGTGTGCTTCTGGTCGTTGTCTTGCTGCATGATCCATCTGGGTGGCACGTTCTGGTTTGCCGATGGGAAGACATCGTTGATGAGCATGTTCGTGTAGCTCCGGCCGGTCATTATTCCGTCAATCATGATGATGGGGCCCATTCCATTGCAAGAGATGGCGCCGTAAACCATGAGCGATCCTCCTTCGTGCTTGACAGTCGGCTGAATGAACTGGGGGTTGAATCTCTGGCCACACGGACGCCGTACGTATCGGATGCCATCACTTCCGAACAAGTTGAACTTTCTCTCGTCTGTGAAAACCCCTTTATTCCAGTCCGTCGCGGTCCAGTTTTGATGACGGCGCGCAAACGCGACTCTGGCTCGTCGATTCTGAACTCCGATGAGTGGTTTCTTGGCTTGGCGTCTTCCATTCAATCCACCAGCAATGAGACGACGGGAGATGGTCATTCTGCTGACGTTCAAGTCGTCGCTGTCGCAGAATTCGGTGGCGATGTCCACAGCAGTCAAGGTGGGATCAGCACGAGATTGACGGAGGATGCGTCTATCCCGACGCAACGTAGTGGAACGAGGCCTTCCACATCGCGGACTGTTCTCGACGGTCCCAGTCTTCTTATAACGTTGCAGGATAGCTGAAATGGACTGGTGCCGGATCTTCAGGGCCCTCGCAATGTCGGTGACGCGCATTCCGGATTCCATCATGTTCACGGCCGCCTGGCGAGCTCCAACAGGGACCTCCGCCTTTTTACCCATTTCTGAAAACCTAAGATTGACTTATTATCACACTACACATCACAAAACCCACAAAAATCACAATAAAAACATTAATACATGCACCAAACAAATGGGTAATAATTGGCAACTCTTGAATATGGCCCATTTAGAACAACAAATTAGCTCTGAGCGAAATACAAACTACGCGGCATTGTAACCTACAAATCAACACATATCATATTCCAAAATGACCCGATTTGGTCCAGCAGAACAAGAATTATGGTCGAAAAAGTATTTTACTAAATACTTTTGTTCGCTATTGTATGTGCTTCCATTCAGTTCATAATGCTGCCGCTAACTGTTGCTTAGTAATTGGCCTTGGTTCCAAACTTCTTATGCGGCGCTCTAATTCATCCCATAGGTGCTCTATGGGATTAATATCAGAGCTCTGTGCTTGCCAGTCAACACACAATACGCAGTTATCGTCAAATAACGCCATAACAGTCCTTGCTTTATGGCTAGGTGAATTATCCTGCTGATACCAACAAGGCTCGGTTCCGTAGTATTGCCACAGAGTTGGTACGGAAATAGTTGTCCAGAATATCGAGGTAGACGTGCTGGTTAACAGTTTTGTCCACGATAACCAACGGACCGGGACCATATTACGAAAAACACCTCCACAAGAGTGCACTGCCAGCTCCAAACTTGACCGTGCGAGCTGTACACTGAGGTAAATAGCGTTCCTCCGGTTGCTGCCATATCCACACACACGCCATCAGACTGATGGATCGTATATCTGGATTCATCAGTCCACAGGACCCGTTTCCATTGATCTACGGTCCACGATAACATATACACCATGCTAGACGACGAGTAGCATTCCGAGTGGAGATGAAAGGCTTATGAGCAGCCGCACTACCAGGGCAACCCATGAAATGAAGTTCTTGCGAATGGTACGTGTACATACCAAGGTTTCAGCATTTTTACTCTCCTGTACACTGAGTTCTTGTGCAGTACTCCATCAATTAGCTGTAACGACTCTCCTGAGGCTTTGATGTCCTCTATCACTGATTTTCTTTGGTCTGCCGGTACGTTTTGCGGCTTCAGACACGCCATGTGTCTTTTACTTATTCAGTATATCCAAAACAGTAGACTTGGGTATGTTTAAACGCCTGTCGGTTTCTCTTATGGACAACCCACTAATATAACACTCAACAATCTTTCCTTTCTCAAAGTCAGTTCTCTCCGGCCGCTACATTTTCACTCAATCTCTCAATGCGATGTGATCGCGGTCAGCTGCAGGCTTGTTTTTTATACCGTTTGTAGCTGTGCCGCGCTACAAAAAAATCTCTGGATATTTTCATAAAATCACAGATTGAATTTTATTTTTTTAAATATTAATATTCAGCAAAAGAATATTTCTGTTTCCTTGTTCATTTGTGGATGAGCAATTACAATTGCACGTCAAATCTTGTACACTATCTACCAACAAGTAATTGGACACCCCTGTAGTCGACGATATCTGCGGTCCTGATACATGTCACGGCCGCCGCCGTTAAATACCGTGTGGGAAACAACAACACAACCAGTCGCATGCAAGATGCCACGCAGTTCGGAGCTCTCTGATTTCGAGAAAGGTGTAATTGTCCGGTATCACAGAAATGGCCAATCCATAAGTGACATATCCAGCGAGTTGAAGTTACCCAAAATCGACAGTGGCCTAGGTGATTGGCAAGTGGAAGATGAGAGGTGACTGTCGGAATGTGCCCCGACCAGGCAGACCCACAAAACTGGGAGTTAGAGACCGACGGCTGCTGGCCAGAGAAATTTGGTTATCATGGACGTGCTGCCGCCCACAAGCCTTTGATCACCAAGTCCAATAGCGCTGCTCGGCTAACGTGGTGCAAAGAACGTCGACAGTGGACCGTTGAACAGTGGAAACAGGTTCTCTGGAGCGAGGAATCAAGGTTCACCCTCTACCGTTCGAATGGCAGGGTCTCGGTTTGGCGTCTGCCTGGAGAACGCCTCCTCCTGCCGGAATGTATTGTGTCAACTGTGAAGTTCGGCGGCGGTGGAATTATGCTATGGGGGTGTTTCTCCTGGTATGGCACGGGACCCTTGGTCGCAATTCCTGATAAACTCAACGCCGAGACCTGCTGCACCATTTTGGATGACCATGCGCTTCCTACGTTGTGGCAGTTTTACGGGGCGGACCCATGTTACTTTCAGGATGACAATGCCACCTGTCATGTTGCGAGGTCCAGCATGGCTTGGTATGGTGACAATGGGGTTAATTGAATGGACTGGCCTGCGCAGAGCCCGGACCTTAACCCTATCGAGCACCTCTGGGACGAGATGGAGCGTTGACTTAAGGGGTGCCCCCACCGTCCGAAATCGGTGAAGGAACTGACCTGTCTTCTCCAAGCCGAGTGGAAGAAAATACCGCTAGCCGTCGTACAACGCCTGGTTGAGAGTATGCCCCAGAGGGTCGCAACTGTAATCGCCGCACGTGGAGGCTCCTCCAACTATTGAAGGTGAATAAACTTTGTTTTTCTTTGCTATCACAGGTGTCCAATTACTTGTTGGTAGATAGTGTACATAGTTTATCCTTTTGCCCTTTTTTTTTATTTTCATCCTGACACTGGAAGAGACACCAGCTATTGTATATTGTTTTTAAATAGTATAGCTATACTAGTAATCCGAAATTTCTTGGCGTAGAATAAAAATCAAAGTTTCCAAGTACATCAACCCGATGGTTTTTCAAGAAAAGTACACAGCAACCTTCCTTGAAAAAAGTCATTCCTTGAAAAAAACATCTGGTTGATGTACGAAAGCTTGGAAACTTTTATTTCTATTCTACTCCAAGAAATTTCGGATCACTAGTATAGTTATACTATTTAAGTACAGTTGGTGTATAGTTCCTTGTTATTTACTTATTGTATATTGTGTTACCGTAAGAAACTTAGTACTTAAATTATTGCGCAAATGATTGTATGACGTCTGTTTATCAGTCGGTGTACTCTTTAAGATAAAAGCTCTTATGACTATCAAGATTATTTTTTTTATTTAGGAGTTTTGTGAAATAATATTACAAAGCAGTACATTTCACTTTTACTTAAATTTAATTGAAAGTCATTGTCAGCTTAATAAGGTCTCAGATTCCAAAGCATTGTGTTGCTTCGAAAATCATGATGAAAAAAATACGTAATTTGTAATGAGTCCACCTACAGAAAAAATGATAAACCTATTTAGAAAAATAATTACCTCCAATAGAAACTGAAGGGAGTAATTCACCCACATTAAGGTGGTTCCACCTAAAATCTCTGCCTTTATGTTTCCAATGGTAAAACTTCTTTACATATTTTCTTCGCAATTAATGTATTCCCAAGAATGAAAATTTGCACATTGATAAAACTAACTTTAAGTTATAGCATAGAATACTTAATACTTGCTAAAACATAACCATAATTAAGCAATCCAACATACAAGGTTTGTCCGGAAAGTAATGAGACCACTTTTCCAGGGCCAATCAGAAGGGCAAGAGGGAGGAGTTTCCGGGCGTGACGGGTGGCGGGGTATGTTAGGTAAACGGTCGATGTCTCGTCAGTTGGCTCTGAGCTTTTACAGAGTGAGGATCGCTTGCGAAGTGGGCGCCTGTGTGAGCGTCGCGTAACGGTCAAAATGCAGAAGAGTGTCGAACAGCGATACGCGGTAAAGTTTTGTGTTCTTGAAAAATCCGCGACCGAGACGCTTCCTTTAATACAGAAAGCCTACGGGAAGGATGCTTTATCGAAAGCACAAGTTTTTCGGTGGCACAAAACGTTCACAGAGGGAAGAGAGAGCGACGAGGATGAGCCACGCCCAGGGCGTCCTTCAACGTCTCACACTTCGGAGAATGTGGAAAAGGTAAAAGCGGTTTTGGACTCTGAACGACGTCTGAGTGTCAGATTGGTAGCAGAGCACGCGGGACTCGCGAAATCCATTGTGCATGAAATCATCATGCAAGAATTGCAGATGCGAAAAGTTTGCGCCAAATTAGTTCCTAAGGTTTTGGCCGATGAACAGAGGAACAACGGTGTGTCGACACAAACAAAAAAGGAACAACCGTGTGAGCTTGTGGACCGTGTGAGGAGTGAACCTGTGAGCTTGTGGACCGTGTGAGGCGTGAACCTGTTTTTTTTTTTTTTTTTTTGAGAAAGTGATAACAGGTGATGAAACGTGGGTCTTTGAGTACGATCCGGAGACGAAAAGACAGAGCTCAGAGTGGCACACTCCCGAGTCTCCTCGACCAAAGAAGGCTCGAATGTGCAAATCAAAGATGAAATCGATGTTCATTGTCTTCCTTTGACTGTAAAGGTGTTGTCCATAAGGAGTTCGTACCACCCGGACGAACGGTCGACGCTGCATTTTACGTGGAAGTGCTTCAACGGGTGAAGAACAGAGTTGCGTGCGTGCGTCCGCCCGGAGATCACCAAACACTTGGGTTCTTCACCACGATAATGCGCCGAGCTATGCGTCGCTGAGAGTGAGAGATTTTCTGGCGAACACACAACGTGACAATGCTGCCCCAACCTCCCTACAGCCCGGACTTGGTCCCGGATGATTTCTTTTTGTTTCCCCGGCTCAAATCCAGCCTGAAAGGACACCATTTTAGGGCTGTTAAACTGCAAACTGCCGCGACGAGTGCTTTTGAAGCGATCCCTGTTCCCGACTACCAGGCATGCTACGCGGCGTGGCAGAACCACTGGCAGCGGTGTATTGATGTTCAAGGATGTTATTTCAAGGAATTTTAATATTATGTAAGTATAACTTTAATTAAACGTCTGTTATTGAATGAGTCTCATTACTTTCCAGACAGACCTTGTATGTTTATCTACTGATGTCATCAATGTACAGGTCGCGCCATCTATTAACAGGTCTAAACGTTACTCAAAGAAAAATTATCGAGTTATGTTTTTAGCAAGTATTAAGTATCCCATGCTATAACTTAAAGTTAGTTTTCTTGATGTGCGAATTAACATCCTTAGGAATGCATCAATTGCGAAGAAAATATGTAAAGTTTTACCATTGGAAACATAAGGCAGAGTTTTAGGTGGAACCCCTTAATGACAAAAAATATATCATGATCGCGCGATTACAGTTCTACCTTATACGTGAAGGTACGTTACATGTTTTTCTGGCTCAGCAGTAGTACGCGCGGTTCTCGAAACAAAGGTCTTTGGGTGGATTCGTAAAAGTCATTGCGAAGTTTCTGTTTAACTTCGGAAAAACCCGAAACGGACTTTTCTGAAATAAACGGAATTACTTACCACAGAAAATCTGTCAAAATATTGAAGTCAGAAAAAAACGGAAATTTCGTAGAAATACGGACGCCTACCGGCAACGTTGCAGCACGTTATTTTCAGGAATTTCCCGTGGATTCAGACCACTTATTTTTTACAGTGTGGAAATAGCAAGCCAGCCTTAACTGGCGAACACCGGGAAGCAAATTCCTTACTATTTGCTTTGCAGAATCGTCTACATAAGCGCACTGCACCCCTCTCCTACACGGAAAAGTAGTCAGCAGGAGTAGAGGTTTTCACCGGCCTTAATTGAAAAGGCCGGGCCTGTTTTAGACTTTCATCCCACTTTCTCCGCCACTTACTGCAATTAATGCGAGGCTTCCTCTGGAACCGCAAAGCTGCTCCACTGAACTGAACAGCCTCGCTAGTAAACGGAATGTAACTCAAAGAGAGGTGCCACTTCTCGTTGGAATTTCTCCCACAGATAGAGTGACTACATACTGTAACAGAAGTATGTAGCTGACTACATACTTCTGTTACAAATGTAAACAGATTTCCTCTCCACACTTAGGTATAAACAAGGTTGCCTCGATCCTGAAATACACTACTGTTTATGAAAATTGAAACACCAAGAAAGAATCGCGCTATTCAAATGAAATTTATATCACAGATTCCTCATAACTGATTACATTTATAGAGCATACAAGATTTTTTTGCTTCAAAATTTGGTATCATGTGAAGCGACCTCGAGCAACAATAACATCCTCTACATGGCGTGGCACTGAATGGAAGAGGTTTCTGATATTGTCCAGGGGAATAATAGCCTGCCGGGCTGCTTCTATGTGGGACCAGAGTTCATATGTGGTGACTGGCGGAGGTGCTTGACGTGCCAGTCGCTTAGCTACCATGTTCTAGACATGTTCAATCGGAAACATATCCGGCGGACGTTCAGGCCAGGGAAGAATAGGTATCTGCCGTTCATGGAAGAGGTCTTGGACATTCCGGACCGCATACGGCCGAGCATTGTCCTTCTGGAATATAGCGCCAGGACAACTCTGAAGAAAGGGTATCGCCTCTGCATCTAAAACATCCCTGATATATCAAGTTGAGGGTTCCCACAATTCGTATCAGGCGAGATCGCGAATTGAACTCAAACGCGCCCCAATCTATGACGCGTTGTGTCGGTATGACGCAGCTGCAAGGTGTCGTTCATCGCTATGTCTTCGAATACCATTATGGTGCATCAAGTTGACTCGTGACTCGTCAGAAAACACGACCTGTAGCCAATCAACGCTCCAATGTCTTTGTTCGAGACCCTATTGCAGCCTGAGGTGTCTGTCTGTGGTTGAGAGTCAAAGGAATGCGTAGCCAATGTGCTGCTAGCGACTAGTCCTCTGTTGAGCGAAGTCGAAATGTGCTGGAGGAAAAAGCCTGACCTGTGGCTGTGCTTTACTAACACCGTGGATGTCGCTGTGCGATCGGTCACTGCCATGCCGTAGAAGTGGCTGTCATCCCATGTAGTCTAGCGATTTTGTGGTCTATTTCCCTGATTTTGGGGCGTCCGAGCCTCATCTGTCCACTGACGTCACATTCGCATCACTGTACTGGCGTTTCATCCTGTACGAGTGACAATTTCACAGTAGGAAAATCCTGCTTCTCTCATCCAACAATATTTCCTGGCTCAAAGTCTGTCACAGAGGCATATTTTGACGGCGGGGGGTGGTTGTGGGGACAAGGAGGTGCTTTGGCCCCCGAAAGTGTTTCATTTCTTCGTTAAAATGCGACTGCTTGAATTTAATAAAACTGCATCAACTTACAACAGAGAACAAGGCTTCAATTTTTTCTTGTATTTTCCATTAACTTTTATTTTGTCCTGATGGATTTCAAAAACTTACATTTTCGATGCCCCCGCTCCCGCAAAAAACTGTGGTCCGTCAGGTGGTCATAATGCAAACTTCTTCGGCGACGAGACATAGTGAGACACAAGAAAGTTCATTTGGACTCGTTGTCGGCTCTTCTCTGATTGCAACATCTCGTTTGAGCCAGCTCTTTATACCCAAGACTGGATAGTTGGGAGGGCGCTGCTCCAAACCACATGCGTTTTTTCACTGGCATTTTAATCATTTGCATGTCCCAACCTTTTCTATTATGCATAACCTGTAAGTTTCAAGCTAATACCAACAGTTCTTCATGGTGTTACAATTTTCACAAACAGTAGTGAATGTGAGCAATACAAATACTTTGAACTTCCTCGTCTCCGTTGTAGAAACAAATCTAGCCAGCAGCTTAGAAAAGTCTGATCATGTGAACATTTCTCAAAAAAGAAAAAAAGGCCACGCGTTTTCCTCGCTAACTCTGCTCACAGAAACATAGCTCGGAAACGACAGTGAGGTGTGTAGCATCCAAAGACCCTGACTCATATCAAATCCTTAGTAATTATCGCATTTCGCAAGAAATGTTTATAGCAGTCAAGCTGACCGCTGCCGCAGTTCTAGGAAAAAGTGGCAATAAGCGAGTTTCCTTTCCAAACATGTATTAAAAAAAAAAAAAAACATTCCACAAAGTCATGAAGTAACTGCGTATCGTGTGCGTAAAGTAGTTTACTCAAATCCCGAGCTCTGCCTAAGGAAATTAAAGCCAACGAAGTTAAAAACGGAATTTAATTTCGATCTACAATGCCAGAAAGTGAAAAAAGAGCACCATTAAAAATTCCAGCTGCGTTGCTGACATTTATATCGTAGCAACAACTTGTTAAGAAAGGAAAGTGATCACACGTGCTGTGAAGTGATCCAATCTTTATTTTACCTTTTAATGCAGTGTACAGAAGGCACATTTTAATAAGGTGTTGCACCTCCTCCAGCAGCAGTACAAGCTTCCAATCTGGCGTGCAATCGGTCGTACAAATGCTGGATAACACGCTGGGGAATAGCATTCCATGCGCTTTCAACTTGGACGCGAATTCAGAGATGGTCGCTGCCTACCGGGGTCCGCGGAAGAGTCTTTGTCCGATCCAATCCCAGACATGTTCGATTGGAGACAAGTCCGGAGAGCGTGCTGGCCGAGGGAGTTGATGCACAGCCTGAAGAGCCTGTTGAGTCGTCCGGGCGGAGTGTGGACGAGCGTTAACCTGCTGGAAAGTCGCATCGGGGATCGCACTCAAAAATGGCAGGACAACCGGCTGCACGGTTTCGCTGAAGTACATACTGCTATTCAGTGTACCTTGTACAAACCCCAGACTCGTATGAGAATGATAGCTAATCGCTCCGCGCACTATGATGCCCGGCGTCCGGGCCTGTGTGTCTTTGGCGGATGCACGACGGCTAAAGACGCTCACCTTGTTGCCTTCGGACACGTACACGACCGTCAGACGCTCCCAGTGAGAATTAGCTTTCATCACTGAAGACCACTGACCGCCATTCTTCCCTCCAATGAACTCGTTCTTGACACCACCGCAAACGAGCTCGACGGTGACCAGGGGTCAGTGGTAACCGAGCCAGCGGCATGCCTGCCAGTAGTCCTGCTTCCAAGAAACGATTCCCCATCGTTCTGGTAGACACCCTTGGTAAGACAGAGGATCAAATTTGTGACGCCATAGCCGTCCGCTCTGCAGACGCCGCCCTCCTGATCACCAATCCTCTCGTGCGTTCGTAACTCTGTGTTGCCCGGAACCACGTCTGTGAGTGTGAGAATGTTCTTCTGACCACCGACGCTATTATCTTACCATGGCCGATACCTCTCGTCCCACTTGGTCTGGAATTTGGCGGAAGGACCAACTTCTTTCCCTCAGGCCCAATGTACAGCCGCGCTCGAACTCCGATAACTTAACAAATGTTACGTTCCTGCGTCGTCCAGGCATGGTAGCTTCTTCAACGAGCACTGAACAACACTGCATCAGACGAATGACTTCTTTCTGCACGACCTAGTTCTTAAATACGTGCTACGTAAATTCACATGTTGTCGTCCGCAGTGACGTCTTTATTTCTTCCACTGACATTCTAACTTGGATCACAGTTTCTGCTGCCCTTAACAATTAACATATTATAATATGACGTTCCTACCGGCATTCCTTTTAGGTGTCTTTCCTTTTTTTTTTTTTTTTTTTTTTTTTTCATTTTCCGGCAGTGTATAATGAAATAAACTGGCCTTTTCTGACTTTCATATTTACTTCCCGGCTCTTGTCGACTTCATCTGTAATTAATCCACTTATCCGGTGGAGGATCAGGGACGTCGCTAGACTTTGAAATCAGGGTGGGCGACAGGTGGGCGAGTATTATTTTTGATGGGGTAGGTTTGATAGCAACTTTATTTACGAAAAATAATTTTTAATGCTTTTCACAACCGGCTACCACGGAATTCGTCCCCACCCCCCGGACACACTCACACACACAAACACACACACGCACTCGCACCTCAGTCTGACAAGTTATGCTTATGCCACTGATAAACCAATAAGATAACATGACAATGACTAATGGATTAGTGGTGCAACATATAAGTGCTAGTGGAATGCCGCCTTCAACTTTTATCTTGCTGCTGATGCACTGTCTTAATTGCTTTTTAAATTTTTACGTTTTTCTTATGAAAATAGTACTGTACTTGAACAATTTTTTTAAAGAAAAATGTACTATTTATTTACCTAAATGAAATTTTAACGTCGTGACACGCGGACACAACACCTCTTCCCTCCTTAACTCCCTTCCTTTAAGTCACCGACCTTGCTTTGCACTCCTCACCTCCCAAGCATTCGTCAGCAACGTCCCGCTTCCTTACTGGCCCGATACAGTCTTGCTTAAGAGCTCTGGTTTAGCTTTAGACTCCAATTTCCGCGTTAAAACCCCATACTTAGTAGAACAAATAGAAGAACAATTAGTAATGTATGACCCCTCTCAGTGAATTCCTATCCACCCTCCTCATTCGCCCATACAAACATGAGAAAAAAAAATTAAGCTTAAACTAAGGATTTCGGACAGTGAAGAACAATTGCACTGAACTCCCGATTATCCGTGTTAATTAATGCACGGATGTGCAGTTTTAAGTGAACTGTGTTTTATATTGTACGTGTACATATTGTTTTAAATAGGGATTACTGTGAATATATTTCAGATACGTGGAGATAATGTAAATAGACGATGTCATCGCTCTGACCACGTTATTTTATAAACAACGCATAGCAACTGAAAAATTGTTGTTACGATACTGCTGGGATCGAACCTAGATCTCCCGATAACTAGCTGATGGCATTCACTTTACGCTACGGTGCCAATAATTCAAAGCGCTATCATGGCCGCCGACAGGGGTCACAGGGGTCACTTGAGACCCCCCCCCCCTCTGTAGAATTATTTTCCCCTTTATTTCCTTTTATTTTATTTTATTTATTACTTTTTTTTATACTCACAGAACTAGACCACAAGGAAAGATGGTGTTTGGGGCGTTTAATTTAATATTCCAATTTTATTGGAAATTTGGAATTGGAAAACCTAGCAAACCGTAAGGTAGTACGCCCAAACAAGTTCCGCTCAGGGTGGTGTGTGCTGAACTTAAAAGGGTTAGCGTGGCCCTGCTCGACACTGTTCATTATTTTGAAAACAGTTACACAATGTACATGATAATACATGACTATTACTAATATACACTTTCTTCAAGAGCAGCATCAATTAATAATAATAATAATAATAGTAGTAGTAGTAATGTTCTAGTGTAGTAAGTAAGTAGTAGAAAACCTTTCATTTTCACGAATTACTGTTTTCTACATATTAGCGAAACCTTAATTAATTACACTTGACCCCTCCTGAAAAATGTCCTGTAGGCGCCCATGAGCGCTATGTGTGGTTTATCAGTCAGCATCTGACTACACAAATCCGTATTGATGTGCTCAGCAACTGATATGTCACGATCTGGTGGCATCAACAGGACAAGCTATTTAATTATAGCTGATAAATCTAAAGGGCAATAGAAATGGTGAATATATTTCAAATACGTGGAGATAATGTAAATAGACGATGTCATCGCTCTGTCCACGTTATCTTATAAACAACGCATAGCAACTGAAAAATTGTTGTTACGATACCGCTGGGATCGAACCCCAGATCTCTCGACAACTAGCCGAGTGCGTTCAGTTGCTGCTATGCGTTGTTTATAAGATAACGTGGACAGAGCGATGACATCGTCTATTTAGGGATTACTGAATGTAATTAAAATAAGAAAAAACTTGCAACTTCGGAGTTTCTTTTTCTGCGCTCCTTCACGCGCGCACACACACATACACACTAGTGTACGTTGTATTAAATCATGTTTATTTAAAGAGATTACAGCGGCGTTGACTTTTTAAAGATTCTGTGAAGATTAACAACACGCAAACAATTTGGCTCTGAAGCCAGAAAAGTGATAAGAGATAAAATACCTCAAATGTTCTCAGCTACGTCTGTTAACGGAGATATTCCAATAACAGAGCTTCGGATAAATCGAGGATTTACTGTACTTCAGCATTTAATTATTTTTATTATTTCCAACTTTTTTTTTTTTTTGCAATGCACGGTTAATATGCAAAGCGGATTACCCGAGCATGGATAATCGGGAGTTCAGTGTATATTTTCCTGGCACTGCCGATGCTATTTTGATAACCTTTCTACGGAGAAGTAAACAACGCACTTCCTAGGGGAAAATACGCAGGGCTACACAACGAAAAACACGAGACTCATTATTAAAATCCAGATTATATTTTAAAGTTAAAAACAAATGAAAAGTGGAACATCTTGAACTGAGTCGGCAAAAATAATTTCAGAGTGTGCGGGAGCCCCTGGGATAGCCGACATTCGCACACCCTTGGTGACGTGCCAGTGGCTGACTCATTTTCGCGTCTTTCGTTTCATTCAGTGATCTTCGCCATCTAGTTATTTAGCAAGTTTGTCTTCGTTTTGTGAGTCGAAGCAGTTTTCTTTTATCCATGAGCAAAATGCTAAATCTTCCAAGGTGGCGCAGTAGTGGTCTAAGCGATGGCCTCTGCACTGTTAAAAATTTCACAGTTAGATTACGGGCAACGGCCGGCAACTGGGGGCCCGGCCGTTGCCCATAAAAATATGGCTTGGCCCGTTTTTTTGAAAGCCCATGAAATTACGGTCTGAACCCTAAATACTATGCCCATAATCTGAAGAGCAACGCCCATAAAAAAATAAGTTTGACCGTACTGAGCAACCCCATAATTTGAAGGGCATTGCCCATAAAAAAATAAGTTTGACCGTACTGAGCAACGCCATAATTTGAAGGGCATTGCCCATAAAAAAATAAGTTTGACCGTATTGAGCAACGCCATAATTTGAAGGGCATTGCCCATAAAAAAATAAGTTTGACCGTATTGAGCTATGCCATAATTTGAAGGGCTATACCCGAAAAAATAAGTTTGACCGTATTAACTTAAGCTGTAATTTGAAAGGCAATCCCTGTAAATATGAAGTTTGACCATATTCAGTTAAGCCTCACGGCAAGTAGTCACCGACTTTTACATAAATGCATTTTTTGTGGAAGAGTGTGCAAGTAAATGCATGTTTTTTGTGGAACAGTGTGTGAGTGTGAAATTGTTACTTACATTATAACTGAATCAATTCAGTTCTAAATGTGAGTAATGATATTTTCATATCTTAAAATCAGGTTTATTACAATATGATAAATAATGACATCAGTTACACACAGATTTGTTTAACATTAGGCTTTACGAACTCTGTACACACAGTTGGTTGAACAATACTTACGTTTCTTTTTAGACATGTTTTAATTGGAGAATTATTTCTAAAGCACAGTTGGTTGAACAATACTTAGTTTCTTTTAGACATTTTAATTTGCACATACGTACTTATGTAGTATTTGTATGAATGAATACAAAGGGCAGTTATGTAGTAAAGATATGTACAGGCATATTTTTGTATTTATATGTTATATCAATGACAAACAGAACTACAAACTGGCATCCGAGTACATTGCGTCTATCTATAAGGGTATTCAATCCACAATGGTGTCAAAGTTGGTTTTTCATGTAGGTTTTGGCTAGTATTACATTTGACATAGGGTTGAATCATGCTTTTTTTGTTTTCACATTCACTGCCTTGTGTGCTGGTTTATTTTACATTCTACTGAGCACTGTGTTGTCAGTGTTCCCAGAACTTTTACTGTCTTGTTTCCTATCTCTAATTTTTTGGATATTTACCTACTTTTCACATGTTTAGTAAAATTATGTCAAAAACTGGAAGTACTGCTTTTGAAAGATCACATTGCTTCCCCATAATTAAGGTATCAGAAAGAAAAGAAAAAAATACTTGAATGGAAATGAGAGCTTTTGAACTTGATAGGGCATAATTTCAAATCTCAGACCCCCACCCAAAGAAGAAACACTTGTTTAGACCCTGATTCTAACTGAGTCATTGTAGAACATTAATGCATATCAATATTTCTAAAATATTAAATTTTCCTGTTTGGAATGTTTTAGAAATGACTTCAGTGATTAAACCTGTTCTTTCATTGTTGTGTTGCCACAAGGAAACCATTTGAGGGCACAAAATTTTTTTTTGGAAAGCTATTAAATAGTTGTATTTATAATATCTTGGCAATACCTGAAGATACTGAAACAATTTTTATTGATGTACAAATCAGGTGTTTAGTGACAAAGGAAAAGAACACGGCAGAATCTTTAAATTTCTCAAAAAACAATTTCATCGTATCATTTTGTACCAATTTCAGCACTATCATCTTAAAACATGAAATACATGCTTTGCATATTGAACATTTTGAATAGACCTTTAAAATAGGAATTACAAAATGTGTAAAAAAATTTTGTATTTTTTAACTTGAAAAAAAAAAAGTGGCTTCTGATTTATCTTAAAATATAAATTTTCCTTGGCATCCAGGTTTTACTACCTGGGTAGGTAAATAATTTATGTATATACCCAGCTGCGCATGTAACATTTCAGATATTTTCCAAGCTCTGCTTAAAGTGACACAGGTGAAAGATTTCACTCGCAGAAATTTAGAATGAAATCAATTTTTTTTTACATTTAACTTTAATTACTACATTTGCAAAGCAAAGAAACTGTTCATGATATATTTTCACTGTCATTTTCTTGGCCAGCATTTACCAGATTCAGTAAAAAAAGAATAACAGTCGAAACTCGTTATAATGAAATTCAAGGGGGACAAAAAAAAAAATTTGTAGCAACGTATTGTTCTTAAAACATTACAAATTTTTCATTAAAAAGTTAGTATGTACTACAGAAATTTTCATTACGCATAAGATTGCAATGCTGTAAAAGTGAAATAGTGCCCACAGAGACAAGCAAAGGTAATTTTTTTTGTAATGGGAAGTTTTTGCTAAAGTAGTAATAATGAAATATATAAGCTTTAATTAATATGTATGTATGAAATTATGTACTGTATATATTTTTACTTATACATATCAGGGTTTGAAAAATACCATGCCTGGGTTGTGTGAATCATTGACCTGGGCAGGCAAATAAATAATCTAGTTGCCCTAGGTGCCAGACTGGGCAATTAAATCTAAAAATGAAGTTCAGAATATAATTTTCTACTACAAGAAAAAAGACAGTCATCGCATGTCATGTTGCTTTTCACTGCTAATCACTGGAAGTTGTATTATTGTTACGCAGTGCCAAGGACAGAAGAATATCACTTCTTTAATTATATTATGCTTTAGGTCCATAAATTGGAAGCATATGTAATTTTGCTCCAAATGTTTAAAGTCAGCGACTGAATGCATGCCTCTGATGGAACTAGCCTCCTGTGTTTATTGACAAAGGGTTAAAACTTCATATTTTAATGTATTTCATATTTTTTCAGATATTTCATATTTTAAACGTGTTTTAAAGATTTTTATTGTAATATGGACCTGTGAGTCTGACACTGTGAAGAGAAGCTGCGATAGGAATAATGCATCGCTCCAGTGAAGATGTGAAGCTTTGATCCGTTAAAAGGAAGGTTTGTTGCTGTGTGGAAATGACGGGTACAAGAGAAAAGAGGACTTACGTTATTGGCAGAAGAGCAATAAATGTTGTAGTGATACGCTACAGAAAATAGGTCCATAGCAGCTACCCTTTATTTTGTTGTATCCTGTACGTTGTTGGCAGGAAAAACCGGATAAAACCTCTTCGATTTGCAAAAGATACATATGAGTAAGATAGAAACTCGCGTGCGAACAAGCTATTAACAGAAGAACCAAAAGTGCAGAGACACAGCAAATGTGTTCAAACCAAAACCGAAATTTATAGTTCCCCAGTTTTCTGTACAACATAGAAAAGCATATTAGTACTTTCAGTAAATGTGTACTTCAGCGTCCTAAACTATTTCGTTGGAAAAATTTAACTGTGGGTGAAAAGTTCGATGCACACAATTTTTTAAGCATGCAAAATAATAGGGAAAGGTGAAAAATTATATTATTTTTAGATAAAAAGGAAATAATTTTTCCGAAGTATTAACCTGCGAGTACGATGGTTTGTAGCAGGTGGTGCGGGAGGCTGAAGCGATGCTAACGGCCACCACGTGAAGGTGCTGTGCGACGGAGCGGAGTACGAGTTGGTAGCAAATGCGTGGAAGAATACGACAGCAGTAGGGTATATTTTTCGGAAGAGTGTCGTGTAATCGTGCGCAGAAGTAGTTCAAACCTGTTTTATTCATTTTTGAGAAAGATATGTGCAGAATGTCGTTATTAGTGGTTTCACAGTGTCTCCGAATGGAAAGAAATTAAGGAATGTAAATAATTTATGTACGACAGAAGTTTTGAGGAAGACGTTTTGGTTCCAGTTGAACCCAAAGTTTTAGTTTTGGTTTGGAAGATGTGCACAGGTAGGTGATTTCTTCAAGCACTTCATTTGCAGTTCTGCTGTTATTCAGTACATCGTAGCTCACATTTTTTTCCTCGTGACATGGATATTTTTCAAAATAAGCAATTTTCTTCAATTCATATATCGCACTATGGCAGGGAGACAGCTTCTTGTATTGTGGCGGATAATGAAATTTTGCAAGCCCTGACGAAATCCGAAATGACTGACGATTTTGTACTTCCACTTTCTCAAAATTACCCTTCAAAAAAACAAAAACTTACAATGCTGCGCAAATTCAACCTTTCTTTCTTTCTGCGTATGCCTACAAGACTTTTCGATGACTATGTACTGCTAAACCGCTTCCTTCTTAATTCTTCCGCCCGTTACATGCCCTTCTCAACGAAGCTTCCATTCACCGGACTTCACCTTGATGCCGTTGCCGCTCTCTCGTCCTATGCCTACCGCACGTACTCTTCCAAACCATCGCACTCTCAGGTAAATACTTCGGAAAACTTTCCTTTTATCTAAAAATACTATATTCTTGCACCTTTTCCCATTATTTTGCATGCTTAAAATATTGTATGTCACACTTTTCCCACACAGTTACATTTTTCCGACGAAATAATTTAGACGCTAAAGTACACATTTACCAAACTTTCTATTTCGGATCAGGGAATCATATGCGAAAGAATGAAAATTTTCACGTCTGCTTTAAAAACAATTACAAAACATGAACAAACTATATTGTGTAGCATATGAGTATAAAATGGTTCGCTCTCTTGGCAAGAAGGTACTTGCTTGGACTTGTAGTCATCCGCACGTGAATTGCACGGCGAAGCGAATCTTCCTTTCAACAAAGCAAATCTTCACATCGTTGCCGTAGTGATGTGTTAGGCCTACCACAGCGTCGCACTCACAAGTCAATATTACAAGTTTCCGACAAAATAATTTAGGACGCTAATCTGCCAATGATGAAGATTGGAGTGCCATTTCAGGTGGATTCAGTAGTTTTAAAGAGTTTGTAGAAATCAATGAAAATGCATTATCGGGGAATTGAGGGATATTCAAGAAATAGCCAATGAAATTCAGGATGATGATGAAGAGACATAACGAAGAATTAACAAAAGATCCCCAGACTGTCACGAAAGCAGTGTAGAAGCTTTGGAAACACTGTCACTACATACAACTCACCGATACATCTAATTGCCACACATTCCTGTTTAAACAAACTTGTAAAAGCTGTTTTCAATGAGAGGCAACAGCAGAAACAGTCTTCAGTTTTACATAACTTTAAAAAGCCATAAATATAAACAAGGTATGTAATTAAAATTTTGAGATCAAGTAATTTACATTTTTGAGTAATCTAAGCTTTAAGGTGTTAAATTTAACTAAGTAAATTCAATCATTGATATTTTTCTTATTTTGCATGTTATTCTCATGTTAATTACATTTTAAACTTAATTTTGGCTGGAATTACACTAATTTTTACTTATGCTACGCTCTTATTTATGCGTGCTTTGGTTTGCGCTGACATATGTGAAATATTACTGTATACATGTGATAATGAGGTGATTATAGATATAATTAAAAAAAATATATTTTTTCGCTCTTCTGGTTTCCAATTAAATTTATGTAATTTATGTGTTGAGTGGTAAAAAGCTGTTTTCAATTAGAGGCATATGGGGTTTGTATATATGCAGATTTCCATTGTTTGCTTCTTCCTGCTGAAAACTAAGCTTAGGGGTGCCTATGAGTTAACTGAATATACCATAGTCACAAAATGATTGATAATTATATACTAAGGAATGTGAGTGAAATGGTATTCCTAAAAGCAATCAAAACCATGTAGCAGTCAGGGAGAATCACAAATGTGTTTCCTGAACGAAAAATGTGACATTTCATCACATGAAACTTTTTTTCCACCTCTAAATTGAGGCCATTGGTTCTAGGGAAGGAGAAAGCCAAAGCTGTTATGTTATGTAAAAAACAAATTTCTTTTTTAAAGGTTTTAACGGCTAATGTGAGGAACTAAATGGGATATAAGCAGTCCCGTCCCTAATTTAAAAGTCACTGGTTCCAGGGAAGAGAGAACACCAGTGCTGTAAGACAAACACAACATCCATGCCATACCGGGATTCAAACCCGGACCCACTTGGACAAACAATCATAAGATGGTGCTTAGACCACTGCACCACCAGGGTGGCAAAACTAATGCCTCATATGGGACTCAAACCATATGTTAAATTGTGACTGCTTGCCAAAAACCTTGATGTACAACCAACTCTGATACCAGTACGGCTTGAACATCCTCTAGACCAATAGTTCTCAAAGTGGGTTACACTAAAATAATAGGGGGGCATATGCGGATTTGTCACATAGTGAACCAATTTTCAAAACAAAATTAATCTGAATTTATGGCTAGTGATGGTAGGATGTGTGGTGAAGTTTAGCATATTTAGCTGAAATTTCTGAAAAATGAACTAGTGGAACTTCTCATTACAGGGCGAAAACAATCTGTTCTATGTTGAAAAAACAAAACACAAGCAATGACCAAAAAACTTTATGAGAAAACCAAATTGCAGAACAGCTCTGACCAATTTTCATAACTGAATTCATTATCATTAGAAAATGAGCAAACAATTGGAAACTTGATGTTAAACAGCTAATAATCGTCCATCTCTGCACTCTCCAAACATTTACAAGGCAGTATTTCCCATTCCCACTGAATGAACTAGTTACTCATTCACATACAATGCAGAAATGTGTAATCTTCTATTGCCAAATAAAAAACTTATGAGACATCTTTTAACTCTGGTTGGTTTGAAAAGCATTTGTTCTTTGAAATCACTGACTAGTTTTTGGATTCCAATGGAAAAAGAATTTCCAACATTGTCGAGCACTGCCTTAATTAAGTATTTGTTGCCTTTTACAACTACATATTTATGTGAAACTAGTGTTTTATCCTTAACCACCAAGAAATCTAAATATTGAAATAAGCTGGATGTTGAAGATAACTTGTTTGTACATAAGCAAGAAAACTCAAAATATTGATGAACTTTGCAAGAGTAAATGAGCTCATACATCTTACTGATACTAAACAAATGACTTGACCAGTTTTATTTGATTTTTTTTTTTTTTAGCCATTTGTGCAATTTCTGTGACATCAGTGTATGTAATTTTAGCAAATATAAGTGTGTATTTGTATTTTTTATATATTTTATACCCACATAAACACACTGGAATAAATTTTTCATTAAAGAATATGCCTGTACATATCTGTACTCATAGCTAATCTTTGTATTTATTGGTGCAAATATAATACTTCACAAGTTCTTAAGTACATGAGCAAATGAAAAGGAGTCTTAAAAAAAAAAAAACCAAAGTATTGTTCAGCCAGTTTGTGCTTTAGAAATAATTCTGTCTAACTTCAGGAGTTGAACACTATGCCGTAAAAAAAAAAAAAAAGCACAAAACGGTAAGACAATATTTATGCGTGTTATATTGCAAAATGGCATTCATTTCAGACTACAAACATACGAAAACAATGCTGCCCTACGTAATTCCAAATCAGCATGTACAGATCGAATTTATTCGACATCCTAGACAACGCTAGGTATATACCTGACGATAAAGACTTGCACAGATAGTAAAACATATATGGATGTGAGATTTATGCCCCTACCCCAGTCAAATGAAATCTTAGCTACTACATAGATTTTCCTGTGTGACAATGCTTCAGCCACCCTCGTTTGGTGGTGAAACTTTTAAAATTATATATATATATATGTACACAGTTCGTGAGCTTACTATCAAACAAAAATGTGTGTAATTGATTTCGTTACTTTTACATATCATAATAAACTTAATTTTAAAAAAGTGTCTACTCACATGTTTTGTTTCTTCAACATGCTGGGTTGCTGGCGTCTTTCCAGTACATGTTCGTGACTTCGTGTTCGTCATCGTCAGTTAGGGGATGGGCGATATTTATCAATATCTCGAAATATCGATATTTTTGTCCGATATTTCGATATATAGTATTGATATCCAAGTTACGATATATCAGAAAATCACTATATCGGTGCGATATTCAATATATCAGCTTATGGCTGATGTGATTTAACTTGTAGAATGAAATCTGTGTTCTTTCCTCTGGCATGTCACGAAAATTATGTTGCTTGAGGACTATCAAACTGCGATCTCATTATCGAGATTCACATGATATTATGTCACCTTCCGATTTCTAGAACTTTACAAGGAAAAATATCTGCTGTGTTGAAAATTTTAACTATTAGTTGACAGTATATAGGCACCCAGAAAACAAATTTAAGGAACGGTTGATAGCAGATTGTTCTTTTGCCTATGAGCATTATGTTTGAAGTAAACTGGCACTTTAACCAAAATTAAATACATACCAATGACACACAATTTGAAGTTAAGCATTTTTTTTTTTTTTTTGTTAGTGATAAATTATGTAGATCTTAACAGCTGGGTAAGGAAATGCAAAACAGCTTTTCGAGAGTTTTCTTGATGTCTTACAAGTTATGTAGTATAAAGTTTGTTGTAATTCAGGCTATGTATATATCTGACGTAATTTTTTTTGTCATCCTTTGATAATTATCTTGTAAATACATAGTGAAACTTCCTGAAGTAATTATATAATCTGGTAAAAATATGAGCATAACAACTTTCGTCTTGATCTGCTGATTTTTCCACACTTACAGCAGGTAATTTCCTCTGATTGTCCATTCGTTTTTTTTGTTATCTAGGAGAGACAGGCTTTCATACATTAATTAGTAAATATATACTTGATGAATTTGGATTATGATATTTTTTTATGTTTTCATACATTAATTAGTATGGCTTTCATTAATTAATTAGTAAATATATATACTTGATTAATTTGGATTACGATATTTTTTATGTTTTTATTTTTATAATCATATTTTAATGGAGGACTAATAATCATTAGCATTTTTTAAAAATATCTTTCTGGAAAAATAATTGCTTTCTATGAAAAGGCCATCACAAATTATTCGTACTCTAATTACTGTTTTTAACAAAAATGTCACTTGTAAACATATTATAAGCACTTTAATTTTTTTGCTTATGCCATGGGAACTATTTTTGCTTACACCATAGAAGTAATTATATCTGTATACTCCATTAACATTGTGTTCTGTCTTAAACGATAAAAAAATAGCAAACATTGTTCACACCTTCTGAAAAATACAAATGTATACAAAATGTTCTAAAAATTACAATAACAAAGTTTTTTTAAAGATTTTTTTCCATAACATTTCCTTGCAAGCTGATATAATGTTGTTAACTTTGACATTTGCATCCCAATAAAAATAGTTATTCTTTCTATAATTCAGTTATTCCCAAGTTAATTGATGGTTAAGATTCCAGTCTGCTGGGATTAATAAGTACTTTTGTTTTTTTGTCATTTATGCCATACTGAAGCTTCAACTTACCTTTCCTCGAAATGTTGGAAATACATATTTCTCATAATCTCACATTGATGAAAAACTCATGAAAACATTCCTTTGCAACTGGGATTTTTGGAAACTTCTTGGCAGAAACCATATCCCTGCTCGTCGAGCAATGCCCACACATGAAACAAGAAAATCACCTTTTGGGTTTTGGAAAGTATATTCAGCATTTCTGCAAATTACAAGCTCACTTCTGTTGCATGATTTTTTTATTTATTTTTGCATCAAAACTTTCTTCTATATATTTTTTTTTATTTTAGGATCTGAAAAACAATATTTTATGTGTTTTTCATATCACTAAAAATACAGCTTGAGAGCTGCAATCTTGCATAAAGATAGTTTTAAGCTATAAAATGTAATAATAAAGGACAAATAAAATTGCTCCTTTTAGCAGGAGAAAGCAGCTCTTGAAAAAAAAAAAAATCAGCTGATGTTTCTAAGAAATTATCTGAGACAACTGGTAGGATATTTATTCCCCACATTCACTGCCAAGCTTGTGTATTATAATTAGTTATTACTTATTACCAAAACAATTTTTTAAGGTAAAGAATATTTTTATGTCTTAAGAGACACATATGGTTGAGTCGTCATTAGACTATGTAAATGCTATCTGTGGAGAGTAGTTACTCAATTATGTTTGCTCATGCTGATGAAACAATCCTGTTGGCAGAGAGCAAAAGTGAGTTGCAGCGTATGTTGTCCCACATGTATGAAGTTTGTATGAATTTCAAACTTAGTATATGAAAGGAAAACCCAAAGTTATGTTTTTGACAGATGAATTGTTAGTATTAAATCAAACAGATCAGTCTAAATGGCAAAGAGATTGACCAGGTAAATCAATTTACATATTTAGGAAGCATGTTTGACAGAGAAAACAAATTAGGTGGTGAAATTAGTAGGCTAGTAAATTAATCTTTGAAAGTCACAGCTGCTTCAGGAGGATTTTGAATAAATGATGAATGATAGGTTCTCAAAAAGGTCCCTAATAGTTGTGTGTGAAAAAGTACAGTAATTGTTCCTACTCTGATGTGCAGCAGTGAAGGTGGAGTACTGCAGACGAAACATAGGAGTGATTTGCGAGCTGTAGAGATGTGTTACTTATGGGGGTGGGGGCAAGATATGTTTTGATCATGTGAGGAATGAAGAGGTTTTGTAGATGAGTAGTGTGAAGCAAAATATTGTTTGTAAGGTGGGGACAAATATTCTTGGGTGGTTTGGAGAATGAGTGGTGAGATGATTACTAGGATAATTTATTCTGCACAAGTGACAGAAAGAAATGTAGAAGATCAAGGGAGGACCAGATTCAGGAATTCCTGCATGAGAAAAAGAGAATAAATGTGAAGTACAAATGGTCTTGTGTGTGATGGATGTCAGTGAAGCTCAAGTTGTGAGCTGAGATCACTGTAAATGCAGATGTTTGATACATCAAGAGTAAATAAAATGTATTTCCATCAGTTTTAAACTTTAATCCAGCAGATAAGCTCTCATCAAGAAACTAACCTATGATCTTAGAGAACAGCTTAGTGATATATATATGCATGTAAAGAGAAAATCCCTCATCTACAGCAAGTTAAATATAACTAAAGGTGAGGAATCAGTACTAATTTTTGTGTTGTTTTGGTGTTAATAAGTGAAACATTAAATGCTATATCCCATTTGAGTTCAAAACTGTAAATTTTTTTTTTTAAATCTGCTGACTTCCTTAATTTTAAGGATAGACTCCACCAATGAGCATTTAAAATGTAAAAAAAAAAAAAATGATATGATATCGAAGATAGCTCCTCAGGTGTTTTAGACTTGATAAAGAATACTTCAGATATTTATTGTGTACAAGTTTTTAATGGAGATGAGAAATCCAAAGAAATGGACTGAGAACTGGAAAAAAATGCTTGAAGTGAAGTGGTGTGTGTGTTGATCTCCATGAGCATCTAAAGTTGTTCCCGAATGTGTAGAAGCTTGATTCACCATAAGCAGACACATGTCCCTAATTTAGGGCGAGTGGTTCCAGGAAAGACAAGACAGGAACAACTTCTTTATGTATTTTACCACTTGGTAGGCACATTTTCCATGATTATTTAGATACTGAATAGTTTCCATGACATTTAATGAACATTTCATGACTGAATAGATTTTATTCATGACATTTAATAAATAGATTTCTTGACTGAATAGATTTCATGACATTTAATTGCTAAAACCTGGAAAGAGCGACATCTTTGTTTATTCACTGACGCCACATATTTGGAGGATTTTCACATTTAATGAACAGTGCTTCTTATTTTGAAAATTTGACTGTTTTCTAGCAGTTTCTGAGGAAGAAGTAATCTTTTTGTATGAGAATTTTCCTGATATTGATGCTGAATCAGTTGTAGCAGGTATAAAATCACATACAATTTTTGCAAACTTGATCAAATGTAAAACCGATGGGCGCAATGCAAGGTATTCATATAATCCGAGCATTGTTTCAGCTAATATATTAATATAGTCTTTAATGGTAGTCTAAGAACTCCCTTCCTACAGCTAGTGTCAAACATTTGGCACAATGTATTGCCTTTTAATCAAACCAAGAACCCATATTTATGAGTACAAATGCAATTTTTACATTGCACATTTATTAGATTTTAGCAGGAAAAGAATTTTGAAAAAAGTAACCTTGTATACTGTAAAGAAACACTAGAGAAATCAAATGAGGAAGAGCACTGCACGTTAAAACTTTTCTGGACAACAGAATTTTGTTAATGCCATTCCGTTTAAGAATAACAGTTTTCACAAAAAAAAAAAATATGTTCACAGTTTTTATCAAGAGAGAAAGAGACATAATGACAAAATGGATAACACTGGGCAAATTAGGCCGAAACCTGTTAACAAGGTTTGTTGTATTTTCAGTTTTTTTTGTTATTTTTTTACAAAAAAAATAAATTATATATGTATCTACAGTGTATATGCACACTAACTTTGAAATAATATATTTTCATGTATGCGTGCAAACTTCTTCAAAATTGCATTAAAAAGCTCTAGCCATTTACTTCTCAACAATATTATGACTTTGCAGAACATTCTGCATTAGAAATTGCAATAATATGCTGTGATTACAGGCTAAGGGGGTAATGTTTCAGACAGAAGTAACCCAGTGATTTTGTTTTAGGCATTTTACTCCACTTTTGTACTTAAATAAACATTTCGAATAATGGAAAAACCTTAACATGTGTAGAATAATCAAATCAATGAGACTTATTTACCCAATTGCCTGTGGTTTACTGGTCTTCTATGTAGCAAAATATTTCTGCCACAAATTCCATTTCAAGTGTGTTTTTTTATTCATATATATTCTTTAAAAAGATGTTGAGTGTGCTTAACAGGAAAGTTGACATCTAATTTGTTTACTTTTAAATGATAACCAAAACCTTCAAATATTGTTGGTGACAGTTGATACTATCCACAACCACAGCCCCCCCCCCCCCCATTAGTGGAAAGGGAGTGCAGATGTTATATAAACACAAAAGTGCACAACACTTTTATGATTGCTTTTTTGACTAATTTTGTCTCGCTGTATCAACAATCTTGCATAGGTAGCAATGTTAAGTACAGAGAATCATGATAACATGTTTTGTTAAAAAAACAGTTTCTGCATTTATGTTCTGTAAATTTATGTGACAACTTCCTGCCCTTTGGCCACTTTCATCCCATCTGTGCTCTGCCCCTTCATTAAGAAATACAACAAGGGGCATATATAGATTTTTTCTGAGGGCGTGCCAATGAAATGAAAAAAAATTAAATCCACCAGGACAAAATAAAACAATGAGAATAGAAAAAAATAAAAAAAAATGTAATGTAAATTAATGAATTTTTTTATTAAATTAAGCATTTTTGTTTCCAATGTAAGGCACATTTTAACAATAAATAAAACACATTTAAACACTTTAAGTGGGCATAAATATATGCCACCTTACATTACATAAATGTATAAAATATATAATATAAATACGCCCTTACATTACCTTGGCTACGATGTAAACAACCCTGATGTTGGCTTTCCAGCTCAGCATACAAGATATATTTTTAGCGAATTTTTATGAATTATAAAAACGTAAAATGTTAATTCCGCTGTCGAAAATATTTATTTACGTAACAAAACAACGTAAAAGGGCAAAATAAAAGCACTAACCCATGGCGTCGGTCTTGTAAAAAAACGTTAAATATCAATTCCGCTATCGGAAATAATTATTTACACAACAAAACGACTGAAATGGCAAAATAAACGCACTACGTTTATTTCCAAGTACAGCGACTGTCTTGTAAAAGGTACGAAGTTAGTAATATACAGTACTTTTCTGAGATATCACTATTTTAATGGTATTAACAAAACTTGATTGCAGCTATATTTTCAAGCTGCAGGATAATTTAGTAATGGCTGAGATTTGTGCGAACAAGCCAACAGCCAATTAGTCCCAAGTTCCCAATAGCCAATACTTAGCACAACATTGGATCGGATTCAGTGATAACCCTGATGCAGTACGCAGTGAATAAACCGAAATATCAGTCTTATTGAGATCAGAAGTATTGAAAAATATCGAAAAATCAATCTGATATATTGATCTTTAAATACAGATATTTTCGATTCAATATATCGGTCTCAGAAATATTAAAAGATATCATCATACTTTTGAAAATATCGCCCATCCCTTCGTCTTGGTAAAAAAACGAGCAATCCCCGTAAAATCACGTGACGACTCGCTGACCAATAGCAGAAAGCGACGCATGCCGCATTCCTTTTCTGTCATTATCGTTCATTGGCTAACCCGTGCCTCTTAGCAACGCCCATAAAATTACGGATAGGAACCGTTTTCCTACATATCCATGCCCGTTAAAATACGGGCATCGCCTTGAAACTGCAGAAACGAGCCTTGATCGTAAAAATACACGGGCAACAAGACTTTTTTTACGGGAATTTTTAACAGTGTGATCATTCGTCCGTAAAGGGTCCGGGTTCGAATCCCGACGAGGCATGGATGTTGTGTTTGTCTTACGGCACTGGCTCTCTCCCTTCCCTGGAACCAGTGACCCTAAATTTGGGACGGGCGACTGCTTATAGCCCATTGAGTTGCTCACGGTGGTCGTTAAACCTCCAATCGAAAAATCGAAAAAAATAAACCTTCCAAGACAAGCCCGGCCAGAGCCATAAAAATTTCAATTAGCTGATACCGGACATGCAGAACTCTGAACAGGAGCATATCACGCGTTATAATTACTTATGACAACAAAAATAGAATTGGAGCTGTCACGTATTGCATCTTCGTTTCAGATCTTCCACATTACCTCGTAGTGGTAATGACAGCTTCATTACTCGTATTTTACTTCACAGCCCAGAGGTGCTATTCATAGGACTAACGGCTCAGAAAACTTGACGGGAGAAACAAACCCTCATCCCAAATTTAGCTCTCGCATAATAATTCCATTCCGCAACCCTAACGACTGAGAGCGAACAGGACGACCCATGTCATTTTCATTCGAGTTTTCTGGAGTTGGTCGCATATACACTGAAGAGCCAAAAGTCATGGGACAGCAGTATGAAGATTTTTAACTGGCGTTGCAGTTGTATAAAGGCAGCTTTGCTAGGTGTAATCTCGTGAGTCAGGCTGAACGACCGCCAGTAGGATTATGCCAAGCCGACGTGAATTATCGGAGTTTGAACGAGGCATGGTAGTGGTGTGACGTACCTGCCAGCAGGACGCACACGACATAAAGGCAGATAGGAATCAGAGCAAATGTCTGCGTAGCTCAGTTGGTAGACTTGTTCCGGAATAAGCGGCCTCGGGTTCGAATCCCGGCGTAGACCAAAAATGACGGAGAAATTTACTTCGTTGTAATGGCGCCCGAACTATCCGGATGACCCGGCCGTTCAAAATCTCGCATTGGTGTGATGTTATTTCCACACCGCGAGACAGGAAAAATCAGAGAATTCCTTCTCCAGCGCTTTGAAAAATAAAAATGTGTGATGTTGCATTCCACACAGCAGATTGACTGGGAGTTCTCAAGTGCACGTTCTACAGTGGATGGCTGCCTGCAACGATTCATGGTCACGGCTGACCCGTGGGCCATGCCCCCGGCCCTCTTTCGGGGGGGGAGATGTGACAGCAGGACGCACAAGGCAGATAGGAATCAGAATAATCGTCTGCGTAGCTCAGTTGGTAGAGCGACTTGTTCCGGAATAAGCGGCCTCGGGTTCGAATCCCGGCGTAGACCAAAAATGACGGAGAAATTTACTTCGTTATAGTGGGAGCTAGATGGATGGGACATTCAATTTCCGAAGTTGTGCGAACTTTCAACGATCCTCGATCCACGATGTCACGTGTGTACCAAGAATACCTCACGGAAAGCATTACCACCCACCGTGTACAGCACAGTGGCCGACCGCGGGTGCTGAACGACCGTGACCAGCGACATCTCCCAGGATTGTCCATGCTAACTGACAAACGACACTGGCTCAAATAATATCCACATTCAATGCAGGAGGTACCAGACATATCCATCAGGTCAATGCAGCGTAATTTTTTTTTTTTTTTTTTTTTTTTGTTTGGAGGTTTTACGATCACCGTGAGCAACTCAATGGGCTATAAGCAGGGTTGTGCAATTACGTGTAAAAAAAGGTTTCCTACGTGACAGGTACATTACGCGTAAAAAACGAGTAAAATACGTAAAGAAATAAAAAAAAAAACATGGGTAAAATTATGATTTTGAAGTGTACACGTGGATAATATGTCAAACACAAGTATTATTAAATGAAAATGAACAATATTTTGCGTTATAGACATGCCATAGACATTCATGTCAAAATATAATCTTTGGTGAACAAACTGAACATAAAATTGTTTATTTTATAGAATTACATATATGAAAATACACTCGACAAATTTGAAGTTGTTAATGGAATCTTTAATTCTATTCAATATACATTGTGATTTTTATCGATGCTAGTGCAAGAGGTAGATTATTTTCTCCATTTTTAATATACAAGAAAGAACAGATACATTATAATTTCTAAAAAGAAATCTGTTAATAGGTGGCTGGGCTGTATGAACAATCTTAAGAAGATAATGATTTCGTAGTGAAATATACAAGAAATTTTAAGTTTAAAATGTAATATAATTAAAGTAGTTTTTATATTATATTATTTATACACACACATGAAAGAAAATTAGTTTTTTACGTCTGCGTAAAAAACTGGTTTTCTACGCCAAGTAAATTACCTGTAAATTACGCGTAATTCACGTAAAATACGTAACGAGTAAATTACCTTGCCAACCCTGGCTATAAGCAGTCGCCGTCCCTAATTTAGGGCTACTGGTTCCAGGGAAGGGAGAGAGCCAGTGCCGTAAGACAAACACAACATCCATGCCTCACCGGGATTCAAACCCGGACCCCTTTCGGACGAATGATCAGAAGCGATCGCTTAGACCACTGCGCCATCGGGGCAGTTGCGTCCATTTGGTAAAGGAGCAGAAGACCCACCAGAGTGCCTTTGTTAAGATCACATTGGACACAGCGCCTCATTTGGGCTCGTGCACTCATGGCAATTGGACCCTGTAAGACTGGAAACATGTGGAGTGGTCGGACGAGTCACGCTATTAGTCGTTACGAGCTGATGGTAGGATTTGGGTGTGGCACAGGCCCCATGACGTCATAGACCCAAGCTGTCAACAAGTCACTGTGCAAGCTGGTGGTTGTTCCATACATGTTTGGGGTATATTTACGTGGCACGGTTTGGGTCCTCGTAGACACGTCATTAACCGGTAAACGCTTTGTTGCTCTTCTGGGTGACCATTCGCAGCCCTTCATGGACTTCATGTACACTAACAACGATGGGATTTTCCTGGCGGACAATGCACCATGTCATCGGGCCGAAGTTGCCCAAAATTGGTTCGAGGAGCATCCTGGACAGCTCCGACGGATGGTGTGGCCACCACGTTCGCCCGACATGAACCCAACAGAGCACTTATGGGACGTGGTGGAAAGGTCCATTCGCACTCAAGATCCTGCACCTACAAATACCAGGTAACTGTGGGCGGATGTTCAGACGGCATGGCTCAACGTCTCTCCAGAAGTCTTCCGGCCACTTGTGGAATCGATGCCACGTCGAGTTGCTGCACTTCGCTGGGTTAGAGGAGGTCCTACACGATACTAGGTATGTATCCCATGACTTTTGGCATTTCAATGTAAAATGGCAACTCTTAGTGATTTTCAGGTTATTTTTTCATGTTTTTTTTCTGCAATGCTTTTCGCATTAATTTTTCAAATCGAGAAGCTTGCAGCAATTTTTATAGTTATATTAATAGCTGTTGAGGCTTTGAAGCCTTCCCATACAAGAAATTTTGAATGCGTGAGTTATTCCCTCTCCACACATCGTTTTTTTTTTTTTTTTGTTTTTTTTTTGTATTCTACTTTGTTGTTATACGCCTCGTTTTCAAAAAGAGAACTTAGTAGCGGTGAAATTAATATGAGAACTCATTTAAAAGTGGTATGTTTAAGGTTTCCTGGGAAGTAATTCGAACTCAGATAGGCGATTAATTGGAACAGAATGGAGTTCCAATTAATCGCCACTGGTGTGCAAAATTTAAGGACGAAGAGGAGAAATTAGCATAACAGCGGAACGAGCAGGCAGAACGGACCGAAAGACCACTCAGGTGATAGACTACGGTCCGGTAAGGTAAGGCATGCGCATATATGCAGCATGACGGGGGGGGGGGCGAAGTGTCCAAAGGGGGAATAAAGCACACGGGCGGTGTACGCTCAGCAATTTGGTGAAAGCTATTGCACGGTGTACATCGGTTTGAACGAAGTCGAGTTGCTGCCACCGTGCGATATGGCCAACACGCCATCCAGTAGACGACATCTGGATGACTTTACCTGAGGTCGCGTCATTGGGAAGTTGGAAGAAGGTCGAAGTGTGACTAGTGTGACCGAGGAGTTCGGGATCGCTCACAGCATCGTTTCACGAGCTTGGAGAGCATTTCAAACGACAGGAACAGCTGTCCGAGAGTTTAGCAGTGGTCGTCCACGAGCAACTACGGTGGCGGACGACCGGAATATTGTCTTACAGGCGAGAAGAGACAGACGGCAGACAGCGGGTGAAATCACAAGGCACGTGCAACAGACAACTGGACGTCCGTTATCGCGTTTTACCGTGGCCAGGAGGCTGCACAAAGATGGTCTATTTGCATGACGACCAGTACGGTGTGTGCCATTAATGCCTGCTCATCGGAGACGGCGGTTTCTGTGGTGACAGGGACACAAGAACTGGACACATCAGCAATGAGGTCGAGTTCTCTTTACGGATGAGAGCCAATTTAGTCTGACGAGCGAATCTGGACGTATACACATCTGGAGAGAGCAGGGAACACGCAATCATACCTCCAACATCACCGAAAGGGACCGGTTTGGAGGTGGCAGAGTTCTCGTTTGGGGCGGTATCATGCTTGGTAGCCGTACTGACATCCACATCTTCCAAGGAGGTTCAGTCACTGGTGTCCGCTATTGTACCGAGGTTCTCCTGCCTCACGTACGTCTGTTTAGAGGTGCTGTGGGACCTGAGTTCCTCTTCATGGATGACAACGTTACACCTCATCGTAGAGTGGCTGTCGCAGAGCTGTTGGAGAGTGAAGATATTCAACGCATGTATTGGCCCGCAAGGTCCCCGGACCTAAATCCAATCGAACACGTGTGGGACCTTCTCGGGAGACGCTTGGCAGTACGTCACCAGCCGCCAGCAACGATTCCGCAACTGCGATTGGCGCTACAAGAGGAATGGGCCGCGATGCCTCAACAGCTCCTTGACAACCTCGTCCTCAGCATGGACAGACGTTGTAAATCCTGCAACGCAGTCAGTGGTGATCATATCCCCTACTAAAGACTGGATTTTTCTTGGCAGCCGCCTGTCACATGGACGTTTCTGTCTTCTGTCCAGTTGTGCTCGAAGCTACCTTTTCAATAAAGTGCCTTTGTATCCTTTGGATTCCTTGTTTGGACGGTTTTGCTCACTTGTCCCATATTCTACATCTTGGGGATCTTATGGTATGATTTGAGTCGATGTGGAGCACTTCTGCCCGACGTTACATTCGAAAAACAGCCTCGTCCTTAATTTTTGCACGCCAGTGTATTAATGCATAAGTACGTGCCTACAGCAGAAGCATTTTTTGAGAATTTCAAAAATGCGCACAGGGATGTATGAAACATGTGAACACGTAGCGAATAAGTGCTGTCTGAGTGAACTCGATGTTTCTTTTAAAGTTTTTGCATAACGTCTGAAAAATTGACAAGAGTTGTCCCAAAACAACTGAGGATGTTTAAAAAAAGAAAAATACATGCGTACCGTAATTACCAAGGAAGTGGTCACCTTTTTCGAAATACTATACATTGCATCGAATTAGAGCTTTGCACGGGCAAAATTCGTGCAAAATACTGAGCACGGACCTACAATTTCGTAGGCGGACTTGGACGGGCCTGCACTTGGAATAATTATTACATAGTGGAATATTATTACTTAATTTATGTATATTATTGTAATGTATAATAATAATTATTATAATATTATTATAGTAGAATAATTATTATTTTAATTTCTGCGTATACCGTTGAGTTGAGGTTTATATAAAAAATGGACGTACGGATAAATGTCGTGTATAATTTTAAGAAGTGGAGTTGCGTATCAGATTTGTAAATACAAGTCGAGTTTAAGTACATAGAGATTATACAAGTGGAAATATATAAATTTTGCTAGTAAACTATTCTTTAGGGTCTGTCTTTATAATTTTGATTTGTTACTTGCTTTGTTTTAAATATGGATGAATATTGGGTTGGGTAAATTAGAGGTTCGAGGAAAAAAACAATCGGGAAATTGTGTTACATTTGGATTTTGGAAGTAATGTCCTGAAACCTGAAGAATTAAAATCAAAAACGTCGGGCCAACAGAACGAAATCATATCTGCGTACGAGAGTTTCTTGTATTAACTATTAACCATTAAGCATGTCAGTGTGTGTGCGTGTGTGTAACTGAGCATCAGTTTATATTATGTTCTGGACAAAAGCGTCAAAGAAGACAATACTTGACTCGGATAAACAGTGATCTGACCACCCTACGAAGGGTTCGATTATGAAATGACGATAATTTACTTAAGTTCACTGAATACTATTTATTGCATTTGCCGTATTTCTGGTTACTGCTGGGTTAGTTAACTTGCTTATGCCCTCTTTTTACACGAGTTTCGAGTTATTCTAAAAAGTTACAGTACAAATACCGTCTATGTTAAAACAAGTGACAGTTACGCAAATGAAACCTAAGCCGGGTTGGGCGGTGCGGGGCCGGGTCCTGAAAAAAACACCGGGCCGGGTTGGGTTGGGCCTGACATTAACTGGGTGGGAACGGGCCGGGCCTGGCATTAACTAGGTGGATCCGGTCTATAAAATATTGCCTCTGCAGGGCTTTACATCGAATACATCTTATACAGGTGTCCCAACGTTCCCCCTACTATTTGAATGAATTACGGAATTCTTCTGAAATGCTGTTGAAACACCCCTGCGCAGCTGTAATAAGTTGTTGATCAGCTTGAAATTGTTGTTCCGAAATGTCTTTCTTAAAATAGGAAATAACTAGAAGTTACATGGTGACAAGTCTGGACTATATGCAGGTCGGTGCATCAAATTAATATTAATTTTCTACAAATGAAAAATGACAGAGTGCGGCCTTACATTGGGCTACACATGAAAAGAAATGGAAACCTAAGTTGAACAAACCTGTTTCATGCCCAAATGCTCGGTTAAAATTCTGCGAACTGATGATTTTGAAATGTGAACCATATCTTCGATATCTCTAATTGATAGGGTCTATCTTTCCATATAATAACACTTATTGTTTGTTATAATATTTACCTCTGTAACACACGTTGAAGGTCATCCTCCATGCGTGTTTAAAGCCGCCAAATCAGGACCATCCATAAATTCTTTATACATCTGTAAATTGTTGATTTTCCTAGACATTCATTATTACAAGCCTCTTGCATAAGGCGGAAAGTCTCTCCAACAGACTTCTTAAGTCGACAGCAAAATTTAATGGCGCATCTTTGTTCCTCTTTCACATTTATTTTTTCCAAAAAGCACAGCGCGAAAACACTTGTAGGGGTTCAAGAAACAACACTTTTTAAACTACGCACTACCGACAACGCATGCGTGATAAACAGTTGTGTCCGGTTGCTATGGTTACTACAGTGACTACCGTTTTTTCGAGCCTGGTGCCAAGGTCGAACGCAGTGTTACACATTTTGGTAAAAACATTCTCAATGAATAAAATACAGGATTACACCATTGTGAAATACATATTTGGAAGATGTGAATCCGTTTATTGGTGTAAATATGACATGGATTTTAAGTCAGATAATATCCGAAAACTTGAAAATTTCGTCGTCCTGGAGCGGGAACCGGATCCGCGTCTCCCGGATAGCGCCCGAGTATGCTAACCACTACACCACCCAGAACGACCAAGTTTCAATTTTCCGATTAACTTGAAACTTGGTCGTTCTTTTGTTATGATATTTACTTCTGTAACACACGTTGAAAGTCATCCTCCATGAGTGATTAAAGCCGCCAAATCAAGACCATCCATAAATTAATTCAAACACTCGACGTGGACCAGGAACACCAAACAGAAATCATCGCTCTTTCCACGTTAATAATTGAGTCTCGAAAAAACTCTCATCGGCCGCCACCGGGAATCGAACCCAGGGTCTTCCAGTTACGCGCCGGAGTTTCTGTTTGGCCATCCATAAATTCTTTATACATCTGTAAATTGTTGATTTTCCTAGACATTCATCTTTATAAGCATCTTGCGTAAGACGGAAAGTCTCTACGACAGACTTCTTAAGTCGACAGCAAAATTTAATGACGCATCTTTGTTTCTCTTTCACATTTATTTTTTCAAAAAATCACAGAGCGAAAACACTTGTTAGGGGTTCACGAAACAACGCTTTTAAAACAGCTCCAGGACGACAAAATTTTCTTTTCGGACATTATCTGACTTAACATCCATGTCCTACTTACACACCAATAAACGGATTCACATCTTATAGGGGGGCGAAGGGGGGGGGGCGTTTGCCCTCCCCTGTAAATCGGACCACACCCTTTCTGTTCTTGGAAGGTAATACAAAGATTTTTGCGATAACACTACTTCTGATTGCTAATTTTTTTGTAGAACTTCTCAATGCGTGCGTATGGAGTAAAAATTGTAAAAAACGTTCGGAATTTTGAGGAGAAAAAGCGAAAATTTACTGGAGAATATAATAAGGAAATTTCCTATTGCATGTTGCAGAACAGCATACATACGTACTGTATAGAAAAGTATGAAAGGCGAAGAAATGAAAAATATATGATCCTCTTTGTCCATCAGTGAATAGCAGCTATATTCACTGATGGACAAAGATCTCTCAAAAATTTCCCCAGAAATTTGTTTTGATTGTTTTGTTACACGGCACTAGCAGTGTTCCTGCCGAGTCGGCCGGTAACGGTGCTTGGGACCTGAAGTACAATTTAGTTGGCCGCGGCACCAGGTGAGAATCTCAGGTGCACTGCTGCACTCAAAGATTCACACCAGAACATAAAAAATGAAAAGTTGAAGAATGACCCGAAGCACAAGGCTTGTGTGAATCCACCGTGTGAACAAAATAACAACAACAAATAAAAAATAAAATAAACTAAAAAAAATGATACTTTGGGATCAGAGTTGTGATGAGGTTCACCCGCAATCACCAATTCGTGACTGAGTGTAGTGGTCCGGATCTTACTCCGGTACATTCAATCCCCAACCAGCCAGTACAACACTCACTTTCGCAAATAACACATGATTCTCAAATACACAACACAACATTTAATAACGTTCTGCGAGATTTAAACAGATACGGCGCTCTCTAGGCGCATAGACAATTGCCCCTCATATGTGGGCAGCATACGGTGTCACACTTTACTGTCGGAAGACGCAGCCGACTGAGTCTCCACCGGACTATCTGAACAAGAGATACTACTCGTTAACACACTAAATAGAGCTGCAGGTGATATTCATATACAATTGCTTAGAGAATGAAAAAAAAAATTATATGCAAACGATCACATTAAAAATACTCGCGACACAAAATACACAAGCACGTTAATTTGCGGTATAAGATTATAGGTGCGAAATACTGCCAAAGTTAATTAACTAAATCTAATAAGCATGCACATGCAGAACCCTGCCCCGCTAGCTTTGGCTCTGAACCAAAGTTAAAAGAAACTGTCCCGCCCAGCGGAATTTATGGCCACACCCTCTCCCTTATTCATGTAAAAAAAATAATCAGGAAATGGGCCCTGTAAGAAATTGAAATCTGTATGTGCAGGTATTTCCTCTGAGGTTCAGTCACTCAGCATTACTGCATCTATGTCCATGCAGCTTTGGGTGTCGGGATGGCACAAGTTCGCAGATGTGCGAAGAAAGAAAAAGGAAATATTCATCTACTTACAGTTTCGTAACTTTGCTGTGCAAATCCGTTGTGCATCACATAATATCACACGACAAAAAAACACGCACACACACAGAGACACTTGCACCATGTGGCAGCACCGATGATTCAACACTTCACTTTGACGCTTGATGTAAATGAAGCATACAATTAAAATGGTGATATCACGCCGCACTTTGTTGCGCTGATGCGAGTATACACGGACCCACTCTTGTGAAGATTTAAAGGTGGCCGTTAAACAAAATAGCCCCTCTCACATCTGCTGTTGCAGTTTCCGAGACTGATTTTCTGTGTTCCTGGGAAATGATTTTTGTTGTCGTGAAGAAATAATTCTGAACATCAACTGCTTGGAGAGTGGAACACCCTCACTTCCGCTGCTGCTATAGTAGATTCCGTCCGTCGCTACCTTCCGTCCTTTTTGACCGTTCATTCCCAATTCGGTCAGTTCCTTTCCGTTAGCATAACATCTACCCTGCCTGAGTACGCAGTTCAAATATGCCCCTCGCAGGTTTTGTTTCCATTTTTTTTTTCGAGTTGCGACCGCCAGCCTTGAGATTAATTTTCTCGGCCGAGCGAAATCAGACGTGCTTTTACCTTAAGCGTATATTGGAAACTGCCGACCGAAAACAACGCTCGAATTCACCCCCTATTCTTTTCGGCGATTCTATACTCTTAATTGCCCATTGTCCCTAGCAGACGTCAGAGTATCTTTCTTGCTGACAGAGTTATGTGTCTGCTGAGGGTCTCTTGGCCCACCCACTGAAGTAAACATACGGACCACAGCGTTAAGCTACAAGCGGAAAGAAGAAAAAAGAAAAGTGAAAAACCACTTCGAACAATGCTTCTTCCATCCGCATTCGAAAACACATTTCCCTCGTTCGTTTTGCCGCCCCTCGAAGACACTTGAGACAGGAATTTTTATGTTTCACTTCAGGGCTATGTGTGAGGTCTAGCAGTTCAAAATGGCAAAAATATTGCGTTTCTTGCCTTCAAAAGCATTGGAGCGACTTCCCAATTATCCCGCAATTTTGTTAATTAATTTAGAGAACAGCCGAAAGAAAAAAACCAACGTAAATGAGAAATAAATAAAAAAAAGCTGAACTGTAAAAGAACATGTGAGCCTGCCGAACTGTGATTCCTAGCTGCCTCATACCATACGCGACATGGCGAACAAATTTTAAAGTTTTCTTCAGGTTTTAGGTTGGGAGGGGGGGGTGTCCACTGTAACAGTATTTTTTCATTCTTGATGACCAATTTAGTGGGTTTCGTGGCGCATGCGTCATAAATGCACAAAAGGATCAAAAGAACGGCAAGGAAATTTCCTTATTGCTCTAACATACTGTCCAATTTCATTTATCCACCGTTTTTTTATGTTGCTTTTTGGGTCTTGTGGTTTCCTATTAAATGTATGTGTTGAGAGTGTGGTAATAACGGTTAGATAACAAGAAGGCACAGAGAAATTTGCATATGGTGTTTGTACATAGCTTGCTACAAAGCAACTGAGAATGCTTTTATAAAAAATGTGCAATACTGCGTTCGACCTTGGCACGAGTCTCGAAAAAACGGTAGTCGTTGTAGTAACCATAGCAACCGGCCACACCTGTTTATCACGCATGCGTTGTCGGTAGTGCGCAGTTTAAAAAGCGTTGTTTCGTGAACCCCTAACAAGTGTTTTCGCGCTGTTATTTTTCGGAAAAATGGATGTGAAAGAGGAACAAAAATGCGTGTTTAAATTTTGCTTTCGACTTGAAAAGTCTGTCGGAGACACTTTCCGTCTTATGCAGGAGGCTTATAAAGATGAATTTCTAGGACAATCAACAAGTTGCATATGGCACAAAGAATTTACGGATGGTTGAGTCGGCGGTTTTAATCGCGCATGGAGGAAGACCTTCAATGAGTATTACAGAGGTAAACATCAATACAGTAGGTGTTATTATACGGGAAGACAGACACGTATATCAATTAGAGATATGGGTCACATTTCGAAATCACCAGTTCACAGAATTTTAACTGAGCATTTGTGCATGAAACGAGTTTCTTCAACTTGGGTTCCCCACATTTCTTTTCATGTGCGGTCCAATGCAAGGCCCCACATGGCCAGTTCCGTTGTTTCTCATTTGGAGAAAATGAATATTAAGTTGATGCCCCAACCTGCATATAGTCCAAATTAGTCATCATGTGACTTCTGGTTGTTCCTCATTTTCAAAAAGACATTACGGGGACGACAATCGGACACTGATCACCATACTTATTAATGCTGCGCACAGCGGTGCTTCAACAGCATTTCAAAAGAAGAACTCCAGAAGGCATTCAAAAAGTGGGAGGAACGTTGGGACACCTGTATCCGATGCAATGGACAGTAATTCGAAAAAGATGACCACTTCCTTGATAACTAAGGCACGCATATATATTTTGTTTATAAAAGCATTCTTAGTTGTTTTGGGATAACCCTTATATACATATCATTCGTAGTTATAATTTCTGTATGTCCCCTCCTGAAAACTAAGCTATGGGCGTCCATGGTTGGAAACAAAGAATATTGGGTCGTTATCTGTTATCTCCATTGCAGTACAAATAACAGAACTTTGGCCAGTCAGCCATTAATCGCTTTTTATGGAGGATTCTCAAACACCATGACTTTTCGTTTCATAATTTTTCCACCGTCCGTTGGGAATATTATGAAAGGAAAACACACACAACTCCGAAAACTAAGAACATTTCATGGTCACCTGCATGGCTAAGAAAAGTATTTTTTTAACTGACTCAAAAAACATCTTACCAACGGTCATTTCAAGCAATTAAAAGGATTCTGCCTTAGTATCAGTAGCCAGAGTAGAAATTTAAGGCTTTCTAAAAAACCCAGTACTCATTTACTTTGCGTCCTAGAGCTTAGAAAGGAACCAAAAACGAAAATAGAGATAGCATTGAAATCTCAGGGCACATAGTTTAAAGATTTACGTAAACTTCCTGTTTTGAAGGTATTTCAAATACAGTTTAACCTCGTTCAATTTTGCCTCGACTCTGTGTATATATCATAGGGTTAAGGTCCGGCATATATCGATAGGGTTAAGGTCCGGGCTCTGCGCAGGCCAGTCCATTCGATTAACTCGATTGTCACCATACCAAGCCATGGTGGACCTCGCAACATGATAAGTGTCATTGTCATCCTGAAAGTAACATGGGTCCACCCCGTAAAACTGCCACAACGTAGGAAGCGCATGGTCATCCAAAACGGTTGCAGTAGGTCTCGGCGTTGAGTCTACCAGGAATTGCGACCAAGGGTCCCGTGCCATACCAGGAGAAACACCCCCATAGCATAATTCCACCGCCGCCGAACTTCACAGTTGGCACAATACATTCCAGCAGGAAGCGTTCTCCAAACAGACACCAAACCCAGACCCTGCCATTCGAACGGTAGAGGGTGAACCTTGATTCGTCGCTGCAGAGAACCTGTTTCCACTGTTCAACGGTCCACTGTCGACGTTCTTTGCACCACGTTAGCCGAGCAGCTCTATTAGACTTGGTGATCAAAGGCTTGTGGGCAGCAGCACGTCCATGATAACCGAGCAGATGGGCTTCCTTACGGATGGTATTCATCTAAAGAACACTCCCGGATGCCTGTTGAAACTCCTCGCGGATGTGGCCCATCGATTTGGTGCGGTTCTTCCGAATTTCTCTGGCCAGCACCCGTCGGTCTCTAACTCCCAGTTTTGTGGGTCTGCCGGGTCGGGGCACATTCCGACAGTCACCTCTCATCTTCCACTTGCCAATCACGTAAGCCACTGTCGATTTTAGGTACTTCAACTCGCTGGATATGTCACGTATGGATCGGCCATTTCTGTGATACCCGACGATTACGCCTTTCTCGAAATCAGAGAGCTCCGAACTGCGTGGCATTTTGCATGCGACTGGTTGCGTTGTTGTTTCCCACATGTATTTGACGGCGGCGGTCGTGACGTGTATCAGAACAGCAGATATCGTCAATTGCAGGGGTGTCCAATTACTTGTTGGTAGATAGTGTATATATATATATATATATATATATATTCACACACACACACACACACACACACACACACACACAGTCGAGGCACATTATTGCGACCACCTCCTACTTTTGACGTCAACAGCGCGTAGCCAATGAAAGAAGGCACGTGTCGTGAGCTGGCTTGCAGGGTATATAAGGTGTGCTGTAGGCATTCTGAAAACATATGGGCCGAGGATGGCCTAGTGGGCAACGTTCGTGACTGCCACGGAAAGGACCACAAATTCGATCCCAGGCAGGTACGAACGCTCGATCCACTAAATATCCGCCGTGCGTAGGATGGGAACGCTTAAGCCGTCGGACCCCGGGTACTGGTCCCCCGGTGATAAATAAGGGTGTCTTCCTCCCCTTTCTACTTTGCTTCTTTGTCACTTTCTTATTGGGCACTCTAGCCCAAATCTCCTAGTTTCCTATTTCTAAGGGTTGTTTAAGACCTGGGGTCAGACACTCCCTTCCTAAAATCCTCTACATATGATCATTTGATCTGAAAACATATCACTCGTTGCTGTCACGGATAAAAGGGGCGATTTATCAGATTTGCAAAAAGGGATGATTATCGGCTTTACGGCCAAGGGTGGCAGTATTTCTGAAACAGCGCAGTTTATGAACTCTTCGCGTGCTGCTGTGGTTAAAGTAAATTGTGATTGGAGAAATGGCACCATTGCGAATAAGCAACGTGAAAACTACGGAGCACCACGTGCCATTGATGTGAGAGTGAACGTCGGCTTCGAAGGTGCGTGAGGGCCGATCGACACGCTACACTGGAGCAATTCACTGGCCGAATGAACCAGGGGGTAATGGAAGTGTGTCTAAAACGACAGTTCAGCGAACCCTGCTGCGTATGGGGCTTCGATGCAGACGAATGGTCACTTCACTTATGCTAACGATGGTGCATCGGCTGAAAAGGCTTACATTTGCACGGAAGTATCGGAATTGGATCTTCGCTGATTGGCGAAAGATTGCCTTCTCCGACGAGTAGTGTTTTCTGCTTCATCGAACGGATGGACGTTGACGTATAAGTTGAGAAACATCGGAGAACAAGCACTCTTCAACCATTGCTGGAAGAACACAAGCTGGTTGGGGCAGCGTTATAGTCTGGGGAATGTTTTCGTTGCATTCCCAGGGTCCACTCATACCTTTGGAAGGCACTATGGGCCGAATTCACTATGAATCCGTCGTTGCAGTCCACGTACACCCATAAATGCTGATTGTCTTCCCTGGGGCGAATGGGATCTTCCAGAACGACAATGCGACGTGTCACACAGCTAGAAATGTCCGAGATTGGTTAAAAGAACACGATGAAGACTTCGAAGTACTTCCCTCGCCCCTTCATTTCCATTTCCCAGACTTAAACCCAATCGAGCATCTGTGAGACCACCTCGATCGTGTTGTTTGCTCTATGGATCCTCCAGCAGCTGTCAGATGCACTGCAGTCAGCATGGCTCCACATACCTGTGAACATATTGCAGCTCCTTATTCATTTCCAGCCCGTCTAGCTGCTGTCCGCCCTGCACTTGGTGGTTGTTCTGGATATTAGCTGGTGGTCACAATAATGTGACTCGACCGTGTATATATATACAGATGCACAGGTTTTCGCAAAAAATGTCATAACAACTAAAATTTGCTATAAATTTGGAAATAAAATGTTCTGTTCTAGCTTCAACAGAAAAAACAACAACAAAAACTAGAAGTTCAGAAACGGAGGGAGGTGAGAGCGGAAGTAAAACGATATTTTGACTGGTCATGAAAAGCAATGGGTGAGCTTTGTTCTGTTTTTTCAGTGTTGTGAGGCAACATTAGTACAGAGGGTGAGTCGGAAGTTTTGCAATATTTGCATCAACGCATGTGATGCGCGGGTATGTCACGTGTTTAAACTAGTTCAAGTCAAGCACTGCAGTCATCCGAAAGGGATATAAAGTGGTAGTCGTTGCTGTGAACAGCATTGCATGTCGTCGTCGTGTCAGTAGTTGGGACGCCTAAAAGATGAATAGCCACAACCGGCTAATTAGGGAACTTTTGTTTTACGAGTTTGAACTCGGCCATAACGCTGCTCAAACAACACGAAATATTTGTCATGCGAAAGCGGAAGGTTACGTGAATCACAGCACCGCAACTAGATGGTTCAAGAAATTTAGCTCAGGTGAACCTCAACGATCAGCCCAGGTCAGGTAGACCGCGAACCGTGGACTCGGAGGCCGCGCGCCAGGCCGTAGAGGCAAATCCGACACCCAGCACTCGGAGATTATGAGGAGAGCTGGGAATATCACAGACCACCGTGGTTCGTCACCTTCAGGACCTCGGCAAGGTCTACAGGAGCTGCCTCATTGTCCCTCACGAACTAATGCCATCTGAAGCAAACTCCCGAGTGGAACTGTGGAAGGGTGCATGAAACTCCTAGATAACCCGTGCAATGTAAGTTTCATTAAGAGAATTATCACGTGCGTTAAAAAGTGGGACTATTTTCGTAATCTTAACACACAACGGCAGCGGTTGAGCCCGGGTCAGCTTCCACAGCCTGTTGCCAAACATGGGCGTTTCCAGCACAAGGTGATGCTCTGCGTCTGGTGGAATTTCGAGGGGATAATCCATTACGAATTTGTTCCAGACGGTCGGACCATCAACGCCAACGTCCATTCTGAACAGCTGGAGAGGATGTATGCCGTTTTGGAGGAGATGTGCTCGGCACTGGTGAACAGAAAGCGCGCAGGACAACGCTTGGCCTCATACAACGCGAACGACTCGGGCAAAACTCTAGGAACTTGATGGCATCGAACTGATTCCACACCCACCATATAGTCCGGACCTTGCCGCGTCGGATTATTACCTGTTCCAGTCCATGGCTCACCTCCTTTGCGGGCGGCACTTCAACAACGAGTAGGAGGTGGCAGCTGGGGTGAAGGAGTTCTTCGCCACGAAGGACAAGAACTGGTACCGCCGGGGAATCGAAGAACTGGCAGACAGATGGCTAAAGACGGTGCAACACGATGGCCTATACTTTGAATGCTAGTCAGCTTTCGTCGTAAAGGTACGTATGAAGACATAAAATGATCCAAATATTGCAAAACTTTCGACTCACCCTCTGTAGAATCGAAGAACTGGCAGACAGATGGCTAAAGACGGTGCAACACGATGGCCTATACTTTGAATGCTAGTCAGCTTTCGTCGTAAAGGTACGTATGAAGACATAAAATGATCCAAATATTGCAAAACTTTCGACTCACCCTCTGTAGAATCGAAGAACTGGCAGACAGATGGCTAAAGACGGTGCAACACGATGGCCTATACTTTGAATGCTAGTCAGCTTTCGTCGTAAAGGTACGTATGAAGACTGTGGCGTACTACAGAGGTGAAAACATGTTGCAAGACGAAAAATCTGCAGCGACATATTCTGTCCGCGTAGCTCAGTTGGGAGAGCGACTCATTTCGGAGTGAGGGGACACGGATTCGATCGCAGACAAATTTGTGTTTTCACATTGGCGCCCGATTGTGAAAAATGGATCCACTGACCGTTGGGTTCTTCGAAAAATGTGTGATGTTTGTTTCGCACATTGTTTGGAATTAATAAAAAATTCCTAATTCGCTTTAAATAAAAAAAGATTTAAGAGGGAGTTGATGTGACGTACAGAGAAGAAAATGATCTACAGAGCTGAAAACATGTGTCAAGACGACAAATCTGCAGCGAGACATACTGTCCGCGTAGCTCAGTTGGGAGAGCGACTTACTGCGGAGTGAGAGTACACGGGCTCGATGCCCGTAGTGGAAAAACTTGTTTTCACAAGACATACAGTGATCCAAATATTGCAAAACTTTCGACTCACCCTCTGTAGATCCTCTACGGGCAGTTGGCAATGATGTAGTTCTAAAGAAAACAAGAAAGATGACACCGAATTTTCGGTTGTAATAAGCACGTCTTTTGAATCCGTTCTGACGCACATAATATTTATCAAAGCTATTCAAAGTCAGTGGAACCGGTATGGAAAGCAACAGTATCTGACGGAAGAAGGGGGTTTTTCAATTGGGGTTTTAATCAATCAGATATTGCTGTAAACGGAATCGTGAACTTACGCCCTCTGGTTGCAGACTTGTACGTTAAGAATAATATGAATTTATATGAGAAACATTTCACACCCGAAACGCTCTCCAACACAGAAAGAATTTTTCAAATCGGACTCTTAGAAACAGAGATATAGACAAAAATAAGATGTGATTTTACGTCCCCTGGTGGGAAAACCATGCATTATTTTTGGGAAGAAAGTATTCTCTAAAGGTTTATCCATATGAGCGGTATCGGTCCAAGGAAAAAAAGTTTGGTAGAATTTTCAGGAGCCCAGATTTTGCTACAAATACATCAGAAGCAGAAACTAATATTTACGCCTCCTTGTGGCCAAACCATTCTTTACCAAACATTAGAAATTATATGAAAAATATTATATTTTCAATCAAATGTTGTATGCGATACAGGAAGAATTTTTCAAATCGGAGTTTTAGAAGCAGAAGTAACGCAGAAAACGCAATTTACCTTTGTGCCCCCTAGCGGAAAGTCAATGATATACTTGAAAATTTTGAATTTATATGAAAAACATTTCGCATCGGAAACACTACAACAAAGGAATTTTTCAAATTGAACTCCGAGAAGTAGAGATATTGACAATAATCAGATATGCATCTACGCCCCCTGGCGGAGAAACTGTGGAATATTTTAAGAAGAAAATATTCCGAAAAGGTTTATCGATGTGAGTGGCATCAGTCCACGAAAGAATTTTTTCAATCGATATTTTAGAAGCTCAGATTTTATGGCAAATACATCAGAAGCAAAAATTAACACTTACGCCCCCTGGTGGTTAAAGTATTCTTTGCCAAAAATTTGAAATTATATGCAAAAGATTTTTCATCAGGAGGTGTATCCGCTGAAGAAAATATTTTTCAAATCGGAGTTTTAGAAGAAGAGTTATCGGGGAAAACTTAATTTACTTTAACGCCCCCTAGAGGAAAATCTATGCATAATTTGGGAAAGTAACTATTCTTAAAATACTCTTCGGCATAAATGGAATCGAAAGATAAAAGAATTTTTTCAATCGGATGTTTAGAAGCAAATATGTGGAATAAAAGTATTTTTGAATTCGACATCATCTGCATTTACGCCCTCTAGCGGCGAAATTGTACAACGTGAAAAAAATACGAAATGAAGGATCATCATTCGCATATTTCAAGCTTCCCAATGCAAAAAGAATTTTTCAAATCGGACTAATAGTTGCAGAGATATCGTGTCTAAAGACGGACGGACAAACCGATAACATAAGCACGATCTTGTTTTACAAAAGACGTACTAAAATTATTTTAGTGAATGAATTTAATGAAAGCTATCAGGGAAAAAGACCTTGGAATTTTTAAACAGAAATTTGAAATGTGATTCGCAGTTTTTATTAATTAGTAAGATTTATTTGTTTATTACTTTGTTTATTGCTTATTATCTTTATCATTCTTTATTAAAATTGTTCAATTACAGCAATTTCAAACAAAACAAGAAAGATGACACCGAATTTTCGGGTGTAATGATCACGTCTTTTGAATCCTTTCTGACGCGAATTAAATTTATCAAAGATATTCAAAGTCAATGGAACCGATATGGAAAACTATCTGACGGAAGAAAGAAGTTTTTCAATCCGGTTTTTTCCTCAGATATTGGTGTACACGAAATCGAGAACTTACGCCCTCTGGTTGAAAACATGGGCGTTAAGAAAAATATGAATTCATATGAGAAACATTTCGCACTGAAAGCGCTCTAAAACAGAAAAAATAATTTTTCAAATCGGACTCTTAGAAACAGAGATATCGACAAAAATAACATGTGACTTTACACCCCTTGGTGGGAAAACCATGCATTACTTTAGGCAGAAAGTATTCTCAAAAGGTTTCTCAATATGAGCGGTATCGGTCCAGAGTAAAAAAAAAATTTGGTCGAGTTTTCAGGAGCCCAGATTTTGCTGCAAATACATCAGAAAGAGAAATTAACACTTATGCCCCCTGGTGGCCAAACTATTCTTTACTAAACATTAAAAATTATATTAAAACTATTTTCCATCAGGTGCTGTATGCGATACAGGAAGAATTTTTCAAATCGGAATTTTAGAAGCAGAAATAACGCAGAAAACACAATTTAACTTTGTACCCCCTAGCGGAAATTCTATATGATTTACGTGAAAATTTTGAATTTATATGAAAATTATTTCGCATCAGAAACACTATGCAACAAAGAAGAAATTTTTCAAATCGGACTCCTAGAAGTAGAGATATTGACAAAAATAAGATATACATCTACGCCCCGTGGCATAGAAACCATGCATTATTTTAAGAAGGAAATGTTCCTAAAAGGTTTGTCGACATGAGTAGTATCGGTCTACAAACGACGTGTTTTTCAATCGAGATTTTAGAAGCTCGTATTTTGCTGCAAATACATCAGAACCGGAAATTAAGACTTACGCCCCCTGGTGGCCACACCATTTTTTACAAAAATTAGAAATTATGTGCAAAGGATTTCCCATCAGGAGCTGCATCCGGTGCAGAAAGAATTTTTCAAATCGGAGTTTTAGAAGCACAGATATTGGGGGAAACGCAATTTACCTTTATGCCCCTTAGCGGGAAGTCTATGAATTACTTGAAAATTTTAAAATTATTTGAAAAACACGTCACACTGGAAACTATCTAATAAAGAAACAATTTTCCAAATCGGACCCTTAGAAGCAGAGCTATTGACAAAAATAAAATATACATCTACGCCCCTGGCGGAGAAACCATGGAATATTTTAAGAAGAAAATATTCCGAAAAGGTTTATCGATGTGAGTGGCATCGGTCCACGAAAGAAATTTTTCAATCAATATTTTAGAAGCTCAGATTGTATGGCAAATACATCAGAAACCAAAAATAACACTTACGCCCCCTGGTGGCCAAAGTATTCTTTACCAAAAATTAGAAATTATATGCAAACGATTTTCCATCAGGAGCTGTATCCGCTAAAGAAAACATTTTTCAAATCGGGGTTTTAGAAGAAGAGATATCAGGGAAAACGTAATTTACTTTTACGCCCCCTAGCGGAAAATCTATGAATAATTTGGAGAAGTAACTATTCCTAAAATACTCTTCGACATAAATGGAAGCGAAAGATAAAATAATTTTTTCAATCGGATGTTTAGAAGCAAATATGTGGAATAAAATGCATTTTTGAATTCGACCTCATCTTCCTTTATTTACGCCCTCTAGCAGCGAAATTGTACATCGTAAAAAAAACAAAAAAAACGAAATAAAGGATCATCATTCGCATATTTCAAGCTTCCCAATCAAAAAGAATTTTTCAAATCGGACTAATAGTTGCAGAGATATCGTGTCTACAGACGGACGGATGGACGGACAAACTGGCAACATAAGCACGATCTTATTTTACAAAAGACGTGCTAAAAATGTTGGGCCAGAGTCGTATTAAGATTACTAAGTTTCTCTTTAAATACTGCTATCTCATTCCATCCACACAATACCAAATATTCAATGTAGATAATAACTATTAGTCACACTGAATAAGTAGATGCGACTAATATATAGTAACATTTATTCTGCGTGAATAATGCGCCGTTTTTCCTAAAGTTATGAGGTGGTTGCAGATTTCTTTTGTGTTACTCACAAGGAATCAGAGAAAGAGTTCAAAAGGTTGCTGTTATCGGAGCCCGCAGCGTGTTGTTTAGACAAAACGCCCTTCGAAACAGGTGCATTTCACCAGCCCCCCCACCACGGAATTTTTTAATTTTTCAGACACCATTCGTTTGTACCACGTATGAACCGGAATGAACTCGGTTTTTTTCGTTTGAACCGCAAAAGTTTTGGAGATATTTAAAAAACAAAGTGGGGGGGCTGGTGAAACGATAGCCCCCCACCATGGAATTTTTAAATTTTTTTTGCACCATTCGTTTGTACCACGTATGAACCGGAATGAACTCAATTTTTTTCGTTTGAACCGCAATAGTTTTTGAGTTATTTAAAAAACAAAGTGGGGGGCTGGTGAAATGGTACCCCCAAAAAATAGATATTTCAAATTTCAGCATAGCCATTCGTTAATAAATCGTATGAACCGGAATGAACTCCATTTTCATCGTTTGAACCACAATAGTTTTTGAGATATTTAACAAATAATATTGAGAATTTGCATATAATTATAGGAGGCCGACCATTTCACCAGCCCCCCCACCATGGAAATTCAAAATTTCGAAATAGCCATTCGTTAGTAAATCGTATGAACCGGAATGAACTCCATTTCTATCGTTTGAACCGCAATAGTTTTTGAGATATTTAACAAATAATATTCAGAATTTGCATATATACAGAAAGACCGACCATTTCACCAGCCCCCCACCATGGAAATTCAAAATTTCAAAATAGGCATTCGTTAGCAAATCGTGTGAACTGAAAAGAACTCCATTTTCATCGTTTGAACCGCAATAGTTTTTGAGATATTTAAAAAATAATGTTACAGGCCTATCATTTCACCCCCCCCCTCATCATGGAAATTCAAAATTCCGAAATAGCCATTCGTTAGTAAATCGTATGAACAGGAATGAACTCCATTTTTATCGTTTGAACCGCAATAGTTTCTGAAATATTTAATAAATAATAGAATTTACATATACGCACAGAGACCGACCATTTCACCAGCCCCCCACCCCCATGGAAATTCAAAATTTCAAAATAGCCATTCGTTAGCAAATCGTATGAACCGAAAAGAACTCCATTTTCATCGTTTGAACCGCAATAATTTTTGAGATATTTAAAAAATAATGTTACAGGCCTATCATTTCACCCCCCTCATCATGGAAATTCAAAATTCCGAAATAGCCATTCGTTAGTAAATCGTATGAACAGGAATGAACTCCATTTTTATCGTTTGAACCGCAATAGTTTTTGAGATATTTAAAAAATAATATTGCGAATTTGCATATATACAGAGAGACCGACCATTTCACCAGCCCCCCCACCATGGAAATTCAAAATTTCAAAATAGCCATTCGTTAGCAAATCGTATGAACCGAAAAGAACTCCATTTTCATCGTTTGAACCGCAATAATTTTTGAGATATTTAAAAAAGAATGTTACAGGCCATTTCATCCCCCTCCCCCTCATCATGGAAATTTAAAATTCCGAAATAGCCATTCATTAGTAAATCGTATGAACTGAAAAGAACTCCATTTTCATGGTTTGAACCGCAATAATTTTTGAGATATTTAAAAAAGAATGTTACAGGCCATTTCATCCCCCTCCCCCTCATCATGGAAATTTGAAATTCCGAAATAGCCATTCGTTAGTAAATCGTATGAACAGGAATGAACTCCATTTTTATCGTTTGAACCGCAATAGTTTTTGAGATATTTAAAAAATAATATTGCGAATTTGCATATATACAGAGAGACCGACCATTTCACCAGCCCCCACCATGGAAATTCAAAATTTCAAAATAGCCATTCGTTAGCAAATCGTATGAACCGAAAAGAACTCCATTTTCATCGTTTGAACCGCAATAATTTTTGAGATATTTAAAAAAGAATGTTACAGGCCATTTCATCCCCCCTCCCCCCTCATCATGGAAATTTGAAATTCCGAAATAGCCATTCGTTAATAAATCGTATGAACAGGAATGAACTCCATTTTTATCGTTTGAACCGCAATAGTTTTTGAGATATTTAACAAATAATGTTACAGGCCTACCATTTCACACCCCCCTCATCATGGAAATTCAAAATTCCGAAATAGCCATTTGTTAGTAAATCGTATGAACAGGAATGAACTCAATTTTTATCGTTTGAACCGCAACAGTTTTTTTTATTGGAGATTTAACGACCACCGTGAGCAACTCAATGGGCTATAAGCAGTCGCCCGTCCCTAATTCAGGGTCACTGGTTCCAGGGAAGGGAGAGAGCCAGTGCCGTTAAACAAACACAACATTCATGCCTCACCGGGATTCGAACCCGGACCCTGTTCGAACGAATGATCAGAGTCCGTCGCTTAGACCACTGCGTCACCGGAGCGGCCAACAGTTTTTGATAGATTTAAAAAAAAAAAAAAAGTTTGAGAAAATTGGGGGACGACCATTGCACACACCCCCATGGAAAAATTCAAAATTTCAAAATAGCCATTCATTAGCAAATCGTATGAACCGAAAAGAACTCCATTTTCATCGTTTGAACCGCAATAGTTTTTGAGATATTTAAAAAGAATGTCACAGGCCTACACCATTAACCCCCCCCCCCCCTTCATCATGGAAAATCAAAATTCCGAAATAGCCATTCGTTAGTAAATCGTATGAACAGTAATGAACTATATTTTTATCGTTTGAACCGCAATAGTTTTTGAAATATTTAAAAAATAATATTGAGAATTTGCATATATACAGAAAGACCGACCATTTCACCAGCCCCCCCCCATGGAAATCCAAAATTTCAAAATAGGCATTCGTTAGCAAATCCTATGAACTGAAAAGAACTCCATTTTCATCGTTTGAACCGCAATAGTTTTTGAGATATTTAAAAAAGAATGTTAAAGGCCTACCATTTCACCCCCCCCCCTCATCATGGAAATTCAGAATTCCGACATAGCCATTCGTTAGTAAGTCGTATGAACAGGAATGAACTCCATTTTTATCGTTTGAACCGCAATAGTTTTTGAAATATTTAAAAAATAATATTGAGAATTTGCATATATACAGAGAGACCGAACATTTTACCAGCCCCCCCCCCCCTCATCATGGAAATTCAGAATTCCGACATAGCCATTCGTTAGTAACTCGTATGAACAGGAATGAACTCCATTTTTATCGTTAGAACCGGAATAGTTTTTGAAATATTTAAAAAATAATATTGAGAATTTGCATATATACAGAGAGACCGACCATTTTACCAGCCCCCCCCCCCCCCCCCATGGAAATTCAAAATTTCAAAATAGCCATTCGTTAGCAAATTGTATGAACCGAGGGGAAATCCATTTTCATCGTTTGAACTGCAACAGTTTTTGAGAAAAAAATAACAATATTGAGAACTTATGTATATATATATTCCAGACCGACCATCACCCCCCCCCCTCTCACCATGTAAATTCATTAAAAATTTCAAGATAGTCATTCGTTAGTAAATGGTGTGAACCGGAATAAACGCCACTTTCATAGTTTGAATAGCAATAGTTTTGGAGATGTTTAAAAAAGAATGTTAGTAGCCCACGATTTCACCTGCCTCTTCCCCCCGCCCACCCCAACCTGGACATTTTCCATTACAGGATAGCTATTCGTTAGCATGGTGTGAATCAGAAAGACCTCCTTCTTCATCGTTCGAATCTTGATAGTTTTTGAGATATTTGTAATAAGGGTAATGGAGAATAATGAAGAAGTAATTTGTTTTGCACAAAGTCTTTCATTCGTGCCTGACATTAGCTGAAAGAACTCCCCGTTTCTAGCTTTGAACCCCAGCAGTTGAAAAGACATTCCAAAAACAACGTGACGTTGCTTTAGTAGGTATCGAGGACTAGTACACAGGAGAACGGAAAATAAATGGCATGATAAAACAATAAGAATAACGGTACTGGACGAGCAGCATAAAGCAGTCTGTAAAAGCCAATCAGGACATACAAAGATAAACGAAGCTGAACGAGCAGCACAAGGCAATCTGTGATAGGCGAAGCACACTGGAACAGTCACTGAGCAGAAGGAACGACGGACATGGAGATGGAGAACACATCGAACTGGAGACTGCTTTTCATGCTCCGGGGCGCAGCATGAAAAGCAGAAAACGAGGTGCAACAGATAACACTTGCAAAGATGGCATGGTGTAGGTAACAGTATGGGACAATCAATTAGCATGAGGCAAAGCAATAACGGTAAGTGCCTGACGAGATGAGTCACACTGGATGAGCAAGTAACGTAGCACAACAGTAGAAGGTATGCCGAGGCACATGGCATGACATAAGACAAATACTCGACGAGACAGGAAAAACACCTGAAAAAACTAACTGGGTGCGAACAGCAACATAGGGCAATCCAGGACAGTGACGAAAGGTATAAGAGAAGAATCGCGCATAACAATGCACACAGGAAGAAGCTCTGTGAACAAAACGATGTGACAGGTTCACGGAAGTAGGCACCGGGCGGATGTTTGAAAGAACCGAGATGTGGAGAAAACATGGCGGTGCATAGGATACAACGGAAAGAAAAAGGTTGGGTACAACGCATACCAGAAACATGCAAAGGAGTAAGACGGAACAGCAGCAAGGCAAAGACGGCAGGAAGCGAAACATCATGCAAGTGCAGACAGAAACTAATCGGTCAGAACCAGATCAATGAGGCGATTTTGAGTATCACCAAGGTAGCAATTAAGAAAACTTTAATAACGAAATATCTCAGGGGTAAGATCTCGTGAGGTCAACGAAAACTTGGAGGAAGCAGCGAATATCCTCGATCATATTCGAGTAATCAGCTGGATCATGGGAGTCAAGAAGGGGATCCAAACCAGCGTCACAAGAAGAGGCAAAGAGCAAGGGTTGGCAGCATCTGGGAAGAGAATCTTCGAATACCCAGGGACAGCTTGGAGGCGAGCGACAATTGCAGTGGAAAAGGAGGGAGTACCAATAAGGTCGGCGTAAGCAGCAACAGTAGAATTAGGAGCGGAACCTGAAGAACGATGAAGAGAAGGCTGAGCGACCGCGGTTCGCTTAGTACGAGTCTCTCGATTAGAGCGACGACGGCACTTCTTATTAGAAGCAATACCAACAGGGACGTGGTGAAGGAGTAACCGACAGCAAGTGAGAAGTCTGACAAGGAAGATCTGGATCATGTGCGCATAACGCAAGCAAAGAGGCAACTGATGGGGCAACAGGAGCTGGTGAAGGTAAGGCTTCACACAAATCCAGAAGAGTAGCTGTGCTGGAAAGCGGGGACCGATCACGGGACCAGAAATCGAAAGGAAGGCAACAATACTAGAGGCATCAGAAGAGCTCGGAGAAGGTGAAACGGGCGGAGAGCCCACCGGAGTACTGGAACGGCTGAAGAAAGGATGAGCGTCTGAGGGTGGCGAAGCTGACGTACACAGCGAAGATGATGGAGCAGAGAATCCCGGGGTTGGGATTGACGAGGTGACGTGCGAAAACAAAGAAGGCAGCACCTGAACAGGCGGAGAAAGGTTGGCAACGGGATGTGACAAAGCACAGACAACAGACGACGAAGAAGAAAGCAAGACAGACGAAGGCACCGAAGCAGGAGCAGTAGATCCAGATGTATCCACAAGAGGCAACGCTAGTGGAGAAGGAAAAAGACCTGCAGAGGAAGGCAACGACAATCGAGATGGAGACTAAGAAGGTGGAAGCGAAACAAGCGCAGGCGTGGTGACCGGAAGTGAAGAAGGGGGTTCTGTGATGGGCACTTGAGCAGCCGTTGAGGAAGAACAAGAAGAGGTGAGCGGACACTGCAAGCGATGATGACCAGGCGTTTTACATGAGAAGCAATGATACGCAGTGAACACGTTTATAACGACGTTGTGATGAACACAAAGCACCTGGAAAACAGTGGGGCAGGAAGTAATGGAGTCCATATCAGGGAAGAGAACTAAGGCTTGGCGTCGGAAGCCTAAATAAGGACGATCACCTTGATCGGCGGGGAGCGTGCGAATAACACAAACAATGCGCCCACACCGAGAAAGAAATGCATGTAAAACCGTCGTCGGGGCTGACGTTCGCAAACGGAGGACTTTGCTATGACATTTGTTACAGTTCAAACTGTGGTTACGAAGATACTGCAATATCGGAAAGTATGTTTACAATTAATCCCGCAGATGCTGACTGACCACCATAAGGAAGAATGTATGGGTTGGGTTTGAACCACTTGCTGCGTTACAAAGCAGAGGGTGATGCATTTATATCGCGCATAGTGGCAGGTGACGAATCGCGGTGCCACGGCTTTGAGCCATCCAGCAAACCAGCGAGCATGCAATGGAAACATCCCGGATCACAAAAACACATAAAATTCAAGTCGCTAGGACTCCGTCGGGGAGGTTATGCTGAAAGGCTTTTGTTGGTGGACTTTAAAGAGCCTCACGTGAACAGCAATGCCAACCACTACATCGACACAGTGGACAAGCTGCATAAAGCAATCAAGAATGGGTGACCTGGCATGCTTTCGCGTGGTGTGATTCTGTTGCACACATTATGCAGGATGCGTTAGCACGGAAAGGGTGAGAGGTTCTGCACCACCCAGCCTATATCCCGGATCTGTCAACATGTGACTTTCATGTTGACATATCCAAATGATTCAAGGAGAAACTAAAGTTCCTTTTTCCAGACGATATGCGTCGTCTTTCCCAGCAATGGGATGCGTCGTCTTTCCAAGCAATGGGATGCGTGTTAATTCTGCCACACCTGCGGATGTAACTCTTCGTTCGTTTATATATATATATATATATATGTGGAATGTAAGGTCCGGTGATGCGTAACATCACAGCCTCTCCTTGACAAATGTCAACCCCGCCTTCTCGTGGTGCATCCTGTTCCCACTAAAGGGGCTCTGACGACCGCCAATAGCGGTATAACTATACCATCGGGATTAGAGGAAATGCTATCCCACACTCACCAACCCGCTTGGCCAGCGTGGTGAGTTATGGCCAAACCCCTCCAAAATGACTCTACAACTTAAATCTTGGCCCTCAGTCTCCGGCAGCTCCAATGTACCTGGCCAAGGCTGCGGCCAGTGCGACATGAAGGCAGAGGGTGCTAAGAATCCTTGGAGGACCGGACTAGGCTGCCATCTGATGCTGACCTTGGCTACTTACAATGGATGCTCCCTATCTCCTGATTCAAGGCTTCTTGAATTGGAAGAGGAACTACAAAGGATCAAGTGGGACATCGTCGGGCTAAGTGAGGTAAGGAGAAAAGGAGAAGATCTCATTGAACGGAAAAATGGACATCTCCTCTACTATCGTGGGACACATACTGGCAGAACTGGTGGTGTTGGATTTATAATAAACAAGAAACTGAAGGATAAAGTTGTAGAAGTTGAAAGTGCCTCTGACAGAACTGCGCGACTCGTTATCCAACTCTTGAGAAGATACAAGGCTCAGATTATTCAAACTTATGCACCCACCACAAGTCATCCTGAAGAAGAAATTGAAGAATTTTATGAGGAAATTTGTCATCTAAATAATAAAGGTAAGCACCACTTGAAGATAATTATGGGAGATTTCAATGCAAAAATAGGGCAATGGCAACAGAATGAAACTTCAGGAGGTAAATTCGCTCACGGCAACAGAAACCAGCGTGAAAATACTCTCGTTGAGTTTGCAGAGGCAGAAGGGTTTCTCATCTTGAACTCCTTTTTCAAGAAAAAGCCACACGGGAAATGGACATGGAGACATCCAAATGGGATAACAAGTGAAATTGATTTTATTATGTGTAACAAAAAATTCGTCAACGAAGACTGCAGTGTGCTGAACAAGTTCAACACAAGTAGTGACCATAGATTGGTGAGATGTAAGATCCACCTCAACACTAAACTCGAACGTGGCAAGCTCATAAGACAAACATAATGTATTGACATAACCAACCTTAAAAAACACCATAATACCTTTAAGTTGGAACTGAAGAACAGATTCTCTGCTTTAGAACGCCTAACATCGGAAGAAGTGGATATTTCTGAAGTTAACAGAAAAGTAACCAAAACTCTTATGGAAACACCAACAAAATGAGCTGGGTCTAAGAACAAGTTGCATGTGAACAAATTATCAGGAAAAACCAAAATGTTGATGCAAAAAAGAAGAGAGATGAGGACAACTAAAGAAGATGCGACTTCCAAAGTGGAATATATAGAGCTATGCAAGACAGTACAAAAAATTATCACTAAAGACGTAATGAAATTCAACTGCGAACTAGTGAGGAAAGCAATTGAAAACAACCAAAGCCTAAAGATAGCAAAGCGACCCCTCAGTAAGGGAAGAAAACAGATTATGGCACTGAGAAAAGAAGATGGTTCTGTAACAAGAAATAGAGGCGAAATTTTGACAAGAGTGAAATATTTCTACTCCAAATTATATAAAAGGAATGATACATGTTCTCCAGACATCATGAAAGGTACCAGTACCAGAGTTCTTCCAGTCCTCCCAGCAGAAGATGCGCATGCAATCAAGAACATGAAGCGGGGGAAAGCTCCAGGAGAAGATGGAATTACTGTAGACACCATACAAGAAGCAAGTGGAGAAATCGAAACAGTACTCGCCCAAATTTTCACTCGATGCCTTAATGAAGGGAAGATTCCTGAGGATTGGAACAACGCTACAATGATCCTGCTACATAAAAAAGGTGACATTGAGGATCTCAGGAACTACAGACCTATCAGCCTCCTATCAGTGGTTTATAAAATCTTCACTAAAGTTCTTTCACACCGCTTAAAGGTAACACTGAACATGGCTCAACCGAGAGAACTAGCTGGATTCAGGAGTGGCTACAGCACAATAGATCATATGCACGTACTGAGAGAACTAATTGAAAGAGCGAAAGAATATGAACTTCCATTGTGCATGGCTTTTATCGATTATGAAAAAGCCTTTGATTCGGTGAAACCATCAGCAGTTACAATGGCTCTGAAATCCTGCGGTATTGAAGATGCATACATTAATATTATTAATAACATCTATGAAAATGCAAGTGCAAATTTTCGGCTGTTTGAAAATACAACACACATAAAAATTGGAAAGGGAGTGAGACAAGGTGACACCATATCTCCGAAGCTCTTTATTGCCACATTGGAAAAGGTCTTTCAATACTGAACTGGGAAAACAAAGGGATAAAGATTAATGGAGATTATCTAACCCACCTTCGTTTTGCTGATAACGTAGTCATTTTTGCAACTACCCCATCAGAGCTGCAGAGTATGATCCAGGAACTTGCTGACAAGAGTAAAGAAGTGGGATTAAAAATGAACTTCCAGAAGAGAAAAGTGATGTTCAATGCTTTTACAAGAAATGAAGATTTATCGATTGATGGAGATAAGCTGGAGATAACAGACACGTACGTTTATCTTGGACAGCAGATATCAAGTGAGGGTCACATTGATGAAGAAATTAATCGGCGTACAAAACTTGCCTGGAGAGCTTTTTGAAGAAACATCATAATTTTTAAGAGCAATATGCCATTATGTCTTAAAAGAAAAGTGTTTGATCAATGCATCCTTCCAGTGCTTACGTATGGTGCAGAGACGTGGACCTTAACTAAAAGAGACATACAAAGGCTGCAGACAACTCAAAGCAGCATGGACAGGTGCATGCTTGGTGTAACCAGGAGAGATAAGAAGAGGAACTCGTGAATCCGAAAAATGACGAGAGTGGAAGACACCATGATCAGAGAAAATCCCTGAAATGACAATGGGCTGGACATACTGCCAGAAGGACAGACCATCGATGGACAGCCGAAATTTTATATTGGATTCCAAGGGACAGGAAAAGACCCAGAAGAAGACCACATGGAGATGGGTGGAAGAAATTCGAAAGTATGCGGGAGTGACATGGAGGAGACTGGCACAAGACAGACCGTTGTGGAGAAAATTTGGGGAGACTTTCGTCCAGCAGTGGATTGATAATGGTTTACAATGATATATATATATCATTATCTTTGAATCCACTACTGGATGAAGGTCTCCCCAAGTTTCTCCCACAATTGTCTGTCTTGAGCGTGTCTCCTCGATGACACACCTCTATGCTTTCGAATTTCATGCATCATTCTATCATAGGGTCTTCTTCTGGGTCTTTTCCTGTCCCTCGAAATTCATTCTAAAATTTCGGTTTTCCGTCGGTGGTCGTTCTTCTAGCAACATGTCATGCCCTCACCATTTCAGTGACTTCATTGTGGTCATGATGTCGTCAACTCTTGTCGTTTTCCTTATCCATGAGTCCGTCTGCTTATCTTTCCTGTTTACACCAAGCATGATTCTCTCCTGGGCTTTTTGCGTTGTCTGCAGTCTTTGTTTGTCTTTTTTACGCTTTCCAACCGTAGGTTGAAGAAGCGTATATGCTTCAGCGTTTTCCGTCCGTCTGTCCGTCCGTCTGTCGGCATGATAACTCACGTAAAAATGGTTCGATTTCGGTGAAATTTTAGTATGTGGTAGGGAACCCCCTGGGGACAAACCCTATAGAAAATGGACAAAATAGGGTCAAAGGTTAGGACACAGGAGCGGGATCTATTCCATAGTCCTTATGCATCAGAACTTACGTAAAAATGCTTCGATTGCGACAAAACGTTATCATGTTATTTCGGAGGTATACCGAACCGGTTCTATTGAATATCATCGAAATGGGATCAAAGGTCAGGGCACAGGACCGAGATTTATTCCACAGCCATTATTCTCATATCTTGAGTAATTATTTCTGGTATGTTGGAAAGCGTATCATATTCAATGCATTGCATTATTTTACTAACTTGTTTAGTGAAGGTCCATGTCTCTGCTCCATACGTAAGCACTGGCAGGATGAACTGATTAAACCCTTATCTTTTAAGACACAATGGCATACTTTTCGTAAAAATTTTACTTCTTCCAAAAACTATCCATCCAAGTTTTACACGCCGATTAATTTCTTCATCAATGTGATCCTTACTTCATATCTGCTGCCCAAGATAAATGTAGGTATCGGTTGTCTCAAGCTTTTCACCATCAATAAATAAATCTTCGTTTCTTGTAAAAGCAATATACGTCACTTTTGCCTTCTGAAAGTTCATTTTTAATTCCACTTCTTTACTCTTGTCAGCAAGTTCCTGGATCGTATTCTGCGGTTCAGAAGTCGTAGTTGCAAAAATGACAACGTCATCAGCAAAACGAACGTGATTCGAATTATCTGCATAAATATTTTTTTCTTTGTCCCAGTTCAGTAATTAAAAAATATTTTGCTATATGGGATTAAAGAGTTTGGGAGATATGATTTTACTTTGTCACACTAGCTTTCCAATTTTTATTAGTGCTGCATCCTCAAATATCCAAACTTTTGCAAATGCATTTTCAGAGATACTATTAATAATGCTAATGTATGCATCTGCAATACCGCAGGTTTTCAAAGCAGTTGTAACTGCTGATGGTTTTACGGAATCGAAGGCCTTTTTATAATCAATAGAAGCCTTGCATAATGGGAGTTCATACTCTCTTGTTCTTTCAGTTAGTTCTCTAAGTACATGGACATGATCTTCAGTGCTGTAGCCACTCCTGAATTCAGCTTCTTCTCTTGCTTGAGCCATGTCCAGTTTTACCTTCATGCGATGTAAAAGAACCTAATTGAAAATTTTATAAATAACTGATAGGAGGCTGATGAGCCTGTAGGTCCTGAGATCCTCAACGTCACCTTTTTTATGTAGCAGGATCATTGTACCATTATCCCAATACTCAGGAATCTTACCTTCGGTGAGACAGCTGGTGAAAACTTGGGCGAGTGAAGTTTCAATTCTTCCACTTGCTTCTTGTACACTCGTGGACAAAAAATTTGCACACCTAGAAGAAAACATGCTACAACCGCGAAACTTTGCAAATAGCTAGGGTGCGTTTGGTGCGAGTGCGCATAACCGCACACCTCGTGGCGGCGCTGCTAGCACGAACCAGCAGCCTTATAAACCGGCGTGTAGTCGATGCCCCATGAAAGAGAAAAGCACCGGCCGGCGCAAGCAAGAGTATAGAGTGACAAGAATGCCGGGTAGACACCAGAGACGTCGATGTACGCAACTTACGGGCTTTGAGAGAGGCCTGATCATCGGGCTGAAAACAGCAGGTCGGTCGGCGCGCCGTATAACCCACCACGTGGATCGTTCTGACCATACCGTCCGACTGTGTTGGGAGCAGTGGACACGTGACGGCACTGCCGCACGGCGGGTGTCTCCGAACGAACCAGGAGGACCATCCGTAGAGAGGATCGACAGTTCGTACGGCAGGCACGAATGGATCCCACGAGAACCCTGTCCTCTCCCCAGGCAAATGTAGCGGCTCTTGTGTGCCAACGAGCCATTTCCTGAAGTCTCGCGGAAGCGAATCTGCGATCCCAGCGCCTCTTACGTGTTCTGCCATTAACACCGGATCATCGCCGGCTCTGTTTGCAATGGTGCCAGGCGAGAGCAACGTGGAACGCCACAGACTGGCGACGTGTGGTGTTCAGAGATTGGTGTCGGTTCGTTTTGGGGACAGATGATCATCGTGTCCGGGTGTGGAGGTCCCGGGGTCAACGGCACAATTCCAACCTTGCTATCGAGCGTCCCACCTACCCCACTGCAGGCATTACGGTCTAGGGAGCCTTTATGGTTTATTGCCTACGATAGCCGATCAGCTCTAGTAGTGGTACGTGGATCATTGTCGGGCCAGCGGTATGTGGATGAGATCATATGGCCCCATGTGCTCCCACTCCTGGGCGGAATTCTAGGTGCGCTTTACCAGCAGGATAGTGCCATCCCGCACACTGCTCGGGTTTTCTAGGACTGCCTACGTCATGTCCATACAGTTCCATGGCATGCCCGCTCACCGAACATGTCCTCTATCGAGCATGCGTGGGACCAGTTGAAACGCCGGTTGACTCTGTGCCGCACTATCCGGGATTTGGAGCACACCGTCCAACAAGTGTGGGCCCTCTTCAGCAGGACATCAGGCGTCTGTTCGCCTCTATGCTGGACCATATTGCAACATGTATCACCGCACGAAGCGGTGCGACGCGCTATTGAAGATGACCGGACTACGTGCCACAGATGCCTCTGTAATTGTCCTGCATTAATACACACAATCGACGTGGATTAGGAACATCAAACAGAAGTCATTTCTCTTTCCACGTTTTTAAGTGAGTCACGGAAAAACTATCATCGGCCGCCACCGGGAATTGAATTCAGGGTCTTCCAGTTACGCGCTGGACATGCTACCACTGCACCGCAGCGGCCTCGAATTCTCCAGACTCACATGTGATTAATTGCCAAACCACATGGCTGGTTGCTTCTTGGAGACCCGCACAATGGTGGAGATTCGTCAAAGATGGTAAGAAGCAATTGGTGCAGTGGTAGCATGTCCAGCGAGTAACTGGAAGACCCTTGGTTCGATTTCCGTTGGCGGCCGATGATACTTTTCCCGTGACTCACTTAAAACCGTGGAAAGAGCCATGCCATCTGTTTGATGTCCCAAATCTACGTCAATTGTGTGTATTAATTATTCATTCGTATACTAGTTATTTGTTCAGTTGCTGCCTAACATCTTTGGTAGGCAGCAACTGAACAAATAGTACTGAGATTTGAATTGACAAAATCTTCTATAGATCTAAAAATAAAATCAGTTATCTCCTGCAACATGAGGAATCTGTGATATAAATTTCTTTTGAATAGTGCGATTCTTTTTTGGCGTTGCAATTTTCACAAACAGTAATGTACGCATTTGCTCGTCGTAACAGAAAAATTCGGTAATATTAAGATACAATAAGCTGTACGTAAAAATGGTACATTCAATAGGCGTCGAAAGTGTTTCAATCTGATTTTTGAGCAACGATATGAAGCAAAATATATTTTGAAATCGGTGGAATTTGCATTTCGCTCTTGGCGGCGAAATTATGGATCAGATAAAGATTAAAATGCTAGGATCATCGTTCTCACTGTTCTAGCTTCCCAAAGCAAAAAGAGGCTGATATTAAATCAGACTTATAGGTACACAGATAAACGTATACAGACAGATACATGTATATAGTGAAGGTATAAGTACATCCTTTAGTTTTCAAAGAACGTGCAGGAAACTTTTCCACTTTACCACGCTTCGGTCGAAAGGAAGTGCAAAGCAGATGCACCCTTAAATTTAAAACAAACATTCTTGAAATGGTCCCATCCAAACAATTGTCTTTGTACGATATTTGACTCACACAGCATCCCGTCACGTTGCTCTGCTGGCCACGCCCTTTCGAGCTCTGCATTTTGTGCTCCGCCTGTATCTAGCGCCCACCGCCGAATTAATTTGTGTTTCTCTCGTGCATGAATGTCTGCGCTCTCTTCCTAGTCATTCTTTCGAGTTGGTACATGCATATTTTGCCGATATTCCTTTATAATTCATCTCGTTGGGCCTGTTTACAATTCATTTCGTTGGGCCTGTTTACAATTCATTTCGTTGGGCCTGTTTACAATTCATCTCGTTGGGCCTGTTTACAATCTGCCCATCGTGACTCGCCTTGACTTTTTGCTCTAAAACTGTCTGCTGCATGTAGTAGCCTTCCTGCTGCTGTGTCTACGTTTGCCTTCCGTGTTTGCGCTCCAATCATCGTTAATGGTTCTCTGCGCTGCCTTCACCGGTGTGTGGATTACCTTCCTTGTGTTCCACCCATTGACAGTGGTTCTCTGCGCCGCCTTCTTCGGTATGCTGATCGCCTTCCTGGTGCCCCACCTTGTTATAGTGGATCTGTGTGCCCTCGCCGTGCATTTCTACACATTGTCCATGGCCTGTGCTTCTGCTTCTAAATTCTATTTCCCTCTCACGTCACTATGTGCTGCTTCGATGACTTGTCCTCCAAGTGTGTTGGATGCGTCCCAGGACTGCTCTTCTCCTCATCCTGCTACAGATCCGTGTTCAACGTCTCCGACTTTCCTCGCGACAGCCTTGGACTCCTATATTTCATGTCAAGGTTCCACGCTTATTGCACACGTACAATGCTTTCAACTCTTAGTTTAAGTGTCAAGTTCGACGCCTTACCCAATGTCAAGTTGCACGTCTATACAGTGTATGTCTGCATTGTCGTTTCTCCCTTCCGGTGCAATTACACATTTCGCCAGCAAGCCTAAGTCCATTCTTGTATATATTTTTTCACCTGAGTTTGTTCCTCAAGTCCTATCGACTAGCCTTTCCGTTGGAGATCATAGCTTGGTCCCTATCCTCCTTGCACATTCTCCCGTTTTTCTTAATTTGTAACCTGTAATTCCGGACGTTTCCGATGAGTTTTTACATGCTTTTCCTTCTCGGTGTGGCCGCGTTCTTGGTGATATCCGCAAGATACCCGCCGCCCATGTTGATCAAGGGGATCGTCCTTATTTTGGCTTCCGCCGCCAAGACTTAGTTTTTTTCCCTGACACAGACTGTTTCTTACTGCCCCACAACTTTTCTGGTGATTTGTTGTCATCACAACGTCGCATTCAACGTATTCACTGCCTATCATTGCATCTCATGTAAACAGCCTGGTCACCATTTCTCGCAATGCCCCCTCATTTCTTCCTAGTCTTCTTCAACGGCTGCTCAAGTTCCCGTCACAGAACCTCTTTCTTCGCTTCCAGTTACCACGCTTTCGCCTGATCAGTTCACACCTTCTTAGTCTCCATCTCCATCATCTGCCTCCGTTGGTCTTTTTCCTTCCTCGCCAGCATCGTCTGTTGTGGGTACATCTGGATCTACTGCTCCTGTTTCGGTGCCCTCGTCTGTATTTCTTTCTTTTTCATCGTCTGATGTTTGCGCTTTGTCACATCCTGTTGCTGCACCTTCTCCGCCTGTTCAGGTGCTGCCTTCTTTGTTTTCACAAGTCACCTCGTCTATCTCGATCCCGGGATTTTCTGCTCCACCATCGCAGCTGCGTACGTCGGCTACGCCACCCTCAGACGCTCATCTTTCCTCCACTGGTTCCAGTACTCCGGTGTGCTCTCCGCCCTTTTCACCTTCTCGGGGCTCTTCTGATGCTTCTAGTGCCGTTGTCTTTGTTTCACCTTCTGGTCGCCATGGTCTGTCCCCGCTCTTTCGCACAGCTCCTCTTCTAGTCTCGTTTGAAACCCCACCCTACCCGGCTTCTGTTGTTCCTGCAGCTACCACCTTACATGTGTCATCCGACTTTGTACCCTATTAACCTCGCCAGAATCTCGAGACGCCGCCTGTTGTTCCTTCTACGTCGTCTCGTCCTCTTCGTCAACATTTCCCTACTGGTATTGCTCCTAATAAGAAGCGTCGTCATCGGTCTAATCGCAAGATTCGCGCTAAGCGTGCCGCTGTGATTATGTCTCCTCCTCATCGTTCTTCGCAAGGCACCGCTCCTGATCCTGCTGCCGTCACTTTTGCTCGCGTTCTTGACAGTCCCTCTGTTGTGCCTGATCTTGTTGCTCGCCTTCAAGTTGTTCCCGAGTTTACGCAGACTCTTTCTCTAGATGCCGCTCTCCCATTGTTCTTTGACTCTTCTCACGATGCTACACTTAATCACTTTATTGCTTCCAACGATCCAGCAGTTTACTCATCTCTGGTTGACAATCTTAGCGCTTTTTACTTTGCATTTTTTCACCTTTCGGGCTCTTACCCGGAAGTTGAATGTTACTATGGTTGTCTTGACCACTTCATTTGTCATGCTCAACATCGTCTCCTTCTTCGGTGTCCACCTGATTAGCTCCTGTGTGGTTTTGTTTGATGATTGATTTCTGTTGTGTTTTCTTAGCTATGTTTCTCCCTGTCTCTTTGAGCCCTTGTTGTTTCGTTCTCCTCTTTGTGAAGTGTTTTCCCTCGTGCCTCGTTTTTTTCCCCTCATCATTCTGCTTTGTGACCTTTTTCTGTGTGTTTTGTCTTACGATGTCCTGCCTGCATCCGCTTTACATGACCATCACCAACTGCCTCGCACCGTTCGTTCTGCTTCTGTTTTTCTGTGGTTCAAGCATGCCCCCTGCCCGATTTTCCCGGAGTGCCATGTGTTGCTTCCTACTCTGCTATGTTTTGTATAGTATGTCTAACTGCTATGCCACTGTTAGACAGAAAATGCCAATTTTAAAGAAAGTAATAGTTTTTCCTTAATGTTTTTCTTTTCAATGTGGCATTAGTACCATTATTTCTCTTTTTGTCGGAGGATGGCGCCCAATAACCACAGATGGACAGCAATCATTTCGCACCAATAATTTCGTTTTTTCCTTAAAAGGAAGAAGGAATAGTTCCTGGGTTTTCTACTCATCATGTTGCTCCCTGGTTCCAGGTATGGTGCTTTCTCTATTTGCTGGCTCAGCCGTTCCTCTGCTCAGTGACTGTTCCCTGTGTGCTTTGCCTCGTGTTGTATCTGCCACCGACTACAGCGCACGATTGTAATGTAACGGACTGCTTTGTGCCTCTGCCATGCTCCCTTTCTTTCTGTGATGCCTTGTACTGTATGTTTACTACAGACTGGATTGCGTCGTTTGTTTCAGCTCCGAGATTTTGGCTGTTTTACTATGCCATGCATTTTCCGGTTCTCTTGTGTTCTGGTCCTTGAGACACATTGAAGAAATGTTGAAACCGTCACGTTCTTTTTGGAATGTCTTTTCAACTGCTGCGGTTCAAAGCTAGAAACGGAGAGATCTTTAAGATAATGACAGGAACGAATACAAGACTTTTTGAAAATAAATTACTTCTTCATCATCCTCCATTACCCTTTATACAAATATCTCAGAAACTATCCAGATTCGAATGATAAAGATGTAGCTCCTTCCGGTTCACACGATGCTAACGAATAGCTATTCTGAAACAGGAAATGTCCGGGGGTGGGGGTGGGGGCAGCTGAAATCGTGGAACATTTTTAAACATCTCAAAAACTATCGGGGTTGAAAAAATAAACATGGAGTTTGTAAGAACGGACACATTAACGATGTTAATTCATTTCAATGATAAACATTATGTGGTTTTTTTTTTTTTGACCAAAGAAAACATCGCAAGTTCCCAAAATGGCGACAGAGAATTCGCAAATATGTTTAATCCTTTTGGGGGGGGGGGGGAAGGCGAGATGTATGACAAAAGACTTCAGGTTCTCACGCCTTAGAAAGGGCGAGGACTTGTTCTACGAACTGCAAGTATCGCCAAGGACGCTGTGACTTTCACAGATACATCGTTCATTTTCACTAGGCGTATACAAGTCTGAAATGCAGACATACTCTTTTGTATAGTTATAACAATGTGTATTGTATTGCTACGGATGTACTACGACGATAGGATTGCTTTCTCGGAAGGAGGCACTCAATAATGTATAGCCTGAGGATAAGCGAGGAATGCGCAAGGTAGATTTAAAGGTCTAGGAGCCCGATTCCCGGAAAACGACTAGGGATGGGGCAGGTAAAGGGCGCGAGAGGTGACACGTGGCGCGAGAGGAGAGCAGCATGTTGAAGGTCAGCGCCGTCGCCCTTGAAGAAGGAGCAGCGTGAAGGGGGGGGACGAAGAGGTCGCTCCGAGTGGACCTGTTGGAGCAGTCTGTCTTCGGAGAGCGAAGGTGATAGTCCTCCGATAGAAAGGAACGCGTTTGCGTGGATGGTGTGGTGGGCTCTCGGAGTCCACGGGGAAAGAGCGGGCACCGACCTAGATGAAGTAGGTCGCCGCTACAGAAGGAATCTACCCGAGTCAGGGATACCGGTAGAGTAGCTGATGATATACTACTGAATTACGGACTTAGTACAGTCCACTGAAGCATCGATTAGAGAAGGATAGCTAGAAGACTAGTCCTGAAGCATCGATAAGATAGAGGTATATCTAGTGTCAAGGAGACCCTAAGTTAGGACGCCAACGCAGGGTGAGATTTCTACAGAATTCGATCACCTTATCTTGCGCGTTCCACGATCTTTGCCAGGTCCAGTCATAACGAGGTCACTTTCAAGAGCGAGTAATCCGCCGCCATCAAAATTCTAGTTGATGAAGAATAAGTGTTTCGTATATGTGTTAACCAAGCGTTCTTTTCAAATTATGTCTGAAAGTGGATAAACTTCGGTATAACCAGCTGTTGTCGCTCTGCCTCCCCGATTCACAGATATATATAGTAAAGTGGGGGAGGTTTCGTTTGTTCGCTCGAACAGAGTGAGAGAGAGAGAGTGTGTACTTCCGGGAAGAGTAAACGAACTCTCTGCTTGTTGTGAGCCCGCTGCGCGTGCTCCTCGGATGCTTAAGTAGGAGGCGGCGCTAAGTCACGTGACGACACGTTCGCTCTTACAGGGTTTTCCCGGTTCATACGATTTACTAACGAATGGTCATTTTGAAATTTTGAAATTACATGGGGGAGGGGGGGGGAATTGTCGGCTCCATATTTTCTGAATCCTTTTTTCTTGTAGGTATGTCAAACTCTATTGCGGTTCAAACGATAATAATGTTCTTTTCGGTTCATACGATTTTTTTGATTGGAGGTTTAACGACCACCGTGAGCAACTCAATGGGCTATAAGCAGTCGCCCGTTCCCAATTTAGGGTCACTGGTTCCAGGGAAGGGAGAGAGCCAGTGCCGTAAGACAAACACAACATCCATGCCTGACCGGGATTCGAACCCGGACCCCTTACGGACGAATGATCAGAGGCCAACGCCTTAGACCACTGAGCCACCGGGGCGGCCATACGATTTACTAACGAATGGCTATGAAATTTCGAATTCCATGGTGAGGGGGGGTTAATGGTGTAGGCTTGTAACATCCTTTTTTCAATACCTCAAAAACTATTGCGGTTTAAACGAAGAAAATGGAGTTCTTTTTGGTTCACACGATTTGCTAACGAATGGCTATTTTGAAATTTTGAATTTCCATGGGGGGGGGGGGGGGTGAAATGGTCGGGCTCTGTATATATGCAAATTCTCAATATTATTTATTAAATATTTCAAAAACTATTGCGGTTCAAACGATAAAAATGGAGTCCATTCCTGTTCATACGATTTACTAACGAATGGTTATTTCGGAATTTTGAATTTCCATGATAAGGGGGAGGGGTTGAATTGGTAGGCCTGTAACATTATTTGTTAAATATCTCAAAAATTATTGCGGTTCAAGCGATGAAAATGGAGTTCTTTTCAGTTCATAGGATTTGCTAACGAATGGCTATTTCGGAATTTTAAATTTCCATGATGAGGGGGAGAGGGGGGATGAAATGGCCTGTAACACTCTTTTTTAAATATCTCAAAAATTATTGCGGTTCAAACGATGAAAATAGAGTTCTTTTCGGTTCATACGATTTGCTAAGGAATGGCTATTTTGAAATTTTGAATTTCCATGGTGAGGGGCCGGTGAAATGGTCGGTCTCTCTGTATGTATGCAAAATCTCAATATTATTTTTTAAATATCTCAAAAACTATTGCGGTTCAAACGATAAAAATGGAGTTCATTCCTGTTCATACGATTTACTAACGAATGGCTATTTCGGAATTTTGAATTTCCATGATGAGGGGGAGAGGGGGGATGAAATGGCCTGTAACACTCTTTTTTAAATATCTCAAAAATTATTGCGGTTCAAACGATGAAAATGGAGTTCTTTTCGGTTCATACGATTTGCTAACGAATGGCTATTTTGAAATTTTGAATTTCCATGGTGGGGGGCTGGTGAAATGGTCGGTCTCTCTGTATATATGCAAATTCGCAATATTATTTTTTAAATATCTCAAAAACTATTGCGGTTCAAACGATAAAAATGGAGTTCATTCCTGTTCATACGATTTACTAACGAATGGCTATTTCGGAATTTTGAATTTCCATGATGAGGGGGGGGTGAAATGATAGGCCTGTAACATTATTTTTTAAATATCTCAAAAACTATTGCGGTTCAAACGATGAAAATTGAGTTCTTTTCGGTTCATACGATTTGCTAACGAATGGCTATTTTGAAATTTTGAATTTCCATGGGGGTGGTGGGCTGGTGAAATGGTCGGTCTCTGTGCGTATATGTAAATTCTATTATTTATTAAATATTTCAAAAACTATTGCGGTTCAAACGATAAAAATGGAGTTCATTCCTGTTCATACGATTTACTAACGAATGGCTATTTCGGAATTTTGAATTTCCATGATGAGGGGGGGGGGTGAAATGATAGGCCTGTAACATTATTTTTTAAATATCTCAAAAACTATTGCGGTTCAAACGATGAAAATGGAGTTCTTTTCAGTTCACACGATTTGCTAACGAATGCCTATTTTGAAATTTTGAATTTCCATGGTGGAGGGCTGGTGAAATGGTCGGTCTTTCTGTATATATGCAAATTCTGAATATTATTTGTTAAATATCTCAAAAACTATTGCGGTTCAAACGATAGAAATGGAGTTCATTCCGGTTCATACGATTTACTAACGAATGGCTATTTCGAAATTTTGAATTTCCATGGTGGGGGCTGGTGAAATGGTCGGCCTCCTATAATTATATGCAAATTCTCAATATTATTTGTTAAATATCTCAAAAACTATTGTGGTTCAAACGATGAAAATGGAGTTCATTCCGGTTCATACGATTTATTAACGAATGGCTATGCTGAAATTTGAAATATCTATTTTTTGGGGGTACCATTTCACCAGCCCCCCCCACTTTGTTTTTTAAATAACTCAAAAACTATTGCGGTTCAAACGAAAAAATTGAGTTCATTCCGGTTCATACGTGGTACAAACGAATGGTGCAAAAAAAATTTAAAAATTCCATGGTGGGGGGCTATCGTTTCACCAGCACCCCCACTTTGTTTTTTAAATATCTCCAAAACTTTTGCGGTTCAAACGAAAAAAACCGAGTTCATTCCGGTTCATACGTGGTACAAACGAATGGTGTCTGAAAAATAAAAATTCCGTGGTGGGGGGCTGGTGAAATGCACCTCTTCGAAACCACACACTTGTCAGTCAGCCTCTATGCCTCTTTAACTTTCTCTACTGTTTTTCCTCCTAGCAGTGACGTTTTAACCTGCAGAAAAACCAGCTCCTGTTACTTTATTTTAAGCATTGGCGTCTTGTCAAAGGAATTCCCGTTCTCTTTACACTAGAACCCTAATAGTTCGTGAGAAGACCTACTGCGTGATCCTTCTGTTTAGTCTTATCTCGGCTACACAAAAATTATATTTCGTCCAAGTTGGGCCCAGGTTCGAGTTCTAGATGAGTCATGAGTGGTGTTCTTGTCTGATGGCGCTAGCTCGGTCTCTTCCTAGAAACCAGTGGCCCTAAATTTGGAACGGGCAATTGCTTATAGCCCTTAGAGTTGCTCATGTTGGTCATCAAATCTCAAAACAAACAAACAAAGCAAGACAACATTCGTTAAAGGTACCAGTATGGTTTGATATGAAACACAATATTCCCTGTATTTGCATACATGTTCATCAAAAATCAATTCTTTCGCCAGCTTTTGCTAAGCCAAGAAAAACAGTGTCTTAGCCCTTCTAAGGAGCTCTAGGGCCGTTCTATGCCACTTGTAATTGGCGGCGCTAGACGCGAAACCCTTTCCACTCGATGGTCGGGCGACAACCGACATTACGAAATTGCCGAATAGCTCGCATGTCGGGTGCCCCCACGTCGATGAGGCCTCTATAGCTTGTATGTTGGGGCTGGTGAGATATTTTTTGACGTTGGACTACGTCTAATCCGCGGTTAGTATGGGGCGACTTACCGCCGACTGCCTGTGACAAAAATAGGCCCCAATTGAAATCATTATAGCGTTAAAAATACGTGCCACACACTAATCGTGTTAGCATATTCGTAAACAGCATGGAGTCCAATTCGCGTACTGCGCAATACATCGTGCGCGTGGCAGATGATGCAATATCTCTGGGTATGCCGCTGCGTTTGACTCAGTCTACCTTGGCAACTGTGAGCGCAACACGACGTCTTAAAGCTCTCGACGAGATCTATTCAAACATAGGAAGAAGATTTCGCAGTAGTTTGAACTGAACATTTTAAAAATTTGTTTTCTTGTGAACAGGTGAACACTTTTGACAATATTATCTGGACAACCGTGAGTGAAAACGACTATGCGTGGTATTGTTTTAAAGCTCTCGACGAGATCTATTCAAATATATAAAGAACATATCGCAGTGGTTTAAACTAAAATTTATAAAAATATTTTCGTGTGAACGGGTTAACATTTTCGCCAATGCTACCGAATTTGCAGAAAATGAACGCAAGCAAAAATGGAGAAAATCAAAACGAGAGGCAAGACCAAAGGATGAGGAATGTAAGAAGCCCAAGAAGACAGAGCACCACGTTGGGTAATTCTTGCATCGATCTGCTTTGTGTTCGCAATGTATCCAGCATTATTTGTAAAAATTATGTAAGCTGCTTTTCATATCACACACCTGTGTTGGCTGTAAGAAACTAAATAAACGCTTTGAAACTATACTCGACTAGCTCATTTCAACTCTCCGATCTGCAAGTCGTAGTCCCACGTTTCAAACTGACGGCCCAATCAGAACTGAGCCAACCTGTATTTTTTTTTTTTTTTTTGCATCCAGCTTGTGCTATTATTTATTAGAACATGTAGACAGACCTACGCGCACTTTAAAAAAACCAAAAAAAAAAAAGTTATGAATATGGTAAGCCCAATAGAAAGTGTTGCTCCAGAAAGCATGGTCTCCGTCCTGGCGAATGCTTTGAGAAATACCACACACTGAAAAAATATACCTAAACTGGACAAAACAAACTCAAAACTTTGGTATATAAATAAAAATTTAGTGCTTTCATACTTAATTAGTGTACTTATGTCTAAACTTTTGTAGCTAAGTTGTGGCCTCTACTGCAATAAAAACAAATATGAGTGCTGGGTGAGTATGGGTGAAATTTTATAGAAAGGGTTAAATACAGGCTCCCGGGATATTTTTAAGTAAATAGAATAACGTATTGAGTACAAAACTTGTTCTTGCCTTCAACAATATCCGATTTGTCCAAACAGATGGGCGAGTGGTCTGAGGTGCTAGCTTCTGACCATTCGTCCGAGTTAGAGTCCCGGATGATGACTGTTTCTCAAATTTGGGCATGGAAAATGACTATTTCTCAAAAGCAAAAAAAAACAAGAAAGTTGACACCGAATTTTCGGGTGTAATAAGCACGTCTTTTGAATCCGTTCTGACGCAAATTAAATTTATCAAAGCTATTCAAAGTCAATGGAACCGGTATGGAAAACAATAGTATCTGACGGAAGAAAGAAGTTTTTCAATCGGGTTTTTAATCCCTCCGATATTGCTGTACACGGAATCGTGAGTTTACGCCCTCTGGCTGCAGACTTGTGCGTTAAGAAAAACATGAGTATGTATGAGAAACATTTCGCAAAACGCTTCGCTAAAGGTTTTTCCATATGAGCGGTATCGGTCCAAGAAAAAAAAATTTAGTGGAGTTTTCAGGAGCCCAGATTTTGCTGCAAATACATCAGAAGCAGAAATTTACACTTATGCCCCCTGGTGGCCAAACCATTCTTTACCAAACGTTAGAAATTATGTGAAAAATATTTTCCATCAGGTCTTGTATGCCATACAGGAAGAAATTTTCAAGTCGGAGTTTTAGAAGCAGAAATAACGTAGAAAACGCAATTTACCTTTGTGCTCCCTAGCGGAAAGTCTATGATTTACTTATTTTTGAATTTATAGAAAAAACATTTCGCATCGAAAACACTATCCAACAAAGAAGGAATTTTTGAAATCAGACTCTTAGAAGTAGAGATATTGACAAAAATAAGATATACCTCTACGTCCCCTGGCGTAGAAGCCACGCATTACTTCAAGAAGAAAATGTTTCTAAAAGGTTTGTCGACATGAGAAGTATCGGTCTACAAACGACGTTTTTTTTCAATGGAGAATTTAGAAGCTCATATTTTGCTGCAAATACATCAGTAGCGGAAATTAGGATTTACGCCCCCTGGTAGCCAAACCCCTTTTTTTTTTTTTTTTACAAAAATTAGAAATTATGCACAAACGATTTCCCATCAGGAGCTGTATCCGGTGCAAAAAGAATTTTTCAAATCGGAGATTTAGAAGCAGAGATATAGGGGGAAACGCAATTGACCTCTACGCCCCCTAGCGGAAAGTCTATGAATTACTTGAAAATTTTGAAATTATATGAAAAACATGTCACACTGAAAACACTATCCAACAAAAAAGGAATTTTTCAAATCGGACTCCTAGAAGTAGAGATATTCACAAAAATAAGATATACATCTACGCCTCCTGGCGGAGAAACTGTGGAATATATCGATAAACCTTTTCTGAATATTTTTTTCTTTTAAGAAGATAATATTCCGAAAAGGTTTATCGATGTGAGTGGCATCAGTCCACGAAATAATTTTTTCAATCGATATTTTAGAAGCTCAGATTTTATGACAAATGCAGCAGAAGCAAAAATTAACACTTACGCCCCCTGGTGGCCATTTTTTTTTCAAAAATTTGAAATTATATACAAAAGAATTTGCATCAGGAGGTGTATCCAGAATTTTTTTTTTCAAATCGGAGTTTTAGAAGGCGAGTTATCGGGAAAAATGTAATTTACTTTTACGCTCCCAAGCGGAAAATCTATGCGTAATTTGAAAAATGTAACTATATCTAAAATACTCTTCAGCATAAATGGAATCGAAAGATGAAATAATTTTTTCAATCCGATATTTAGAAGCAAATATGTGGAATAAAACGTATTTTTTAATTCGACATGATCTGCATTTACGCCCTCTAGCGGCGAAATTGTACATCGTAAAAAAAAAAACGAAATGAATGATCATCATTCGCATATTTCAAGCTTTCCAATGCAAAAGGGATTTTTCAAATCGGACTAATAGTTGCAGAGATATCGTGGGTACATCAGACGGACGGACAAACCGGTAACATAAGCACGATCTTTTTTTGCAAAAGACGTGCTAAAAAAGACAGGAGATAGAGAGAGATAATTAGTAGAAAAAACAAATTGTTTATTCCGATGGGTGAAGACTAAGGTGATGAAGCCCATCCCTGGAAATATTAACTCACGCCAATTTTGCTCTTAATTGGTTAAGAGCCTGTTACACCGTCCAGTTGCAAAATTTCTCGTATTACTGAGGATAATTTCTCAGAAGTCAAAGCAGAAATTATGTAAAACTCCTTACGAAAAACTGCCACGGAATAGATATGAGCCTTGAAGATTTATCCGAATGCACTGAAGCGAATCAATCGGTACGAAGTGAAGCAACAGTTTCTCTGAAGAAAATTAAAATTAGATCTCGCCTCTTTGGCTTAGTTTTACAATGAACTTTTGAACGCTTCAAGTGCTTTGATTAAAGCTTTTAAGTCTCAGACACGGTACAGAAAAAACTGGATGTAATTGAAGCTGAAGTTTATCGACATTATATAGTCCTAGAAGAAATAGCTTGAAATTAAATCTCCTAAGACCACAGGATGTTGATAAACTTTACAGAACGAAAAGAAAATTTGCCGATAAATAAACATCAGATGTTTTCCACGAAGTTTGTGCAGCAATTGCAAGCTGAAAGATATGTGTTTTCTCGATTTGATGATGTGCATTGACACGCACGTGTACTTCCTCCAGTGGCGGCGGAACCGCCCGGGACACCAGGGCCCGGGCCTAGTCAATAATTTTACCCAAGACATATTTTTGGCATATGTGCGATTTTTTGTTGGGATGTGCCTTAGAAAGTTCCTCTAGGTAAGTGGTCAGGTGGTCCTAATCCCTAACAAAGCTCCTTAGGCATTGTTTTTCTTCTGTTTGTTCCGGCAAGCGGGAAGGGAGGGGGTGCACCTTGATTCGAAATTTCAGGCCCGGTCAACGAACTTCACTTTCCGCCGCCCCTGACTTTTTTTTTTTTTTTTTGATTGGAGGTTTAACGACCACCGTGAGCAACTCAATGGGCTATAAGCAGTCGCCCGTCCCTAATTTAGGGTCACTGGTTCCAGGGAAGGGAGAGAGCCAGTGCCGTAAGACAAACACAACATCCATGCCTCACCGGGATTCGAACCCGGACCCCGTTCGGACAAATGATCACAGGCCAGCGCCTTAGACCACTGCGCCACCGGGGCGGCCCCCTGACTCCCCCCTCTCTCTCTCTCTCTCTCTCTCTCTCTCTCACGAACACACACTCGTCTAGATCGCCAGAAACTAAGCTTTAAAACAAACTGCTATACCTTTCCGCCGCTGCAAGCAGAATGGGTCAGATTCCATGCGTTGGTAATTGGTATAATTTCGGAATTCTTTGAATTGAAAGTCTTCAATAAAAAGAATGAAATTTCTTTAGCCGAATGTGGGAAATCCATTTGCAAAATATTTATCTTTACCAGTTAATCGCAAAGAAGTCACGCACATTGCGAAAAGAGGTGTGAAGAACATCTTCCGTAATTTATTTCAATATCTAGGACCTCATGCTCTATGTTTGATGATAAATGAACTGAATGAAATCGATCAGACGTGACTTTTTTTTTTTTTAATTTAAGATTAAAGACTACCGTGAGCAACTCAAGGAGTTACAAGCAGTCGCCCTTCCCTAATTTAGGGCCACTGGTTCCAGGGAAGGGAGAGAGCCAATACCGTAAGACAAACACAACATCCAGGCCTCACGGGATTCGAACCCGGACCCACCTCGGACGAATGGGCAGAGGCCAGCGCTTAGACACTGCGCCATTGGGACGGCAGTGGTAGGTTAAGTCAGTCTACAATTGCATATGCTTTTGCTTGTATTCAGACAAAACAGAATAATACATAGATAGGTGATATTTTCGTTTGCTTTGTTTCACGGTTTAACTACCACCATGACCAACCTGTTGGCTATAAGCAGTCGTCCGTCCCAAATTTAGGGGCCGCCCCGGTGGCGCAGTGGTCTAAGCGATGGCCTCTGATCATTCGTCCGAACGGGGTCCAGGTTCGAATCCCGGTGAGGCATGGATGTTGTGTTTGTCTTACAGCACTGGCTCTCTCCCTTCCCTGGAACCAGTGAACCTAAATTAGGGACGGGCGACTGCTTATAGCCCATTGAGTTACTCACGGTGGTCGTTAAACCTCCAATCAAAAAAAAAAAAAAAAAAAATTTAGGGTCACTGGTTTCTGGAAAAGGCACACCACTCATGCCTCATTCGGGGAGTCTAACCCGGGACCACCACGTAAAGCGTCGTGTTTGCGGCATATGGTGGTATATACGCATTCCCATATGCCGCAAATAAAAAGAATTTACGAGTAAAGAAAATTAATTGTACACACTCGCTGCCAAACCACATTTTTTTTTTTTTGAGGTTTAAAGACCACCGTGAGCAACTCAATGGGCTATAAGCAGTCGTCCGTCCCTAATTTAGGGTCGCTGGTTCCAGGGAAGGGAGAGAGCCGGTAGTGAAAGACAAACACAACATCCATGTCTCACCGGGATTTGAACTCGGTCCCCTTTCGGACGAATGATCAGAGACCATCGCTTAGACCACTGCGCCACCGGGGCGGCCGAAACCACTATGACCTCATGTCTCTTACGAGTACTCGCTTCCTACATCATGTAGCAGTGACGTCGCCGACAGGCACCAGAACATAGAGACAGAACGGAAAAATCATGTCAGTTTCTCAGTAATTAGTCTGTGCCATGGGGAAAAGGAAGAACTTGTCTTTTTTTTTTCAATTGGGAATTAAGGACCACCAGAGCAACTTTTTGGGATACAAGCAGTCGCCCGTTCCTAATTTAGGGTTACTAGTTCGAGGGAAGAGAGAATCAGTGCCGTAAGACAAACACATCACCCATGTTTTACCGGTATTCGAACCCTGACCCATACGAACGAGCGGTCAGAAGCCAGCGCTTAGATCACTGAGCCACCAGGGTGCAGGTACAGAAATGCATCGTAGCCAAAACCGGTGTGAAGCGGTTTTGACAAAGCTTAGCACGTAACTTGTTCGCAGGATCACTTCAGTCAGGGTCCGTACTGAGATTCGGAAAAGTCGGTACAGATTGTCTTGTCAAATTTGGACCAAAAACTCGCTGACCGCACTTTGAGTTAATGCCCGTTAGCGCTGAATCGCAGTGGTTTTGTTAGATGGTGTAACAATGTAGTGAGCAATTCGGTGGGTTATAAGCAGTTGCCTATTCTTAATTTGGAGCCACTGGTTCCAAGAAAGCAAGTGTCGTAAAGCAACCATACCATCCACGCCTCACCGGGGTTCGAACCCGGTCTCATCTTGGACGAATTATTAGAAGCTAGCCTTTGTAGCACTCGGCCACAGGGGCGGGCGGAAAATTTGGGCCGCTCCGGTGGCGCAGTGGTCTACGCGATGGACTCTGATCATTCGTCCGAAAGGGGTCCGGGTTCGAATCCCGGTAAGGCATGGATGTTGTGTTTGTCTTACAGCACTGGCTCTCTCCCTTTCCTGGAACCAGTGACCCTAAATTAGGAACGGGCGACTGCTTATAGCCCATTGAGTTGCTCACGGTGATCGTTAAACCTCCAATCAAAAAACAAAAACAAAATTTGGTTGTGGTAAAGACTTATTACGGAAATGCATGATACAGCTTAAAACGAAATGCTACGCAATTTCAGAATGTACGTATGGCAGTTTGCCAACTAAGCAAGCAGTACCAGGTTTGGAACAAAATTTTCATCAACACCTGAATTCTGAAGATTGTGATGAAAGTTTGCGTACTACTTATCTATGGCGTCACGTTACGCACCATTAGCCGTGCTCCGATTTCCGCAAGAAAATTAGCAAACACCGGAAAATATGCCACACTGCCATATTTTCTTCTCCCATTCATAATTTACTTTTCTTTTAGTCAGCAGAATGATGTTTCTGTTCCCGCCTTTGAACGCGATATCACGATCGATAAGTTTTCCAGATAAGGAACACAAAATATTACAAACTCACTGTGAACTTTCTGAAAACCTGAGACCATTGCTGCCGTTTTTTGTTTTTTTTTAGTTTGGGGTTTAACGACCACCGTGAGCAACTTACTGGGCCATAAGCAGTCGCGCCGCCTCGGTGGCGCAGTGGTCTAAGGTGCTGGCCTCTGATCATTCGTCCGTAAGGGGTCCGGGTTCGAATCCCGGTCAGGTATGGATGTTGTGTTTGTCTTACGGCACTGGCTCTCTCCCTTCCCTGGAACCAGTGACCCTAAATTAGGGACGGGCGACTGCTTATAGCCCATTGAGTTGCTCACGGTGGTCGTTAAACCTCCAATCAAAAAAAAAAAAAAAAAAAAAAAAAAATAAGCAGTCGCCCGTCCTTAATTTAGGGCTATTGGTTCCAGGGAAGGGAGAGAGCCAGTGCCGTAAGACAAATACAACCTCAATGCCTCACGGAATTCGAACCCGGACCCATCGCGAACGAATGGTCAGTAGCCACCGTTCAGACCACTGCGCCTCAGGGGCGGCGTGGTCTTTGAAAATTTAACTTCAGAGTACAAAGTGCGGTATTTGGAAAAATTAATGAGATTGAAGGAAAAAATCCCTATGTGCTGAAAATGCAAGTATCTTCGCCGCCCCGGTGGCGCAGTGGTCTAAGGCGTTGGCCTCTAATCATTCGTCCGTAAGGGGTCCGGGTTCGAATCCCGGTCAGGCATGGATGTTGTGTTTGTCTTACGGCACTAGTTCTCTCCCTTCCCTGGAACCAGTGACCCTAAATTAGGGCGGGCGACTGCTTATAGCCCATTTGAGTTGCTCACGGTGGTCGTTAAACCTCCAATCAAAAAAAAAAGTATCTTCGAAGGTGACGCGAAAAGTTTGCCGAAAGTGCAAGTACTAAATATTTTATATTACTTCGTCTTTGGTCGAAGCGCTTTTCCCACAGAACAGTTCGAGGCATATAAAAGTTTCGAATCATAGAACAATTTTTCATCGTGGATATTCTTTTGTATAGAATTTTTTTTGTTTGGGGGTTTAACAACCACCGTGAGCAACTCAGTGGGCTATAAGCAGTCTCCCGCAGTGGTCTATGCGAGGCCATCGCATAGACCACTGCGTCACTAGGGCGGCTCAATTGTTATAGGCCATCTGATCAATGACATTTATTATTCCGTATGATGTAGGTAGTAAGAAGTCGGTATCGGTGCTGTTGTTTTTTATCTTTTCTTTTTATGCTCAGGTGAAGTGTTCTTAGAACAATATTTTTTATGAAGGCCATCCAGAAAGTAAAGAATGTTTGGTCATTAACGCATGAACACATAAGAAAAAGCAAAACCTTTATAGACAAGTGTTGATACATACTAAATTAATTAATTTCTCAACATAGTCACCACTGATATTGAGACATTTATCATACCATGCAACGAGTTTTTGTATCCCTTCGTCATAGAATTCGACTGCCTATGAATTTAACCAGTCTCTGACTATCTTCCTAGTTCATCACTCACAAGCCATTTGCCAGCCAGATAGTCCTTCATATGTGGAAACAAGTGGTAGTCACTCGAAACAAGGTCCAGGCTGTATGGAGGATGCTCAAAAACTTTTTTTTTTATTGGAGATTTAACGACCACCGTGAGCAACTCAATGGGCTATAAGCAGTCGCCCGTCCCTAATTTAGAGTCACTGGTTCCAGGGAAAGCCAGTGCCGTAAGACAAACACAACATCTATGCCACACCGGGATTCGAACCCGGACCCCGTTCGATCGAATGATCAGAGGCCATCGCTTAGACCACTGTGCCACCGGGGCGGCCCAAAAACTTTTAGCGAAAATCTTTGAGCAAAGCCTATGTCCTGCCGGCAGCGTGCAAAGAGGGCTTTGTCATAAAGAACTAAGCTGGAGAGCAGGTATCTACGAAGGTTTTGAATAACGCGTCGTAACCTTCGAAAAGTTTTGGTGCCGCAGTGGTCTAAGTGATGGCTTCTGATCATTCGTCCGAGATGGGTCCGGGTTCGAATCCCTGTGAGGCATGGATGCTGTGTTTGTCTTACGGCTCTCTCCCTTCCCGGGAACCAGTGGCCCTAAATTAGGGACGGGCGACTGCTTACAGCCCATTCAGTTGCTCGCGGTGGTCGTTCAACGTCTAATAAAAAAAGCGTTGCAGTAAGATCTGGATTGACCAGTTGTTTCCTGAGGTATGAATTCCACCAGTAAGTTATCTTTCCGGCCCCAAAAATTGTGACCATGACAAGACAAAGTCTCTTCAGTTTTTCGGCTAGTAAACAAATTGCCGTTCTACAGTTTGGGGCTTGACCTCTGGGGTATGGCGTGAGACCAGCTTTCAGTGGCGGTAATAATGTGGTCCAAAAATTCACCTGCCGCCATGGTGGCACAGTGGCCTAAGTGATGGCCGTTGATCATTCAACCGAAAGGGGTCCGGGTTCGAATCCAGTGAGGCATGGATGTTGTGTTTGTTTTACGGCACTGGCTCTCTCCCTTCCCTGGAACCAGTGACTCTAAATTAGGAATGGGCGATTGCTTATAGCCCATTGAGTTGCTCACGGTGGTCGTTAAACCTCCATCCAAAGAAAAAAAAAAGAAAAAGAAAAAAAGACTCACCACCATCTTGTTGATAACACAGGCCTGCAACCAAAAAAGTGTTTAGAAACCAATAGCTGATTCTGATAGATTTTTCGATGCTGATTTCAGGAAAAATAGTCAAAAAATTCCATCACGTACCATTTTTTTCACAAATTGAAAATTTTGATTTTCGTAGCCACCAATCCATTGTGTTATAATCTACTAAGGAAGGGGATGAGCATTTAGTGTCATAAGTCGTCATTATTGTCGAAAACTGGAGATTTTTAGGGCAGTCTCTGGTGCTAAAAAAAAAGAAAAAAATTTTCAAGTAATAATATGTCCAAAAAAAGTTTTGTTTGGACAGATTTTACTTCAAACTGGCTCTTATTCGTCGAGAGCCTACGCTAAAAATCACCATGATTCACCAGTCGTTATCATGAGGAGAATTCCAGGAACATCAAGTGTGACCGGAAATGAGTTAGTTGATGACTCACTCCCTTTCGTTCCTCTCCCCTATTCCACGCTTCCCGCTCTCTGCTCAGTTGTACTTTGATCTTTGAGTGAAACGGTTGTGTGCTGAGCAGTGCAATTTTTCTCAAGGTGTTATATCTGTAGAGGTTAAAAAAATTTCCAGCACCGGATGAGTGCACTCATTTTTATAGTTTTCATATTTAAAGTTTTAACCTATAAAATGTACTAAATGGCAGCAAGGGCTTGTCTTAATTCACCTGATTCCTTTTGTTATATTTGTGGGGAATTTGTAGTGAAGAAACATCAAAGAAATATAACAGATTTTGTGAAGAAAGCATATTATGCATATTTCGATGTAAAACTTGGTGACCAGAATAAGTCATGGGCCCCACATAAAGTGTGTTACCCTTGTGTAGAAGAATTGCGAAAGTGGTCAAAAGGCACGAAAAAGTCTTTCCGTTTTGGAATCCCTATGATCTGGAGGGAACCTAAAAATCATAGTGATGACTGCTACTTCTGTTCATGTAACGTGCAGGGGTACAATTTAATTAATAAGAGAGAAATATTTTATCCAAACCTCCCGTCGGCAATACGCCCTGTTCCTCATAGCTCAGAATTACCTGTACCTAAACTTACTGAGAAACTAGAAGACATTCCTGAAGACGAAGGTCAGGCTTATGACGAGGACTTTCACATTGTTTCCGATAGCAGCGAGCCCCAACCTTTTTCCCAGCTGGAATTGAATGATTTAGTCAGAGATTTGGGCCTTTCTAAAGAATCTGCAGAACTATTTGGCTCTAGGCTAAAGGAAAAGAATTTATTGGCTCCTGGTACCTCTTTCTAATGGTTCAGAAAGAGAGAAACAGATTTCGTTCCATACTTTTTCAAGATAGTGGCTTGGTTTACTGTAGCAATGTCCCTGGATTGATGGAGATCTTTAATATACAGTATGACGTGAACGAGTGGAGGCCCTTTATTGACTCGTCAAAAAGAAGCCTCAAAGGAGTGCTTCTGCCTAATGGCAGCAAGTATGCTTCAGTGCCATTAGGGCATTCTGTGTACCTGAAAGAATGTTACAAGAATTTAGCCTTGATTCTCACTAAATTGAAATATAAAGATATTGGATGGACGATATGCGGTTATCTAAAAGTGCTTTCCATGCTTCTTGGACAACAAGCAGGATACACCAAGTACTCTTGCTTCTTGTGTGAATGGGACAGTCGGGATAAGGGCAATCACTGGATCAAAAAGGAGTGGCCGCATAGGAAAGCATTAAAACCTGGAAACAAAATGTAGTAAAGGAAAGTTTGGTTGATCCCAGTAAAGTCCTCTTACCTCCACTTCACATCAAGCTTGGCTTGATGAAACAATTTGTTAAGGCTGTATCAAAAGAAGGAGAGTGCTTTAAATACCTTGGCAACAAGTTTCCAGGACTGTCGGAAACAAAACTAAAGGAAGGTGTTTTCGTAGGTCCAGATATTCGGAAACTTTTTACAGACGAAGTGTTTGAAAGTAAAATGGTTTTGAGTGAAAAAGAGGCCTGGGGAGCTTTTAAGGAAGTCTTCAAAAAATTCCTCGGGAACTTTAAGGACCCCAACTTTAAATGTATCGTGGAAAACATGTTAACGAAATTCAAAGACTTGGGTTGTTCGATGAGTTTGAAAGTGCATTTTTTAAAATCGCATTTGTACTACTTTCCTGAAAATCTTGGTGCTATTAGTGAAGAACAGGGAGAAAGATTTCACCAAGATATCAAGGATATGGAGCGTAGATACCAAGGTAGGTGGAACGTCAATATGATGGCGGACTACTGTTGGATGCTGCACATAGAAGACCCGCATACTGCCTACAAGAGACAAAGTTCCAAAAGGAGCTTTCAGGGGAAAAGGAAAAGACAGCATAAGGACCTATGAATACCAGGATGTATTAACAATGGTAACTGCTCTTATTAATATAATTTAGCAAATCATTTCCAATAGTTTGATAAATAAGAAATTTGTAAATAAAACACTTAAAAATATCTTGAAAAGACCTACTTTTCGCCAGAATATGTAAAATAGGCTTCCCCATATATTCAAGCCCATTTTGTGAAAAATCCTTACGTGATTGAGAAAATGGATGCCATATTTGAAATCAGCGCACCAAACAATATAAAAATCAGTCATTACATTGCAAACACTTTTTCATGACTCAAATTTTACAGGCCTGTGTAATGCGCCAAAAATGCCAGTGCAGCATACATTCATTTCGCTGTTTTTTGTGCTTGTCCGCATACGTTCGAAGGACCCATTGTGCACAAATTTTGTGGTAATCAAGAAGCTTGTTCACAATTTCAAGTTTGAAAAGCTTCACGAAATTTTTCATGCAATTCCTCATTCACATAGTGTCTGTTCTGTCAAATGTGTGCATCAATCTATTCCATCAGCTCTTCAGTAATGAGAGGAGTGCCCTGATCACTCATCATGAATGTTTGTTCTCCCATTGTTAAACATTAGGGAATGCCATTTCTCACATTTGACACATTCATTACTCAGTCGCCATGTGGTGTGACAAGTTCATGATAAATTTCATTTTTTTTTTTATTTGGAGGTTTAACGACCACCGTGAGCAACTCAATGGGCTATAAGCAGTCGCCCATCCCTAATTTAGGGTCACTGGTTCCAGGTAAAGGAGAGAGCCAGTGCCGTAAGACAAGCACAACATCCATGCTTCACCGGGATTCGAACCCGGACCCCTTTCGGACGAATGATCAGAGGCCATCACTTAGACCACTGCGCCACCAGGGCGGCTAAATTTCAATTGGTCAAATACGCTGTGTGTTGAGGAAGCAAATAACTGACGCCCTTCGCAGTTGGCGGAAAGATTTGTCTTCTTGTTCATCACTAAGAACAGCGATAAAACTGCTACATGAAACACTCCGTTCGATAACTAACAAACAACTACGGCAGTCTTCCATGACGCAATACTGGTCGCTCCTATTCACGAATGCTATGAGCAAACGTTCCTTTATTTTCTGGATTACCTTCGCAGGTTTGTTATATTTGCCTGGCTTGCCTTGGTGAACAGCCAGTTAGTTCCCTAAATTTCATTCATAACAGAAGTTGTGAACAGAGGCATATTTTTCTTTTTTTACTGATGGGGCACTTTCTTTCACAAGTGCCAAAATACTTTTTTTTTTTATTGGAGGTATAACGACCACCGTGAGCAACTCAATGGGCTTAAGCAGTCGCCCGTCCCTAATTTAGGGTCATTGGTTCCAGGGAAGGGGGAGAGCCAGTGCCGTAAGACAAACACAACATCCATGCCTCACCGGGATTCGAACCCGGACCCTTTCGGATGAATGATCAGAGGCCACCGGGGTGGCCCAACATACTTGGCCCCTTTGGTGGTTGCAATTTAGTTGGAAGAGGGTGTTGTTTTTGAATGTGTTTGCATAGCAACTACACTCTTTCACTTACAAATACTGTAGACTGGACTGACTTGAGAAATACTCCGCCATAGTGGAGACAAAGCACCCAGATGGAGATAAACCCTCAAGCAGGCACTGTTCCTTTAGCCCCCCCCCCCGGTTTCATGACCACAATGAGCAACTCTGAGGTAAGCAATTGTGTGTCCTAATTATTTAGAACCACTAGTTGCAGAAAAGAGAAGAGCCAACTCCCACAGACAGCTGACGAACAGTCTTTGGCCTTGTAATTTAATTCGTGGCGGAAGCTATTATTGCATCGTAATGCTTGTGGAGAGAGGGGGAGGGGCAGAAAAAATAATAAGGGGTAATAACATTCTAACTCAGAAAGAGTTCATTATTGCAAATGCTTTTGAATAAATAAATAAAAAAGTCGAATTTCACAAACGTGTGAACAAATCTGCCACTGGGTAGAATATACCAGGAATAACAGCTGAAATGTGTATAACATCTGTTTATTGGCATCAATATATAGAATAAAAAGCAACCTTTCACCACCAGACAGGTGGCTTCATGAAGTCACCAGATTGTTTCATACACTGACGGAAAAAAATCCCAACACCGCGAAAAAATAGTTGTAGAGGAATGAAATGGCGGCAATACATTTGTATATGTAACATATTTAATCGATTAAGGTTTCAAGATCACAGCTTAATGTAAGCGCGAGAAGAGCCATTTTAAATGTGAAATGCTGGTACATTAATAACCGGTGTAACCGCCAGAATGTTGAATGCAAGCACGCAAACGTTCATGCATTGTGTCGTACAGGTGCTGGATGTCAGCTTGTGGGATGGAGTTCCATGCCTGTTGCACTTGGTCGGTCAATACAGGGACGGTTAATGCTGGTTGGGGGTGACGCTGGAGTTGTCGTCCAATGACGTCCCATACGTGCTCGATTGGTGAAAGATCTGGTGATCTAGCAGGCCACGCCAACATGTCGACACTCTGTAGAGCATGTTGGATTACAACAGCGGTATGCGGGCGAGCGTTATCCTGTTGGAAAACACCTCCTGGAATGCTGTTCATGAATGGCGGCACAAACAGATTGAATCACCAGACTGACGTACAACTGGGCCGTCAGGGTGCGTGGGATAACCTGCTGTCACAGGAAATTGTTCCCCAGACCATAACTCCAGGTGTAGGTCCAGTGTGTCTCGGCCGCAAACAGGTTGGTTGCATGCGCTCACCTGGCCTCCTTCTAACCAACACACGGCTATCACTGGCACCCAGGCAGAACCGGCTTTCATCAAAAAACACAACGGATCTCCACTCCGTCCTTCAATGAGCTCTAGCTTGACACCACTGACGTCGCAAACGGCAGTGGTTTGAAGTGGAATGCACGCTACAGGGCGTCTGGCTCGGAGCTGTCCTTCAAGTAACCGATTTGTAACAGCACGTTGTGTCACTGTGGTGGCAACCGCAGCTCGAATTGCTGCCGCAGAGGCGGTACAATGCGCCACGGCCATACATGGCAGTCTTCCCTCTCAGTAGTGACACGTGGCCGGCCGGAACTCGGCCTTCTTGAGGCAGTACCTTCCCTTGACCACCGCTGCCAACAATCATCACAGTGGTTACATTCCTGCAAAGTCGTTCTGCAATATTGCGGAAAGAAAATCCCCCTTCTCGTAGCCCTATTGCACGACCTCGTTCAAACTCCGTGAGCTGTTGATAATGGTTTCTTCGTCTTCTTAAAGGCATTCTTGACTAACATCAACACACTACGTCGAATCTCAACGATAACTAACGCTCACGAACGTTACAGCGCGTATTTACAGCAAACCTGCTTTGCATGTTCCGAGGGGCGCTACTAGCGCCACACGTATGCGCCGAGCGCGAAATTTGCATAGACGTCATCTTACAGATGTACTCTCACCGCCTACCAACTGTCGTTTATCTAACACAACCCCTTCTTGGCGTTGGGATTTTTTTTTTTTTCCGTCAGTGTACATTACAGCTATTATTCACAAATGTGAATTATTCATTCAAAATTTCAGGAGAAAAACAGTAAAAATTAAGGACTTTCAGGACATAGAAAAATCAGGACAACTCCAACAGTTTATTTTGCATTTAGAGACATCTCAACCAATGCGTCAGAGGTAAAAACATTTAAAACAGTGATCATGATATAAGCACAAAACAAGCAAGAATTGGCTCATATATCTTACATAATATGCAACAGGAGAAATTTCAAATTTTTGGCAATTACTTTAATTTTCACATTTGTTAAATGTTTTGCTTATTGCAGATCTTACTCATATTATTTTGCCTGCTATAGTTTTTAATTAACAGGTATTATTTACCTCCTATTAATTGATAAATAGTTTATGATTTACTAGTTTTAATCTGACATAATACGCCAAAAAAAAAAAAAAAAAAGCAATTTTCTTTTATCTGTCTGGCTATGAAATTCGCATATACTGAATGTATTCGACTCTCCCTTTGACTTCACTATACGCAGTGTACCCGTTAAGTAATGAGACAAAAATTATTATATCAAAATAAACTATATTTTGAATTGTCACTTGCACAGATTAAAAATAATCACATTCCAATGCCACACAATGGTGAGATCTTTCGTACAGGTGTTTGAAGGCACAGTGGAAGTCCTGAACCGGAATCTCCTTCAGTCTGTTGGTTACACTCATTGGATGTCCTCAATGTCGCTGAAGCGCACGCCCTTTCAAGGCACACTTCACCTTTGGGAAGAGGAAAAAGTCTGTGGGAGCCAAATCTGCCGAGTAGGGTGGATGTTCAATCACACAGATCGACTTTGAAGCCAGAAACTACTTCACAGGCAGCACACAGTGTGCGGGCATGTTGTCATGCAATAGAAACCAATTATTTTGTGGAGCAGTTCTTTCCTGACATATCGTATGCAGGCCTACAGATGTTGCACTACTCCTAAATAACACTCGGTCACTATGGTGCCCACAGAAACAAATTCGCAGTGGATGACTCAAGCAGAGTAAAAAACCCGACCATTATTTTGACATGGGATTTTTGCAACCAGACTTTCTCCTGCTGGGGAGAAGACGTTCCACACCATTCCATGCTCTGGCATTTTGATAAACTGTATGGATGAAATTATGACCAGGGCTCAAAAAATATGTTCCAGATCTAGGAGCCAGCTCCCAATATTTAAAAGCCAGGTGAAACGAAGTCAAATTTCAAATAATGCATGAACATAATGTATGGTAATGATGCTGGAACGAAAATTGATAAAGTACATTTGTCACAAATTTTTCTTTTACTCAAATTACTTATTACAAAATAAAGTTCCAATTCGCTCCATTATTTTTGTTTCCCGATCTCCAAGTTGCTGTTCTCAAAAAATTAAAATTTTTTATTTTTATTTTATTAAAACCTAATTTGCGATAGTCTTATTTTGTACATATTAATTCATAGTACCATATTTTTCATTGTATAATCTGCAGCTCATAAAGTTAAAAAAAAAATTCCTTCGTAAGATCTGCAGTGGCGTGCAATCCATAGACCATGAAAAAAAAATAATAATCCGACGCATAATTCGCAGCGTCTTATAATCCATAGATTGTGAAATTCTGAGCAAAACAGTTTTTCAATTTACATAATCCTTGGTGGGTCCACAGACCATGAAATTCTGAAAAAAAATCACTGTTGTACAATCCGCCATAGTAGTGTTAATCTGAACCGTAATTTCTAACAGAAAAGCCGAAGTTCACAGGACGACCAACCTAGCCTCTAAAGAAGTAAGAAAGAAATAATCAATTTATTAAAACATTTGTCATTTTTAAGTATTTCTCTCTTACTTTTAAGTAAATAATTAAACTCCCTGGCTTTAGCAGCATTACCATAGTTCATTAGTCAAATCTGTAGAAATTATGGCAATCCATAGTTCATATTTGTCTCTTTTCCAAATGTTTCAACTGAATAGTGAACAAAACCATAACTAATACAATTAGCACAGCAAAACTAATAACGAACGCAATTTGCAAAATGATTACGTGCCATGGAAGAGTTCTGTGGGCTTCTCGCAGCGTGTAGGATTCTGCAAGCGCAAATAGTACCACCTTCGTTGCATCATATTTTCTGTCAGAATGTTTATAAGTAAAAAAAACCATTATTTCAATCCTTTTGCGGTGCTCTATCTCTGAATCGTGTCACATTTCTTTCAATTACCGCATTTTCGGTACTTTTTCAATAACACCACGTCTCCCGAGTCCTGACAATTATATCATGCAGATTTTTTAAAACGCCAAAGTCATGGGGCTTTTTCAATTACAGGTGTATTACCTGCAGAACTAAAATTTTTAATTTTTTAAGTTAATTTGCAGATTATACGTCAGAAATTACAAAACACACTGAAAATTGCGAAATCTGAAAAATAAGAAAAAAAAAAAAAAAAAAAAGTTGAGTGCTAGTGCTAGTTTTCTAGGCCCCTCCATGGCACACAGGATTTGTTGAGCCCTGATTATGACAACATTCAACCTGGTGCTCTGTTCATGCATCGTGTGCAGCACAAACGACACAAAGCTGTTTAGTGAGTAGCATAGTGGTTATTTGCCTGTCATGGGCAACAGTTTTGTTAGCTTTCACCACATTTTCATTTGTCCATGCAGAAACTGGACATCCTGTGCTTGTTTCATCCTTGAAAGACTCCCTCCCATCTTTAAACATTGAAAACCAGCGGAACACCCGTGCACAGCTCAGTCATCACTGTACATATTTTTGTTTTTAGGTCTTGGTACACTTCCGTGGCAGATTTTTTTCTAATTTACAGTAAAATTTATATCTTTGCTACATAAAAATTAGCTTTTTGCTGCATTAGGCAACTTCTGATACGCTGCACTTGCACAGTCTTACTTGTTTAACGACCACCGTGAGCAACTCAGTGGGGTATAAGCAGTCGCCCGTCCGTAATTTAGGGTCACTGGTTCCAGGGGAAGGGGAGAACCAGAGCAGTAAGACAAACACAACAACCATGCCTCACCGGGATTCGAACCCGGACCCCTTTCGGACGAATGATTCAGTCTTACTTCAACAGTGGCCACACGAAAATGGCTGAGTTACACGACTCGAAATTTGCTCCTGCAATTACAGCACACTCTAGTGGTCAAAACTATAAACACGTTTGTTACTTTTATTGAAAGGGCTGTCCCATGAAATATCAGTCTCATTACTTAACAAGCACACTGTGTATACAGGTCTGACTGCATATACAGGGTGTTACACTCGCAACCAAACCCGGCATTTCTTTAATATTAACACCAATGAAGATATTGCAACGAAATTTGAAGTGAACTTACCTCATTTCGTGCGAAATGTGATGACATCACAAGAAGTGCTGGAAGTGTCCATCATTTGCGTGCAGAGAGCATTGAACCCGGCGCTGTCTGGCAGCCAGCGGAGTGCTCCTTAAGTAGCAGACGCATTCCTAAGTGTGGCGCCGCTGAAGAGCAGTCCGCCAGCAGCAGGGCGAGCCTCTCTGCTGCTTTGCTATGCCATTTTGCTGAGCGTGTCTACACAATACGGTTTCTGATGGTGAAAGCTCGTGTACGTGTGAAAATGTATCGGTATACTCTGGAGGAGCGAGCGTTTATTGTTTGCACTTATTGGAAAACAGAATCAATAGTCTTGTCAACAGCAATTCAGAGGTTGGCAGGCAGACATCTGCCGAGAAGTCAACTATTTGGGCATTGTCAAAGAAATTGGAAACCAAGGGGACTTATTACTAAGGAAATAATTATTTAAATTATTACTAAGACTTCATTCGAAGACTATGCAGGATGTCGTCCACAAATGTCCGAGGAAATGTTCCAGAATGTAAAGGGTCGACTACATGCGTCTCCCAGGAAGTCGCTTCGCCGACTGTCACAGGAAACAGGGTTGTCCAAAAGCACTCGTCAATGTGCTGTGAAAAGAGAAAAGCTTCATGCATACCGTATCTCCATGGTCCACGAACTGAAACAGCCTGACCACATGAAACGAATGACATACTGTCGACGGTTTCAGACATTTCTTCAGGAAAATCCGGGCATTCTGGACTAGCGGTTCTCCGACGAGGCATGGTTTTACCTGTCCGGATACGTTAATTCTCTAAATTCCCATATTTGAACAAGTGAAAATCTCAACGCAATATGTGAAGAACCCCTTCATTCAGAGAAAATTGGTGTTTTTGCATAATTGGTCCCATCTTCTTCGATACAACAATCACAACAACTGCACAAATATGGAAATCTTCAACACCTTTGTAAATCAACTGGACGACAAAGAACTCTCCATTGGATATTACCAGTATGATGGAGACACATCACACACCAGTATGGTCAAAATTCAGTCCTTTTCCAGCGACAGCGTCACTTTAAAGGGTCTATGGCCACCACGCTCGCCCACCTGATCTGATGCCTCCTGATTACTTTTATGGTGATATCTAAAAGGGAAAGTTTACCAAAAGAAACAGTGAACCATAGATGCTTTGAAAGCAAATATCACCCAGGAAATTCAGGCAGTGATGGCGGACGTACTGGCAAGGACTTTCCACAATATGGTGCGTCGGGTTCAATGCTGTCAGGATACAAACGGTGGCCACTTCCAGCACATGTTGTGATGTCCTCACATTTCGCATGAAATGAGGTAAGTCCACTTCAAATTTCGTTGCAATATCTCCATTGGTGTTAATATTATTAAAGTAATGCCGGGTTCGGTAGCGAATGGGACACCCTGTACAGTTTGGAGTTTGTCTAACAGGAATATTTGCAGTCAAGGGTAACAGCACCAACTGTACTCTTCAATTAGACTTTTATCTTGGCTCTGTGCCTGGGGACATTCATTTCCCACTGCTGTTACAATCATTTTTCATTTTCCTGGATTTCTTCTCCTCTACAAATGCTTCATATAGCCTAATTACAATAAATAATCGAAAATAGACTTCCACAAGACCCCCTTAGCTGCTCACCTTCTACCACGTACATACATAAAAATTTCTTGTTCGTGGTAACAAGATTTTTTTTTGACAGAAACCACCAGGAATTAGCGTATTTTCACCAAGAAATACAATTTTCTGTTGTTTGAATGCTCACAAATACTCCCTGTGCAGTTTTAATAATTCCGTTCATTCACATCTACGGTTACTTTTAATACAGTTTTAATAAAGTAACCACAGATGAGCTGTTTTGAATTCTGTCATTGAAATATTTTAATACAAAATGATTCAAGATGGTAAATTTTGGCATCATACTACTTAACTTATACCTTCAAAAGACACTTTTTCATAAGGTTTTTAAGGAACTTATGATAATACAAAGGTATGCTATGATGAAATCAACTAACATTTTGAAGAAAGAGCCACCTGCCATTCTAACAAATGTTTTTTATAATATTCCACGCTGCTGGAAATTGTTCAAGTATTCCTTCAAAGCAAAGTTGATTTGAATTCAAACAATGCCATAATATTTACACCATCAGCATTGACCTTTGCCTTTGCACACAAAATTATGGGGTAGTTATGGGGGGAGAAATTCTTATGCTTCTTTATGTGAGGGAAACAATTACTTAGAAATGCTGGTCACCAAATAATTCAACTATTACAAACAGATGGGTTTCAAAGTGCACTCAAAATATTGTTTATTAAAGCTATAGATTAACAATACTTCAGGTCTTCAACATATAAAAAAAGCTTATATAAGAACACAAAAACATAAGACCATTCTTTTTTTATTCTGTGCTGCAAAATCATTAGATACAATGTTTCACACAAATATTAATGCTCAATGTTTTATCAAATACATATACATATATATATATATATATTAAACATCTGTCCTAAAATCCTTGACTGGCCATTTTAGTGGCAAATTCAACTATGGTCCTGGTTGGACGACCTAGAAAAAAAAAAATATTAAATGCATTAAAAAACATCCTTTACACATATAGATAAATTTGTATACAATAGAAAGTTTCAATTCTTTTTAAAAACAGCCTCAAGCTGTTTAAAAAACTACAGCTTGAACATTTTTTATTGTATTACTGCTTACAGTTTCTCGGTAAGAATAAGAATACCATTCAAATTTAATAAATTTTCCAAAGAATCAAAGCTCAATAAATATCAAAGTCCTGATTTACAAGCTACAAGTGCAAGACCATAAGTATATATCACATAAGCCACAGCTTCTCTGATTAAAAAAAAAATTGCACCTTGGTAATGACTAAAAATAGAAGCATGAAAGAAATGCTGTGAATTTCTTAGTGCTTGAAACAAGTCTTAAATATTCAATGTCGTGAAAAATCACAATGCAGTTGTCACGAAAATAGATGTATTACCAGGTACCAAACATTATCAATCTACTGCTGGATGAAGGTCTCCCCTAAGTTCCTTCCATAGCTCTCCATCATCAGCAATTTTCTTCCATGTTACTTTAGCATGTTTCAAAATTTCATCCAGCCATCTCCTATGTGGTCTTCCGGTTATTTTCTGTCCTCTAGTATAGTTTAGTATTTCAGCTTTCTAAGCAATATGTCCAGCCCACATTGCCACCTGAGTGTCTACTTTCATCATGATGTCATCAACTTCCATCATTCTCCTGATCCACAAATTCCTCTTCTAGGTTACACAAAGCATTCATCTCATAATATCATTTGTTCCACTATGCGAAATGTTGAAATTGCATCGACACGTATATTAAAAACATCGACACATAACGCATATTTTCCATTTTTGAAGAGTTCGCAATACATGGGAATTCCGCAGAACACGCATCGCAGAATGTTTGATAGTACTTTTTTCCCCCTTTTATATTGCTGCTCATAGCAAATCACTAATACAAAATTTATTACCACTCGGGGGGGGGGGGAAATGCAAGTAAAAACTGCTATAGTAAAATAGTAGCAGCTTAAAGAGTTGAAATACCAATTGCAGAGTTATTCGATTCGAGCTAGTCAGCTAGAAAAGCAGAGAGCAACTGAAAGTTCTTTCATCTATAAACAAAGGTTTAGTCACGAATATCATCCTCTGGGGTCCTCCGCTCCCTCTCCATAATTCCTCACAGGTGGATCGATGCCTTGTCTTTTACCAAATCCGACATGTTTAGTGCCATCCTTTATACTTCTAAATGACACTGATTTTATAGTTCTGTCTTCCCTTTCTGTCCTCCCCCTTCCACTCATCTCTCCCCCTCATCTTACTGAATAGAGCTTCTCTAGTCTAGTTATTCCTTTACAAAAACAATCTGGGCCCATCAACGTCTGAACTACCCCCTCTCCTGCAGTAAAACTAACACAATGTGTTTTTCTGGAACAAAACCAACAGTCTTTTACATCAGGTGTTGCGAGAAATGATACAGCCACTTCGTCGGTGACATCCTCTCCGTCTCCCTTTGCGGCGTAGCCACGGCACAAAACGTTTGAACCAGGATTCTAATTCTGATCTTATATATCTCTGCACAAAAAAAAAAAAAAAAAGGCTTAACATGACAAAATGCAGAATACACATTCTGTTTTAAAAATGCAAATCTCTAAATATCACACAATTCAGTTTGCTAGAAGGTACAAAGCCAATGGCATCTTTTTTTCAAACAGATAAAAAAAAAAAGAAAGAAAAAAAGTCTACTCCCTCCCTAGATTAAACTCATGCTGTCAAAATCCGGATATTTTAAAATTCAGAGTTGTTTTCTAAAAGCCCAAAATTTCATACCTACAAAAAAAATGTGGGTTTGCAAAAGCAACAGTGTTCTTCACGATACTTTATGGTTTTCTTTATGAATCTCTTAGTATGAATTAATTGATACTGTATATTTTGCATGTTTTTGCTTTATTATAGAACATTTTTTGTGCCTGTTAATTTCTAAATTAAAAAGATACCACAAATGCATCGTTTTATAATTAAAAATTCTATCCAAATCAGTCAATTTCCACAGAAGATATTGTGCTGAAATTCTAAAATGCAAGGGTACAAATCTCACGCATGTACTATTGCACTGTCCCCGTGAATGCTGATAGCAACCATTTTCAATAAGGATAGGTCCACTATGGGTGCTGAACAGCATACCCAAACTTCATCACAATCATGCTTTGATTTTACGCAAGTCATCACCAAAAAATAGGGCGGAAGAAAGAATAGGAAAGCAGAGAGCAACTGAAAGAAATAGAAAGCAGAGAGCAACTGAAAATAATGTCTTGACCTTATCTTTGACCATTTTCAATAGGGATTCGACGAATTAGTATGTACCCCAACATATTAATTTCATTGAATCAAGCCAAGACATTTTTATGAACGTTATCGAGCGATGAACAAATGAACAAAGCACAGTTGGAAAGTGTAGAAAACTTACCGACTAACGGACCAGCAAAATAAATCACTGCTGGAGCAGCATTGGCTCGACTGAATGGACTTTTTTTTTTTTCTTTAACTTCCTCTTATAGTAGCATTCTTTCGTTAGGTCAAATTTATTGCCAGAGAAGAAGTCACGAAACCATGCACCAATGCATTTTTAATTTCACAAAACTGGCAGTTTTTGCTTAATTTCATCATGTTGGGTATCGATCTGGGCTTAAAAATTCCACAGATGTAAATTACGTTTGAATTTTTTTCTATGATAACTACATTCTGAGATAGCATTTTGAACTAGGAGGAATAAAGACACCTGCTCCTATGCAAGACACACCCCATGCTGGCCTGCTGAGAAGTTGCAACTCGGGAGACAAACAATACATTATCTGAAAAGAAGGTTGGAAAAAGTGCGCACGAGAGAGGGGGAGAGAATCAAGCCCAAGGTTAATTAAACAAGCCCAGCTGGTTGGTGTTCCAGTGTTTGAAAAAAGGAAAAACAATAACCTAAAACGAGGGAAAACTACAGCAAAATGTTCTTAAGTAAACACATGTAACTGAAAACATAAAACATATTCGTAACTTACATCGGCACTTTACTTTGAATGGATTAAGTTAAAAAAAAAGTTTTAATAGTGGGTGCAAAATCATCAGAAAAAGAAAAAAAATCTCGGAGAATCACCAAATCTGTAAAATTAACATTTCCCCTGTAAAACAAATCATGTTTCCGTAAATTTTACGGGTAAACCGTAAAACCTGGAAGGTATGAAAGTACCCATCGAAAGTAGAGATACACTACACTATCAGTTCGCCTCACATTTGAATAAGATTTGTTTACATTTTGATAAAGCAGCCAATCCAACACACGATGCCTCTACCATACGCAATCTTACAAAGGACCCATCGACCAAATTTTTACTCACAGACAAATCCAATTTGATTTCTGTTTTGGATTCTGTTGAGTATAACAAGAAAAATTGTTGACTTTACTGAACTGTCGAATTCAAAAGCGATCACATCCAACCCACTGCGCCCTATCGTCACGAGGAGGTCTGCCCTGTCGAAAAATATTAAACGCAGTTTAGCTAGCTTCATTGCTCCGTTCTTACCGTCATCCTCCGCGGTACTTCGGTCCTCAGTGGATTTTATCAACAGAGTTAAAGATTTCATAGTGGCTCCGCATCACATCATTGGTACATTTGATGTCATTTCCCTTTTTCCATCAGTACCTGTAGAGGAAGCATCTTGCACCATAAAACAAGCATAACTGGAGTCAACTTTGTTCTCCTAAGAGTCGTTGGCGGCCATCTATTATGCATTCGACGTGGTTGTAGATTTTAACTATTTCGGCTTTAACAACCAAGTATTTAAACAATCGAAAGGGGTGGCTATGGGCTCCCGATTCCTCTGTGCTTGCTGAGGCTGTGTTAAGGCAGCTGGAATCGCAAATCCAAAATAGAGCCGGATTGGTACCTGCATTATGGCTAACGTTATGTAGACGATATATTTTTTGTTTGGCCTCACGGGATGTAAGAATTGGATGATTTCTTGTCCTTCATCAATTCCCTTCACAAAAACATCAAGTTTACGATGGATTGCGTTAATGATGACTACCTTCCTTATCTGGACGTCCTCGCCACTAAACCGCTTTATGGAACTTTTTTGACTGAGGGTTATTATAAGCCTACTTATACCCCAAATTTAATCCTACTCTCGTTTTTTGGGCCAGCTACCCACAAATTGGCATTTTTCAGATATTGTGCAAAGTGAGCGTTTTCCCACTCTTCAAATCATCCAGGACTGTGGAGATCAACAATACCAAATCGTTGACCTCAGCTGCAGGCTATAAAGAGCATGTAATTGACGACATCTTTAGGAGTGCCGAACTTGCGTTTGTTAATCAACGTCGTCGTATCAAGGAACCCAGTCAGAGGTTCATCGGCTCCTTTCCGTACATACCTGGCCTTTCCTATTTCATCTGGAATGCGTTTAAGAAGTTAGGACTTGGAGTTGGAATTTTTCCACCCTAGGTCAATATCACAATACCTTTTTTTATCCGGAAACCGCAGCACTTTACTTGCTAACGCAGGGGTATATTCCATACCCCTTTGATACTAGGATGGAAATACCAAGTTCTATATTGGCATGACAAAGAGGTCCTTTGCAACTCGATTGTCCCAACACAAAAGAGATGTCTTGAAGAATAAATCATCCAATGCCCTATTTCGGGAGGTCATGACATCTGCTGCCCCACAATGGGCTAATTTGCAACAGGTTGCACCATACACTATCGCCAGAGGTACAGCCATTAGGGAGTCTCTGGAGATATTGTTTAGCAATGATGTCTGCAACAATGACATGTCTATGGAGCTGCCTTTGATATGGCGCATGTTCTTGCGTGCCTCTCGTGAAAGTATCCGATTCCTCTCATTTTCAACTGTTTCCGCACGTGCCATGCTGTCTCGTTTTATACATTGCACATGCATATTTAAATTTTCTGTTCATTCATTTAGATTACTAATGTTGTTCTAAACTTTGTCTAAACCTGAAGGCACCCGTAGGGGCTGAAAGCTTGCAATCAGTTGTTTACTGTTTTATGCCAATAAATGGATATTATTGTTCTTTATCTAGTCGTTTGGCATACTACTACCAGTTTTTATCTAGTTTAAGGTTGTGTAATGTTACCATGACTGCTTAATATATTTATGGATGCGTGCATGCGTGATACCAAAATAGATAATACTGGTTTATGTCTTGGTGATATCCGTGTGTGCAGATTGCTGCTGTATGCTGATGGCACAGTCCTCTTGACCTAGAGAGCAAAAGTGAGTTCAGAGTATGTTGTCCAGGATGTTCGAAGTTTGCATGAAATTCAAACCGAGTATAAATAAGGAAAAACCCAAAGTTATGGTTTTTGAGCGAGGAATTGTTAGCACTGAATCTAATATAAATCCAAATGGCACAATTATTGATCAGGTGAATAAGTTTGTGTATTTAGGAAGCATGTTGGCAGAGAGAAAAAATTGGATGGTGAAATTAGTAGGCAAGTGAATTCTTTACTGAAAGTCGTAGCTGCTTTAAGAGGTTTTCACAGGAATGATGGGTTCTCAAGAAAGCCTCGCATGGCTGTGTATGAAAGTGTAATTGTTCCTACTTTGATGTATGGCAGTGAAACCTGGGTACTACAGAAGAAACATAGGAGTCATCTGTGTGCTGGAGAAATGCATTACTTAGGGGTGGGTGGGGCAAGACATGTTCTGATTGTGTGAGGAATGAAGATGTGTTGCAGTTGTGTAATGTGAAGCAAAATGTTGTTAGCAAGGTGGAGGCTAATATTCTTTGGTGGTTTGGCCATGCTGAAAGAATGAGTAATGAGATGCTTACTAGGAAATTTTTTTCAGCCCAAGTGGTAGGAAAGAACAGTGGAGGAAATCATGGGGAGACCAGATTCAGGAAGTCTGCATAAGAAAAAGATTATGAGTATGACATACAAAAGGTCTTATGTGCAACGTGTGATGGATGTCAGTGAAGCTTACGCTGTGTGCTGAGATCGGTACAAAGGGATATGTTTGATACAGCAACAGCACGCAAATTCTAGTTCCAATAGTTAAATATATATGTGGCAGACTGTCTTTCTCTGAGGAGCTAACCTCTGAATCTCAGACAACAGCTTAATGATATGTATGACATATGCATATATTGCAACATCACTATAAGAGACAAAATACTAGAGAGAGAGTAAGACAGACAGTTTGGCACATTATCTACTTGAAAATACACTATGAAACACATAATCTGAATTTGAAAAAAAAAAAAATAGGGGCTGGGGTTGAGAGTATATTAACATTTCACTTTCTAATGATGCAGAATGTTTTTTCCAGACAGCAAAAATTATGTATACAAACTGAAAAATTAAAAACAATATTTTAAATGAACTACCTGACATTCCTTTGGATAAGTAAGGCACTTCATCTTTTGTTTCCATCACTCCAGCAATGTCGAGGTGAAGCCACTGGTTGTGATTAACAAATTCCCTGTAAAAAAAAAAAAGAAAAGAAAAGAAAAAATGGTTACAATAATTTTTCAAACATACACAAGTGTTTATTGCTAAACTTACACAAAATATAAAAGCTAAAATTCCATATCACAAGAAATACTGGAAAATTACTTTTCTTAATCTACTGCAGCCATCTTTGTGTTGGGGAAATGAAACACTAAAAATCTATATAGGTTTGCATGCAATTAGGTGGTGGCAACTATAGAGAGATATGAGAACCCCAGGGATCATAGCATACTTCTGGAAAATTTTAGGTAGGAATTTTAGGACTTTTAGAAAAATTTTAGGAGTGTATTTCAATAAAAACTAGATGTATATTTGTATACATCTAGTAAAACAACTTTGTATACATTGCAAAAGAGTTTGCTTCACACCCTTCAACCATATATACTGATAGACTGCGCATGACATCAAAATTTCTGGCTCCAACATAAAATCACATGACATCAGTCAAAAAGATGGGTTACACCTGCTGTGCTTATGGTTGCTCTGAGCGATATAGTAAAGAAAGTTCTATGATTTTTCATGGGTAAGAAACGAATTAAATACCTAAGTCAATAAAGTTCAATTACTTAACCAGAAACTTGCAGCTATTGATATAAAAATATAGTACCTTAAGAAAAAAAAATGGAATGCATGTTCCAAATTCTTCGCAAATGTTCATCACATTATAAATCACAAAATGTAAACAACCCGATCATGCATGTATATAGCTCATAAGTAAACTTACCTGAAGAGTTTTCATTATATATGAGGCGCATTCACATAATACACCGAAAACACTGAAGTTCTGCAGCGTAAATTAGTAATCATAACAGCATTTTTACACGAAATTTGGAGTCTGATGATGACGTGCCCAATGTTTGAGCCATGGCGGCTTTGATGCAGCTATTGCCAATGCGCAGTCCATTAGTGTATATGGTCAAAGTTCACACCCAAATTTTTTGCATAACGTCTAATGTCTAAAGTTTAAGTATGATTTACTTCTAATGTTCAGTTCTTATCTTTTCACGTGTTATTATCATATTCAAGTATATTTACCACATTCAAGTTTCACTTTGAACATTAATATGCTGTTGAACCAGAAGCAATTCACGATTTTCACAGTAAAGTTTTCAGGTTTCACATTAAGTTATAATATCCTAAAAAGGTAATTGAAAACCAAGAACTATGTACAATTGTTCACTGAATTACTTTTTTCATATTATTGTTTTAACCTTTTCCTGATAAGCCTATCTTTTTCTACTTCCACCACAACTAATTTACTTTCAGTTTTCTTTATTTCAGCTGAACCTTGTATGATCAAGTTAGAGGCAACTGCTATTTCAACAGTATTTTGTTTTTCTACAGCTTTTCTCATTCTTTCTGTTCCCTCTTGAATTACTGCTAGGGAGGCTTCTTTATCTTTTTAAGCCTATTTATTTCTGCATCATTTTCTTTTATTTTTGTCATCAAACTCAGCTTTTCTTTTTTCTCTAGCTGCTTTTCCTTATTTTCCCTCTCTTTCTGCTTCCTTTCTTTTACCTTTTTTGATTCTTCTTCCTTCAGCTTATCAACATACTCTTTATAAAATTTATGTGAATCACGAACACTATTTAACAAATTTCTTGTTATGGGAACTTTACTTACACATCCATAGTGTTTAATGGCCCCTTTAACTATTCTTAATGATGTTATAGTTGAGTCTTTTAAGTTAGCCTTGTCCTTCTTTAACAGAGCAGTGTTAACCGAAAATCACCTTTCTGCAGCAGCATTACCATGAGGTAAAACTAAAATTGACTTGATGAGTTTAGCAAGATTTGAGTATTTTTCTTTTCCGCTATAGTCTTTAATACTAAATATATTACGCCAGTAATGATCAATCCGCACTGGAATATGCCCTTCCTCTGAAAATTTCACTAGTTCATCTAGAGTTGGCTTATCGCAATTTAAAAGTTTCCACTCTTCTCTTACTCTATCAATTTGTTCCTCAGAAAGATGCAAAACACTTGAAATTCTGGTTATTTCCGAAAGTCCTTCAGTGACTGAAAGTTGAGTGGACTCTTTCTTTGGTTCTTTTACCTTTAAAACTTCTATGTCTCTTAGCTTTTGATTGCAGAATGGCAAATTTGACTTTAAATATTTTGTGGTTGTAATTAGTGATGATCTTACATCTAAGAGAAATAATTTCTGCCTGGTCTCCTGAACATTCCTGAGGAGATTTTTTGTCTTTCATACCAACTTCTAACTCCCCTAGTTTTTTCCATGAATTTTTGTTTTCAAAATCTACATTCTTTAGGTCTTCTCCAAATTTCCCTGCAATAACATCATCTTGGATAAACTGAGCCATAACATTCCTCATTAAAGTATTTAAATCAGAATATAACTGGTGTATTTTTGGTTCTTCACTCTGATAACATAATGAAAACTTTTAATGCATATCAGTAGCAAATTCGTCAAAATCTATATTTAAGCTTGTCAAAAAAATTTTAAATGCATTACTAACAACATGCAGGTTGCAAAAACCTAGTTCCAAAGATTTCTGGCCTGTTTCTTGTTTTACAACTTCATTGAATTTGCGTAAAGCACTTATTTACATTTGAGATGTCCATGGATACACAACTAATTCTGTTCAACGAAATATTGAAGGATGATAACACATCAAGAATTTCTTTTAGCAAAATATCTGCTGTTGCATGACACAGAAAAACGCTTGTTAGGTATCGGCAAGAAACTGAATTTATTTCTGAAGACCAGTACCTGAGATACACATCCAACTGCCGTTTCACTTGTGTATTTGTAGTTTCATCAAATGCTATAGTAACCTTTCCTGGGCTACTAGATGCAATGTCTTTTTTCAAATCCTCTTCAAAATATTTTGACAATCCATGTGATATCACATAAGCAACTTTTTTTCTTTAAGTTGCATTTTTGGCTGCAATAGCAGAATCAGGAAACATTTCTTTGAAAAGTTCAACTGTTTCAGTGCATGAAACAAAAGACATATTGTCCTTAGCAACTTTCATGGCCCATAATGCTTCGGCTTTAGCCAACTGTAAATCATGATTCAGTACTTCACTAATATTTGTTTTGGGCTGAAGATCCCGTCCTTTAAAGGCTTTCAGGATGGACTTATTTTGAAATTTACTTTGAAATTTCTGCAAATGTTTTTTCCTTTATGGTGCGCTTTTACTTGTGAAAAGCCACTATTAGAAATATTGAAAATTTCTGAACACAATATACACTTAGCAGAAAATATTGTTTCAGTTGCAGAACACCATTCTTTCAACTTCACTCCGTCCAATTCTTTGGCGAGCCACACATCTTGAAATTTTGTTTTGGATTTAGGCATCTTAAACACTTGTATTACTAACCAGAAAATGAAAGGGAAGTACAAAAACACGTTCCAATATTGCAAAACCCGACAACTTCCCGAAGTTTGGCCGCGAGGATGTCAGAAGATAGGAAAAAAAAAAAAAAAAAAAAAGCAGGTCACCACTAGAGAACTGAACCTGCACACAGCACAGAGAACACCATAAAAGATGCAAAACCAGAAACCATCATACGCATCTCACGCAAGTTCAGTCAAAGCGAGTCGGAGCCGAGATATATTGCGCATCGAAGGTCGCTGTCGCCGACGCACGATCGAAGGTCAATGATCACGTGCTCTACTGCCTGCCACGATAACACTCAGCTACCATCCCATCGTCATTACCGGAGGTTACAGAAGGAGACCACATGTTTTCTCTTTGCTTCCACCCACCTGCGGGTTACAATAACAAAACATCAGCAGAAAGAGGAGGTTCCACGAGGCATGTCCAAAAATAAAGTATGATCTTCTGCGTGCCACGGAGTTCGTCTGCAAAGCGCAAACCAGGGGTGAAAATGACCCCTCCCCTTTTCCCTTAGATCTCTTGTTACTCTCGAAAACTGTCCGAAGGCACAAAAGTGGAGCGCCCGCCCCGAAGCAAGTGCATCTCGATGGCGTCATTTTCCCTCCCTTGAGCAGCACAGCAGGCTGTGTTTCTACAATAACAGGTCTTTTTACCTTACCGCAATGGTAAATTTATTGGCGTTAATAACGGTTGTATTTTTAATAAATAAGCTTACGACAATTTTAGGAAGAATAGCTAATTTTAGGTATAATTTTAGGAATTTAAGGAGGGTCACAAAATATTAGGAATTTTTAGGAGGAATGCGATCCCTGGAACGCTTTTGAAATGGTGACACCACTGCAGCAATGATTTATTGAGAAAGTTTCTGCAGCAACTCATTTTCTGCAAACCAACAGCTTTTCCTGAACAAAATTACAAGGAAGTTATTTTTGCATGTTGCATGACAGCAAACTGAACAAAAAAGGTGACACCGAATTTTCAGGTGTAATAAGCACGTCTTTTGAATCCGTTCTGACGCAAATTAAATTTATCAAAGCTATTCAAAGTCAATGGAACCGGTATGGAAAACAATAGTATCTGCCGGAAGAAAGAAGTTTTTCAATCGGGTTTTTAATCCCTCAGATATTGTTGTAAACAGAATCGTGAGCTTACGCCCTCTGGTTGCAGACCTGTGCGTTACGAAAAACATGAATCTATATGAGAAACATTTCGCACTGAAACGTTCTCCAACACAGAAAGAATTTTTCAAATCAGATTCTTAGAAACAGAGAAACCGACAACAATAAGATGTGACTTTACGTCCCCTGGTGGGAAAACCATGCAGTATTCTCAAAAGATTTTTCCATATGAGCACCATCGGTCCAAGAAAAAAAAATTTAGTCAAGTTTTCAGGATCCCAGATTTTGCTACAAATAACATCAGAAGCAGAAATTAACACTTATGCCCCTTGGTAGCCAAACCATTCTTTACCAAACATTAGAAATTATGTGAAAAATATTTTCCACCAGGTCTTGTATGCGATACAGGAAGAATTTTTCAAATCGGAGTTTTAAAAGCCGAAATAACACAGAAAACGCAATTCACCTTTGTACCCCCTAGCGGAAAGTCTATGATTTACTTGAAAATTTTGAATTTATAGGGAAAACATTTTGCAGCGGAAACACTATGCAACAAAGAAGGAATTTTTAAATCGGAATCCTAGAAGTAGAGATATTGACAAAAACAAGATATACATCTACGCCCCCTGGTGTAGAAAGCCATGCATTATGTTAAGAAGGAAATGTTCCTAAAAGGTTTGTCAACATGAGTAGTATCGGTCAACAAACCATTTTTTTTCGTAATCGAGATTTTAGAAGCTCATATTTTTCTGCAAATTTCATCAGAAGCGGAAATTAAGACTTACTTCACCTGGTGGCCAAACCATTTTTATAAAAATTAGAAATTATGTGCAAAGGATTTCCCATCAGGAGCTGTATCCGGTGCAGAAAGAATTTTTCAAATCGGAGATTTAGAAGCAGAGATATAGGGTGAAAGAAATTTACCATTACGCCCCCTAGCGGAAAGTCTATGAATTAATTGAAAATTTTGAAATTATATGAAAAACATGTCACACTGGAAACAATCCAACAAAGAAGGAATTTTTCAAATCGGACCCCTAGAGTAGAGATATTGACAAAAATAAGTATACATCTACGCCCCTGGAGTACAAGCCATGCATTATTTTTAAAAGAAAATGTTTCTAAAAGGTTTGTAGACATGAGTACTATCTGCCTACAATCAACAAATTTTTTTCAATCAAGAATTTAGAAGCTCATATTTTGCTGCGAATACATCAGAAGCGGAAATTAAGATTTACGGCCCCTGGTGGCCAAACCATTTTATTACAAAAAATTAGAAATTATGTGCAAACGATTTTCCATCAGGAACTGTATCCGGTGCAAAAAGAAGTTTTCAAATCGGAGATTTAGAAGCAGAGATATAGGGGGAAACACAAGTTACCTCTACGTCACCTAGCGGAAAGTCTATGAATTACTTGAAAATTTTGAAATTATATGAAAAACATGTCACACTGGAAACACTATCCAACAAAGAAGGAATTTTCAAATCGGACTCCTAGAAGTAGAGATATTGACAAAAATAAGATATATATCTACGCCCCCTGGCAGAGAAACTGTGGAATACTTAAAGAAGAAAATATTCCGAAAATGTTTATCGATGTGAGTGGCATCAGTCCACGAAATAATTTTTTCGATCGATATTTTAGAAGCTCAGATTTTATGACAAATACGTCAGAAGCAAAAATTAACACTTACGCCCTGGTATCTAAAAGTATTCTTTACCAAAAATTTGAAATTATATGCAAAAGATTTTCCATCAGGAGATGTATCCGCTGAAGAAAAGATTTTTCAAATCGGAGTTTTAGAAGAAAAGTTATCGGGAAAAATGCAATTTACTTTTACGCCCCTAGCGGAAAATCTATACGTAATTTGAAAAAGTAACTATATCTAAAATACTCTTCTACATAAATGGAATCAAAAGATAAAATATTTTTTCAATCGGATGTCTAGAAGCAAATATGTGGAAAGAAAACGTATTTTTGAATTCAACATCATCTGCATTTACGCCCCCTAGCGGCGAAATTGTACATTAAAAAAAAAAAAACGAAATAAAGGATCATCATTCACATATATTTTAAGCTTCGCAATGCAAAAAGAATTTTTCAAATCGGACTAATAGTTGCAGAGATATCGTGGGGACGGACGGACGAACTGACAAACCGGTAACATAAGCACAATCTTTTTTTACAAAAGATGTGCTAAAATATCATTAACATCATGTACAGAAGACTGCCCGCACAAGTGTCGTAAATTTACAGTCATGGTGACATTAATACTGAACTGAGATGCAGTAGGTGGATCAAATATTATCACTATAGACTACCATATTTTAGGAATTTGAAAAAAAAAAACTTTTGCTGACTGTTCATTACAATACGATGCTGAAGTTATGCAAACTAAAAAAGACATGGCTCCATGATTAGGTACCGACTCACTTGCAAGATGGTATCAACAAACTGATGAACAGGTGGCACAAATGCCTCAGTGTGCAAGTGGACACAATGAAGACAATATAAAATGCAGCATTTTTCCGGTCTGGCATTACAGCAGTCCAGCAAATTAACAAAATTACTGAAAATAACTTTCCAAACCTCCCTTGTATGCACATATAATAGTAGCTGTCACACATGAATCTGATTAACTGAAAGAACTTCATAACCTGTGATGCGTGTAAATCTGAGTTGTTGGTGTGAAGCAGTCTTTCAATTTTAACAATCCTAGCAGTGATTTGGGACAAAAACAACATTTAATTCATTGCAATAATTTTGTTCTATATCGGCATGGCAGATTTTTACTGAGTTGTTACAGGGTCCGCAACTTGTAAAGCAGCTTTAAACATTCTGGAACCCTCTAGGTCTAGTTGATAAACTTTTTCTTAGCTGTACTCATCAGAAATGTTAAATAACATACACCTTCCACCATAGAAAGCATCAGCATGCTGAAGAGATGGCTAAGTGGGAAATAGTGAAAATATGATGCCTTAGTGCCGAAAATGATATTCATATGTGTCTGACATACACTATATTGACAAAAGTAACCGGACACCTAGAAGAGAAACACAACATAGCATTTATTTACATACATTAGTACTGTGTAAGTCCATCTTTGGCCTTAATGCATGCACTAACCCTTCGACACACGCTTTCAACAAGGTTTTGGAACACAGCGATAGGTATACGCTTCCATTCAGTACATAATGCTCACGTTAACTATTGCTTAGCAGTAGGCCTTGGTTCCAAACTTCTTATGCAGCACTCTAATTCATCCCATAGGTTCTCTATGGGATTAAGATCAGGGCTCTGTGCTGGCCAGCCCACCACACAATACGGAAATATCGTCAAACCACACCATAACGATTCTTGCTTTATGGCTCGGTGCATCATCCTGCTGGTACCAACAAGGTTCGGTTCCATAGTATTACCACAGAGTTGGTAGGGCACAATTGTTCAGAATATCGAGGTAGACAGGCTGGTAAACAGGTTTGTCTTTGATAATCAATGGGTCGGGACCATACCACGAAAAACAACCTGACACAAGTACACTGCCCGCCCCAAACTTGACCGTAGGAACAGAGTACACTGTGGTAAATAGTGTTCCCTCAGCTGCCGCCATACCCACACACAGCCATCAGACTGATGGATCGTGTATCTGGATTCATCAGCCCATAGGACCTGTTTCCATTAATCTACAGTCCACGATAAATGTTCTTTACACCATGCTAAATGACGAGTAGCATTCCGAGTGGAGATGAAAGGCTTATGAGCAGCTGCACAACCATGGTAACCCATGGAATGAAGTTCTCTGCGAATGGTATGTGTACATACCGAGGTTCCAGCATTTTACTTACCTGTACTCTGAGGTCTTGTGCAGTACCCCGTCGATTAGCTGTAACGACTCTCCTGAGGCTTTGCTGCTTCAGGCACGCCATGTGTCTTCCACTTATTCAGTACATCCAAAACAGTTGACTAGGATATGTTTAAACGCCTCTCGGTTTCTCTTATGGACAACCCACTAATATAACACCCAACAATCTTTCCTTTATCAAAGTCAGTTCTCTCCCGCCACAACATTTTTACTTAACCTCACAGGGCAATATGATCGCAGTCAACTGCAGGCTTGTTTTTATACCGTTTGCAGCTGTACAGCGGATCTGTTCATTTGCTTTTGAAAGGGGTGTCCGGTGAATTTTGTCAATCTAGTATATACTGGAGAAGTTGAAAGCAATTTCTTCACACAAATTTGTTTCTCAATAATTTCTGTGATGGTATCTGAAGCACTGCATCTGTTTCTGGATGACAAAGGGTCATCGATGCTACAAGAAAACATCGGACTACTACAACTGGTGGAAATCTGAAAGTTGCTCAGATTCCTAAGTGCCAGTTGCTTAGAAGTTCATAGAAGTTTGTCCTGGGTGGTGTAATATTACCATACATTAAAGGAAATCATGTGATGTAGTTAAGCACAAAGATTATCCAAGCTTTTGTACTCCATTGGGAGGCTTTTTCAAGGCAATGGTAGACATAAAAATGCAGGGAATTGGAACACGTAAAGAAGCAACAAAGATGATTTTTGAAAACAACATGGGCGACATCACAACAGACATGATTACACAAATTTTTATCACGTAATTATACCGTGAGTCACAATGCGTTTCCATCTTTTAATAACGCATGCCAAACCCTTGGTAGTTCAGAAGAACAGTAGAGTGCAAAAGCTTGGCAAATCTTTGTTGCTTTATTACATCACAAAAATAAACGGATTTAATACACTATATGCATCTCTTGAGTATTCACAGTATGGTGCATATTTATAACTAGGTTAAGTTCCCACGTCTTTCCCAATTCTAACACTCTTGATGAATAATATAGGCCTGGTATTCCAGCACATAGGAACACAAAGTGTACTGAAAATCTGCAGGCTTTCTAGATACATGCTTGAATGGATTTTTATTTACGATGTCAGTGTCCATTTTTTTTTTTTTTTTTTTAGCATTGACAATCCCATCAAGAGCCCCCACCCTAGTGTCC